>CM077092.1:154183907-155422406 GCA_039513925.1 Platanthera zijinensis
CCTCACCTGTGGTTCAACCGCAGCTTCCTGATCAATGTCCCATTCCTATGGACTTCTCAATATCTTGTCCACCTCCTACTATTATCAGCAGCAGTATCAATATCTGGAATAACTCCTCCATATAAATTCCACTTGAGTTGTCACCTCTGCAGCAGTTAAATCTTGAGATATGTTTAACTGTGCTTCTTCTTGAAGTTGCACTTCATATTTTGGATGTCAGGAGTAGGAGTGGACACTAGCTCCCCCTGAACCTGTGCAATAATAAGAATATGAGCAAGTCTTTTATAGTAAAATACATTAGCTCCCCCTATACCTTGAGCAGAAGTAGATACCTTTGGAGCAGGAGTGAAACTGGCTCCCCCTGCATCTGTGCAGGTGTTGATACTTCCTGGACCACAGTTGAGTCAAGCTGTGTCCCCTTCTTGTACTTGTTCAGATTCTTGATTTGGTGTAGGGGATTGCACATGGGTGTCTGGCCTGCTCTCTTCAGGCACATCTTTGACAGCACCCTATCCCACCTAGAGAATAGTCTCATATCCATTCTTCTCATATGGTTTTAATCTTAACTCCCCTTCAGCTGCTGCATCACTTCAGGAATCACTCCAGTGAGAGTACAAGGCTCATGATCCTAGCCATGTTAGGCTTCTTGATTCCCTCTTTGATCTTGTCAAAGAGCACTCCTGACCAATCAGTAGGAATAGTAAAAACTATCCTGGTCATCAGCTGAACATATAGCAGAAATCCTATCATGTCCACCTGTCTTGCAGAGGATTACCTTTCCAACTACTTCAGACAAGAACTTCCCTTGCTGATTCATTCCTTTCCTGTTGAATGCAGCTCCAATCTTCAATCCTGAATCCAGGCCACACCATTGAAGGGCTCCCTTTCTTAGATATAGGAACTTCCTCTTCATTCTCAACTACTTGCAGTTGGAAGATCTTTCTTAAACTCTTTGATTAATCTTTTACCTTCGTCCCTTGAATAGTGGACTTAATCTTGAGGCCAGTAGAATGGACTAATGCAGAATAAAGAACTCGTGCACCTCCTTCTTCCAGATCTTAGTTGGTTCTGAAATGAAAATTCTAACCCTGATGCAGAGAGAAGGGTGATAACTCCCTTGAACATCAGGCGGCGCCTCTGCAAAAGGCCTGGCGCACTAACTCATATCCTTCATTGATGTTATCTTCAATCCTTGGCGCCATCGTTGTGTCGAGAAAGCTTGAGAGAAGAGAGAAAGAAAGACTGTCGACACAGGGTTTGAGTCTCGAAAACCTTGAAAGCGTGTCGACAAAAAGAGCTTTTGACCTATTTATAGCTTCTGTTGAAAGAAGTTCAAAAGGCGCCAAAAAGTCTAAATGTGTCGACACAGACGGAATGTGTCGACACAAACTTCTATTAACTCGACATTTCTTCAGCCTACTATGTGTCGACACCAACTTGTGGTTATGTCGATACCGTGGATACATAGTAAAAAGAACAGAAATTCTGTGTCGACACTAAGGACAAGTGTCGACACATTTCTGTAAGTGTCGACACCATTATTCTGGTTGAGTCGACATTACATTTCTGGTTAAGTCGACAAAAAAACTCTTAAGTGTCGACACATATTCTCTGTGTCGACACAATATTTCTGACTTGTCGACAGAATTTCTCTGAGGCGACACATTCTTATTACTGAATTGTCGACACATTCTTACTTAGCCAATTTCTATAACTTCAATGTGTCCTTTTTTTTTAACACTTGATTAGGTTGTTATTACTTTAACTTACTTATATATCACTTCAATAGCATTGTTAATGATTTTGTTAATACATAATCAATGTTTAACATACCTAATTCAATTTTGAATTTATTGAATTTTGTTTTCATCTAAAGGCTTAGTAAATACATCTGCTATTTGATAATCTGTTTTTACAAATTCCAATGAGATGTCTCCTTTTTCTACATGTTCTCTAAGAAAATGATATTTGATTTCTATATGCTTAGTTTCTAACTATGAGAAACTGATTATTAGCAATAGAAATAGCACTCTTAGAAACACATAAAAGAGGTGTTCTACTTACCTGAATACCATAATCCTTAAGCTGATGCTGCATCCATAATAGCTGTGCACAGCACTTCCCAGCAGCAATATACTCTGACTCAGCTGTGGAAATTGCCACACTAGTCTGCTTTTTACTACTCCAAGATATTAGTCTTCCTCCCAGGAATTGACAAGTAACTTGTAGTACTCTTTCTATCCTCTCTACATCCTGCAAAATCTGCATCTGAATAGCCTTAGTTGAAAATCTCTATTCCTAGGGTACCAAAGACCTAGAGTAGGAGTGCCCCTTTAGATATCTCAGAATCCTTTGACTGCAGTATAATGAGATTCTTTAGGCAGGCTTGGTACCTAGCACAGACACATGTTGCATACATAATGTCAGGTCTACTAGCAGTGAGATATAGTAGAGACCCAACTATTCCTCAATACATGATTCATCAACAGTTTACCTGCCTCATCTTTGCATATTGGCATACTTGTTCCCATAGGAGTTCTCATGGAGGAGGATGACTCCATACCATATTTCTTAATTAATTCCTTGGTGAACTAGACTGGGATATGGACAATCCATCATCAGTCTGTCTTACTTGGAGTCCCAAGAAGACTTAAGTTCTCCCATACTGGCTCATCCAAACTTCCTTGCATAAGTTTTGGCAAACTTTTTACAAAGGTTTTTTTAGTAGATCCAAAGATTATGTCATCAACATAGATCTGGACTAAGATGATCTTTCCTTTGGATTCCCTAAGGAATAGAGTTTTGTCTATCTTTCCTCTTGAGAATTTATTCTCAATGAGGAAGGTAGACAGGGTTTCATACCAAGCCCTTGGAGCTTGTTTTAACCCATACAAAGCTTCCTAAGCTTATACACAGAATCAGGTTTAAGAGGATCTACAAAACCTGATGGCTGCTCTACATATACTTCTTCTTTAAGATCACCATTCAGAAATGCTGACTTCACATCCATCTGGTATACTTTGAAGTCTGGTAAGGCTGCATAGGCAAGGAACATCTGATTGCCTCCAGCCTTGCTACTGGAGCAAAGGTTTGATCAAAGTCAATCCCATCTTCCTGCCTGTATCCTTTTGCAACCAATCTTGCTTTATTCTTTACTATTATTCCACTTTCATCTAGCTTGTTCCTCATAGATCCACTTAGTTCCAATTATGTTGTGGCCTCTTGGTTAGGAACAAGCTCCCCAGACTTTGCACCTTCTAAATTGATTCAGCTCCTCTTGCATAGCATCAATCCAGTGCTGGTCTTGGATAGCTTTCTCAACTTCTTAGGTTCCATTTGGGACAAGAAACTAGAATGCAAAACTGTGCTTTGATTTCTGCTTCTAGTTTGCACTCCTTGTCTTGGATCACCAATTATCTGATCAGTAGGATGATCTCTTAGATATCATATAGCTGGAGGTAGATTCCCTTCAGGTTGTGCATCTCCAGCTTCTTCATTCTGCTATTCCTCTTGGTTTTCATCAGCTTCCATTATCTCTTGTACTCCCCCTGGACAGCAGCCTTCATTTTCCAATGCACCCTCTTCCTTTGAAGCTTCAGCAATGGAGATCTTGTCCATCTTCTTGCTTATACCTGTTGAGTCATTTGATCTACAAGACAACTCACAATTGATTAATCTTGTTTCATCAAATACAACATGCACAGATTCTTCAACAACTTGAGTAGTTAAGTTGAAGACTCTATAGGCCTTACTATTGTGCTGTACCCAACAAATATCCCATCTTGGGATTTTGGCAGCAAACTTAGTCAAATATGACTTGCCATTGTTAAGTAAATAGCATTTGCAACCAAAGATCCTAAAATAGGATAGGTTTGTGGTTTTCTCTGCCTTTCACAATCTCATAGGGAGTCTTTCTGTGGCCTTGGTGATAGAAGCCCTATTGATGACATGACAAGCAGTGTTAACTGCCATTCAGCCCAAAAATATTCTGGGAGAGAGGTGTCACTCAATAGAGTTCTACCAGCTTCAATTAATGTTCTATTCTTTCTTTCAGCAATACCATTTTGCTGAGGTGTTCTAGGTGAGGAGAACTCTTGGAAAATCCAAAGTCTATACACAAGTTTGTTGCTTTCAGATTGAAACTCATACCTGGTCACTTCTAATTTTGACCACTGTACTATTCATTCATTCTGAATTTTGCTTTACAAAATTAAATAATACACTTGGGGTTTCAGATTTTTTGTCTCAGAAAGAACACCCATGTAAATCTAGAATAGTCATCTACAACCACTAGAGTGTAGACCTTCCTACCTAGACTGTGAACTGGCATAGGACCAAAAAGATCCATATGCAAGAGGTATAAGCACCTCACAGAATCCTTGTTTTCAAGGCTTTGAAATGAGGTTTTTGTCTGCTTGCCCTTTTGACAAGCTGAGCATACCCCTTCCTTTATACACTTAACTTGAGGCCCATTCCTCACTAGTTCTTTACTAAAGAGTTGGCCAATTGTCTTGTAGTTTAGATGAGCCAATCTCTTGTGCCACTTAACACAATGAGAAGCATTGTCATCAGCTACAAGACAAATGGGGGATGCCTTATTCTCACATTCAAAATTAAGCAATACACATTTCTCTTCCTATACCCAGTCAATATGATCTCTTGATCACTTGACCTTTTGATATGACATCCATCCTTACCAAATGAAATGTCATATCCTAGATCACTCAGCTGGCTTATGCTTATTAGATTATGTTTCAAACCTTTTACATAGGCCACTTGGTGATAGTAATTAGGTTTGAAGAGATGTTACCAAATCCTTTGATGACTCCTTTTTCAGATCCACCAAAGATCACTTTATGTCCATCTTTGACAGATGAAATACTCCTTCAGCAGCCCCTTTGTTCCAGTCATGTGCCTGGAACAACCACTATCCAAGTACCATATAGGGGCATGGTAACCTGGATTCACCTGCAATACAGAATTACTTACCCTTAGAACCCAAGTAAGTCCTTGGGTCCTTGGTTCAGGTTAGCCTTAAAAAAGTTATCATAACCTCTTCTAACAGTAGAACTCTTATTCTTTATAAACTTGTGTTATACCAGCAGTCCAATGCAAAATGACCCCTCTTGCCACAGCACCAACATTCAAACTTATTGTATCTAGATCTAGATACATCCTTGTCAGAAGCATTTCTGTTCATGCTGGTGCTGTTGCAACTTCACCTACTGATTTCTTAAAACCATAGGGTTTATGACCATAGGTAGGCCTACTTGCCTTAACACCCTTGTTCTTCAGAATATTGTCTTAATATGATCCTGAATGTCTTCATGATCATATATGTTAGAAGGCACTTTCTCCTTACAAACCTTATGGGGACTGAAAGGTTTAGTGGCTGAAGAGGGGCTTTGCCTTTCCTCTTGAATCTGCCAGCCCTGGAGTTACCCTTAAATCCTAATCCACACCTTACCCTTCTGAGTGACAAATTCATCTATCAAGGGTAAGACAGATTTTGGCTTAGAGTAACTAGCCACTAAATCCCTTTCAATTCTAAGTCTGTCCTCCAGACTCTTTACTTGATCATTAGTATAATTAATTGTGCCCATCTGAATAATAGTTATATTCTTCAGCTTGGCAATTTCAGCTAACTTTTGATCAAGGACTTTTTCTAACTCAGTTGTTGGCAACCCTTAGATCAGCAATTTCCTGAGCCTGTGATTTAACCAGGTTCTTGCTTTTCTTAAGGGCCTGCAACAGGTCCCCATACTTATCTATCAATTGATAGACATCTCCTTCAGATCCAGATGCATCTTCATCACTTGATGCAGATGTAGCTGATTCTTCACTTGTATAACAAACAGATGTACAAGAAGGACAGTTTACCTCATTAGAACCAGACTGATTCTGGCATAGGTCCTCTTCTGATCTTGTCATCAAACCCATGCATTGATGTTTGTTGATGGAGTCTAAGCACTGCATAAACTCCTCTTCCTCAGATGCAGCATATAATCCAATATGCTTCAGCATCAGATCCTGATTCTGAAGTTGACTGGTCTGACAGACTTTTATCTTTCTTTGCTACAAAGGATTTCTCCTTCTTGCCTTTCTGATAAGTCTTCTTCTTTTCTGAAGATTCCTTCCTTTTGTCAGGACAATCAGCCACTACATGTCCAGGCCTATTGCAACAATAGCAGACAATCTTTGAAGTATGGCTTTGCTGGCTTTGACCTGCTTTTCTCTTTCCTTGATGACCTTCTCTTCTGATAATAGTCATCTACTTGCTGTGATGAGGAAGGCTAGACTTCCATTGCTTCTTTTTCAAGAACCTTGAAATGCCTAGTGAATGCAGCAAAGTCTGCATCTGAATCACAGCTGACTGAACCCTTATCTGAATTTTCAGAACTACCCTTCTTCAACTTCCTTAGGAGGAGATGGTGATTTCCTCCTATTCTTTCTAGTGGCTTCAGCATTAAATGCCACAGTCATTTCTCTATGCTCTCCTCTTGAGTTTTCTTTCTCCTCCTTCCTTACCATAAGTTGGCATTTCATAGGATAGCAACTTTCCAAACAGAGTTGGAGAGGAATATCTCTGCCAATTTTGCCACTTCTCTATGGCACAGATCTTTGTATCCCAATCCTTTGATAAGGATCTTAAGAATTTGTCATTCAGTTCATAGTACTGAAGACTTTCCATAGGATATTAGCTCATTCACAATTCTATAGAATTTCTTATAGCACTCAGTTTATGCTATCAGATTTTCCTTGTCTAAAACTTTCATACTCCTGATTTAGCATAGATTTTCTGTCCAGCCTTACTTCTTCAGATCCCTCCATGTAGACAATCAATGTGTCCCACATCTCCTTGGAGGTCTTGCAGTGAATCAGATTCTGAAATGTTGAATCATCTATGACACTGACAATGATGTTCTGTGCCCTTTTTGTCCATGGTTGCCAAGATGATTTCATCCTTGGTCATTTCAGAATAAGTCTTTGGTGTTTGGATATTTGCATCAAGAACAGATATCTTCATTGGTATGAAGGGCCTTCCTGTACTGTGATGTAAATCCTTGGGTCAGATGCTTCCATAAACAATTGACTCTTTCTTTCCAGATCCCAAAGATTTCCTTCTTGCATATGGGTAATTTCATTGACCCTAGCTCCTTATGATTCTCTCCAGAACCCATCTTCTTGATTCTTGAATCTGCCTATCAGATCTAACCTCAGACTGTTAAGTCCTTTTTGAGGAACCTCCCTCTGATACCACTTGATAGTTTAACTTTCAAGGCAGCCTAAACACCTAGAGGGGGGGTGGGGGTGAATAGGTCTTGCTTCTCTTTCTAAAACTTCTAGCAGAATTCAATTTAATTACTAATATAAAAAACACAGCAATCACAGAAAAACAAAACATCACAGATTGCACTATGTTTTATAGTGGTTTCCCCAAGGTCTGGGTACATCCACTTCCCCCCTTCACCTATCTAGCAGTATGCTAGATTCGGCCAAACTTCCACTTATCTCAATCAATAGATCTTACAACTCAGAACCCAACTGTTCCTACAACTCAGGCACAACTGCCCTACCCTCAGCCTTGCCCCAAGGCCTACAACTCAGAGAATATCCTCTCCTATACTCAGGCAAACAGCCCTACCACTCAGAGTTCAACACTCTAACACTCAGCCTTTATAACATAGGCTTACAACTCAGATCTGTATAAACAGATCCTACAGAAATATAGAAAAGATTGTTTTTAATTGTCCTGCCAAAGTGAGAGAGAAAAGGCAATGACAATTCTTGATCACTGATGCAATCAACTGTTTCTTAGCCTTCTTCAAAGCTTCTTGAAAATGTACTTAGCTGAGTTGATTCCCAAACAGCTTCTTGAGAATTCCACTGGTGGATTCTTTCTTCTTCTCAAATTCTGACTTGATCTCTCTCTATCCAGAACTTGAATGATTCTTCTGAATTCTGATTAGAACTCTTCTTAGATCTATCCTTAGATAGTCTTCTTAGATCTCCCGGAGAAGATCTTCTTAAGTGCCTAACACTTTCTTGAAATGAGTAGAATTGTAATCCTTCTCCACTTTCTGATCCAATTTATTTCAAAAGGTCAGTTCTATATGTTTGTGATGATTTCTCCTTCTGATCTGTCTATTTATAGACATTCTTCATGGTAACTGGCTGATCCGGTGTTCTAACCGTTTTCTGACAAGTCTGACAGCTTTAGTTAACCGGTGGAAACCCACAGCTGTCCAAGTCTTCAATCAAGTCCTGTGCCTTAGTCTTGAATCACAAGTTGTTGAAATAGTCTGTTAGAAAGTGTCGAGTCCATCTGTCTATCTTTGTCGACATAATTGACTTTGTGTCGACACAGTCTTCAGTGATGTCGACTAAGTTGCCTTTGAGTCGACACAGCTTCTTCTGCAAATAAATTGATCTTGACTCTCCAGTGTGTCGACACAAGTCCTGTGTGTCGACACAGTTGTTGTAGAATCATAACTTTAGTAAGTGTCGACTTAGCCTTCAGGTGTCGACACATTCATTTTTTAACTCTGGCTATAATGTGTCGACTAAATCACAATGTGTCGACACATTCTGCTGGTTGTCGACAAACTTGAGGTCGACTATTTCTTCTGTGTCGACACATTCAGATGATGTCGACAATCTTGAGATCGACTATACTCTTCTGTGTTCGACACATTCTCCCAATGTTGAGGTCGACGCTTTTCTTCTGTGTCGACACAATTTCCCAGTGTTGTGTCGACTCTTTTCTTCTGTGTCGACACAATTTCCTAGTGTTGTGTCGACTCTTTTTCTGTGTCGACACAAATTCCCGGTGTTGAGTCGACTTACTTCTTCTGTGTCGACACTTTTTCCCAGTGTAGTTGTAGACTAACTGCTATGTGACGACACTGCTTCCCAGTGTTGTGTCGACTATTTTCTTCTGGTGTCGACACTGCTTCCTTTGTGTCGACACTTGGACTTAGAATTTTTCTGCATACTTTATTAATTCTCCACCAGCACATTTCAACTTAAAACAATCATCAAATACACCTTGATGTATATCATTGAGCTAAGTTGGGCTTCTTCAAATCAGGTACACATTTCCAATGTACCCAATGGCAACGGGCTCAATTGAGCCCGATTTCTCTCCTAAAAGATCTAGGATGCTAGTACGTGGAGAGGGGTGGCGAAACGGACCTGTATGGCGGCTAGACGATGCTGTGGCGGCGGTTTACCATGGAAGTGGTGCTCCGGCGATCTCCTTCCCAAATTCTCGATTCTTCACTAATTCCTTTGATCCAGCACTCGAATTCAACTCTCCAGAGCCTTCTGAAGCTAATGGTTGGGTCGGTTTTGGCCTGGGAATGCTTATACCTGGAGATACTCCCTATGTGAGCTCGGCCTCACTTTGATATCTCCGCCATTGCCTCCACCTGGCCATACCTTGCTGTAATTCCTTTGGAATTGAGTTCCTGGAGTCAGCCAGCAAGCATTGTGGCTGAGAGAAGAGGGCCAAATGGCTCATATCATCTTCTCCCCCACTTCTCTCTCCTCCATTCACCCAAATTTCCATTTTTACCCTTGTGCATGTCTTCTCTCTCCACCACCAGGGGGGTAGGGCTGGTCATTGGCCATTTGGCTGGTCATGGGCCAAATTTGGTGGGCTTGGCCCATGGGAAATGACTTGGGTCCATTTTTTTTCTTCTTTTAGGCCTAATGTTGACTTGTTGACTTTTGGGGTTGACTTGGTCAACATGCTGGGTAGGCTGACCCCATATGATGGCCATGGACTCCATGTCATCACCTAACATGGGTTGGGCCATGATGATGGTCTTAGCCCACTAGGAATGGGCTTGGTCTTCAATTACCCTTAATTAGGCTTAAGTTGACCAAGTTTGACCTTAGGGTTGACTTGGTCAAATGGGTGAGTGGGTTGACCCTACCTAGTGATCATGAGGTCTAAATCATCACCCAACATGGCTTGGGTCATGGTTATGCCCCACTTAATCCAATTGGGCTCATGAGTGTGGGGTTTGACCACTTTAGATCCAAGGTTGACCTGGGTCAACTATGGTCAAAGTGTTGACCTAGGGCATGACCTTGGGTCCACTTAGATTGTAATTAGGGTTAGGGTAGTGTGGTGGGGGTCATGGTGTGGTTAGGGTCCTCATTTAGTCTAGTTTGACCTAGTTTGACTTGGCCCTATAGTGGACCCCACATGGTTACAACTCACCACCTAGGGTCAAACCTAGCTAATTTCCCCTAACCCCCACCCCATGCCTAACCCAATCTAAGTTAAGGGGCCTAGAAGTAACATGGGATGTTACAAATCCTAAAAATAAAACAAATAATTTCGTCCCCGAAATTCAAGTTCGGGTCTACGGGGTTCTAGTTGCAAGAATTTGAAATCTTAAATCATAAATTAAATATGTACCTATTGTAAACAACTCTGGGTGTTGCTCCATCATCAGGTCCCTCGGCTCCCAGGTGTGCTCCTCCCGTCCGTGGTTGGACCACAACACCTTCACGAGCGGGACCTTCTTTTTCCGCAACACTCGGACAGCCGTATCGTCGATCCGGATCAGCTCCAATCTAACTGAACGGTCAGGCTCTACCGGTCCAGCTGTAGTGGTGATATGCTGTTCAGGTCGAAGGAGAGCTCTTCGCAAGGAAGAGACATGGAAAACATCATGTAAGGTGCTCAACTCCGGAGGTAGCTGCAGTCGGTAGGCCAAGGGGCCCACACGCTCCAAAACCAAGTAGGTCCCCATGTATCGTGGACTGAGCTTCTTGTGTCTCCGTATCCGAGAGACACTGTGTACCGGTCGAATCTTCAGGAAAACTCTATCTACAACCTGTAACTCTACTTTCCGGTGCCGAGCATCATAATATTTTGCCTGTCTGCTCTGTGCCTCCAAAAGCCGATCCCTGATCAAGCGAATCTGGGCCTCCGTATCTTCCACAAAATCTGATCCGAGGGCTCGACTATCCACATCCTGGACCCAAGATAGCGGTGTACGGCACTTCCTCCCATTAAAGTGCCTCATAAGGAGCCATCCCGATGCTGGCCTGGTGACTGTTGTTGTATGAAAACTCGATCAGTGGCAGTAGCCTCTCCCAAGGCTTCCCAGTATCCAATACACATAGCCTGAGCAGGTCCTCCATAGTCCGTATCGTCCGCTCCGTCTGACCGTCGGTCTGCGGATGGAAGGCAGTGCTAAAGGTAAGTCTAGAACCCAAATAAGCATGCACTGCCCTCCATTCTCTGGAGGTGAAGCGGCCGTCTCTGTCCAAAACAATAGACCTGGGAACGCCGTGGTACCGGATGAACTGCTCTACAAACAATCTCACCAACACAGTAACTGGGGCATCCTTTCTGACCGGAATGAACCGTGCTACCTTGGTCAATCTGTCCACAATAACCCAGACGGAATCGTGCCCAGAATGGGAGTGAGGGAGTCCGTGTACAAAATCCATGGAAATATCCTCGAACTTCCATTCTGGGACTGGCAGTGGATGTAATATACTGCCTGGGCTCTTGCGCTCGGCCTTCACTCGCTGGCAAGTCTCACAGTGAGTCATAAAATAGGTGATTTCCTTCTTCATTCCTGGCCAGTACATGGTCTGTCGTAAGTCAGCCCACATCTTAGTGATGCCGGGATACACTGAATATCTGGAGTAGTGTGCCTCTCTGAGGATGTCATCCCGGATCCCACCTCCTGCTGGAATGTATACTCGACCACGAAATCGAAGAAGATCGTCCTCCAGCGTGTAGTCCTCATACTTGCCTCCTTCCAAAGCACCAAAAATAGGCTCTAAATCAGTAACCAGTCTTTGATGCGTAACGATGCGCTCCCGAATAGTGTCATCGCTGGTCACTGAATTTAAATACTCTCGGTACACTGCTGGTTCTGACTCAGACACCATGGTAATGCGCATCTCCTCCAACATTCGTACCAGCTCTAAGGACATCAAGCGAGGCTCAAATCCGGAAGTTCCAGCTCTTCTACTCAGTGCATCAGCTACCGTATTAGCCTTCCCTGGATGATAATGAATCTGATAATCATAATCGCAGAGAAACTCTAACCATCTCCTCTGTCGTAGATTTAGATCCTTCTGGGTATCAATATATTTAAGATTCTTGTGATCCGAGTAGATATCACAATGAATCCCATATAAGTAATACCTCCAGGTCTTTAGGTCGAATACCACGACCCCGAGTTCTAGGTCATATACCGGATAATTAAGTTCGTGTTTCTTTAATTGTCTCGAAACATAAGCAATGACGTGTCCATGCTGCATCAAGACTGCGCCCATCCCCTGATAAGAGGCATTCGTGTAGATCTGGAATCCTTCACTCCCGGATGGGAGAGCAAGGATAGGGGATGAGGTCAGTCGGTCTTTCAACTCCTGAAAAGCTGCCTCACATTGTTCTGACCAAACAATATTTGCATCTTTCTTCGCCAATGACGTAAGGGGGAGGGCTATCCTTGAGAATCCCTCCACAAACTTACGATAATATCCTACCAATCCCAGAAAGCTGCGGATGTCTGCTGCTGTTTTTGGCCGTGGCCAATCCCGTACCGCCTCGATCTTAGCTGGATCCACCGCCACTCCAGCTCCACTAATAACGTGGCCCAGAAAAGCCACCTCCTGTAGCCAAAATTGGCACTTAGAGAACTTTGCATACATCTGAAACTCTCTCAACCTCTGTAAAACTTGGGCCAGATGTTCTGCGTGTTCTTCCTGCGTCCGGGAATAGACCAGAATATCGTTGATAAACACAATGACGAAGCGATCCAGATATGGTTCGAATACACGGTTCATTAGGGTCATGAATGCGTAGGGGGCATTCGTGAGCCCAAATGGCATGACCGTGAATTCGTATAAGCCATATGATGAGTTATAAATATACCCATATTTTCGTATTTTATTTAAGTCAATTTTGTTTGTTTTTTGTCTTTTTTATTTGTTTTATTCAATAAATTGCTTATTTTTGTAAATATTATTTCTAACTTAGCTTTATTTTTATTCCAGAAAAATTCCAGAAAAATTCCAGAAAAAGTCAAAATGTTGACTGACACGCCCGTGTCACATGACCGACACGCCCGTATCACGCCCTCGACGATCGCAGACCACAGGTTGCCAGCTCGACGATCGGCGATGATCAAACCATGCTCGACACGCCCCTAGACACGCCCGTGTCAAGGTGTGACACGGGCGTGACTCAGCCACCTGGCCCGACGTGACGCGCGCGACTTTGCGGCCGAACCGCGCCCAGATCGACCTCCCCGACACGCCCCAGTCACGCCTGTGACTGACACATGTCACGCCCATGACCTAGGGCGTGACCGCCACGTTTTCAGCCGAAGTCAACTTTCCAGTCAAGTCACCCGATCAGCTTATGAATAGTGTCGACACGCCCCCCTGTCACGCCCTAGTCACGGGCGTGACCAACCCGAAAATTTGCCTATAAATAAGAGCTTCCAGGAAGCTTATTTTGTCCACTTTTTGACCACTTTGCTTAGGGGAGGTGCTGCCCATTTGGATTCCATACTTATGTAAGGAGAATTTCTCCCCCCTCTCTCTCTCTTAGTTTGTATTATGGTTTTTGCTTTAATAAAATTTTAATTTTTCTCTCTTCATTAGTATGAAAAATCCATTTGAATGCGCCTACTTAAGCAATTTTTCATTCATCTTTTTGTGTTTCTTTTATATTTTCATTTTTATAGCTTTGATAACTTAGTTAGATTTAGGATTTATCGGCATTTCTAGCCGTTGTGCCATCCGTTTAATTTTCATTTTCCGCACTTTTTAGCTTTAGCTTTTTCTTCTTTATCATTTTCATTCATATAGGTTTTATAAAAACTCCCCTAAAAGTGTTCGTTTTTATTTTCTTTAACTTAGGCTCTTAGGAATGTAAAATTTCTCGTTCCTTTTTAGTTTTACTCTCACTTTTTTGGAGGTTTTATAAAAACTTATAAATAAAAATGTAGTCGTTATAATTTTTCGTCAACTTCATTTTAGCTTTTTAATTTCAAAACTTTTTAGTCCCTTTAATTTTTATTTTCACTTTTTATGCATTTCTACCGCATTCTAGCGGTAGAAATGCAGTTGTTCTAATTTTTCGCCAACTTTCATTTTGCGTTTATTTGAAAAACCTTTTCGCTCCGGTTAAATTTTATTTTCACTTTTTATGCTTTTCTACCGCATTCTAGCGGTAGAAATGCAGTCGTTTTAATTTTCTGAGCACTTTGTTTTTCTCATTTTTGCAAGTGTGTGTGCGTGTATGAGTTAGGTTTTATTGCTTTATTTCAACTTCTGTAGAGTGCGTGTGTGCGTATGCATTTATTTCCGCCTACTCGTTAAGAGTTAAATGGCGCTATGCTTTCATTTCCCGCCCACTCGTTTGAGTGGGACTTGTCTTTTTACTGCTTTCATTTTCTTCCTACTCACTTGAGTAGGAAAACTTTGTGTGGGTGCAAGTGTTTTCATTTCTGTAGAGTGCGTGTGTGTGTTTTACTTTCAAGTAGAGTGCGTGCGTGTATGAGATAAATTTACTCCCGCCCACTCATTTGAGTCGGGACTTGCAATTTTATTTCTTTCTCAATTATGTAGAGTGCGTGCGTGTAGGAGATAATTTTACCGCTTCATTTATCGCTTTCTTCAATTAAGAAGAGTGTGTGCGTGTGTGCATTTATTTCCGCCTACTCAATTGAGTAGGGCTTGCTTTATTTAATTTTCTTTATGGTTTTGAAGTGTGCGTGAGTGCCTGCATCAATTAGCCTTCAATTTATCTAATTGTCCTATTTTTCGTGTTTTCTCTTATAATTGTTCAGTGCTTAATTTAACACTCACGCTTCACCTAAAAACATAAAGCCGTCCCCATACCGATGAGTGGCTAATCTCTTTTAGCCTTCGGCATCGAAGAGCATTGGGACATATAAAATGATTTGAAATAATTAAAAAACTTTATTTTTATTTTAATTTAAGGACTTAAGGTTTACCCCGGGTTAACGGCGCATAGGACCACATAATCGATGTGTGGGCTCTATTTCCGTTATCCATACGCGACGCCGAGAGGCTGCACGTATGGACCGATCCCCCTTGGGTAAAGAGAACTGCGTACGCCCCCTCGAAAGAGGAGAAGCGTATTTCTGCCGGATTGGGTTCCCCACCCAATAGCGGGGTTCTTAGCGTAAAGCGGGCATTAAGAAGGAATCCTTCGTCGGTCTAACGATCGGTCGAATAGTCTTAATGTTTAGGTGAGCAATATTCCTAGAGATAAGTGCGCTCATATTTTTGGAACCCCCACGACCAAGTGCCTTTTATTAATTTAAAAACAAAGTTTAATAATTGTTGAGAATTATTTTAGTCTTAATCCGATTCGATGCCGAGCGTTAACCCGTCATCGAACAAACTTAGCAAAATTCAGCTCTCTTTCTTTCCATTTTAATTAAACAAAAAAAATCCCACCTTACTGATAGTAAGATAATAGTGTTCCTGGAAGAGTAGATATAATCAACGCGTCCCCGAGAATAATACGACCTCGGTATTTTCCCGAATACTGAGTACTACTTGCGATAGGTGCACTTGCCTCCTCTCGTTAGAAAACTCGATCTTCTAACCGGCCCGCGGAATCTGACCATTTCGAACCAACCACAGTAGGTCTCTGTTCCGCGGCCATCACCATAACGTGAGCTGAATGCGGTCTTCGGTATGTCTTCCTCCCGAATGCGTAACTGATAATAGCCAGATCGTAAATCGAGCTTAGAGAACCAGAAGGCTCCCTGAAGTTGATCAAATAACTCATCTATCCGGGGCAATGGGTAGGTGTTCCGAACCGTCAACCTATTCAATTCCCTGTAATCTATACACAGTCGGAGGGATCCATCCTTCTTCTTCACAAATAAAACCGGTGCTCCCCATGGCGATGAACTTGGCCACACAAATCTTGACTCCACAAGTTCCTGTAGCTGAGTCCTGAACTCTGCCAATTCTCTAGGTGCCATTTTGTAAGGTGCCTGGGACACTAGCCTCGCCCCTGGCACTAATTGGATCCTGAATTCCAAATCCCGAACTGGTGGTAGTCCGGGCAATTTCTCCGGAAACACATCGGAGAAATCCCGTACCACTAGGATATCAGATATAGAACTCTCTACTGCTACCATCTCAAAGCAAATAAGATACACTTCCTCCCCTTGCTCATAGGCCTTGATAGCCTGTATGGAAGACAATGAAAGAAGGGGGATAGGTCGGATACCTTCGATAGTAACGTAAGAATCTCCATGTCGGAGTGTGATCCTCTTCGAGGGACAATCTATCTGCGCGTGGTTCCAATGGAGCCAGTTCATGCCTAGAATCAGATCAAAGTCTGGTAGCCTCACGACCGTTGCCGGAGCTTCGAACGCCTTGCCCCCTATCTCGACTTCCATATTGCAGCAATCTGTGGTTCGAAGTTCTGAGCCATCAGGAAGTCGCACACTTTTTTCCAATCCGGAAAACTTCTCTACTCCCTCTAATCCTTCAATAAACGTGTTCGACACGAAGGAGTGTGAAGCACCCGTGTCGAAGAGGGTATGAGCGGGCTTGCCGCTAATCATCACTATGCCTGGGTTCATTTGAGTTCAAAGATAAATATTATTCTTAAGGTTTATAAGGCACTGATTAAAGTTTAAACTTATGAATCTTGCATAATTAAAGTACCTGTGATCACTTCCTCGGGGTTCCTCTACTCCGTGAGGTCCAGCGCATACGCCTGTTCCCGATCTCGGCCTCGGCCGTGATGTCCTCGGCCTCGTCCTCGTCCTCGGCCCTGGTGAACTGAAGGGGCCACTAGAGGTGGAGGAGGAGGAAGAGGGTGGACCTGAAGCGGGCACTGCGTCCTGATGTGCCCAGGTTGGCCGCAACCATAGCAGGTGATCTGCCTCTGACCTCGATCATCCTGTCTCATTGGCCCGGGAGTCTGTATAGGTGGTGGAGCCAATGGTGGAGGAGGCCCTTGATCCAGCCTGTAGTTGGGACGACGACATCCCCCACCCCTCCTATATCCGATAACCTTCCCCTTTTGGGATGTCCTGCTACCATCAAAAGACGATCCTTCGAGCGGCCTTTTACCTCTGCCCTGTACCATTAGCTAGTCAGCCTCCAGCTTTTTCGCCATTTCTATGATTTGAGCAGTGGTACCATGCGATATAAACAACAGGGACTGCCTCAACGAATCCCGAAGGCCATGATAAAATCTTTTAGCATACTTTCGATCATCCCATTAATGAAAGCCTGCAAACCTAGCCAGGTGGGAGAACTCTCTCTGATATTCGATCATTGATCGGCTCCCCTAATGGAGGTTCAGGAACCTCGCCTCCAATGTGTCCCGGTCTGTGACAGAAACATAATGGTCCAGGAACAAGTCGCTGAATTCTTCCCAGGATATGTCTGTTAGTTCCCAATCCCCATAAACTGAGTCCCGAATAGACTTCCACCATCTCTTTGCATGGGCTTCTAGTGCGGAAGTGGCAAGTGGTACCGCCTGGCTGACTGGGCAGCTAATTCCAGCCAGTAACTCCTGAATGGTCTCCAACCACTCCTCTGTCTTCACAGCATCTTCTGTCCCGCGATACAATGGCGGAGACAGACTTTTAAATGCACTCAGCCAGTTCGACCCTGGGTTGGGCAGCTGTACCGGGGCTTGCTGGGCTCTGAATGCGTCCAGGATCGCCGTCAGCGTTTGCCCCATCTCTGTCTGCATGAACAGAATGGCAGCCGAAGGGGGAGGAACCGCATCCTGTGGAGGCTGTATAAAGGTAAGGTAATGTCAAAATTGGCCTAACTCATTGTTTAATGGACTGTTTTATGTGGCTTTTACACATGGGCACACCATTGCTTCCGCTGCATAGTTTGTCCGCAAACTAATGCTCGAGCGGTGTGTACCAGTTTGTGGACTTCATTCTCATATGATTGTTTGTTCAAGTGGTACCAGTTTGTAAGATCTTGTCTCCCCATTCCGAGGCTAACCCGGATTTTATGCCCAGAACCGCCGCCTTACGGTGACACTAACGCACGGGTTAGTCGACACCGCAAGATGCCGATCCTGCCGGCTAGTACGATCATAAACTGTCGGCCAATATGAGAATATAAGTACAGAAACAGAGTAAACGCAGTAGAAGTCCACAGCCACAACACATAGATATATATCAAATGAAAGTACACCTGCCAGTCCACAATGAGTACAGTAAAATGAAAGTAAATAGGGCTTATGCCCAGTACATCATGATCAAATCTCTCTCTCACTAACAGCAGCAGAAAAACTAAAATCTCTCACATCACACCTGTAGTCGTGCTCCAGTAGTAGTAGTAGAAGGTGCCGGTATCTGCTCCTCAAGTCCTGCCTCCTCGTCGTGCTGGTCCATCTCCTCGAGCTCCTAAAAATAGTATGGTCACCGACAATTAGTCAAAAAGACTAAGTCGTTTCCTCCACACCTCGCCCCGCAACTCCTAGGCACCATGCGGGAGGACGAAGCAGAGGACAATAAGGGGTGATAGAGGCGGAGCAGGTGACAGGAATCTAAGCAGAATATGTAACCAAGTAAGTAATGAAAAGTAACCTTCACTTATGTGGGTACGCATAAGCAAGGGGTCTTCTGCAGGGCTCCCATTGTATAAAATGTCTCATACCATTTTATACAATGGGGTGTCAGGTGTCACAAACAATATATATATAAAAAGGAAAGTAACCTCAACCTATAAATTTGCCCACTCAAACTTATAGGCTAAGGGATCATTTAGCAGGTCCTAATGTATAAGCGTCCCATACCACTTATACATTAGGTGTCATAGGTTGTTATGTATAATTATGATATGCATCTATATGGTGGGTATGATATGAACATGCAGTGCAACACTGATGATACATTTTGTAGCCTAAACTATTAGAGTACCTTTAGGTTTTAATACATAAACCGTGTCTTGTATTTTCATTTTTTGACCTCTTTTTGTATATAATTTCATCACTAACATGTTTCTTTTTGTTTTTCAGGTTTTTGCCAGATTTTGCTGCGACACGCCCCCTGGTCACGCCCTCCTCGGGCGTGTACCAAGGGCGTGTAACCCAGTGGAATGAAGCCGCCGGTCCGAAGTCAATCTCCACCAGAAACTAGCTGTCACGCCCACTGACACGCCTAATGACACGCCCTCCGTGGGCGTGTCTGACAGGCGTGACCCGCCAAGTCCCGAGAAGTCAGTACCGAGGTCATTTTCAAAGTGCCGAATCCGACACGCCCATATGTCACGCCCTCTAGGGGCGTGTTTGATGGGCGTGTAACTCAACAACCGCGCCAAAATTAAATGCCAACGCTCGAGATGTTGCACCGAATCAGACACGCCCTATGGTCACGCCCTCCATGGGCGTGTCATAGGGCGTGACCCAGCTCGTAAAAATTCTATAAATAGGGATCATCTTCTAGTGTTTGGAAGCCGGATTTTGGGAGAGAAAAGGGCTGCTGTGCTGCTATTTAGTGTTCAAGTTTTCGCTTTACAAGCTTTTTAATTAGTTACTTTTCATGAACTTGCTTATAGCCTCTCTGTATTATTCTCTTATCATATTCATAGTATTTATTGAAGCTTTCTTAATAGTACATGTATGCCCGCCTTCTGACGCACCACTAAGAAATAAAATAGTTTGTCTTTCTTTTTCAATTCTGCTCGCTGTTATCTTTCAAAGTCTAAATATCATTTTCTTCCTCTATACCATGAGTAACTAATCCTCCTTGTACTCGATCTTGATGATCTGAGGTTCGAGCGATTACGTTATGATGCCTTGAGATTTACCTTTTCTTTTTAGAGTCATCACCTTGGATTACTCTTGATTTATCTCAGGCAGAAGATATATCATCGATATATATATTTTTGCCTCTGCTTTCGTTCTGGGTTAGCCGAGAGGCCAATAGAACGAAGTGAGCATTCAAGAGTAAAGGGAGTTGTACGCACCCCTCGAGAGAGGCAGACGTCCAAATCTCCCGAATTGGAGTAAAATCCAATAGTGGGATTCACCGCGTAAAGCGAGTTTTAGGCCTCCGATTTAGACGAAAGTCAGTCGGACCTTCCTAAACTCAGTTGGGCACGGCTTCGAGAGAAGCGTGTTTAAAATTCAGGAATCTCCACGGTCAAGGCCTTTCATTCTATTAAGTTTAGGTTTGTTGTTATCGCATTTCTTAGCTAACTCTTGCCGAAGTGATTCTTGATCGAGTACTCTTCGATTTCATAGTTTCAGTCCTTTATTGTCATTAGTTTCTCAACGCAATTTTCTTTTCGATAAAATAATAGTCTTCGTGTGAGTAAGTTTATTCAACAGTTGCCGGATTTCAATACGACACTTTTTGTCCCCTTGCTACAGTTCGATAGGTATACTTGCCTCATTGGATTGCTAGTTCGGCTGCTTTATTTTCTTCGAAGCCCCATTTTGCACAACAAGTTTTTGGCGCCGTTGCCGGGGAGTCAACTCTTGTTGATATATTGAAAACACGAATCTATTACTTTTATCTTCCTTATTGTAAACCAAAAAAAAAAATCAGCCAATACTTCTCTCTTTCTTCTTCCAGTGCATGACCCGGGGAAGTCCGTCGGTTATTTTGGACTTGGACCACGAAATTGAGCGTACTCTTCGGAGAAGATCGCGATTTCAAGGTCCTACTATCCAAGTGCCGGTTGAGGACTCCGAGTCATTTGCTACCTTAAGGATGGAAGAACCCATTGTGGATGAAGCCTTGCAAAGGACTATGTCCTATTATGCAAGACCAAACCATGAGGGGACAGAATCTAGTATAGTCCGCCCTGCTATAGCAAATAACAAATTCGAATTAAAGCCTAGCATAATTCAAATGGTGCAGCAGTATGTGCAATTTGACGGACTTCAAGATGAAGATCCGAACGCACATATAGCTAGCTTTCTTGAAATTTGCGACACCTTCAAGATAAATGGTGTTTCAAATGATGCAATCAGGCTGAGACTCTTCCCGTTCTCTCTTAGAACTAAAGCTAAGCAGTGGCTTAACACCCTTCTAAAGAATAGCATAACCACCTGGAATGAATTAACTGAAAAATTTTTGGCGAAGTATTTTCCGCCAGCTAAAACTGCAAAACTTAGAAATGACATCTCTGCCTTTGGACAAATAGACGCTGAAACCCTATATGAAACCTGGGAGAGATTTAAAGAATTATTAAGGCGATGCCCACATCACGCTCTGCCTGTATGGTTACAAGTGCAGACGTTTTATAACGGGCTAAATCAAAGCACAAAGCAAATGATAGACGCAGCTTCTGGCGGTACTTTAAATCATAAGACCCTGGAAGCCGCTCTTGAGCTTTTTGAGGACATGGCCATGAACACTTATCAGTGGAATGTGCCTAGGTCCCGCCCTAACAAGCCTGCAGGTATCTACGAAGTGGACAACGTCTCACAACTCGCTCTGCAAGTAGAAATCCTCAGCAAAAAGATAACAGAGATGACTGCTGCCTCCGCCCCTCAGGTATGGGAATCTGCAACTCCCCCTCCCTCCGAACAATTGGACTATGTTAATAATATGCCTAGAAACGCGTTTAATAATTTTTCTGCTACAAATTTTCATCCTCCAGGTTTTAATTTTCCAAATAGTTATAACCCTGCTTTAAGAAATCATCCGAACTTTTCATTGGGTAATCCATCGAATGCAATGCGCCCACCACCGCAAAATGATTTTTCTGCACCACCGCCACCACCACCTCTTCAAAATTTTCCAAAACCTCCAAGCTTGGAGGAATTACTTTCCAAATATATCACCACAAATGACGCTACGATAAGGACCCTAACCGGATCCGTAAAAAATCTTGAAAATCAAGTAGGACAACTCGCAAAAATTATTTCTGAGCGACCCGCCGGGTCTCTTCCTGCCAATACCGAGCCCAACCCAAGAGAGCAAGCGAAAGCTATGACTCTTCGGAGTGGGAAGCGAAGTTCTGGCATGGTTTGCATAGAGCCCGAGGCAAGCTCCACCCCCATTTCAAAAAATCCAATTTCTTCCATGCCCTTTGCCAAAGAAGTTATCATCCCACTTTCCGCATTAGAAAAAGATCTCACTCCACCACCCACCTTTAAAAATGATCCAACCCCGCCTTACCCTTCCGAACTAAATAAACAACGTTAGGACGATCAATATTCTCGCTTCCTAGAAATCTTCAAGCAAATTCATATAAATCTGCCATTCCACAAAGCTATTTCGTAGATGCCGAAATACGCAAAGTATCTTAAAGATCTTCTCACCAACAAGAAGAAACTAGAAAACCTTTCGCATGTCACGCTAAATGTCGAGTGCTCCGCTGTGTTAACAAACGGCCTGCCGAAGAAAATCAGTGACCCGGGTAGCTTTTCTATCCCGTGTGTCTTCGGTGACCTTTTTGTTAAACATGCGTTGGCCGACCTAGACGCTAGTATAAACCTGATGCCCCTCTCGTTGTTTTAAAAGTTAGGAATCGGTAGCCTAAATCCCACGCGTATGAGTATCCAGCTGGCTGATCGATCGGTCAAGTACCCGTTAGGAATAGTGGAGGACGTTCTAGTAAAAGTCGACAAGTTCATCTTCCCGGTGGACTTTGTCATTCTGGACATCGAAGAAGACGTCGAGGTTCCCCTGATCCTTGGCCGACCCTTCCTTGCCACCTCCAGAGCCATCATTGATGTAAGCAATGGTAAGCTCTTCCTTAGAGTAGGCGACGATGAGGTCACTTTTTCTATCACACCTTCGATGAAGAACACTCTGGCAAATGATGACTCATGTTTTTTCGTCGATACCGTAAGTGATAAATCCCCCTACTACCTCTCCGACTTTGAAAAAGAATTTTCTGATTTTTGTCTTTCTTCTTCTCTTCCCCCTGAATCGCTGCAAGGAAGCAATGAATCTTCTGATTGCCGTCCTGACTTCGAAAAAGAATTTTCTAATTTTTGTTCTTCTTCTTTTCATCCAACTGAATCGCTGCAAGAAGCTGTATTAGCTGCTAGCCCCACCCCTTATTATGTTCCATATACAAAATTTTATGAAGATATTATTTTTGAAAAAGAAAGAATTTCTAAATCCTCGTATGAAGAACCCCCTACCCTAGAACTCAAACAACTTCCTGAACACCTTACATATGCTTTCCTTGAAAAAGAATCCAAGTTACCAGTTATCGTTTCGGCCTACCTCACGGATACGCAAAATGACAAACTTCTTCTAGTTCTACGTAAGCATCGCCGAGCTATTGCTTGGCAAATTTCTGATATCAAGGGCATAAGCCCATCCTTCTGTACCCATAAAATTCTAATGGAAGATAATTCACATAACTCTATTCAACCTCAGCGCCGTATAAACCCGAATATGAAAGAAGTAGTTAAGGGCGAGGTTATGAAATTACTAGACGCAAGAATTATCTACCCTATATCGGATAGTAAGTTGGTTAGCCCCGTTCAGGTAGTACCTAAGAAGGGAGGGATAACAGTAGTTAGTAATGAAAATAATGAATTAATCCCGACAAGAACGGTGACGGGTTGGCGTATGTGTATAGATTATCGTTAGTTGAACGATTCCACCCGCAAGGATCACTTCCCTCTACCGTTTATCGACCAGATTTTAGAACGTTTGTCTGGCCATAGCTTTTACTGTTTTCTCGATGGACTCTCGGGGTACTTCCAAATACCTATCTCTCCCGAGGACCAAGAGAAAACTACGTTTACTTGTCCCTTCGGCACCTTCGCCTACCGAAGAATGTCGTTTGGATTGTGCAATGCGCCAGCTACATTCCAGCGATGTATGCTCGCTATATTCGACAAGTACGTAGAAAGCATTATGGAGGTTTTTATGGACGACTTCTCCGTGTTCGGCGATTCGTTTGATGGATGTTTAGAAAACCTCGCGAAAGTCCTGAAGCGATGCAAAGAAACTAACCTTGCCCTAAATTGGGAAAAATGTCATTTTATGGTAAGGGAAGGCTTA
This sequence comes from Platanthera zijinensis, assembly GCA_039513925.1. Classification (NCBI taxonomy): domain Eukaryota; kingdom Viridiplantae; phylum Streptophyta; class Magnoliopsida; order Asparagales; family Orchidaceae; genus Platanthera; species Platanthera zijinensis. Next base: position 154,207,904 of record CM077092.1, read on the forward strand.
GTTTTGGGTCATAAAATTTCTGAGAAAGGTATTGAGGTAGACGTTGCTAAGATAGAGGTTATCGAGAAGCTGCCGCCGCCTACAAACATAAAAGCCATAAGAAGTTTCCTAGGCCACGCAGGTTTCTACCGCCGCTTCATAAAGGACTTCTCCAAGATAACTAAGCCCCTCACCCATCTGCTAGAAAAAGACGCTCCATTTATTTTTAATGACTCCTGCCTTTCTGCCTTTAAACTAATTAAAGAAAAGTTAATTAATGCTCCAATTATGATAGCTCCGGTATGGGATCTTCCTTTCGAAATAATGTGTGATGCGAGTAGTTTTGCGGTGGGAGCCGTTTTAGGCCAACGCATATCTAAAAACTTCCACCCTATCTATTACGCTAGTAAGACGCTAACCTTCGCTTACGAAAATTACACCACTACAGAGAAAGAACTCTTAGCTGTCGTCTTCGCATTTGATAAATTCCGCCCCTACATTACACTTTCAAAAATTATTGTTTTTACAGACCACTCGGCCCTAAAGTACCTTCTTACCAAAATAGATGCCAAACCACGGTTGATTCGCTGGGTTTTACTCCTCCAGGAGTTTGACTTAGAAATCCGTGATAAGCGGGGAGCCGAAAAATTGGCTGCTGACCATCTATCCAGATTAGATAACCCCTTTATAGAAAAATTTAATGAAAACTCTTTTAACGATTATTTTCCTGATGAGAGGCTGTTGTCAATTCACACATCTACTTCTCCTTGGTTCGCACACATTGCAAACTATTTAGTAGCCCGGGTGCTCCCAAAAGAGTTCTCCTCGCAATAAAAGAAGAAATTCTTTTCTGAGCTGAAGAACTACTTTTGGGAAGACCCGCATCTTTTCAGAATCTGTGCGGATCAAGTGATCAGGAGATGTGTTTCCCATGATGAAGGAATCGATATTTTAAAACATCTGCATGAAGGTCCGACAGGTGGGCACTATCAAGCTGCTCGCACCGCTCACAAGGTGCTCTGCGCGGGTTTTTACTGGCCTAGCCTATTTAAAGACGCGCAAGCCTTTGTGAGCAGGTGTGATAGTTGCCAACGGTCGGGCAACATTTCTAATAAAAATGAAATGCCGCAAAATTATTTCTTAGAATGCGAAATTTTCGACCTCTGGGGAATTGATTTTGTCGGCCCTCTTCCTTCCAGCTTTGGAAACAAATATATTTTAGTTACCGTTGATTATGTTTCACGATGGGCTGAGGCCCAAGCTCTTCCCACGAACGACTCCCGAGTTGTTATTATGTTTCTAAAAAAATTATTTTCTAGATTCGGTACGCCACGTGCAATCGTTAGCGATAGGGGCTCCCATTTCTGTAACGCCCAATTTTCAAAAATTCTTAACAAATACGGCGTTACGCATAAGCTCTCAACTGCCTACCACCCCCAAACTAATGGACAAGTCGAAGTTGTTAATAGAGAAATAAAAAGAATATTAGAAAAAACTGTTTCAACTTCTAGAAAAGACTGGTCGGCTAAACTTGATGATGCTCTATGGGCCTACCGAACAGCGTACAAAACCGCCCTCGGATGTATGCCATATCGTTTGGTCTATGGAAAATAGTGCCATCTGCCCGTTGAGTTAGAGCATCGCGCTTTTTGGGCCTTAAAACTTTTAAACTTCGACCCCCACTCAGTCGGTGACCTCCGTAAATTTCAATTAAATGAACTTGATGAGTGGCACTCTTATGCATATGAAAAGAATAAACTTTATAAAGAGCGGACGAAGCGTTTACACGATAAACACTTAAGGCATCCGAAGGCCTTTAAGCCAGGCGACCAAGTCCTTCTGTACAACTCTCGTTTACGTTTATTTCCTGGAAAATTAAAATCACGATGGTCTGGTCCGTTTTCTGTTTTGGAAGTTTTTCCTTATGGTACTGTTTTAATTTCACACCCTAATAAGGGAAATTTCAAAGTCAATGGTCAGCGTCTTAAACTTTACTTTTCTGGTGATGATGTCAGTCATAACACTATTAAGTATCTGCTGCACGAACTCTAATTTCGAACATTTATTCTTTTTTTCAAATCAATTTCTGGACAATAAAATTCAGGACAATATTCTTTTGTTGGGTCGAGCTCAACGACCCTTATAAACAAAGGGCGCTCTTGGGAGGCAACCCAAGTTATCCTTTTTTTTCTATTTCCTTTATTTTACAATTTTTACCCCGGGCTGCATCGACAAGCTGAAGCTCCTACAAACGCCTGCTCCAATGTGTTGATTCCATCATACTGTCCAAAGAAGATATTTGCGGGAGCAACATCACTCGAGTTCCGCAATATATAAATCCGGGGAAGTACCTGTTTTTCAATTTTGTTCTTCAGTATTGTACTTTACTTTTCTCTCCTTCTCCAATCGCCTTCTTTTTACATTGAGGACAATGTCCATTTTAAGCTTGGGGGAGAACTCCCTCCTATTTATTTGCTAAGGACTTCCTCCTTTCGAGTTTATGTTCTGCTTTTTGTGCATCTCCTTTTCAAAAATCCAATAGTTTAGGCATTTCCTTGGTATTTCAAAAGTACCCCTACTTTTGTTTTGTTTTTCTCAAAATCTTATATAAAGCAATTGGCTATTTATAAAATTTCTAATCCTTCTTTTTAATTTTGTCTCACAAGTAAAATGTTGGCCATGCTGTGTTTCTAATTCACAGTAGCATGCTAAAGTGAAGCGTTTTTTTCTAAAAATTGTTTTTTTTGAGGTTTTCTTTATTTATTTTCTTTACATTTTTTAAAAATTCATCATCCACTATTTCTCTTCTTTTCTTTTTAAATAATTTTTGCAAAGTCAACTTCTGATTAACATAGTAGATATGAACAACCTAAGACTCATATTATCCTAAGAATTAAACTAAGTTCATTAGTCTATATTAAAATTTAGGACCTACTTTTTGAACTTTTTCAAAACTAATGCTTTAGGAAAATTCTAGGTGCATGAAAATGATATAGGCCTTTTTTTATGCTCGTTTGAACCTTCTTGCCAACCCTTAAATTATCTCCCTAGTTAGCCTCTTTTGAGCCTTTTTTCGATTTCAATTGAAAGCTCCACATTTCGTTTTTACCAAATCCAAAGTTCTCCAACCCTTCTGATCACGCTAAAATTTTGAGCTTCATAAATTTCATATTGTGATAAGTTTATTTTAGAATTTGTGGAAAGCCTTTTTGAAAAAAAAAGAGATGCTCAGAAGAAATGTTTACGGTTGGTTGGCCAATTCAATATATATATAAAATGATGGCCTTTTTGAAAAAAAAACACAAAAACACGGAATATAAAGAGGGAGAAGCTAACATTCCATTTATTTTGAAGCTCTTCATTTTGGTTTAGCAAAATTTTAAGCCTTCATGTTTATCTTTGGATTCCATTCCTAATTTTATGCCTAAACCAAACATTTTTGTCCTATAAAGTCCTGCTGATTCATGCCCCTAGATTTTCTTCGGAGCTAAGCAAGAAAAATAGTAGACTAGTAAAGTCTTGATTTGAAATATAGATTATTGTTCTTGTTTAATTTTGGTATAAAATGGCTCTTAAGATCAAGTAACATTTCAATTTGTTTTTCATTTTGTGGCTTTGTTTGAATTGTTTAAAGAATTCTGTTAAAATTTTGGATGATTTATTTTTGTTAAGTAAAGTTTATAAAAAATTAAACCATGATTAAATAAATTATTTTAGGTTTACATTTCGCCTTCTCCCTACTTAGAATTTCGCATAGTACTTGTGATAACATAATTAGAACTTCTGATTAGTCACTTTCATGATAATCTAGTTTTTATATATTTGCTTGGGGACAAGCAAAACTTAAGCTTGGGGGAATTTGATGATACGTTTTGTAGCCTAAACTATTAGAGTACCTTTAGGTTTTAATACATAAACCGTGTCTTGTATTTTCATTTTTTGACCTCTTTTTTTATATAATTTCATCACTAACATGTTTCTTTTTGTTTTTCAGGTTTTTGCCAGATTTTGCTGTGACACGCCCCCTGGTCACGCCCTCCTCGGGCGTGTACCAAGGGCGTGTAACCCAGTGGAATGAAGCCGCCGGTCCGAAGTCAATCTCCACCAGAAACTAGCTGTCACGCCCACTGACACGCCTAATGACACGCCCTCCGTGGGTGTGTCTGACAGGCGTGACCCGCCAAGTCCCGAGAAGTCAGTACCGAGCTCATTTTCAAAGCGCCGAATCCGACACGCCCATATGTCACGCCCTCCAGGGGCGTGTTCGATGGGCGTGTAACTCAACAACTGCGCCAAAATTAAATGCCAACGCTCCAGATGTTGCACCGAATTAGACACGCCCTATGGTCATGCCCTCCATGGGCGTGTCATAGGGCGTGACCCAGCCCGAAAAAATTCTATAAATAGGGATCATTTTCTAGTGTTTGGAAGCCGGATTTTGGGAGAGAAAAGGGCTGCTGTGCTGCTATTTAGTGTTCAAGTTTTCTCTTTACAAGCTTTTTAATTAGTTACTTTTCATGAACTTGCTTATAGCCTCTCTGTATTATTCTCTTATCATATTCATAGTATTTATTGAAGCTTTCTTAATAGTACATGTATGCCCGACTTCTGACACACCACTAAGAAATAAAATAGTTTGTCTTTCTTTTTCAATTCTGCTCGCTGTTATCTTTCAAAGTCTAAATATCATTTTCTTCCTCTATACCATGAGTAACTAATCCTCCTTGTACTCGATCTTGATGATCTGAGGTTCGAGCGATTACGTTATGATGCCTAGAGATTTACCTTTTCTTTTTAGAGTCATCACCTTGGATTACTCTTGATTTATCTCAGGCAGAAGATATATCATCGATATATATATTTTTGCCTCTGCTTTCGTTCTGGGTTAGCCGAGAGGCCAATAGAACGAAGTGAGCATTCAAGAGTAAAGGGATTTGTACGCACCCCTCGAGAGAGGCAGACGTCCAAATCTCCCTGATTGGAGTAAAATCCAATAGTGGGATTCACCGCGTAAAGTGAGTTTTAGGCCTCCGATTTAGACGAAAGTCAGTCGGACCTTCCTAAACTCAGTTGGGCACGGCTTCGAGAGAAGCGTGTTTAAAATTCAGGAATCTCCACGGTCAAGGCTTTTCATTCTATTAAGTTTAGGTTTGTTGTTATCGCATTTCTTAGCTAACTCTTGCCGAAGTGATTCTTGATCGAGTACTCTTCGATTTCATAGTTTCAGTCCTTTATTGCCATTAGTTTCTCAACGCAGTTTTCTTTTCGATAAAATAATAGTCTTCGTGTGAGTAAGTTTATTCAACAGTTCCCGGATTTCAATACGACACTTTTTGTCCCCTTGCTATAGTTCGATAGGTATACTTGCCTCATTGGATTGCTAGTTCGGCTGCTTTATTTTCTTCGAAGCCCCGTTTTGCACAACAAACACTCACACACAACTCCGTGATCACAGAACTTTACTTCCCACTTTTCGAGAGCTAGCATCACACTCAGGTACCGCCGTCGTGGCTCCGGTAGCAGCGGATCGGGCTTCTCCGCTTTCTAGGCGGGTATACACACTACCAGGCCTAGACCTCTCTTGTACGCCTCTGTATTTGAAACAAGTGTACTCTAGAGTCTCTGCGCACCACTTTACTGACAACCTGTCAGTCTTGTTGGGCCGGGTGCGCGTTATCGGGAAAAGTCCTCCAGACCTCAGTATAAACAACCTACTGGTCCCTCTAACCCTCGCACCGGCCTGGTCCACCGTAATGCCGCCGGTGTGATGACTGGCCAGTACCGCATGGCCTGCCACTAGTATATGCACATGCAAGTATAATATATTGAGCCTCCAACTCGAAGGACTATCCTGTCCCAAATCTCTCCAACCCGTCACGGGTGAGTATGTACTATAAAACCTACAACCCTGCCCGGGTGAGTATATATATGTCAATCTCTTTCCTCCAACTCTGCACGGGTGAGCGAGTAGTTAATAGACTCCAAGTCCCTCCAACCCGGCACGAGTGAGCACATGTCCATTACACTTAACCTATTATATTACTCTTGTCTACTGGTTGTTATACCTAGTGACTTAAGCTATGGGTTGGGGAAAGACGGTCTTCCGTCGGCTCCTCCTAAATAAGTCTAAGGTTGCACTATTACTCTCATCTCTAGAATACATCTGCCACCCAGGGTTATACTTCTGATCTTAGACCCTAACTCAGTTGTTGATTCGTTCCCTAGTGGCCTATAGTGTAGCCTACCTTTACTATGCGCACCCCATGGTCTTGTACCACCCTGAAATCAAACTTTCAAATCCTTGGGCCTCCAACCCCCAAATATTTATCCTAGGGTGGTATGACCTACTAGAATGTGTATGGTAATTTTCATAATTTTCTCTATTATTTTTATAATTATTTTATTTTCTCCAAATATTTCCCCAATGTCATTTAACACATGAAGTATGTCCTTGCATAGTCTTAATGATGCAGAATAATTTTCTTATCCATTGGTATGATAAAATAACACTATTTTCCAAATTTATTTATTGATTTTCACAAAACCATCATATTCACTACTTTTCAAATGAAGTATAAGGAATTAAATCACACAAATTCTAATAAAATTACAGGGAGTCTAAATCATCAACATAAGGCTACTAAGCAAGTTTCATTAATTTTATCAATGTTATAGACTTGCAAATCAATATATTATGTATTTACCAAAATGCCATTATGATGAATTAAAATTTATTTGTACATCCAAAAATTCTGAAATAAACATGTCAGTAGTCTAACACCTATATACACCTCTAGAATTATTATCAAATTTTGCTGACCTATATTTTCATTAATTCATGAAATAAAAGGAATAGGGGTAAAATGGTCATTTCATGTTATGTTACCTCAAAGACCTCAAACAAAGAAAATAAAAATACCCCAATTCAGATATGACCAAAAATTGAACAGGACCAAATCTGAGGATTTTTGCTTGATTAAATCTATTTTCCAACTTTATTTTCCAATATGGCTATAATTTTCAAAAATCCAAATAATGGGATTATTGTTCCCAAAAATCCTATAATAAATTTGAGGGGTTGAATTTGTGCTAAGGATCCTCTGGAGTTATTTTCAAGGTTTTTAGAGGTCCCAAAATGGATAAATACACATCATAGCAAAATTTGCTAAATGCACACCAAGGCTAAATCTAGCCTACACATGCAAGTGGTTTAACCCAACATGCAGTGGATTAAATGGGCTGAAATTTTTGTCAGACCCTAAACCATGTCCCAGAGGACTTTCCACCAAAATTTGGGGCCTTTTGGAGGCCTAACACTCCATTTATTCCATTTATTTTATTTATGACATTTTGAATAAAACTATAGGAAACAATATTCCAAAAATTCTCAATTTTTGGCAGGGGCTAGATATGCCCTAAACATGCACATGTCCAAAATTTCAGGTCATGTGGACATATGGTTTGGCATGGGCTTCATTTTTGATTTCTGCCCTAGCCTATGACCAGCCCTAGAAGAATTGACCTACAGGACAGACCACTGAGTCAAAGCCCATGATTATTGTGGCATTTGAAAGTTAAGACTAAGGGCTACATTTTCTCTTGAAAGGTCCTGAACTATAAATGACTCTAGGTGCCCTGAATTTTATTTTGAAAATGACTGTTTAGGTGTGACAAATAATACACTATTCATTAATTTAAATTAACATATATATATATATATTTATATAGCACGAATCCTAAAGCTAGATGGACGGGATCGTTTCATCGTCCCCAATGAATGGACGGCCCCGATGCATTTCTCCTGGGCCACCTTGCGGGGCGGATTCCGGCCGGCTGAGGCGGCGCCGTGGCCGGCTAACGGTGCCATCACCTTCATGGTGGTGGTGGCTTCCATTTCCCGGCGATGAGGCGGCGGGAGACGGCGGCGCCAGCGATCCCGAGAGGTATAAAATTCTCAAAAAATTCGAGATTTTCTCACATGGCATCGGGCTCAATTGAGCCCGATTTCTCTCCTAAAAGATCTAGGATGCTAGTACATGGAGAGGGGTGGCGAAACGGACCTGTATGGCGGCTAGACGGCGGCTGTGGCGGCGGTTTGCCATGGAAGTGGTGCTCCGGCGATCTCCTTCCCAAATTCTCGATTCTTCACTAATTCCTTTGATCCAGCACTCGAATTCAACTCTCCAGAGCCTTCTGAAGCTAATGGTTGGGTCGGTTTGGCCTGGGAATGCTTATACCTGGAGATACTCCCTATGTGAGCTCGGCCTCACTTTGATATCTCCGCCATTGCCTCCACCTGGCCATACCTTGTTGTAATTCCTTTGGAATTGAGTTCCTGGAGTCAGCCAGCAAGCATTGTGGCTGAGAGAAGAAGGCCAAATGGCTCATATCATCTTCTCCCCCACTTCTCTCTCCTCCATTCACCCAAATTTCCATTTTTACCCTTGTGCATGTCTTCTCTCTCCACCACCAGGTGGGTAGGGCTGGTCATTGGCCATTTGGCTGGTCATGGGCCAAATTTGGTGGGCTTGGCCCATGGGAAATGACTTGGGTCCATTTTTTTCTTCTTTTAGGCCTAATGTTGACTTGTTGACTTTTGGGGGTGACTTGGTCAACATGATGGGTAGGCTGACCCCATATGATGGTCATGGACTCCATGTCATCACCTATCATGGGTTGGGCCATGATGATGGTCTTAGCCCACTAGGAATGGGCTTGGTCTTCAATTACCCTTAATTAGGCTTAAGGTTGACCAAGTTTGACCTTAGGGTTGACTTGGTCAAATGGGTGAGTGGGTTGACCCTACCTAGTGATCATGAGGTCTAAATCATCACCCAACATGGCTTGGGTCATGGTTATGCCTCACTTATTCCAATTGGGCTCATGAGTGTGGGGTTTGACCACTTTAGATCCAAGGTTGACCTGGGTCAACTATGGTCAAAGTGTTGACCTAGGGCATGACCTTGGGTCCACTTACATTGTAATTAGGGTTAGGGCAGTGTGGTGGGGGTCATGGTGTGGTTAGGGTCCTCATTTAGTCTAGTTTTGACCTAGTTTGACTTGGCCCTATAGTGGACCCCACATGGTTACAACTCACCACCTAGGGTCAAACCTAGCTAATTTCCCCTAACCCCCACCCCATGCCTAACCCAATCTAAGTTAAGGGGCCTAGAAGTAACATGGGATGTTACATACCACACTCGCCGAATCTCGTGAGTTTGGATGTTTCTTGTCGAGCTTGTGCCAACCTCGCAAAGAGTGGAGATTGTGTACAACCCCGTATCCGGCGAGTGGGTCAGCAGGAGCAAGATAGGCCAGATCGGGTAGTCTGAGTCCCTTGGCAAGCTCGACCGTAGGGGGAGCTCGCTAGTCTCTGGTTCGCCCATGCGGGGTGAGATTCTTTTGGGAGGCGAGCTTGTACTCGTCAAGCCCTATTCGTTGAGCTCTGATCCCGAGCTCATACTCGTCAAGCCCTATTCGTTGAGCTCTGATCCGCTCTCCGAGATCGAACCAATCAACAAGCCCGTGACATACGAGCAGGTCAAGCCGTGCGCGTACTCGCCTAAGGTCTAAGATATGTGGCGAGTGCCTGCTCCATTGATCACTCGCCTCCCTTGCCGAGTAGGGTTTGTTAAGGGCTACTCTCCGAGTGATTTGCGAGGTGTTTTTACAATTTTTCCCCCGCTGGCCTGCCTATAGCCAGTTAGAACAACGGAGTTACGCTGTTGGCAGACCCAGTTGGGCTGCACATAGCTATTTAGAACAGGGATGGTGGCTATTTGCAGGCCATTTTAAGAAATCTATAAATAGGAGCCAAGGAGTACCTCAGAAGGCATGCTCACTTGTCTCCTAACATTCTAGCGCTTTCTGAGGTACCTTAGCCTGACATTTGGCTAAGGAGGGGAAGCGCTCAGAGATCTTCCGGGTGTGTGGTGGGTCCTCCGCGCCATGCCCTTTCTCCAGTCCCCTGTTCTTTTTCCTTGTTGTTTTAATTGTAGGAGAGAAGTAGGTGCGTGATCACGCCTTCCCCAAGGGTGAACTCCATCGAAACTGATTTCTAGTACGTACTGTCCCATCTCCAAGCATGCCGACCTCCGGGGCTGCTCCTCCATGCTGGGCTCCACGGTCCCCTAAAATGATGTTGTTGGAAAACTGTTAGTCTAAAAGACTAAGTCCTATTATTACCTACCCCTTCCCCCATAGATCCTAGGCACCGAGCGGGGAGGAGGAAATGAGAGGTAATGAAGGTGGAGAATAACAAAGTAATAGGTGACGACGAAACTAATCTAGCAGTTCTAAGAGTATATGTGGCAGGAATGAAAGTATGAAAGATTGAATATATAATATGTAACTTTAACTTATATGAAAACATATAAGTTAAGGGATCTTCTGCAAGGCTCCTATCATATAAAAAGTCCCATACAAATTTATACGATAGGGTGTCGGTTTTTCTAGCAAGCATGTATATATCTACAGAATAAAAACCTTAACTTAAAAACACGCTCACGCGAGCTTATATGTAACATCCCCCAGACAACTAGACCCACAGGCAAATTTGTCATGACTAGGTTATGACAAGGCCTTGGTAGCTTAGGAACCTCCTTGACACAGACAAAAAATAGGGATTGCAGCAACTTGGTCTGCAAAAAGTAATTTCAAAATATTCAGCCTAGGGTTTGACTTAAGGACTTTAACTTTGCTCAGTGACCCCACCACAACATCCCTAGGCCATCTAGGAGCCCAGGGGGACATTCAGGACCCATTGGGGCCAGTCAAACAGGTTAAGTTGACCCAAGTCAACCCTCACCCCTAATTAGGGCAAAATGGTCAATTCCCCATCAATTGACCTTACTGACCATCACCATATGGAATTGACTTCACTTCTAGGTCTAAAACATCATAAGAGACCTGGAAGACCAAATATCCCCATCCAAGGGTCACCACAGGGCAAAATGACCAAAATACCACTATTAGGTCAAAATGGTGATTTTCCATTAAACACCCTTATTGACCACCATAACTTCAAGTTGATCACACTCCTAGGGTCATAACCTCATAAGGGACTCAATGACACAAAAATTCCATGTTTTGGTCAACCCTAGAGCACAATTTGACCGAAAGTCAAACTTGGTCAACTTAGGTCAAATCACTTAAACCTAGCCCAACCCTTTAGGCTAGGCCCAAAGTGAGTGGTCAACCAACCCGCCTAATGGACTTATATTAAACATGGGAGGGACTGGAAATTTGGCCATGGTGATTAGGAGAGATAAATGGGGGTTTTCCCCAATTTTGAGGAGAGAGAAAGTGGCCATTCATGGCCATTAAGGTGACACACTCCTTGGAACCCCTCCATTACACCCCCATTCATCTCCTATGATGAATTTGAGAAGATTCCAGCCATTTATAGGGGCAATTAGGGTAGGGGGGATGCATAGGGTCGGCCATGGGAGGGGAGGTGAAGAGGTCAATAATGGCCAAGGGGATTAAAGCTCCCACACCCCCAACCAACCCCTCCATAATCTTTAGAGATCTCTGAGGAGTAGAATCCTTCCATTTCCCGAACACTTAGAGCCCTCGGAGCAGGAAAATCCATGGCACCCACAGCTTTGAGGAGGAACAATGGCGGCCGGCGGATGGAGCAAGGAAATGCTCCAAATGAGGTCCAATCCCCCACCTCTCTGTCTATGCTAGATCTAGGATCCCTTAGCCAGAGAAATCGGGCTCAATTGAGCCCGATCGGTGAGAAATTTCTCACCGAAAATCCATGAAAATTGCACTATCGGGTTTGCCGGAATAGTCCCCTCCTGCGGCCATGCCGCTGCCAGGCGATAGCCACCACCTCGACGGAGGTGGTGGTGGCGGTGGCCGGCCAGGGAGGTGGCCGGATGTCCGGGATTTCGGCCTGGAAAATGATCCAGGCGCGGATAATCTCAGCCGTTGGCTCAAGGAGGAAGACAACTCCAAGACCGTTGATCGTGCTTTAAGATCTGTGCTAGATCTTCAATTATTATTATTTGTATTTTCCTGTGTAGGAATTAGAAGTGTTTTGTTGAATTTTGTGAAAATACTTAGATGCTCCTGCCTGAAATGTGATCAACATCAAAGTTGTAGCTCTAGGTCTCTGGTTTATTTTAAAATTCGTTTCAAGTCATTTGGTGCCCTGGATAGGCCTCAACTCTCATTTTGGTGAGGTCTATCCATAAGGCTGTACAGAGTTTAATTAAAATGCCCACTCCAAACCAGACATCCAAATGAACTGAAACTTGGGGTATGTGCTATTCTTAACTTTATATAGGACATATCAAAAAATCAGAATTTTTGGAAAACAGTTTTCTATAGTTTTTAGAAAAATTTAATAATCCATGAATAAATTAATTAGGTGTCCTAAACATCTCCAAATCCCCCCAAATTTTTGTGGATGGTCTTAGAGAGCATGTTAGGGCTCTGATAAAAATTTCATCTCCTTTGGAGATGTTTTGATTAGGTTTTTATCCATCCCTAGGTTGACCCTTATTGGGTTAATTAGGTCAAAACACCCCCTTGGGTTTGAGTGGTCAAATCACCTCAACAGAGGCCGATATTTTGGACACTGACTTTTTATATGTCATGTAACACCCCCCAATAAAATTTGGGGTGGTTTGGGGTTGGGTTGCCATAGAACCCTAGGGTAGGCTCCTTTTATGGAGATTTTTAGGGTTTGAAGGTCATTGTGTCAAATGACCTTGGAATGACTTGAAAATTGGTGGAGAGGACCATAGGATTAGTATAGTCCTCTGGTTAAAACTTTAGGGAATTTGGAAGCCCTTAACCCCCTCAAAACCCTAACCCTAGTTTTGGGCACCAAACCTAATTTGGAGTATTAGGCTATCAAATCACTTTAAAATCACTTGAAATTTGGGCAAGGTAGTTCTCTGGTAGAAATGTTCCTAAATTAATTTTGGTGGAAATTTTTGGGCTAATAAATCAGTACTTCCTTTTCAACCCTAGATGTGCCCTTATAGATTATTAGGTTGATTGTGAAGTTTCTGTTTATTGAAAAATTGTGAAACATTGGAATAGGACAATTTATATCATGATAGAGCTTTCTGTATTTTTATTTAAAAATTTTAGATGACTGTTTCAAGTACTTGCTTCATAAAATTATGATTTGTGGTTTCTGATAAAAAATAAGAACAAAGCCCCAATATTGTCAAGAAAATTATGAAATTAGGTCAGAAAGTGTTTGTGAGCATTATTATTATCCTGTAATTTTCCCATGATTTTTAAGTGGATAAAACCAGTACTTACTTCACAAGTCTGTAAATTTGGAAGTTTACATTTAATTAGATTCAGAGTCCCTCATATGTGAGAAAAATTGTAAAACTTGGTTACTGTTGATTTTAAATTATTATCAGACTTATGGAATTTTCCTATAATTATTAGATGAGGTTTTACAGTAATTGCTTCATTAACCAATAGTTATGGAATAAATGGTTATAAATTAAATTAGGGGCTACTATTCACTATAAAAATTATTAGAGTACTTCTAGAGTATTGTTAGGCCATTATAGTCCTACTGGAATTTTATTATAATTTTTAGAGCAACATTGCTGGCCTTTTCTTCATTAGAAGGTATTATTGACCTTAAGTTCTAAATTATGAAAGGTTGGTTTAATCACCTCTAAAAATTCTAAAACCTTGGATTTACTGTTTAAATGTCACTTAGTATTTATCATAATTTTGTGGTGATTTGTTTCTAACTTTAGAGAGCACTTCATGTTCAAAGTTGGGCATTTGGAGTATAGGGTTAATTAAATTAAATGCCCACATAATTAGGAAAATTATGAGACTCTGGATTTAGTCTTAATAGGTCATGGTAGACTCCCAGTAATTGTTAGGGATCTATTGGAAGAGTAATTAGGGTACCCCCTAATGGGAGCACCATGTAGCTTAGCATGATTTGCATATTGTGGATAGGTCCAAAATAGGTTAACATGGAGAGATTAAACACACATAGGGTAGTCACACTGAAATTAAAGAGAGGTTTAATCAAGGATAGAAATCAATAACATTATGTGCCTTGCGAAAGGGAGCTTTGGGCTTCAGCCTATCGTAGTTCCTAGTGCTCCCGAGAACCCTTCATGGTGTATGCCTTGGGCAGTCCTTGGCTAACGTAAACCTAGGAATAATATGGATAATGAAAGTGAAGGGATAGATACTACTCTAGAGGGGGGGGGGTGAATAGAGTTATCAAATTTTGCACTAGACAAAACTTAATTGTCTACCCAACTCCCTTGGAGTGAAATGCGGAATGAAAAGATTATAGATAAGGAGATAACCCTAAAGCCTAACACAAGTGTTGTGCACAAACTCAAGCTAACTGTAATTACAGTTAAGGCTTGGAAAACCTAATCAGCAACTAGCAAACCTAGTTATATCTAATCACAGCCACAATACAAGAATTAAATTAAGCAAGCCAGACGACACAAGGAATTTAAGTGGTTCCCCAAACAACTTGGGTACGTCCACTCTTCTACCAACAAGGTAGGAATCCACTACAGGTTTTTGATCAGGTGCCCTGCCACCACAAGATCTGCTTCAGGTAGATCTAGAAACCCTTTAGACTTTTGATCAGGTGTCTAAAAACCGAACACAGGTTTTTGATCAGGTGCCCTGCCACCAAGGGATACTTTTGAAGGGAGTAATAACCCTGTACAGGAGGGGGAAAGGAGGTTAAGATGCCTTCTCTATTTTACAATAGATTAGAGAAGCACAATAACTTGCACTGAGCTAGACAGCTCTAAAATAATCAAGGCTCCCCCTGGATCAAAGAACGTCCTGGTGAAGTCTTGCTTCAGTGCAGAAACTCTTCAGTAAGAACTGAAGGAAAAACTACAAGAAGATATAAAATAATAAAAGAAAATCTTCTAGCAGCTATCTTCTTCTTCTTCTTCTCCAAAAGAACTCTGAGTCTGAACTTCCTGGAGGCAGGAGAACTCAGGTTGAAGAAGAGCAGAAGAGCTTAACACTTCTCAGTTGAATGAAGATTGCTGAGAGCAGTTAAACTTGGTCTTGATGAATTGAATGCTAATTGAATAACTCTTTTAATAACTGGTTAGCTAGCTGAAATCCTTCTCCAAAGGATTCCTTTTATAGCAGCAACAAGCAACGACTCTTTTCAATTTGAACTATTTGTCTTCTTCTGAAACTTGAAACCTGGGCTGCAAATATCACAAAGACAAACAAACTCTGCAGCAAAATATTCTATAAAAGGGATAAACCTTTTTCAAGGAAGCTGCAGGAAGCAATCTGATAATAAAGGTACTAAATAAAATCACATCAGAAACAAACTCTTTATAGCAAAAGGAAGACTTTTCAGTCTAACGGCTATAAAGGACTGACAGCAGATAAAGTAAAATACACTGTCAACTAATAAGACAAACAACTTTATCTGAAAAGATTTTACTCAAGCAAAAGGGATGGAGCAGATATTGCCTGGAAATATTATCATAAAACAACTGAAATAAAATGCCAGATAATGTATTAATTTATTAAATAGAATAAATAAATACAAAATAAAAAGGCAGACAGAAAACATCGAACGACCATCGGAGATCGTCGACCGACGCACGGAGATCGTCGACCTATTGGGCAGATAGTCGAACGATCCAGATAGTCGAACTATCAAAGAAGATAGTCGAACTACCTAGGCAGATAGTCGACATATCAGAACAGATAGTCGATCTATCAGATAGTCGATCTATCCGGACAGATAGTCGAACTATCAAACACAAACAGATAGTCGACCTATCAAGCAGATAGTCGACCTATCACAGAAAACAGATAGTCGACCTATCAACAGATAGTCGACCTATCAAAACAAAGCAGATAGTCGATCTATCAACAGATAGTCGAGCTATCAGATAGTTGAACTATCAGGACAGATAGTCGAACTATCAAAGACGACAGATAGTCGACCTATCAACAGATAGTCGAACTATCAAAGCGGAACCGATAGTCGACCTATCAACAGATAGTCGAGCTATCAGATAGTTAAACTATCAGAACAGATAGTCGAACTACCAAACCAAGCAGATAGTCGACCTATCAACAGATAGTAGAGCTATCAACGCAGACAGAGCGTCGACCAACTGATAGACGATAGTCAATCAGCCGATAGACGATAGTCGAGCGACGTTCGACTATAGTCGAACGAAAAACTACTTAACCAAATTCTTCATCTGGAAAAGCGGGGACTCTACAGTTAGACCACTAACCATTGACCATAGATATTTCTTGGGTCAAGGGACTAAAAAGACAAGACTAAACTCAAATCAAATAAGGGTACCAACAATCTCCTCCTATTTGAGTTAAGTCTCTCAAAAACTAAAACACAGAACTAGCTATAGAACAATAAAATCAATACAGGAAATAGTTAAGCAACTAACTAGCAATTAATAATCAGTCAGATATATATAACAGCAGTCAATCAAAATTAAGAATCTATAGAATCAGGCTTGGGATCAGAAGAGCTAGGAACAAAAGAAACTTTCCGCAAGGGATCAATGGCTTCTTTCTTAGACATCTTCAAATCTTGCACGCCAATAATCTTCAGTTCTGCAGCCCTTGGAACAACTGCTTCTGGGTGCTTTTCCATATATTTAGAAGGGTCAAAAACTTCAGGACTAACCTGGATTTTATCGAGTTCCTTCATTCTGAACTTTGACATTGTAGAAAGTCCTGCAGAGTCCTTTCCTTCAGCCTTGGCTTTCTTTATCTGGGCTGATCCAACAAGTTCTTGAAATCGAGCCATCCTGAAATCAGGATCTAACTCTTGGCTTTCATACACATTTTCAGATGATGTATCAATAGGCTTCACAGCTTTAAACTTAACAGATAAATCTAATAAACTTTCAGTTGTATCTTTAACTTCTTGAATAACTAAAGATGATGGAGGAGCAAACTCAGCAAACTTCTTACTGGATTTTTCAGAGAAAACAGTTCTTTTACCTTTTGAAATATCCTTAGCAACATGAACTAGTATAGCAGGAGAAACCTTTTTCTTGGGAGAAGGAGGAGGTGAAAATGTTGGCTTTTGATATACAACCTCCTTTACTTGCTCTTTAACCTCAGTATCATGCCTTTGAGTACCAGTATATGATTTGCCTTGGTGGCTTTGAGAACTTTTCCTTGAATGAGGCTGAGAAGGAGCAGATTTTGCAGATGGAGCAGATTGATTAACAGATAAATTGCCAGAGGCTCCTGCACTTGGAGGTGGAGGAGGAGAACCTCTGGGTGTCCATCTGGGAGCAGGACTATCATATCTCTTAGATTTCTTTCTCTCCTTTTGCTGGTTCTTGGAAAACCACATCCAATGCTGGAAGTCTTTCGACTTATGGTCAATCCCTTTCAATATGTAATAGGGAGTATCATTGTCTCGATTGGGAGGAGGAGGAGCAACAGCTTTCCTTTTTCTCTTTGCAGCTTTCTTTTTCTTAGAGTCCTCAGACATATCTGAATCATCTTCATCTTCAGAAAGAGATGATGGAGGATGATCATAAGGGTCATAGGCTTCTGATACAGCCTTTTCCATTGCTTTCAGAGCAGCTTTCTCTTTTTCTTCTTCCATGGTATCCTGAGCAAGAAGAGAATCCAAATCAGGTCCTGGAGAGTCATCCCATACAGTAGATTTTTCATCTTGCAAAACTTTTTCTTTCTCTTCCAAAATATCTTGTACTCTTTGCTGCCAGGCAGCTCTTGCTTTCTCTTCTTCTAAACTCAGTACTGGGGTCTTTTCATCTTGGCTTTCAGATTCAACATCTTCTATATCAGCTAAGAAAAGATTCATTTCTGGATCTATTTGCACACCTGACTGAGCTGGTTGAGCAGACTCAGTATCTTGAGCAGCAGGCAAAAGATCAGCTGGAACTTCTGGAGAGGGTTCTGATACTGTCATTATGACATCTGGAACAACTAAAACATCTGAAACAGATTCTTGAACAACTACTTCTACTTGAGCAGCTATATCTTCTTGAATATAATCTGTAGATTCATGAACACAAATCTGCTATATAAGCTAAAAACATCCCTTCTAGGTATTCACAAACTAGCAAATCAGTTGACTCGTCAATAAAACGGATGAGTGTATTACCTTCATACTTTACCAACTCCCAGGATTCATCTAGATAGGATGTAATAATGCCTTCTAGGAAACGGGCAACCAAAGGAGTGGTGAGATCTTCTAAACAAACTTTGACAATAAATTCTGTTTCCAGTAGAGCATCAGCAATCTCTTTTTCAGATAACACTAAAACTGATTCTTCTTGAGCTGGAGCAGTCTCTTCTTAAACTGTCATCACTATATTTTCACCGCTGGAGGATCTGCTGGAGGGGAGGCTGGAAGCTCTGAGACATCTTCATAGAACATCTCCCCCTGCCTGATTTAAGTGGGAACTGAAACCAGGCCTCTGGAAGAAGAGGGCTCAACAGAATTAGAGAGGGATTGGATGGTAGCAGTCAAAGTAGAAATGGAGGAAGCAAGTGGAGCAATTGCCTCTTCAATCATGATTTTGATTGAAGGGGTAATCAACTCCAAGATGCTGGAGATGAATGTTGGGGTGATTTCAAAAGAATGTGGGGGAACTGCAGATGATAGAAGATCAACAGGAGGAATGTATTCCTGTTGAACTGGAGAACGAACAAGAGACTGACGAGGTGTTGGAGTGGGAGAATGAACTGGAGAGGCAATATCAGACGCCAACAGATCAAAGCTGGGTTGAGCAGTCCCAGCAAGATCAGTTGGGTGAGAAGATGCAGGAGGAGAGCCAGAATGTCGTACTGCAGTTGAAGTTGATGGAACTTCAGCTGCAGTAGACGGCAAAGCAGAAGAAGATGAAGGAATAGCTGAAGGAGCTGAGCTAACTACTTGAGGGTGGGGAGCGACAGAGTCAGTCCTTGTGCTCTCAGATGCAGCTGGAGCAGCCCCTGCAGGAGCGGGCTTCACGAATGTCCTCTTCCACTTGGAGAATAGATTGGGATCCATCTTCTTGCTGGCATTAATGGTTGTAGCAGTTGAAATCAGCAGCTGGGGATATCTTTCCTTTAGAAAAATTCCAATAACCCTGCCTAGGGTAACCTCTTTCTTACTGTTCTTCTTCCTTATCAAATCGAACAAAACCCCTGCCCAATTAATCCTTTTCTGATTTACAATTGCACACATCAGTGCAAATTGTTGTCTAGTAATGTTATCATGGGCGGAGTGCTTTCCTAGAAGCACTTTTCCAACTAACTCAGCAAGAAATTTTATCTTAAAAGGAAAATTTACCTTGAGGAGCTTGGAGGGAATGCCTTCAGCATGTCCCAGCTCTAACAACATCCTTCCGAATTCAGGAGCATCTTGCTCATATTCTTCTTCGCCATTAATCAATCCAAAAACATCAGTCAAAGCGGCGGGAGTCAAGATTACCTCTTCTCCGCCAATAGAGCCGATCATCGATTCGTCGGTGGAGGACGAAGTAAATGCCCATTCCTTAATCTCAGGAATATTTAACTTAATCCTTGTAGACATTAGTCTTTCTAACCATTGATCTCTGCATAACTGGAGGATTTCCACAATCCCTGATTCACAACAGCTGAAGGCATCGAAATCGACACTGAATCCTGCGTCGAACTTCACAACTGCGAGCAATGCTGGAGAAATCGCCATTGAAGGAGCTGGAGAGGGCGCGAGAGAGACGGAGAAGATGAATCGGCAGAGAGAAAATCGCAAGCGGAGGAGCAAGCGGGAAGACGGAATGCGAAAGGACGCTCTCCGTCGACGATATAAGCAAAGATCTTTTAACCTAGGTCGACTATTGGCTTTTTATTAGACCGGAGATAGTCGATCTATTTAAAAGATACTGGATACGATGGTCGAACGATCGTTCGACGATCGGTCCAGAAGCAGAGTAGTCGAGTACTCGTTCGACTATTTCTAACTTCTCAAACAACAAGTTGTCGTCATCCAGAGATCGACGATGAGCTCGACTTGTTCGACTATGGTCGAACGCCGGTCGACGATCTTCAAACAGGCAAGCTTTCATCAACCATAGGTCGACGATGGGCTTGACCCGATCGACTATCTTCGAACGTCGTTCGACTATCTTCAAATAAGTTTCAACATTGGCAAATATAGTCACACTTAGTCTCTTCCATTGATCATGCCTAGTTGAACCAAAAAGAACAGATGCTTCTGTTCATCTAAGGGCTTGGTGAAAATATCATCTCTCTGAAACTCAGTGGATATGAACTCAAGACAAATCTTGTTCTTTTCCACACAATCTCTCAAGAAATGGTGCCGAATCTCAATGTGCTTCGTTCTAGAGTGGTGCACTGGATTTTGTGCAATTGAGATAGCACTGGTACTATCACACATGATTTTGGTGTTATTGTGTGAGTAACCATAATCCACAAGCTGGTTTTGAATCCATAGGATCTGTGAACAACAACTGGCAGCTGCTATATATTCAGCCTCTGCAGTTGAAGTTGAGACAGAAGCCTGCTTCTTACAGAACCAAGAGACCAATCTCTCTCCCAGGAACAGACAAGTTCCTGAGGTGCTCTTCCTGTCAACTCTGCAACCAGTATAGTCAGAATCAGAATATCCAATCAATTCAAATTCTGACTCAGCTGGGTACCAAAGTCCTAGATTTGGACATCCCTTCAGGTATCTCAGGATTCTCTTGAGAAGAATCAGATGAGATTCCTTGGGGTTGACCTGGAATCTAGCACAGAGGTATGTAGCAAACATTATATCAGGCCTACTTGCAGTTAAATATAATAGGGAACCAACAATGGCCCTATAATTCTTTTGATCAACTGGCTTGCCGTGATCATCAGAATCAATAACTACACTAGTAGCCATAGGTGTAGGCATTGCTGAAGCATCAGCCATCCCAAATTTCTTTACCAATTCCTTGGCATATTTGGATTGGGAGATGAAGATACCATCAACATCTTGCTTAACTTGGAGACCAAGAAAGTAAGACAGCACAGCCATACTACTCATCTCAAACTTAGAGTGCATCAGGTCAGAGAAACTTTTGCAAAGTTTGGGATCAGTGGAACGAAATATAATATCATCCACATACACTTGAACTAACAGGATTGTGTCCTTGTGGTGCTTGACGAAAAGGGTTCTATCAACTACTCCCCTAGTAAAGTTGTGCTCTAACAGGAAACTAGCTAGAGTCTCATACCAGGCTCTGGGTGCTTGTTTTAGTCCATATAGAGCTTTCTGCAACTTGAAAACATGTGAGGGCTGAGTTGAAGAAACAAACCCTGGTGGTTGTTCAACAAACACCTCTTCCTTAAGCTCACCATTCAGGAATGCACTTTTGACATCCATCTGAAAGACCTTAAACTTCATGTAGGCTGCATAGGCCAAGAAGATCCTTATTGCTTCTAGCCTTGCAACAGGAGCAAAGGTTTGGTCATAATCTATGCCTTCCTCCTGTCTGTAGCCCTAAGCTACAAGCCTAGCTTTATTCCTTACAATAATTCCATTTGCATCCAACTTGTTTCTATACACCCACTTGGTGCCTATGATCAGTTGGCCTTTAGGTCTTGGAACCAAAGTCCAAACTTTACATCTCTCAAACTGATTGAGTTCCTCTTGCATAGCAATGATCCAGTGGGGATCTAGCTCAGCATCTTTAAAGGTGAGGGGCTCAACCTGTGAGAGGAAACAAGCGTGCATCACATCCTGTCTTAACTGATGTCTTGTTTGAACACCAGCTGATATGTCTCCTATCACTTGAGATGTGGGGTGATCTCTAAGTGTGACAATATCAGCAGGTGGGATGTGATCTTCAGCAACAGTTGGGATTAATTCCTCAGGAGGAATTTGATCTACTGTTGGTGGAACAACAATAGCTTCTGCAATGTCTTCATCACTGTCTGATTCAGTGATCTGAAGAGTTGATAGTTGAAGAATCTCTTGAGTAGCATCAGGTACCTGCAATGAACTAGAGGAAGGAGAATTTTCCTTCTCCTTATAAAACATCTGAGACTCATCAAAAGATACATGCACAGATTCTTCAATTTTACAGGTTGATTTGTTATAAACCCTATAAGCTTTGCTTACTTGGGAATATCCAAGCATAATTCCCATTGAAGCTTTTGCTTCAAACTTTCTAAGGTATTCTTTATTGTTATTATGAATATAAACTACACAACCAAATACTCTAAAATAATTAATTTTAGGTTTCTTTCCTTTAAGCAACTCATAAGGAGTTTTACACTTAAGCTTGTGTATCAGACTTCTATTCAAGACATAATTGGCTGTACTAACAGCTTCTGCCCAATAGGAGAGAGGCATATTAGCATCTGCCAATAATGTGCTAGCAGCTTCAATGAGTGTTCGATTTTTTCCTTTCAACTACCCCATTTTGTTGGGGAGTTCTAGGAGCTGAGAAGCTATGTTTGATACCTTCTCTCTCACAGAATTCTTGCATGAGAAGAGAGTCAAACTCAGTACCATGATCACTTCTGATATAGGCCACATGAGTAGAGTACTCAGTCTGCACACATAATAGAAAGTCTGTAAGGGCTTTGAAGTTATCAGCCTTAGTTCTCAAAAAGAAAACCCAACTGAACCTAGAGAAGTCATCTACAATTACTAAGGTGTAATACTTCCCTCCTAAACTCTGTACATTTATTGGGCCAAAATGGTCCAAATGTAATAAGTACAAGATTCTAGGAGAATCACTTTTATTTACTGATTTAAAAGAATTCTTGGTTTGCTTGCCTAGCTGACAAGCCTTGCATAGGCTCTCCTTCTTGTAGGGGCAAGAAGGTAAACCTCTAACAAGGTTGTGTTTAGATAACCTAGAAATATTTTTAAGGTTAACATGACTAAGCCTCTTATGCCACAAAGAATTATTATTAATTGTTACTTCATTAAATAAACAGATTTCAAAATGAGTTGAATTGAAATCTACTAAATAAATATTACCTAATCTAATGCCTACTAAAACAACATTATTATTTAAAGTAATATTACAAGAAGAATTAGAAAATGAAACCTGGTAGCCAGCATCACATAGCTGGCTGACTGAGATCAAATTGTGCTTCAGTCCTGTCACATATGCAACTCTCTTGAAAGTAACATCTCCAATTATGATCCTGACATAGCCTTCTGTCTGACCACAGCTTGAATCTCCAAAGATAACCTTTGGGTCGAGCTTAGCTTTGAATTTTGACAGATGATTTTTATTTCCTGTCATGTGCTTGGAGCATCCACTATCCAAATACCACTTATTTTGAGTGATAGGATAGGCCTTCACCTGCAAGACATTCATTTAGACATTGTGGACCCAGGTAACCTTGGGTCCCTTGTTTTTCACATAAGAAAAGCTAGAAATAAATGAAAATGCAGGCTGAGGGTGATAACCTAATGGGTGAGATCTCCTAGGTGGGATTCTCCATGCAGATGATGGGTCAACAAACCTAGGGTTTCTATTTTCATTTAGGTTTCTACGGGTTTGATGATGATTTTGAAAATCATATTGAAAACGTCGATCGACGTTCGACGATGGGCGCTCAGATCGTCGAGCTTCGTTCGACCATTGAGCTTTCGATCGTCGAGCAGCGTTCGACGCTCTTTGTATATCTTTAAAGAATTTCTTCCTCTTTTCTCTCTTAACTTTATTTAAAGTTTTATTAACTTGGTTTACTTGCTCAGTGTTCTTCATTCCACTAGCTGAAATGAAGTTCACTGGAGTTGAAAGATTATTTTTAAGAATAACTGGGGGTTCACTGGGAGAAGCTCCTAAGCCTAGTTTGTTATTTCCTGACCTAGTGTTAGTCATGCTGGTTATTTCTAATAACTTAAGGCTTCTACCATTTAGAGATTCTTCTAACCTCTTAGATTTAGCTAATTTAATTTTAAGAAATTTAATTTCTTCACTATAATTAGTGAGATCTTCCTTTAACTTAATATTTTCAGTAGATATGATTTCTGATTCAGCTAGCCTATGTCTAAGTTCTTTAATCTCTTTTTCAGAACTAATTAAATCTAAGCATAAAGATTTAAAATCTAACTTGAATTCTTCAGAAGTGAAGTCATAAGAAGATAGTACCTCATCTTCTGTTGGCATTTCTTCTTCTGAATCTGAACTCTCTGCAGCTGAGTGATTGCTGCAGGCATCTATTGCCATCAGGCAAACTTCCTTTGCCTTCTTCTCTTCCTCATCCTCACTGGAGCTTGAGGAGGAAGATTCCTCATCTGAATCACTCCAGGTTTCAGCGACAAAGCCTCTCTCCTTCTTCTTGTTCTTGTAGGAGGATGGCTTGGAGTGCTTCCTGTGCTGTTCCTTTTCTTTCCTCTTATCTTTGTTCTTCTCCTCTGGACAATCTGGTAAGATATGTCCAGGCTTCCTGCAACCATAGCAGATAATTTCTTTAGCAGGAGAACGATCATACCTTGGTTTGTCTTCATAGCGTGAAGACTTCTTTCTGAATTCCATTCTCCCCATCTTGAGAAACCTCTTGGCAAATAATGCCATTAGTTCCTCATTGGATTGGCTGCCTTCAGAAGTATCAGCAGCCTTAAGAGCTAGAGATTGCTCTTTTCTTGTTGGAGTATGGGTCTTTGCTTCAGCTTCAGCTTCCCTTGTCTTCAGCACTTGCTCAAAGGATTTGAGCTTGCCGAGAAGAGCTTCTGTTGAGATCTCTGTTGTACTTCTGGCTTCCTTGATGGGCCAGATCCTTTGATCCCATGTGCTAGGGAAGCACATAAGAATCTTAGTATTGACCTCTGTCAATGATATGTCCTTCTCAAGGGTCCTCAGCTCATTTATGATTGAGCTGAGCCTTGTATACATGGCTTCAACTGATTCAGCATCAGTTTTCTTGAAGTTCTCATATTGTGAGATAAGGTTGGACCTTCTGTCCTTCCTTTCATCAGCTGAACCAGCTACAATCTGATTCAGTGTATCCCACATAGCTTTTGCTGAAGAGAAGTTAGCTATCTTCTTGAATACCTCATCAGACATTGTCTGAGCCAGAATGTTCATCGCCTTGGCATCTGCTATCTTTGCCTTCTTGTACTCATCATTGTAATCTGGAGGGGGCACTGCACTCATATCAGATGATGAGGCAGTAGCAGCAGCAGGTGCTCTTGGGGGTCCTGACAAAATAGAAGCAAAGATACTTTCATCAATAGAATTCATATATAATTTGATCCTTGCCTTCCAGATGCCAAACTTAGCTAAGTTGCATGCTGGAGGTCTGGTGCTAGAATAATCCTTGGACTGGGCCATGATAGTGACAGTGAATATCTATAAACTTTGGTATCTATCAGGATCTTGTGACTTAGGTGTTAGCCTATTCAGTCAGCCAACCTCCCTCTGATACCAATTGAAAGTGAAGGGATAGATACTACTCTAGAGGGGGGGTGAATAGAGTTATCAAATTTTGCACTAGACAATACTTAATAGTCTACCCAACTCCCTTGGAGTGAAATGCGGAATGAAAAGATTATAGATAAGGAGATAACCCTAAAGCCTAACACAAGTGTTGTGCACAAACTCAAGCTAACTGTAATTACAGTTAAGGCTTGGAAAACCTAATCAGCAACTAGCAAACCTAGTTATATCTAATCACAGCCACAATGCAAGAATTAAATTAAGCAAGCCAGACGACACAAGGAATTTAAGTGGTTCCCCAAACAACTTGGGTACGTCCACTCTTCTACCAACAAGGTAGGAATCCACTATAGGTTTTTGATCAGGTGCCCTGCCACCACAAGATCTGCTTCAGGTAGATCTAGAAACCCTTTAGACTTTTGATCAGGTGTCTAAAAACCGAACACAGGTTTTTGATCAGGTGCCCTGCCACCAAGGGATACTTTTGAAGGGAGTAATAACCCTGTACAGGAGGGGAAAAGGAGGTTAAGATGTCTTCTCTATTTTACAATAGATTAGAGAAGCACAATAACTTGCACTGAGCTAGACAGCTCTAAAAGAATCAAGGATCCCCCTGGATCAAAGAACGTCCAGGTGAAGTCTTGCTTCAGTGCAGAAACTCTTCAGTAAGAACTGAAGGAAAAACTACAAGAAGATATAAAATAATAAAAGAAAATATTCTAGCAGCTATCTTCTTCTTCTTCTTCTTCAAAAGAACTCTGAGTCTGAACTTCCTAGAGGCAGGAGAACTCAGGTTGAAGAAGAGCAGAAGAGCTTAACACTTCTCAGTTGAATGAAGATTGCTGAGAGCAGTTAAACTTGGTCTTGATGAAAGCTTGAATGCTAATTGAATAACTCTTTTAATAACTGGTTAGCTAGCTGAAATCCTTCTCCAAAGGATTCCTTTTATAGCAGCAACAAGCAACGGCTCTTTTCAATTTGAACTATTTGTCTTCTTCTGAAACTTGAAACCTGGGCTGCAAATATCACAAAGACAAACAAACTCTGCAGCAAAATATTCTATAAAAGGGATAAACCTTTTTCAAGGAAGCTGCAGGAAGCAATCTGATAATAAAGGTACTAAATAAAATCACATCAGAAACAAACTCGTTATAGCAAAAGGAAGGCTTTTCAGTCTAACGGCTATAAAGGACTGACAGCAGATAAAGTAAAATACACTGTCAACTAATAAGACAAACAACTTTATCTGAAAAGATTTTACTCAAGCAAAAGGGATGGAGTAGATATTGCCTGGAAATATTATCATAAAACAACTGAAATAAAATGCCAGATAATGTATTAATTTATTAAATAGAATAAATAAATACAAAATAAAAAGGCAGATAGAAAACGTCGAACGACCCTCGGAGATCGTCGACCGACGCACGGAGATCGTCGACCTATCGGGCAGATAGTCGAACGATCCAGATAGTCGAACTATCAAAGAAGATAGTCGAACTACCTAGGCAGATAGTCGACCTATCAGAACAGAAAGTCGATCTATCAGATAGTCGATCTATCCGGACATATAGTCGAACTATTAAACACAAACAGATAGTCGACCTTTCAAGCAGATAGTCGACCTATCACAGAAAACAGATAGTCGACCTATCAATAGATGGTCGACCTATCAAAACAAAGCAGATAGTCGATCTATCAACAGATAGTCGAGCTATCAGATAGTTGAACTATCAGGACAGATAGTCGAACTATCAAAGACGACAGATAGTCGACCTATCAACAGATAGTCGAACTATCAAAGCGGAACCGATAGTCAACCTATCAACAGATAGTCGAGCTATCAGATAGTTAAACTATCAGGACAGATAGTCGAACTACCAAACCAAGCAGATAGTCGACCTATCAACAGATAGTCGAGCTATCAACGCAGACAGAGCGTCGACCAACTGATAGACGATAGTCGATCAGCCGATAGACGATAGTCGAGCGACGTTTGACTATAGTCGAACGAAAAACTACTTAACCAAATTCTTCATCTGGAAAAGCGGGGACTCTACAGCTAGACCACTAACCATTGACCATAGATATTTCTTGGGTCAAGGGACTAAAAAGACAAGACTAAACTCAAATCAAACAAGGGTACCAACAGATAAGATAAACCTCAATAATACCTTCACCTCACACTCAAACTTGTACATATAGGGTGATAAATTGGTAATGTAAGGATAGCGTAGGCCTGTGGCCTAAGGGCTTAGTGGTAGAGTTAAATAGACTTGGTATTGATCTGGAAGTCCGGGGAGATGGATGCTCGGGGACTTCGTATAGACTCGAAGACCCCGGGGAGCTGAATGCTCGGGGACTTGGAAAAAGGAGACTTGATTAGTCCAGGGAGCCGTTGGCTCGGGAACTTGGTGAACTTGTAGACTCGGTAGTCTAGAGAGCTGGAGGCTCGATACTATAATTAGATACAAACTAGCATGGTTGCAGGTACATGACAGTGGTGGGTCCTCGTTATTGGTCGATCAAACACACCGTCGTCAGTACGTTGACTCAGGAGACTAGTTGGTTTGCTAAGAATAGTAAGGGAACGTACGAGAGGGGCTAGGCTGAGTAGTGTGTTTACCAGTCTAGGAGTGGAGAGGCCAAACCCACTGTCTCTGTTTTGCCATGGCGAAGGCTCCTGAGAGTTTAGCTAACTCCAAAAAGGGGAACTAAAGGTCTGTATGCATAGATTTGTGTGTGTGAGTTGCACTTGCGTGTGCATACAATAGAATACTTGCATCTCATAGCTTAATCATTGCATTTAACCCCTGACACCTATCATATAAAATGGTATGGGACGTTTTATATGATAGGCCTTGCAAAACGACCCCTTGGTTTATAGGGGTAATCCCTATAATTCAACAGCTACTTATCTTGTTGCTCTTACTTACTCTTCTTACTGCTTTTACTTACTTACTACTCCTTACTGTTTACTTTTGTTACACACTTGTTTACTCATGTTTAGTTATTGTGATACCCCTGTCATACCTTATTATTTTATTCCTTAGGGTAGATATCACCTGCTTGATTACGCCCTGCTTTTGGTCCTCCTTTTCACTCCTTTCCGCCCGGTGCCTAAGAGCCACAAGTAGAGGGGTGGGGGATTGTTGACTTAGTCTAGTTTGACAACCATATTTTTGGTATTCTTGATGGGAGACAAGGAGCAGCTGTAGAATACGCAGCACCAGCGGGGTACGGTGAAGATGGAAATGGGCCAGAGTAGCTCGGGTGGACAGGCATCAAGATCCGTGAGTGGAGCCGAGTATTAGTAGTTTTACTTTTATGAGTGGATTGTAGTGAGGTTATCATGTACAGGGCTTAAGCCCGTATTTACTTTCTGGAGTTGGTACTTAGACTTTCTTCTGTTGTTGACTTGGATTATCGCATGATTTCCTCTTTTATATTTTTGTGTACATGGATGCTTATGCTTTCAATCGTTATACATTCTGTCAATGGTGATTGAGATGGCCGGCAGGATCAACATTTTGTGGTGTCGACCATCCCGGTGGATGGTGTCACCGCAAAATGGCGGTTCAAGGCCTAAGACCCTGATGGTTGTTGCAAAAAAAAAACAGGGTCTTACAAGTGGTATCAGAGGAAACCTCAATCCGACAGAATGTAGTCCACAAAACATGGGACACCCCGCTCGGGCTTAGTTTGAGGACAAACTAGCTGCGGAAAGCAATGGTGTGCCCATAGGAGGAATAATGTGCAATGCTCTCCAATAACAAAGAGTTTTATGTCAATTTACTAAACTTAATACCATCTTTTGTTGGGTGCGACGAATCCTCCCCTACAGCATGGGACACCTCCGGCCCCGAATGTGATTCCACCCCCGCCGTCTCCGAACCAATTGCAGCAGACGGAGCTGGGACAAACTTTTACGGCCATCTTGGAGGTCTTTAGGGCACAACATGCTTTGTCTCCTCAGCCGAACCCTGGAGCGAACTGGTTGAGTGCATTCTGAGGAATTTCCCCACCATCGTTCTTGGGGACGGAGACGTTAGTTGATGCGTGGAAAATACGGCAAGCGCACCGGTCGCACAAGTAATAAAGTTTGGGAATAAATCCCCGAGTGTCGGTCTCTTGAGGAACACAGTAAGGGATGAGTTAATGTCGAGGAGGACTTGAGATTGAAGTCCTCGGGTTGGCTCAAAAAGGGGGGGTATTGATTGTTGCGGAAACAGGAAGTAAAATCTACAAGCTACTCCTATGCAACGCCGCTATGCGATGCTTCGCTAGGCGGGATGGAAACTACACGGGCCGCTATGCACCGAATCGCTTGGCGGATGGACGAGTAGGCTAGCGGATGAGGTGGTTAGAATGGCGGAATGAGGGTCGTGAGCACCTCTTCGCAACGCACGCCACTAGCAATTGCTAGTGCGGCAAGGGTGGATGGAGGTGGATGGAACAAGGCACACCTCAAGCAATATATAACGAAAATACAAATCACATAGACATGATATCGTATAAACGTATTCTACAATTAAGCGTACATCATCTATAAATGAAGTTTACAACAACACATAAACAACAACAAAGGAAGAACAAGACAAGAGATCGACCGTATCCGAAGTCTTGCTGAGGATTCACGGTTGGAATCGTCGGGTTGTCAATCCGCGTCCAAGCTCGGTCCTCAACTGCGTCCGGGGTAGAGAAGGGCTGTCACCACCTTCCAATGGCCCGTCTTCTTCGTCTCACGACAGCAGAAGAAAGTTGCAAGCTTCCCTTTACTTGATGGCCATGGCGTTGAAGCTTGAAATAAGCCCAAGAGATGATGGAGGAGGCCGAGAGGAAGCTCCGGCTATGATTTGGCGTTGAAAGCTTGCCCGGAGCCTCTCCCTAAGGTGGAGGATGAAGGGAAATGGCGAAACCCTTCGTCGGGGACGAAAAACAGCGGAAGAAATCACGGATAAGGGCGATCTCCCAAAATTAGGGCGGAACCTGCGTATTTATAGAAAGCAGAATAAACAGCGCGCACGATCACTGGGTCGTGCGCGATATGGTCTGTGATCGTGCGATATAGAGGCAAAAAGTGGAAAAAGATGGCATGACTGCGCACGACCGCAGCGCACGAGCAGTGATCATGCGCGGTATGGCAAGTGATCGTGCGGAAGTTTCAAGACAGATATTTCATAAATGAGGCCGGGCTGCGCACGATTAGTGATCGTACGCCAAGAGGTCGATGGTCGTGCGTGGGTAAAAACGCACGACCACTGACTCCATTGCCAAAAAATAGTGAAACGCCTATCCCAAATGCCCTCACGATCCCCAAACCTGCAGGAAAACTGCACGGGACATCGATCGTGGCAGCCACAGCAAACAATAATAATCATAGCAAGAATGAAATACACACACACACAGAAATAGGCTAAAAAGGGTGCACAAGACATGGAAAACCGTAGCGAACCAAAAGGAGTGCAAATGACGCTAAACGGTGTGCAAAGACAAGAAAATAAGCCTAGATGAGTCCGGAATTAAGTATAAAATATGGACTCATCATTAGTGCGCACGGAGGAGTGGCTAGATATTATATACGAGTTGTTCGATGGAAAACAGTGCCCGGTGGACCTAGCAGTGTCTTTGGTGGTTTCTTGTCTGGAGTTGCATGCAAAGAGGTGGTGGAAATCGATGTTGGACACCACATATGCTAGAGTGGAGATCACAGACATTACTTTGGAGGAGTTTAGGGCGGAACTAATATAGCATTTTGTGCCGCAGTCCGCAAGGGACAAATTGGAGGATAGATTCTTGCAGCTGAAGTAAGGGAACATGACAGTGCTGGAATATCACCGGGAGTCTACTCATTTGGCCCGGTTTGCGGATTCTTACAAGCTTGATGACGTGGGTTACACAAAGAGGTTCTACAAGGGCCTCCGTGATGAGCTGAGGCAGGCCATCTTGTTCGTGTCTTATGGTACCATGACCAGGATCTTAGAGATGGCCAAGAAGCTGGAGGCGGACCAGCTTGAAGTCTAGGACAGGAAGAGACTTGGGGATGATGTAGTGCTAGGAGAGAGAAGGGACCCGTAGAGAGGCCGGGTCATGGGAGAGATAAGGAACGGGGATCAACCCTATCAGGAGGAAAAGCAGGAGCCAAGGGAGTAGACAGTGCTGACTCCGTAACCGTTACAGATGAGGGAGGTGCCAAGGATAGGGCAGGGATCACCCCCCCACAGCTGTTCTATCACTGCCATCAGCTAGGGCACATTCAGAGTAATTGCCCTGTGAGAAATGGGGCCACACTTGAAGCACGGGGTGGCCCACCAGCTCACCATATGGGAGGTCGTGGATGTGGACGCAGACGCGAATTTTAGGGCGGCGAGCGCAGGCAGAATGGGGAGCAGATTTACGCTTTGGACCTAGCGCAGCCCCGGAACCCTGACAGGGTTATTGCAGGTATGCGAGTAATTTTAGTTATGTATTTATTCCTACTATACAACCTAGGTAAGAAAAATTTATACCTTAGTATTTTTCTTAAACTGATTTAGGAATAGTGATGGTGTGCGGCAAGCCTGCCCATCCCTGTTCGACACGGGGGCATCACACAATTTCACGTCAGAGGAGTTCGTTAAGGATCTGGATAAGATTTGATATTATACGGGAGTCGCCAGGCGGGTCCATCTCCCAAATGGGATGGAGATCCAGTCCACAGAGAAGTGCCTCCTGAAGGTTACCATAGACGGGTTGACAATCGAGGCCCCAGCGACGATCCTGAGAATGCCGGACTTCGACCTTATCTTGGGCATGATATAACATGTCTGGAACCATGCCCAGATCGACTGCCCATCGAGGAGGGTCGTGCTAAGACACGACGATACTTATGCAACTTTCAAAGGTACTACTCCGGTCTCCCGCCACCTTCTTTCATCTATTTAGGCCGTCAAGGCCCACATGCAAGGAGACGAGGTATATCAGGTACTGATGACTAGTTTTAGTCATCGTTTTTGGGGTAATTTAGTAGCCTAAATTCCTAAGTTTATTTATAATTTTGTTTATTTTATGTTTGTTTTGTTTTATTTCTCGTTTAATGTCTTTTATGTTATGATATTATAATTTCTAACTTTATTATGTGTTTTGTTCTTATTATTTTATGTTTTGTTATGTTATGTTTAGTTTAGTTTTAATGTTTAATATGTTTGTTGTTTATTTTTTATGTTTTGTTAATTTTCTTATTTAATGTCTTATTATTTTTATGTTTAGTCTTATTAAATTATATTATATTATGTGATGTTTGGTTTTATTTGTTATAATTATTATGTTCAATGATAATAAATAACATTATGTGTCTAATGTTTGTTTTGTCTTGTTATTTATAGGTTCAAGAGCCCTTGGAGCAGCCCCTCTATATGATGCAGCCGGCCATGATGTTGGAGAAGCCCTTCCATTTGGAGCCCACCCTTGGTGCAACCCACAACATGAGCAGCCCACCTACAAGCCTCTACCCGACCCCTCCTCTACATGGAGCAGCCCGACCACCTACCAAGCAAACTCGAGCCCACCTAGCTGCTCCATTTCATCCTACCCGTGCCCACTACTGTAACATCAAATTTACAACTAGACCCCTAGAAGTGGTTTTGTCGTAACAGAACCCTAGGAAACCCAAGAATTGAAGTCTATCGACCAATATTTTGAGTCAAGGGGTGGTCACGCCCGTGACCGACCCGTCATGCCAGTGACCTAGGGCGTGACACCTTCGACAATCGTAGACCTAAGAAAGACGATCGGCGAGCTCAGAAATTTCAACATGGGCCTGGCACGCCCGTGACCGATCCATCACACCCGTGACCTTGGAATGGCGTCGAGTGAGCTCAGCTCACTCAACGCCGTAGTATAGATGGCGTTGAGTGAGCTTAGCTCACTCAACGCCATAAGCTAGACGACGTTGAGTGCACAGACTGCACTCGACGCCATCTTTAGTAAGCTGGATAGCGTTGAGTGAGCAGAGCTCACTAAACGCCATAAGCAAGACGGCGTTGAGTGCACAGACTACACTCAATGCCATCTTCAGTAGGCTGGATGGCTTTGAGTGAGCAGAGCTCACTCAACACCATAAACTAGACGGTGTTGAGTGCACAGACTGCACTCAACGCAACCTTGAGTAGGCTGGATGGCATTGAGTGACAGAGCTCACTCAACGCCATAATCTGGATGGCGTTGAGTGAGCTGAGCTCACTCAACGCCATAGTTTGAAAGGGCTGTATTTTGGATGGCATTGAGTGAGCAGAGCTCACTCAACGCCGTATCCTGGATGGCGTTGAGTGAGCAGAGCTCACTCAATGCCGCAACATGGATGTCATTGAGTGAGCATAGCTCACTCAATGCCGTAGCTTGGATGGCGTTGAGTCAGCTGAGCTCACTCAATGCCATTTTACATAGAACATTTCTGGCAGGATTTTTGGCTGTGTGCTGGTTCAGTTGAACCGCGCCGGTCTAGAAGTGGGCCATTTTCTCTTATTAAGACTTAGTTAATTCTTAATTTAAATGCTGACCAGTCAAGTATGCCACGTGGACTAACGGTTTTGCAAAGAAGAGCGGTTATGGCCATGGCCCAGAACCTGCTATCAAGGCCGTTAATGTCACATGACGCCTTGGCAGCCCTTCCCCTCCCTTTTTACGGCTGGATTCAACTCCTCTAGGTAATAGGAGGAGTTTCCAGCCGTTAGCTTGCTGGACAGAGCCGTTTCTAGCCCCCACCACGATGGCCGAGCAAAGCTTAAATGGACCATTAATGGCCATTGAAGTTTTGGGCTTTACCCTCCTTAACCGAGCTCTTAAACACCATTAGAGGCCCAAGAGGAAGGTTTCCCAACCTTTACCTGAAGCTTTCGAGCCCTCCCACCATGCTATTGCAGAAGCTGAGCGGCGCCACCATCGGAAATGGCTTTCCGTCGATCTGCACCTCTCCAGCCCACGAACAAGGTCCTCCCCTCCTCTCTCTCTATGGGTAGATCTTAGCCTTCTTTAGGATTAAGAAACGGGCTCAACTGAGCCCGATCATGGGGGAGCTTCTCTTCCTAGTTTTCCTGCAAAATTTTAGTGCTCGAGTTTGCTGGATTCCGCCTATCCGGCGGCCGCGCCGCCGCCCGGCGATGGCCACCACATAAACGGAGGTGGTGGTGGCGGTGGCCGACCAGGGAGGAGGCTGGATGGCCGGCAGCAGCGTTTGGAATGTATTCTAGGTCGAGCTAATCTCGGTCGTTGGCTGGAGGAAGAAGAAGACCCATCACTGTTGGATCTGCTTTAAGATTTGTGCTATTTAATTAATCTTTTTCTTTTATATGAATTTTTTGTACTAGAATATCAGTCACTTTAGAAAATTTATGAAAAATACTTAGAGGCTTTATATGAAGAAATGGTCAACATATAATTTGTAGTCCTACGGGTCTACTTTATTTTAAAGTTTTTTTGGGTCATTGTGGTCAACTAGTTTGACCAGGGCACCTCTTTTGGTGGGATCTATACCTAGAGCTTGGCAGAGAAAGAAAGGTGTGCCCACCCTTCATCCCTTGACCAAATGATCTTAAATTTGGGCAGGGAGTCTACCCTAGCTATACCTAGGGTCTTTCCAAAAATGGGAATTTTTTGAGAATGGTTTTCTATAGTTTTTAGAAAAATTTAATAATCTTAGGGTAAATTAATTAGATAGCTTAATGACTTCCAAACCCTCTTAAATTTTGGTGAGTGGTCTCGGGGTTCATCATGAGGCTCTGTATGATTTTTCATCTCATTTGGAGATGTTTTAGATTGGAAATGGACAAACCTAAGCTTTGCCCTATTAAGGGGTTTTTAGGTCAAAATTGCACTTTGAGATTGGAGTGGCCAGATCACCTCAATAGAGGCTGAGATTTTGGCTACTGACTAGGCATGATGCCTAGCACCCTCTCATGGATTATGAGGTGAATTGGGGTAAATTTCCCCTAGGATCCAAGGTCAAACCGTAAGGATGGTTCTTGGTGGTTTGTGAAGGGCAAGTTGTCAAATGACCTAGTTATGATCTGAAACTTGGTAGATATAATTCTAGGGTAGCTAGAATCCTCTTGTAGAAAGCTAAATGGATTTTAAAGTAAATAAGTCCCTCAAAACCCTAACCCTAGTTTAGGGCACAAAATTTGTAGAGATAGACATTGTCACTAAAACTCACTGAACAGTGATGGGATTTGGGTAGAGTAGTTTTTAAGGTTAGTACAAGCTCTGGAGATTTTATTATGAATTTAGGATCATTACTTTGGATGCTTCGTTAACAATTTAGTAGTTTTTATTATTTGCTTAGAAATTTATTATGGAGAAAATTCTTTCTGAAAATTGATGAACTTTTGGCAGAGGACTTTTTATTATGTTTTAAAGCTCTGGAATTTGTTATGTAATTTATGGGATAGCACTTCAAGTCCTTATCATATAAGTCATAAATTTTCCCCAAAATTCTTTTATCTATAATGATCTTTGTGGTTACTTGATCTCCATGAAATTTTGGCAGAGAGTGTTTTAGCCTAATATAATTACACTGAAATTTTATTATAATTTTTGGAGGTTTATTTTTAGTACTTTCTTTACAGGCTTTTAATAATGCAATTCTATTCAAAAATTTATTCAGAGATTATATATTGTTGGAAAATTATGTAACTTGATCAGTAGAGTTATGAGGCCAACACATTGATGTATAGATTAATTCATAATTTTTAGATGAATATTTGCAGAGGTTGCTTTGTTAAGTTTAGAAAGAGGGTTATATTTCTAAATTTGGTTTGAGGTTAATACTCACTTAAAAATTTGGAAACCTTGTCAGTACTACTTTTAAGGCATGAAAACTAAACTTGAATTTTCTTGGAATTTTTGGAAGCTTATTTATAGTACTTACTTCTCTAAGTGGTTAATTGGTGAGTATGTTCACAATTAAGGATCAAGGGTTTAAATATGGTAAAACCTCTGAGAGATTTGAATTTACTGCCAAATTAGTGCCTTGTATTTATCATAATTTTGTGGGGCTTTAATCATACCAAAAAAGGGGGTCTTACAAGTAGTATCAAAGGAGGCCTCGATCGGAAGAGAAGTAGTCCACAAAACCTTGGGCCACCCCCGTGCGAGTTTAGTTTGCGGACAAACTAGCAGCGGAAGCAGTGGTGTGCCCATAAGGTAAATCACATGTAAAAGTCCATCCTACCCCTTTTCTTATATTCCATTCATACGTTCACTAACAAATGGAATTTTTCCTTGTAGCCTGCGACGAACCCTACACCACAGCAGGGGACACCTCAGGCTCCGAATGTGGCCCCGCCTCTGCCGGCTCCAGCTCCATTCCAGCAAATGGAGATTGGGAAAACACTGACGGCCATTCTGGAGGCCTTCAGAGCTCAGCAAGCCCCGGCTCCACACCCAAAACCCCGGGGCCAACTGGAAGAGCATCATCCGGGGACTTTCCCCTCCATCCTATCTTAGGACGGAGTCGGAAGTACGCACGGAGGAATGGTTGGATACCATCTACGAGATGCTTGTGGGGATTTGATGCCCCACTGAGGAGGCAGTTGCTTTGGCAGTCTCCTGGATGGAGTCACACGGAAAGAGGTGGTGGAAGTCACAGTTGGACACCAACTTTGCGGGTATAGATTGCGCAGATATTACTTGGGAGGAGTTAAGAGCAACGCTCCTGGTACATTTCGTACCTCTGTCGGCGAGGTACGAGCTGGAGGATAGGTTCCTGCGGTTGAGGCAAGGGGAACAGGATGGTTCTAGAGTATTATCAAGAGTTTACTCACCTGGCCCGCTATGCGGACGCTTATCAGTTGGACGATGCTGGCTATGCGAGGAGGTTTTATAAGGGGCTGCAAGATGACATGAAACAGGCCCTCCTCTTCGTCTCAGAGGGGAGTTTGGCCAGGATTCTGGAGATGGCTAAAAAGAGAGAAGCTGATCAGCTTACAGTTAAGAGTCGGAAGAGATCGGTAGATGATACAGTGATTGGAGGTCATAGAGACTGTCCTCGAGGTCAGGTTATTGGGGAGAGAAGGAACGGGGATCCACCTCGCTAGGAGATTATGCAGGAGCAGAGGAGTTAGTGTGTATTGGCTCCCCAGCCTTTATAGATGCTGGAGATGCCAAGGACAGTAGAGCACACACCTGTATACTTTCAGTGCAATAAGCCGGGGCATATCAAGAGGAACTGCCCTATGAGGCGAGCACCCCCACCAGCACATTAGGGCGCCCCACCTCCCCGACAGTTTGGCGGCCAAGGACATGACCGAGGACGATGATTTTAGGGCTGAGGCCACAGGCCAGAAAGGTAGCAAGTGTATGCTCTAGACCTGACATTGCCCCGGAACCCGGAGCAGGTTATCGCAGGTCTGTCAGTACTTTTAAAGTTTTCTTCCTAGGAACTATTTTTCTAGACATAACCTAGTTAGAAATTAATAGAAGACAACTATAACAAGAATACTAAGACACTTAATTACCTCAGGCATTGTTTTCATTAGCGGCAAGCCCGTTCATACGCTTTTCGACACCGGTGCATCACACTCATTTGTGTCGGAAGATTTCATGAAAGGATTGGCAAGCGTGGAGCCGTTCACCGGAAAGATCATGAGGGTGCGCCTACCCGATGGATCAGAGCAAATGACCTCTGCTCATTGCAATATGGAAGCGGAGATCGGCGGGAAGTCGTTTGAGGCACCAACGACGATTCTAAAGATGCCAGATTACGATTTGATCATGGGCATGACTTGGATGTGCTTGAACCATGCCCAGATTGACTGCGTGGCGAAGAGGATCACCGTGAGGTACGGGGACTCCTTTATTGTTATCGAAAGTATTATACCAGCACCCCGCATATTATTATCACCTGTGAAGGCCATTAAGGCCAATCTACAGGGGGGAGAGGTTTATCAGGTCCTTTTTGAGGCGGTCATGGCCAAGGACTCCGTTTCAAGGATTGTAGTAGTGAAAGACTTTGCCGACATATTTTCGGAGAAGCTACCAGGGCTACCCCTGCACCGAGAGAAGGATTTCTAGATTCAGCTTATACCGGGGGCTAAGCCGGTATCTAGAGCTCCCTATCGAATGGCCCCAAGGGAGTTGGTCGAATTTCGAAGCTAGCTTCAGGAGTGAGTGGAGGCCGGGTTCGTTCGGCCCTGCTCTTCACCATGGGGAG
The DNA here is from genome assembly GCA_039513925.1 of Platanthera zijinensis. Classification (NCBI taxonomy): domain Eukaryota; kingdom Viridiplantae; phylum Streptophyta; class Magnoliopsida; order Asparagales; family Orchidaceae; genus Platanthera; species Platanthera zijinensis. The sequence continues at coordinate 154,246,451 of CM077092.1, forward strand.
CTCCGGTGTTATTCGTCAAAAAGAAGGAAGGGACTCTTCGAATGTGTATAGATTACCGAGCCCTGAACAGGTTGACAGTCCGGAATACTTATCCCTTGCCAAGGATAGGCGAGCTATTTGACCAGCTGGAGGGAGCCTATTGGTTCTCAAAGCTAGATCTGAGATCGGGGTACTACCAGCTTCGCATTCGGGAGGAGGACATCCCGAAGACGGCCTTCAGCAGCAGATATGGTTTGTACGAGTTTACCGTGATGCCTTTGGGATCCCGAATGCACCCTCCGCATTCATGACCTAGATGAACCGGGTGTTCGAACAGTATCTGGATGTCTTTGTTATCGTATTCATCGACGACATCCTTATCTATTCAAGTACGGAGGAGGAGCACGCGAGACTTTTGGCCTTGACATTGGAGAAGCTGCGGGAGCATAAGATGTATGCCAAATATAGCAAATGCCAGTTCTTGCTAAAGGAGGTGGCCTTCTTGGGCCATGTCATCAGTGGAGCAGGTCTGGCAGTAGATCCGGCGAAGGTCCAGGCAGTACGGGATTGGCCACCACTAAAGTCAGCCTCGGATGTTCGAAGTTTCTTAGGACTTGCCAATTATTACCGGAAGTTCGTAAAGGGGTTCTCTCATATTGCCCTCCCTCTTACATCACTGACGAAGATGGAAGTCCCCTTTTATTGGACACGACGATGCGAATCTGCTTTTCAGGAGCTGAAGGATCGTCTTACCTCGGCTCCCATCCTTGATCTTCCGTCAGGGAAGGAAGGATTCCAGGTGTACACAGATGCTTCCTATCAAGGGATGGGTGCAATTTTGATGCAGAACGGGCACGTAATAGCCTACGCATCCCGTTAGTTGAAGCAGTATGAGAACAACTGCCCCGTGCACGATTTGGAGATGGGGGCAGTTGTTTTTGCTCTTAAGATCTGGTGAAACTACCTCTACAGAGTTCATTTCGATATCTTCTCAGACCACAAGAACATAAAATACGTAGACACACAGAAGGAGTTAAACATCAGGAAGAGACGCTGGGTGAAGTTTCTGTCAGACTACTAGTATACCATGCACTACCATCCAGGGAAGGAAAACGTGGTCGCAGATGCATTGAGTCGAAGAGCGAGTACGTCCGGAGTAGACCCGCAGCTGATGGCCTTGGAGTTGGTTAAATCATTCGAGGAGATGCAGATATCACTAGTGTCCGAGGATGACCCGGAGTTATACATGGAGTACCTGGGATCACTGGTTACTACTGATGATATTCGGGACCGCATCAAAGATGGGCAGAAGCTTGATGTGAGAGCTGATTCGATATTCCGAGCCTTGGAGGAAGGCACGACAGGAGATTACTCTTTGAGGGATGGTCTCCTGTGTTTCAAAGATAGGGTCTATATAACGGCAGGAGGCCAGATCCGGGAGGACATTATGACGGAAGCTCACTGTAGCCGATACTCGGTGCACCCGGGAATCACCAAGATGGTAAAAGATTTGAAGAGGACGATGTACTGGCCAGGTATGAAGAAGGACATTACGTATTTTGTGACGCATTGCGAGGCCTGCCTACTCGTAAAGACAGAGTGTAGGAACCCGGCAGGCTTGCTACAGCCACTTCAAGTGCCGGAGTGGAAATTTGAGGATATAGCCATGGACTTCATACATGGACTACCTCGATCCCATGCGGGAAATGACTCGATCTGGGTGATAGTGGACAGGCTAACAAAGGTGGCCAGATTCATTCCAGTGGCGAAGGACGCTCCGGTTAGTGTATTAGTACGGAGGCTCATTGAGCAGTTTGTTCTCTATCATGGGGTGCCCAAGACTATTGTTTCGGATCGGGATGGGAAGTTTACATCCAGGGAGTGGAGGTCAGTGCATGCCCATCTAGGTTCTCAGTTGACATTCAACACAACTTTTCACCCTCAGACCGACGGGCTGATGGAACACACCAACCGTATACTTGAAGATCTTTTTTCGCATGTGTATTTTGGACCGCGGCGAGTCTTGGGAGAGGTTGCTACCATTGGTCGAGTTTTCATATAATAACGCCCATCAGTCAAGCATAGGCATGGCTCTATATGAGGCGTTGTACGGAAGGAGGTGCAGGACCCCACTATTATGGGATCAGGATGAGGATCCGCAGACACTAGGCTCGGAGTTTGTGGGAGATACAGATACTCAGATTAGATTGATCTGGGACAGGGTGTTGGAAGCCCAGAGTAGGCAGGACAAATATTATGATGTGAGGCATCGTCAGGTGGAGTTCCAGGTGGGGGACCGAGTTTTCTTCAAGATATAGCCCATGCACGGAGTCTCGCGGGATCGCGGGCGGAAGAAAATCAGTCCGAGATATATGGGGCCTTACAGTATCCTGGAGCAGATCGGCCCCTTGGCTTATAGACTAGAGCTACGGCCGGAGTTAGCGGGATTGCATGACGTCTTCCACGTCTCCTCACTACGGAGGGCTCTCCTACGGCCAGAGCAGCTGATTTCCACAGCAGACGGCCCGGTGGCCTCGGATCGGTCAGTCAACTTAGAGCCTATCAGGATCGATGACATGGCAGTGCGGGTCTTGCCATGTAAGAAGGTTCTGTGAGTCAAGGTTTTGTGGAGGAACCACGTTCAGGAGGAGCATACCTGGGAACCGCAGGACCTGATGTGACAAAAGTATCCAGAGCTGTTCAGTCAGGTATACCTCAAAACCTCTCAAGATGTTCGATTTACTTTCCTATCTTAAACCAGTAGGACTAAAATTTCAAGAATCGGGGCTAATCTTTTGTTTATTGGGGTCTAGACTTTGTCAATTGGACGAATTGGTCTTAGATTTGACTATCACCTTCAAACCTCACATAGCAAACATGGAGTCGAGATGTAAATCTTTCGACTCTCATGGGATGTTACAAGTTTCTTTCTCCCCGATAAGAGCCTCCGTAAGCTTAACCTTGATTTCGGGGACGAAATCTTTGTTTTGTTTATTGGGATTTGTAACATTCCATTTCCAACAAGACCCCTAGAAGTTGTTTTGTCGTAACAGAACCCTAGGAAACCCAAGAATTGAAGTCTATCGACCAAGATTTCGAGTCAAGGGGTGGTCACACCCGTGACCGACCCGTCATGCCCGTGACCTAGGGCGTGACCCCTTCGACGATCGTCGACCTCTGAAAGACGATCGGCGAGCTAAGAAATTTCAACATAGGCCTTGCACGCCCGTGACCGATCTGTCACGCCCGTGACCTTGGAATGGCGTTGAGTGAGCTGAGCTCACTCAACGCCGTAATCTGGATGGCGTTGAGTGAGCTTAGCTCACTCAACGCCATAAGCTAGACGGCTTTGAGTGTACAGACTGCACTCAATGCTATCTTAAGAAGGCTGGATGGCATTGAGTGAGCAGAGCTCACTCAACGCCATAAGCTAGACGGCGTTGAGTGCATAGAATGCACTCAACGCCATCTTGAGTAGGCTGGATGGCATTGAGTGAGCAGAGCTCACTCAACTCCATAAGCTAGACAGCATTGAGTGCACAGACTGCACTCAACATCACCTTGAGTAGGCTGGATGGCGTTGAGTGAGTAGAGCTCACTCAACGCCATAATCTGGATGCCATTGAGTGTGCTGGGCTCACTCAACGCCATAGTCTGAAAGGGCTGTATTTTGGATGGCTTTGAGTGAGCAGAGCTCACTCAACGCCGTATCCTGGATGGCGTTGAGTGAGCATAGCTCACTCAATGCCGCAACATGGATGGTGTTGAGTGAGCAGATCTCTCTCAACACCGTAGCTTGGATGGCGTTGAGTGAGCTGAGCTCACTCAACGCCATTTTACTTAGAACTTTTCTGGCAGGATTTTTGGCTGTGTGTTGGTTAGGTTGAACATCGCCGATCTAGGAAGTGGGCCGTTTTCTCTTATTAAGACTTAGTTAAGCCTTAATTTAAATGTTGACCGGTCAAGTATGCCACGTGGACCGACGGTTTTGCAAAGAAGAGCGGTTACGACCATGGCCGAGAACCTGCTATCAAGGCCATTAATGGCACTTGACGCCTTGACATCCCTTCCCCTCCCCTTTTACGGCTGGATTCAACTCCTCTAGGGAAGAGGAGGATTTTCCAGCCATTAGCTTGCTATACAGAGCCATTTATAGCCCCCACCACCATGACCGAGCCAAGCTTTAATGGACTATTAATGGCCATTAAAGTTTTGGCCTTTCCCCTACTTAACCGAGCTCTTAAACAACATCAGAGGCCCAAGAGGAAGGTTTCCCAGCCTTTACCTGAAGTTTTCGAGCCCTCCCACCGTGCTATTGCATGAACCGAGCGGTGCCACCATCAGAAATGGCTTTCTATCGATCTGCACGCCTCCAGCCCATAAACAAGGTCCTCCCCTCCTCTCTCTCTACGGGTAGATCTTAGCCTTCTTTAGGATTCAGAATTATGCTCAGCTGAGCCCGATCGGGGGGGGGGGAGCTTCTCTTCCTAGTTTTCCGCAATATTTTAGTGCTCGGGTTCGCCTGATTCCGCCTCTCTAGCGGCCGCCCCGCCGCCCGGCGATGGCAACCACCTCAACGGAGGTGGTGGTGGCGGTGGACGGCCAGGGAGGAGGCTAGATGGCCGGAGGCGGCGTCTGGAATGCACTCCAGGTCGGGCTAATCTCGGACCATGGCTGGAGGAAGAAGAAGACTCAGCACTGTTTGATCTGCTTCAAGATTTGTGCTGTTTAATTAATCTTTTTCTTTTATCTGAATTTTTTGTACTAGAATATCAGTCACTTTAGAAAATTTATGAAAACTACTTAGAGGCTTTATATGAAGAAATGGTCAACATATGATTTGTAGCCCAACGGGTCCACTTTATTTTAAAATTTATTTGGGTCAATTTGGTCAACTAGTTTGACCAAGGTACCTATTTTGGTGGGATCTATACCTAGAGCTAGACAGAGACTAAAAGGTTTGCCCACCCTTCATCCCTTTACCAAATGATCTAAAATTTGGGCAGTTAATCTACCCTAGCTATTACTAGGGCCTGTCCAAAAATGGGAATTTTTGGATAATGTTTTTCTATAGTTTTTAGAAACATTTACTAATCTTAGGGTAAATTAATTAGATGGCTTAATGATTTCCAAACCCTCCCAAATTTTGGTGAGTGGTCCCTGGGTTCATTATGAGGCTCTGTATGATTTTTCATCTCATTTGGAGATGTTTTCGATTGGAAATGGACAAACCTAAGCTTTTCCCTATTAAGGGGTTTTTAGCTCAAAAGTGCACTTTGAGATTGGAGTTGCCAGATCACCTCAACAGAGGCTGAGATTTTGGCCACTGACTAGGCATGATGCCTAGCACCCTCTCAATGATTTTGAGGTGGATTGGGGTAAATTTTCCCTAGGAGCCAATGTCAAACCATAAGGATGGTTCTTAGTGGTTTGTGAAGGGCAAGTGGTCAAATGACCTGGTTATGATCTGAAACTTGGTAGATAGAATTCTAGGGTAGCTAGAATCCTCTTGTAGAAAGCTAAATGGATTTTAAAGTAAATAAGTTCCTCAAAACCCTAACCCTAGTTTAGGGCACAAAAATTGTAGAGATAGAAAATGTCACTAAAACTCACTGAACAGTGATGGGATTTGGGTAGAGTGGTTTTTAAGGTTAGTACAAGCTCTGGAGATTTTATTATGAATTTACGATCATTACTTTGTATACTTCGTTAATAATTTAGTAGTTTGTTATATTTTTTTAGAAATTTATTATGGAGAAAATACTTTCTGAAAATATATGAACATTAGGCAGAGGACTTTTAATAATGTTTTAAAGCTCTGTGAATTTTTATGGGATTTTTAGAAGTTTAATTCTATGGCTTGCTTCATTAAGTGTTGTTTCCCATGAAAATTTAATTAAATCTATTTTGGTGTCTTGCAAGTCTATAAAATTATGTTCTTTGCAAAATAACCTTTTCTTAGTCATATTAATATTCAGTAATTTTTCTATAATTTTATGATGAGTAATTTCAGTACATCCTTCTTTACATAGGATTAATGAGATTATAATGGATAAATTAATTAGAGGCTAAATATTTTCTGTAAAATGATGAAAATAAGTATTTGATGATACCTTGCTGTTATTTAGTGATCATAATTTTAGGGTGGTCATTACTTGAGAAAATCATGTAGTTCATGTTTAAAATTACCCATGGCCAATCTTTTGGGAAAATTAAATAAATATCAGATTAATTAGGAAAATTATAAATTTCTGGATTTAGTCTAATTATGTCATGATAGACCTCCAATAAATTTTATATGAGATTTGAAAGATAATTTGGAGTACCTCCCCTTGTATACCTCATATAGCTTAGGATGGTCTGCGTTTAATAAAACAGCTGAAATCATATTAGGCTATAGGATCAACTTAGAGGATTTCGGTATTGGGTTAGTGGTTTGGAAATGTGTATGAATGAATCCTCAGTAACCAAGATGAGGTTAGGTTGGTTGGTTGTCGAGTCATAAGAGGTGCTCGGGACCGACAAAAGATCGCCCTTCCTGGTGGGAGAGGAAGAGTCTTAACACACTAGGGTTAGATCCAAAGTAATTTGAATGGGATCGGGTAATGGGTATTAAACAATAAAAGTAAGTGTCTTGCGAAAGGGAACGATGGGCTTCAGCTACCATCATAGTTCCTAGTGCCCTTTGAGAGCCCTTCACGGGGTATACCGGGGGCAGTCCTGGTCTAACGAAAACTGTAGGAATAATAAACCAAAAGAGTACCTAGTATAACTTGGGTTGCACAATTACACACCCCGGTAGTTAGGGAGGTAGAATAAGTTGGTTTGGTTGCCATTCAGATGGTAGATCTGAAGGTAGATGCACGGACAGGACAGTCCGGGGTGCCGAGGGCTCGAGGGTTTGAATACAGAATAAGGTGGTGGGTCTTCGGTATTGATTGTCGTTCACACCGACATCGGTATGTTGACTCGGTGGTCTGGGACACTTAGCCAAAGAATGTCTGGTGGATATAGCCAGCACTAGTATGCGGATACTCTAGGTTGTGTTCTTCTAGGGGCGTACGGAAGGGCTAGGCCCGGTAGTGTGGATACCCGCCTAGGAGTGGGGGGCCCAACCCACTACCTCCGTTTGCCACTACAGAGGTTCCTGGGAGTGAAGCTAGCTGCCCGAACAGGGAGAACTAAAGGTCTGTGCGCATAGAGTCATGTGCGTGAGTTGCACTTGCATGAATCATGGCATAGCATATCACTACACTGATATTTGCATACAACCGACACCCCAACGTATAAATCGGTATGGGACATTTTATACGATGGGAGCCTTGCAAAAGACCCCTTAACTTATAAGTTTGTATGGGCATTCATATAAGTTAAGGTTACTTACTTACCTATTTACTTGTTTTCTATTTGCTTTCATATATATATTGATCTACTATATGTTTATCTTACTCCTCACTATCTTAGAACTGCTAGATGTACTTTTCATACTTAGCTGCTTATACAATATATATTTTCTGTTAGACTAGTTCCACTGTCATCCGTTTGATTATTCTCCACCTTTGTAGCTTCCCTTTCCGCCTCTCCGCTCGGTGCTTAGGAGCCATTGGGGGAGGGGGAGGGGATGATAGGGCTTAGTCTTTATGACTATTGGTTTTCAAACCACGACATTACAGGAGCTCCGGATGAGAGACAGGGGCCAGCAGTCCAGGGACCAGCACCAGCGGAGTACGGTGCGCATGGAGGTGGGCCAGTCTAGTTCCGGAGCACCTGTGACCAACTCTGTGAGTGTTTAGTATTTTTATAGCTTCCGCGATGAGTGATTTGTAGTGAGGACTCTGATGTATCGGGCTCGAGCCCATTTCTTTATTTCATCTGAACTATTCTTTTGCAGTACTTTCTATTATTATATAATGATGGAGTTGTTGTGATTTCTATTCGTTTACGATTCTATGGACATGTTTACATTCAGTGTATACGTACTTCTCTCTCCTTGTGATCAAAAAAGGCCGGAAAAATTTGCGTTTTGTAGTGGCGGCCTTCCCATGAGTCGGTGCCACCGCAAAGCGGCAATTCTAGGCTAAGACCCCGGTGGTTGAAAAAGGAAAAAAAGGGGGTCTTACAACTAACAAGCCCATTTAATCCATGCATGTGGGCGGCCCCCTCCCTCTCATTTATCTCTCTCTCATTTAATATTATGCATGCACCTTGCCACCCTCATGGTCGGCCACCGTCCTCTACATTCATCCATTTCATATTAAATATCTCCTATTTTCATTCCATTAAATATCATACAATGCATCCATCATACCCTCTCTCCCCCTTCATTTAATTCATGCATGAACCTTCTCCAAAGCCTATGGCCGGCCACCCTTCATGTCCCCTTCATTTCCTATCATCTAGAAGCTTCTCCATCTCCTATAAAAGCCACCCCATCCCTCAAGCCTAAGAGTAAATTTTTTGGGAAGGGAAGTTTTAAGTTAAATTTTAGTTTTGAGTTGGAGAGTGGAGAGTGCTTGTGAGTTGTTATTTTTAGTTTCATTATTGTTATAGATTTTTCATTATGGCAAGTTTTCTTCATAATATAGTCTTGTCTTTTCAATATTTTGTATACTCATCCCTTTTCGCAAGTAATTAAAATTTTCCTCTCTTATCTTATTTTGTCTTTCCTATCAATTATGAGTAGCTAATTTTTCTTAGCCTTCGATCGTGAGGATCCATAAAATGAGATGAGGGTTTCTTTTATTTCATAGTTTTATTTTTGCTTAATTTTACTCGATCCTTCTTTGATCTTTATTTTGTCGACTCCGTATTTTAGGTATACGGTAGTAGGCTTTGGATCTCATATTTAAGTAGCCGGGAGGCTCGTGAATGTGAAAGATCACTCAAAGAAGGAAGGCGTTGAACGCAACCCAAGAGATAGGATGACGTAAATCTTCCGGATTGGAGTCAAATCCAATAGTGCGGGTCACCTCGATAATGCGTCTTTAGGCCTTTTTGACTTGAAAGAGATTTCGGTAAAAATGTCTATAAGTCAGGGGATTTAATGCTCTAGCGAGATTATTTCCTAATATCGGATCCGTCGCGCTCGAGTATGATTTGCAAATTTAAAACTATGCCTTTTTATCCCTCTCATTTCGTTTTATGGTGAATCTTTGATCGAATGATATCTTTTTATTATAAGTTTTTTTTCGTCTAAAAATTATCTTTTATTTTACTTTTAAAAATTCTCAAATCCCAATAGTTTTCCGGTAGGATAATAGTTCAAGCGTGAGTAGCAGTACTTGACAACCCCGAGTTTAAATAAGACCTTGATACTACGATTCGATAAGTACACTTGCCTGTTCGGGTTTTAGCCCATCATGTTTTTGGCACCGTTGTCGGGGACTTCTTTGTCAATATTTTGAAAACGCTTTCTCTATTAGTTCTGCAAAAATAAAAAAAAAATAAAAAAAATTCTTTCTCATATTCAAATTTTTTATTTCCTTTCTTTTCTTCTCTCCATTCTAATTTTTTTAGTGCATGACCCGCATGAATCCGTTGCTACTTGTTGATTTGGACCCAGAAATCGAACGCTCCTTTCGGAGACAACTACGATTCGAGGCTTCCACTTCTAAAATAGCGGTTGAGGATTCCTACGGTGATTGTAATTTTAATTCTGAAATGGGAGATCCCAACCCAGGAATGGCTCAGCAAAGGACCATGTCCGATTATGCTCGACACAACCTGGAGGGAATAGAAACAAGTATTGTTCGACCTGCAATTGCGAACAATAACTTAGAGCTTAATCCTAGCATCATACAAATGGTGCAGCAATATGTACAGTTCGACAGATTACAAGATGAAGATCCGAACTTACATATTGCCAATTTTATTGAAATCTGTGACACCTTTAAAATCAATAGTGTCTAAGACGATGCTATAAGGCTAAGACTCTTCCCCTTCTCCTTAAGGACCAAAGCCAAACAGTAGTTTAGTTCTCTTCCAAGAGGATCAATCACTACTTGGAACATATTAACTGAAAAATTTCTTGCTCGATATTTCCCTCCTGCAAAAACTACTAAATTAAGAAATGATATAACTTTTTATTCTCAAATTACATCTGAGACCCTCTATGACACTTGGGATCGGTTCAAAGAACTTTTGAGATACTGCCCCCATCATGCTCTGCCTGTATGGTTAAAGGTCCAGACATTTTATAATGGGCTAAATCAAGAAACTAAGCAAATGATAGATGCCGCTTCCGCTGGTTCTTTAGACCGCAAAACTCCTGAAGCCGCTCTTGAGCTTTTTGAGGGCATAGCAATGAACACCTATCAGTGGAATTCGTCTAGTACTCTCCCATCTAAACCTGCAGGTATTTATCCAGTGGATTCAGTGTCGCAACTGGCGCTGTAAGTGGAGATGCTGAACAAGAAGATTTCGGAGATGACTACTGCCTCCACTGCTAAGGTATTTGAAAATGTGATTGCTGTTGTTGCTGCCGAGCAGGTGGATTATCTGGGGAACATACCCAGGCCTGCTCAAAATAATCCTTCCAAAAAATTTTCTGCTTTTTCTAATTTTTCTGCACCTCCTGGTTTTAATTCTTCTTTGAACTCTTATCACCCTAGATGGCGTAACCATCCTAATTTTTCTTGGAGTAATAATGCTAATGTCGTACGCCTACCGTACGATTTTACACCAACACCACCACCACAACAAAACCAAAACTTTCAAAAACCTTCCCCTTTGGAAGAGATCCTTTCTAAATATATAAGCTCGAACGAAGCTAATATTAAAAGTCTAACTGGGTTTGTGAAAAGTTTAGAAAACCAGGTCGGGCAACTTGCCAAGGCTTTTTCCGAGAGACCACCTGGAACTCTTCCCTCGAACACTGAACCTAACCCAAGGGAGCACGCAAATACAATTTTCCTTCGGAGCAGATAGGTTATTAATGAGCCCACCACAAGGGAAGAGCCAATGGTGATTGTCCCTCCTGTTGTGGAAATAATTATCCCCAAGGAAAATGATAAATCAACTTTTGGAAATGAAAAATCTACTTTTGATAAAGAAAAAGATATTTCTGTTTTTTCTGATTTTGGAAAAGAAAATGATGACGTTCAAAATGATGCTCCGGTTATTATAAAGGAATTTCTGCCACCTCCTTATCCGGCTCGACTTAGGAAAGAAAAACTAGATGATCAGTACCAACGCTTCCTTGAAATGTTCAAACAAATTCATATTAATTTGTCATTTCATGAGGCGATTAGTCAAATGCCTAAGTATGCAAAATATCTTAAGGATTTGTTAATGAACAAGACGAAATTGGAATATTTATCGCATATAACCATAAATGAAGAATGCTCAGCGGTCGTTAAAAACTCAAATCTTCCTTAAAAGATAAACGATCCGGGTAGTTTTTCCATTCCTTGCATTTTTGGTGATCTGTTTGTTAAACATGCGTTAACAGATCTAGGAGCGAGCATCAAATTGATGCCCTTTTCTTTATTCAAAAAGCTAAGATTGGGCACTCTTAGCCCTACAAGAATGAGTATTCAGTTAGCTGATAGGTCAATTAAGTAACCTTTAGGTATCATTGAGGACGTGCTAGTAAAGGTCAACAAATTCATCTTCCTTGTGGATTTTGTCATTCTCGATATTGAATAGGATGTCGAGGTCCCTCTTATCCTTGGTCGACCCGTCCTAGCCACCTTTCGAGCGGTCATCGATGTTAGTAACGGAAAGTTGTTTTTGCGTGTGGGAGATGATGAGGTCACATTTTCTATCAATCAATCAATGAAAAACTCTTTAAAAAATGATAATTCATGCTTCTTTCTCTATTTTTTAAATGAAGATTCTTCACTTTCTCTTTCTAACATCTCTTCAAATTAATTTTCCTCTTCTTTTTCTGAAATTTCTTCATATGATTTAGAAAACACAGTCATGGCATTACAAGAAAATTTTTAAAATGATTCTGTCTTTGGTAGAAAAAGTATGAAAATCCTATTTTTGAAAAAGATAAGAATTTGAAAAACTCTTATGATGAACCGCCCCATCTTGATTTAAAACCACTCCCTGACCATCTAAAATATGCTTTTCTTGAAAAAAATTCTAAATTGCCCGTTATAATCTCGGCCTATCTTTTTACATCTGAAAACGATCAGTTGATCGTAGTACTACAAAAGCATCGTCGAGCTATAGCGTGGCAAATTTCCGATATTTCTGTCATAAGCCCTTCTTTTTGTACTCATAAAATATTTTTTTAAAATAATCCTAAGTGTGTAGTCCAACCACAACGTCGTCTTAATCCGAATATGAAAGAGGTTGTGAAGGAAGAGGTGCATAAGTTATTAGATACGGGGATAATTTATCCTATTTCCGATAGTTAGTGGGTAAGTCCGGTCAAGGTTGTTCCTAAGAAGGGTGGGATCACGGAAGTAACAAATGAAAATAACGATTTAATTCCAACTAGGAAGGTAACGGGATGGAAGATGTGCATTGATTACTTCCCCCTTCCCTTTATCGATCAAATTTTAGAACGTTTATCCAGGCACAGTTTTTATTGCTTCCTCGACGGTCTCTCCGGGTATTTTAAAATCCCTATCGCACCCGAGGACCAAGAGAAGACAACATTCACTTGCCCCTTCGGAACTTTTGCTTATCGTAGAATGCCTTTCGGGTTTTGCAACGCACCGGCTACCTTTCAGCGGTGTATGCTTGCTATTTTTGATAAATACGTAGAAAATATTATGGAAGTATTTATGGATGATTTTTCTTTTTTTGGCGACTCCTTTGACTTATGTTTAGAAAATTTGGAAAATGTTTTACAACGCTGTGAAGAAACCAACTTATTTTTAAATTGGGAGAAGTGCCACTTTATGGTACGTGAAGGCTTAGTCCTTGGCCACAAAATTTCCGCTAAGGGAATTGAAGTGGACAAGGACAAAATTGAAGTAATTGAAAAGTTACCGCCACCTACAAATATTAAAGCGATTAGAAGTTTTTTAGGGCACACGGGGTTTTATCGACGATTCATTAAAGACTTTTAAAAAATTACTAAGCCTCTCACCCACCTTCTCGAAAAAGAATCTCCTTTCGTTTTTGATGAATCTTGTCTCGTTGCGTTTGAATTAATTAAATCCAAACTTATAAATGCTCCTATTATGATCGCCCTAGTTTGGGATTTACCATTTGAAATAATGTGTGATGCGAGTAATCATGCGGTGGGTGATGTTCTAGGACAATGAATTGCTAAGAACTTTCATCCGATTTTCTATGCTAGTAAAACTCAAAATTCTGCTCAAGAAAATTACACCACGACGGAGGAAGAACTCTTAGCTGTTATTTTTTCTTTTGATAAATTCCGACCGTACATTACTCTTTCTAAAGTTATTGTTTTTATGGATAATTCCACTTTGAAGTACCTCCTTTCTAAACCCGATGCCAAGCTGCGTCTTATTCGCTGGATTCTCTTACTTCAAGAATTCGACTTGGAGATTCGGGATAAGAAAGGAGCGGAAAACCTAGCGGCTGATCATCTTTCTCGTCTTGAAAATCCCAAACTTGATATTTTAAATGAAAATTTTATTAATGACTCTTTTCCAGATGAACGAATTTTAAACATTTCTTCTTCTACCCCCTGGTTTGCCGATCTGGCCAATTATCTTGTGGCCCGGGCCCTTCCAAAAGAATACTCTTCTCACCAAAAGAAGAAATTCTTTTCAGAGTTGAAGTATTATTTTTGGGAGGACCCCTTTCTATTTCGTATTTGTTCGGATCAGGTGTTTAGAAGATGTGTTTCCCGAGAAGAAGGACAATAAATTTTAAAGCATGTTCATGAAGGTCCGACTGGCGGGCATTTTCAAGCAAACCGCACCGCCCACAAAGTGCTTAGTGCTGGCTTTTACTGGCCAAACATATTTAAAGATGCACAACTCTTTGTGAGCGGGTGTGATCGGTGCCAATGGACTGGAAACTTATCTAATAAAAATGAAATGGAACAAAATTATCTTCTGGAATTCGAAGTTTTTGATTTATTGGGCATTGACTTTGTAGGCTCGTTTCCCTCATGTTTAGGAAAAAAATATATTCTAGTCGCAATAGATTATGTTTCCAGGTGGGCGGAGGCCCAAGCTTTACCAAGTAATGATGCTCGCGTCGTAGTTGCCTTTCTTAAAAAATTATTTTCTCATTTTGGTTTTCCTCGAGCGATCGTTAGTGATAGGGGAAGTCATTTTTGCAACGCTCAACTCGCTAAAGCTTTAACTAAATATGGCGTTACGTATAAACTATCAACTTCTTATCACCCCCAAACTAACGGTCAGGTCGAGGTAGTCAATCGAGAGCTTAAAAGAATTTTGGAAAAAACCGTTTCTACTTCCCGTAATGATTGGTCTTTAAAGCTAGACGATTCTCTTTGGGCCTATCGGACAACGTACAAGACCACTATTGGTTGTACTCCTTTCCGACTAGTCTACGGAAAATCATGTCATCTCCCGGTAGAAGTAGAGCACCGTGCGTATTGGGCGTTAAAGTGTTTTAATTTCGATCAGCACTCGATCGGTGAGCATAGAAAAATCCAACTAAATGAGCTTAACGAGTGGCGAGCATACGCTTATGAAAATAATAGAATTTATAAAGAATGCATGAAACTTTATCACGATAAAAACTTGCGCCATCATAAAACGTTTAAACCTTGTGATCACGTTCTTCTTTTCAATTCTCGCCTATGTCTTTTTCTTGTCAAACTTAAATCTTGATGGTCTGGACCATTTACGGTCAAGGATGTTTATTCTTATGGAACTGTGTTGCTTTCGCAACCCGATAAGGGTGATTTTAAAGTGAATTGGCATAGACTTAAACTTTATTTTTCAAATGATTCTGTGTCTCCTGCAACGGAGGATCTTGTCTTGGACTCTTAATTGTTTATCTTGTTGTGGAACATTTTTATTTTATTTTTGGACTTATTCTTATTATTATCATGAAACTTTTAATTAGTATTCAGACTTTTTATTGTAAAATAAAGAACATTCTTGGGAGCCTGCCCAAGTATTTTTGTGCTTTTATTTTGCTCTTCCTTCTGGTGGCCAACAAAGCAAGTTCGTGATCACCGCTCCAACATTGCTGATATCATGATGGATCAAATCAAACCTTCTGATGATCAAGTGCACTGAAAAGCAAGCATGGGGGAGCGACATCCGCCTTTATCTCACAAACCCAGGGAAGTCCTGTTCCTTTTTATTTTCTTTACTGCATCTTATTTTTCTCTCCTTCTCAGTCTCCTCCTCTTTCTCATTTTTTGTTTCTTTCATTGAGGACAATGAAGAATCTTAGCATGGGGGAGGGTTTAGTTAGTTTCTTTTTTTCTTTCTAAAAAAAATGTTTTACAAAAAATGTTTTAATTTCCCAAAAAATTAGTATAGTTATTCTTAAGTTTTTTTTAAAATAGTATTGTTTTTTATTTTAACTTCTTCAAAAATTCAAAAAAAATTATAAAATACAAAACCCAAAAAAACTAGAAAATCAAAAATCCAAAAAAATTGCTAAAATCTATTTGAAAAACAAAATCAAAAATTATTTTATATCTTTATTTTTATGTTTCTTCTAGTGATGTGTAGGCCCGTGCGGTTTCTTAGTTCTATTTAGATTTCTTTGTAACTGTTTTCTAAGCTTATCATTTTAACATTGTTTAGATTTACTAGTTTCTTGTTCTTAAATATAGGCATCCGTTTTTTACGTTATAAGTTAGCAATTTGTAGTTATGTCTTTTTATTCGGTTAATTGCTTACAAATGGTTGCTAAGTAATATTAGCTCTTTTTCATATGTGGGGTAGTCTTTCTTGGTGTCTAGAACTTGTCCCTAGCTACTCTCGAAGCATCTGCATCGTTTTTACATACTTTAGAAATGATTTAGGCCACCCTTTGATAATTTTGAGCTTTTCTTGCCCACCAACAAATTTACCATTGCAAAACAATTTTTGGGCCTTTTTCCATCTTTCTTTGTTTTTAGCTCCACCTTTCATTTCATTATTTTCACCAAAGCCAAAATGCCTTTCCTATTTTCACACTAAAACTTTGAGCTTAAAAATCATTTTTGTGAAGGAGTTTTATCTTTGAAATGAAAAGTAAATTTTAAAGCCTATTTTTGGAGCTCTTTCTTATGAAAAATGTTAGTATCAAAATGTTATCAAATCAATAAAGAAAAAAAAAGAAAGGTAAAAAGGGAAAAATGAAGTTTAATTGTTGATAAATTATTAAAGTAAAAATTTATGGCCTTTTGTTTGTTTAAAGTACTTATCATTTCTCTTCATGTTTTTATATTTTTCAGCTCAACCTTAGTTTAGTGTTTAAGCCCTCATGTTTATCCTTGTTTTCATTTCCTAATCATTTATCGAAGCCAAGTTTTAATGCATATTAGAAGTCCTATTAATCTTTAGAACGTAAATTCGCGTAGTGGAGAAAGTGTGAACGGACAAGCCTATGACCACCATCATTGATGGATTTCTTTGGAGGTTATCTTGAGGTGATTTAGGGTTAATTGTTATTCTAGCAACCTAGTAGTTCGTTAATGCGCCGTTTATTTAGAACCTCTACTTTTGTTTTTCTTATTTTCATTTATTTTGGATGCCTTGTTTTAGGGATTTAGAAATTTGTAATTCTTCTTTTATGTTTTAATGAAATTTTTAGGTCTCCACTTTCAAGTTTTCTATTGTACACTTCTCACCCCACTAGTGGTAACATAAAAATTAGGATAGTTTAATTTTTCAAGTTTTGGTTTTCTTAATCTATGAAACCTAAATTTTTTTTTTCTTTTATTTCATCTTCCCTAGTTTTCAATTTCATTTGCTTGAAAGCAAGCAAATAGTTTAGCATGAGAGAATTTGAAGACTAGTTTTAGTCATCGTTTTTGTGGTAATTTAGTAGCCTAAATTCCTAAGTTTATTTATAATTTTGTTTATTTTATGTCTGTTTTGTTTTATTTCTCATTTAATGTCTTTTATTTTATGATATTATAATTTCTAACTTTATTATGTGTTTTGTTCTTATTATTTTATGTTTTGTTATGTTATGTTTAGTTTAGTTTTAATGTTTAATATGTTTGTTGTTTATTTTTATGTTTTGTTAATTGTCTTATTTAATGTCTTATTATTTTTATGTTTAGTCTTATTAAACTATATTATATTATGTGATGTTTAGTTTTATTTGTTATAATTATTATGTTCAATGATAATAAATAATATTATGTGCCTAATGTTTGTTTTGTCTTGTTATTTGTAGGTTCAAGAGCCCTTGGAGCAGCCCCTCTATATGATGCAGCCGGGCATGATGTTGGAGCAGCCATTCCATTTGGAGCCCACCCTTGGTGCAGCCCACAACATGAGCAGCCCACCTACATGCCTCTACCCGAGCCCTCCTCTACATGGAGCAACCCGGCACCCTACAAGGCAAACTCGAGCCCACCTAAATGCTCCTTTTCATCCTACCTGAGCCCACTACAAATCCTATTTAATCCATGCATGTGGTCGGACGCCTCTCTCTCACTTCTCTCTCCCACATTTAATGTTATGCATGCACCTTGCCACCCTCATGGCTGGCCACACTCCTCTACATTCATCAACTTTCTATTAAATATCTCCTATTTTCATTCCATTAAATGTCATATAATGCATCTATCATACCCTCTCTCCCCCTTCATTTAATTCATGTATGAACCTTCTCCAAAGCCTATGGTCGGCCACCCTTCATGTCCTCTTCATTTCCTATCATCTAGAAGCTTCTCCATCTCCTATAAAAGCCACCCCATCCCTCAAGCCTAAGAGTTAATTTTTTTGGAAGGGAAGTTTTAAGTTAAATTTGAGTGTTGAGTTGGAGAGTGGAGAGTGCTTGTGAGTTGTTATTTTTAGTTTCATTATTGTTATAGCTTTTTCATTATTGCAAGTTTTCTTCATAATATAGTCTTATCTTTTCAATATTTTGTATACTCTTCCCTTTTTGCAAGTAATTAAAATGTTCCTCTCTTATCTTATTTTGTCTTTCCTTTCAATTATGAGTAGCTAATTTCTCTTAGCCTTCGATCGTGAGGATCCATAAAATGAGAGTAGTGTTTCTTTTATTTCATAGTTTTATTTTTACTTAATTTTACTCGATCCTTCTTTGATCTTTTTTTTGTCGACTCTATATTTCCGGTATACGGTGGTAGGCTTTGGTTCTCATATTAAAGTAGCGGAGAGGCTCGTGAATGTGAAAGATCACTTAAAGAAGGAAGGAGTTGAACGCAACCCTAGGGATAGGATGACATAAATCTTTTGGATTGGAGTCAAATCCAATACTGCGGGTCACCTCGATAATACGGCTTTAGGCCTTTTTGACTTGAAAGAGATTTTGGTTAAAACGTCTATAAGCCAGGGGATTTAATGCTCTAGCGAGATTATTTCCTAATATCAGATCCGTCACGGTCGAGTATGATTTGCAAATTTAAAACTATGCCTTTCGATCCCTATAATTTCGTTTTATGGTGAATCTTCGATCGAATGCTATCTTTTTATTATAATTTTTTTTTCGTCTAAAAATTATCGTTCATTTTACTTTTAAAAATTCTCAAATCCCAATCGTTTTCCGGTAGGATAATAGTTCAAACATGAGTAGAAGTACTTGACAACCCCGAGTTTAAATATGACCTTGATACTACGATTCGACAGGTACACTTGCCTGTTCGGGTTTTAGCCTATCAGGTACTTTTAGAGATGATTGAGGAGAAGGACCTGAATGCTAGCATTCCGGTGGTTTGAGACTACGCCGATGTATTTCCAGAGAATCTTCCAGGACTTCCACCGCATAGGGAGAAGGACTTTCAGATTCAGTTGGTGCCAGGGGCAAAGACGGTGTCCAGGGCCCCTTATCGGATGGCCCAGAAAGAGTTGGTGGAGTTTCGGACACAGTTGTAGGAGCTGGTGGAAGCGGGATTCGTTAGGCCGAGTTCCTCGCCATGGGGAGCTCTGATCCTATTCGTGAAGAAGAAGGATGGCACTCTTCGCCTGTGCATCGACTATCGAGCACTAAACAGGCTGATCGTCCAAAATACTTATTTGCGCCTAAGGATAGACGAGTTGTTCGATCAGCTGGAGGGAGCCCATTATTTCTCAAAGCTGGACTTGAGTTAAGGCTACTACCAGCTGCAGATCCAGGAGGAGGATATTCTTAAGACGGCCTTCAGTAGCAGATATGGCCTGTATGAGTTCATCGTGATGCCCTTCGGGCTCACGAATGCTCCTTCGGCGTTTATGAGCCTCATGAACCGGGACTTCGAGGCTTATTTGGATGTGTTCGTTATAGTATTCATAGACGACATCCTTATATATTCTAGTACGGAGGAGGAACACAAACGACATCTGGCACTGACCTTGGAGAGACTGCGAGAGCATCGCCTTTATGCGAAGTTCAGCAAATGTCAGTTCTGGTTGAAGGAGGTGGCTTTCTTAGGCCACATTATCAGTGGAGCCGGGTTGGCGGTGGACCCGGCAAAGATTCAGGCAGTCAGGGATTGGCCGCTGCTGAAGACAACCACGGACGTGCAGAGTTCCCTGGGGCATGCCGGTTATTACCGGAAATTCGTGGAGGGGTTTTCTCTAATCGCCCTTCCCCTCAAATCCTTGACGAAGAAGGACGTGCCCTTTTTATGGATTCAACAGTGTGAGGCAGCTTTCCATGAGCTGAAGGACCGACTCATCTCATCCCCTATTCTAGCCCTTCCATCTGGGAAGGAAGGATTCCAAGTGTATATTGACGCATCATATTAGGGGATGGGAGCGGTGCTGATGCAGAACGGACGCGTCATAGCATATGCCTCTCGCCAGTTGAAGAATCATGAGAATAACTATCCCGTGCATGACCTGGAGATGGGAGCAGTCGTGTTCGCACTGAAGATATGGCGACACTACCTCTACGGAGTCCACTGTGATATATACTCAGATCATAAGAACCTTAAGTATGTGGATACGTAGAAGGAACTGAACTTCAGACAGAGGCGGTGGGTGGAGTTTCTATCTGACTATCAGTACGAGATGCACTACCACCCGGGGAAGGCGAACGTGGTAGCGGATGCACTGAGCAGGAGAGCCGCCACACCAGGAGCAGAGCCTCAGCTAATGTATATGGAGCTGCTGTAGAGACTAGAGGACATGCACATTACTTTGGTGTCGTTTGATGACCCTGAGCTCTATGAGGAGTACTTGGCCGCGATGGGCGTCACTGATGACATCAGAGACCGAGTCAGAGAAGGACAGAGGCAGGATTCCATGTTAGAGCCCATCGCCCAAGCCCTGGAGGCAGGAATTGCAGAAGATTACACACTAAGGGGTTGCCTTGTGTGCTTTTATAGGACGGGTATATATATCCGAATGGAGGCAAGATCAAGGAGGATATTATGATGGAGGCGCACTATAGTCGGTATTCTGTGCACCCGGGGATCACAAAGATGACAGCTGATTTAAAGAAGACTATGTTCTGGCCGGGCATGAATAAGGATGTCACTTACATCGTGACCCATTGTTAGACATGTCATCTTATTAAGGCGGAGTGCAAGAACCCCGCAGTCTTGTGTCAGCCACTCCCGGTGCCGGAGTGGAAGTTTTATGACGTAGCCAATGACTTCATACATGGGCTTCCCCGGTCTCAGACAGGGAAAGACTCGATTTGGGTGATCATTGATCAGTTGATGAAGGTCGCTCGATTTATACCGATCAGGAAGGAGGATTAAGTGGGCGTGCTGGTGCGGAAGTTTGTGGAGCAGTTCATTCGTTATCATGGCGTGCTCAGGACGATAGTGTCAAATCATGATGGTCGGTTTACATCACGGGAGTGGCGGTCTGTTCAGGCATACTTTAGTACCCGACTGACTTTTAGCACATCCTTCCACCCTCAAACGGACAGGCAGACAGAGCGCACAAATCGGACATTGGAAGACCTGCTACGTCTGTGCATTCTAGACCGAGGAGAGCCAAGGGAGAAGATGCTGCCACTGGTAGAGTTCTCATAAAACAACAGTCATCAGGACAGTATAGGTTAGGCTCCCTACAAGGCTTTATATGGATGGAGGTGCAGGACTCCCCTGTCATGGATACAGGATGAGGATCCGAAGGTCCTGGGCTCGGAATTTGTGGAGGACACCGATGCCCAGGTGTTACTGATACGAGATCAGATGTTAGAGGCGCAGAGTAGACATGCCAAATATTATGATGCACGATATTGTTAGGTGGATTTTCAGGTAGGAGACAGAGTGTTTTTGAAGATACAGCCGATGCACGGAGTCTCTCGAGTTTGCGGACGGAGGAAGAAGCTCAGCCCGAGGTACATGGGGCCCTACAGGATCCTAGAGCGGATCGGTCCCTTGGCATACAGGCTGGAGCTGCCACGAGAGCTAGAGGGCCTGCATGACATCTTCCACGTCTACTACCTCAGGAAGGCCCATTTACTGCCACAGTAGCAGATAGGCACCACAGATGGGCCGGTAGCATGTGATCGGTCAGTGCACATGGAGCCGGTCCGGATTGACGATACGGGTATGCGGGTCTTACGCCGCAAGAAGGTCCCACTGGTCAAGGTTCTGTGGAGAAATCTCGGCCAGGAAGAGCACACCTGGGAGCCGCAGGACTTGATGCAGCATAGATACCCGGAGCTCTTTGCCTCAGGAAAACTCTAATCTAAATTTTGGGATGTTACAATTTATTACTCTGGTAGAAACCCCGCAGGCCTAACCTGAATTTCGGGGACGAAATTTTTTTATTATGTATTGGGATTTATAACATCCCCCAGATAACTAGACCCCCAGGTGAATTTGTCATGACTAGGTCATGACAAGGCCTTGGAAGCTTATGAACCTCCTTGACACAGACCAAAAATAGGGATTGCAGCACCTTGGTCTGCAAATAGTAATTTAAAAATATTCAGCCTAGGGTTTGACTTATGGACTTTAACTTGGCTTAGTGACCCCACCACAACATCCCTAGGCCATCTAGGAGCCCAGGGGGACATTCAGGACCCATTGGGGTCAGTCAAAAAGGCCAAGTTGACCAAAGTCAACCATAACCCTAATTAGGGCAAAATGGTCAATTCCCCATCAATTGACCTAACTGACCATCACCATATGGAATTGACTTCACTTCTAGGTATAAAACATCATAATAGACCTAGTAGATCAACAATACCCATCCCAGGGTTACCACAGGACAAAATGACCAAAATACCCCTATTAGGTCAAAATGGTGATTTTTCGTTAAACACCCATATTGACCACCACAAATTCAAGTTGACCACACTCCTAGGGTCATAACCTCATAAGGGACCCAATGGCAAAAAATTTCCATTGTTTGGTCAACCCCAGAGCCCAATTTGACTAAAAGTCAAACTTGGTCAACTTAGGTCAAATCACTTAAACCTAGCCCAACCCTTTTGGCTAGGCCCAAAGTTAGTGGTCAACCAGCCTAATGGACTGATATTAAACATGGGAGGGAGTGGAAATTCGGCCATGGTGATTAGGAGAGAGAAATGGGGGTTTTCCCCAATTTTGAGGAGAGAGAAAGTGGTCATTCATGGCCATTAAGGTGACACACCCCTTGGCATCCCTCCATTACACCCCCATTCATCTTCTCTGATGAATTTTAGAAGATTCCAGCCATTTCTAGGGGCAATTAGGGCAGGGGGGATTCATAGGGTCGTCCATGGGAGGGGAGGTGAAGAGGTCAATAATGGCCAAGGGGATTAAAGCTCCCACACCCCCAACCGACCCCTCCATAATCTTTAGAGATCTCTGAGGAGTAGAATTCCCCCATTTACCGAACACTTAGAGCCCTCAGAGCAGGAAAATCCATGGCACCCAAAGCTTTGAGGAGGAACAATGGCGGCCGGCAAATGGAGTAAGGAAATGCTCAAAATGAGGTCCAATCCCCCTCCTCTCTGTTTGTGCTAGATCTAGGATCCCTTAGCCAGAGAAATCGGGCTCAATTGAGCCCGATCGGTGAGAAATTTCTCACCGAAAATCCATGAAAATATCACTATCGGGCTCGCCAGAATAGGCCCCTCTGGCGGCCGTGCGGCTAGGCGATAGCCACCACCTCGACGGAGGTGGTGGTGGTGGCTGACCAGGGAGATGGCCGGATGGCCTGGATTTCAGCCTAGAAAATGCTCCAGACGTGGCTAATCTGAGTCGTTGGCTGAAGGAGGAAGACAACTCCAAGACCGCTGATCGTGCTTTAAGATCTGTGCTAGATCTTCAATTATTATTATTATTGGTATTTTCCTGTGTATGAATTAGCAGTGTTTTGTTTAATTTTTTAAAAATACTTAAAGGCTCCTGCTGGAAATGTCATCAACATCAAAGTTGGTAGCTCTAGGTCTCTAGGTTATTTTGAAATTTTTTACAGGTCATTTTGAGCCATGGATAGACCTCAGCTCCCATTTTGTTGAGGTCAATCCATAAGGCTGTCCATATCTTAATTTAATTGCCCACTCCAAACCAGACATCCAAATGAACTGAAATTTGGGGTAGAGCTATTTTAACTATATCTAGGACATATCCATAAATTAGAATTTTTGGAAAACATTTTTTATAGTTTTTAGAAAAATTTAATAATCAATGAATAAATTAATTAGGTGTCCTAAACATCTCAAAATCCCCCCATATTTGGGTGGGTGGTCCTAGAGAGCATGTTAGCAATCTGATAAAAATTTCATCTCCTTTAGAGATGTTTTGATAAGGTTTTATCAAACCCTAGTTTGACCCTTATACGGTTAATTAGGTAAAAAAATCCCCTTGGGTTTTGAGTGGTCAAATCACCTAAACAGAGGCTGATATTTTGGCCACTGACTTTTTATATGGCTTGTAACACCCCCCCAATGAGAATTGGGGTGGTTTTGGGGTAGGGTAGCCCTAGAACCCTAGGGTAGGCTCCTTTTATGGAGATTTTTTAGGTTTGAAGGTCGTGGGGTCAAATAATCTTGGAATGACTTGAAAATTGGTGGAGAAGACAATAGGGTTAGTATAGTCCTCTTGTTAAAATTTAAGGGAATTTGGAAGCCCTTAACCTCCTCAAAACCCTAACCCTAATTTAGGGCACTAAAACTAATTTGGAGTATTAGGCTATCAAATCACTTTAAAATCACTTGAAATTTGGGCAAGGTAGATCTATGGTAGAAATGTTCCTAAATTAATTTTGGTGGAAATTTTTGGGCTAATAAATCAGTACATCCTTTTCAACCCTAGATGTCCCCTTAAAGATTATTTTGTTGATTATGAAGTTTCTGTTTCTTGAAAAATTGTGAAACCTTAGAATAGGACATTTTATATCATGATAAAGCCTTTTGTATTTTAGTTTAAATTTTTAAATGACTGTTTTAAGTACTTGCTTCATAAAATTATGATTTGTGGTTTCTGATCAAAAATAGTAACAGAGCCCCAATATTATCAAAAAAATTATGAATTTAGGTCAGAGAATGTTTCTGACCATTATTATTATCCTGTAATTTTCCCATGACTTTTAGATGGATAAAACTGTTACTTACTTCACAAGTCTGTAAATTTGGATGTTTTATATTTAATTAGATTCAGAGTCCCTCTTTTGTGAGAAAAATTATAAAACTTGGTTACTATTGATTTTAGATCATTATCAGACTTCTGGAATTTTCTTATAATTATTATATGAGTTTTTACAGTACTTGCTTCATTAACCAATGGTTATGGAATAAATGGTTATAAATTAAATTCTGGGCTACTATTCACTGTAAAAATTATGAGACTAATTATAGGGTGTTTTTAGGCCATGAAAGTCCTACTTGAATTTTATTATAATTTTTAGAGCAACATTGATGGCCTTTTCTTTATTAGATGGTATTATTGACCTTAAGTTCTAAATTATGAAAGGTAGGTCTAATCACCTCTGAAAATTCTCAAGCCTTGGATTTACTGTTTAAATGTCACTTAGTTCTTATCATAATTTTGTGGTTATTTGTTTCTAACTTTAGAGAGCACTTAATGTTCAATGTAGGGCATTTTGAGTATAGGGTTAATTAAATTAAATGCCCACATAATTAGGAAAAATATGAGACTCTGGATTTAGTCTTAATAGGTCATGGTAGACTCCCATTAATTGTTAGGGATCTATTGGAAGAGTAATTAGGGTACCCCCTAATGGGAGCACCATGTAGCTTAGCATGATTTGCATATTGTGGATAGGTCTGAAATAGGTTAACACGGAGAGCTTAAACACATTTAAGGTAGTCAAACTAAAATTAAAGAGAGGTTTGATCGAGGATAGAAATCAATAAAATTAAGTGCCTTGTGAAAGGGAGCTTTGGGCTTCAGCCCATCGTAGTTCCTAGTGCCCTCAAGAACCCTTCATGGGGTATGCCTTGGGCAGTCCTGGGCTAACGTAAACCTAGGAATAATATGGATAAGAGAAACCTCAATAATACCTTCACCTCACACTCACACTTGGACACGTAGGGTGATGAATTGGTAATGAAAGGATAGCGTAGGCCCGTGGCCTAAGGGCTTACTAGTAGAGTTAAATGTACTTGGTATTGATCTGGAAGTCCGGGGAGCTGGATTCTCGGGTACTTGGTATAGACTAGGAAGACACTGGGGAGCTAGATGCGCGGGGACTTAGAAAAAGGAGACTTGATTAGTCAAGGGAGCCGTGGGCTCGGGAACTTGGTGAACTAGTAGACTCGGTAGTCTAGAGAGCTGGAGGCTCGGTACTATAATTATATACAAACTAGCATGTTTGCAGGTGCATAACAGTGGTCGGTCCTCGATATTGGACGATCGATTCACCGTTGTCAGTACGTTGAATCGGGAGACTAGCTGGTTTGCTAGGAATAGTACTGGAATATACCAAAGGGGCTAGGCTGAGTAGTGTGTTTACAAGTCTAGGAGTGGAGAGGCCAAACTCACTATCTCCATTTTGCCACGGCGGAGGTTCCTGAGAGTTT
This sequence comes from Platanthera zijinensis, assembly GCA_039513925.1. Lineage (NCBI taxonomy): Eukaryota > Viridiplantae > Streptophyta > Magnoliopsida > Asparagales > Orchidaceae > Platanthera > Platanthera zijinensis. The sequence continues at coordinate 154,272,392 of CM077092.1, forward strand.
AGCTAACTCCAAAAAGGGGAACTAAATGTCTGTGCACATAAAGTCATGTGTGTGAGTTGCACTTGCGTGTGCATACCATAGCATACTTGCATGTCATAGCATAATCATTGCATTTAACCCCTGACAACTATCGTATAAAATGGTATAGGACGTTTTATACTATAGGCCCTGCAAAATGACCCCTTGTTCTATAGGGGTAATCCCTATAAATCAACGGTTTCTTATCTTGTTACTCTTACTTTCTCTTCTTACTGCTTTTACTTACTTACGACTCCTTACTGTTTACTTTTATTACACACTTGTTTACTCATGTTTAGTTACTGTGATACCACTGCCATACCATATTATTTTATTCCTTAGGGTAGATGTAACCTGCTTGATTACGCCCTGCTTTTGGTCCTCTTTTTCACTACTTTCCACCCGGTGCCAAGGATCCACAGGTAGAGGGGTGCGGGATTGTTGACTGAGTCTAGTTTGATTGACGGTCGTTTGACCACCATATTTTAGGTACTCAAGATGGGAGACAGGGAGCAGCCGCAGAAGACGCAACACTAGAGGGGTACGGTGCAGATGGAGATGGGCAAGTGTAGCTCGGGTGGACAGGCATCCGGATCCGTGAGTGGAGCCGAGTATTAGTAGTTTCACTTTTATGAGTGGATTGTAGTGAGGTTATCATGTACTGGGCTTAAGCCCGTATTTACTCTCTGGAGTTGGTACTTAGACTTTCTTCTGGTGTTGACTTAGTTTATCGCATGCTTTCCTCTTTTATATTATAATGGACTTGGATGCTTACACTTTCATTCATTATACATTCTATCGATGGTGATTGAGATGGCCGACAAGATCGTTGTTTTGTGGTGTCGACCATCCCGGTGGATGCTATCATCGCAATACGATAGTTCTGGTCCGATGACCCCGGTGGTTGTTGCAAAATAAAACGGGGTCTTACATTATAAGCCAAGGGGTCATTTTGTAGGGCCTATTGTATAAAGTGTTTCATACCACTTTATACAATAAGTGTCGGGGGTTGTAAGACCCCATTTTTTTCTTTTTAAACACCGGGGTCTTAGGCCCAGAACCGCCGCTTTGCGGTGACACCTTCACGCCCTGATAGGCCATCACTACAAAACGTCGATCCTGCCGGCCAAATCGATCATAACCGCAGCAAGTAAATAGTAAACAACCAGTCCATAGAGATCACATATATAGAAATAAAAGTCTCCACGAAGGGAGTGTCCACAGAATAATATATCAGAGTACTGAAATACTGGCTTATGCCCGGTAAATCATGTCCTCACTACAAATCATTCATGCGGAAGAAAAAACAGAACATCTGCTTAAGGTCGAGACTCACGGTCCCAGCTGTATGAACTCCGGCGCTAGACTTCCCCATCTCCAAGCGCACCGGTCTCTGGGGCTGCTCCCCTGTGCTGGGCTCCATGATTCCCTAAAATGATGCGGTTCGAAAACCGTTAGTCATAAAGACTAAGCCCTATAATCCCCTACCCCTTCCCCCATGGATCCTAAGTACCGAGCAGAGAGGAAGAAAGGGAAGGACTTGAAGGTGGAGATTAAATCAAAAGAAATAGGTGGCAGCGGAACTAATCTAGCAATTCTATAATAAATAATGGCAATAAGACGAAATATGAAAAGTAACCTTCACTTATGTGAGAATACATAAGCCAAGGGGTCTTCTGCAAGGCTCCCATCGTATAAAAATTCTCATACCAATTTATATATTGGGGTTTCGGTTATCAAACAACAGTATATATATCAAAATTGACCTTAATTTATAAACTTGCCCACACAAGCTTATAGACGAAGGGGTCGTTTTGCAAGTCCTAATGTATAAGCATCCCATTCCACCTATACCTTAGGTGTAGGAGTTAAATGAATCGATTATGCTATGAAATACTAGTGGGTATGATGGAACATGCAAGTGCAAGACAAACGCCCGACTCTTTGCACACAAACCTTTAGTTCCCCCTTTCTGGAGCCGTAACCTCCCATGATACCTCTATAGTGGCAGACGGAAGCAGTGGGTTGGGCCTCGCCCACCTCTAAACCAGTAAAGCACGACTGATCAGACCTATCGTACGCCTCAATGCTTGGTACATGAAGCGGACTCCTGCGCACTCTTGTCGGCTGGCGCACCGGACTTCTATTGTTGAAGTGCTAACCACACTTACCGAGTCAGAGTATTGGCGTCGGTGAATCAACCCTCCAATACCGAAGATCCACCACCTTAATTTTCTTTCCTTTTATGCACATGCAAATTTAACGTATTAAAAAAAAACCGAGCCGAAGTTCCCCGAACTAAAACGTCCGTCTCAAACAATCGAGCCGAAGCTCCCCGGACAAAAACGTCCGTCTCTTAACTATCCTAGCCGAAGCTCCCAACTATCTTCCTGTGCTATCTGTGTTTGTGAAATGTGCAACCCTAATTACTAAGTTACTCTTTTCAGCTTGTTAATACAGTTTACGTTAATCTAGGACTGCCCCCGGTATTCCCCGTGAAGGGCTTCAAAGGGCACTAGGAACTATGATGTTAGCTGAAGCCCATCGTTCCCTTTTGCAAGGCACTTATTGTTATTGGTTGATTCCCCTTACCCATTACCTTCTTGTGTTATGATAGACAATCCTAGTGTGATTTTTAACCTTCCTCTCCTCGGGAAAGACGATCTTTCGTCGAACCCGAGTACCTCTTAACTCCAGCCAACACCACTTCTCACTAACCTTCCCATCCTTATATGGTGAACACTTTCACATCCATCCAATTCAGCAGATTAACTAACTCCAACACTGTTCCCCATCATATCCTATGATTGTTAACACAAATTGCTAATTGCAGACTATCCTATGCTATATGTCGAACCGGATAGGAAATGATCCAATACTCATCCAAATGCCCTAACATATTTACTGGAGGTATATCATGATATAATTAGCCTATAATCAGAAAATTATATTTTTCCTAATTTATCTGGCATTAAATTAATTTCTTCAAAAATTCCAAGGGCTACCGGTTTGAACATGAACTACCTTAAGTACTCATGCAAGATGTCCAACAAAAGTATTATAAATTATATGTTATGTCAATATGGTAAATCCAATATATCACAATTTTTCTATCAACAAAAGTGCACTAAAACTATTGTAGAAATTTTTTCTATCTTTCGTTATTTATGAATCAAGTACAAGGAATATCCATTCAAAAATTATAAATTAATTATACTATGCAGATACAACCTTAAATATAGCATTGACCAAGTTTCATAATTTTTCAGCAAGTATTAATCTCTGAATAAATTAATTATCAAAAATCAACATAAGGTGGACTTGTAAAGAAAGTGTCGTAATTAAGATTCCAAAAATCATGAATAAATGTCTACAATCATATAATGGACTGAAAGTCTCAATTCCTAAGTCTCATAATATTTAAACAGCAATATCTTCCGTAATTAATTTTTAAACCATAAAACCCCTTTTTAACATTTGTGAATGAAGTACTAGATTTACTCAACTAAAAATTATACAAAAATTCAGGAGCTACCATTCTAACCAAAAACATTTACTTCCAAGATTTCAAGGGATTTCAATGAACAGAAAGATATAAATAATTAAAACGTCAATAAGGCTTTAACGAACTTTACAAATGAAGTGCTAGAAATAAACATCATAAAATTCCAGTAAAATTGCTATAGGTTTAACCATTCCAAAACTCACTCTACCCGAGTTTCACAGCTTTTAAATAATGTTTAGTGACTGATTTTACTTATTTGAGATTTTACCCTAAAACTAAGGTTAGGGTTTTGAGGAATCTACCTATCTCCAAATCCTCTGATATTCCATCCAACTGATTTATATTATGCTAACATCGACTCTACTGAATTTCAAGGCAATACGAGGGCATTTGCCCCCATGTCCTTCACAACCCTCAAAACCCTCTCTTTAGGGTTTGAGTTTGTATCCTAGGGTAAATCAACCCTAAACCACACCATTTTTCTCCAAGTGGGTTATAATAACCCTTCTAAGGCAGTGGTCAACATGTCAGCCTCTGTTGAGGTGATTTGACCGTTCCAACCTCTTATTGCACTTTTTAATCAAAAACGCCCCACTAATGCCTAGTTAAGGATAGGTGATTTCCTACCCAAAACTCATCCAAATTAGTTGGAATTTTGTACAGAGCTATGTTTTATAGCCAGGGACCACTCACCAAAATTTGGGAGAGCTTGGAGGTCATTTGACCACTTAAATAAATTACTCTAACTTTATTAAATTAAAACAAACACCTTAGGCAAAGTATCTCTAAAAATTCCCATTTTTGGACAGCCTCTAGGCATGTCAAAGGGTAACACCCTGCCAAAATTTTAGGTCATTTGGACAAGGGACGAAGAGTGGGCAATCATTTTAGTTTCTACCCGACTCTAGGTACAGCCCCAACAAAAACGGGTGATGCGGTCTAACCACTTACCCAAACGAGTTGTAATTAATTTTAAATTAATCTAAACTCGAAGGGCTATAACTTTTGTGACTGGTTATTTTTCCTAAATCGGCATCTAAGTGCCTCGTTTTGCAGCATCAAAATGCGCCCTTTTAATGTATCTTTTCCTTATATACTATATACATAATTTTTATATTATAAAAATGTTTTTAGTATTCATATTCTATAGAACCCGAAAACTTGAACTCAGAAAACTTATATTTCCTGTTGCTCTTCCGCGATTTATCGCCGGCCGTCCGGGCACTTCCCTGGCCAGCCACCCCCACCACCACCTCCGTCGAGGCGATGACTATCGGTCGGCGATGGTTTGGCTGCCGGAGGTGGCAGTTTCCGGCGGAGCCGAAGATATATTTTTCATGGTTTTTCCATGAAAACACGAGATAAGTCCGGCTCCATTCATCACGAACTTTCTTCCTAAGATCCTAAGATCTACCCATAAAAGAAGAAGTAGAGGAGGACCTTGTTCGCGGTTTGGAGGCGAGATGAACGTCGGGTTGTCATGGCGCGGTGGTGGCATTGCCGAACTTCTCCTACAGCAAGAACAATAACTCTAATCCGTTTCGTCAAGAGTGTAAACTTCTCATCTTGCTCTAAGGGGCTTTTAAAGATCACCAAGTGGGGAGGGTAAAGGGTAAAGCTTTGAAGGCCATGAAGGTTCTCCTCTTTATAATATTTCGGTTATGGTGGAGGGAGAGGAAAAGGTGGAAGATGAAATGATGTGCCCATGTGGCGATTTCCTATTGGACCAACACTTCCTCATTTTATTAATTAATTAGAGAAGGAATTTTCCCATAAATATTCCTGGTGTAACTTCCCATAATCAGAGTTAATTATGGCATGTGTTAAAGTAATTTCCAGCCTGGCTGACGTTTTGGCCTTTGTAACGGGCGTGACACGTAGGTCACGGGGGTGACACTAGTCCATTCGTCGTTCTCAAGTCGACGGCCGATTTTTCTGCGTCGGTTCATGGGTCACCCCCCCCTTGTCACGGGCGTGATAGGTATTCTTCGGTCGACGTTCGTCGATTTGAGGTCGATGGTCGGTGGGGGCATCAAACCCTAGTTCACGGGCGTGACGGGCCTATCACGGGCGTGACCAACCCATGACATGAGTTCTGAGCTCGGCGATCAGCTTCCTGATTTCGTCGACCATCGAAGGATGTCATGGGCATAACGGGCCGGTCACGGGTGTGATAGGTATTCTTCGGTCGACGTTCGTCGATCTAAGGTCGAAGGTCGGTGGGGGTGTCACGCCCTAAGTCACGGGCGTGACGGGCCTGTCACGGGCGTGACCAACCCGTGACATGAGTTCTGAGCTCGACGATCAGCTTCCTGAGTTCGTCGACCATCGAAGGAAGTCACGGGCGTAACGGGCCGATCACAGGCGTGACCAACTCGTGACTCGGGATTCGATCGATAGACTTCGGAGGATTGCGTCTTCGGCTAGCCGTCGTGCCTAAACCTATTTTTATATTGGTTACTATAAACTTCTGGGGTTTACGGGGGTTCTGTCATGGCAGACCGACTCCTAGGGGTCTAGCCGAAAATGGGATGTTACAAATCCCAATAAATAAATAAAAACTTTCATTCCCGAAATTGAGGTTAAGCCTACGGGGATTTCTACCAGAATAAAATAAACTTGTAACATCCCATATGGTTTTCCTATTGAGTCGAAGCGACTACTTGTTCAATAAACGAAGGCAATTCCCCAATAAACAAAAGATTAGCCCCTACTTTCCTGACTGCATGCGCATGCCTAGGTTCTCAATTTTCCTTATCAAGTCCTACCGGTTCAATACAAGAAGGTAATTTATAGTATACCGAGAGGTGGTGAGGTATACCTGATTGAACAACTCCGGATATTTTTCCCTCATCAGGTCCTGCGGTTCCCAGGTGTACTCCTTTGTCATCAATCCAAACCGGCTCCAAGTGATTAGACCGGTCTGAAGCTACCGGCCCTTCGGTGGTCAAAATCTGCTGCTCCGGGCGTAGTAGAGCCCTCCTTTGCGAAGAAATGTGGAATGCGTTGTGCAGAGCTGCCAGCTCTGGTGGAAACTCTAGCCTGTAGGCTTGGGGCCCGATCCGCTCCAGCATCCTGTAAGGGCCCATATACCTAGGGCTGAGCTTCTTCCTCCGACCACGCACCCGTGAAACTCCATGCATGGGTCGGATCTTCAAAAACACTCAGTCCCCCACCTGAAACTCCACCTGACAATGCTGGGCATCATAGTACTTAGCCTGTCTGCTCTCCGCCTCTAACATCCTGTCTCTGATCTGTCTCACCTGAGCCTCGGTGTCTTCAACAAAATCCGATCCCAATGCCTTCGAATCCTTGTCCTGAATCTAAGAAAACAGGGTGTTGCATTTCCTTCCATACAAGGCTTCATAAGGTGCCATCCTGATGCTGGATTGGTAGATGTTGTAATAGGAGAAATCGACCAGGGGTAAGAGCTTCTCCCACGGTTCCCCGCGGTCCAAAATGCTTAGCCTCAGAAGATCTTCCAGCGTTCGATTGGTGCATTCCGCCTGCCCATCCATTTGGGGATGGAATGCGATGCTGAAGGTCAATCGCGCGCCTAAGTAAGCCTGCACGGATCTCCACTCCCTGAAAGTGAACCGGCCATCCCGATCCGACACGATCGTCTTGGGCACCCCGTGATATCGAACGAACTGCTCCACAAATCTCCGCACTAGTACTCCGACAGAGTCATCCTTCCTGATCGGAATGAATCTGGCCACCTTCGTCAGCCAATCGACGATGACCCAAATTGAATCATTTCCCATCCGTGATCGTGGGAGGCCATGAATGAAATCAATCGCGATGTCCTCAAATTTCCACTCCGGCACCGAAAGTGGCTGTAGCAATCCTGCGGGGTTCCTGCACTCCGCCTTCACCAGCTGGCATGCCTCGCAATGAGTCACGAAGTATGTATTGTCCTTCTTCATCCCTGGCCAAAACATCATCTTCTTTAAGTCTGACGTCATCTTGGTGATCCCCGGGTGTATAAAATATCTGCTACAATATGCCTCCGCCATGATGTCCTACCGAATCTAGCCTCCTGCCGGTATATAGAACCTGCCTCTAAAATATAGCAACCCATCTCTCAGTGAATAATCTCTCGTCAAACCCTCCTCTAAGGATTGGAATATCGGCTCTTCCCATGCATCTGCCCTTTGTCCGTACCGGATGCTGTCCCGAATATCATCTATGGCAACCATCGATGCTAGATACTCCAAATACAGCTCTGGATCATTCTCAGACACTAGGGATATCTACATATCTCTGAAAGACCGAACCAGCTCAATGGACATCAGTTGTGTTCCCTTCCCTGAGGTATCTCCTCTCCGGGTCAGAGCTTCTGCCACCACGTTCGCCTTCCCGGGGTGGTAGTGCATGGTGTACTGGTAATCCGACAGGAACTCCACCCAACGCCTCTGTCTGATGTTAAGTTCCTTCTGTGTGTCCACGTATTTAAAATTCTTGTGATCTGAGAAGATGTCAAGGTGAACCCCGTAGAGGTATTGTCGCCAAATCTTCAGAGCAAAGATCACTACACCCATTTCCAGATCATGCACCGGAGAGTTCTTCTCAGGTATCTTCAGCTATCGGGAGGCGTAGGCTATGACGTGCCTGTTCTGTATCAGAAAGGCACCCATCCCCTATTAGAGGCGTATGTGTACACCTGGAATCCCTCCCTTCCCGACGGAAGAGTGAGAATGGGAGCCAAGGTAAGGCGACCTTTCAACTCCACAAAGGCCGCCTCGCACTGTCGCGTCAAAACGAAAGGGGATTCCTTCTTCGTCAGGGATGTAGGAGGGAGTGCAATCCGGGAAAATCATTCGACGAACTTCCGGTAATATCCGGCAAGTCCTAGGAAGCTCTGTACATCCGTGTCTGTCTTCAACGGTGGACAATCCTAAACTGCTCGAATCTTGGCCGGGTCTACTGTAAGACCCCCTCCCTGAACACAAGACACGGCACGAGATGGGTCTTATGCACAGAACAGCCGCCTTGCGGTAACACTAACACTCGGGTCAACTTGTACCACAAGACGCCTATCTTGCCGGCTACAACCAATATCAATATTTAAATGCCAACCAGACCATAATAATAAAAGAAGTCAACCCACACCAAGCATAAGTCCATTAGTACAGCAAAAGAGAAGCTAAACAAGTTTCTACATAATCAGAGTACGTAAATAGAATTTCCCCGAAGGGCTACAACAAAATCTCTCTCACTCAAATCTGTAACCGACGGTAGCGACGATACCGTCCCCTCAGGCCCTGTCGTCCTGGCCTGGCAGTCTAGTTGCATAGCCTGCTTCTCCACCTGCGAGGTTTCCTCCTAAAAAGGAATACGTAGCAACCGTTAGTCATAATGACTAAGTGGCTTCACATCCGATCCCCCGGCGACTCCTCGGCACCGGGCGGAGAAAGGAACAAGTACAATTTATATAAAACAGTAGTACAAGCACGTGAAGTAAGCATACAAATCATAGGTAGCAATAAAAGTAGTGTATAAATGAACAAGCTCTTATTCTACAATTCTACCATCTATAGCAGCAAGAGAGTATAATGTTATAACAGTAAGTAACTCAACTTATATGAATGCTCATACAAGCATATAAGTTGAGGGTCGTTCAGCAATAAGTAACTCATCGTATAGGAGTGCCCATACAAACTTTTATGATGAGGGTCTTGTGTATGTAATGAAGTGCAATGCTATGTATGCAATGCAATGACACACCCAAGATCAAGCATATGCAATCGCTATGTCGACACAGACTTATAGTTCCCACTATTCGAGCAGGTAGCTAACCTCTTAGGCGTCAACCGTCGTGGCCAAACGGTGACAGTTGAGCGGGCATCTCCATTACTAATGATAGTTTTACTTTCAAGATTACCTAGACACCTAGAGGGGGGTGAATATGTTCTTATTTTCTTTTCACACTTAAGGCAGAATGATTAAGTAATTAAAGAGTTTTTTTCTATGAGTTCTGCAGCTACTTTAGCAATCACAATCACACAATCTAGAACTACACATCACATATTGCAACAAGTATTTATAGTGGTTCCACAAGATCTGGGTACATCCACTTTCCCCCTTCGCCTATCTAGCAGTGTGCTAGATTCAGCCAAACTCCTTTCTTTATCTCAGATCCTCAGATCCTACAGCTCAGAATCCAAAATGGATTCCTACAACTCAGAGTGATACCACACTCCTACAGCTCAGGCAATTCAGCCCTATCTCAGTCTTTATTCAAGACCTACAACTCAGAGATTATCTCTCCTACACTCAGGCAATTCAGCCCTACCTCAGTCTTTATTCAAGACCTACAACTCAGAGATTATCTCTCCTACACTCAGCCTTTATAAATTAGGCTTACAACTCAGATCTATTAAAAGATCCTACAAGATTTGAGTAAAATATATTTTTATCTTGCTCCTGGTGAGAGAGGTGGAACAAGACAGTGTTCTTGATCAGCTTCTTGATAAACCAGATGGATAAAATCAACTAGAACTTAGCTTTCTTCAAAGCTTCTTGAATCTGAACTTTGTTGAGTTGATCTTCTTTGAAATAAACTGATCAGCAGCTTTCTCCTTAGATTTCAGAATTTGAATCTGAATCTTCTTGACAGATAAGTTCAGAATCTGTTTCTTTTGAAATCTCAGACAGCTTTCTTCTTGCCTTCTTTTGACTGGATCTCTCTCTATCCAAGTCCCTTGAATATACTTCAGAATTCTTGACTGAATTCTACTTTGACAGATTTTGATAGTTCAATCAGAATATCTCCTTAGATCTGCAAAACTCTTCTCCTTAATGTTACTTGTTATTCAGTGTTCAGTTTTCAGTTTTTTTTCAGACACTATCCGTCTATTTATAGCCTTCATTCCTGGTAACCGGCTGGTCCGGTTCCTAACAAACTTTTGTCTGTGTCAATCATGTCAGTTAACCTATAGAGACCCACAGCTGTCAATTCTTCAAACTGCCAAGGAGTCTTTGTTTCTTCCAGAAAGTGTCGAGACAAACTGTCAATATGTGTCGAGACAATTATTAAAATGTGTCGACACAATTTGATTAAGTGTCGACACAATCCTTTGTGATGTCGACACATTTGTCTTGATGTCGACACAGCTTCTTGACACAACTTTTTGAGAATGTGTCGACACAGATAGTTGTATGTCGACACAATTACTTCAGCAACAGACTTATTGTTGATTCTGCTAAGTGTCGACTCAGTCTCTAAGTGTCGACTTAGCTGTTGTTGACTTCTGCCTCTGTGTGTCAACACAGCCTCCTGACGTCGACACAGTTGATGTCGACTATAATCTTGTGTGTGTCGACACTACCTCCCGGTGTCGACACAGTTGATGTCGACTCATTTTCTCTGTGTCGACACAGCCTTCTTCAAGTGTCGACACAATCTTCCTAAAGTGTCGACACATCTTCTTCTGGCGTCGACACATGGACTTAGAAATTTTTCATACTTTTAACCTGCACATATTCAACTTAAACAACATCAAATACACCTTGTTGTATATCATTATGCTAAGTTAGGCTTCTTCAAATCAGGTACACATTTTCCAATGTACCCAACAATCTCCCCCTATTTGGAGAAGCCATAACCTATATTAGCTAATGATATACACCACTTATGATAATAAAAAAAAAATGATGATGATGTATATAAGCTTAATATTACAGAAAATATTAACAATCAAAACATTTGCACAGATTCATCACAGAGATAAAAAGATATACACAAAAATTAATTAAAGAGCAAGATTTTGTGTATTATGTCAAAATGATTGTTTACAAAATGTTTAACACTGAATGTTTAACATTACACATTTTTAAACAAAAACTAAGACATCTTAAACTAAGACTGATCAGGCTCCTTTATAACAATCCCTCTTCATGGTTGTACTTGTGCCTGCACATAAGGTTAAGTTTCTTCCATGGGCTTTTTGCCTTTAAGATTAGCCTTCTTCAGAGCCTCAGTCTTCAGTCTTTGTCTCTCAAAATAGTGATACGGCTTGGGAAAGTATTTTCTAGGCTCCACAGCATCAGGATGTAGCTTTCCCATCTTAGCTTTCCTTCTATGCTGAACAATAGCCTCCTGTCTGACTTCATGCTTCTGCCATTCTTGTTCATTGTACCACTTGCCCCTTTCATGGATTTGATCGTTTATAGCTTTCCAGGCAGTTAGTATGATGTTTCTAGAGGTAGGGCTCCACTGTTCAAAATCAGGTTTTAGTTCAGCTTGCTCCCTAAATCTCTTCTTTAACAGTTGAGCCTCTTGCTGAGCCTTGATTGCAGCTTCAGGCATGTCTACTTTTCCAAGTATAATATTTGAAACCTCCTCTGGAGGACTATACATAGTTTGCACCTGCTGATGAATCATGTCAAAATATGCAGGGGGGTATATGACTTGAGCAACCTCTGGTTAGTTGCCTTTAAGTAGACCTTGTGGCTGTACTCCTGACTCTGCCATATTATCATCATCATAAAGGGGTGGATATCCCAATGTGTCTTTGACACTGTTAGTGACCACCTTGGCATGTTCTGAGCCATCATAAATAAGTACCCTCTCCCCCTTTAGGACTTCTCTTGCTACATGATCTCTGAGACTTCCTTCTGAAACCTGATCTGACCATCCAGATAATTAATGCCATCTTTGAAGAAGGGTTTCAACTTGTTATGTTTTGCAGTAATTTCCTTCTGGGAAGTGGTTATTGTTGTTTGTACTGTGTCTAAAGCAGTTTTGAACTTAGTGTCATATGCTAGCATTTCAGCTGCCCTAGCTTCAGTCAATTTAGTCATGGTTGTTTGAAATTGAGCAAGAATATCTGTGTTGGCAGTTGTCAGATTGTCATTTAGCCTTTTCTGATTTTCAAGAATGTATCCTTGATTAATAGATTGAGCATCTATTTCTTTCTTCATTACTTCTTGTTGTTTGGCCAGATATACAACAGCATGTGCCCCTTTGTAAAACAGACAGTCATTTCTCTTTTATGTTGATTGACTTCAAATCTTATAGACTTTATATCTTGAGCCAGATCAAACTGAAGATTTTTATGACTTTCATCAACATATTTCTCTAGAGCCTTTCTTTGTTCATCCATTTTCATTTTAAGAGTTACCAAGAACTTTGCATAATCAAAATCTGAAGAGGTGGGTGGTGTTGTTTGAAGTGCTTTCTTATAACTATGGCTTCTTCTCTTAAAGACCATAAGCTTCCTTTTCTTTGCCTCTTGAATTTCTTCATTCCCAGAATCAGAGGAACTCTCAATCTGAACTCTTTCTTTTTGTGAGGTAGGGATTTCAGTTTCAGTAATATGTGGCTCCTGTTCACCTTCACCTAGTACCCTCTCCTCACTAGCTTGCTCCCCCTCAACCCTTTAGGTTTCATCTTTATCTGATGTGTCTACAGCCTCTTTGAAGAGATCATCCATTGTATATTCCTTTGGTGTTTGAGGAGGTGATGGAACATTGATTCTCTCTATAAGATCATCTAGTCTAGCAGTATCTATCTCCTCTGATAAGTCAATCCTTTCTGCTTCTTCTGTATGAGCAGTACTAGGCTCCCCTTGAACCTGTGCAGGTATCTGTTCTGGATCTTGGATAGTACAAGCCTGATGCTGATCTTGTGTTGTAGTCTGTTCTGTCTGTACTTGAATTGTTTCAGTACCAAGCTTAGTGTGATGATGAGCTGGAGACTTCTCAGCTGGCTCCTGCCTGTCTTCTTCAGGCATATCCTTGGATAGAACTCTATCTCACCTGGAGAACAACCTTATATCCATTCTCCTCATATGATTTATCTTGGAGCCTGATAGTTGTTGCATTACTTCTGGAATGATTCCAGCTAAGTTAAGACTCAGTATTCTAGCCATGTTTGGCTTCTTGATTGCCTCCTTGATTTTGTCAAACACAACTGCTGACCAGTTGGTGGGAATGTGAAATACAATCCTAGTCATTAGGTTGAACATGAAGACAGAGATCCTATCATGTCCACCAGTCTTGCACAACACCACTTTCCCAATAACTTCAGAAAGGAATTTACCCTGATTATTCATGCCTTTTCGATTGAGGGCAGCACCAATCTTCATGGTGGGATCCAATCCACACCACTGAAGTGTTTGCCTTGTTTGTGAGGCTGAAACCTCCTCTTCATCATTTATCCTTGGAAGATGAAGGATTCTGGTTAATCGCTTCTGAGTCACCTTGACTCTTGTGTCCTGAATAGTTGATTTGATTTTCATACCAGTAGAATCCACAGATGTGGTGGTGTAGAATGCAAGAACTTCCTTCTTCCAGACCTTGGTGGGTTCTGAGACAAGGAATTCAAGTCCACTTTCTATGAGAAGAGACACCACCATCTTAATCTCTGGAGCTGCATCGTCGAATGCATGCCTAACCAGTTCATATCCCTCGTTGATGGAATCTTCGATCTTTGGAGCCATTGAATCATTGAGAAAGCTTGAGAAAAGAGAGAAGAAGGATTGTCGACACACAAGTTTTTTGTCTCGAAACCCTGGTGAGCGTGTCGACAAAATATGGCTGTGACCTATTTATACCCTTCTTTGCCAAGAAGATCAAAAGGCGGGCAAAAATAGTCAAATTATGTCGACACAGACAATATGTGTCGGCACAAATTCTGAATAAGTCGAAAACAATACTCTAGTTGTGTCGACATGACGCTCTAGACTATGTCGACATAAAATATCTGATGTGTCGACACATCTACTCTGTGTCGACACCATTTTTCTGAGTTTGTCGACACAAATCCTCTGTGTCGACACTTAAATCCTGAATGAGTCAACACAGTTTTACTTAGCCAAATTTTGCTAAACTAATCTATAGTTAGCATGCCTAATTCAATTTTAAATCTATTGAATTTTGTTTCATCCAGAGGCTTAGTAAATACATCTGTAATTTGATAATCTGTCTTAACAAATTCTAGTGAGATGTCTTCTTTTCCTACATGTTCTCTAAGAAAATGGTATTTTATTTCTAAATGCTTAGTCCTACTATGTGAAACAGGATTATTTGCAATAGAAATAGCACGTTTAGAATCACATAATAAAGGTGTTCTACTTACCTAGATACCATAATCTTTTAGTTGATGCTAAATCCATAATAGTTGTGCACAGCAACTTCCAGCTGCAACATACTCAGACTTAGCTGTGGATATTGCCACACTAGTCTACTTCTTACTACTCCATGATATCAACCTTCCTCCCAAAAATTGACATGTACCTGTAGTACTTTTTCTATCTTCTCTACAGCCTGCAAAATCTGCATCTGAATAACCTATTAGTTGAAAATCTCCATTCCTAGGGTACCAAAGGCCTAGATTTGGAGTGCCCTTTAAATATCTCAAAATTCTTTTAACAGCAGTGTAATGAGATTCTTTAGGGCATGCCTGGTTCCTAGCACAGACACATGTAGCATACATAATATCTGGTCTACTAGCTGTGAGGTATAATAGAGAACCAACTATTCCTCTATACAAAGACTCATCTACAGGCTTACCTGTATCATCTTTACATATAGGAATATTTGTTCCCATAGGAGTTTTCATGGTAGAGGAAGATTCCATACCATATTTCTTTATCAACTCTTTGGTGAACTTAGACTGGGATATGGATAAACCATCATCAGTCTGTCTTACTTGAAGTCCCAAGAAGAACTTAAGTTCCCCCATACTACTCATTTCAAACTTCCCTTGCATAAGTTTGGCAAACTTCTTGCAAAGGTTGTTCTCTGTAGACCCAAAAATTATGTCATCCACATAGATTTAGACTAAGATTATCTTGCCTTTAGACTCCCTAAGGAATAGAGTCTTGTCTATTTTGCCTCTTGAGAATTTGTTCTCAATAAGGAAAGTAGACAGGGTGTCATACCAAGCCCTTGGGGCTTGCTTTAACCCATATAAAGCTTTCCTAAGTCTAAAAACATAATTAGGTTTAAGAGAGTCTACAAAACCTGATGGCTTTTCCACATAGACTTCTTCTTTTAGATCTCCATTCAGAAATGCTGATTTCACATCCATTTGGTATACCTTGAATCCTTGGTATGCAGCATAGGCAAGAAACATCCTGATTGCCTCCAGTCTTGCTACTGGGGCAAATGTCTGATCAAAATCTATTCGCTCTTCCTGCCTATATCCTTTACCAACCAGTCTTGCTTTGTTCTTTATAATTACTCCACTCTCATCCAACTTGTTCCTAAATATCCACTTTGTTCCAATGATGTTGTGGTCTTTTGGTTTAGGAACAAGCTCCAAGACTTTGCACATTCTGAATTGATTAAGCTCCTCTTGCATAGCATTAATCCAATGTTGGTCTTGGATCGCTTCTTCAAATTTCTTAGGCTCCAATTGTGATAGAAAACTTGAGTGCGAGACTATGCTAGGATTTCTGCTTCTAGTCTGCACTCCTTGTCTTGGATCCCCTATTATCTGATTTGCTGGATGGTCTTTAAGATGTCTGATAGCAGGAGGTAGATTTCCTTCTGGTTGATTATTTCCAGTCCCTTCATTATGCTGCACTTCCTGGGAGTCATCAGCTTCTATAGAATCATGTACTCCCCCTGGACTGTAGCAAACATTTTCCATCTGTTCATTTGTTGTTGAACCTTCTGCAATGGAAAGCTTGTCCATCCTTTTGCTTATACCTGTTGGGCTGTATGAACTACAAGGCAACTCACAGTTGATTAATCTTGATTCATCAAACACAACATGTACAGATTCTTCTACAACTTGAGTAGTCAAGTTGAAGACTCTATAGGCCTTACTATTTATGTTGTACCCAACAAATATCCCATCTTGGGATTTGGCAGCAAACTTAGTTAGATATGACTTTCCATTGTTAAGTATATAGCACTTGCAACCAAAGATCCTAAAGTAGGATAGATTTGGTTTTTTACCTTATATAATTTCATAGGGAGTCTTTTTGTGGCACTTGGTGATAGAAGCCCTATTGATCACATGACATGCAGTGTTTACTGCCTCAGCCCAGAAATATTCTGGAAGAGAGGTGTCACTCAATAGAGTTCTACCAGCTTCAATCAATGTCCTATTCTTTCTTTCAGCAATACCATTTTGCTGATGTGTTCTAGGTGAGGAGAACTCTTGGAAAATCCCAAAGTCTTCACATAATTTTGTCATACTTTCAGATTGAAATTCAGTGCCATGGTCACTTCTGATTTTGACCACT
The DNA here is from genome assembly GCA_039513925.1 of Platanthera zijinensis. NCBI lineage: Eukaryota > Viridiplantae > Streptophyta > Magnoliopsida > Asparagales > Orchidaceae > Platanthera > Platanthera zijinensis. The sequence goes on from CM077092.1 coordinate 154,289,117, forward strand.
GTACTGTTTAGTTCATTCTGAATTTGTTTCACAAAACTAAGTAAGACACTTGGGGTTTCTGATTTTTGTCTCAGAAAGAACACCCATGTATATCTAGAATAGTCATCTACAACCACAAAAGTGTAGACCTTCCTACCTAGACTATGAACTGGCATAGGACCAAAAAGATCCATATGTAAGAGGTATAAGCACCTCACAGAATCCTTGTTTTCAAGACTATGAAAGGAGGATTTTGTCTGCTTGCCCTTTTGACAAGCTGAACATATCCCTTCCTTTATACACTTAACATGAGGACCATTCCTCACTAACTCTTTGCTGAAGAGTTGGCCAATTGTCTTGTAGTTAAGATGAGCCAACCTCTTATGCCACTTGACACAATGAGATGCATTATCATCTGCTACAAGACAGATTGGAGAAGCCTTGTTCTCACATACAAAATTAAGACAATAAACATTTCTCTTTCTATACCCAGTCAATATGATCTTTTGATCACTTGACCTTTTGATATGACATCCATCCTTAACAAATGAAATGTACTATCCAAGAACACTCAGCTGACTTATGCTAATCAGATTATGTTTCAAACCTTTTACATAAGCCACTTGGGTGATGGTAATTTGGTTTGAAGAAATGTTACCAAACCCTTTGATGATTCCTCTTTCAGATCCACCAAAGATTACTTTAGGTCCATCTTTGACAGATGTGTACTCCTTCGCAGCCCCATTGTTCCAGTCATGTGCCTGGAACATCCACTGTCCAAGTACCATATAGGGGCATGACAACTTGGACTTTCCTGCAATACAGAATTACTTTCCCTTAGAGCCCAAGAATGTCTTGGGTCCTTGGTTCCAGTTAGCTCCATTCATATCAAATCTTTTAGCAATTCCTCTAACAGGTAGATTGGTGTTCTTTCTGACACTTGTGTTATGCCAACAGTCCAAGGCAAAATGCCCTACTTTGCCACAGCACCAGCAATCATATTTATTGTACCTAGTTCTAGGTACAATCTTAGCAGTTTTGTAGTCTGGAAAATTCCTGACTTGTGCTGGTGCTGCTGCAGCCATACCCATTGGTTTCCTTGGAAGATGGGATTTATTGTCATGGACTGACTTATTGGCTTTAACATCTTTGTCACTTAGAACCTCAATCTTCTTATGACCATGAATGTGTTCATGATCATATTTGTTAGAAGGCAAGTGCACCTTTCTAAACATAACAGGGACTGAAAGGTTTAGTGGCTGGACATGAGCTTTGCCTTTTCTCTTGAATTTGGCAGCCCTGGGGTTACCTTTGAAGCCTAATCCTGCCATACCCTTTTGAGCCACAAACTCATCTATTAAAGGTAAGACAGATTTTGGCTTAGAGTCACTAGCCACTAAATCTTTCTCTATTCTTAGTCTGGCCTCCAGACTCTTAATTTGATCATTGTTATATTTGATTGTGCCCATCTGAATAAAGGTTATATTTTTCAGTTTGGCAATCACATTTAACTTTTGATCCATTACTTTTTCAAACTCAGTTGTAGCCACCTTAAGATCAGCAATTTCCTGAGCCTGAGTTTTCACTAGGTTCTTGCTTTTCTTAAGAGCCTGCAACAAGTCCCTATATTCATCAATCAACTGATGAATATCACCTTCAGATTCAGATCCATTCACATCACTTAATGTAGATGAATCTGACTCTGAACCAGTACTAAAATCAGAAGAACTAGAAACCTTTTGTACCTTACTAGGACCAGGCTGATCCTGGCATTGGTTATCTTCTAACTCAACCATCAGACCCATGCATTCCTTGTCTTCTTGATCATGAATGGAATCCATCAGTTGCAGAAATTCCTCTTCTTTATTGGCTGCATACAATCCTATGTATGCTTCTGCTTCAGATTCTGACTCTGATGAGGACTACTCTGAAAGACTCTTATCCTTCTTTGCAACAAAAGATTTCTCCTTCTTTCCCTTGTGTTGAGTCTTTTTTCTGTCTACTGACTCCTTTCTCTTTTCTGGACATTCAGCTACCATATGTCCAGTCTTATTGCAGCAATAACAAACAATCTTAGTAGTTATGGCTTTGTTGGGCTTAGTTCTTGTTGGGTACATTGGAAAATGTGTACCTGATTTGAAGAAGCCTAACTTAGCATAATGATATACATCAAGGTGTATTTGATGTTGTTTAAGTTGAATATGTGCAGGTTAAAAGTATGGAAAAATTTCTAAGTCCATGTGTCGACACCAGAAGAAGATGTGTCGACACTTCAGGAAGATTGTGTCGACACTTGAAGAAGGCTGTGTCGACACAGAGAAAATGAGTCGACATCAACTGTGTCGACACCGGGAGGCAGTGTCGACACACACAAGATTATAGTTGACATCAACTGTGTTGACACCAGGAGGATGTATCGACACACAGAGGCAAAGTCGATAATATTTGTGTCGACACTAGAAGACTGAGTCGACACATATAGGCAGAGTCGACAAAAGCTGTGTCGACACCTGAAGGCAGTGTCGACACATACTATGTTCTGAATCTACATCAACTGTGTTGACACACAGGACTTGTGTCGACACACTGCCAAGTCTAGACCAAGTCATTTGCTGAAGAATGATGAAGTGTTTGAGTCGACACAAATACTCAGTATCGACTCACTCTGAAGTTGTAGTATGCAGAAGCTGAGTCGACTTAAAGGCAAACTTGTCGACTTCTCCAGAGGCAGTGTCGACACCAAAGTTACTTGTGTCGACACATATAGACAGATGGTCTCGACACTTTCTGACAGACAGTCTCGACACTTTGCTGTCCAAGACAAAGACACATGATCTTTTTGAAGACTTGAGAGCTGTGGGTTACAACAGGTTAACTGAAGCTGTCAGACTTGTCAGAAGATAGTCAGATACCAGACCAGCCGGTCACCAAAAAGAAGGTCTATAAATAGACAGATTCAGAAGTAGAGAGGGGGAATTTGAATTTTGTGATTAAGAAGCAACACTTAAAGAAATCTGATTAAGGAATGAAATCAAGAAAGTGCAAGGCACTGAAGAAGATCTTCATCAGAAGATCTAAGAAGACATTCTGAAGGGTTCAACCTCTCAGGATCAGTCTAAGGAGAATTTGTCCTAGAATTCTGAAGAATTTCCAAAGGGATTGGATAGAGAGGGATCCAGCCGTTTGAAGATCAAGAAGAAAGCTGTTACAGGTTTCTCAAGAAGCTGTTTGGAAATCAACTCAGCTAGTTCAGATTCAAGAAGCTTTGAAGAAAGCTATGTTTCAGTTGGTTTCATCCATCAGCTGATCAGGTGCTGTCTTGTCCTTTCTCTCTCAATAAGGGCAATATTCTATAAAAATCTTTTCTAAATTCTGTAGGATCTATTAATATAGATCTGAGTTGTAAGCCTATGTTATAAAGGCTGAGTGTAGGAGAGATAATCTCTGAGTGGTAGGTCTTGGATAAAGACTGAGGTGGGCTGAATTGCTTGAGTTGTAGGAGTGTGGTATCACTCTGAGTTGTAGGAATCCACTTTGGATTATGAGCTATAGGATCTGAGGATCTGAGTTAAGGAAGGGAGTTTGGACGAATCTAGCACACTGCTAGATAGGTGAAGGGGGAAACTGGATGTACCCAGATCTTGGGGAACCACTATAAAACTATGTACAATCTGTGATGTGTGAATTTCTGTGATTGCTGTGTTGTGTGTATATACTTAGTAGTTATATTCTGTCTAAATTGAAAACAAGCATTAGAACCTATTCACCCCCCCCTCTAGGTGTTTAGGCAGTCTTGAAAGTAAAACTATCAAGTGGTATCAGAGGCAGGTTGCTCAAAGAAATACTTAACAGTCTGAGTTAGATCTAAAGGCAGAATCAAGAATCAAGAAAATGGGTTCAGGTGAGAATCACAAGGAGTTGGGATCTATGAAGCTACCCATCTACAGAAAAGAAATCTTTGGAATCTGGAAGGAAAGGGTTAGGTTGTTTATGGAGGCCTCAGACCCAAGAATCTATATCACAGTGAAAGAAGGTCCATACATTCCAATAAAGATTTCTGTATTAGATGAAAATCAGCAAATTCCTAAGGATTTTTCAAAAATGACAAAGGATGAAATCATATTGGCAACTATGGATAAGAGAGCTCAGAATATAATAGTAAGTGCCATAGATGATTCTACATTCAAAAATCTGATTCACTGTAAAACCTCCAAGGAAATGTGGGACACCTTGATTGTCTACATGGAGGGTTCTGAAGAAGTTAGACAGGATAGGAAGTCTATGCTCAACCAAGAGTATGAGAGTTTCAGACAAGGGATGTCTGATAGCATAACTGAATGCTATAAGAAATTCTACAGAATAGTAAATGAATTGATGTCCTATGGAAGGATCTTCAGTACCTATGAACTGAATGACAAATTCCTAAGGTCCTTGACAAAGGACTGGGACACCAAGATTTGTGCCATAAGAGAAGTGGCTAAACTAGCAGAGATTTCTCCTCCAACCTTGTTTGGAAAGTTGCTATCTTATGAAATGCAACTAATGGTTAGGAAGGAGGAAGAAAAGAATTCAAAAGGAGAGCATAGAGACAAGTCAGTGGCCTTCAAGGCAGAAGTCACTAGAAAGTATATGAGGATATCTCCATCTCCTCCTAAGGAAGTTGCAGAAGTTAATTCTGAAAATTCAGACAATCAGGTTTCAGAAAGTAGTGATTCAGATACAGATTTTGCTGCTTTTACAAGACAGTTTCAGTGGTTCTTAAAGAAGAAGCAGTGGAAGTCAAGGCCCTCCACATCACAATCAGCTGATGATTATTATCAGAAGAGAAAATCATCAAGGAAGGAGGGGAGCAGAACTAAGCCTAGCAAAGCCATTACATCAAAGATTGTATGCTATTATTGCAATAGGCCTGCACATATGGTGGCTGATTGTCCAGATAAGAGGAAGGAGTCATCTGACAAAAAGAAGACTCATCAAAAGGGCAAGAAGGAGAAATCCTTTGTTGCAAAGAAGGAAAAGAGCCTTACAGATCAGTCCTTATCAGAGTCAGAATCTGAAGCAGAAGCATACATAGGATTGTATGCTGTCAATGAAGAAGAAGAATTTCTGCAACTGATGGATTCCATTCATGATCAAGAAGACAAGGAATGCAGGGGTCTGATGGCTGAGTTAGAAGATAATCAATGCCAGAATTAGCCTGGTCCTAGTAAGGTACAAAAGGTTTCTAGTTCTTCTGATTTTAGTACTGGTTCAGAGTCAGATTCATCTACATCAAGTGATGTGAATGGATCTGAATCAGAAGGTGATATTCATCAGTTGATGGATGAATATAGGGACTTTTTGCAGGCTTTTAAGAAAAGCAAGAACTTAGTCAAAACTCAGGCTCAGGAAATTGCTGATCTTAAGAAGGCTGCAACTGAGTTTGAAAAAGTAATGGATCAAAAGTTAAATGAGATTGCCAAACTGAAAAATATAACCTATATTTAGATGGGCACAATCAAATATAACAATGATCAAATTAAGAGTCTGGAGGCCAGACGATGAATAGAGAAAGAATTAGTGGCTAGTTACTCTAAGCCAAAATCTGTCTTACCTTTAATAGATGAGTTTGTGGCTCAAAAGGGTAAGGCTGGATTAGGCTTCAAAGGTAACCCCAGGGCTGCCCAATTCAAAAGAAAAGGCAAAGCTCCTGTTCAGCCTCTAAACCTTTCAGTCCTTGTTATGTTTAGAAAGGTGCACTTGCCTTCTAACAAATATGATCATGAACACATTCATGGTCATAAGAAGATTGAGGTTCTAAGTGACAAAGCTGTTAAAGCCAATAAGTCAGTCCGTGACAATAAATCCCATCTTCCAAGGAAACCAATGGGTATGGATGCAGCAGCACCAGTACATGTCAGGAATTTTCCAGACTACAAAACTGCTACGATTGTACCTAGAACTAGGTTCAACAAATATGATTGCTGGTGCTGTGGCAAAATAGGGCATTTTGCCTTGGACTGTTGGCATAACACAAGTGTCAGGAAGAACACCAATCTACCTGTTAGAGGAATTGCAAAAAGATTTGATATGAATGGAGCTAACTTGAACCAAGGACCCAAGAAATTCTTGGGCTCTAAGGGAAAGTAATTCTGTATTGCAGGAAAGTCCAAGTTGCCATGCCCCTATATGGTACTTGGATAGTGGATGTTCCAGACACATGACTGGAACAAAGGGGCTGCTGAAGGAGTACACATCTGTCAAAGATGGACCTAAAGTAATCTTTGGTGGATCTGAAAGAGGAATCATCAAAGGGTTTGGTAACATTTCTTCAAACCAAATTACCATCACCCAAGTGGCTTATGTAAAAGGTTTGAAACATAATCTGATTAGCATCAGTCAACTGAGTGATCTTGGATATGACATTTCATTTGTTAAGCATGGATGTATATCAAAAGGTCAAGTGATCAAAAGATCATATTGACTGGGTATAGAAAGAGAAATGTTTATTGTCTTAATTTTGTATGTGAGAACAAGGCTTCTCCCATCTGTCTTGTGGCTGATGATAATGCATCTCATTATGTCAAGTGGCACAAGAGGTTGGCTCATATTAACTACATGACAATTGGCCAACTCTTCAGCAAAGAGTTAGTGAGGAATGGTCCTCAAGTTAAGTGTATAAAGGAAGGGATATGTTCAGCTTGTCAAAAGGGCAAGCAGACAAAATCCTCTTTTCATAGTCTTGAAAACAAGGATTCTGTGAGGTGCTTATACCTCTTACATATGGATCTTTTTGGTCCTATGCCAGTTCATAGTCTAGGTATAAAGGTCTACACTTTTGTGGTTGTAGATGACTATTCTAGATATACATGGGTGTTCTTTCTGAGACAAAAATCAGAAACCCCAAGTGTCTTACTTAGTTTTGTGAAACAAATTCAGAATGAACTAAACAGTACAGTGGTCAAAATCAGAAGTGACCATGGCACTGAATTTCAATCTGAAAGTATGACAAAATTATGTGAAGACTTTGGGATTTTCCAGGAATTCTCGTCACCTAGAACACCACAGCAAAATGGTATTGCTGAAAGAAAGAATAGGACATTGATTGAAGCTGGTAGAATTCTATTGAGTGACACCTCTCTTCCAGAATATTTCTGGGCTGAGGCTGTAAACACAGCATGTCATGTGATCAATAGGGCTTCTATCACCAAGTGCCACAAAAATACTCCCTATGAAATTATGAAAGGTAGAAAACCAAATCTATCCTACTTTAGGATCTTTGGTTGCAAGTGCTATATACTTAACAATGGCAAGTCATACCTAACTAAGTTTGCTGCCAAATCCCGAGATGGGATATTTGTTGGGTACAGCATAAATAGTAAGGCCTATAGAGTCTTCAACTTGACTACTCAAGTTGTAGAAGAATCTGTACATGTTGTGTTTGATGAATCAAGATTAATCAACTGTGAGTTGCCTTGTAGTTCATACAGTCCAACAGGTATAAGCAAAAGGATGGACAAGCTTTCCATTGAAGAAGCATCAAATGCAGATGAAGCAGTGGAAAATGAAGGCTACAGTCCAGGGGGAGTACAAAACTCTATAGAAGCTTATGACAACCAAGAAGTACAGCATGATGAAGGAGCTGGAGATGTCCAATCTGAAGGAAATCTTCCTCCAGCCATAAGACTTCTAAAAGATCATCTTGCTAATCAAATAATAGGTGATCCAAGTCAAGGAGTGCAGACTAGAAGCAGAAATCAGAGCACAGTCCTGCACTCAAGTTTCCTATCTCAATTGGAACCTAAGAATTTTGAAGAAGCCATCCAAGACCAACATTGGATTAATGCTATGCAAGAGGAGCTTAATCAATTCAGAAGGTGCAAAGTCTGGGTGCTTGTTCCTAAACCAAAAGACCACAACATCATTGGAACAAAGTGGATATTTAGGAATAAGTTGGATGAGAGTGGAGTAATAGTAAAGAACAAAGCAAGACTGGTTGCTAAAGGATATAGGCAGGAAGAGGGAATAGATTTTGATCAGACATTTGCCCCAGTAGCAAGACTGGAGGCAATCAGGATGTTTGTTGCCTATGCTACATACCAAGAATTCAAGGTATACCAAATGGATGTGAAATCAGCATTTTTGAATGGAGATCTAAAAGAAGAAGTCTATGTGGAACAGCCATCAGGTTTTGTAGACTCTCTTAAACCTGATTATGTTTTTAGACTTAGGAAAGCTTTATATGGGTTAAAGCAAGCCCCAAGGGCTTGGTATGACACCCTGTCTACTTTCCTTATTGAGAACAAATTCTCAAGAGGCAAAATAGACAAGACTCTATTCCTTAGGGAGTCTAAAGGCAAGATAATCTTAGTCCAAATCTATGTGGATGACATAATTTTTGGGTCTACAGAGAACAACCTTTGCAAGAAGTTTGCCAAACTTATGCAAAGGAAGTTTGAAATGAGTAGTATGAGGGAACTTAAGTTCTTCTTGGGACTCCAAGTAAGACAGACTGATGATGGCTTGTCCATATCCCAGTCTAAGTTCGCCAAATAGTTGATAAAGAAATATGGTATGGAATCTTCCTCTACCATGAAAACTCCTATGGGAACAAATATGTCTATATGTAAAGATGATACAGGTAAGCCTGTAGATGAGTATTTGTATAGAGGAATAGTTGGTTCTCTATTATACCTCACAGCTAGTAGACCAGATATTATGTATGCTACATGTGTATGTGCTAGGTACCAGGCATGCCCTAAAGAATCTCATTACACTGCTGTTAAAAGAATTTTGAGATATTTAAAGGGCACACCAAATCTAGGCCTTTGGTACCCTAGGAATGGAGATTTTCAACTAATAGGTTATTCAGATGCAGATTTTGCAGGCTATAGAGAGGATAGAAAGAGTACTACAGGTACTTGCTAATTCTTGGGAGGAAGACTGATATCATGGAGCAGTAAGAAGCAGACCAGTGTGGCAATATCCACAGCTGAGTCTGAATATGTTGCTGCTGGAAGTTGCTGTGCACAGCTATTGTGGATTCAACATCATTTAAAGGACTATGGTATTCAAGTAAGTAGAACACCTTTATTGTGTGATTCTAAGAGTGCTATTTTTATTGCTAACAACCCTGTTTCTTATAGTAGAACTAAGCATATAGAAATAAAATACCATTTTCTTAGAGAGCATGTAGAAAGAGAAGATATCTCATTGGAATTTGTTAAAACAAATTATCAAATTGTAGATGTTTTTACTAAGCCACTGGATGAAACAAAATTCAATAAATTTAAAATTGAATTAGGAATGCTGACCATTGATTAGTTTATCAACAAACTTTCAAGTGGTATTGTAAAACAGAAATTGGCTAAGTAAAATGGTGTCGACACATTCAGTGATAATGTGTCGACTCAGTGAAGTCATGTCGACTAGTCAGAGTATTTGTGTCGACACAGAGAATTTGTGTTGACACTTAAGGGTCAAATAGTCGACTCATCCAGAAATGTAGTGTCGACTTCACCAGAATAATGGTGTCGACACTTACAGATTTTGTGTCGACACTTGAACTAAGAGTCGACACAGAATTTCTGATGCTCTACTAAGTATCTCAGGTGTCGACATATCTCCATTTGGTGTCAACACTTAGTAATCAGAATTGTTGTCGAGACAATAGAAGTTTGTGTCGACACATTTAGACTGTTTTTGCCCGACTTTTGATCTTCTTTCATTAGAAGGTATAAATAGGTCAAGAACTTATTCTGTCGACACGCTTACAAGGTTTTCGAGACTGACACCCAGTGTCGACAATCTCTATTCTTCACTCAAGCTTTCTCGACTGATCAATGGCGGCAAAGGTTGAAGATAATGTCAATGAGGGTTATGAGCTGGTTCGGGATGCATTCGTCAATGGCGCAGCGGAAATCAAACAAGTAATTACTCTTCTTACAGACAATGGACTGGAATTCCTTATCTCAGAACCGTCAAAGATCTGGAAGAAGGAGGTGATTGAATTCTATACCTCTGCATCAGTGGATTCTTCTGGTCTCAAGATCAAATCCACTGTTCATGGGAGGTAGGTGAAACTTACACCAAGAAGTTTACGAAAGAATCTTCAACTACCTAGCATACAAGATGAAGAAGAGGTCCCAACCTCTAAGACAAGGGAGGCCCTCCAATGGTGTGGATTGGATCCAACCATCAAGATTGGAGCAGCTATCAACCGGAAAGGGATGAATCAACAAGGCAAATTTCTGTCTGAAGTTGTTGGAAAGGTGATTTTGTGCAAACCTGGTGGACATGATAGGGTCTCAGCCTATATGTTCTGCCTCATGACAAGAATTGTTTTTCAAATTCCAACTAACTGGTCAGCAGTTGTATTTGATAAGATCAAGGAAGGAATTAAGAAGCCAAATCTGGCTAGGATTTTGAGTTTATACCTGGTTGGAGTGATTCCAGAAGTCATGCAACAGATACCAGGGACTAAGATCAATCACATGAGAAAGATGGACATGAGATTATTCTCAAGATGGGCTAGAGTTCTATCCAAAGAGTTGTCTGAAGTAGACAGGCAAGACATAACTGAGATGTCACCTGGACATGAACAAGGAACTGAACAACAACTTAGAGAACCTGCTGAAACCCAGTCTGAGTCAACTCTAGTTCAGAAAGAAACATTTCCAGCACAGGTGCAGGGGGAGCAAGTTCATTCTCCTGCCCAGGACATTCCAAATACTGCGCAGGTGCAGGGGGAGCAGATTTCTGAACATGTGCAAGAGGAAGAACAAATAGATTTATCAAAAGATTTGCACACTACTGGCTTAGATGACTCATCTTCTGCTCAGGCACAAATGGAATTCACTCTAGATGAGTTGTTTCCTGATGTTGAAATTGCTACTGATAGAGTTGAGGAGGAGCAAGAAATTGAGAAGGAGCTCGAAATTGAGGGGGAGCAAGGGATTGTTGACAAAGATCAACATGTCACTGAGACAGATATTCCACCTTCACCTCCTGAAAGAGTTCAGATTGAAAGTTCTTCAGAATCAGAGTCTGCAGAAGCCAGAGTGGCAAAGAAAAGGAAGCTCATGGTCTTCAAAAGAAGAAGCCATAGCTACAAGCAGACTCTACAGTCTTCAGCTCACCAATCTCCATCTGATTTTAATTACAACAAGTTCATGGTAGATTTGCAGGTGAAGCTAGATAATCAGACATTAGCCTTGGAGAAATATGTTGATGAAAGTCATAAAAGTATTCAGTTTGATCTGACTCAAGATATCAAGTCTATAAGATTTGAAGTCAATCAACATAAAAGAGAAATAACAGATTGTTTTACAAAAGGGGAACATTCTGTTGTATATCTGGCCAAGCAACAAGCTGAAATGAAGAAAGAAATAGATGCCCAATCTATTAATCAAGGATACATTCTTGAAAATCAGACAAGGCTAAATGATAATCTGACAACAGCCAACACAGATATTCTTGCGCATTTTCAAACAACAATGACTAAATTGGCTGAAGCTAGGGCAGCTGATATGCTAGCATATGATATCAAATTCAAAAATGCTTTAGACTCAATACAGTCAGCAATAACCACTTCCCAGCAGGAAATTACTGCAAAACTTAACAAGTTGAAACCCTTCTTCAAAGATGGCATTAATTATCTAGATGGTCAGATCAGATTTCAGAAGGACGATCTCAGAAATCATGTAGAAAGAGAAGTCCTAAAGGGGGAGAGGGTACTTATTTCTGCTGGCTCAGAACATGCCAAGTGGGTAACTAATAGTATCAGAGCCACATTGGGATATCCACCCCTTTGTGATGATGATAATATGGCAGAGTCAGGAGTACAACCAAAAGGTCTACTTGAAGGCAACCAACCAGAAGTTGCTCAAGTAATATAGCCCCCTGCAGATTTTGACTTGATTCATCAGATGGTACAAACTATGTATAGTCCTCCTGATGAGGTTTCAAATATTATACTTGGAAAAGTAGACATGCCTGAAGCTGCTATCAAGGCTCAACAAGAGGCTCAACTGTCAAAGAAGAGATTTAGGGAGCAAGCTGAACTCAAACATGATTTTGAATAGTGGAGCCCTACCTCTAGAAACATCATTCTAACTGCCTGGAAAGCTGTCAAAGATCAAGTCCATGAAAGGGGAAAGTGGTACAATGAACAAGAATGGCAGAAGCATGAAGCCAGACAGGAGGCTATTGTTCAGTATAGAAGGAAAGATAAGATGGGAAAGCTACCTCCTGATGCTATGGAGCCTAGCAAATACTTTCCCAAGCCATATCACTATTTTGAGAGAAAAAGACTGAAGGCTGAGGCTCAGGAGAAGGCTGATCTTAAAGGCAAAAAGCCCATGGAAGAAACTGAACCTTCTGTGCAGGCTCAAGTACAACCAGGAAAAGGGATTGTTATTAAAGAGCCTGATCAGTCTTAGTCTTAGATGTCTTTGTTTTAGTTTAAAAATGTGTAATGTGAAACATTCAGTGTTAAACATTTTGTAAACAATCATTTTGCCTTAATACTCAAATTCTTGCTCTTTAATTAATTTTTGTGTATATGTTTTTATCTCTGTGATGAATCTGTGCAAGTGTTTTGATGGTTAATATTTCCTGTAATATTAATCTTATATACATCATCATCATTTTGTTTATTATTATCATAAGTGGTGTATATCATTAGCTAATATGGGTTATGACTTCTCCAAATAGGTGGAGATTGTTGGGTACATTGGAAAATGTGTACCTGATTTGAAGAAGCCTAACTTAGCATAATGATATACATCAAGGTGTATTTGATGTTGTTTAAGTTGAATATGTGCAGGTTAAAAGTATGGAAAAATTTCTAAGTCCATGTGCCGACACCAGAAGATGATGTGTCGACACTTCAGGAAGATTGTGTCGACACTTGAAGGAGGCTGTGTCGACACAGAGAAAATGAGTCGACATCAACTGTGTCGACACCGGGAGGTAGTGTCGACACACACAAGATTATAGTTGACATCAAATGTGTCGACACCAGGAGGCTGTGTCGACACACAGAGGCAAAGTCGACAATATTTGTGTCGACACCAGAAGACTGAGTCGACACATATAGGCAGAGTCGACAAAAGCTGTGTCGACACCTGAAGGCAGTGTCGACACATACTATGTTCTGAATCTACATCAACTGTGTCGACACACAGGACTTGTGTCGACACACTGCCAAGTCTAGACCAAGTCATTTGCTGAAGAATGATGAAGTGTTTGAGTCGACACAAATACTCAGTATCGACTCACTCTCAAGTTGTAGTATGTAGAAGCTGAGTCGACTTAAAGGCAAACTTGTCGACTTCTCCAGAGGCAGTGTCGACACCAAAGTTACTTGTGTCGACACATATAGACAGATGGTCTCGACACTTTCTGACAGATAGTCTCGACACTTTGCTGTCCAAGACAAAGGCACATGATCTGTTTGAAGACTTGACAGCTGTGGGTTACAACAGGTTAATTGAAGCTGTCAGACTTGTCAGAAGACAGTTAGATACCGGACCAGCCGGTCACCAAAAAGAAGGTCTATAAATAGACAGATTCAGAAGTAGAGAGGGGGAATTAGATTTTTGTGATTAAGAAGCAACACTTAAAGAAATCTGATTAAGGAATCAAATCAAGAAAGTGCAAGGCACTGAAGAAGATCTTCATCAGAAGATCTAAGAAGACATTCTGAAGGGTTCAACCTCTCAGGATTAGTCAAAGGAGAATTCGTCCTAGAATTCTGAAGAATTTCCAAAGGGATTGGATAGAGAGGGATCCAGCCGTTTGAAGATCAAGAAGGAAGCTGTTACAGGTTTCTCAAGAAGCTGTTTGGAAATCAACTCAGCTAGTTCAGATTCAAGAAGCTTTGAATAAAGCTAAGTTTCAGTTGGTTTCATCCATCAGCTGATCAGGTGCTGTCTTGTCCTTTCTCTCTCAACAAGGGCAAGATTCTATAAAAATCTTTTCTAAATTCTGTAGGATCTATTAATATAGATCTGAGTTGTAAGCCTATGTTATAAAGGCTGAGTGTAGGAGAGATAATCTCTGAGTGGTAGGTCTTGGATAAAGACTGAGGTAGGGCTGAATTGCCAGAGTTGTAGGAGTGTGGTATCACTCTGAGTTGTAGGAACCCACTTTGGATTCTGAGCTGTAGGATCTGAGGATCTGAGTTAAGGAAGGGAGTTTGGCCGAATCTAGCACACTGCTAGATAGGTGAAGGGGGAAAGTGGATGTATCCAGATCTTAGGGAACCACTATAAAACTGTGTGCAATCTGTGATGTGTGAATTTCTGTGATTGTTGTGCTGTGTGTATATACTCAGTAGTTATATTCTGTCTAAATTGAAAACAAGCAATAGAACCTATTCACCCCCCCCCCCCTCTAGGTGTTTAGGCAGTCTTGAAAGTAAAACTATCAGTTCTGTTTCTCTCATTTCTTGAAGATTTTCTCTTCTGATAGTACTCATCTACGGGCTGTGATGTGGAGGGCCTGGACTTCCACTGCTTCTTTTTCAAGAACTTTTGAAACTGTCTTTTAAAGGTAGCAAAGTCAGTATCTGAGTCACTGCTCCCTGATTTCTGACTATCTGAATTTTCAGTTATTTCTTCTGTAGCTTCCTTGAGAAGAGATGAAGACATCCTCCCTTTCTTTCTAGTGGCTTCAACTTTGAAAGCCACAGATCTATGCTCACCTTTTGTACTTCTTTCTTCCTCCTTCCTAGCCATCAATTGCATTTCATATGAAAGCAATTTTCCAAATAAGGTTGGAGGAGAAATATCAGCTAACTTGGCCACTTCTCTAATGGCACATATTTTGGTATCCCAATCCTTTGTTAAAGATCTGAGAAACTTGTCATTCAGCTCATATGTACTGAAGACTCTTCCATAGGATGTTAGTTCATTCACAATCCTATAGAATTTCTTATAACACTCAGTTATGCTATCAGACTTTCCTTGTCTGAAGCTCTCATATTCTTGGTTGAGCACTGATTTTCTGTCTTGTCTTACTTCTTCAGATCCATCCATATAAACAATCAAGGTGTCCCACATCTCTTTGGAGGTCTTGCAATGTATCAGATTTTGGAAGGTGGATTCATCTATTGCACTTACTATGATGTTTTAAGCTCTCTTGTCCATAGTGGCTAAGATGATTTCCTCCTTTGTCATTTCTGAAAAATCCTTAGGAGTTTTTTGATTTGCATCTAATATAGAAATCTTCTTGGAATGTATGGACCTTCTTTCACTGTGATATAAATTCTTGGGTCTGAGGCCTCCATAAACAGCCTAACCCTTTCCTTCCAGATTCCAAAGATTTCTTTTCCGCAGATGGGTAGCTTCATAGATCCCAACTCCTTGTGATTCTCACCTGAACCCATTTTCTTGATTCTTGATTCTGCCTTTAGATCTAACTCAGACTGTTAAGTCTTTCTTTGAGCAACCTCCCTCTGATACCACTTGATAGTTTTACTTTCAAGATTACCTAGACACCTAGGGGGGGGGGTGAATAGGTTCTTATTTTCTTTTCAAACTTAAGGCAGAATGATTAAATAATTAAAGACTATTTTCTATGAGTTCTGTAGCTACTTTAGCAATCACAATCACACAATCTAGAACTATACATCACAGATTGCAACAAGTATTTATAGTGGTTCCCCAAGATCTGGGTACATCCACTTTCACCCTTCGCCTATCTAGCAGTGTGCTAGATTCAGCCAAACTCTTTCTTTATCTCAGATCCTCAGATCCTACAGCTCAGAATCCAAAATGGATTCCTACAACTCAGAGTGATACCACACTCCTACAGCTCAGGCAATTCAGCCCTACCTCAGTCTTTATTCAAGACCTACAACTCAGAGATTATCTCTCCTACACTGAGGCAATTCAGCCCTACATCAGTCATTATTCAAGACCTACAACTCAGAGATTATCTCTCCTACACTCAGCCTTTATAAATTAGGCTTACAACTCAGATCTACTAAAATATCCTACAAGATTTGAGTAAAATATATTTTTATCTTGCTCTTGGTAAGAGAGGTGGAATAAGACAGTGTTCTTGATCAGCTTCTTGATAAAGCAGATGGATAAAATCAACTGGAACTTAGCTTTCTTCAAAGCTTCTTGAATCTGAACTTTGTTGAGTTGATCTTCTTTGAAATAAACTGATCATCAGCTTTCTCCATAGATTTCAGAATTTGAATCTGAATCTTCTTGAAAGATAAGTTCACAATCTGTTTCTTTTGAAATCTGAGACAGCTTTCTTCTTGCCTTCTTTTGACTGGATCTCTATTTATCCAAGTCCCTTGAAGATACTTCAGAATTCTTGACTGAATTCTACTTTGACAGATTCTGATAGTTCAATCAGAATATCTTCTTAGATCTGCAAAGATATTCTCCTTATTGTTACTTGTTATTCAGTGTTCAGTTTTCAGTTTTTTTTTCAAACACTATCCGTCTATTTATAGCCTTCATTCCTGGTAACCGGCTGGTCTGGTTCCTAACAAACTTCTGTCTGTATCAATCACGTCAGTTAACCTGTAGAGACCCACAGCTGTAAATTCTTCAAACTGCCAAGGAGTCTTTGTTTCTGCCAGAAAGTGTCGAGACAAACTGTCAATATGTGTCGAGACAATTTTTAAATTGTGTCGACACAATTTGATTAAGTGTCCACACATTCCTTTGTGATGTCGACACATTTGTCTTGATGTCGATACAGCTTCTTGACACAACTTTTTGAGAATGTGTCGACACAGATAGTTGTATGTCGACATAATTACTTCAGCCACAGACTTATTGTTGATTCTGCTAAGTGTCGAATCAGTCTCTAAGTGTCGACTTAGCTGTTGTTGACTTCTGCCTCTGTGTGTCGACACAGCCTCCTGGTGTCGACACAGTTGATGTCGACTATAATCTTGTGTGTGTCGACACTGCCTCCCGGTGTCGACACAGTTGATGTCGACTCATTTTCTCTGTGTCGACACAGCCTTCTTCAAGTGTCGACACAATCTTCCTAAAGTGTCGACACATCTTCTTCTGGTGTCGACACATGGACTTAGAAATTTTTCATACTTTTAACCTTCACATATTCAACTTAAACAACATCAAATACACCTTGATGTATATCATTATGCTAAGTTAGGCTTCTTCACATCAGGTACACATTTTCTAATGTACCCAACAACTAGGCTGGTCTCCACACTACCTGGCCTAGGCCTCCGTATGCCTCAACGCTAAGAACACAACAGCGAAGCTCACATGCGTACTACGGCTCAGCTGGTTCTCTTGGGTAAATGAGCACCAAGATCCTAGCCATGAACTGGCCTATGCGTGATACGGAAAGAGCCTCAGAAAAGAACACGAGGACCAAGCCCAACCGTTAACTTGGCATGGAAGGAGCCTCGGGACGTGAACACCGAGGACCAAGCCCAACCATCAATCAAATGCGGATGGAGCCTCGGGACGTGGACACTGAGGGCCAAGCCCAACCATCCAACTTTACTCATCTCAATCTCATTCCAACTAGTGACGATCAACACAGCACTTGTTACTTCCACAATGCTACCCATAGGGAGATGACACTATTAGCATTGGATTACAAATTCCCTTTTATCCATTCAACATACATCATGGCCATAGTTAAATCATGTATACATCTATAATTTTATAACTACCCATTTATATCAAGCTCTTTCCTTCAATTAAGCTTGTCCGCAACTCGTTATACGAATTCAGATTTATTACTCAACTTATCATATCACTATGATTATTATGTCGAAAGAGTTCACCAAAGCCTTGAGTTGGATCGCAACATTAAATTCTACCAAATCGCATTCCACGTTACACAGCCAAGAATTTAGGTGCAGCCTTAATCCGGGCAGCAACTTCGACGAAGGATTCCTGAGGCTACAGAAATTCGACGAGTGCGTGTAACAACTCGTTGGAAAGATAATTTCAAGGTCTACACCTTTCCTATTTAGTGAAAAGCCCAGATTTGATCGCATCACACCAGAAATTTAGTCGAAGCCTGCTGCATACAGGATACAGATTTCCTGGGTCGGAATTTCCCCCAATTGTAGAAGATTCGAACTGACTTTCCAGTGGCTACAGGTATCGCCTGGAAACATGCAACAACTCGTTGGAAAGATAATTTCGAGGTCTATGACTTTTATGTTGAGTCGAAAACCCAGATCTGGCCAGAACACCCCGAAATTGGCCACGAAGATCGCTGCGTGCAGAAATCAGATTTCTGCACGCATCTTAAGGTGAGATGAACGACATCCTTTCATCTTCCTCCTTGCACCAATCTCCCAAAACCTCCTCAAGAAAATCATCCACCCTTATTCACCCTCATGAAGCCATATTTCTCCATGAATCCCTCTCTCACCTTCATTTTGAATGATGAGGAGGGTGAAGACACCTAAACCTAGATTTACAAATCTAGGCATGGCTTCCCTAAGAAATCATCTCCTCACCATCAAGACTCTATGGAGTCGATATCTCTCCTAGAATATAACTACAGATCTAGCACCAAGAGAGAGGGGAGGAAGGTCACCTCATTTCTAGCTATACCATCATTCCAGGCCATGGATCTAGTCATCCTTCTTTGCGGCATCTCTTGCTTGGTGCTGTTGTTCTTCACGGCAAAGGAAAGAGGGAGAGAGAGAGAGAGAAGGCCGCCTCCAAGAGCTCCGACGGCTTCCCTTGGCTCGATCAGTTTCGCGAGGTCCGCGATGACGGAGAGATTGATCGGCAAGGATGGCTAGGGTTCGGCTTTATCTTCTCTTATAAACCGATGTTTAGGTTAAATCCCTTCTACCACGTATCACCCTCTGATTGGACCGCCCAAATTAGGTCTTACTTGAAATGACCGGTCCAAGCAATCATCCAGCACGAATCTCCGAAGTCCGGTTCGGTCCGCCTGTACATACGGCGAATCTGCCTGGGCAAAGAAAACGCACAAGTCAAATTCGACGGGAATCAATTATCATTCTCGACGATCGGGGAGAATCGCCGAGCATTCTCGACGAATTCGTCAGTTATCAACAATGATACCCATCGAATTTCACTTAGCCAACTTATCTGAAATCCTAGCGTTCAGTGCGTTGAGTATTAGTCAGCGATACTCGACGATCGGTGGGTATCACTGGGCATTCTCGACGATCGGTGAGAATCGCCGGGCATTCTCGACGAATTCGTCGGGTATCAACAATGATACCCGACGAATTTCACTTAGCCAACTTATCGGAAATCCTGGCATTGAGTGCGTTGAGTATCGGTCAGCAATACTCGACGATTGGTGGGTATCACCGTGCATTCTTGACGATCGGTGAGAATCGCCGTGCATTCTCGACGAATTCGTCGGGTATCAACAATGATACCCTGCGAATTTCACTTAGCCAACTTATCGGAAATCCCGGCGTTGAGTGAGTTGAGTATCACTCAGCGATACTCGACGATCGGTTGGTATCACCAGGAATTCTCGACGATCGGTGAGAATCGCCGGGCATTCTCAACGAATTTGTCGGGTATCAACAATTATACCCGGCGAATTTCCCTTAGGCCATTTCCATTCGATCTGTTAGATATCACTCAACCCTACACTCCATTCAACGCACTTGACACCTTTTGCCAGTGCACCCCGACCCCGAGTCAAGTCTCTTAACTCAGAAATCGGGCGAGGGGCCTAGCGCGAATTGGGACGTTAAAATCCTATAAACAAAATAAAAGATTTTGTCCCCGAAATCAGGCTGAGGTCATGGGGAGTAAAGTACAAAATAATATGTGCTATAAAATGTTACCTTGGGAGAACAGCTCGGGGTAGCGCTTCTGCATCAAGTCCACCGGCTCCCAAGTAAATTCTTCCTTCCCATGATTAGACCATAGCACTTTTACCAGAGGCACACTTTTGCGGCGCAAGGTTCTTATTTCATTATCAACGATCCGCACCGGCTCCAGTCGCACAGATCTGTCAGACGCCATAGTACCATCAGTTGTGGGTATGTATTGTTCGGGCCGCAACAGCGCCTTCCGTAGCGACGATACATGGAACACATCGTGGAGGTTTTCAAGCTCGGGCGGTAGCTGTTGCGCGCTAGGGTTCCAAGAAAATAAATGCAACCGAACTAGCAACCCAATGAGGCAAGTATACCTATCGAATTGTAGCTAGGGGACACAAGTGTCGTATTGAAATCCGGGAACTGTTGAGTATGCTTACTCACACGAATACTATTATCTTATCGACGGAAAAACTAGGGTTTTAGAAAATCTAATTGCAATGAAGGAAGTAAAGCTATACTAGAAAGAGAACTATCGCAATTAAGTAAAGTGCTATTAAGTAAAGAACTATGCTAGAAAGGAAACTACTGCAGTTAATTAAAGAGCACAAGATAGGAGATTACTACGAAAGATTGAAAATATGAAATGGAAATGCACTCGATCAAGAATCACCTCGGCTAAAGACGATTAAGAAAATGCAATAAAAATCTAAACTTAATAGGATAAAGGTCCTTGACCGTGGAGGTTCCTAAAGCTTGAACACGCTTCTCTCGAAGTCGTGCCCAACTGAGTTTAGGTAGGTCCGACCGACTCTCGTCTAAATCGGTGGCCTAAAACTAACTTTACGCGGTGAACCCCACTATTGGATTTTACTCTAATCCGGGAGATTTGGACGTCTGCCTCTCTCGAGAGGTGCGTACAACTCCCTTTACTCTTGAATGCTCACTTCATTCTATCGGCCTCTCGGCTAGCCCAGAATGAAAGCAAAGGTGGAGGGTATATATCGATAATATACCTCCAACCCATGATTAATCAAGAGTAATTCAAGGCCCTAACCAAAAAAGAAAAGATTAATTAAAACATTATAACTTAATCGCTCTAACCTCGGATCATCAAGATCGAGTACAAGGAGGATAAGTTAATCATAATGGAGTGGAGGGGGGGGGATGAGTAGTAAAGCATATAAAAGGGACACTAGTAAAGGAAGAGCACTTATATTAATTAAAAGGAGCAAGTTACACTAATGAAATTGAAATTACAAGTGCATGAAATTGAAACCTATTCTAGCCCTACAATTAGCACTAAGCAACACTAAAGATTACAAGGAAAGCTAAGGCAACTAAATATTAAACCATGGTAAAGCAAAAATTACAAAGGAAGAGAGAGAGAGAGAGTGTGAGAGAGAAAAGCATAAAAAAGATCAAGAACCAAAGAGGCAGCACCTCCCCCTCTCAACCAAAACTTGCTGAAATGAAGAGGGGGGTCTCAATTTATAGATTTTTTCTCACGGGTTGGTCACGCCCTCTGACATGACCTAGGGTGGGCGTGTCAGGGGGCGTGACAGTACTATGTTGACCTCGGGCTCTGGACACTGGCGGGAAAGATCATTGCCTTTGTACGTCGGTGGTCACGTGCTAGGTCACGCCTGTGTAGGGGGGGCATGACACTCACGTCATGTCGAAATCATTGGTCGGAAATCCGTCAGTCGTCGGAAAAGTTGATGTCACGCCCCAGGTAACGCCCGTGATGGGGGGCATGACAGTACTGTTGCGTGCTGTGGCGGAACGACATTTAATGTGTCGGCAGGCTTTGCGGCAGAGGGCGACACGCCCATGGTCACGCCTGGTGACACGCCTAGGGAGGGCGTGTCAGGGGGGCGTGTTAGCGGTTTTGTTCGTTTTTTTGTCCCTTCCAGTAGGAGTCCTCGGGATCGGGTGACACGCCCTTGGTCACGCCCAGGGAGGGCGTGACAGGGGGGCGTGTCAGGTCATTTTTGGCCAATTTTCTGGAAACCTACAAAAAGACAAGAAAAAGTCAGTGGCAATAATATTTACATAAAAATGATAAAAAATAAACTAATAATAGACATGATTTGTACAATATAAAATAGAAAATATGATAATAGTTTAGGCTACAAAACGTATTATCAAATTCCCCCAAGCTTAAGATTTGCTTGTCCCCAAGCAAAAATATAAAAACTAGATATTTATAAAAAGGACTAATCAAAAAGTTTTAATTATGCCTACACAAGTACTATGCGAAATTCTGAGTAGGGAAAAGGTGAAATGTAAGTCTAAAACAATTATTTAGGTATGGTGAAACTTTTATAAACTTTACTCAATAAAAACAAATCATCCAAAATTTTAACGAAATTCTTTAAATAGACTTAAGCAAAGCAACGAAAATGAAAAACACGCATTGAGTTGTTACTAGATCCAAGCAACGCATTATAATTATATCAATTTAATTAACAAAAATCTAGGTTTAAATCCAAAACTAAAACTGATTTACTTTTTTTTCTTTTCTTAGTTGTTAAATAAAAATAAAAAAAAGCGTGAATCAAAAGGACTTAAATAGGACATAAACGTTTGGTTTAGGAATATGATTAGGAGTGGAATTCAAAGATGAACGTGAAGGTTTAAAATCACACTAAACCAAAGTAAAAAGTTTCAAAAACTTTGATAAAAATATATATACATTTTTTTTCTTTTTCTTCTTTTTTCCATTTTTTTTTCTTTTTTCAAAACAAAGGCCATAAATATTTTTATTTTCCTTTTGAATTGGCCAAACAAAAATAAACATCACTTTTGAGCATACTTTTTTCAAAAACCTTTCTCCAACAAAAAATCACAAAATATCCTTTTTAAATATTTCAAAATAATTTATGAAACTCAAAAAGGGTAGTGTGACTCGATAGGTTGGAATTTTGGCTTTGGTGAAAATGAAATGAAAGGAGGAGCTATCAAATGAAATCGGAAAAACGCTCAAAAATGGCTAACTAGTGGTAAAAGTTTTTAGGTTGGCAGGAAAGCTCAAACGAAAACAAAAACGGCCTAAATCATTTTCACGCTTTTGAATTTATTTAAAACAAAGGTTTGAAAAATTTCAAAAAGCGAGTCCTAGATAATAAAAGAAGATTGATGAAATTAACTTGAAAATAGAAATAATAGGTGACTTGGATCGTTCACATCTACTACGTTATTCAAAAGTTAACTTTACAAAAATTATTCAAAAACGAAAAAGAAAATAGTGGATGATGAATTTTTGGGAAAGTAAAGGAAATAAAAAACAAAAACCATAATAGAAATGCGAGTTTTAGAAAAATATTTCACCTTAACATGCTACCGTGAATTAGAAACACAGCATGGACAACATTTTACTTGTGAAACATAATTAAAAAGGACGATTAGAAATATTATAATTAACTACGTTGTTTATAGAAAATTTTGAGTAAAACAAAAACAAAAACTAGGGGTACTATTGAAATACAAAAATGTCTAAACTATTCAAAAACACATATATTTTTTTAATTTTGTGAAATATTCTCTCTTTTTTTTGGAAATTTTTTCTCTTTTTTTTTTGGAATTTTAAGATATTCAAGTATTTTTTTTGGAAATATTTAAAATATATACAAAAAGAAAAATTTTTACACTAAGCAAAAATGAAGGAGGAAGTCCTCCCCCAAGCTTAAAATAGACATTGTCCTTAATGGCTAAAGAAGGGGATTGGAGAAGGGGAGAAAAATAAAGTACAGAATTGAAAGACAGAATTGAAAGACTGGATTGAAAGACAGGTACTTCCCCGGATTTATTTGCTGTGAAAGCTGAGTGATGCCGCTCCCCCGAATGTCTTCTTTGGACTTCGTGATGGATTCAGCAACGTTGGAGCAGGCGATCGCAGAAGCTTCAGCTTGTCGGAGCCGTCCGAGGTAAAAATTGTAAAATAAAGAAAACAGAAAAAGATAACTTGGGTTGCCTCCCAAGAGCTCCCTTTGTTTAAAGTGTTGTTGAGCTCGACGCATCAAAAAATAATATTGTCCAAAAATATTGTTGTCCGGAAATAAAATTGTTTTTAGCGAAAATTAAAAAGTTCAAAGTTAAAGTTCGTGAAGCAGAAACTTAATAATGTTTGGACTGACATCATAATCACCAGAGAAATACAGTTTAAGACGCTGACCATTCACTTTGAAATTACCCTTATCAGGGTGAGAAATTAAAACAGTTCCATAAGGAAATACTTCTAAGACAGAAAACGGGCCAGACCAGCGAGATTTTAATTTGCCCGGAAATAAACGTAAACGAGAATTATATAAAAGGACTTGGTCGCCCGGCTTAAAGTTTTTAGGGTGCCTTAAGTTTTTTATCGTGTAAATGCTTCGTCCGCTCTATATAAAGTTTATTATTTTCATAAGCATAAGAGCGTCACTCATCGAGTTCATTTAGTTGAAATTTTCGAAGGTCACCGACTGAGTGGGGATCGAAGTTTAAAAATTTTAAGGCCAAAAACGCGTGGTGTTCTAACTCTATGGGCAGATGGAAAGATTTTCCATAGACCAGCCGATTCGGCGTACATCCGAGGGCGGTTTTGTACGCTGTTCGGTAGGCCCATAGATCATCGTCAAGTTTGGCTGACCAGTCTCTCCTAGAAGTTGAAACAGTATTTTCTAATATTCTTTTTATTTCTCTATTAACTACTTCGACTTGTCCGTTAGTTTGGGGGTGGTAGGAAGTGGAAAGCTTATGCGTAACGCCGTATTTGGTAAGGATTTTTTAAAATTGTACGTTACAGAAATGGGAACCCCTATCGCTAACGATTGCGCGAGGCATACCGAATCTAGAAAATAATTTTTTTAAAAACATGACTACAACTCGGGAGTCGTTTGTAGGAAGAGCTTGGGCCTCAGCCCATCGTGAACCATAATCAACAGCAACTAAAATAAATTTGTTTCCGAAAGCTAGAAGGAAGGGGGCAAACAAAATCAATTCCCCAGAGGTCGAAAATTTCGCACTCTAAGAAATAATTTTGCGGCATTTCATTTTTATTAGAAATGTTGCCCGACCGTTGGCAACTATCACACCTGCTCACAAAGGCTTGGGCGTCTTTAAGCAGGCTAGGCCAGTAAAAACCCGCGCAAAGAACCTTGTGAGCAGTGCGAGCAGCTTGATAGTGTCCACCTGTCAGACCTTCATGCAAATGTTTTAGAATATCAATTCTTCATCATAAGAAACAAATCTCCTTATCACTTGATCAACACAAATTCTGAAAAGATGCGGGTCTTCCCAAAAGTAGTTCTTCAGCTCAGAAAAGAATTTCTTCTTTTGCTGAGAGGTGAACTCTTTTGGGAGCACCCGGTCCACTAGATAGTTGGCGATGTGCGCGAACCAAGGAGAAGTAGATGTGTTAACTAAAAGCAGCTTCTCATCAGGAAAATAATCATTAAAAGATTTTTCATTTAATTTTTCTATAAAGGGGTTATCTAATCTGGATAGATGGTCGGCGGCCAAGTTCTCGGATCTTCCCATATCACGGATCTCTAGTCAAACTCCTGGAGAAGTAAGACCCAGCGAATCAAGCAAGGCTTGGCATCCGTTTTGGCAAGAAGGTACTTGAGGGCCGAGTGGTCCGTAAAAACAATGATTTTTGAAAGTGTAATGTAAGGCCGGAATTTATCAAATGCGAATACTACAGCTAAGATCTCCTTCTCGGTTGTGGTGTAATTTTCTTGTGCAGATGTGAGGGTTTTACTAGCGTAATAGATGGGGTGGAAGTTTTTAGATATGCGTTGACCTAATACGGCTCCCACCACAAAACTACTCGCATCGCACATAATCTCGAAAGGAAGGTCCCACACCGGAGCTATCATAATCGGTGCGTTAATTAACTTTTCTTTAATTGATTCAAAGGCCGAAATATAAGAGTCATCAAAAATGAATGGAGCGTCTTTTTCTAGAGATGGGTGAGGGGCTTAGTGATCTTGGAGAAGTCCTTTATAAAACGACGATAAAAGCAAGCGTGGCCTTGGAAACTTCTTATAGCTTTTATGTTTGTAGGCGGCGGTAACTTCTCAATAACTTCTATCTTGGCAACGTCTACCTCAATACCTTTAGCAGAAATTTTATGACCCAAAACTAACCCTTCCCTCACCATAAAATGGCATTTTTCCCAATTTAGGGCAAGGTTAGTTTCTTCGCATCGTTCTAAGACTTTTTCGAGGTTTTCTAAACATCTATCGAAGGAATCGCCGAACACGGAGAAATCGTCCATAAATACCTCCATAATGCTTTCTACGTACTTATCAAATATTACGAGCATACATTGCTGGAATGTAGCAGGCACATTGCACAATCCAAACGGCATTCTTCGGTAAGCGAAGGTGCTGAAGGGACAAGTAAACGTAGTTTTCTCTTTGTCCTCGAGAGAGATGGGTATTTGAAAGTACCCCGAGAGGCCATCGAGAAAACAATAAAAGCTATGGCCGGATAATCGTTCTAAAATCTGGTCGATAAACGACAAAGGAAAGTGGTCCTTGCGGGTGGCGTCATTCAACTTACGATAATCTATACACATACGCCAACCCGTCACCGTCCGTGTCGGGATTAATTCATTATTCTCATTACTAACTACGGTTATCCCTCCCTTCTTTGGAACTACTTGAACGGGGCTAACCCACTTACTGTCCGAAATAGGATAGATAATTCCTGCGTCTAATAATTTCATAACCTCGCCCTTAACTACTTATTTCATATTCGGGTTTATACGACGTTGAGGTTGAATAGAGTTACACGAATTATCTTCCATTAAAATTTTATGGGTACGGAAAGATGGGCTTATGCCCTTGATATCAGAAATTTTCCAAGCAATAGACCAACGATGCTTACGTAGAACTAGAAGAAGTTTATCGTTTTGCGTATCCGTGAGGTAGGCCGAAACGATAACTAGTAACTTGGAATCTTTTTCTAAGAAAGCATACTTAAGGTTTTCAGGAAGTTCTTTAAGTTCTAGGGTAGGGGGTTCTTCATAAGAGGATTTAGAGATTCTTTCTTTTTCAAAAATAATATCTTCATAAACTTTTTTATAAGGAACGTAATAAGGAGTGGGGCTAGCAGCCAAGACGGCTTCTTGTAGCGATTCAGTGGGAAGAAAAGAGGAAGAACAAAAATCAGAAAATTCTTTTTCAAACTCAGAAAGACAATCAGAAGATTCATCACTTCCTTGCTGCGATTCAGCGGGAAGAGAAGAAGAAAAACAAAAATCAGAAAGTTCTTTTTCAAAGTCGGAGAAGTAGTAGGAAGATTCATCACTCACGGCGTCTACAAAAAAACATGAGTCATCATTTGCTAGGGTGTTCTTCATCGAAGGTGTGATAGAAAAAGTGACTTCGTCGTCTCCTACTCGAAGGAAGAGCTTGCCATTGCTTACACCAATGATGGCTCTGGAGGTGGCAAGGAAGGGTCGGCCAAGGATCAGGGGAACCTCGACGTCTTCTTCGATGTCCAAAATGACAAAGTCCACCGGGAAGATGAACTTGTCGACTTTTACTAGAACGTCCTCCACTATTCCTAACGGGTACTTGACGGATCTATCGGCTAGCTGGATACTCATACACATGGGGTTAAGGCTACCAATTCCTAGCTTTTTAAACAACGAAAAGGGCATCAGGTTTATACTCGCACCTAAGTCGGCTAACGCGTGTTTAACAAAAAGATCACCGAAGACACACGTGATAGAGAAACTACCCGGGTCACCGATTTTCTTCGGCAAACCGTTTGTTAAAACAGCGGAGCACTCGGCATTTAGCGTGACGTGCGAAAGATTCTCTAACTTCTTCTTGTTGGTGAGGAGGTCCTTAAGATACTTGGCGTATTTCAGCATCTGCGAAATAGCCTCGTGGAAGGGAAGACTAATTTGGATTTGCTTGAAGATCTCTATGAAGCGGGAGTACTAATCATCTTGACGTTGTCTATTAAGTTCGGAGGGGTATGGAGGAGTTGAATTATTTTTGAAGATGGGTGGTGGAGTGAGATTTTTTTCTAATGCGGGGGTGATAACTTCTTCAGCAGAGGGTGGAATTTTTAAAACGGGAGCGGAGCTTTGATTTTTAGAGGCGGGAGCGGAGCTTGCCTCGGGCTCTTCACTTACCATACCGGAGACTTGCTTCCCACTCCGAAGAGTTATAGCTTTCGCTTGCTCTCTCGGGTTGGGTTCGGTATTGGAAGGAAGAGACCCTGTGAGTCGCTCAGAAATAATTTTTGCGAGCTGTCCTACCTTATTTTCTAGACTTTTTACGCTTCCGGTTAAAGTTCTTAAAGTAGCGTCATTTGTGGTGATATATTTAGAAAGTAATTCCTCCAAGCTTGGAGGTTTTGGATAATTTTGAAGAGTTGGTGGTGGTTCAGAAAAATCATTTTGCAGTGGTGGGCGCATCGCATTCGATGGATTACTCCATGAAAAGTTCGGATGATTTCTTAAAACAGGGTTATAACTATTCGGAAAATTAAAACCAGGAGGATGAAAATTCGCAGCAGAAAAATTATTAAAAGCATTTCTAGGCATATTATTAACATAATCTAAATGTTCTGGAGTAGGGGTTGCAGATTCCCATACCTAAGGGGCGGAGGCAGCAGTCATCTCCGTGATTTTTTTTCTTAGGATTTCTACTTGCAGAGCGAGTTGGGAGACGTTGTCCACTTAAAAGATACCTGCAGGCTTGTTCGGGCGGGACCTAGGCACATTCCACTGATAAGTGTTCATGGCCATGTCCTCAAAAAGCTCAAGAGCGGCTTTCGGGGTCTTATAATTTAATGTACCGCCAGAAGCTGCGTCTATCATTTGCTTCGTGCTTTGATTTAGCCAGTTATAGAACGTCTGCACTTGTAACCATACAGGCAGCGCGTGATGTAGGCATCGTCTTAATAATTCTTTAAATCTCTCCCAAGTTTCATATAGGGTTTCAGAGTCTATTTGTCTGAAGGCAGAGATGTTGTTCCTAAGTTTTGCAGTTTTAGCTGGCGGAAAATACTTCGCCAAAATTTTTTCAGTTAATTCATTCCAAGTGGTTATGCTATTTTTAGGAAGTGTGTTCAGCCACTGCTTAGCTTTAGTTCTTAAAGAGAAGGGGAAGAGTCTCAGCCTGATTGCATCATTTGTGACACCATTTATCTTGAAGGTGTCGCAAATTTCAAGAAAGCTAGCTATATGTGAGTTCAGATCTTCATCTTGAAGTCCGTCAAATTTCACATATTGCTGCACCATTTGAATTATGCTAGGCTTTAATTCGAAGTTATTATTTGCTATAGTATGGCGGACTATACTAGATTCTGTTCCCTCGAGGTTCGGTCGTGCATAATAGGACATAGTCCTTTGCACGGCCTCATCTACGTTGGGTTCTTCCATTCTTAAAGTAGCAAATGACTCGGAGTCCTCAACCGGCACGTGGATAGTAGGACCTTGAAATCGCGATCTTATCCGAAGAGTACGCTCAATTTCGTGGTCTAAGTCAAAAATAAACGACGGACTCCCGCAGTTCAAGCACTAAAAGAACAGAACAGAAGAAAAGAAAGAGAAAAAGGATAAACTAGAAAGAAAAAAACTAGATTAGAATTTTTTTTTTTGGAATAGATTTTTTTTATAGATTAACTCCCCAACTTCCCAAGGATTACCCCGTGAAGGGTTCGCAAGGTACTAAACATTATAGTGGCGCTTAAAGACCTTTGCCCTTTTTGAGAGAATTAGGTGGCGTAGAAAAATTTTGAAGTTGGTTACTATTAAGAGCGGTGATAATTTTTTTTTTGGATTTTTAAAACTTTAAAGAAAGAGGATGAGAAAGAGAAGAGATAAAATTAATAGGTTCGTGTTTTCAATATATAAACGAAAGTTGGATCCTCGGCAACGGCGCCAAAAAACTTGTTGCGTGCTAGGGTTCGAAGAAAATAAACGCAACCGAACTAGCAACCCAATGAGGCAAGTATACCTATCGAATTGTAGCTAGGGGACACAAGTGTCGTATTGAAATCCGGGAACTATTGAGTATGCTTACTCACACGAAGACTATTATCTTATCGACTGAAAAACTAGGGTTTTAGAAAATCTAATTGCAATGAAGGAAGTAAAGCTATATTAGAAAGAGAACTACCGCAATTAAGTAAAGTGCTATTAAGTAAAGAACTATGCTAGAAAGGAAACTACTACAGTTAATTAAAGAGCACAAGATAGGAGATTACTACAAAAGATTGAAAATATGAAATGGAAATGCACTCGATCAAGAATCACCTCGGCTAAAGACGATTAAGAAAATGCGATAAAAATCGAAACTTAACAGGATAAAGGTCCTTGACCGTGGAGGTTCCTAAAGATTGAACACGCTTCTCTCGAAGTCGTGCCCAACTGAGTTTAGGAAGGTCCGACCGACTCTCGTCTAAATCGGAGGCCTAAAACTCGCTTTACGTGGTGAACCCCACTATTGGATTTTACTCCAATCCGGGAGATTTGGACGTCTGCCTCTCTCGAGGGGTGCGTACAACTTCCTTTACTCTTGAATGCTCACTTCATTCTATCGGCCTCTCGGCTAGCCCAGAATGAAAGCAAAGGTGGAGGGTATATATCGATAATATACCTCTAACCCATGATTAATCAAGAGTAATTCAAGGCCCTAACCTAAAAAGAAAAGATTAATTAAAACATCATAACTTAATCGCTCTAACCTCGGATCATCAAGATCGAGTAGAAGGAGGATTAGTTAATCATAATGGAGTGGAGGGGGGATTAGTAGTATAAAAAGATCAAGAACCAAAGGCTAGAATAGGTTTAATATTTAGTTGCCTTAGCTTTCCTTGTAATCTTTAGTGTTGCTTAGTGCTAATTGTAAGGCTAGAATAGGTTTCAATTTCATGCACTTGTAATTTCGATTTCATTAGTCTAACTTGCTCCTTTTAATTAATATAAGTGCTCTTCCTTTACTAGTGTTCCTTTTATATGCTTTACTACTAATCCCCCCTCCACTCCATTATGATTAACTAATCCTCCTTGTACTCGATCTTGATGATCTGAGGTTAGAGCGATTAAGTTATGATGTTTTAATTAATCTTTTCTTTTTAATCTTAATGGAGAGAGGGAGAGAGAAAAGCATAAAAAAGATCAAGAACCAAAGGGGCAGCACCTCCCCCTCTCAACCAAAACTTGTTAAAATGAAGAGGGGGGGTCTCAATTTATAGATTTTTTCTCACGGGTTGGTCACGCCCTCCGACACGCCCTAGGGGGGCGTGTCCGGGGGCGTGATAGTACTATGTTGACCTCGGGCTCTGGACTCTATCGAGAAGGATCATTGCCTTTGTACGTCGGTGGTCACGCCCTAGGTCACGCCCGTGTAGGGGGGCGTGACACTCACGTCATGTCGAAATCATTGGTCGGAAATCCGTCAGTCGTCGGAAAAGTTAATGTCACGCCCCAGGTAATGCCCGTGATGGGGGGCGTGACAGTACTGTTGCGTGCTGTGGCAGAACGACATTTAATGTGGCGACAGGCTTTGCGGTAAAGGGCGACATGCCCATGGTCACGCCTGGTGACACGCCCAGGGAGGGCGTATCAGGGGGCGTGACAGCGGTTTTGTTCGTTTTTCTGTCTCTTCCAGCAGGAGTCCTCGGGATCGGGTGACACACCCTAGGTCACGCCCAGGGAGATCGTGATAGGGGGGCGTGTTAGGTCATTTTTGGCCAATTTTCTGGAAACCTGCGAAAAGATAAGAAAAAGTCAGTGGCAATAATATTTACATAAAAATGATAAAAAATAAACTAATAATAGACATGATTTGTACAATATAAAATAGAAAATACGATAATAGTTTAGGCTACAAAACGTATTATTAGTAGCTCCAGCCGATAGGCCAAAGGGCCAATCCTTTCCACTATGACATAGGGTCCAACATACTGTGGGCTGAGCTTCTTCACTCCCCGCACCCGTGATACTCCATGCATCGGCCGGATTTTCAGGAACACTTTATCACCCACTTGAAACTCCACCATATGGTGCCTTGCGTTATAATACTTCGCCTGCCGACTTTGAGCCTCGAGCATGCGATCCCTTATCATCCCAACCACCGCATCTGTGTCATCTATATATTCAACACCCAAAGTCTTCGGGTCTTCATCTTGTACACCTTCTTCCATAAAGGGCTTCATGGGGCGCCATGCCAATGCTAGCTTGATGGCTGTTGTTGTAGGAGAATTCCACTAATGGCAAGAGTCTTTCCCACGGCTCTCCCCTATCTATCACACACAACCTCAACAGATCCTCCAATGTTCGGATGGTCCGCTCAAACTTCTCGTCCGTCTGTGGATGAAATGCGGTGTTGAAGGTAAGGCACAAACCCAAATACGCCTATACCGCCTTCCACTCCTTGGAGGTAAAACGACCATCACGGTCCGAAACTATCGTCTTAGGTATGCCGTGATACCGTACAAACTGCTCCACAAAAAGGCGTACTATGACATCCACATGAGCCTCCTTCTTTATAGGGATGAACCGGGCAACTTTCGTCAGGCGATCAACGATCACCCACACTGAATCATTTCCTGAGCGAGAGCGAGGTAGCCCAAGTACGAAGTCCATGGAAATATCCTCGAACTTCCACTCGAGGATTGGCAACGACTGCAACAGGACACCGGGACTCCTGCACTCCGCCTTCACTCTTTGGAAGGCTTCACAATGCGTGACAAAGTACCAGACATCCTTATTCATTCCTGGCAGACACATCGTCTTCCGTAAGGCAGCGTACATCTTTGAAATTCCCAGGTGCACGGAATATTGAGAGAAATGTGCTTCTTGATGCGCGTAAAATACGGCAAGCGTACCGGTCGCTCAAGTAATAAAGTTGGGAATGAATCCCCGGATGTCGGTCTCTTGAGGAATGCAATTGGCGTCGAACGATCTAGACTCTAAAACTATCGTTATGAGAGTTAATTTAAATAAACAGAAAAGAAAGAAGGTGCTTTTGTTGGTGGTCTTACGACCGATTACACTAATGTAAACTATGCGGGTCGCAATCACCGCTTCTCAAGGCGAGATGGATGTAGCGGCCGCGATGCCGTACTTCGATTGGCGAGTGGACGGAAATCTAGCGAGTGAGGTGGTTAGTGCGGAGCAAGCTTAAGTGAAACGAACATGTGGAGTGGAGCGAGATGAAGCGAGGCGCATCAAAGAATAAATCTCAAGAGCAAGATGAAATACAACTGATAACAATAATGCTAGAAGTTGATGTCCATTACAAGCACAAACATTTCATACAACAAGAAAAAGAGAGGAAATGCACAACCATGAGATTGAAGATCCACCGCGGTTGTTGGCCGGAGGTGCGGGTTGTCAATCCGCTTCCAAGCGCAGTCCGAGGAGGGCTTCCGGTACCACCGAGCTGTCACCTCGAGGGCCTGTAACTCCGTTCTCTAGGGGTGCTTCGTCTTCTTCCTTGGTGGAAAGCTCGGAGAAGAATGCTTCAATGGCCGGGAGGATCGCCGGAGGAGGCGAAATGCTTCGGAATCACCGGAGAAGGTCCTCCCGTTGGTATGGATGAAGGTGGAGGTGAATGGGACTTGCTGGAGGGTGAAACGGCGGACTGGCGAAGGTTCCGTAATGATCGTCCTGCCCTAATTCGTGGAACAGCGTATTTATAGCTTGCAGAATAAATAGCGCGCACGACCACTGGCGCACGACCAGTGATCGTGCGCGACCAAGGTCAGCGCCCGTGCGTGAGCAACCTGCAAAACTGCATCAGAAAATCAATAGTCGCGCACGATCAGCAGCGCACGATCAGTGATCGTGCGAGGCAAGGCTGATGATCGTGCGGAAATAGCCAGACAGACTTTGCAAAATGGGTATGACTGCGCACGATCGGCGGCGCACGAGCAGTGGTCGTGCGCGGTATGGCAAGTGATCGTGCGGAAGGTTCAAGACAGAGTTTCACAAATGAGACCGGGCTGCGCACGATCACTGATCGTGCGCAAGGAGGTCGATGGTCGTGCGTGGGTAAAAACGCACGACCACTGACTCCTTTGCCAAAAATAGTGAAACGCCTATCCCGAATGCCCTCACGATCCCCAAACCTGCAGGAAAACTGCACGGGGCATCGATCGCGGCAGCCACAGTAAACAGTGATAAACATAGCCAGAAAGTAAATGCACACAAGCACAGAAAATGGGCAACAAAGGTGCACAGGGCGTGGAAAACCGTAGCGAAACAAAAGGAGTGCAAATGACGCTAAACGGTGTGCAAAGACAAGGAAATAAGCCCAGATGAGTCCGAAAATAGGTATATAAAGAGGACTCATCACACCCCCAGACTTAACCGTTTGCGCGTCCCGAGCAAACAGAACCTAAGCAGACGGAGAAAAATGAACTAGCTAAAAAGAGAAATTGCCAAACGGGTAGTACCATGCGAAGTCGCATGCTCACGTGCATAAAAATAAAGTAGAGGGAATTCTTAAGTATACAAAATATTTTATATTTTTCACAATGCGTAACAAAAATTTATTATTACTCAAAAGTGGAATCACGGTGAATCAGCAGGTCCTACGCAGGGAGAAAGTAGACAGGCCACTAAGGTGAGCATTGCCGAAGACCGGGGCTCAAGATTACCCCCAAAGGAATCCACCAATGTCGGAAACCATAAGCTTGCCCGATCGCACTCTCTCCACGGCACTAGTCAACTCAAGCGCAAGTCCGTAGGACTCGGGTAATAATGGGGCTTGGGTTACGGTGAGGAAAACAACGATAAACATGATGGGTATGCACCTAACCCAAATGAGCAAACGTACAGAACTAGTACCCGCTGCCCACAAAATAAACACGAGTGCACCACACCCCCAGACTTAACTTTTACTAAATGGGTGTGTGCACCGCCTACTCGAAATCCAAATCATCTCAAATAAAGATTTTCAATCAAACTTTTTCTTTTCACTTTTCATTTTCACTTTTTCTCTTTTTCAAATATTTTTCTTTTCACAAAACACAATTTTCAGCAAATAAAGCTTGGGGGCACTTCCACATTTTCACGAATAAAAATACCACATCACAACCCCACATGAAAATATAAAACACTAAGCTCGACTTGGGTGTGCGACTAGGATCGGCTATGGGGCTTTGGTGAAATAATGGTGGAGCTGAATCAAAAGGAAGGGTAGGCACAAAGGGGCAGGCAAGGGCGATGTTAGGAATGGGTACAAGCTCAACCGGGCCAAAAGGTGGCCTACATCACTCTCACGCTAGACTAACCGTGTACCAATGCTTCAAGAATAGCTTGGGGCAAGTTCTTAGCAACCGAGAAGGATAATCCTTCCTCCCGACTCAAGCAATACGAGTCTAGTGGCGGCTACACACATTCCTACGCTACCGTATGATTCACACCGGATTCACAAACTTTTGAGTAGAATAAGAAATATGTACGCAAATAGAAAAATATAAAACTATAAGCATACAGAAAAATTAAATCTACACAAATTTCTATACAAAACGAGAGCAGTTGACTAGAAACACAGCAAGGCCAACATTTTACTCCGTCGCGCAATCCTGAACTAGCACAGAAATTTTCCAAATCTAACAAAGATACAAGCTCAACTCGTGGCACGCTAACAGCTAAGCTCGCGCTCAAGTGGGTGCAGTGGTGTGCAACAGGAATCTAACATAATAAAGCGAAAAAGGAAAACTACTGGCATGCGAAATTAAATGTGCTCGTGGAGTGCACAAAAGCGGCTCTTCCCCCCAGACTTGAATGAAAACATAAGCAAGAAAAATAAACATTCAACCAGAAAATGAAATCTGAAGCGAGAGAGAGTACCAATGCTCCAAAGAGGGGAGCATGCCAGAAGATAGCATGATGATTCGCGGGCAGCGGCAGTGCTGCATCGCACAAAAGATAAGCTGAACCTGCGAATTAGGCCGAACAATAGAAAATACAAAAGATAGAAAGCATAAAATAAAATCAAACAAAAACAAGGGGACCAAAAGGTCCAAGCTTGGGTTGTCTCCCGAATAGCCCTTTTTTTACCGTCCTTAAGGTGGACCAAATACCTGTATTAGCAGTTGTATATAATGTTTATGCATCAAAATAACATAAAATAAAGCTCAAAATGTTCCAAAGCAGCAAGGAAAGTAAGCAGGAAACACGAGGCAGAGCAGCAATCAGCTATATGCCGATTTGTGGTAAGTCTTCTCGGTGGAGAGCGAAGGAGAGGCAGAACCTAGCATAGGATCATGAGGAGGGGATTTCCCCTTGCTCAAATGGTGCGCAAACGCTTGGAAGGAAGAATAACGCTTATCACGCAAACGTTTCGCCTCCTTCAGCTTCTCCACCGATGGAGACTTCCAAGGGGTGGATTTCACAGTTTTCCCAAATTTTACAATCGATGGCATCATTTCCGGCACCGTGATGGCGATCGGATCAGCCCAAGCGACAGAACGCTTAATAGAGTCATGAATATTATTACACGAATAACAGTCTAGGGATTTCTCCCGCATGTAACTAGAAGTGTCATGCTCCACAACAACATCGGTAGGAAGTGGCACGTTCACCGTGTCTTTGGGGCGCTCAAACATCTTCGCGGGCGCTGAACTATCCTTCTCATCGGTCATCTCGGTCAATCCTCCCTTGGTTTTCGCATCCACAAGGGTTGCCTCAAAGCTGGGACTCCGAAATCTTCCTGGGGATCTGCACTACGTAGTGAAACGTCATTTCGAACAAGAGAGGAGTGTACGGAAGTATCATCGAGGGTGCAAGCATCAGCCGGCCAGGTGACGCGTCCTTGGGAGAAATCCAGGGATGCGCCACTGGCCGTCAGAAATGGGACACCAAGTATAGGAATGGAGTCATTTTCTTCCGGTCCCATGACCTGAAAAGCAGTGGTAAAATGTTTGCCATTAACCTCGATATCAACTTCCCTCACACCACCATCTGTATCTACCACATTACCATTAGCTAGAATAAGTGATTTCCGGTCTGTGGTGTCTATTTGCAGTTGCATCTTCGC
This sequence comes from Platanthera zijinensis, assembly GCA_039513925.1. Classification (NCBI taxonomy): domain Eukaryota; kingdom Viridiplantae; phylum Streptophyta; class Magnoliopsida; order Asparagales; family Orchidaceae; genus Platanthera; species Platanthera zijinensis. Next base: position 154,325,870 of record CM077092.1, read on the forward strand.
GACATCCTGCAGAGTGAGGATGTTGCTGGATGCCCCGGAATCACATAAAGCAGTAGTTTCAACGTTGTTAATCAAGCAGCTAATCACGAGTTCGTTGGTATTCCCCAGCCTTCCCTCCCCAAGGATTTTCCCTTGTTCATGGGGGGATTTTTTCAGTGTTGCTAGGGAGGGTACCAAGCGTGCGCTCGGAGACCATTTGAGCCAATTGGCCCAACTGTGCCTCGAGCTTACGCATTGACGCGGCTTGATTTGTCATGTTTGTTTGGGAAACTTCAACAAACTTTTCAAACATTTGAGCCAAAGAATTGGTTTTTTCGGCGGGGGGGCCTTGAGGATAATTCGGGTGGGGTGGCCGCGGCTGGCTCCGGAGGCGGAGGCATCATATTGATGCTGCCCCGGTTGCCATCGTTGGCCCGGTGCGTTTTGATTCCACGAGAAATTCGGGTGATTTCTCGCACCCGGATTATAAGCATTTCCATATGGCGCGCCCCTGTTTTGATTTGCGATAAAATTCACGGTTTCATTGGAGAAGGCGGGGTCATACATTACCTCCGCTCCAGGGCACTCAAAGCTGTGATGATCGGTACTTCCGCAACCTTGACACGAGATGGCCAACACCGGAGCAGCAGCAGCGGGCCTTGATGCTTCCACAGCAAAGATGCCACTTGTCCCACGGGGGGTATTCCTTCCCGCGGTCCAAAAGGCGCTGTGCGTGGCGGTGTCCTGCAGAATTCTCAAAGCATCCTCAGGAGCAAGGTTCATAATTGTTCCACCAGAGGCGGCGTCAATCATGGCGCGGTGTTGAGGTTCGATGGAGAAGTAGAAGCATTCCACAAGATTCCACGTTTGGAATCCGTGATTGGGGCACTTCCGCAGCAACTCATTAAAGCGCTCCCAGACTTCCGCCAAACTTTCATGGTCGTTTTGCCGGAAATTAGCGATGACGCGTCTCAAACTCACAATACGGTCAACCGGATGGAATTTGGCTAGAAACTTTGTGGTAAGAGCCTCCCAGGTTGTGGCTGTCCCAGGAGGTAGGGAATGAAGCCATGACTTGGCCTTGTCACGTAGAGAGAAGGGGAAGAGACGGAGCTTTACCGTATCGTCAGGAATCCCAGCATAACGGAAAGTGGCACAGATTTCTGAGAAGTCTGCCAAGTGTAGATGGGCATCCTCAGTAGCCAGTCCAGAAAACTGTGCGTTGTTCCGGATGATGTTAAAAGAATTGCGGGTTTGATCTCGAACTGTTGGTTTGCGATCGCCGGTCCAAACCCAGGGTAAATGCTCCCAACAGTGGGGGTAGTGTAATCTCTCATGGTTCGGACATGCGGCGGTTGCACCTTATTCTCATCCCCGTTACGGTTGTCAGGGAGGTTCCCTCCAACACGAACTTCGTTGTCATGGTTCAACTGGTCTCCCATTGTGATTGGATCTATTGCAGCGGCACGCCTTTGCGCACGAAGAGTTCGCTCGATTTCGGGATCGTAAGCAACGAGATCTCTTGCAGCACGTCCCTGCATCCACTGAAGCAACAAAACAAAGAAACGAAAATAAAAAAAAACACTAACTCTTATACCAATACTTTCAGAAATCATGATCGTTCAACAGTTGCATTCCCCGGCAACGGCGCCAAAAACTTGATGCGCGTAAAATACGGCAAGCGTACCGGTCGCTCAAGTAATAAAGTTGGGAATGAATCCCGGATGTCGGTCTCTTGAGGAATGCAATTGGCGTCGAACGATCTAGACTCTAAAACTATCGTTATGAGAGTTAATTTAAATAAACAGAAAAGAAAGGTGCTTTTGTTGGTGGTCTTACGACCGATTACACTAATGTAAACTATGCGGGTCGCAATCACCGCTTCTCAAGGCGAGATGGATGTAGCGGCCGCGATGCCGTACTTCGATTGGCGAGTGGACGGAAATCTAGCGAGTGAGGTGGTTAGTGCGGAGCAAGCTTAAGTGAAACGAACATGTGGAGTGGAGCGAGATGAAGCGAGGCGCATCAAAGAATAAATCTCAAGAGCAAGATGAAATACAACTGATAACAATAATGCTAGAAGTTGATGTCCATTACAAGCACAAACATTTCATACAACAAGAAAAAGAGAGGAAATGCACAACCATGAGATTGAAGATCCACCGCGGTTGTTGGCCGGAGGTGCGGGTTGTCAATCCGCTTCCAAGCGCAGTCCGAGGAGGGCTTCCGGTACCACCGAGCTGTCACCTCGAGGGCCTGTAACTCCGTTCTCTAGGGGTGCTTCGTCTTCTTCCTTGGTGGAAAGCTCGGAGAAGAATGCTTCAATGGCCGGGAGGATCGCCGGAGGAGGCGAAATGCTTCGGAATCACCGGAGAAGGTCCTCCCGTTGGTATGGATGAAGGTGGAGGTGAATGGGACTTGCTGGAGGGTGAAACGGCGGACTGGCGAAGGTTCCGTAATGATCGTCCTGCCCTAATTCGCGGAACAGCGTATTTATAGCTTGCAGAATAAATAGCGCGCACGACCACTGGCGCACGACCAGTGATCGTGCGCGACCAAGGTCAGCGCCCGTGCGTGAGCAACCTACAAAACTGCATCAGAAAATTTAGTAGTCGCGCACGATCAGCAGCGCACGATCAGTGATCGTGCGAGGCAAGGCTGATGATCGTGCGGAAATAGCCAGACAGACTTTGCAAAATGGGTATGACTGCGCACGATCGGCGGCGCACGAGCAGTGGTCGTTCGCGGTATGGCAAGTGATCGTGCGGAAGGTTCAAGACAGAGTTTCACAAATGAGACCGGGCTGCGCACGATCACTGATCGTTCGCAAGGAGGTCGATGGTCGTGCGTGGGTAAAAACGCACGACCACTGACTCCTTTGCCAAAAATAGTGAAACGCCTATCCCGAATGCCCTCACGATCCCCAAACCTGCAGGAAAACTGCACGGGGCATCGATCGCGGCAGCCACAGCAAACAGTGATAAACATAGCCAGAAAGTAAATGCACACAAGCACAGAAAATGGGCAACAAAGGTGCACAGGGCGTGGAAAACCGTAGCGAAACAAAAGGAGTGCAAATGACGCTAAACGGTGTGCAAAGACAAGGAAATAAGCCCAGATGAGTCCGAAAATAGGTATATAAAGAGGACTCATCACTTCTCTCAAGATATCCTCCCGGATTCTGCCACCTTTGGGAATATAGAGCAGGCCGCGAAAGTAAACGAGATTGTCCTTTAGTGTGTACTCGTCGGTAGTCCCGTCTTCGATTAACTTTTTTTCCAGGGCCAAAGCCGCATCCAATCCTTGCTCAACTCGGATCCGGTCCCGGAGATCACAAACAATGCTCATGCTGGACAAGTACTCTGTATATGCCAAAGAAGCCTTACATATTAACGTAATGTCCATCTCCTCAATCATCCGTGCCATCTCCATGCTCATCAACCGAGACTCTGGGCTCGAGCCGGGTACTTTCCTACTCAACGCATTGGCTACCGAGTTCGCTTTTCTGGGGTGGTAGTTCAAGGTGAACTCTTAGTCGCATAGAAACTCTAACCACCGTTGTTGTCTTAAGTTCAATTCCTTCTGGGTATGGACGTACTTCAAGTTTTTATGATCCGAGAAGATTTTACAGTGGACGCCGTATAGATAATGTCTCCATACCTTCAAGGCGAACACCACTGCTCCTAGCTCCAAATCATGCACCGGGTAATTGATTTCAAGCTTCTTCAATTATCTTGAAGCATAAGCAATTACGTGCTCGTGCTGCATAGACTTCGCTCCCAACCCCTGATAAGACGCGTCCGTGTAAACTTGGAATCCTTCCTTCCCAGACGGAAGGACAAGGATGGGGGCGGAGGTATGTCTGTCCTTCAATTCCTAGAATGGCGCTTCACATTGGAGTGTCCACTCAAATGGCACACCTTTCTTTGTCAAAGAAGTAAGCGGGAGGGCAATCTTGGAGAATCCTTTTACGAAATTGCGGTAGTATCCGTCTAGTCCAAGACAACTCCACACATCGGCCGCCTACCTCAAGGGCGACCACTCCTTCACGGCACGCACCTTAGCCGGATCCACAGCTAGTCCAGCCCCACTGATTACATGACCCCAGAAAGCCACTTCCCTAAGCCAGAATTCACACTTGCTAAACTTGGCGAACAGGGCGTGCTCTTTTAACTTTTCCAGAACTAAGGCCAAATGTCCGGCATGTTCTTCCTCCGTCTTCGATTATACTAAGATGTCGTCAATGAACATAATGATGAAGACATCAAGATAGGGCTCAAACACTTTATTAATCAAGCTCATGAAAGCTGATGGGGCATTTGTGAGCCCAAACAACATCACTGTGAACTCATATAAGCCGTACCTTGAGCTGAAAGCTATTTTTTGAATTTCATCCTCTTGTATTCTCAATTGGTAATACCCCAAGCGCAAATCTCGCTTGGAGAACCAATGTGCTCCCACCAGTTGTTCCAACAACTCATCGATTTGAGGTAACGGATAGGTGTTCCGTACCGTCAGTCGGTTGAGTTCCCGATAGTCTATACATAAACACAGGGTTCCATCTTTCTTCTTAAAGAATAGAACAGGGGCTCCTCAAGGTGATGAGCTGGGGCGAACAAACCCTGATTCTACCAACTCCTGCAGTTGAAATCTAAACTCTGCGAGTTCTTTTGGGGCCATCCGATAAGGGGTCCATGAGACAGGCTTAGCTCCTAATACAAGCTTAATCTTAAAATCCACTTCTCTATGCGGGGGTAACCCTGGCAATTTCTCAGGAAATACCTCAGGGAAATCACTTGCTACCCGCACATCCCTCACATCTACCTTCATCTCCTTTAGTTCGAAACATATCATGTAGACTTCATCCCCTCTCATATGAGCTTTCAAGGTCTGGATTGAGGATAACAATATTCGTGGTGCGAAATTTATACCTTGGAAGACTACATCAGTATCCCCATGTTTCAAATAGATGTGCTTCTCCGCACAGTCGATTCTTGCATGGTGCCAATCCAACCACGCCATGCCCAGAATGAGGTCAAATTCTGGTATTCTAGAAATTTTGGCGGGGGTATCGAAGGCCTTTCTCCCAAAGGTTATCTCCAACTCACACTTCGCGGTTGCCTTCATCTCAGATCTGTCTGGGAGGCGTACTCTTCGAGCAATACCAGTGAAATATTGCACTCCGTGTATGTCCTTGATGAAGTCTTCGGACACGAAAGAATGTGAGGCATCGGTGTAAAATAACGTATAAGCCGGTTTCCCGCCGACTATCACGGTGCCTAAGTGTCATTTAATAATACTCAAGCTAGACGTCTAGTATATCTTAAGTCACTAGAGGATATTAATGGAAGCAAAATGGAAAATTCAAATCGCACCTGCAATCATCTCCTGAGGATTCCTCTCTTGAGTCATATCCAAGGCATACATCTACTCCCGAGCGGGTCCGGGGTTTCTTCCTCGTGGTCCTCGTCCTCGACCACGCACATACCTGTTGGGTACTGTATCCACAATTACCTGGATTTGAGGAAGCCACCTGTCTATCTAAGATGAATTCACATTGTATTTGATGAAATCTTCTAGTTGTGCTTGCAGTTATTCCACGCTAAGTACACACCAATGTCAGGGTGCAGTGGGTCAATATATACGGGTCTGCGCGACGTAGTCCCTCGTTGAGCAGACCAGTGTGTTGGCCTACGTGTACTCTCTCTATTGGAGTGTACTTAATTTCAAGTACTGGGCTATGATAGAGCAAGAGCAGACAAGGAGCAAGGATGGGCCAAAGACCAGCTCTTGGAAAGAAAGAGGAAAATTGTCTAAGTAAGAATCGACGAGAATCACTAAGTGATTCTCTCCGATTCGGCGAGAATCACTAATGATTCTCGCCGAGTCATCGAGAATCACTGGTTGATTCTCGCCGGTTGGAGCCGGCTGTCTCGACGCGCCAGAAATTTCTCTAAGGCAGAATCGTCGAGATTTAAGTGTGATTCCCGCCGATCATCCAGAATTCTGCTAAGTAATATTCGGCGAGAATCGTTGGTAATTCTCGCCGATTCGTCGAGAATCACCTACGATTCTCGCCGAATTTGACTTGGGCAATTTTCCGATTCTTTCTGGACCGGTCCATGTTACCTGCGGTATTTCGAACCTGCCTTAGGGCTTCTCTTTGGTGGGGCACACAACGGTCATCTTGATGACCTAATGTATAAATACACAGGTATTTTTGAACAGTAAGATAACGAAAAAATAAGCGAAGAAAAGAACGAGCGGCCGTCAAAACCTAGGTCGCGGAGCTCCGTCCGACTGTTGCGCCGCTCGTGCTAGGTGGTCGCCACCGCTGATTGAGGTTTCCTCCTCATCTCCCGGCGACAGAAGCTCTCCCTCGCAACGCGTCTCGCGTGTCCTTCTTGAGAACCCTTGTCTCTTGATTTGTTGATCGGGAAAACTATCCCAATCCGAATCAATTGAGACGATTGATCCAAGATCGACCGCTGGTAGACCTTGCAGGCTTAGCTAAGAAGATTGGATCTACATAGCATCACCGCCTCCTTCATTGAAGCCGTCGATCTAGAGGAGATTCTTTCCAAGAGAGATCTACGGTCGTGGACTCTTCGTCGACGTCAAGAACACGTCGTCTAACGAAGAGAGACACCTTGATCTCCACAAGTTGTTTGTATTTCCTATACATTTTATTTCCTTTTTGATTATAAAGGAACGGTTGGTTCCTAGTTCTAAGGGTTGGGTGCAACCCGTGTTGTGGGAGTGGTGACTCCTACGTGTGGAAGGGTTCCTTCCGTTAGTGCAAGGATTGGATTTCAATCCTGTTGGTGAAGTGACCGAGTCGTCCTTGGTTGGGAGATAGGTCGAAGGGGGAAAGTGGACGTACCCAAATCGGGGAACCACTATAAATTGCTTGGGTATTTTTTGTGCTGTGTTGTTTGATTTACTTGTGCAGGTAAAACTTTAATTCCGCAAAAACGCTACAAGACACCTATTCCCCCCCCCCATAGGTGAAGCTAGTTGGCACTAGGTGGACTTTCAAGTGGTATCAGAGGGAGGTTCCTCGTCAAAAAGGTTCACACCTTGAGGAGAATCCTACCACCGGTGTCAACCAGAATGGAGCTGGAATATGATATCTCTCCTCTTAGACTCCCCGCGTGCATAAAGGACTATTATCCCATCTGGAAGATGAGGGTATCTTTTATTTGGAGGCCATCGACCCTCGCGCATCAATCATCTTGGAAGAGGGTCCATTCATTCCCATAAAGGCCTCCTGCTCTGGAAAGGATATGCAGATCCCCAAGGAGACTACCGAAATGTCTGAGATTGAATTCTCTCTATTCAACTTGGATAAAATGATTCGTAAAATCATCCTGGATGTCTGGACTGGACCTTCCCGGTCAAGACTTGAAAAGTGTAGGACGGCCAAGTCCTTGTGGCAAACTGTATCAGACCTCATAGAGGGATTAGACAGAACAGGGATAAGTCGCCAGCAAGAGGATGAGGCATATATGGGGGTCAGCATTTCTGAAGAAGAAAGTGATGACCAATTTCTCAGTATCAGGGCTCCTGTGTCCTTGTCAGAGACTGAAGAAGAAGTTGAGGAAAGCAGTTCTGATGAAGCTGACTCAACAGTCTCTGCCGATATTAACGGTAACCCTGAACATCAAAGCCAGGAGCAGGTTGATGGCGAGGATGCCCCGCCATTTGCCTGTGCCGACTTGGATCTCCATCTTGAACGCCGCCGCTACATGTTCATGGATTTTGATGGTCGTTGCCGCAACCATCGCCGCGACCATCATCGCAACCGTCGCCGCAACTGTCGCCGCCGCCGCCGACTTTTCGTCACGTCATTATAATTATAATGTTATTTCCTTATTGAAATAACATTATAAATCCTATTTCTCTAATTTTTAATTTCATAAGTTTATAAATTTATAATTTAGAGGTTATAAATTTATAAGCTTATGTTTGTGTTGTTGTTTTTTTAATTTTCATTCCTTGTTAAACTTTTGAGTGGCTAGGATGAAGTTGATTTTGATGGAGGGTGATGGAGTGGTGTAATAGCTTATATATATGTATGTGTGAGGGAGAGAGAGGCATGATAGAAGAAGAAAAAAAAAGAATCCCTAACCTAACCTCACGGTTTTGTCCAAAACAAGCCGCCCCTCTTCCTCTCGGCTTGGCCGATCCCGACGCCAGGAGGAAACCCGCTTGCTGCTGCTGCCGCCCCCTCCCATGGGCTGTTTCCTTGCTGCTCCGACTATCTCCATCCTCCTCCGGTGTGACTCCGAAGAAGGCGGCTCGGCTCTTCTTCATCCGGTGCGACTCAAGTGACCTATTTTGGAAGTGTGACTCTTCCACGTTCTCTTGCTCCTCCTCCTCTCCTCCCCTCTAAAATTCAGAGTTAGGTAACGCTTTCCTATCCCCTAAATATTGTGTGGTTTCATCTTGTATGTGTGAGAATGGTGGAGTTTTGGGTTTCAAAAATTTATCCTAATTATTGATTTTAAGCTTGCATATGAAAATCTGAATTTATATTGCATTTCCTATCCGATTTCGCGAAGATTTTCCGTAAGGGTAGGTCCCCTTGGATGTTTGCAAGCTGGGGTTGGTTTAGCCTTTGGTTTCGAACGGATCAAGAGGATTTGGTATATCCTCGTATGATTTTGTTTTGAGGGTTGTAGCTTGGACTATTTTCCGAATCGAAGCTTTAGTCCGGAACGCCCTCGTTGTGGATGGAAATGATGTGTTGCGATGTTAGATGTATGGTTAGGATATGCTATTAGTGAATGTGTATGTTCATGCAGGTTTGGGTGGAAACTTCCCATTTGTGAGATCGCGCAATTACAAACGAAATGCTGCCGAAATTTCAAACTTTGCACGCGCACCACGTGTTCGTTGAAATGCCTCTTAGGTTGTTTTAGATGCTCGTTTGGTGTTCGCTCAAATTCCCCTTAGGCTTTTAGTTTTGTTATTTTTAGTTTTAGCTCTGCGTAGGCATAGCCTGCATCAATTTGGTATCAGAGGGAGGTTTGTCAATTTCCTAATTGGCAACGATCCGCTCTTTCCTTGCTACCCCTCACTTGCACTTAGGCACGTTTTCGTTGGTTTTAAAATTTTATTTTTAGTTTTATAAACAAAAATATATATATATATATATATGTTTTATATTTCTAATTAATTTTAGTTGTTTCGGATTGGTCTGTCATGGCGCACGTTGGGAATCCCCTTCCCTCACTTACCTCGGTTGGTGCATTTCGCAAGGAGATGAACCGCCAATGTGATGACCTAAAGGGATTAATAGCGCAACTTAACGGTCAGCTACTAACGCCTCATCTTGAGCCCCCCAGGCAACAGCTTAGGGCCCCTGTTCCTCGTTCGAGGATTAGTCAAGCGATTATGACACCTTCACCGCGCACCTATAGGCCTGTTAGAAATCCTGCTCCGACCTATGATGGGTTTGGTGATCCGCGTGTATTTTTATGTTGGGTGAAGGATATGGAGCGCTATTTTGAGAGATATCAGATTGTGGATCCCCACAGGATCCCCGTTGCAAAGCTACAATTATGCGGTCGAGCACACACCTTCTTGCTCAATGAGGAGCGACGTTTTGGGACGTCCCTCGACGACTCACTTGTAGGTTGGAGGATTATGAAGAATTTATTAACGGATGAGTATTACCCTCTATACTGCCACTCTCCGTCGTCTGATTATTTGAGTGAGTTGCCGCCTACGTCGAACCAGTATGTCCCCTCGTACTCCCATGCTCAGATATCTCCTGATTTTGTTTCTCCCCGCCAGGGCACTAGACCCGATTCTGATCTTAGGAGTGCCTGTAAGCCTCACGCTAGATCCTTGCTCCACCAAGATCTATCTATTTCACGCACTTGTACCCCTACCGTTAGTGAGAAGGAAAGGGTTAGGTCCTCTGTTCCGCCTCCTGTCATTGTCCCAACTAGGGATGCTATAAAACCGCGGGATAAGCCTAGGCAAAATGTTAAAAGTTGCAAAGAGAGCGCTACATGTTATGCTTGTGGAGTGATTGGCCACTATGCCGTGGAGTGCCCCACTAAGCCTAGGGCTTTGGCTCTTTTAGCCTCGACGTCTGAGCCCACCACTGAGGGCGATGCTGATTGTTCTGACGACTGTAGTGACGACGAGGAGATTGGATATCCTAGTGACCTGGATGATGACGTCTCCGCTGAGGTATCTCTTCCGGGGATTAGCCCACCTCCCCTCGACCTTATGTCAGGCCCATCTCCTATGTTAGTAGAGGAACCGTATAATGGCCCAGAGTTAGCTGACGTACCAACTGAGTTGGAAGATTTACTTTGTGAGGGATCCGTCCTTTTGGATCGGTTTACGGACTTGTTAGGACATGACTTGATTTTACCTAGTCCGACCCACCTAGTTAAACCGTCGTTTTTAGCACCTCCGCTTGAGATGTCTAGTGAGCTATGTATTATTGAGTATCCGCCGGCGGGCATGTTTTCATTTGCGACTGCGTATGATTTCACGGCGACTGTGCCTATTGATTTGGTGCCCTCACGACTTTGTTATCCACCAAATCAAATTGCACATATCTTTCGTCCATCCTGGTACGAACTGCATGTAAACATATCATTGCCTTATGCCAGTGTCTATGAGTTGCATCACTTTCACGCCCGTTCACCTTCGAGAGCTTCTGACTGCGGAATTGTTGATTCTAATTTAGTCTGGTTAGCCCTCGAGTTGATACCTTCGGGTTCCGTAACAAAATTTTTATAGTGGAGCGCCGACCCTTTCATGATTTTCAAGAATTTTGGATTTAGTGCAATTTCTTTGGATTTTTAAGATGCAGTCGATTTTTCACCGCATGTCAATTTTTCGGATTTAATTTTGCAAATCTGGTCTCCATATGAGCGGCTTTCTCCGACGTTTCTCTCTTCCACTTCAAATTCTCATGGGTTGAGAGGTGAGATTTTTGTCGTGTCGCTCTTCCATTTGGGTTTCCTGGTTCTCGCATTGGATGGTAAGAACTGCGCTACTTTTCTTTATGCTGACACATCTATGAGGTTTTCTGCTGTGCTTGCTCATGACAGGTTCTCTTCTATTGCGGACGCCCGCAATGCTTGTCCTTCCCCGTGGATGTCCGCTCTTGCTACGCTACTTGTGGATGTTGCTGCCTCCAGCTATTCTCTCCCTGACCACTCATCGGAGATGAGTGATTTTGAGCGGGGGAAGATTGATGGCTAGGATGCCCCGCCATTTGCCCGTGCCGACTTGGATCTCCATCTTGATCGCCGCCGCTACATGTTCGTGGATTTTGATGGCCGTTGCCGCAACCGTCGCCGCGACCATCATCGCAACCGTCGCCGCAACTATCGCCGCCGCCGCCGACTTTTTGTCATGTCATTATAATTATAATGTTATTTCCTTATTGAAATAACATTATAAATCCTATTTCTCTAATTTTTAATTTCATAAGTTTATAAATTTATAATTTAGAGGTTATAAATTTATAAGCTTATGTTTGTGTTGTTTTTTTTAATTTTCATTCCTTGTTAAACTTTTGAGTGGCTAGGATGAAGTTGATTTTGATGGAGGGTGATGGAGTGGTGTAATAGCTTACATATATGTATGTGTGAGGGAGAGAGAGGCATGATAGAAGAAGAAAAAAAAGAATCCCCTAACCTAACCTCACGGCTTTGTCCAAAACAAGCCGCCCCTCTTTCTCTCGGCTTGGTCGATCCCGACGCCAAGAGGAAACCCGCTTGCTGCTGCTGCCGCCCCCTCCCGTGGGCTATTTCCTTGCTGCTCCGGCTATCTCCATCCTCCTCCGGTGTGACTCCGAAGAAGGCGGCTCGGCTCTTCTTCATCCGGTGCGACTCCGGTGACCTATTTTGGAAGTGTGACTCTTCCACGTTCTCTTGCTCCTCCTCCTCTCCTCCCCTCTAAAATTCAGAGTTGGGTAACGCTTTCCTATGCCCTAAATATTGTGTGGTTTCATCTTGTATGTGTGAGAATGGTGGAGATTTGGGTTTCAAAAATTTAACCTAATTATTGATTTTAAGCTTTCATATGAAAATCTGAATTTATATTGCATTTCCTATCCGATTTCGCGAAGATTTTCCGTAAGGGTAGGTCCCCTTGGACGTTTGCACGCCGAGGTTGGTTTAGCCTTTGGTTTCGAACGGATCAAGAGGATTTGGTATATCCTTATATGATTTTGTTTTGAGGGTTGTAGCTTGGACTATTTTCCGAATCGAAGGTTTAGTCCGGAACGCCCTCGTTGTGGATGGAAATGATGTGTTGCGATGTTAGATGTATGGTTAGGATATGCTATTAGTGAATGTGTATGTTCATGCAGGTTTGGGTGGAAACTTCCCATTTGTGAGATCGCGCAATTACAAACGAAATGCTGTCGAAATTTCCAACTTTGCACGCACACCATGTGTTCGTTGAAATGCCTCTTAGGTTGTTTTAGATGCTCGTTTGGTGTTCGCTCAAATTCCCCTTAGGCTTTCAGTTTTGTTATTTTCAGTTTTAGCTCCGCATAGGCGTAGCCTGCATCACAGGTAACTTCTTCCTCTTGCCCCCCTCCTCTTGAAGTTCCTGAAGACAGGAACAATTCAGAGGGTAGTCCTTCCAGAGATGCAAGGGATATGGATAGCTTCAATCAAAAGATTGAAAATCCTGATTCCCTTGAGGGTGCCCTTCAGAAGAGCAACTTACTTGTGGAGGAGCAAGCTAAGGAGATTGCTCAGCTGAAGACCTTGATGAATCTCCAATTGGAATCCATCAAGGTAAAGGACTCAAAGATCTCGGATCTAGAGAGTCATCTAGAGACCGAGAAGAGGATTGTTTCTAACTTTTACAAGATAGATGCTATCAAAAGAAAAGCAGAAAATGGGTGGATCTCCCAAATCGTTAATTCATGGAGAAATGGGGAAAATGTGTACAGACCCCCCACCCCGAGCAGGAAGGGCACACATCATGCATTCACGTATGACCATAGGAACAACCATGGTCACTGCAAGAATGATCAGCCCTCATGTGGAAATACCCACAGTGCCAGAGCTGTTGATGAGTTGTAAATATACCTATATTTTTGTATTTTAATTATGTCATTTTACTTTATTTTTGTCTTTTTTAGTTTATTTTCTTTAATAAATTGTTTCTTTTTTGTAATTTTTTTATTTCTAACTTAGTTTTTTGTTTTCTGATTTTTTCAGAAAAATATTTTTTCGGCCCTGTCACGCCCGTGTCACCCCCCGACACGGGCGTGTCAGGCTCCTCAATGCAACCAGCCGGTCAAACTCAACAATTCCACTGTTCAGAGCCAGCTCCCCGTCACGCCCCCCTGTCACGCCCGTGTCAAGGCTTGTCACGCCCGTGTCAAGGCCGACCCGCAAGCTTAGTCAAACAATCAATGCTGCCGACATCAGGATGCCAGCTGTCCCGGTCACGCCCCACCTACACGCCCGTGACAATTCTGTCACGCCCGTGACCGCCACATGGCCCGCCCCGAAGTCAAAGCGCGCGTCAAATCCCCAGAGCCAGCTCCCCGTCACGCCCCCCTGTCACGCCCGTGACCCGGGGCGTGACCGCCACGTTTTCAGCCGAAGTCAAAGCTCCAGTCAAATCGCCAATCAACTCATAAACAGTACTGTCACGCCCCCCTGTCACGCCCGTGACCTAGGGCGTGACCGACCCGAAATTTTGCCTATAAAAAGGCAGCTGCTGTATAAGATTCTTGTCCACCTTTTTGGTCCATTTTGCTAAGGGGTTATGCTGCCCATTTTTATTCCAAATGCTATGTAAGAGAAATTTCTCCCCCTCTCCTTAGCTTTTGCTATTATTTTGTGTCTTGTAACTTGTTCTTTTAATTAATAAAACGTGTTTTTCTTCTCTTTATACGTGTTTGGAATGGATCTAAGCAACTCTCCCTTTAGCAATCTTATTTCTTTTCTTTTATGTTTTATGTTTTCTTCATTTATAAGCCTTTTAACTCAGTTTAGTTTAGGATTTTTCCGCACTTTCTAGCCATTATAATGCCCGTTTTACTTTCATTTTCCGCACCCGTTTAGCTTTAGTTTATTTTTATTTTCACTTTTTATGCATTTCTACCGCATTCTAGCGGTAGAAATGCACTTGTTCTAATTTTTCGCCAACTTCCATTTTGCGTTTATTTGCAAAACTTTTCGCTCCGTTTAATTTTTATTTTCTCTTTTTATGCATTTCTACCGCATTCTAGCGGTAGAAATGCAGTCGATTTTAATTTTCCGAGCACTTAGCTTTTCGTTTTAATTTTCAAAACTTTTTGTCCGGTTAATTTTTATTTGCACTTTTTATGCATTTCTACCGCATTCTAGCGGTAGAAATGCAGTTGTTTTAATTTTTCAGTAACTTTGTTTTTCTTATTTTTGCAAGAGTGCGTGCGTGTATGAGTTAGATTTTATTGCTTTATTTCAATTTCTGTAGAGTGTGTGTGTATGCATTTATTTTCGCCTACTCGTTAAGAGTTAAATGGCGCTCTGCTTTCATTTTCCGCCCACTCGTTTGAGTGGGACTCGTCTTTTATTGCTTTCATTTTCTTCCTACTCACTTGAGTAGGAAAACTTAGAGTGCGTGCGTGTGTTTACTTTATTGTAGAGTACGTGTGTGTGACTTTACTTTCCTGTAGAGTGTGTGCGTGTATGAGTATAAATTTACCCCCGCCCACTCGCTCGAGCCGGGATTCGCATTTACTGCTTTCTTCAGTCCTACTCGTTTGAGTAGGACTTGCAATTTTCAGCTCTATTTCCTGCTTTCTTTACAGCTTTCTTTATCGCTTTCTAGCATAAGTGTCCCCATTCCGATGAGTGGCTAACCGCCCTTAGCCCTCAATATCGAAGAGCATTGGGACAGATAAAGTAGCTTTAAATAATTAAAGGTCCTGTTTTCTATTCAATTAATTTTCTTAAGGTTTGCCCCGGGTTAACGACGCGTAGGACCGCATATCGATGTGCGGGCCCTATTTCCGTTATCCATACGCAACGCCGAGAGGCCGCACGTATGGACCGATCACCCTTGGGTAAAGAGAGATCCGCGCTAACCCTCGAGAGAGGAGGCACGCGACTCTACCGGATTTGGTTCCCCACCCAATAGCGGGGTTCTCAGCATAATGCGGGCGTTAAGAGAAATCCTTCGTCGGTCTAGCGATCGGTCGAATAGTCTTAGCGTTCAGGTGAGCGATAGTCCTAGAGATAAGTGAGCTCATTCCTTTGGAACCTCCACGGCCGAGTCTCCGCCTTAATTAATTTGAAAATTAGGATCTCTTTTTATTAAAAGTTATTTTAGTTCAAATTCTCTTTTGATATCGTCGCGCCGAGTTCTTCGTCGGCCTTCTGCACTTTATTTCCTGCTTTCATTTTCTGTATTACTTTTATTTTTATGTTCGCCATTTCTTTTTTTTATATAATCCACCTAAAATATTATCGGTAGAATAATAGGCTTTCAGGGAAAGAGTAGATATAGCTAAGCCGGCCCCGAGAACAATATGACCCCGATATTCCTCCACACGGGAATATCTTGTACTACACGCGATAGGTGCACTTGCCTCCCTCTCGTTAAAACTCAGTTTCTAACAAAACAAAACGCTCTTCTTTTTATAAATAAAAACCTCCACTTTCACACCTAAATAAGAGCCGGCGTTTTAACCATCAGCTGTCATGGCTACCCCGGAGAGAATACTCAAGGCTCATCCTAAGCCCTTTGTATTCTCGGCCTCAGCCCCAACTCATCATGAATCTACCAGAACCAGCTCTCACTGCAATACTTTCCACCCTAGGACACAGGAAAGGGGGGTCAGGAAAAATGTGGTAAGTACTCATGGGGCCTCTAGAAGCGTGCTGACTTAAAGGAAGGCACCACCTCCAAGGCCACTTGACACTCACCACATGCATTCTTTCCACCCTCCCATGTGTCACGGTGGAAAAGGCAATTTTGTGAGCAGAACCGGCTTTATCCCGTTTAGAGCTAAGATCATGACTACCTCAGTCAACAGATCAAGTCAGAAACGGCGATACAACATTCACGAGTGTTGGTCCTATGGCAAGGTGGGTCACTTTGCCATAGATTGTTTGTACAACCCCTCTGTGTCAAGGGCAAGGGCATATCCACATCCTCGAGGCAAAGTTAGCCATCCCACCAGGATTCCTGTGGGAAGGCATTCAAATTGTTATGCTGACAAGAACCTAGGACCCAATACTTATTGGGTTCCTAAGGAAAGATAACTCTTTCTTGCAGGGTAGTCTAGGTTCCCGTAAACCTGATGGGAACCTAACAGGAGATGCTCTAAGAATGACGTGTAAAAGTATATGGAATAGGAGTAGTGCTATCAACACAGGCACATGTCAGTTGACCTCCTGATGTGCCTTGTGCTGATGATCTAAATGATACATCCTGTTATCACAGGTAATTGCAATTAGCCTAAATGTTTGAGCCATAATGCATAAATAGTTCCATATATATATATGTATGTATGTTTACATATCCTCACTAAGTAATAAATTCCCACTTTTTGAAAGTAAATGGTTATATGGAGAATTCTTCACATGTGCTCCTTCACCTAGGGAAGGAGTAAAATTGTGAGATAACCTTTAGTTCCATTAGTAAAGATTAGTATGACAATCAGGTACAAGTTCGCCCTCGGAAAATTGAGAAGATACGTCATTGGGAATCACTGAGAATAATAACTGACATCAAGGATGTTGCGTTTATCGATCTAGAAATAACTTATGAAATTTGCTAGCCACTGTTATTGGGTTAGGTAAACAAAAGTTGATGTGCCTCCTAAGCTGTGTGGTGTGTTGAAACATACTTGGATTAAGAAACAATCATTTTGAATCCTTTCCAACCCTTGACAAAGACGTAAATTAGGAATCCCGGCAATTTCCGTCGAACTAAAGTCATTCCCATCAAACTGAAGTTATACATAGATAAACCCGATCTACATATATATATATATATATATACCCAACAATCAAACCTTTCTCTATTCTAATTCCCGCCGACTCTTCGACTTCCAATATTCACCGAGACCTCCCCGCAGGAATCCCATCGATCCTCTCCTCCCGGCGATTTCCATCTTCGTGAGCCGGTGTTGACCTAACTCCGAATCCCGTAGGCCTTCCCGCTCGTATCTAGGGTGTTCGTCCAGGCTTCGCCGCAGATCATTGTCGCGAGTTTCTTCGGGTGGTCCGTCGTCTCCCTGGTGAAGCAGCCGGAATTCCCTCTTCCTCTCCACATTAGGTAACCTTCTCTTGTCCATTATAGTGATATAATCTTAGTGTAGCTTTGGTATTCACTCTCGTGGTTTTGGAGTATACTTAGACTTGGGAAATCCCTCCCTAGGTTTGCAATGGCTCCAAGAACTACTGCCGGCCTGGTCACCGGATGCGAGTTGGTGCGAACCGGGTTCTCCCATGCCTCGGATGAATTCAGAAATATCATCATTATGCTTGAGGAAGTGGGACTCACTTTCGTACTAGAGCACCCTTGCAAAATCCTGGACAAGGAAGTCATGGAGTTCTTCGCGACAGCCAAACTCCGAAATGAAGACACATACATCAAGAGTAAGGTTGCTGGGGCAAAGATTAAGATGTCTGCAAGGAAGCTGACCCAATGCTTGTAGCTATCCAGTTCCGAGCAAGAAGATTACCTAGAGGAACATGATAGAACAAGGACCCTATCATTCTGTAGACTGTCCAGGGGGACAAGGTCAATAAAGAGAAAAGACATGAGCGAGGAGGGGAAACTGCCGTCAGACATCATTAGGAAGGTTTTAATTTGCAAACCTGGATCACACGACCATATCTCAGGGGATATGTTCAAGACTCTGGTGGCGATTGTCTGCAGAAAAAGCTTCAACTGGGGAGTCATGCTCTTTGAGAAAATTAAAGACACTCTCCGAACCCCAAGCTTTGGTAGAATAATAAGTCTCTATCTTAATCAGCTGGACGGAGATAAATTTGACATGAGCAAAGGAGTGCCCCTGCACTATTTGAAAAAGCTGGACTCAAGCATATTCGACCGGTGGGAGCGTCGAATAGGGCAGTTTGCCGTGGACATAGACCAAGAAGCATCTCCAGTTGAGGACACCAGTGCTCCTGCACATTCTGTGGCAGTTCCCAATGAAGTTCTTGATGCACTGACTGCAAGAACTGAGGGGGAGCCTCTACCTGCTTCTGATAATATCTTATCTGACATCTCTCAGATAGATAGAGATGCGGTTGAGACTGTGCAAGAAGATAGTGAGGAGGTGGTGGAAGATGAAGTGGCTGATGAGGAGGAGGAAGAGGAAGAAGAGGAAGATATGAATTATATGGCCGATAAGACTGAGAACATGGAAACTGAGGAGGTGGAAGCAGTACCTGAGAGGGAGAAAGGGGTGGATTCTCGGGAGGATGCTGATGTTCCATTTGAGGAACAAGCTCCTGAGAGATTGGATGCAAGAATGGAGGGGGAGCCCTCCCAACAACCCTTTGTGAACAATCCGGAACATCCTACAGTGGATGCCGGTATTCCCCCCGTGGAATCTATTCTAGTGTCCAGCTCACCCAGTGCCTCCGCTGAGGAGACAGACCAGGGCGTGCCTAAGGTTCCTCCACTTCAAGCAAGTTTAGCAAATCATACGGTAAACATTGTCCAAGGGATGCTGGATGAGCTTAAAGATAAGTTTGAGAAAGCCCAAAACAAAGTGCTGAAGAGAATGAAAAAATCTGAGGATCACATGCTCAAGAATGTAGTACAAATCAATCATAAGCTAGATGAGATGGAGAAGAAATTTGAAGAAAAATATACAGAGGCAGGCACAGCAGTCTCTCTTCTAATGAAAGGACTGAAAAAGAACATTGATGACCTAGCAGTGGTCAATAATAATACACATGTTGTGGAAGATAACATCCAAAAGTTTAATGCCAACATGGTGACGCTGAACGAAAATTAGAAGACACTGCTGGATGAATTTGGTAAAACTGTGAAGCACGTTGATACATCCCTGCATTCTTACGCAAACTCTATAGCCGCCGAAGCCAAAAAGGTGGAGGAGGAGTATAAAGCTAAGATGGAGGGGCTTCAAAAATTGATAATTGAAAACGTCGCTCAGTCTAATAGGTATGAGTTTGAAACGGCCCACTGGCTCGTACGGCAGGCATCGGGCTTACATGTCCCTGTTGCCCCGCCAGAGGATGAGGGCTTAGCTGATGCTGCTGAGGAACAAATAAGGACTAAAGAAGTACCACTGAGTGAAGCCGAGTCAAAGAAGGCTGCTGCAAGGGCTGAGCGAAGAAGCTGGTTTGATCAGGAAGCACTCATAAAAGCTAAAGGCAAAAGGCAAATCCAAGAAGGAACTTCAAAGGAAACACCAACAGAAAAGAAGATCAGAATGAAGGAAGATGAAGTGCGTAATGAAAGGTGGAGCCCAGTCTCAAAAAGTATCATATTGGACACCTTTGCTCTACACCAAGGGGGTAAGTTAAAAGGAATGATGTGTATAGTCAATACGAGTGGGAGCGGCACAAAATGTATGAAGCCAAAAGAAACTTATTCGTCAGGACCAATACGGTGGCAAACAAAGCACCCCCTCCGAGATACTATCCAAAGCCCAAAGAATATTTTGAGCGGCAAAGAAGAAAGTTCTTGGCTCAGCAGCTTAAAGAAGAGATAGATAAGGATAAAGAACTCTAGGGTGTTAGCTAGTGCTTTCCTTACGTTTTGATTTTCACTATCAAGTAAAATTGTGAACATTTAATGTGGATATATATATATATATATGTGTGTGTGATTTGTTGATTGGCTCTCATATTAGTCTGATTGCTCTCATTATCGTTCTCTTGGTTTAATGCACTTATTATCTTAGTTGTTGAAATTCATCTTAGCTAGTAGGATTTTGCCTTCGCAATAGGGGGAGATCGTTGGGTACTGTATCCACAATTACCTGGATTTGAGGAAGCCACCTGTCTAGCTAAGATGAATTCACATTGTATTTGATGAAATCTTCTAGTTGTGCTTGCAGTTATTCCATGCTAAGTACACACCAATGTCAGGGTGCAGTGGGTCAATATACACGGGTCTGCGCGACGTAATCCCTCGTTGAGCAGATCAGTGTGTTGGCCTACGTGTACTCTCTCTATTGGAGTGTACTTAATTTCAAGTACAGGGCTATGATAGAGCAAGAGCAGATAAGGAGCAAGGATGGGCCAAAGACCAGCTCTCGGAAAGAAAGTGGAAAAATTGTCTAAGTAAGAATCAACGAGAATCACTAAGTGATTCTCTCCGATTCCGCAAGAATCACTAATGATTCTCGCCGAGTCGTCGAGAATCACTGGTTGATTCTCGCCGGTTGGAGCCGGCTGTCTCGACGCGCCAGAAATTTCTCTAAGGCAGAATCGTCGAGAATCAAGTGTGATTCCCGTCGATTCTCCCCCGCTTCTATATCAGTGCAGCCAAAATTCTGCTAAGTAATATTCGGCAAGAATCGTAGGTAATTCTCGCCGATTCGTTGAGAATCACCTATGATTCTCGCCGAATTTGACTTGGGCAATTTTCCGATTCTTTCTGGACCGGTCCATGTTACCTGCGATATTTCGAACCGGTCTTAGGGCTTCTCTTTGGTGGGGCACAAAACGTTCAACTTGATGACCTAATGTATAAATACACAGGTATTTTTGAACAGAAAGATAACGAAAAAAGAAGCGAAGAAAAGAACGAGCGGCCGTCAAAACCTAGGTCGCGGAGCTCCGTCTGACTGTTGTGCCGCTCGTGCTAGGTGGTCGCCACCGCTGATTGAGGTTTCCTCCTCATCTCCCGGCGACAGAAGCTCTCCCTCGCAACACGTCTTGCGTGTCCTTCTTGAGAACCCTTGTTTCTTGATTTGTAGATCGGGAAAACTATCCCAATCCGAATCAATTGAGACGATTGATCCAAGATCGACCGTTGGTAGACTTTGCCGGCTTAGCTAAGAAGATTGGATCTACATAGCATCACCGCCTCCTTCATTGAAGCCGTCGATCTAGAGGAGATTCTTTCCAAGAGAGATCTACGGTCGTGGACTCTTCGTCGACGTTAAGAACACGTCATCTAACGAAGAGAGACACCATGATCTCCACAAGTTGTTTGTATTTCTTATACATTCTATTTCCTTTTTCATTGTAAAGGAACGGTTGGTTCCTAGTTGTAAGGGTTGGGTGCAACCCGTGTTGTGGGAATGGTGACTCCTACGTGTGGAAGGGTTCCTTCCGTTAGTGCAAGGATTGGATTTCAATCCTGTTGGTGACGTGACCGAGTCATCCCTAGTTGGGAGGTAGGTCGAAGGGGGAAAGTGGACGTACCCAAATCGGGGAACCACTATAAATTACTTGGGTATTTTCTGTGCTGTGTTGTTTGATTTACTTGTGCAGGTAAAACTTTAATTCCGCAAAAACGCTACAAGACACCTATTCCCCCCCCATAGGTGAAGCTAGTTGGCACTAGTTGGACTTTCAATACCCTCTCCCCCGTGGGGCTACTGGAGGGAAAACAAAAGGCGCATCTCCAAAAAGTTGCGGGCAGTAGCGTTGAATGTGGCCTGGTTGGTTGCATTCAAAGCACACTCGTTCCTGCCTTCTGCCGTGTTGCTGAAATTGTGTAGGTGGAGGTAATGCTGGCGGTTGCGAAACCGGGAGCTCCTCTCTAAAGTTCTGGTGGAAACGCCCGCCACCCCTCCGATATCCTCTTCCTCTTCTATTGTCAAATCTCCTTCTATTGTTGGGGCCGGCTTCCATCATGCCCTCCGCTGGCCTCTTACCACTTCCCAAGTGGTCCGCTTCCAATCTCTTCGTCATATCGATAATCTCCGCCATACTAGAGTCCGCTATAAACAAAAGGGCTTGCCTTAAGAGATCTCGCAAGCCTTTGTAGAATTGTTTGGCGTACCCTCTGTCATCCAACTCATAGGAGTCAGCGAATCTAGCAAAGTGCTAAAACTCCCGTTGGTACTCTGTCACCGACATGGACCCTTGCTTTAGTTGCAAAAATCTCTCTTCAAGACCATCTCGAGCGGTCGAGGGGATGAAATGATCTAAAAAGGCTTCAGAGAATTCGCTCCAAATAATGTCCGTGTACACTCTTCCACGAAAAGTGGAGCCCATGAGGGACTTCCACCACCTTTTGGCGTGCAGTTCTAAGAGCATCACCACAAGGGTCACCGCCATATTTTTTTGACATCTTATTCCTGCCAACAATTCTTATATAGTGTCGAGCAACTCTTCCGTACGCACCGCCGACTCTGTCTGAATATTAGCGGGAGGGGAGAGAGCTCGGAAAGTGCTTAACCAACTAGATCTCGGACCCTGTTGTTGTATAGGTGCCTGCTGAGATAGGGACCTAAAGGCGTCCAAAATAGCTGTGAGTGTCTGCCCCAGCTCTGATTGTTGGAATTGTGTAGGCACGTACGGGGCGGGGGTGCCCCTCACTGGCTCAGCATGTACTGAGATCTACACATAGGGTACAAACTTAAGGTTAAGTTGGCTAATCTAAGGTTAAAGATGGACAAACTTAGTGTGAATTACATATGGGCACACCACTGCTTCCGCTAAGTCAGTTTGTCCCCAAACTGACTAATCAAACGGGGGTGGCACCATTGTTAAGTGACTTTCTCCTTGGAGGATCATAGCAAGCTGATACCATTTGTAAGACCCCCCCTCCCGGAACACAAGACACGACACGGGAGGGGTTTTATGCCCAGAACAGCCGCCTTGCGGTAACACTAACACTCGGGTCAGCCTGTACCACAAGACGCCTATCCTGCCGGCTTCAACCAATATCAACATATAAATGCTAACCCAACCATAATAATAAAAGAAGTCAACCCACACCAAGCATATGTCCATAAGTACAACAAAAGAAGAACTAAACAAGCTTCTACATAATAAGAGTATGTAAATAGAATTGCCCCGAAGGGCTACAACAAAATCTCTCTCACTCACATCTATAACCGACGGTAGCGACGGTACCGTCCCCTCAGGCCCTGTCGTCTTGGCCTGGCTGTCCAGCTGCATAGCCTGCTGCTCCACCTGCGGGGTTTACTCCTAAAAAGGAAGACGTAGCAACCGTTAGTCTTAAAGACTAAGTGGCTTCACATCCGCTCCGCCGGCGACTCCTCGGCACCGGGAGGAGAAAGGAACAGGTACAATATATATATAACAGTAGTACAAGCAGGTGAAGTAAGCATACAAATCATAGGTAGCAATAAAAGTAGTGTATAAATGAACAAGCTCTTATTCTACAATTCTACCATCTACATCAGCAATAGAGTATAATGTTATAACAGTAAGTAACTCAACTTATATGAATCAATATACAAGCATATAAGTTGAGGGTCGTTCAGCAATAAGTAACTCATCATATTGGAGTGCCCATACAAACTTATACGATGAGGGTCTTGTGTATGTAACGAAGTGCAATGCTATATATGCAATGCAATGACACACCCATGATCAAGCACATTCAATCACTGTGTCGACACAGACTTATAGTTCCCACTATTCGAGCAGGTAGCTAACCTCTCAGGCGTCAACCGTCGTGGCCAAATGGTGACAGTAGAGCGGGCATCTCCACTACTAGGCTGGTATCCACACTAACTGGCCTAGGCCTCAATACGCCTCAACGCTAAGAACACAACAGCGGAGCTCACATGCGTACTACGGCTCATCGGGTTCTCTTGGGTAAATGAGCACCAAGATCCTAGCCCAGAACTGGCCTATGCGTGACACGGAAGGAGCCTCGGAAATGAACACGAGGACCAAGACCAACCGTTCACTAGGTACTAAAGGAGCCTCGGGACGTGAACACCGAGTACCAAGCCCAACTGTCCAAGGTCTAGCTGTCAACTCTCATCGGTGTGACGATTGGCGAGCCCGTAGACCTGCCACACTATCCTTAAACCGGGATTATGACACCACGTGTCGACTCAGACCACATGCAATTTCATAATATCGTGGCATGGAAGGAGCCTTAGGACGCGAACACCGAGGACCAAGCCCAACCATCCATCAAATGCAGAAGGAGCCTCGGGACGTGGACACCGAGGGCCAAGCCAAATCGTCCAACTTTACTCATCTCAATCTCATTCCAACTAGTGACGGTCAAAACCGCACTTGTTACTTCCACAATGCTACCCGTAGGTAGATGACACTCTAAGCATTGGATTACTAATTCCCTTTTATCCATTCAACATACATCATGTCCATAGTTAAATCATTTATACATCCATCAATTTATAACTACCCATTTATACCAAGCTCTTTCCTTCAATTAAGCTTGTCCACAACTCGTTATACGAATTCAGATTTATAACCTCAACTTATCATATCTCTATGATGATTATGTCGAAAGAGTTCACCCAAGCCTCGAGTTGGATCGCAACATTAAATTCCACCAAATCGCATTCCACGTTACACAGCCTAGAATTTAGGTGCAGCCTTAATCCGGGCAGCAACTTCGACCAAGGATTCCCGAGGCTATAGAAATTCGACGAGTGAGTGTAACCACTCGTTGGAAATATAATTTCAAGAGATACAACTTTCGTGTTTAGTCAAAAGCCCAGATTTCATCGCATCACACCAGAAATTCACTCGAAGCCTACTGCGTACAGGATACAGATTTCCTGGGTGGAATTTCCCACAATTGCAGCAGATTCGAACTGACTTTCCCGTGGCTACAGGTATCGCTGGGAAATGTGAACCCACTCGTTGGAAAGATAATTTCAAGGGCTACAACTTTCATGTTGAGTCGAAAACCCAGATCTGGACAGAACACTTCCCAAATTGGCCACGAAGATCGTTGCGTGCAGAAATCAGATTTCTGCACGCATCTTAAGGTGAGATGAACGACATCCGTTCTTCTTCCTCCTTGCACCAATCTTCCAAAAACTCCTCCAGAAAATCATCCACCCTTATTCACCCTCATGAAGCCATATTTCTCCACGAATCCCTCTCTCACCTTCACTTTGAATGATGAGGAGGGTGAAGACACCTAAACCTAGATTTACAAATCTAAGCATGGCTTCCCTAGGAAATCATCTCCTCACCATCAAGACTCTATGGAGTCGATATCTGTCCTAGAATATAACTACAGATCTAGCACCAAGGGAGAAGAGAGGAAGCTCACCTCGTTTCCAGCGATACCATCATTCCCGACCATGGATCTAGTCATCCTTCTTTGCGGCATCTCTTTATTGGTGCCATTGTTCTTCACGGCAAAGGAAGGAGGGAGAGAGAGTGAGAGAGAAGGCCGCCTCCAGGAGCTCCGATGGCTTCCCTTAGCTCGGTCAGATTCGCGAGGTCCGCGATGACGGCAAGATTGATCGGCAAGGATGGCTAGGGTTCGACTTTATCTTTTCTTATAAACCGATGTATTAGGTTAAATCCCTTCTACCACGTGTCACCCTCTGATTGGACCACCCAAATTAGGTCTTACTTGAAATGACAGGTCCAAGGAATCATCCAGCACGAATCCCGAGTTCGGTTCAGTCTGCCTGTACAAGCCGGCGAATCTGCCTGGCGAAGAAAACGCACAAGTCAAATTCGACAGGAATCAATTGTCATTCTCGACGATCGGTGAGAATCGCCGAGCATTCTCGACGAATTCGTCGGGTATAAACAATGATACCTGGCGAATTTCACTTCGCCAACTTATCGGAAATCCTGGCGTTGAGTGCGTTGAGTATCATTCAGCGATACTCGACGATCGGTGGGTATCACCAGGCATTCTCGGCGATCGGTGAGAATCGCCAGGCATTCTCGACTAATTCGTCAGGTATCAACAATGATACTCGACGAATTTCACTTTGCTAACTTATCGGAAATCCCGGCGTTGAGTGCGTTGAGTATCAGTCAGCGATACTCGACGATCGGTGGGTATCACCGGGCATTCTCGACGATCGGTGAGAAGCGCCGGGCATTCTCGACGAATTCTTCGGGTATCAACAATGATACCCGGCGAATTTCACTTAGCCAACTTATCGGAAATCCTGACGTTGAGTGCGATGAGTATCAGTCAGCGATACTCGACAATCGGTGGGTATACCCGGGCATTCTCGACGATCGGTGAGAATCGCCGGGCATTCTCGACGAATTCGTCAAGTATCAACAATGATACCCGGCGAATTTCCCTTAGGCCATTTCCTTTCGATCTGTTTGATATCACTCAACCCTACACTCCATTCAACGCACTTGAAACCTTTTTCCAGTGCACCCCGACCCCGAGTCAAGTCTCTTGACTCAAAACTCGTGCGAGGGGCCTAGCGCGAATTGGTACGTTACATTTACTACCATCCCAGCACCGCTGATAATATGACCTAAGAAGGCCACCTCCTTTAACCAAAACAGGCATTTGCTGAACTTCGCGTACAGCTGGTGCTCCCATAGCCTCTCTAGAGTCAATGTCAGGTGTCGTGTATGCTCCTCCTCCATCCTTGAGTAGATAAGAATGTCGTCAATAATTACGATGACAAATACATCAAAATACTCCTCGAATACCTGGTTCATGAGGCTTGTAAATGCTGACGGCGCATTTGTGAGCCCAAAGGGCATCACTATAAGCTCAAACAGTCCATATCTACTACTGAAGGCGGTCTTCGGAATGTCCTCCTCTCGAATCCGTAGCTGGTAATAACCTGACCTAAAGTCAAGTTTCGAGAAAAAATGCGCTCCCTCCAGTTGATCAAACAACTCATCAATCCTTGGCAGCGGGTATGTATTCCGGAACGTCAGTCTGTTCAGCGCTCGATAATCAATACACAAGCGGAGACTTCCGTCCTTCTTCTTGACAAATAACACCAGGGCTCCCCACAGTGAAGAGCTTGGTTGGACAAACCCTGCCTCTACTAGTTTCTGCAACTGACTTCAGAACTCTGTCAACTCTTTCGGGGCCATCCGGTAATGGGCCCTAGATACTGGCTTGGCCCCTGGCACAAGCTATATCTTGAAGTCCTGCTACCAGTACGGAGGTAGCCCTGGCAGCTTCTTTGTAAAAACGTCGGCAAAATCTCATACTACTGGAATGTCCGTCACAGATTCCTTGACCTCCGCCATCTCAAATAGAACCTGATAAACCTATTCCCCCTGTAGATGGGCCTTAACGGCCTGAACTGACGATAATAGAATATGGGGGGCGAGTCTTAAACCTTCGATAACAATAAAAGAGTCCCCGTGCCTCACGGTGATCCTTTTTACTTGAAAATCAATCTAGGCATGGTTCCAGTGCAGCCATGCCATGCCCAGAATAAGGTCGTAGTCCATCAGCTTAAAAAGTGTCGCTGGAGCCTCGAACGCCTTTCCACCAATTTCTGCCTCCATATTGCAGTGGTTCGAGGTAAGGATTTCAGATCCATTGGGTTGTCGCACCGTCATCTCCTAGCCCGTGAATCACTCCACGCCTTCAAGTCCTACGACGAACGTCTCCAACAAAAAGGAGTGAGTAGCTCCGGTATCGAAAAGCATGCGGGCAGGCTTATCACTGATTAAGACTATACCTGGGGCGATTAAATGTCTTAGGATTCTATAACGAGTTTTCTTTCCTATTTATTCTATCTAGTGCAGTTCTACAAATTTGACAACTGAGAAAGGGAATTCTATTTAAACAATTAAACATGTCGGCGTACCTACAATGATTTGCTCTTGGTTTCGATGCTGCGCACAGTCCAAAGCATACACCTGCTCCCTTTCTTGTCTACAATCTCCCCCCTGGTATCCACGTCCTCGGCCATGACCTCGGCCCCCAAAATACTGCGCTCGCTGGGCAGCTGGTGGAGCTCGTTGGGGTGCCCCTCTCATAGGGCAATTTCTGCGGATGTGCCCAACCTAATGGCAGTGGAAGCACTATGGCGGGGGATATGCCATTACCCTGGGTCTCGGCATCTCCTGCATCCGAAGAGATTAAGGGGCCAATATCACCTGCTCCCTCGGCTCCTGCCTCACTTCCTGACGAGGCTGGTCCTCTGTCCTTCTCCCATCTGGTATAGCACCTCGCCGCTGATCATTTCTGCCTCTCTGGCCCTGATCCTCTGCTTTCCACTTCTGGCCCCGAGTGGTGTGCCAATCGGCCTCAATCCTCTTTTCCATCTCCAAAATCCAGGAGATAGGCCCGTCGGATACAAACAAAAATTCCTCCCTCAACTCCTCTTTCAGGCCCTTATAAAACCTCTTGATGTACCCTACTTCATCCAGCTGGTAAGAATCTGCATATCGAGCCAAATGGTCGAACTCCTGATGGTACTCCACCACTGTCTCGGTGCCTTGCTTTAGCTGTAAGAACTGCTCCTCCAACACATCCTTGGCTGATTGTGGAACAAAATGCTCCAGCAGCGCGGCCCTAAACTCTTGCTAGGTAATTTCCGCAACCTCCCTATCGGCAAACGTCGTGTCCAGCAGCGTCTTCCACCATATATTGGCATGGGAATCAAGTCAAGAGACAACCAAAGCCACCCTCTCCTCCCAGGGACACCGTATCCCGATCAGCATTTTGTACATAATATCTAGCCATTCTTCCATCCAAACTACTGACACTGTCCCCAAGTAGGATAGGGTAGAAAGTCCTCGGAAGATGCTCAACCATTTGGCCCCCGGGTTTGACTGTGGAGCCGTAGCCTGTTGAGTCCGGAAGGCCTCAAGGATAACTGTAAGAGTCTGCCCCATGTCTGACTGAAGGAAAGGAGTGGGGACTTGTGGAGTTGGTGCAACATCCGGAGTCTTTAGAACTCCACCCTGTGGCGTAGGCTATGGTGGAGGCTACGTAACAAAATCCATAATGAGAAAACGTTAAATCTTTACTAAAAATGGACAATTTATATGTGATCCCCATATGGGCACACCACTGCTTGAGCTACTTAGTTTGTCCCCAAACTAAGCTCGAGCGGGGGTGACCCAGGGTTAGTGGACTGCTACCTTTTTCCGATCGATGTTACCCTTAGATACTGTTGGAACCCTAGGTTTTGATTTGAGTTCAGTCCTCTCTTTCTGTCTCTTGACCCAAGATTTATCTATGATCAAAGGTTAGTTGATAGGTTAGATTCTCTAGTTGTGTAGAATTGCTTTTCCAGATGAATATTTGGTTAAGTAGTTTTTCGTTCGACTATGGTCGAACGTCGCTCGACTATCGTCTATCGGCTGATCGACGATCGTCTATCAGTTGGTCGACGTTCTGTCTGCGTTGATAGCTCGACTATCTGTTGATAGGTCGACTATCTATTTGCTTTGGTAGTTCGACTATCTGTCCTGATAGTTCAACTATCTGATAGCTCGACTATCTGTTGATAGGTCGACTATTTGTTGTCTTTGATAGTTCAAATATCTGCTTGGATAGCTCGACTATCTATTGATAGGTCGACTATCTATCCGCTTTGATAGTTCGACTATCTGTTGATAGGTCGACTATCTGTTTTGCTTTGATAGTTCGACTATCTGTTGATAGGTCGACTATCTGTGTTGCTTTGATAGTTCGACTATCTGTTGATAGGTCGACTATCTGTGTTGCTTTGATAGTTCGACTATCTGTTGATAGGTCGACTATCTGTATTGCTTTGATAGTTCGACTATCTGTTGATAGGTCGACTATCTGTGTTGCTTTGATAGTTCGACTATGTGGTTGGATATTTCAACTATCTGATAGTTCGACTATCTGTTGATAGGTCGACTATCTGTTTTGTTTGATAGCTCGACTATCTGTTGATAGGTCGATTATCAATTTTTTTGTGATAGGTCGACTATCTGTTTGATAGGTCGACTATCTGTTTTGTTTGGTAGTTCGACTATCTGTCCGGATAGATCGACTATCTGATAGCTCGACTATCTGTTCTGATAGGTCGACTATTTGCTGAGGTAGTTCGACTATCTTCTTTGATAGTTCGACTATCTGGATCGTTCGACTATCTGTCCGATAGGTCGACGATCTCCGTGCTTCGGTCGACGATCTCCGAGGGTCGTTCGACGATCTCCGAGGGTCGTTCGACGTTTTGCTGTATGTTTTAAAATAGTTTTGTCGTCTTCTATGAAGTGACTAATTTCATACTTATTTTGGCATATTTTATAAAAGATTATCTGAATAAATTGTGATATTATTTCCATGCAATATCAGTTCCATTCTTTATGCATGAGCTAATCTTTTTCTGACAAAGTTGTTTGCCTTATAGCTGAGATATGTTTTCTGCTTTATCTGCCAGATTGTCCTTTATAGCCGTTAGACTCAAAAAGTCTTCCTTGGCTGTAAAAAGTCTTTTCTGATGTGACTTTCTCTAGTTTTATTTCATCAGAATTATTTGCAGCTTCTAGAAAGCTTTATCCTGTTATATGATATCTTCCTGCAGTATTTTGTTTTGCTTTATGCTTTTTGCAGCCCAGCTTGCAGAGTTCAGTAAAAGACAAGATTCAAACTCAAGTTAGAGCCGTTACTACTGCTGCTATATAAAGACTTCTTTGAAGAAGAAATCAACTAGTTCTCACAGATTGAAAAGCAAACTGCAGCATTCAAACTAAAAGCTTACAGTCTCCAACTGCTCTCAGCTCATTCACATCTAACTGAGAAGAAGCTTTAGTTCTTCACCCTTCTTCAACCTGAGTTCTCCTGCTTACAGGAAGATCTTCACTCAGAGCCTTTTAAAGAAGAAGAAGAAGAAGATAGCTGCCTGAAGAAGAAATTCTATTTAATATTATTTATCTTCTTGTAGCTTTTTCCTTCAGTAATTTCTGAAGTGTTTCTGCACTGAAGCAAGACTTCACCTGGACGCTCTTTTAGCCAGGGAGAGCCTTGATTCTCTTAGAGCTTTCTAGCTCAGTGCAAGTTATTGTGCTTCTCTAATCTATTGTAAAATAGAGAAGACACCTTAACCTCCTTTCCCCCTCCTGTAAAGGGTTATTACTCCCTTCAAAAGTATCCCTTGGTGGCAGGGCACCTGAACAAAAACCTGTGTTGGTTTTTAGACACCTGATCAAAAGTCTAAAGGGTTTCTTGATCTACCTGAAGCAGATCTTGTTGGTGGCAGGGCACCTGATCAAAAACCTGAGTGGATTCCTACCTTGTTGGTAGAAGAGTGGACGCACCCAAGTTGTTTGGGGAACCACTATAAATTCCTTGTAACGTCTGGATTGCTTTAATTAATTACTTGCATTGTGGCTGTGATTAGATCTTAACTAGGTTTGCTAGTTGCTGTTTAGGTTTCCAAGCCTTAACTGTAATTACAGTTGGCTGCCTTTTTGTGCACAACAATTGTGTTAGGCTCTAAGGTTTAATCTCAAATATCTATAACCTTCATTCCGCATTTAACTCCAAGGGAGTTGAGTAGAAAGTCAACTTTGCTAGTGCAATTTTTGATTACTCTATTCACCCCCCCCCCCCTCTAGAGTAGTATCTATCCCTTCTCTTTCAATTGGTATCAGAGGGAGGTTGACTGACTGAATAGGCTAACACCTAAGTCACAAGATCCTGATAGATACCAAAGTTTATAGATATTCACTTTCACTATCATGGCCCAGTCCAAGGATTACTCTAGCACCAGACCTCCAGCATGCAACTTGGCTAAGTTTGGCATCTGGAAGGCAAGGATTAAACTATATATGAACTCTATTGATGAAAGTATTTTTGCTTCTATTTTGACAGGACCACCAAGAGCACCTGCTGTAGCTACTGCCTCATCATCATCTGATATGAGTGCAGTGCCTCCTCCAGACTACAATGATGAATACAAAAAGGCAAAGATAGCAGATGCTAAGGCAATGAACATCCTGGCTCAGACAATGTCTGATGAAGTATTCCAGAAGGTTGCTGACTGCTCCTCAGCAAAAGCAATGTGGGATACACTGAACCAGATTATAGCTGGTTCAGCTGATGAAAGGAAGGACAGGAGGTCCAACCTTATCTCATAGTATGAGAATTTCAAGAAAACTGATGCTGAATCAGTTGAAGCTATGTACACAAGGCTCAGCTCAATCATCAATGAGCTGAGGACCCTTGACAAGGATATTTCATTGATAGAGGTCAATGATAAGATTCTTATGTGCTTCCCTAGCACATGGGATCTGAGGATCTGGCCTATCAAGGAAGCAAGAAGCACAACAGAAATCTCAACAGAAGCCCTTCTCGGCAAGCTCAAGTCTTTTGAGCAAGTGCTGAAGTCCAGGGAAGCTGAGGCTGAAGCAAAGACCCCAACTCCTACAAGAAAAGAGCAAACCCTTGCTCTTAAAGCTGCTGAAGCTTCTGAAGGAAGCCAGTCCAATGAGGAACTGATGGCATTATTTGCCAAAAGGTTTCTCAAGATGGGAAGGAAGGAATTCAGAAAGAAATCTTCAAAGTATGAAGATAAACCAAGGTATGATCGTACCCCTTCTAAAGAAATAATCTGTTATGGTTGCAGGAAGCCTGGACATATTATTCCAGATTGTCCAGAGGAAAAGAACAAAGATAAAAGAAAAGACAAGGATCAGCACAGGAAGCATTCCAAGCCATCCTTCTACAAGAACAAAAAGAAGGAGAGAGGCTTTGTTGCTGAAACCTGGAGTGATTCTTATGAGGAATCTTCCTCCTCAAGCTCCAGTGAGGATGAGGAAGAAAAGAAGGCAAAGGAAGTTTGCCTAATGGCAATTGATGCCTATGCAGCAATCACTCAGCTGTAGAGAATTCAGATTCTGATGAAAGAAATGCCAACTGAAGATGAGGTATTGTCTTCTTATGACTTTACATCTACTGAATTTAAATCTGAGTTTAAATCTTTATATTTAGATTTAATTAGTTCTGAAAAAGAAATTAAAGAGCTTAGAATTAAACTAGCTGAATCTGAATTAATTGCAAATGAAAACCTTAGGTTAACAGCAGAACTCACTAATGCTAGTGAAGAAATAAAATTCCTTAAGAATGAATTAGCTAAGTCCAAAGGGTTAGAAGAGTCTCTGAATGGTAGAAGCCTTAAGTTGCTTGAAATAACCAGCATGTCTAACACTTGGTCAGGCGATTAACAAATTAGGCTTAGGAGCATCTTCTAGTGAACCCCCAATCATTCTTAAAAACCAACTTTCAACTCCAGTGAATTTTATTTCATCTAGTGGAATAAAAAACACTGAGCAAGTCAATCAAGTAAATAGAGCTTTAAATAAAGCTAAAAGAGAGAAAAGAAAACAGAAATTTAAGGAATTACAAAGAGCGTCGAACGCTGCTCGACGATCGCAGGCCCAATGGTCGAACGAAGATCGACGATCTGGGTACCAATCGTCGAATGCCGATCGACGCTTTCAACAAGAATTTCAAAATTCCAACCAGAACGTTAGAAACCCGAATATGAATAGAAACCCTAGGTTCATTGACCCATCATCTGCATGGAGAATCCCATCTAGGAGATCTTACCCATTAGGTTATCACCCTCAGCCTGCTTATTCATTTATTTCCAGTTTTTCTTATGTGAAAAACAAGGGACCCAAGGTTACCTGGGTCCACAATGTTTAAATTGATTTATTTGCAGGTGAAGACCTATCCTATCACTCAAAATACGTGGTATTTGGATAATGGTTACTCCAAGCACATGACAGGAAATAAAGAACATCTGTCAAAGTTCAAGGCAAAGCTTGGCCCAAAGGTAATCTTTGGAGATTCAAGCTGTGGTCAAACTGAAGGCTACGACAGGATGACAATTGGAGCTGTAACATTCAAGAGAGTTGCTTATGTAACTGGACTGAAGCATAATCTAATTTCAGTAAGTCAGTTATGTGATGCTGGATACCAGGTATAGTTCTCTAACTCCCTTTGTAATATTACTTTAAATAATAATGTTGTATTAGTAGGTATTAGACAAGGTAACATTTACTTAGTAGATTTTAACTCAACTCACACTGAAATCTGCTTATTTAATGAAGTAACCAATAACAATACTTTATGGCATAAAAGGCTTAGCCATGTTAACCTCAAGAATATATCTAGGTTATCTAAACACAACCTTGTTAGAGGTTTACCTTCTTGCCCCTACAAGAAGGAGAGCCTATGCAAGGCTTGTCAATTAGGCAAGCAAACCAAGAACTCTTTTAAATCAGTAAATAAAAGTGATTCTCCTAGAATCTTGTATTTATTACATTTGGACCTATTTGGCCCAATAAATGTACAGAGTTTAGGAGGAAGTATTACACCCTAGTCATTGTAGATGACTTCTCTAGGTTCACTTGGGTGTTCTTTTTAAGAACTAAGGCTGATAACTTCAAAGCCCTTACAGACTTTCTATTATGTGTGCAGACTGAGTACTCTACTCATGTGGCCTTGATCAGAAGTGATCATGGTACTGAGTTTGACTCTCTTCTCATGCAAGAATTCTGTGAGAGAGAAGGTATCAAACATAGCTTCTCAGCTCCTAGAACTCCCCAACAAAATGGGGTAGTTGAAAGAAAGAACAGAACACTAATTGAAGCTGCTGGCACATTGTTGGCAGATGCTAATATGCCTCTTTCCTATTGGGCAGAAGCTGTTAGTACAACCAACTATGTCTTGAATAGAAGTCTGATACACAAGCTTAAGTGTAAAACTCCTTATGAGTTACTTAAAGGAAAGAAACCTAAAATAAATTATTTTAGAGTTTTTGGCTGTGTAGTTTATATTCATAATAACAATAAAAAATATCTTAGAAAGTTTGAAGCAAAGGCTTCAATGGGAATTTTTCTTGGATATTCCCAAGTAAGCAAAGCTTATAGGGTATTTAATAAATCATCTTCTAAAATTGAAGAGTCTGTTCATGTGTCCTTTGATGAATCCCAAATGTTTTACAAGGAGAAGGAAACTTCCCCTTCCTCAAGTTCATTACAGGTACAAGAATCTTCCAAAGATGTCACTCAAGAAATCCTCCATCTTTCAACTCTTCATATCACTGAATCAGACAGTGATGAAGACATTGCATAAGTTGTTGTTGTTCCACCAATAGTAGATCAAATTCCTCCTGAGGAATTAATCCCAACTATTGTTGAAGATCACATCCCACCTGCTGATATTGTCACACTTAGAGATCATCCTACATCTCAAGTGATAGGAGACATATTAGCTGGTGTTCAAACAAGACATCAGTTAAGACAGGATGTGATGCATGCTTGTTTCCTTTCACAGATTGAGCCCCTTACCATTAAAGATGCTGAGCTAGATCCCCACTGGATCATTGTTATACAAGAGGAACTCAATCAGTTTGAAAGATGTAAAGTATGGACTTTGGTTCCAAGACCTAAAGGCCAACTGATCATAGGCACCAAGTGGGTGTATAGAAACAAGTTGGATGCAAATGGAATCATTGTAAGGAATAAAGCTAGGCTTGTAGCTCAGGGCTACAGACAGGAGGAAGGTATAGATTATGACCAAACCTTTGCTCCTGTTGCAAGGCTAGAGGCAATAAGGATCTTCTTAGCCTATGCAGCCTATATGAAGTTTAAGGTTTTTCAGATGGATGTCAAAAGTGCTTTTCTTAATGGTGAGCTAAAGGAAGAGGTATTTGTTGAACAGTCCACCCGGTTTTGTTTCTTCAACTCAGCCCTCACATGTATTCAAGTTGCAGAAAGCTCTTTATGGACTCAAACAAGCACCAAGAGCCTGGTATGAGACTCTAGCTAGTTTCCTGTTAGAGCACAACTTTGTTAGGGGAGTAGTTGATAGAACCCTCTTCGTCAAGCACCACAAGGACACAATCCTGTTAGTTCAAGTGTATGTGGATGACATTATTTTTGGTTCCACTGATCCCAAACTATGCAAAAAGTTCTCCAACTTAATGCATTCTAAGTTTGAGATGAGTAGTATGGGTGAGCTGTCTTACTTTCTTAGTCTCCAAGTAAAGCAAGATGTTGATGGCATCTTCATCTCCCAATCCAAATATGCCAAGGAATTGGTAAAGAAGTTTGGGATGGCTGATGCTTCAGCAATGCATACACCTATGGCTACTAATGTAGTTATTGATTCTGATGATCGGGGAAAGCCTGTTGATCAAAAGAATTATAGGGCCATTGTTGGTTCCCTTTTGTATTTAACTGCAAGTAGGCCAGACATAATGTTTGCTACATGCCTTTGTGCTAGATTCCAGGTCAACCCCAAGGAATCTCATCTGATTCTTCTCAAGAGAATCTTGAGATACCTGAAGGCATGTCCAAATCTAGGAATTTGGTACCGAGCTGAGTCAGAATTTGAATTAATTGGATATTCTGATTCTGATAATGCTTGTTGTCGAGTTGACAGGAAAAGTACCTCAGGAACTTGTCAGTTCCTGGGTGAGAGATTGGTCTCTTGGTTCTGTAAGAAGCAGGCCTCTGTCTCAACTTCAACTGCAGAAGCTGAATATATAGCAGCTGCTAGTTGTTGTTCACAGATCCTGTGGATACAAAATCAACTTTTGGATTATGGGTACTCACACAAGAACACTAAAATCATGTGTGACAGTACAAGTGCTATCTCCATTGCACAAAATCCAGTGCCACCACTCTAGAACGAAGCACATTGAGATTAGACACCATTTCCTGAGAGATTGTGTGGAAAAGAACAAGATCAGCCTTGAGTTCATATCCACAGACCTTCAGAGAGGTGATATATTCACCAAGCCCTTAAATGAACAGAAGCATCTGTTCTTTTTGGTTCAACTAGGCATGATTAATGGAAGAGACTAAGTGTGACGTCTGCCTTGTTGAAACCTGTTCGAAGATAGTCGAACGACGTTCGATGATAGTCGATCGGATCAAGTCTATCATCGACCTATGGTTGAAGATAGCTTATCTGCTTGAAGATCGTCGACCAGCGTTCGAAGATAGTCGAACAGGTCGAGCCTATCATCGATCTATGGTTGACGATAGCTTGCTGTTTCTGAAGACAGAAATAGTCGAACGATTGATCGACTACTCTGCTTCAGGACCGATCGTCGAACGACCGTTCGACCATCGTCTCCAGTATCTTTTAAATAGATCGACGATCGCTGTTTTAATATAAAGCCGATGGTCGACCTAGGTTAAGAGATAGTTGCTTTTATCGTCGACAGAGAGCGTCTTTTCGCATTCCGTCTTTTCGCTTGCGCTCCGTCCTCGCCGTCTCTCTCTCGTCTTCTCCATCTTTTTCGATGGCGATTGCTCCAGTGCTTCTTGCATTAGTGAAGTTTGATGCCGGTTTCAGCGTAGATTTCGACGCCTTCAGCTGCTGCGAACCAGGAATAGTGGAAATTCTAAATCTGTGCAGAGATCAAGGGTTAGAGAAACTCATGTCCTACAGAATAAAGATAAACACTCAAGAGATCAAAGAGTGGGCTTTCACTTCATCTTCAACTGATGACTCGATGACTGGAACAATTAGCGGAGAAGAGGTAATATTGACTCCCGCTATTCTGACTGAAATTTTTGGATTGATTAATGGTGAAGAAGAGTATGAGCAAGATACTCCTGAGTTCGGAAGGATGTTAACGGAGCTAGGACATGCCGAAGGCATTCCCTCTAAGCTGCTCAAAGTGAATTTCCCGTTTAAGATTAAGTTTCTTGCGGAAATAGTTGGAAAAGTGCTACTGGGAAAGCACTCCGCCCACGATAATATTACAAGGCAGCAATTTGCACTAATGTGTGCAATTGTAAATAAGAAGCAGATCAATTGGGCAGGCGTTCTTTTTGATTTGATAAGGAAAAAGAATGGCAAGAAAGAAGTTACCCTAGGAAGGGTAGTTGGAATTTTTCTGAAGGAGAAATTCCCCCATCTGCTAGTGTCAGCCGCCACCTCCATCAACGCCAGCAAGAAGATGGATCCATCGCTGTTTGCAAAGTGGAAAAGGACCTTCCTGAAGCCCGCTCCCGCAGGGGTTGCTCCAGTTACTTCTGAGAGCACCAGGACTGTCTCAGTCACTCCCCCCTTCTAGCAGCTGGCTCAGCAAATCCATCTCGTCCATCTTCTTCATCAGTTTTGCCGTCTACTTCAGTTGAAGTTCCTTCAACTTCAATTGAAGTACGACATTCTGCTTCTCCTCCTACATCTCCTCTCCCAACTCATCTTGTTGGGATTTCTCATCCCAGTTTTGATTTGTTGGTGTCTGAGATTTCTTCTCCAGTTCACTCTCCAATTCCCTCTCCTGATCACATTGATCACCCTGCATCCACTCAACATCTCCAGTTCCATCTCCAGTTCATCCTCCAGATCATCATGCATATACCATCTCTGCTGTTCTTCCATCCTCTGAAATTCCTCCATCATCTTCATCATCTTCTTTTGAAATAACTCCATCTTTTATTTCTAGCATTGTGGAGTTAATTACCCCCTCAATCAAAACTATGATTGAAGAGGCAATTGCTCCCCTTGCTTCTTCTATATCCTCCTTGACTGCTGCTATTCAAAAACTCTCAAAGTCTGCTGAGCCCTCTTCTTCTAGGGGACTGGTTTCAGTTTCTACTGAAATCAGGCAGGGGGAGATGCTTGATGAAGATGTCTCAGAGCAGCCTTTGGACTTCCCTCCAGCAGATCATCATGCAGTAGCAGAGAAAGCAACAGAAGATTCAGCTCCTCCTCCTCTATTTGAAAAGGAAATTTCTGATGCAGTATTGAAATCTGAATTCATTGTTAAAGCTTGTTTAGAAGAATGTTCTACTCCCTTTGTTGCCCTGTACCTAGAAGGAATTATCACCTCCTTTCTAGATGAATTGTGGGAGTTAGGACATACTGTGGTCGATTCTGAAGGTATTCCCTTTACTTACTTTTTAGACTTGTCAACTGATATGCTAGTTTGGGAATATCTGGAAGGCATGATTAGATGTCATTTAGAACAATTTTATTCATAAAATTACAGATAAAATGGAAGAAGTTCTAGATGCTCAAGAACCTGTTATCCAAACTGCTCTAGAAGTTCAACCAGAATCAGGTGTTCAAATTTCTGAAGTTGCTCAGCCAGAAGTGCAAGCAGAACTGGTCACTATGACAGTTTCTGATCTTCAAGAATCAGCTGCAGATGTTCAAATTGAAAAATCTACTGTATGGGATGATTCCCAAGGCTTGGATTTAGATACTCTCCTAGCACAGGATGCCATGGAAGAAGAACTAGAAAGAGCTGCTCGAAAGGAAAAAAAGAAAGAGCTATGAAAGATGCTATTGACCCATATGATCTACCCATCTCCTCAAATTCTGAAGATGAAATCGATTCTGATGAGTCTGCTGAATCTAAAAGAAAAAGAATTGCTAAAAAGAAAAGAAAAGCTTGTTGCTCCTCCTTCTGCTAATCCAGATAATGATACACCTTATTATATACTGAAAGGTAATTGATCCAAAGTCAAAAGACTTCCAGCATTGGATGTTATTTTCTAAGAACCAGCAAAAGCAAAGGAAAAAGTCAAAGAGGTATGACTCTCTTGTCCCTAGATGGAATCCTAGAGGTCCTCCTCCTCCACCTCCCAGTGCAGGAGCCTCAGGAAATTTATCTTCTAAACCTGCTGCTAAGTCCGAAAGATCAAATCCATCTCAGTCTGCTCAAAGGAGAAGTTCGCAAGGATTCCAAGGTAAAAGTCAAACTGGCTATCAAAGACCTGATGCTATTAAGGAACAGGTAAAGGAGGTAGTATATCAAAGACTAGCATTTTC
This sequence comes from Platanthera zijinensis, assembly GCA_039513925.1. Classification (NCBI taxonomy): domain Eukaryota; kingdom Viridiplantae; phylum Streptophyta; class Magnoliopsida; order Asparagales; family Orchidaceae; genus Platanthera; species Platanthera zijinensis. The sequence continues at coordinate 154,365,437 of CM077092.1, forward strand.
TCCTCCTCAGTCCAAAGAACTTAAAAGCTCTACCTCTCCTAAGCCAGATCACTCTGAAAAGGATGTTTCAAAAGGTAAGCAAATTATTTTATCTGAAAATTCTAGCAAGATAGTTGCTAAGTCTGCTCCCCTTTCTTATCTAGTTATTCAGGATAAAGAACCAGTTGATACTTCTTCTGAGATTGTTTATGAAAGCCCATAGCTTGATCCTAACTTTAGGATGGCTCGTTTTCTTGAACTGGTTGGATCAGCGCAAATTAAGAAAGAAAAGCAGAAGGAAAGGACACTGCAGGATTGACCACAATGTCTAAATTCAGAATGAAGGAACTAGACAAGTTCCAGGTTATACCTGAGATATTTGATCCTTCAATGTATATGGAAAAGCATCCTGAGGCAGTGGTCCTAAGAACAACAGAATTGAAAATTATTGGAGAAGAAGACTTGAAGCTATCAAAAAAAGAATCTCTAGATCCCACAATAAAGATTACTTTTGTTTCTAGCTCTTCTGATCCTAAGCATAACTCTGAAGCACCTTAATTATTCATTGATTGACATTTAATTTCTTATCTGATTGATTGATGATATCTGCTTAGTTATCTCCCTTTATGCATTTTATTTCGACTTTCAGTAATTAGTTTTGTATGTTTTAATTGTTGAGAGACTTAACTCAAATAGGGGGAGATTGTTGGAACCCTAGGTTTTGATTTGAGTTCAGTCCTCTCTTTCTGTCTCTTGACCCAAGATTTATCTATGGTCAAAGGTTAGTTGATAGGTTAGATTCTCTAGTTGTGTAGAATTGCTTTTCTAGATGAATATTTGGTTAAGTAGTTTTTCGTTCGACTATGGTCGAACGTCGCTCGATAATCATCTATCGGCTGATCGACGATCGTCTATCAGTTGGTCGACGTTCTGTCTGCATTGATAGCTCGACTATCTGTTGATAGGTCGACTATCTGTTTGCTTTGGTAGTTCGACTATCTGTCTTGATAGTTCAAATATCTGATAGCTCGACTATCTGTTGATAGGTCGACTATCTGTTATCTTTGATAGTTCGACTATCTGCTTGGATAACTCAACTATTTGATAGCTCGACTATCTGTTGATAGGTCGACTATCTGTCTACTTTGATAGTTCGACTATCTGTTGATATGTCGACTATCTGTGTTGCTTTGATAGTTCGACTATCTGTTGATAGGTCGACTATCTATGTTGCTTTGATAGTTCGACTATCTGTTGATAGGTCGACTATCTGTGTTGCTTTGATAGTTCGACTATCTGTTGATAGTTCGACTATCTGTGTTGCTTTGATAGTTCGACTATCTGTTGATAGGTCGACTATTTGTGTTGCTTTGATAGTTCGACTATTTGCTTGGATAGTTCAACTATCTGATAGTTCGACTTTCTGTTGATAGGTCGACTATCTGTTTTGTTTGATAGCTCGACTATCTGTTGATAGGTCGACTATCTGTTTTCTGTGATAGGTCGACTATCTGTTTTGTTTGGTAGTTCGACTATCTATCCGGATAGATCGACTATCTGATAGCTCAACTATCTGTTCTGATAGGTCGACTATCTGCTGAGGTAGTTCGACTATCTTCTTTGATAGTTCGACTATCTGGATCGTTCGACTATCTGTCTGATAGGTCGACGATCTCCGTGCTTAGGTCGACGATCTCCGAGGGTCGTTCGACGTTTTGCTGTATGTTTTAAAATAGTTTTGTCGTCTTCTATGATGTGACTAATTTCATACTTATTTTGGCATATTTTATAAAAGATTATCTGAATAAATTGTGTTAGAACCCTAGGTTTTGATTTGAGTTCAGTCCTCTCTTTCTGTCTCTTGACACAAGATTTATCTATGGTCAAAGGTTAGTTGATAGTTTAGATTCTCTAGTTGGGTAGAATTACTTTTCCAGATGAATATTTGGTTAAGTAGTTTTTCGTTCGACTATAGTCGAACGTCGCTCGACTATCATCTATCGGCTGATCGACGATCGTCTATCAGTTGGTTGACGTTCTGTCTGCGTTGATAGCTCGACTATCTGTTGATAGGTCGACTATCTGTTTGCTTTGGTAGTTCGACTATCTGTCCTGATAGTTCAACTATCTGATAGCTCGACTATCTGTTGATAGGTCGACTATCTGTTTGCTTTGATAGTTCGACTATCTGTCCTGATAGTTCAACTATCTGATAGCTCGACTATCTATTGATAGGTCGACTATCTGTTTGCTTTGGTAGTTCGACTATCTGTCCTGATAGTTCAACTATCTCATAGCTCGACTATCTGTTGATAGGTCGACTATCTGTTTGCTTTGATAGTTCGACTATCTGTACTGATAATTCAACTATCTGATAGCTTGACTATCTGTTGATAGGTCGACTATCTGTGTTACTTTGATTGTTCGACTATCTGCTTGGATAGTTCAACTATCTGATAGTTCGACTATCTGTTGATAGGTCGACTATCTGTTTTCTGTGATAAGTCGACTATCTGCTTGATAAGTCGACTATTTGTTTTGCTTTGGTAGCTCGACTATCTGTCCGGATAGATCGACTATCTGATAGCTCGACTATCTGTTCTGATAGGTCGACTATCTGATGAGGTAGTTCGACTATTTTCTTTGATAGTTCGACTATTTGGATCGTTCGACTATCTGTCCGATAGGTCGACGATCTCCGTGCGTCGGTCGACGTTCTCCGAGGGTCGTTCGACGTTTTGCTGTTTGTTTTAAATAGTTCTGTCGTCTTCTGTGATGTGACTAATTTCATATTTATTTTGGCACATTTTATAAAAGATTATCTGAATAAATTATGATAACACTTCCATGCAATATCTATTCTATTCTTTATGCATGAGCTAATCTTTTCTGTCAAAGTTGTTTGTCTTATAGCTGAGATATGATTTCTGCCAGGCTGTCCTTTATAGCCGTTAGACTCAAAAAGTCTTCCTTGGCTATAAAGAGTCTTTTCTGATGTGACTTTCTCTTATTTTATTTCATCAGAAGTATTTGCAGCTTCTTAGAAAGCTTTATCCTTTTATAGGATATCTGCCTGCAGTATTTTGTTTTGCTTTATGCTTTTTGCAGCGCAGCTTGCAGAGTTCAGTAAAAGACAAGATTCAATCTCAATTAGAGCCGTTGCTGCTGCTGATATATAAAGACTTCTTTGAAGAAAGAAATCAACTAGTTCTCAGATAAAAAATTCATTCATCAAGCTTACAGCAAGATCAAGTTTACTGCTCTCAGCAATCTTCACTCAACTGAGAAGTGTTAGCTCTTCTGCTCTTCTTCAACCTGAGTTCTCCTGTTTCCAAGAAGTTCTGACTCAGAGATCTTTTGAAGAAGAAGAAGAAGAAGATAGCTGCTAGAAGATTTTCATTTCTTATTTTATATCTTCTTGTAGCTTTTTCCTTCAGTAATTTCTGAAGTGTTTCTGCACTGAAGCAAGACATCACCTGGACGTTCCTTGAGCCAGGGGGAGCCTTGATTCTTTTAGAGCTTTCTAGCTCAGTGCAAGTTATTGTGCTTCTCTAAACTTTTGTAAAGTAGAGAAGACACCTTAATCTCCTTTCCCCCTCCTGTACAGGGTTATTACTCCCTTCAAAAGTATCCCTTGGTGGCAGGGCACCTGATCAAAAACCTGTGTTTGGTTTTTAGACACCTGATCAAAAGTCTAATGGGTTTCTTGATCTACCTAAAGCAGATCTTGTTGGTGGCAGGGCAGCTGATCAAAAACCTGAGTGGATTCCTACCTTGTTGGTAGAAGAGTGGACGTACCCAAGTTGTTTGGGGAACCACTATAAATTCCTTGTGTCGTCTTGATTGCTTTATTTAATTACTTGCATTGTGGCTGTGATTAGATCTTAACTAGATTTGCTAGTTGTTGTTTAGGTTTCCAAGCCTTAACTGAAATTACAGTTGGCTGTTTTTTTGTGTGCACAACAATTGTGTTAGGCTCTAAGGTTTAATCTCAAATATCTATAACTTTCATTCCGCATTTAACTCCAAGGGAGTTGAGTAGAAAGTCAACTTTGCTAGTGCAATTTTTGATTACTCTATTCACCCCCCCCCCCTCTAGAGTAGTTTCTATCCCTTCTCTTTCAATTGGTATCAGAGGGAGGTTGACTGACTGAATAGGCTAACACCTAAGTCACAAGATCCTGATTGATACCAAAGTTTATAGATATTCACTTTCACTATCATGGCCCAGTCCAAGGATTATTCTAGCACCAAACCTCCAGCATGCAACTTGGCTAAGTTTGGCATCTGGAAGGCAAGGATCAAATTATATATGAACTCTATTGATGAAAGTATTTTTGCTTCTATTTTGACAGGACCACCAAGAGCACCTGCTGCTGCTACTGCCTCATCATCAACTGATATGAGTGCAGTGCCTCCTCCAGACTACAATGATGAGTACAAATAGGCAAAGATAGAAGATGCTAAGGCAATGAACATTCTGGCTCAGACAATGTCTGATGAAGTATTCTAGAAGGTTGCTGACTGCTCCTCAGCAAAAGCTATGTAGGATACACTGAACCAGATTTTAGCTGGTTCAGCTGATGAAAGGAAGGACAGAAGGTCCAACCTTATCTCACAGTATGAGAACTTCAAGAAAACTGATGCTGAATCAGTGGAAGCTATGTACACAAGGCTCAGCTCAATCATCAATGAGCTGAGGACCCTTGACAAGGACATTTCATTGACAGAGGTCAATGATAAGATTCTTATGTGCTTCCCTAGCACATGGGATCTAAGGATCTGGCCTATCAAGGAAGCCAGAAGCACAACAGAAATCTCAACAGAAGCCCTTCTCGGCAAGCTCAAGTCTTTTGAGCAAGTGCTGAAGTCCAGGGAAGCTGAAGCTGAAGCAAAGACCCCAACTCCTACAAGAAAAGAGCAAACACTTGCTCTTAAAGCTGCTGAAGTTTCTGAAGGAAGCCAGTCCAATGAGGAACTGATGGCATTATTTGCCAAAAGGTTTCTCAAGATGGGAAGGAAGGAATTCAGAAAGAAATCTTCAAAGTATGAAGATAAACCAAGGTATGTTCGTACCCCTTCTAAAGAACTAATCTGTTATGGTTGCAGGAAGCCTGGACATATTCTTCCAGATTGTCCAGAGGAAAAGAACAAAGATAAAAGGAAAGACAAGGATCAGCACAGGAAGCACTCCAAGCCATCCTCCTACAAAAACAAAAAGAAGGAGAGAGGCTTTGTTGCTGAAACCTGGAGCGATTCTGATGAGGAATCCTCTTCCTCAAGCACCAGTGAGGATGAAGAAGAAAAGAAGGCAAAGGAAGCTTGCCTGATGGCAATTGATGCCTGCAGCAATCACTCAGCTGCAGAGATTTCAGATTCAGATGAAGAAATGCCAACAGAAGATGAGGTACTATCTTCTTATGATTTCACTTCTGCAGAATTTAGATTAGAATTTAAATCCTTATGTTTAGATTTAATTAGTTCTGAAAAAGTGTTTAAAGAACTTAGTCATAGGCTAGCTGAATCAGAAATCATATCTATTGAAAACATTAAGTTAAAGGAAGATCTCACTAATTCTAGTGAAGAAATTAAATTTCTTAAGAATGAGTTAGCTAAATCCAAAAGGCTAGAGGAGTCTCTAAATGGTAGAAGCCTTAAGTTGCTTGAAATAAACAGCATGTCTAACACTAGGTCAGGCAATAACAAATTAGGCTTAGGAGCATCTTCTAGTGAGCCCCCAATCATTCTTAAAAATCAACTTTCAACTCCAGTGAATTTTATTTTATCTAGTGGGATAAAGAACACTGATCAAGTCAATCAAGTAAATAGAGCTTTAAATAAAGCTAAAAGAGAGAAAAGAAAACAGAAATTTAAGGAATTACAAAAAATGCCGAATGCTGCTCGACGATCGCAGGCTCAGTGGTCGAACGAAGCTCGACGATCTGAGCATCTATCGTCGAACGTCGATCGACGATCGCAAGCTCAGTGGTCGAACGGAGATCGACGATCTGAGCAGCCATCGTCAAACGCTGGTCGACGTTTTCAATATGAATTTCAAAATTACACCCAGAACTTTAGAAACCCGAATATGAATAGAAACCCTAGGTTCATTGACCCATCATCTGCATGGAGAATCCCACCTAGGAGATCTTACCCATTAGGTTTTCACCCTCAGCCTACTTATTCATTTATTTCCAGTTTTTCTTATGTGAAAAACAAGGGACCCATGGTTACCTGGGTCCACAATGTTTAAATTGATTTATTTGCAGGTGAAGACCTATCCTATCACTCAAAATAAGTGGTATTTGGATAGTGGTTGCTCCAAGCATATGACAGGAAATAAAGAACATCTGTCAAAGTTCAAAGCAAAGCTTGGCCCAAAGGTAATCTTTGGAGATTCAAGCTGTGGTCAAACTGAAGGCTATGACAGGATGACAATTGGAGCTGTTACATTCAAGAGAGTTGCTTATGTGACTGGACTGAAGCATAATCTAATTTCAGTGAGTCAGTTATGTGATGCTGGATACCAGGTATCATTCTCTAACTCTCTTTGCAACATTACTTTAAATAATAGTGTTGTATTGGTAGGCATTAGACAAGGTAACATTTATTTAGTAGATTTTAATTCAACTGATTCTGAAATCTGCTTGTTTAATGAAGTAACCAATAACAATACTCTATGGCATAAAAGGCTTAGCCATGTTAACCTCAAGAATATATCTAGGTTATCTAAACATAACCTTGTTAGAGGTTTACCTTCATGCCCCTACAAGAAGTAGAGCTTATGCAAGGCTTGTCAACTAGGCAAGCAAACCAAGAACTCTTTTAAATCAGTAAATAAAAGTGATTCTCCTAGAATCCTGTATTTATTACATTTGGACCTATTTGGCCCAATAAATGTACAGAGTTTAGGAGGGAAGTATTACACCCTAGTCATTGTAGATGACTTCTCTAGGTTCACTTGGGTGTTCTTTTTGAGAACTAAGTCTGATAACTTCAAAGCCCTTACAGACTTTCTATTATGTGTGCAGACTGAGTACTCTACTCATGTGGCCTTGATCAGAAGTGATCATGGTACTGAGTTTGACTCTCTTCTCATGCAAGAATTCTGTGAGAGAGAAGGTATCAAACATAGCTTCTCATCTCCTAGAACTCCCCAACAAAATGGGGTAGTTTTAAGGAAGAACAATACACTAATTGAAGTTGCTAGCACATTGTTGGCAGATGCTAATATGCCTCTTTCCTATTGGGCAGAAGCTGTTAGCACAGCCAACTATGTCTTGAATAGAAGTCTGATACACAAGCTTAAGTGTAAAACTCCTTATGAGTTACTTAAAGGAAAGAAACCTAAAATAAATTACTTTAGAGTTTTTGGCTGTGTAGTTTATATTTATTATAACAATAAAGAATACCTTAGAAAATTTGAAGCAAAGGCTTCAATGGGAATTTTTCTTGGATATTCCCAAGTAAGCAAACTTTATAGGGTATTTAATAAATCATCTTCTAAAATTGAAGAGTCTGTTCATGTGTCCTTTGATGAATCCCAAATGTTTTACAAGGAGAAGGAAACTTCCCCTTCCTCAAGTTCATTACAGGTACAAGAATCTTCCAAAGATGTCACTCAAGAAATCCTCCATCTGTCAACTCTTCATATCACTGAATCAGACAGTGATGAAGACATTGCAGAAGTTGTTGTTGTTCCACCAATAGTAGATCAATTTCCTCCTGAGGAATTAATCCCAACTATTGATGATGATCACATCCCACCTGCTGATGTTGTCACACTTAGAGATCACCCTACATCTCAAGTGATAGGAGACATATCAGCTGGTGTTCAAACAAGACATCAGTTAAGACAGGATGTGATGCATGCTTGTTTCCTTTCACAGATTGAGCCCCTCACCATTAAAGATGCTGAGCTAGATCCTCACTGGATCATTGCTATGCAAGAGGAACTCAATCAGTTTGAAAGATGTAAAGTATGGACTTTGGTTCCAAGACCTAAAGGCCAACTGATCATAGGCACCAAGTGGGTGTATAGAAACAAATTGGATGCAAATGGCATCATTGTAAGGAATAAAGCTAGGCTTGTAGCTCAGGGCTACAGACAGGAGGAAGGTATAGATTATGACCAAACCTTTGCTCCTGTTGTAAGGCTAGAGGCAATAAGGATCTTCTTAGCCTATGCAGCCTATATGAAGTTTAAGGTTTTTCAGATGGATGTCAAAAGTGCTTTTCTAAATGGTGAGCTAAAGGAAGAGGTGTTTGTTGAACAGCCACCCGGTTTTGTTTCTTCAACTCAGCCCTCACATGTATTCAAGTTGCAGAAAGCTCTTTATGGACTCAAACAAGCACCAAGATCCTGGTATGAGACTCTAGCTAGTTTCCTATTAGAGCACAACTTTGTTAGGGGAGTAGTTGATAGAACCCTCTTCGTCAAGCACCACAAGGACACAATCCTGTTAGTTCAAGTGTATGTGGATGACATTATTTTTGGTTCCACTGATCCCAAACTATGCAAAAAGTTCTCCAACTTAATGCATTCTAAGTTTGAGATGAGTAGTATGGGTGAGCTGTCTTACTTTCTTGGTCTCCAAGTAAAGCAAGATGTTGATGGCATCTTCATCTCCCAATCCAAATATGCCAAGGAATTGGTAAAGAAGTTTGGGATGGCAGATGCTTCAGCAATGCATACACCTATGGCTACTAATGTAGTTATTGATTCTGATGATCAGGGAAAGCCTGTAGATCAAAAGAATTATAGGGCCATTGTTGGTTCCCTATTGTATTTAACTGCAAGTAGGCCAGACATAATGTTTGCTACATGCCTTTGTGCTAGATTCCAGGTCAACCCCAAGGTATCTCATCTGATTCTTCTCAAGAGAATCTTGAGATACCTGAAGGGATGTCCAAATCTAGGACTTTGGTACCCAGCTGAGTCAGAATTTGAATTAATTGGATATTCTGATTCTGATTATGCTGGTTGTTGAGTTGACAGGAAAAGTACCTCAGGAACTTGTCAGTTCCTGGGAGAGAGATTGGTCTCTTGGTTCTGTAAGAAGCAGGCCTCTGTCTCAACATCAACTGCAGAAGCTGAATATATAGCAGCTGCTAGCTGTTGTTCACAGATCCTGTGGATACAAAATCAACTTTTGGATTATGGGTACTCACACAAGAACACTAAAATCATGTGTGACTGTACAAGTGCTATCTCCATTGCACAAAATCTAGTGCACCACTCTAGAACGAAGCATATTGAGATTAGACACCATTTCCTGAGAGATTGTGTGGAAAAGAATAAGATCAGCCTTGAGTTCATATCCACAGACCTTCAGAGAGGTGATATATTCACCAAGCCCTTAGATGAACAGAAGCATCTGTTCTTTTTAGTTCAACTAGGCATGATCAATTGAAGAGACTAAGTGTGACTATCTGCCGTGTTGAAACCTGCTTGAAGATCGTCGAACGATGCTCGAAGATCGTCGAACGGAGCAAGCTTGTCGTCGACCTATGGTTAATGATGGATTATCTGCTTGAAGATCGTCGATCGGCGTTCGAAGATCATCGAACAGGTTGAGCTTATCGTCGATCCATGGTTGACGACAGCTTGTTGTTTGTGAAGACAGAAATAGTCGAACGATTGATCGACTACTCTGCTTCAGGACCGATCGTCGAACGACCGTTCGACTATCGTCTCCAGTATCTTTTAAATAGATCGACGATCGCTGTTTTAATACAAAGCCGATGGTCGACCTAGGTTAAAAGATAGTTGCTCTTATCGTCGACGGAGAGTGTCTTTTCGCATTCCGTCTTCCCGCTTGCTCTTTGTCTTGCGCTCCATCCTCTCCGTCTCTCCCTCGTCTTCTACAGCGTTTTCGATGGCGATTGCTCCAGCGCTTCATGCAGTAGTGAAGTTTGATGCCTGTTTCAGCGTAGATTTCGATGCCTTCAGCTGCTGCGAACCAGGGATAGTGGAGATTCTGAATCTGTGTAAAGATCAAGGATTAGAGAAACTCATGTCTTACAGAATCAAGATAAACACTCAAGAGATCAAAGAATGAGCTTTTACTTCATCTTCTACTGATGACTCGATGACTGGAACAATTAGCGGAGAAGAGGTAATATTGACTCCTGCTATTCTGACTGAAATTTTTGGATTGATTAATGGTGAAGAAGAGTATGAGCAAGATTCTCCTGAGTTCGGAAGGATGTTAACTGAGCTGGGACATGCCGAAGGCATTCCCTCCAAGCTGCTCAAAGTGAATTTCCCGTTTAATATCAAGTTTCTTGCGGAAATTGTTGGAAAAGTGCTACTGGGAAAGCACTCCGCCCACGATAATATTACAAGTCAACAATTTGCACTAATGTGTGCAATTGATAATAAGAAGCAGATAAATTGGGCAGGCATTATGTTTGATTTAATAAGGAAAAAGAATGGAAAGAAAGAAGTTACCATAGGAAGGGTAGTTGGAATTTTTTTTAAGGAGAAATACCCTCACCTGCTTGTGTCAGCCGCCACCTCCATCAACGCAAGCAAGAAGATGGATCCATCCTTGTTCACAAAATGGAAAAGGACCTTCCTGAAGCCCGCTCCCGCAGGGGTTGCTCCAGTTACTTCTGAGAGCACCAGGACTGTCGCAGTCACTCCCCCTTCTAGCAGCTGGCTCAGCAAATTTATCTCTTCCATCTTCTTCATCAGCTTTGCCGTCTACTTCAGTTGAAGTTCCTTCAACTTCAATTGAAGTACGACATTCTGCTTCTCCTCTAGCTTCTCCTCTACCTCCTCATCTTGCTGGGATATCTCAACCCAGTTTTGATTTATTGGTGTCTGAGATTCCCTCTCCTCCTCAGTCACCAATTCCCTCTTCAGATCATCTTGATCACCCTGCATCCACCCATGTATCCCCACATCATTCTCCAGCTCCATCTCCAGTTCCATCTCCAGCTCATTCTCCAGCTCATCTTGCATATACCATCACTGTTGTTCTTCCACCCTCTTAAATTCCTCCATCATCATCATCATCATCTTCTTTTGAAATTACTCCTGCATTTATATCTAGCATTGTAGAGTTAATTACCCCCTCAATCAGAACTATGATTGTTGAGGCAATTGCTCCCCTTGCTTCCTCTATCTCCTCTCTAACTGCTGCTATTCTGAAACTCTCCAAGTCTGCTGAGCCCTCTTCTTTTAGGGGCCTGGTTTCAGTCTCTACTGAAATCAGGCAGGGGGAGATGCTTGATGAAGACGTCTCTGAGCAGCCCTTGGCCTCTCCTCCAGCAGTTCATTTTGCAGTAGCAGAGAAAGCAATCGAAGATTCAGCTCCTCCTCCTCCTCTATCTGAACAGGAAATTTCTGATGCAGTTTTGAAATCTGAGTTCATTGTTAAACCCTGTTTAGAAGAGTGTTCTACTCCCTTGGTTTCCCTATACCTAGAAGGAATCATCACCTCCTTTCTAGATGAATTGTGGGAGTTAGGACATGCTGTGGTCGATTCTTAAGGTATTCCCTTTTCTTATTTTTTAGACTTGTTAACTGATATGCTAGTTTGGTAATATCTGGAAGGCATGATTAGATGTCATTTAGAATAATTTTATTCATAAAACTACAGATAAATTGGAAGAAATTCTAGAAGTTCAAGAGTCTGTTATCCCATCTTCTCCAGAAGTATAACCAAAATCAAGTACTCAAATTTCTGAAGTTGCTCAGCCTGAAGTGCAAGCAGAACTGGTCACTTTGACAGTTTCTGAGATTCAAGAATTAGCTGCAGATACCCAGATTGAAAAATCTACTGTATGGGATGATTCCCCAGGCTTGGATTTAGATGCTCTATTGGCACAGGATGCCATAGAAGAAGAACGAGAAAGAGCTGCTTTAAAGGAAAAAGAAAGAGTTATAAAAGATGCTATTGACCCATATGATATGCCTATCTCTTCTAATTCTGAAGATGAGATCGACTCTGATGAGTCTGCTGAGACTAAAAGAAAAAGAATTGCTAAGAAGAAAAGAAAAGCTATTGCCCCTCCTCCTGCTAATCCAGATAATGATACACCATATTATATACTGAAAGGAATTGATCCAAAGTCAAAAGACTTCCAGCATTGGATGTTGTTTTCTAAGAACCAGCAAAAGCAAAGGAAAAAGTCTAAGAGGTATGACTCTCCTATTCCTAGATGGAATCCTAGAGGTCCTCCTCCTCCACCTCCCGATGCAGGAGCCTCAGGAAATTTATCTTCTAAATCTACTTCTCAATCTGAAAGATCAAATCCTTCTCAATCTGCATAAAGGAGAAGTTCGCAAGGATTCCAAGGTAAAAGCCAAACTGGCTATCAAAGACCTGATACTGTTAAAGAACAAGTTAAGGAGGTAGTGTTGGGATTTGTCTCCACAATGCCTCAGATTTGTAGGAGGTCAGACCTTGAACTAAGATGAATTAAGGTGTATTTGATGCTGTGTTTAAGTTGTATGTGTGCAGGTTCTAATTGCCAAGTGTAGACCAATGTCAGTCTATAATGGGTCACCAAACACAGGACCATACAATGTAATTCCTCATTGTGTGATCCAAAGTGTTGGCCCATGTATAGCCTCTCTATTGGGATACACTTCCTTCATGCACTTGGATTGATGGACAGAAGCATTGGAGCAAATTTCCTCTTAGAATTTTCCTAAGTCTTTTATACTCGAGTATTTCCTTGTAATACACGAGTAAGTATGTTTATACTCGAGTAAGTATTTTCTGATACTCGAGTATATACTCTGATACTCGAGTATATCTCCTGATACTCGAGTAAGTATATTGATACTCGAGTAAGTGCTTTATGATACTCGAGTATATACTCTGATACTCGAGTAAGTCTGTTCATACTCGAGTAAATATTTTCTGATACTCGAGTAAGTCTGTTGATACTCGAGTATATCTTCTGATACTCGAGTAAGTCTGTTTATACTCGAGTAAGTATTTTCTGATACTCGAGTAAGTCTGTTGATACTCGAGTATATCTTCTGATACTCGAGTAAGTCTGTCTATACTCGAGTAAGTGTTTTCTGATACTCGAGTAAGTCTGTTGATACTCGAGTATATCTTCTGATACTCGAGTAATTTCTTCCATACTCGAGTAATTGACTCTGATATAAACATTTCTCAGTTATATTTTCTATACTCGAGTTTAGCCTCTTTGATACTCGAGTATATCGTCTTGATACTCGAGTATACCTTTCTATTACTCGAGTATACACTTCTGATACTCGAGTATACCATTCTTGATACTCGAGTAATTCTTTCTTCTCTCCTGTAATTCTCTCTTTCTATACTCGAGTATACTGCCTCTTGCTACTCGAGTAATCCATCTCTCCATACTCGTGTATATCCTCTATTACTCGAGTATCGCAGTCAACTTCTCCAGAATTATTCTAAGTCCTTTTTCATCATAAGTATTTTGAATCTGTCAAATCTGATTGGTCCACGTGTCATCATTAATCAACGTTATGACCGTTGGAACCCACCTATAAATAGTCTTTTCAGAATTGACTTATCATCAAGAGATTACAGAGATATATTTTTTAAGGAAAGAGAAAATTCCGTGAACCCTAATTCTCACGCCGCCGCCAGTGTTGCTCACGGGAAAAACTTTGGATCGCCGATCTTCGTCTTCAACGACTTTCTCTCCAGCGATCCAGACAAAGTGAATCACTCGATCTCGCCGTTCCTCAAATATTTCAGATCTCTCTTCTCGATCGAGGTGGTTCTAGTTTTCAGACTCGTGGATCTCTCTCAGGTCATCTTCAACCTTTTTCTGATCAAGCCGAAGTTCCTGAAGAAGAAGACCGTCAAAGATCCAGATCTGAGATTATTGTTTTGATTTTTATTTTCAAACCAAATTTCATTGTAGGAGATTCTTCTCCGAGACTTGTAGGAAGTTTTGTCTTCCGAGTTTTTTGTAGATCCGTTTTGGGATCGAGATTTGTAGGAACGTGGTTCCGAGGTGTAGGATTGTTTTCAATCCGAGATAGTGGAGTAGCCGAGTCTAGTAATTTGCTAGATCGATGAGGAAAGTGGACGTACCCAAGGTTGGGGAACCACTATAAATCTCTTGTCTTCTGTGATTGCTTGATATTTGCTGTGTTAGTTTTTAATTCCGCATTTGACACGCATTTCACCTATTCACCCCCTCTAGGTGATTTAGGCTAACAACTTAGACCTCTCAATTGGTATCAGAGGGAGGTTGATCGTTAAAAGGTTAACACCTTGATCTTATCCTTCTAAGTTGTTTCTTGTAAAGTATCAAGCATGAGTAAGACCAAGGATTTTGCTAAACTCCCTATCTGCACCAAGAACAACTTTCCTATGTGGAAGGAAAGAGTAAAGTTCTTCATGGAAGCAGTAGATCCCCGGATCTTCATGATTGTTGAAGAAGGTCCCCACATTCCTATGACTGCATCCACCATAGATCCCACCAAGCAAGTTCCCAAGAAGCTGATGGATCTAGACAAGGATGAGATTGCACTTGTCTCTCTGGACAAGAAGGCTAAAAATATTATAGCAAGTGCAGTCGACGACTCAATGCTGCAGAATCTAATTCATTGCCAGTCTGCCAAGGAGATGTGGCAATCCCTTGTGACTCTAATGGAAGGTACTGAAGAAGTGAGGGATGATCGGAGATCCCTTCTGAATCAAAAGTATGAAGCCTTCCGGCAAGGTCACAAGGAGGCCATAGCTGACACCTTTGAGAACTTCTTCAAGATAGTAAATGGCCTAAGAGTGTATGGCCGTGTCTTCACCAACGGGGAACTCAATGACAAATTCTTAAGATCCCTAACCAAGGAATGGGATAATAAGGTATGTGCCATTCGGGAGTTTGGAAGGTTAGCTGAGACAGACCCGCAGAATCTGTTCGGAAAGCTTATGTCTTACGAGCTGCAAATCAACTCAAGAAAAGCTGAAGAAGAGACGAGCAGGTCTGCATCCAAGGAGAAATCTGTCGCTCTAAAGGCAGATAGCTCAAGGAAGATAAAGGCTAGCTCTCCTGCCCCAGTTCCTGAAGCTGATGAAGAAGAATCATCTGAGCCTAGCTCATCTGGCTCAGAACTATCTGATGGAGAGTTCTCCCTACTCTCAAGGCAGTTCAAGAAATTCTTGAACAAGAAGAAGCAATGGAGAGGCAAGGATGCCTCATATAGAAAGTCACGACATGACAGTGATCATCGGAAGAAAGGCTCGAGTAGCCATGACAGGTATAATCCTAAACCGAACAAACAGATTTCTACTGACATCATTTGTTATTGTTGCAACAAGCCAGGTCACGTCATCGCCGATTGCCCTCACAAAAAGAAAGAGGGTGGAAGAAGAGAGGAAAAGAAATCCTCACACTCCAAGAAGAGGACAGAGAGAAGCCTAGTAGCCAAGAAGAGCAAAACTCTCAGCGACTCTGACTCATCTGAGTCGAGTGAAGAAGAGGAAGCTTACTTTGGGCTCATGGCTCATTCGGATGATGAACATGTCCCCCAGTTTACTGGGGAGGTAAAATCTCACACTCCTCTCTCTGATTCTGAAAATGACAATGAGCAAGAGGGATACTCCTCTGAAGATGAATCTGAACTCATGGGACAGTATAAGGAATTACTCACCGCTTACGAGAAATGTCGTAGAATGGTGAGAAGTCAAGCCAAAGAGATCAATTCTCTACAGGCCAGTGAGAGCAACTTGAGAGAGGAAGTCAGTAGGACTAACTCTCTTCAAGAGAACCTAAATGAAGCTATGGAGGAATACAATAAAGCTCTCAAGCACCTCGACCTTAAAGAGGAAATCATCAAAGAACTGGAAAAACAGCTCGAGGCTGAAAAGAAGCTTGTTGAGAGCTTCTCTAAGCCTAAGACAGTTCTTCCAATCGTTGCTGAATTCTCTGCTAAGGCCAAGGGTGCTGGCTTAGGCCACATTGGGTCTTCTAGTAAATCCTCTAGGAGAAACAAGGCCAAGAGGAAGAATAAGGCTGCCCGGAAGGCTCTAGCTGAGGAAAAAGGGAAAGCTCCCTTGGAACCTGTTGTGTTCAAGAAAGTTATCTTTCCCACGAACGAACTCGATTATGAGTCCACCTATGGACACTTTTCTAGGCCGATCCCTGAGAAGCCTAAGTCAAGATACCAAGGTTGGACTCGTCCTCGTAACTTTGGCGAGAGTGTCTTCAAGGCACCTTATGAGGAGATTCAGCTTCAAAGCTATGGACCTTATGCTCATGGTCATAACTTTAAGAAGACACCAAAAGTAAAACTCGTTGTAGAAAAGCCTATGAAAGAGAAGACTTCATGCAACTGCAATCATCATGAAGCCTCTTCCTCCAAAAGTAAGGGTCCTGCCAGACCTTCATTCCAGAAAGTCAAGCAGGACTACACAAGGCAAAGATACAACAGGTTCAACTGTTGGTGTTGTGGCAGAATTGGTCATTTTGCCAGTGATTGTTGGTTCAATCCTGAAAATGCTGCAACCCCTAAGGTTAGCAACGTGAGAGTGACCACTCATAAGGCTAATACTCGTAGGGGGAGTATTCTAACTCGAGACCAAGGACCCAAACTTGTTTGGGTTCCTAAGGCTAAATGATTGTAATTGCAGGTATGTCCAAAGGCCACCAAAATGCCAATCTGGTACTTGGACAGTGGATGCTCTCGGCATATGACCGGGACAAGGAGCCTACTACTGAACTACACCTCAGTCTGCGACGGACCAAAGGTCATCTTTGGAGGTTCAGATCGAGGAATCACTAAAGGCTATGGTATGATTTCTAACGGTAGCGTATCCTTCTCGAATGTAGCCTATGTTGAAGGATTGGAGCACAATCTCATCAGCATAAGCCAACTATGCGACAAAGGATACGTAGTTGAATTTCATGCTGACAAGTGTTTGATAAAATCGGTTAACAATATGGAAACTATTTTATCAGGCACTCGAAGCAGAAATATCTTCTGTTTAAATTTTATTTGTATAGACTCTTCGACACCAGTGTGTCTTTTGGCAAAAAGTAGTGCATCTCTCGCTGACCAATGGCACAAGAGACTAGCACATATTAATTTCAAAACTATTAATAAATTATTCTCTCAAAACTTAGTGCGTGATGCACCCAAGGTCAAGTGCGTTACGGACAGTCCTTGTCACGCTTGTATCAAAGGCAAGCAAACAAGAAGCTCGTTCAAAAGCATAATAGGCAAGGATTCCAATAGAAGTTTACAACTTCTTCATATGGACTTGTTTGGTCCACTGCAAGTTAGAAGTTTGGGAGGTAAGGAATATACGTTGGTTATTGTGGATGATTACTCGCGCTTTGCGTGGGTGTTCTTTCTGAAACACAAGTCAGATACCTTCGGTATTTTCACTAACTTTGTCAGGCAAATCCAGAATGAATACAACTGTTCCGTAGTCAAAATCAGAAGTGACAATGGAACGGAATTCAAGTCTGGAGCCATGACAGAATTTTGTGAAAGTCAAGGTATCTTTCATGAGTTTTCCTCTCCCCGCACTCCACAGCAAAATGGAGTGGCTGAGAGAAGGAACAGAACACTCATAGAGGCTTGTTGGACCATGTTGAGTGATGCCTCACTTCCGGAGTATTTCTGGGCTGAAGCCGTCAACACCGCTTGTCACGTGCAAAATCGAGCACTCATCAACAAAGACCATGATAAGACTCCTTACGAACTTCTAAAAGGCAGGCAACCAACCATTTCATACTTTAGAATCTTTGGTTGTAAGTGCTTCGTACTTAACAATGGCAAGTATCACACTACAAAGTTTAGCGAGAAAAGCTTTGAAGGTATTTTCGTAGGTTATAGTAGCCATAGTAAGGCCTATAGAGTTTTCAATAGAAAAACTCTGGTTGTGGAAGAGTCGATACATCTTGTATTTGATGAGACGAGTCTGTTGCAAAGCAACTCGTCTAGTGTGCCTATTGTAGATGCAGGTACAAAGTTGAAAGAACTCAGCTTGGATGAACCTATTAAAGATAAAGATGAGACGTTCATCAAGATCCCCTCTACAACCACCTTTGGAGAGGGAGATGATCAAGATGAAGAAGACATCCCAGCTGAAGATATAACTCCAGTGGCTGAAGAGATCCCAGATGCAAGGACTTTAGAGTTCAGACACTTGAAGGATCATCCTGCTGACCAAATCATAGGAGATCCTCGGGATGGTGTCAGAACTCGTCGAGGTACAACTAACGAGAATTTACACTTAAGCTTTCTCTCACAGGTTGAACCAAAGAAATTTGAGGAAGCCAACTCCGACGCATCCTGGATTCTAGCCATGGAAGAAGAATTAAACCAGTTTAAAAGATGCAAAGTCTGGACACTTGTTCCTAGACCCAAGCATAAGAACGTCATCGGGACAAAATGGGTCTACCGGAACAAGATGGATGAAGACGGAACAATTATAAAGAATAAAGCCAGACTTGTCGCCAAGGGATATCGTCAAGAGGAAGGGATCGACTTCGACCAAACTTATGCTCCAGTAGCAAGACTGGAGGCAATCAGGTTATTTCTTGCCTACGCTGCACTTAAGGGCTTTACCGTCTATCAGATGGACGTAAAGTCCGCCTTCCTAAATGGCAACATTAAGGAAGAAGTGTACGTAGAGCAACCCCCAGGTTTTGTTGACTCAACCTTTCCTAACTATGTTTACTTATTGCAAAAAGCACTATATGGTCTTAAGCAAGCTCCTCGAGCTTGGTATGAGACGCTGTCTACCTTTCTTCTTGAGAACAAGTTCACAAGAGGAAAGATAGACAAGACATTATTTCTTAGGGAAATAAAAGGCAAGATTTTGCTAGTGCAAATCTATGTCGACGACATCATTTTTGGCTCTACAGATAACAACCTCTGCAAGAAGTTTTCTAAACTTATGCAAGGGAAGTTTGAAATGAGCAGTATGGGAGAGCTGAAGTATTTCTTAGGGCTACAAGTGAAACAATCTGAGGATGGAATCTTCATCTCTCAGACCAAGTTCACCAAAGAGCTGCTTAAGAAATTCGGAATGGAGAATGCAACCTCTATGAGGACTCCAATGGCCTCAGCTATGTCTCTGGACAAGGACGAGAAAGGGAAACCTTTTGATGAAACCAAGTACAGAAGCATAATTGGGTCCTTGCTCTACCTTACTGCAAGTAGGCCAGACATCATGTTCTCGACATGTGTATGTGCTAGATTTCAGGTGAACTCTAAGGAATCTCACTACATCGCTGCAAAGCGAATCTTGAGATACCTCAAAGGAACACCAAATCTTGGCTTATGGTACCCAAGAAGTAATGATAGTGAACTAATTGGATTTTCAGATGCAGATTTTGCAGGAAGCAAAGACGACAGGAAAAGCACCTCCGGGACTTGCCAATTCCTCGGAAGGAGACTCATTTCCTGGAGCAGTAAGAAGCAAAACTGTGTAGCCATCTCAACGGCTGAATCAGAGTACATCTCTGCAGGGAGCTGTTGTGCACAGCTTTTGTGGATCAAGAATCAGTTTGAAGATTATAACATGAAGTTCCAGAACATTCCACTGTTCTGTGATTCTTCCAGCGCAATTGCAATAGCCAACAACCCAGTCTCCCACAGCAGGACCAAGCACATAGAGCTTCGCTACCATTTCATCCGGGAGCATGTGGAAAATGGAGATATAGATCTACAGTATGTCTCCACAGACAGGCAAGTTGCAGATATCTTCACCAAGCCGCTGGATGAGTCCAAGTTTTCATTCTTCAAAACTGAGCTTGGACTGCTTAACAAAGAAGACCAATGATGGACTCAGAAATTTAGAAGAGGTCAGACATGTTGGATACTCTGAGGTACATTTTTCTTTTGCTTAGTGAAAATTCCTTCAAGAAATTTGAGACTCGAGAATAGTTACATTTACACGAGTGAAATAGTGAATACTCGAGTAACAAGTCAAAAATACTCGAGTAATCAAATCAATACTCGTGTATGAATTTCTTATACTCGAGTATGGAAAAATCCGTCTAGACTTAATACTCGTGTATACTCAGTCCATACTCGAGTATATGTTGAGGATTACTCGTGTATGCCGTAAACTCCTCTCGTGTAATCGAATTTCTCTGGAATTTTTTCAAAATCTCTATTCGCACAACTAATTTGCCGCCTCTTCAGGTATGTCTTTTCCTTAATTCGTTTTTAAACCTAATTAGAATTATTTATATATATATTCAAAACGACAAAGTCCTTTCCACTTCTCATTCACTCGAGTAGCCGTCGGCTGTTCGTATTCCCGAAACCCTGTTCTTCATCTTCCGTCGCCGCAGATTTCCGTCTTCCTCATTGCAGAATCGCTGATGGCTCCTCCCTCCTCTAAGTTTGGAATCGGCTCGGAATTAGTAACTGATGGCATTGAGGATATCTCCGATGATTTCAAGAACCTTCTGATTCTCCTCGACACTGCCGGATTAACCTTCGTTCTTCAAGAACCTTGCCGCCTTTTACTTTCTGATGTTGAAGAGTTCTACAAAAACTTGAAGATTAGGCACAATGGTACAGTTCTGAAATCAAGGGTAAGGGGAGTTGATATTCGGTTAGATAAAACCTCTGTCGCCACTCTGCTTCGGATGCCGGTGGTCGACGAAGAAGATGATTTAGACAAGGCAGATGCCGACCGCACCTCCTTATTCTGTGGTCGAGATCCAGAAGGTGGAGGTGAAACCCTGAACCGCTCTCTGTTCAATCCAGAAGGGAAGTTTCTAGTTGACATCATTGCCAAAATCCTCTGGTGCAAGACTTACTCCATTCGGGATGTATCACAAAATCTTTTTGATGTTATGCAAGCTATTGTCTGTAGGAAGAAGTTTCAGTTTGGAATGATGATTCTAGATAAGATCAAAGAAAGCGTCAAACATCCCAGCTTTGCCAGGATTATCTCCCTTCTCCTCCATGAGATTAATCCAACAGTATTTGACTTCTCTAAAGGGACTCCTCTGCACCACATGAAGAAAGTCTCAATATCATCCATTCAGAGGTATGACCTCAAGATCATGAACCCTGCCCAAACCTCCAGACAGCAAGCTGTCATCAGGACCCCATCTCCTCCTCAACATCAAACTGCTGACACTCTGGGTGCAGCAATTGAGGGGGAGCCTGCCTCTTCTCTACCTCAGAATCAGGTCTCTTCAGCTTCAGTAATTCCAGAAACAGAAGAAGTAAGAATTCCCACTCCTCCAATCTCTCCTCCTCCAGCAGATATTCAATCAGCAAATGCAGACTCAGAGATTCCAGACTCAGCAGCACTTCTGTCTACAGCTGAGGATATCAACAAATTCATTGATGAGCTCAGCTCAGATGCCCCTCTCTTCCAGAATGACTCAGCTGCTAAGTCTCCAGTTCAGTCTCCTGCTAGAACTCCAGTTCAGTCTCCTGCTAGAACCCCAGCTCCATCTCCTGCAAGATCTCCAGTCCATTCTCCTGAGAATGAGCCTAGTACATCAGCTCATATTCTCCTGTCTGATGATGAGATGTCTCCAGATCCTGTGGAGGCACCTCTGAAGAATTTGGATTTCTCCATGCCCTCTCTCCTACCCTCAGAAGAAGATGTTGAACCAATTCCATTCAAGAGAGCAGTCAGCTCTGTGGTAATTTCAGAAATCCCTCCTTGGACTGCTTCTGCTTCTACTTCTGCTCCTGCCCCTGCTGCTTCAGCTCCTGATACAACCTCAGCTCCCTCCTCTTCTTCCTCAGATTTTATCAGCAAGATAGAGCTTATGCTAAAAGAACAGAGAGAATACTTTGATGCCTCTCTGCAATCAGTAACATCCAAGGTCTCTGCTCTTGAAACAGAGATGAGCAGAGGCTTTGCTGAGATTCAAGCAAATACTGATGAGTTAAAAAGGCTGTTTCAAATTGGAGGCAAGGCCATAGACCACACCATTACAAGCATTGGTGAGCTAAGAAATCAGGCTGAGACAGTAGCTCATAACCAGCTCAAGCTAGATGAGAGAGCTGAACTGAATGTTGTGAAAGTGTGTAATGAAGTGAGCACCTTCAAAGATGAAGCGATTGCAAAGCTAAACATAGATATCAGCAAGGGGGAGAAGGTTGTAAAAGAACAAGTGGACAAACTAAATGAGCAAGCTCAAATAGCTGTAAAGGAACAAGTTGAACATCTCTCTAAACAGGCTCAAACAACAGTGGATGGAATTGTGAAGGAAATGAAAGCAGACATTCTCTCTCAACTACAATCTGTAAAGTTTTATACATATGATACTGCTGTGTGGCTACATAACATGAACTTCCCCAATGCTCAGCTCAACCCAGCCATCATTCCTCATCACCTCAATCCTCTTGAAGAGCAACCCTCTGCAGATGCCCCTGTCCAAGCTACCATTCCAGAAAGTGGTGTGCCAGTCTTTTCTCCTAGACCTGAGGGTGATCTGACTGAGCCTCCTCTCAACTACTCTGACTTGTGGCAAGATGATTTTGTTTCCAGTTCTCAAGGTCCATCTAAAAGGAAAAGAAAGTATGGTGAAGGTGCCTCTGCAAGTCGTTCTGAACCCAGAAGAGATCCAGCAGTTGTTCACTCAGAGGTCTGGAGTCCAACCTCCAAATCCCTTATTCTTGATACCCTGAAATTAGTGACAGATCTTGGGGAAAACAGAGACAATCATTACAGCTATTCAGAGTGGAAAGCATATGAAGCTTCTCAGATTAAAATCAGACTCCATGACAGAAACTGGGGACACAACAACCCTGCTGCTCCTCCCAGGCCCAGAACCTATTTCCCAAAGCCTTACAGCTATCTGGAGAGGCAACAGCTCAAAAGGGAAAGGATGCACAAGGATGCTCCTTCTTGAGTGGATCTGAGAAAGTGGACTTGGACTATTTTGTTTATGTGTTTTAAAAACATTGCCTCATATATATATATTTAATTCTGATTATGGCCATATTTTGTTTACTCTGTTTTAGTTAAGCTTATTCTCCTGTTATATGCTTGCTGTTCTTTTACTCTTAAGTAATTCACCTTAGTATAGAGAGTGCTGACATCTACAAATAGGGGGAGATTGTTGGGATTTGTCTCCACAATGCCTCAGATTTGTAGGAGGTCAGACCTTGAACTAAGATGAATTAAGGTGTATTTGATGCTGTGTTTAAGTTGTATGTGTGCAGGTTCTAATTGCCAAGTGTAGACCAATGTCAGTCTATAATGGGTCACCAAACACAGGACCATACAATGTAATTCCTCATTGTGTGATCCAAAGTGTTGGCCCATGTATAGCCTCTCTATTGGGATACACTTCCTTCATGCACTTGGATTGATGGACAGAAGCATTGGAGCAAATTTCCTCTTAGAATTTTCCTAAGTCTTTTATACTCGAGTATTTCCTTGTAATACACGAGTAAGTATGTTTATACTCGAGTAAGTATTTTCTGATACTCGAGTATATACTCTGATACTCGAGTATATCTCCTGATACTCGAGTAAGTATATTGATACTCGAGTAAGTGCTTTATGATACTCGAGTATATACTCTGATACTCGAGTAAGTCTGTTCATACTCGAGTAAATATTTTCTGATACTCGAGTAAGTCTGTTGATACTCGAGTATATCTTCTGATACTCGAGTAAGTCTGTTTATACTCGAGTAAGTATTTTCTGATACTCGAGTAAGTCTGTTGATACTCGAGTATATCTTCTGATACTCGAGTAAGTCTGTCTATACTCGAGTAAGTGTTTTCTGATACTCGAGTAAGTCTGTTGATACTCGAGTATATCTTCTGATACTCGAGTAATTTCTTCCATACTCGAGTAATTGACTCTGATATAAACATTTCTCAGTTATATTTTCTATACTCGAGTTTAGCCTCTTTGATACTCGAGTATATCGTCTTGATACTCGAGTATACCTTTCTATTACTCGAGTATACACTTCTGATACTCGAGTATACCATTCTTGATACTCGAGTAATTCTTTCTTCTCTCCTGTAATTCTCTCTTTCTATACTCGAGTATACTGCCTCTTGCTACTCGAGTAATCCATCTCTCCATACTCGTGTATATCCTCTATTACTCGAGTATCGCAGTCAACTTCTCCAGAATTATTCTAAGTCCTTTTTCATCATAAGTATTTTGAATCTGTCAAATCTGATTGGTCCACGTGTCATCATTAATCAACGTTATGACCGTTGGAACCCACCTATAAATAGTCTTTTCAGAATTGACTTATCATCAAGAGATTACAGAGATATATTTTTTAAGGAAAGAGAAAATTCCGTGAACCCTAATTCTCACGCCGCCGCCAGTGTTGCTCACGGGAAAAACTTTGGATCGCCGATCTTCGTCTTCAACGACTTTCTCTCCAGCGATCCAGACAAAGTGAATCACTCGATCTCGCCGTTCCTCAAATATTTCAGATCTCTCTTCTCGATCGAGGTGGTTCTAGTTTTCAGACTCGTGGATCTCTCTCAGGTCATCTTCAACCTTTTTCTGATCAAGCCGAAGTTCCTGAAGAAGAAGACCGTCAAAGATCCAGATCTGAGATTATTGTTTTGATTTTTATTTTCAAACCAAATTTCATTGTAGGAGATTCTTCTCCGAGACTTGTAGGAAGTTTTGTCTTCCGAGTTTTTTGTAGATCCGTTTTGGGATCGAGATTTGTAGGAACGTGGTTCCGAGGTGTAGGATTGTTTTCAATCCGAGATAGTGGAGTAGCCGAGTCTAGTAATTTGCTAGATCGGTGAGGAAAGTGGACGTACCCAAGGTTGGGGAACCACTATAAATCTCTTGTCTTCTGTGATTGCTTGATATTTGCTGTGTTAGTTTTTAATTCCGCATTTGACACGCATTTCACCTATTCACCCCCTCTAGGTGATTTAGGCTAACAACTTAGACCTCTCAGGTAGTATATCAAAGACCAACCTTTTCCCCTCCTCCTTCTCCAAAGAAAAAAGTTTCATCTCCAAAGCCAGTTCATACTGAGAAAGATGTTCCAAAAGGTAAGTGATTTATTTTGTAACTGAAAACTCTAGCAAGAACTTTGCTAAGTCTGCTCTCTCTCTCGTTATCTAGTTAATCAAGATAAAGAACCAGTTGACACTTCTTCTGAGATTGTTTATGAAAGCCCAGAGCTTGATCCTAACTTTAGGATGGCTCGTTTTCTTGAACTGGTTGGAGCAGCGCAAATAAGGAAAGCAAAAGCAGAAGGAAAGGACACTGCCGGATTAACCACAATGTCTAAATTCAGAAAGAAGGAGCTCGAAAAAATCCAGGTCAGACCTGAGATGTTTGATCCTTCAAAGTATATGGAAAAGCATCCCGAGGCAGTGGTCCCAAGGACAATAGAACTGAAAATTATTGGAGAACAAGACTTGAAACTATCGAAAAAAGAAGCTCTAGATCCTACAAGAAAGATTACCTTTGTTTCTAGCTCTTCTAATCCTGAATCTAACTCTGAAGCACCTTAATTATTCATTGATTGACAGTTAAATTCTTATCTGATTGATATATGATATCTGCTTAGTTGTTTCCCTTTATGCATTTTATTTTACTTTCTGTAATTAGTTTTGTATGCTTTAATTGTTGAGAGACTAAACTCAAATATGGGGAGATTATTGGAACCCTAGGTTTTGATTTGAGTTCAGTCCTCTCTTTCTGTCTCTTGACCCAAGATTTATCTATGTTCAAAGGTTAGTTGATAGTTTAGATTCTCTAGTTGTGTAGAATTACTTTTCCAGATGAATATTTGGTTAAGTAGTTTTTCATTCGACTATAATCGAACGTCGCTCAACTATCATCTATCGGCTGATCAACGATCGTCTTTCAGTTGGTCGACGTTCTGTCTGCGTTGATAGCTCGACTATCTGTTGATAGGTCGACTATCTGTTTGCTTTGGTAGTTCGACTATCTGTCCTGATAGTTCAACTATCTGATAGCTCGACTATCTGTTGATAGGTCGACTATCTGTTTGCTTTGATAGTTCGACTATCTGTCCTGATAGTTCAACTATCTGATAGCTCAACTATCTGTTGATAGGTCGACTATCTGTTTGCTTTGGTAGTTCGACTATCTGTCCTGATAGTTCAACTATCTGTTAGCTCAACTATCTGTTGATAGGTCGACTATCTGTTTGCTTTGATAGTTCGACTATCTGTCCTGATAGTTCAACTATCTGATAGCTCGACTATCTGTTAATAGGTCGACTATCTGTGTTGCTTTGATGGTTCGACTATCTGCTTGGATAGTTCAACTATCTGATAGTTCGACTATCTGTTGATAGGTCGACTATCTGTTTTCTGTGATAGGTCTACTATCTGCTTGATAGGTCGACAATCTGTTTTGCTTTGGTAGCTCGACTATCTGTCTGGATAGATCGACTATCTGATAGCTCGACTATCTGTTCTGATAGGTCGACTATCTGCTGAGGTAGTTCGACTATCTTCTTTGATAGTTCGACTATATGGATCGTTCGACTATCTGTCCGATAGGTCGAAGATCTCCGTGCGTCGGTCGACGATCTCCGAGGGTCGTTCGACGTTTTGCTGTTTGTTTTGAATAGTTTTGTCGTCTTCTGTGATGCGACTAATTTCATATTTATTTTGGCACATTTTATAAAAGATTATCTTAATAAATTGTGATAACACTTCCATGCAATATCTATTCTATTCTTTATGCATGAGCTAATCTTTTCTGTCAAAGTTGTTTGTCTTATAGCTGAGATATGATTTCTGCCAGGCTATCCTTTATAGCCGTTAGACTCAAAAAGTCTTCCTTGGCTGTAAAGAGTCTTTTCTGATGTGACTTTCTCTTATATTATTTCATCAGAAGTATTTGCAGCTTCTTAGAAAGCTTTATCCTTTTATAGGATATCTGCCTGCAGTATTTTGTTTTGCTTTATGCTTTTTGCAGCCCAGCTTACAGAGTTCAGTAAAAGACAAGATTCAAACTCAATTAGAGCCATTGCTGCTGCTGATATATAAAGACTTCTTTGAAGAAAGAAATCAACTAGTTCTCAGATAAAAAATTCATTCAGCAAGCTTACAGCAAGATCAAGTTTACTTCTCTCAGCAATCTTCACTCAACTGAGAAGTGTTAGCTCTTCTGCTCTTCTTCAACCTGAGTTCTCCTGTTTCCAGGAAGTTCTGACTCAGAGATCTTTTGAAGAAGAAGAAGAAGAAGATAGCTGCTAGAAGATTTTCATTTCTTATTTTATATCTTCTTGTAGATTTTTCCTTCAGTAATTTCTGAAGTGTTTCTGCACTGAAGCAAGATTTCACATTGACGTTCCTTGAGCCAGGGGGAGCCTTGATTCTTTTAGAGCTTTCTAGCTCAGTGCAAGTTATTGTGCTTCTCTAATCTTTTGTAAAATAGAGAAGACACCTTAACCTCCTTTCCCCCTCCTGTACAGGGTTATTACTCCCTTCAAAAGTATCCCTTGGTGGCAGGGCACCTGATCAAAAACCTGTGTTTGGTTTTTAGACACCTGATCAAAAGTCTAAAGGGTTTCTTGATCTACCTGAAGCAGATCTTGTTGGTGGCAGGGCACCTGATCAAAAACCTGAGTCGATTCCTACCTTGTTGGTAGAAGAGTGGACGTACCCAAGTTGTTTGGGGAACCACTATAAATTCCTTGTGTCGTCTGGATTGCTTTATTTAATTACTTGCATTGTGGCTGTGATTAGATCTTAACTAGGTTTGCTAGTTGTTGTTTAGGTTTCCAAGCCTTAACTGTAATTACAGTTGGCTGTTTTTTTTTGTGCACAACACTTGTGTTAGGCTCTAAGGTTTAATCTCAAATATCTATAACTTTCATTCCGCATTTAACTCCAAGGGAGTTGAGTAGAAAGTCAACTTTGCTAGTGCAATTTTTGATTACTCTATTCACCCCCCCTCTAGAGTAGTATCTATCCCTTCTCTTTCAAATTGTGATATTATTTCCATGCAATATCAGTTCCATTCTTTATGCATGAGCTAATCTTTTTCTGACAAAGTTGTTTGTCTTATAGCTGAGATATGTTTTCTGCTTTATCTACCAGGCTGTCCTTTATAGCCGTTAGACTCAAAAAGTCTTCCTTGGCTGTAAAGAGTCTTTTCTGATGTGACTTTCTCTAGTTTTATTCTATCAGAATTATTTGCAGCGTCTTAGAAAGCATTATCCTGTTATAGGATATCTGCCTGCAGTATTTTGTTTTGCTTTATGCTTTTTACAGCCCAGCTTGCAGAGTTCAGTAAAAGACAAGATTCAAACTCAAGTTAGAGCCGTTGCTGCTGCTGCTATATAAAGACTTCTTTGAAGAAGAAATCAACTAGTTCTCACAGATTGAAAAGCTAACTGCAGCATTCAAACTAAAAGCTTACAGTCTCCAACTACTCTCAGCTCATTCACATCTAACTGAGAAGAAGCTTTAGTTCTTCACTCTTCTTCAACCTGAGTTCTCCTGCTTACAGGAAGATCTTCACTCAGAACCTTTTGAAGAAGAAGAAGAAGATAGCTGCCTGAAGAAGAAATTCTATTTAATATTATTTATCTTCTTGTAGCTTTTTTCCTTCAGTAATTTCTGAAGTGTTCTGCACTGAAGCAAGACTTCACTTGGACAATCTTTTAGCCAGGGGGAGCCTTGATTCTCTTAGATCTTTCTAGCTCAGTGCAAGTTATTGTGCTTCTCTAATCTATTGTAAAATAGAGAAGACACCTTAACCTCTTTTCCCCCTCCTGTAAAGGGTTATTACTCCCTTCAAAAGTATCCCTTGGTGGCAGGGCACCTGATCAAAAACCTGTGTTGGTTTTTAGACACCTGATCAAAAGTCTAAAGGGTTTCTTGATCTACCTGAAGCAGATCTTGTTGGTGGCAGGGCACCTGATCAAAAACCTGAGTGGATTCCTACCTTGTTGGTAGAAGAGTGGACGTACCCAAGTTGTTTGCGAACCACTATAAATTCCTTGTGTCGTCTGGATTGCTTTAATTAATTACTTGCATTGTGGCTGTGATTAGATCTTAACTAGGTTTGCTAGTTGCTGTTTAGGTTTCCAAGCCTTAACTGTAATTACAGTTGGCTGCCTTTTTGTGCACAACACTTGTGTTTGGCTCTAAGGTTTAATCTCAAATATCTATAACCTTCATTCCGCATTTAACTCCAAGGGAGTTGAGTAGAAAGTCAACTTTGCTAGTGCAATTTTTGATTACTCTATTCACCCCCCCCCCTCTAGAGTAGTATCTATCCCTTCTCTTTCAGATAACATTTGTAAGTCCCTTTTTTTTCTTTTTAAACACCGGGGTATTAGGCCCAGAACTGTCGCTTTGCGGTGACACCTTCACGCCCCAGAAGGCTGTCACTACAAAATGTCGATCCTGCCGGCCAAATCGATCATAACCGCAGCATGTAAATAGAGAACAATTAGTCCATAGAGATCACATATATAAAAATAAAAGTCTCCAGGAAGGGATTGTCAACAGAATAATATATCAGAGTACTGAAATACGGGCTAATGCCCGCTACATCATGTCCTCACTACAAATCACTCATGGTGAAGAAAAAATAGAACATCTATTCAAGGTCGAGACTCGCGGTCCCGGCTGTATGAAATCCGGAGCTAGATTGCCCCGTCTCCAAGCACACCGGTCTCTGCGGCTGCTTCCCCGTGCTGGGCTCCACGATTCCCTAAAATGAAGCGGTTCGAAAACCATTAGTCATAAAGACTAAGCCATATCATCCCCTACACCTTCCCCCATGTATCCTAAGTACCGAGCGGAGAGGAAGAAATGGAAGGACATGAAGGTGGAGATTAAATCAAAAGAAACAGGTGACAGCGGAACAAATCTAGCAATTCTATAATAAATAATGACAATAAGACGAAATATGAAAAGTCACTTTCACTTATGTGAGAATACATAAGCCAAGGGGTCTTCTACAAGGCTGCAATCGTATAAAAAGTCTGATACAAATTTATACCTTGGGGTGTCGGTTATCAAACAGCAGTATATATATATATATATATCAAAATTGACCATAATTTATAAACTTGCTCACACAAGCTTATAGACCAAGGGGTCGTTTTGCAAGTCCTAATGTATAAGCGTCCAATTCCACTTATACCTTAGGTGTCATGGGTTAAATGAATCGATTATGTTATGACATGCTAGTGGATATAATGGAACATGCAAGTGCAATACACACACACGACTCTGTGCATACAGATCTTTAGTTCCCCCTTTCTGGAGCCGTAACCTCCCAGGATACCTCCGTAGTGGCCGACGAAAGCGGTGGGTTGGGCCTCGCCCACCTCTAAACCAGTAAAGCACTACTAGTCAGACCTATCGTACGCCTCAACGCTTGGTACAGGAAGCGGACTCCTGCGTACTCTTGCCGGCTGGCGCACCGGACTTCTGTTGGCGAAGTGCTAACCACACTTGTCGAGTCAGCGTATTGGCGTCGTTGCATCGACCCTCCAATACCGAAGACCCACTACCTTAATTTTCTTTCCTTTTATGCACATGCAAATTTAACGTATTCAAAAAAAAACTGAGCCGAAGTTCCCCGGACTAAAATGTTTGTCTCAAACAATCGAGCCGAAACTCCCCGGACCAAAACGTCCGTCTCTTAACTATCCAAGCCGAAGCTCCCAACTATCTTCCTGTGCTATCTGTGTTTGTGAAATGTGCAACCCTAATTACTAAGTTACTTTTTTCAACTTGTTAATACAGTTTACGTTATCCCATGACCGCCCCCGGTATTCCCTGTGAAGGGCTCTCAAAGGGCACTAGGAACTATGATGGTAGTTGAAGCCTATCGTTCCATTTCGCAATGCACTTATTGTTATTTATTGATTCCCCTTACCCATTACCTTCTCGTGTTACGATAGACTATCCTAGTGTTATTTTTAACCTTGCTCTCTTCGGGAAAGACGATCTTTCGTCGAACCCGAGTACGTCTTAACTCCATCCAACACCACTTCTCACTGACCTTCCCATCCTTATATGGTGAACACTTTCACATCCATCCAATTCAGCAGATTAACTAACTCCAACATTATGCCCCATCATATCCTATGATTGTTAACACAAATTGCTAATTGCAGACTATCCTATGCTATTTGTCGAACAAGATAGAAAATGATCCAATACTTATCCAAGTGCCCTAACTTATTTACTGGAGGTATATCATGATATAATTAGCCTATAATCAGAAAATTATAATTTTTCCTAATTTATCTGGCATTAAATTAATTTCCTCAAAAATTCCAAGGGCTACCGGTTTGAACATGAACTTCCCTAAGTACTCATGTAGATGTCCAACAAAATTATTATAAATATTATGTTATCTCAATATGGTAAATCCAAAGTCTCACAATTTTTCTATCATCAAAATGTCACTAAAATAATTTTTGCAATATTTTCTATCTTTCGTTATTTATGAATCAAGTACAGAGAATATCCATCCAAAAATTATAAATTAATTATACTATGCAGATACAATTTTAAAAATAGCATTGGCGAAGTTTCATAATTTTTTAGAAAGTATTAAACTCTAAATAAATTAATTATCAAAAATCACCAAAAGCTGAACTTATAAAGAAAGTGTCGTAACTAAGATTCAAAAAATCATGAATAAATGTCTACAAGCATATAATGGCCTGAAAGTCTCAATTCCAAAGTCTCATAATTTTTCAACAGAAATATCATCCATAATTAATTTTTTAAACATAAAACACATTTTTAACATTTGTGAATGAAGTACTAGATTTACTCAACTAAAAATTATACAAAAATTCAGGAGCAACCATTCTAACCTAAAACATTTACGTTCAATATGTCATGGGGTTTCAATGAACAGAAAGATCTAAATAATTAAAACGTCAATTAGGGATATAGCAAACTTTATAAATGAAGTGCTAAAAATAAACATCATAAAATTCTAGTAAAATTGATATAGGTTCTAACCATTCGAAAACTCACTCTACCTGAGTTTCACATCTTTTAAATAATGTTTATTGACTGATTTTACTTATTTGATATTTTACTCTAAAACTAAGGTTAGGGTTTTAAGGAATCTACCTATCTCCAAATCCTCTGAGATTCCATCAAGATGATTTATATTATGCTAACGTTGACTCTACTGAATTTCAAGGAAATACGAGGGCATTTGCCCCCATGTCCTTCACAACCCTCAAAACCCTCCCTTTAGGGTTTAAGTTTGGATACTATGGTAAATCAAGCCTAAACCACACCATTTTTCTCCAAGTGGGTTATAATAACCCTTCTATGTCAGTGGCCAAAATATAAACCTTTGTTGAGATGATTTGACCGTTCCAACCTCTTAGTGCACTTTTTACTCAAAAATGCCTCATTAATGCCTAGTTAAGGATAGGTGATTAAGTACCCAAAACTCATCCAAATGAGTTGGAATTTTGTACAGAGTTAGGTTTTATAGCCAGGGACCACTCACCAAAATTTGGGAGAGTTTGGAGGTCATTTGTCCACTTAAATAAATTTCTCTATCTTTATTAAATTAAAACAAAAACCTTAGGCATATTATCTCCAAAATTCTCATTTTTGGACAGCCTCTAGGTATGGCTAAGGGTAACCCCCTGCACAAATTTAAGGTCATTTGGACAAGGGACGAAGAGTGGGCATTCATTTTAGTTTCTGCCCAACTCTAGGTAATACCCCCACAAAAACAAGTGCTGCGGTCTAACCACTTACCCAAACGAGTTGAAATTAATTTTAAATTAATCTAGACTCGAAGGGCTACAACTTTAGTCATTGGTTAATTTTCCTAAATCGGACTCTAATGCCTCGTTTTGCAGCATCAAAATGCACCCATTTAATGTATCTTTTCCTTATATACTATATACATAATTTTTATATTATAAAAATGTTTTTACTGTTCATCTTCTACAGAACCCGAAAACCTGAACTCAGAAAACTTATATTTCCTGTAGCTCTTCCGCGATCCGTCGCCGGCCGTCCGATCACTTCCCTGGCCAGCCACCACCCCCACCACCTCCGTCGAGGCGATGGCTATCGGTCGGCGGTGGTTTGGCCGCCGGAACTGGCAGTTTCCTGCGGACCCGAAAATATATTTTTCATGGTTTCTCCATGAAAATGCGAGATAGGTCTGGCTCCATTGAGCACAAACTTCCTTTCTAAGATCCTAAGATCAACCCATAAAATAAGAAGTAGAGGAGGACTATGTTCGCGGTTTGGAGGCGAGATGAACGTCGGGTTGTCATGGCGCGGTGGTGGCATTGACAAACCTCTCCTACAGCAAGAACAAAAACTCTAATCCGTTTGGTCAAGAGTGTAAACTTCTCATCTTGCTCTAAGGGGGCTTTTATAGATCACCAAGTGGGGAGGGGAAAGGGTAAAACATTTAAGGCCATGAAGGCTCTCCTCTTAATAGTATTTCGGTTATGGTGGAGGGAGAGGAAAAGGTGGAAGGTGAAATGATGTGTCCAGTTAGCGATTTCCTATTGGACCAACACTTCCTCATTTTATTAAGTAATTAGAGAAGGAAACGACCCATAAATACTCCTGGTGTAACTTCCCATAATCAGAGTTGATTATAGCATTTGTTAAAGTAATTTCCAGCCTGCCTGACGTTTCAGCCTTTGTCACGTGAGTGATACGTAGGTCACAGGCGTGACACTAGTCCATTCATCATTCTCGAGTCGATGACCGATTTTTCTGTATCGGTTCACGGGTCACACCCCCCCCCCCCATGTCACGGGCGTGACACTTTGTCACGGGTGTGACAGGTGTTCTTCGGTCGACGTTCGTCGATCTGAGGTCAATGGTCGGTGGGGGCGTCACGCCCTTAGTCATGGGCATGAAGGGCCTGTCACGGGCATGACCAACCCGTGACATGAGTTCTGAGCTCGGCGATCAGCTTCCAGATTTCATCGACCATCGATGGAAGTCACGGGCGTGACGAGCCGGTCACGGGCATGACAGGTGTTCTTCGGTCGACGTTCGTCGATCTGAGGTCGACGGTTGGTGGGCGCATCATGCCCTAAGTCACGGGCGTGACAGGCCTATCACGGGGTGACCAACCCGTGACATTAGTTCTGAGCTCGGCTATAGGCTCCCTGATTTCGTCGACCATCGAAGGAAGTCACGGGCCTGACGGGCCGGTGATGGGCATGACCAACCCGTGACTCTGGATTCGGTCGACGGACATCGGAGGATTGCGTCTTCGGCTAGCCTTCATTCCTGAACCTATTTTTAGAATGGTTACTATAAATTTCTGGGGTTTACGGGGGTTCTGTCACGGCAGATCGACTCCTAGGGGTATAGCCGGAAATGGGATGTTGCAGGGGTTATATGAAATGATGATGGTATGACATGCAAAATATGTTATGATGTGAACATGCAAGTGCAACTCACCAACTCGACTCTATACACACAGACGTTTAGTTCCCACTTTTTGGAGCCTAACATCCCAGGATACCTCCGTAGTGGCAAACGGAAGTAAT
The DNA here is from genome assembly GCA_039513925.1 of Platanthera zijinensis. Lineage (NCBI taxonomy): Eukaryota > Viridiplantae > Streptophyta > Magnoliopsida > Asparagales > Orchidaceae > Platanthera > Platanthera zijinensis. The sequence goes on from CM077092.1 coordinate 154,399,847, forward strand.
GGGTTGGTCCTCACCCACCTCTAAACCGGTAATTTCACTACCAGTTAGACCTATCATACGCCTTGACGCTGGTGCACTAAGCGGAGCTCCTGCGTACTCTTACTGGCTGGCTCATCTGACTTAATTTGGCGAAGTGCAAAACCACACGTGCCGAGTCAACGTATTGGCGTCGGTGCATCGACCCTCCAATACCGAAGACCCACTACCTTATACTTGATGTACATGCAACCTTATGTATCACCTACCGAGCCAAAGCTCCCCGGACTATCTCGTCCGTCACAAAAAACAACCGAGCGATGTTCGTCGGGCCAACCTGCCCATCACCAATACCACCGAGCCTACAGACCAAGTGACCCAACCTACATCCCAAGACATCGAGGTGAGTGAACGTGAATTCCCTAGTTATGCTAGTTACTTTTGCATTTTATTTTGCCTACAGTTAGGTTAGTCCAGGACTGCCCCCGGCATACCCCGTGATGGGCTCTCAAAGGGCACTAGGAACTACGATGGGCTGAAGCCCAAAGCTCACTTTCTTAAGGCACTTATTATTATTGGTTAATACCCGATTCATGATCCCTTTAGTATTACACTGGTTCTAACCCTAACGTGTTTTGACCCTGTCTCTCCCTTCACAGGATAGACGATCTTTCGTCGATCCCGAATACCACCTAAACTTAGACAACTCCACTACCTACTCTTCCAAACTTTAATTGTATACTCCAATCTACATACCTAAAATCAGTAAACCATAATCCAATCTCCCTACGACCATTCCCCAAGTTAACTTGATTTCCGCAGTTTTACTAAATGCAAACCATCTTATGTTATATAACGTGCATGATAGGAGGTGCACTAAATCCTTATCCAAACAACCTAAGATAATTAATGGAGGCCTATCATGACACTTATAGACTATGTTCAGAAACTTAGAATTTTCCTAATTTATCTGACATTTTATTTATTTCTCCTAAAAATCCAAATGTCCTAGTTTGAATATGAAGTGGCGCTTATAGTCATGAAAAATTCTCCATAAATTTAGATAAATACAAGATGACTATATACTAGTAAATTCAAAGTCTCCCAATTTTTTAGCAAGGTTTAGACCTCTAAACTTAATTTTGTACATAACCTTCATTAATCATTTTAAAGAGACAAGTAGTGATAAAATACTTTCAAAAATTCTGAGAAAATCAAAGTATGTATGTAATGACCTATAAACACTCTTGGTCAAGTTTCATAATTTTTCAGTCAGTAGTGAACTCTAAACTTAATTTTGCACAATAATCCAAATTGATAAATTAATGAACTAAATACAGAAATTATTTTTCTTAAAATTGCAATAAAATTCCAACATGAGCATATTGTCCTAGCAACACTACTGATCATGTTTCACAGTTTTTTCAATGTGTGCGGGGCTCTGAATCTATTATTAGTCATATTCCCATATTTATAAAAGTGTGAAGTAAGTACTGGTAATTTACATTTAAAAATTACATCAAAATTCATGTATGAGCATAATGGCCTAAAACTTTCTCTGCACCAATTTCATAATCATCCAATGAACAAAGAAGTCATAATAAACAAATAATTAATAAGGGCTAACACATGGATTTCAAAGGAGGTACTAAAATTATTGTTTCAAAATTTCTTATAAAGTTAGCAAAGAGTCATACTAACCCTATGACCATACTACCCAAATTTCATAACTTTTCATAAGTTTTGGTGGCCTATCTTACTTGAATAAGTGTTGTGCTCTAAACTAGGGTTAGAGTTTTGAGAAGTTTATCCATCTCCAAATCCTCTAAGATTTTTACCAGAGGAGCTTAGCTACACTAGTGTCATTTCTATGAAATTTCAAGCCAATACAAGGGCATTTGACCCCATCCCCTTATCAACCCCCAATGTTTAAACTTAGGGTTTGAACTTGGGTCCTAGGGTAATCCTACCCCAAACCACCCCATAAATTATATGAGCTTGTTAAAAGTCATGCCAAACTAGTGTCCAAAATTTCAGCCTCTGATAAGGTGGTTTGGCCACCCAATCCCACAAGGTGCACTTTTCACCTAAATACCCCCTTTAGGGCAAAACTAGGGTTTACTTATTTCCCAACCAAATCAACTCAAAATGAGGTTAACATTTATACGGAACCTCATAATGACCCTAAGGACCACTCACAAAAATTTGGGAGGGTTTGGAGGTCTTTAGGTCCCTAAATTTATTTACCCTATGATTATTAAATAATTTCTAAAACTATCAAAAAATTATCTCCAAAAATTCCCATTTTGTGACAGGACCTAGGTATAGCTTAGTGTGACTCCCTGTCCAAATTTAAGGTCATTTGGATTTGTGGTAAAGTGCTGGCACACATTTTAATCTCTATCTAGCCCTAGGTATAGACCCCACCAAAATGAGTGCCTTGGTCAAACCAGGCACCCAACTTGGTTCAAACTAATTTTAAAATAACGTACACTCCTAGTACTACAACTTTGATATTAATCACTTTTTCTGTATGTGTCCCTAGGTATTTTTAATAAATAGAAACATTAAATACAATTTTTGTGCTAGAAATGAAATAATATCAAAATATAACCTACAGTTTAAATCATCTCTTGCACAAATCTTAAAGCGCATCCAGCGGCATCTGATCATCTTCAAGTTCCAACCGATGTTCAGGATCATCATGTCCTGGAGCCACTTCCCGACCAAATTCCCGGCCATCCGGCCGCCTCCCTGGCCGGCCACCCCCACCCCCACCTTCGTCGAGGTGGTGGCTATCGCCAGGCGGCGACACAGCCGCCAGAGGGGAATTTTTCGGCGATCCCGACAGGCGGAAGTTTTCCCGAAAACCATGGTTTTGAAAGTTTGGTTCAGGCTTAATTGAGCCCGAACCTTGACCCGAATTAGTCCTAAGATCTACCCATAAAATAAGAAGAAGGGGAGGACCTTGTTTACCGGCTTGAGGCACGCCGATCGTCGGGATGCCATGGTGGTGGTGGCGCCCCTCGGGTTTCTACAACTACACAATGGAGTAACTCGAAATTGTCGGGGCAAGAGTGGAAATGACTCATTGGAGTCCAGTGAAGCTTTTAAAATAATAAAATGGGGGAGGGGTGGTCATGACATCAATGCCATTAATGACCATGAATGAAGATTTCAGCCAAGTGATGGGGGGGACCTGCCTTGGGGTGGCCAGGAAATGGTTGGAAACTTCTCCTCTTCCCAAGAGGAGTTGTATCCAGTCATTAAAGGTGGCCCTTGGCCTTTCTAAGCCATGAATGGCTTCTTCCTTCCTCTTTCTCTCTCCTCCATTAAAGAGGAATTTGGAGATTTCTCTCTCCCGCCCTTCATGAACAAATTATGTCATGGCACTAGCCTAAATGCATCCCACTAAGCTAATATAAAGTGGTTAGGAGGTGGTTTTCCCAAGTGGCTAGGGGCTTATGCTTGGGTTAGCCCTTTTTGAGCTAACTTTAACTTGACCTAGCCTAGGGTTGACTTTGGTAAAATTGACCTTTTGTGTAACCATCAATGGGTCCTTGGTGACCTATTGGCCTCCCCTGGTGTCTAGGTAGAGATGGGTATGATTGACTGGGCACCTTGAAGGTCACTTGAACCTTATTAAGGGAACTTTGACCATTTTGGTGATTGAGTTGACTTGGGTCAACTTAGCCACTAGGGTTGACCCCAATGGGTCCTTTGTGATCCATTGACCTAACTCTAGGGTTATGAGGGCATGGGTGGGGTCCACTTAGCTAAGGGAAGGTCAATTGACCATATGTAGGTCAGTTTGACCCATTTTGGGTTAGGGTTGACTTAGGTCAACTTAAGCTCTAAGGTTGACCCCAATGGGTCTTTGGTGACCGACTGACAACACTTTAGATCTAGGGAGACCTTGGTACGGTTAGTTTGGCTCATTAGAGCACATTTCCCTTAGCTAGGGCATCTTGCCCTATTTAGGCCTAGGATGATCCTAGGTAAACATGGCCACCCTGGGTTGACTCAAATGGACCCTTAGGGCCTTTTAATAGATTGGTGAGGTCATGGTGGGGTCTTGGAGTCTCATGATCATCCTAAACTAGGGTTTAAGAATCTACTATTTGTAGACTATAATGATCTCACCTATATTCCTAAGTCCACTAGGTCTTCTTGGGCTTCTAGGGTTTTGTCATGACCTAGTCATGACAAAACCACTCCTAGGGGGTCTAGTTTCCTAAGGGATGTTACACCAGATCTATAGTGGTTCCCCAATCTTGGGTACGTCCACTCTCCACCTGACCAATCCAGCAACACGCTAGACACGACTACTTCACTATTACCTCGGATTGAAAATAATTCCTACAACTCGAAACAATGCCCCTACAACTTGATCCACAAAAATGGATCTACACTCGGAAGAAAAACTTCCTACAACACTCGGAGACAAAATCTCCTACAAGATAAAAAATGTTGTAAAAAAAATTATTCAAACAGAATATCCCAGATCTGAATCTTCAGCCTTTCTTCTTCCTTGAACTTTAAAGCTTTCTAAGAAACTGATCGAAGAAGAAAATCTAATAATATTCTGGATCTAAAAACATAGATCAGCATGATCAAGAGATGAATCTGTAGAAGTAAAAGTGTCTTGATTATTTGATCTCTACTTACTCTGAATCACAAGAATCGGAGGAGCGGCGGCGAGATCGTCGATGAAGAGCGGTGGAGGATTCCCAATATAGAATGAAGAACGATTCAGAAAAGCTTTTTTTCTATCAGATTTTTTCTTCTTATTCTCTTCTTAGGGTTATTCGAAATGATTAGACCTTTTATAGGACAAACCTAAAAGTCATAATCATAAAGACAGTACACGTGGACCAATAATCAATGAAATTAATTTTGAAATCTTGTCCCGTCAGACTTAATGAAATTTCTAAAAAATGTTCTGCATTTCTCAAGTGGTTTATAGACAACTCGAGTACTAGCATCTGATTCTCGAGGGGAAGGGTTTAAGGTTCTCGAGAACAAGATTTAAAGAAATTTCGAACATGAATCCTGGCTTCTCGAGAAGTGACTTCTACTACTCGAGAACAAGTAAAACTTCTCGAGAACTAATATGACTTCTCGAGAACCAGACTTCTTATCGAAACAAATTTTCTTCTTACTAGAGTACTAGTCCTCTGACTTCTCGATACAAGGCTTAGCCTTCTCGAGTACTGGTTTCTGCTACTCGAGTATAACACTTAAATTTTTTTTTAAAATGAATTATTTAGTAAACTCGAGACATAGATAATTAGTACTCGAGTACTCCAACGCTTACTCGAGTAGTGGACTTAGCTTTCTCGAGAAGGATTTCCGTTACTCGAGAACTTTACCTAGTATACTCGAGAATTCATTCCAGCACTACTCGAGTACAACATATACAACTCGAGTAATGGACTTAGAAAAACTTTCGCTTCCTGAAAATTATTTTTCTTCAAATGAAATAAGCAACCAATCTTCCTTCCATTGCTTTAGAGCTTGAAAATAAAGTGTGTCCCAATTGAGAGGCTACACATGAGTCAACACCATGGATCACATAATGAGGGATTACATTGAATGGTCCTGTTTTTGGTGACTCATTGTAGACTGACATTGGTCTACACTTGGCAATTATATCCTGCAAACACATAACTAAACAAGGACATCAAATACAACTTAATTCATCTTAGTTCAAGGGTGACTTCAAACAAATATGGATTATTGTTGATACAATACCCAACACCTTCCTTGTGTGGAGGTGAAGAGCTGGATCTAAGATCTTTCTTGGAGGGAAAGGGAGGGAGCCAACCGGTTCGAGGAGAGGGTCGGTATAAAAAACCAAAAGCTTTTTCCATTCACCGCCTTCGATCTCCGGCGTCACGCAGATCAAGATTTTGTAATTGAGTTGTTGATTTAGTTTTACAATGAAATTCATTTTCCGCTTCTTTACTTGCATGTAATACTGTGAATGTTGTTTTGTGTTTTCCTGAAGAGTGCATAGAACTTCAAGGAGGAATCTGCCCGGAAAAATGAGTTCTGTGACATACCACCGTGCATTAGTTACCTAACTCCCCGTGGTAGCTTCCGAACTAGTTTTTCCTGGATCTAAATGATTCAAATTTCTCATAAACGACATAAACCTTATTCACCCCCCCCCCTCTAAGGTTTGCCACTAGATCCAACAAGTTGTATCAGAGTAGGTTATTCCAAAATGGTTTCACCACCGGGAATAATGACAAACACTAGTCTCGAATAACCTATAGGGGATGGAAATTGGTACACCGAAAAATCACTAGCACCACCACTATTTTTTGGTTAAAACTCTGAAGATTGGAAAGTGTTGATGAGAAAATTCCTTATAATTCTAGAAATAGAGGTGTGGAACATGACGTGTATTAAGCCGCCACTTAACTTAACCAAGCACGAGTGCCATATAAACGCTAAAGCTACGAATAGTTTATTTTGTGGGCTTGGTCAAAAAATTTTTAAACTCATCTATTCTTTACCCACTCCCTATGACATATAAAAATTTCTTGAGTCTACTTATAGTCCTCTTTCTACAGATGAATAGTTAGAGAAATTTCTCATGGATCCAAGTGAAGAATCGAGTGGAGACGTGCTCTTGAAAAAGGACATGGAAACCATGCCACAAGAAATGGAAGCTGAAATCTCACCCAAGAGCACTGTAAGAAAATCGAATTCCCTTCGTGAGTACAATTATATTTCTGCATTAAATGAACTAGATAGGGCAAGGCATAGAATTAATAAATTGTTGAGTATTAATTCAAAACTACGTTTAGAAAACAACCGCTAGAAAGTAAGAGTTAATATAGAGCCCATCATTGCTGTGTCTAGTTCACATGCATGTGCGTTAGGTAACATTCCTACATCATGTATAGATGATAATGAAGTAAAAGGAAAATATATGCTCCTTGAAAAAGGGCTCCACTTTGCAAAAGAACAAAATAATAAACTATGTTTAGAAAATTCATCTTGGACAAGGGATTGTGTTGAATGCAACAATAATAAAGTTGAAATTAAGGAAATGAATGAGACTTTTGATGAATTTAGGAGTAAGTACAAAACTCATATCGAATCAATAGTGTCTACCCTCAAAAATAGCACAATCATATACAATAAAGCTAGACATAGCCTTAAAATGAAAAACAAGGAACTAATTATAAAAATCAACATGCTTAAGGAAATAATGCTTAACAACTCGCAAAGCCCAACTCGTAAGTTGCACGTTAAAAACAAAAGCATGTTTAACATGAACCACCATCCAGAGAACGAGTTAATCAAAGTGAGCAAAAAATCTCAAGCTAGAGCAGGTGAAACTCTTAACTATAGAAATCAATTTCACTCTGAAAGACAAATTAGTCCCCACTCAAAAATAAATGAATGTAGATTTCCAATAATCAGCTACTATGTTATTAGTTCTTATGGTAAGCCAAAAGATTGTAACTTTGAGAACTACTTCAACATATATAACCCTCAAATGCAATACTAATTAAGTAAAGATCATCACATAAAGACTCGTAGAAAGCTAAATCAAAATATACATATAAACATAAACTTAAACCCAAGTATGAATGGAGGCCTAGAGTTAAAAATGATGGACCTACACTATTCGACAGGACAAACTCACCGGTGCCATCTCCCAAGTGTATCACGCAGCATTTGGGGACCCAAGAGAACCTCCCCACTAGGTCGCACTTGGATACCTAAGCCACATATCCCATAACTACGACAATATGCGTGAAGTAAGTTCTAAAATGAACTACACTATATCTTACTTCACGATACGCCTACTATTTTTTTCATTCTTTCCTCTTCTTTTTGTTTTTAGGAAGAATGCTTATTTTAATAGGTACTATGTTTTGCTCTATGATTTTTTTCAGCATGATAGGTAGTCTCGAAAAAAATAAGAACGGTAAAGAATCATGTTAAGCAGGGTGTTAACACATAACTAATTTAAGGAAGTAAAACTAATCTTGAAACGAAAATTAACTACTGGCACCTGTGTTCAACCTATTTATATTTAACATAAAATATAAAAAATATATATATAGCTTAGGAAGCTACTGCTTTGAAGAAGTGGGCGAAATGTAAAACTTGCTCATTATCTTCTTTATCATTTTCTTCATGCCTTTCACCTTTTTCGCCATCCACCTAATCTCCTACACCTGGTCATCCACCATACCTTAGATTTACCGGCTGGTTTCCCCGAGGGGCCCTGTACGGTGTAATGGAGGCTATTCTATAGGTCGTCATGCTCGTGAGGAAGTAGGAATCTCACCTACTTTGTAGATCGAAGGGAAACTATCTGTAGCGTACGCCGACAAGCCGATGGCAGGGTACTTCTCAATTAGGATGCTCTGGATCACACTACCAAAAGGCAGTGTGTTTACCCGCTGGTAGTCAGTGGATTTTAGGCGATAGGTATAACGCATGTTGGAGAGGATGAGATCTGATATACTGAATGCTTTCTCAGCTCGGATACAATATGTCACTATTGAGAACTTGGCCGTGATTTTCTTAGTATCCCCGATCTTGAACATCAGAGAGTGATGGAGGACATCTTGGATGATGCGGGCGTCGGTATTAAGCATATCTTTTGTAGTTATGAGATCTCTACGGACCTCTACACCGTGGAGAACCTCATTTATTTCTCTCTAGTTCCGGCTGGTTTTGAATGACTCCACGATGTCGAGGTTTGAAAAGTTGGGAGTCCAGACGTATTTCCTCTCGAGATCCGGGTGGACTATCATCTCGATTTCATTCCCTATACAGGACTGCACTCCCCCACCAAGTTGGCGTAGCTAAGGTTTTTGCAGAACTCCTGAGTGAGGACCAAGGAAAATGGATCACCAGATGAAATCATAGAGAGTATACCTGAGTTCCCTAAATAACAATAGATGTGAGCATACCGATCATCCGTATCAATAAATATTGGCGCGCTCACTATCTCCTCATCTATAGCAAGAAATATAGACGCGAGCACTCAAGTGCATTTCGAGAAACTGCAGTGAGGGGGTTGGGAGCTTGATGAAGACATAACCTGGAAAAACACGAAATTCTTTAGTCAAAATTTGAAAAAAAAAAGAAAAAAAATCAATTTCTAGATCCTACCGCGGAGCGGTAATCTGTCACCGCCGCGTGGTAGTGTAGCGGACTACAACCCATCTTCCTCCGCCAGATCTTCCGTAAAACTCCAATTTTTCACGATTTCCACTTAAAATGGGTCGAGGAGAGAGATCTAAGCTTATGCAAAGTAGATCATTGAAAAAAAACGAGATCCATGGAGGAAAATAGAAATCAAACATGGAAAATGTTTGAAATCTCCCCGGATTAGGTTTCAATTCTGGATCTCACAAAAACTCAAATTTTTAGAAAATTATTCACTTCAAAAACGTCAAGGGAGCGAGATCCAAGCCTACTAAAAAGAGATTCGTTAAAAATACCAAGATCCGTTGAGAAAATTTACAAATCAAACATAAAAATCATTGTGAAACCGCCACAGATTGCATCCAAAATGACTTGAAATTTACAATCTACACTTCCCAAACTCATCGCACTAGGAATTTGAAGGAAAAAGGAGAGGAGAATACCTTGATCTTGGATGCACTAGCGAAAGACTGTAGGCGGAGGTGTGGGAGCAAGCAAGAAAAAGTGATGAACTAGGTCAGAACGCATCATATAAATATCCTGAAGCTACTACGGTGCAGTAACTATACCGCCGGCGGTTGCACTCTTTTTCGTACTATTTCTTGAATATCGGCCCAGTATCTTCATTACTTTGTTAATATTAACGATAACAATAGTTTCACGATGGGTTGTCTCATAATAGCGGGGGCGTAGGTGTGTGTGCTTTAGAAATGCTAACCTCTAAACCACGTCTTGTCCTTAACCAGGGAGGGTTCCAGTGGGTCCTTACGTGGCGCTGGAGGAAAGAGTGTTAGGTTGAGTGGGTTCTTATGTATGCACATAGGATTAACACCCCACCCTAAGACATTTGTGCAACTCCTCATGCCCATCCGTCACTTAGTACGGGCTAGGGTGCTGACATACTTTTGGGTCATTTGTGTCTTGAGTATCTTCTTAATGGTCCATATGCATGGCACAAGTAGTATGTCTCATTATCATGTTCGTCAATACCTTACATAGTACTCTATCGTGATGTCCTTTGTTTTTTCATTATACTAACTATTGAGTGTCTTTAGTTAGATTGTACTAGTTTTTTGTTTGTAAAAGTGTTCCTTTTTAAAAATATCTTATTGGTTTTTTTTGTCTTCATGTGATGGTTATTTTTGTTATATAAAAAATAATACAAAAAAATTATAAAACCCAAAAATAAAAAAAATGGCTTGATAACACTTAGGACACACTTGGCTAGAACTTACAACATAACGATTATGCACAATGTTGGACTTAGGCATGTTAATCCCTGTGAACATTGTCTACCTATGTCATGATGTGTCAAATCTATAGTGCGTAGATACTAAGTTCGACTAGATATGTTACTTTTCATTGAATATGCCTCTATGTATGTGTGAGGATTTAGGTAGAGGAATGACTTTACACTATTCACACATCCCTAGATGGAGCACTCGTGTAGAAACCATATGCTTATATGCTATAACTCGTGATATTGTTTCTACAACGTTAAAAATAACTTGAATAATCAATGTCACGATACATATGCGCCTCTAGAAAGGGTAAAAATTTGGGTCAAATCTCTAGTGGTCAAGTCCTATGTATACAAGTTAATGTGTATCTATCTATGTTCTTAGATTTTGATTGATTTTGGGTTCTTGGAATTCAAACGATAAAATTGATAGCCCAATGCATCTAAATAAAAAAATTTATGATATCATGCCTTGTGTCAAGGATACCTTCCAAGCACTACTCACTACTACTAATAAGTCTTTATGAGCATAGTGAGGATTAGCACCTTGGTCCACAAAATCATTTTGATCTTGTGCACAGACTAGAATTTTAAGATTAGTGCCCCTAGTTCTAGCATTGGTATAACATAGATAGAAACGTGACATGCTGGTTCACTTTATTCCTCTAGCGATGACATATAAAATACTGAGATAAACAATGTAATGAATGTTAAATCTACTGGATGTTTGTCTTCTGATGCTATACGTCCACATATCATTGCTCTATCTAACGCTTCCATGCATATAAATTGTATTGAAATGGCACTATATGTCTCTAGCACGTAAATTCTAGCACACGATTTCTACTCATAGCATGTACAATGTTCCTCTGTATTAATTCTATAACTCTTTTAGCATTGTACTCAAAATCATTATGTGCTTATTGTACAAGTGTTGCCCTATTATTTTTAACTCTGTAACTTGATTTAGACTATTTATGTGTACTGTATTCATCTATTTGATCTCTATGCGCTATACTTTCTGAATTCATTTTTGTTCACCCCTATTGCTTATCGCCTCTCGTTTCACTTTCTCTACAATGCATGGTCTAATTTATTCATGCCCATTATATACTGCATTCTGTTTCTCCCATGCATACACATGTTTATTTTGATTTGGTCTAGCCCATCCCCTTTCGATAATATCAAAGGGGGAGAATAAATGATTCATGAGTCATGGGTAAGGGTAGTTCACATTTAGGGGGAGCTTAGTTCACTGTGTGCACGTAGGTAGTGGGAGCACGTAGAACACGCAATTAGGGGGAGCACTTGTGTAGGAGAGCTATATGTGACATGAAACCTGACTTTAAATATTTTTAACATTTAACTCTTATATGCTCTCTATTATGCATCACATTACTATATCTAATGAATGGGATTAGATATTATCAAAAGGTGGATGTTGGAACACCCTATTACTATTTGGACCAGGATGACTATATTTCTATAGGGATTGTGTGCTGTGACCTCCATGTTGTTATAAAGGTCACATAGGCTAGTAGAGTAGTCTTCAGCTCGACGCATAGTCGACTTCAGCTCGACGCAGAGTCGATCTCAGCTCGACGCAGAGTCGACCTCTGCTCGACTCAGAGTCGACCTCAGCTCGACGCAGAGTCGACCTCAGCTCGACGTGGAGTCGACCTCAGCTCGACGTTCCGTCGAACCCAGTTCTGCTTACAGAAAACACTCTCTGGCCGACGTGTGTCGTGCTCAGATCGACGTTTTCTGTGAGCTCGACGCCTTCCAGACTTCCGTCGAATTTGGATAGGAATTCAAATTCCTTCTGACAGACAATTAATGCTGAAGATTTATTGGCCGTTACAGCATATCTGGTGCATGGCTCAAGGAATTTTCTAAGGAATGTCTTCCTGTCATTTCCTTTGAGGCATGGACAGTTAAGGAAAGCAATTAATGCTGTCTTCCAACGGCTATCAAAGTAAAAGGAAGAAGAAGACTCAGATATTCATTCATTTTTTATTCAAAAAACAAGAACAGCATACAGAATACAGAATAACAATATAGGACTTTAGTTGCTCTCTGTGACATGTGTTGAAAAGTTAACTCACAGAAAATCTGATTGCTTCAGACACCTCCATCCAACTCTCTTGGATCACCTTGCTGGAGTAGATCAGATCTTTGAAGACCTGTCACCCTTGTGCAGAGCTCTCCTTCCTGAACCTCATCTTGATCTCAGGGGGAGCTTTGACAACAACTTCAGATCCACTTCTGCTTCTCTTTGCTTGTTGAATAGAGAAGACAACATCATCACTTTTTCTTTTTCTTTCTGTACAGGGTTTTAACTCCCTTCAAAAGTTACTTTTGGTTTTGCTGAAACCTGGTCAAAATCAGCTCTGTTGGTTTGTGAGAACCTGATCAAAAACTCTCTGGTGCTCAAGACACCTGATCAACTCATCTTGAAGTGGATTCCTATCAAGGGTGATAGAAGAGTGGATGTACCCAGATTTGGGGAACCACTATAGCTCCTTGTGTCGTCTGGATTGCTTATGCTCCTTGTGTTTTGCTTTGTGCTGTGAATACCTTTTTACTCTGATTATTTACTCTAGCACCTTACACTAAGTAAATTCAAACCTTCTCTACACACAAGTTTTTATTTGGAAAATTATTTTAAATAACTCTATTCACCCCCTCTAGAGTTAGGAGTGATCTTATCCTGCACTTTCAATTGGTATCAGAGGGAGGTTGATCATTTATACAGGCTAACCCCTGGATCAAAAGATCCCTGATAAGATTATTTCTCTCAAAGGATTATTTTCCTTAGTTTTACTTCTCTTTAAAACTCATGGCACAAAACAAGGACCTTGCTAGCACCAGACCTCCTATGTGCAATCTATCTAAGTTTGCACTATGGAAGGCAAGGATTAGGCTTTACATGAACTCTTTTGATGAAGACATTTTTAACTCTGTGTTGACAGATTGTCCAAGACCTCCCACAGGAACAAGCACATCAGCTGTTCCTCCTCCTTCAGGAACTGATGCTGACATAAAGAAGTGGAAGGCAGCAGATGCTAAAGCCATGAACATCTTGGCTCAAACCATGTCAGATGAAATTTTCCAGAAGGTAGTTGAATGCACTACTGCCAAAGCAATCTGGGAAAAGCTGTCAGAAATTGTATCAGGTTCTGCAGATGAAAGAAAGGATAGGAGATCCTACCTGATCACCCAGTATGAAAATTTCAAGAAGGCAGAGTCTGAGTCAGTTGCTGACATGTACAACAGACTGAGTCTGATCATAAGTGAGCTTAGATCACTAGAGAAGGACATATCTCTCACTGAGATAAATGACAAAATACTGACTTGTTTCCCTAGCTCTTGGGACTCAAGAATCTGGTCAATTAAAGATGGAAGAAATGTTTGTGAGTTATCCACAGAAGCCCTTCTAGGAAAGCTCAAGAGTTATGAGCAATTTATTAAGAAGAGAGAAGAAGAGCAGAAGACATCCACACCAACAGAGAGGCTGAGAAAACTATTGCCTTCAAAGCTCAGGAAGAAGAACCTAAAGAAAAGGTGTTGGGAAATGAAGAGCTTATGAGCCTACTGGTCAAAAGGTTCAATAAGCTAAATAAAAGGAACTTCAGAAGATGGTCATCCAAAGACAAAGACAAGCCAAGGTATGACAGATCTAATAATAAAGATATTATTGCTTTGGCTGCAGGAAACCAGGACACATCTTCCCAAACTGTCCAGAAAATCAAGACAAGGACAGAAGGGACAAAAAGGAAAGAAAGGATAAAAGGAAGGATAAGGAGTCAAGGAAATACCATGACAAGCCTTCCTCCAGCAACAGCAAGCACACCAGAAAAGGATTTGTGGCTAAATCCTGGAGTGACTCAGATGAGTCTGATTCATCATCCAGTTCTAGTGATGATGAGGATGATGCAGAAGAAAAGGGATTCTGCATGATGGCCATCAGTGCATCTCAAAAGAACACTGATTCAGAGCCTGATGCTGACTACCCGTCTGATCAGGAACTTACTGAGGATCAGGTAATAGATTCATTTGACTTTACTTCTGATGATTTCAAATCTGAGTTTAAATCTATGTGCATTGACTTGATTGAGTCTCAAAAGCTGATTAAAACTCTAAATGAACAATTAATTGAATGCAAATCCATTAACTCAGATAATCTTAGACTCTTAGAAGAGTTGAAGCAGTGTGGGGAGGAGATAGCTTCACTGAAAAGTGAGCTATCTAAGGCCAAACAATTTGAAGAAACCCTTAATGGGAGAAGTATCAAATTGATGGACATCACAAGTACAGTGAACTCAAGATTGAATGGTTCACTAGGCTTGGGTGCTTCATCCAGCCAACCCATAGTGCTAACAACTCCAATCAAATTTACCAGTGAGAAAGGTAAAGGAGTCTTGATAGTGGCTAGGAAGAATGCTGACTTAACCCAGGAAACTGGACAAGAAGCGTCGAACGAAAGCTCGACGGACGTCGACCAGAGCTCGACGTAATCGCAAGAAAACGTCGAACTCAGGTCGACGCCCTCTACCCTCTGAACAAAGCAAGACCTTGCCGTCGAACGGAGCTCGACGCACTCACTTGAGTCCGTCGATCGAAGCTCGACGTGCGTCGAGCCGAGTTCAGAGCAAAACCCAGTTCTCAGGGGTTAATTCAAAATTCAATTCCAGCTCAACATCTCATCACTTTAACCCTTATGCTGAATGGATAATACCTCCTAGGAGATATCATCCTGTAGGCTATAAGAGTCAACCTGAGATGTCTTTTATTTCAGAATTTAAAGGATATCAAGAAAGGCCCAAGGTAAACTGGGTCAAAAACAATTGATTTGTTGTATGTGCAGATAAAGACCTATCCAATTGAGAACCAGCAGTGGTACTTGGATAGTGGGTGCTCAAAGCACATGACTGGCAACAAGGAAAACCTTGTGTCCTTCAAAGCCAAACATGGACCCAAAGTAATCTTTGGAGATTCAAATTTTGGACAAACAAAAGGCTATGGCCAAGTCAAGATAGGGTCAATCACATTTAAGAAAGTGGCCTATGTGGAAGGACTAAAGCACAACTTAATCAGCATCAGCCAGCTATGTGATGCTGGTTATCAGGTTTGGTTTACCAACTCAGCATGCAATATTACATTAAATAACAACATTGTCTTAATTGGTAATAGACAAGATAACATATATCTAGTTGATTTCAATTCATCTAAAGTAGATATTTGCTTATTTAATTCCCTTAGCAAACCCAATGAACTTTGGCATAAAAGACTAGGACATGTGAACCTTAGAACCATTGCTAAGTTATCCCAAGACAACCTTGTTAGAGGACTACCTTCTGGTCCCTACAAGAAGGAAGGACTTTGCAAGGCCTGTCAGTTAGGCAAGCAAACTAAAAACAGTTTCAAGTCACTTAATAAGAGTGACTCACCTAGAATCTTGTACTTATTGCACATGGACCTTTTGGACCAATTAATGTACAAAGCCTAGGAGGAAATCTTATGCTTTAGTAATTGTAGATGACTTCTCAAGCTTCACTTGGGTGTTCTTTCTGAGGAAGAAGTCTGATAACTTCAAGATTTTGACAGATTTTCTCAAAGGCATACAGATTGAGTTCAATACTCACATTGCCCTGATCAGAAGTGATCATGGGACAGAGTTTGATTCTCTTCTTATGCTAGAGTTCTGCCAGAATGAAGGTATCAGGCATACTTTCTCAGCTCCCAGAACTCCTCAACAAAATGGGGTAGTTGAAAGGAAAAACAGAACCTTATTGAATCTGCCACAACATTGTTGACAGATGCTCACCTTCCTCTAACCTTTTGGGCAGAGGCTGTGAACACCTCCAACTATATTCTGAATAGAAGCCTGATACATAAGCTAAAGGGTAAGACTCCCTATGAGTTACTCAAAGGGAAGAAACCTAAAGTAAACTACTTCAAAATTTTTGGTTGCATTTGTTTCATTCACAATAATGACAAGAAATACCTAGCTAAATTTGAAGCCAAAGCTGATGAAGGAGTGTTTCTGGGGTACTCCTTGACTAGCAAGGCTTATAGGGTTTTTAACAAGTGCACAAATAAAATTGAAGAATCCATGTATGTTACATTTGATGAAACTAACATGTTTTATAAGGAGAAGGAGACTTCTACCATAAGCAATTTGCAGGAACACTCAATTTCAGAGAATCTGAGGCATCTTACCATCACAGACAAAGGGTCATCACCTTCACAATTCAACAAGTCACTGAACTTAGTGACAATGAAGAGGAATTTCAAGTTCTAGAAAGTTCAAAAGGCCAACAAATTGAAGAACCAGTTGTTGTTCCACAAGAGGAAACAATAACACAGGTTGGTGCATCATCAATACCCCTTGTTGATTTTGCAACAACAAGAGATCACCCAATCTCACAAGTAATTGGAGATATCTCAGTGGGTGTGCAAACAAGGAATCAAGTTAATCAAAATATTATGCACACCTGCTTCCTCTCTCAAATTGAGCCTCAAACCATACAAGATGCAGAGCAAGATCCAAACTGGATCATTGCAATGCAGGAAGAGTTAAATCAATTTGAAAGGAATAAAGTTTGGGAATTAGTACCAAGACCAAGGAACCAGCAAATTGTTGGAACCAAATGGGTATTCAGAAACAAGTTAGATGATCAAGGAATAATTGTGAGAAACAAGGCAAGACTTGTTGCACAAGGATATTGCCAAGAAGAAGGAATTGATTATGACCAAACCTTTGCACCAGTTGCAAGGTTGGAGGCCATAAGAATCTTCCTTGCATATGCAGCTCACAAGAGATTCAAGGTATATCAGATGGATGTCAAGAGTGCATTCCTCAATGGAAAAATCAAGGAAGAAGTCTATGTAAAGCAACCTCCAGGTTTTATCTCTCCAACTTTTCCTGATCATGTATTCAAACTGCATAAAGCTTTATATGGTCTCAAGCAAGCTACTAGAGCATGGTGTATGAGACCTTAGCTTGTTTTCTGTTGGAAAATGATTTTAAAAGGGGTAGAGTAGACCAAACTCTTTTTGTTAGAACCCATAGGTCCCACACCCTACTAGTACAAGTTTATGTAGACGACATCATATTTGGGTCTACTGATTCAAACTTATGCAAAAAGTTCTCACAACTTATGCACTCAAAGTTTGAAATGAGTAGCATGGGTGAGCTTGCTTTCTTTCTTGGATTGCAAGTTAAACAACATGTGGATGGCATTTTCATTTCTCAAACTAAGTATGCAAGAGAACTGGTTAAGAAATTTGGAATGTCTGAAGCATCCTCCATGAAAACACCTATGCCTACAAATGCTGTTTTAGATGCTGATGAATCTGGAAAACCAGTTGATCAGACAAACTATAGAGCAATCATAGGCTCATTACTTTATCTAACAGCTACTAGACCAGATATAATGTTTGCTACATGCATTTGTGCTAGATTCCAAGTAAGCCCTAGAGAGTCCCACCTCACATTAGTTAAGAGGATTCTTAGGTATGTAAAAAGTTGTCCTAATCTAGGTCTCTGGTATTCACATGACTCAGGATTTGATCTAACTGGATTTTCAGATTCTAATTATGCTGGATGTAGAGTAGACAGGAAAAGCACCAGTGGAACTTATCAATTCCTTGGTGATAGACTTGTCTCCTGGTTCTGTAAGAAACAAACCTCTGTGTCCACATCAACTGCTGAAGCTGAGTATATGGCTGCAGGCAGTTGTTGCTCACAGATTTTGTGGATTCAAAACCAGCTCCTAGACTATGGCTACAACTTAGAGATGTCTAAAATCTTTTGTGATAATACCAGTGCAATATCAATTGCACAAAATCCAGTTCTCCATAGTAGGACTAAGCACATAGAAATCAGACATCACTTCTTAAGGGATAATGTAGAAAAGAAGAAAATTGCACTAGAATACATTTCCACTGAATTACAGAGAGGAGATATTTTCACCAAACCCTTGGATGAAAAGAAGCACTTCTTTTTCCTCAATCAGTTGGGAATGCTAGATGGAGACAGCTTAAAAAAAACTCCAAGATTTTGAAACCCATAATAAACAGGAATAGGAAAAATTTCATTTCAAAATTTCCTGTCTGAGTGGTTGTTCTGAGCTCTGAACTAAGCTCGACGCGGCGTCGAACGGAGATCGACGGTCCGTCGCCCTCAAAAGCGTCGAACGTCGAACTCAGCTTCCAGCGTCGAACTAAGTTCACAGCTCCCTGGCTTCTTGAGTTTCTCTCTCCCCGGTCGACGTCTTCGTTCAACGTCGACCTGAGCTTGACGTATAACATCAGCCCAAGCGTCGAACGTCGACCTAAGCTGGATGCTGTTGAGTCATTTCAGTTCTCCTAGAGCCCTTGAGCGTCGAACTGAGCTCGACGTTCTTTCCTTTTCTGCGTCGAACCCTAAGTATAAAATCATTTTTTTCTCCGTCGTTCGCAGTTGCGCATTCATATTTCTCTGCTCAAGCTTTCTCCCTCCAAATACTATACTTTTGATCTTGGAAGGTATTCTTTCTTTTGCAGGACAATGGAAATCACAGCAGGAGCTCTGGCGGCCATGAAGTTCGACTCTGGTTTCGACATTGACTTCGATTCTTTTGATGGATCTCCACAACACTTTCTGGATATACTGAATCTTTTCAAGGAGCAGCAACTAGTCCACTTTATGTCTACCAGGATACCCCTTCCAGAATCAGAAATTAAAGAATGGTGTCTTACAGCAATCGTTTCAGATAACAACTCTTTGACTGGGAAGATTTCAGGAAATGAGGTAGCCATCTCACCTCAAGTCATTACAGAAGCTTTCAACTTTGCTGCTGGAGATGATGACATAGAACTATCAGTGGAAGAGGTATACTTTGATGCTGGACAGGATGGGGCATGCTGCTGGTAACCCCTCTAAACTCCTTAAATTAACCTAGCAATTGAGTATAGGTTATTAGCAGATATAACTGGAAAAGTGATCTGTGCAAAGAGGACTGCACATGATGCAATAACAAGGCATCCGTTTGCCTTATGGCTGCACTAATGGATAAGAAACAACCCAACTGGGGATTAATTGTGTTTGAAATGCTTAAGAAAAAGTTGGATAAAAACTCTGTCCATTTTGGAAGAGTTCTTGGGTTGATTCTCAACCACTGCTGCCCCCAACTGCTTGTGTCCTCAAAGAAGCACATCAATGCTTCCAAGAGGCTCACATGTGCTCTAATTGGCAAATGGGACAGGAGAATTGCGAATCCCAGGGCTGCTGCAGCAATGAAATCCTCTGCAGACACCAGGACTGTAGAGGTCTCTCACCCTCAGTCCACTGGTCCAGAAGTAGGGACCATGCCAGCCCCTCTCTCACCCTTGCATCCACCTTCATCCCCTCAACCACAATTATCTCATCCACTCAAAATCTCCCCTCCTCCATATCTATCATTGCCTCCTCTCTTCCACCTCTCACTACTTTCCTCCCCATAAACTTGGATTCCACCCCTCATGAGGATCTCTTTTCTTTTGACATGCATGAAGACTCCTTCATGGATGCCTCTACCTCCTCTCCTCATGACTTCCTCCATCCCTCTACTTTTTCAGACTTACTCTTCTCCTCCATTCAGGAACCAGTTACACCTCCACTGTCTACACCACCCTCCACCTCCTCTACATTCTCAGTTTCTGCTACTCCCTCTACCTCTACTCAAGTTCCACTTGAGCAAGTAGCTCTCTTGCCCTTGGCCAATCAGATCTTTGATCTCTTGGCCCCTAGGCTCTCCTCCTTTTGGATGCCAAGCTGGCTCCCTCTCTTCTTTCCTTGAGAACTCTTTCTGCCTCTGTCTCCTCCCTTTCCTCTCAGTTGGCATGCCCTTCTTCTAAGGGCCTAGAGTCAGCTACCACTGATTCTAGGCAGGGGGAGATGTCAGCAGAAGAAGAGCTGCCTCCTTCTTCAGTTCAGCTTGCTCAGACTTATTCATAGACAGTATCAGTTGCTTGTTCAGAGACAGTGTCTGTTGCAGAAGATCAAATAGTTTCAGCTCAGCAAATCAGCAGTGCCTTAGACATTCAGTCTTTGGCAGCTTCTGTTCAGAGCTTCTCTCCTCCAGCTTCAATACAAGAAGATCTGTCCAGGGCTATTGTCCCTTTTTAGAAGGACTTGACTTTTGATATAGCAGTGGTAGCAGTGGCTCCTGCTAGTATTGAAATTGATTTGTTAGCTCCTGTTGAGACTTCAGGTGAAGTGATTGAGACACCTGATGCTGCAGAGGCCCATATCTCCCAAGCCCTTCAGGAACCAGCCTCTTCAGCCTCTATGGCTCCTGAGGCTGTGCCCTCTCCTGTAGTGGTTGCTTCCTCCTCCCCACTGACAGCAGAGCTTCCTTCAGTCTCCTCCTCAGCAGCTCCAGCCTCCATCAGCTTTCCCATCTCCAAAAGAAAGTATATAGATCCATATGAAGAATCACAAAGTTCTGAAGATGAGTTTGCTACAGATTCTGATGACTCCTCAAACTATTGCAAGGAAGAGGAAAGCCAGATCAAAAGCCATGAAAAGAGTACCTCCTGCCAGAGCTACAGATCATGACATTCCTATTACATCAAAAATAATTGTGAAATCACAGAGCCATGGATGCAGTACTCTCAGAATCAGAGAAAAGCTATGAAACAGAAGAGAAAATTCAATGAGGGACCAACTAAACCAGTCCATCAGCCTCCACCTCCACCTCCTCCAGATGCAGGTGCAGGTACTGGTCTATCTTCCTCTTCAGCACCTTCAGCTCTACATGGAAAGACTTATCAAGCCAGAAGACATCAAGGAGATAGCCAGCAAAGGGGAGGTCAACAAAGAGGAAATTATAGAGGCAGGCAGTCCAGAGGAAGATCAGGCTCTCAACCTTATCAAAGGGGAGGAGCCATTGATCCAACCCTGGGCCCTATCCTTACAGGCCTAGAGTTGACCTCACCCCAAGAACTTCTCAAGAAACATCCTCTAACAAATTTGAACCTGCAGTACCTTTTGAAGATCCCACCAAAACTCCTGCTTACTAGAAAGCTAGGATGACAGAGATGGCTGCTCTAAATGAAATTAACAAAGCCAGAGAGAAAGAGGACTGGACACCTCTCATATCAGTACTATGTCAGAGCAAAGAAGAGAGGAATTGGAAAAGTATAGCTCAAAGAAATTTTTTGATTCAGACAGATACATGGAACTCCACCCTGCAGCTGTACCACCCAGTGCTAGAGATCAAAAGTCTTTAGGTGCAGCTGATGACTACAGATCCAAAAAGGAAGCTTCCAATCCAAACAGAGAAATCATCTTCAAAAAGAGTGATCAAGACAAAGCATCAAAGGACAAGTAAAGTAAGGTACTCTAACACTTTCTATATACTGGACTCAGGACATTTGAACAATTCTGCTGCTATATAGTGTTTTATATATGCTGCTTATTATTCTGTCATGTCTGGCTGTATTATATTGTGTTGTATCTGCTTTATTTTTTTCTTTGAATCCCTAAAATTCATGTAAATAGTAATCCTAATCCAAATAGGGGGAGATTGTTGGAACACCCTATTACTATTTGACCAGGATGACTATATTTCTATAGGGATTGTGTGCTTTGACCTCCATGTTATTATAAAGGTCACATAGGCTAGTTAGAGTAGTCTTCAGCTCGACGCATAGTCGACTTCAGCTCGACGCAGAGTCGATCTCAGCTCGACGCAGAGTCGGCCTCTGCTCGACACAGAGTCGACCTCAGCTCAACGCAGAGTCGACCTCAGCTCGATGTGGAGTCGACTCAGCTCGACGTTCCGTCGAACCCAGTTCTGCTTACAGAAAACACTCTCTGGCCGACGTGTGTCGTGCTCAGATCGACGTTTTTCTGTGAGCTCGACGCCTTCCAGACTTCCGTCGATTTTGGATCGGAATTCAAATTCCTTCTGACAGACAATTAATGCTGAAGATTTATTGGCCGTTACAGCATATCTGGTGCATGGCTCAAGGAATTTTCTAAGGAATGTCTGCCTGTCATTTCCTTTGAGGCATGGACAGTTAAGGAAAGCAATTAATGCTGTCTTCCAACGGCTATCAAAGTAAAAGGAAGAAGAAGACTCAGATATTCATTCATTTTTTATTCAAAAAAAAAGAACAGCATACAGAATACAGAATAACAATACAGGACTTTAGTTGCTCTCTGTGACATTGTGTTGAAAAGCTAACTCACAGAAAATCTGATTGCTTCAGACACCTCCTTCCAACTCTCTTGGATCATCCCTTGCTGGAGCAGATCAGATCTTTGAAGACCTGTCACCCTTGTGCAGAGCTCTCCTTCCTGAACCTCATCTTGATCTCAGGGGGAGCTTTGACAACAACTTCAGATCCACTTCTGCTTCTCTTTGCTTGTTGAATAGAGAAGACAACATCATCACTTTTTCTTTTTCTTTCTGTACAGGGTTTTAACTCCCTTCAAAAGTTACTTTGGTTTTGCTGAAACCTGGTCAAAATCAGCTCTGTTGGTTTGTGAGAACCTGATCAAAAACTCTTGTGCTCAAAACACCTGATCAACTCATCTTGAAGTGGATTCCTATCAAGGGTGATAGAAGAGTGGATGTACCCAGATTTGGGGAACCACTATAGCTCCTTGTGTCGTCTGGATTGCTTATGCTCCTTGTGTTTTGCTTTGTGCTGTGAATACCTTTTACTCTGATTATTTACTCTAGCACCTTACACTAAGTAAATTCAAACCTTCTCTACACACAAGTTTTTATTTGGAAAATTATTTTAAATAACTCTATTCACCCCCCTCTAGAGTTAGGAGTGATCTTATCCTGCACTTTCAGTAGAGTTTGTTGGAACCGACGGTTCACATATCCTTAGTTTGATAACAATAAATCCTATACTGTATTTGATCACATCTTGTGTTTGGTAGAGTCTGCATGTTTACAGGTTCAAGCGATGCAAGAATCACTACTTTGGAACCTATCGCTGAGCGGTAGTAGCTGTCGTCGGGTAGTAGCAAGAAATAAATGGATGTGGTGCTCGAGTTTCTACCGCGCCGCGCTAGTCTTACCGCCAACGCTTCTCAAGGAATTATTTTAGCCAGACGCTCGGGAATCTACTGCCAGGCGATAGAAGTATACTGCGCTGCGCTAGCCACTCAACGATCGTCGAGATGGATTCGTCGAGATGCTTGACCTACCATGTGGCATAACCTTCCTACCGCGGCGCGGTAGCATTGAAAAAATGATGATTTTCAATTTGAATATTTTTCCAAATTTGCAAGATAGTAGTCAAATCAAGCGCGTGAAGCTACTGTCGTGCACTAGCCTTACCGCCGGCAGTATCTTGTTTTTACAAAGATGTATAAAAGGTAGCTCGTTTTCTGTATTCCTTACCAGGATGAAAATAGAAAGAATTCTATGATTCCTAGGGTTTGGACGCCTCTCTGTGGTCCGTTCTGCCATCTTCATCGAAGGAAAAGAAAACTGCATCGCTCCCGTTAGCACACATAGAACTCTGGCAAGCAAAGTTCAATAATGAACGAATTGTTTATTGGTTGCGAGTAGACGAAGATCTCATGCACCGGTCGCAGATTGCTCAATAGAGGAATCGTCAAGAGGGAGATTCAATCTTAAATCTTTTAAACTATTATTGTATTCTTTGCTATTCTATATATTCTTGTAGTGAGGGAAATCGACTGGGGAAGGTCTTCAGAATCTGGGGAGGATTCCGTGAAAAATTGTCTCGGGGGAAGGGACGTCTAGATCGGGTGATCTAGCGGGGCTCTAAAACTCTTCCATGTGTGGAGGTGAAGAGCCGGCTCGAAGTCCTTTCTTGTAGGGAAAGGGAGAGAGCCAGCAGGTCCGAGGAGCGGGTCGGTACAAAAAACCAAATGCTTTTTCCATTCCCCGCCTTCGATCTCCAGCATCACGGAGATCAAGATTTTTTAATTGTTAAAATAATTGATTATTTTGTTTTGCACTGAAATTCATTTTTTGCTTCTTTACTTGCGTGTAATGCTGTGAATGTTGGTTTTTATTTTCCTGAAGAGTGCATAGATCTCCAAGGAGGAATCTGCCCTGAAAAACGAGTTCTGTGACATACTGCCGCGCGTGAGCTAACTAATGCCCCGCGGTAGCTTCCATAACTAGTTTTTCATGGAATGAAATAATTTATATTTCTTATAAACGACTTAAACCTTATTCCCTCCTATAAGGTTGGCCCCTAAAACCAACAAAGTCATTGCTCTCTCCATATAACTTGTTAAAAGTTCCCCATTATTATGCACTGACACAATATGTCAAGTCATTGCACTTCTCCCCCATTCAGGCTTCTTCAATAGGCATTTATCTATTGATGGTGGAGAAAGGATCATGGGTGAACTTTTCTCTTGGTCCTTTTGACCATCATGCTTAGGAAGAGTTGATTCCTCTGCAAACATGGTGGATGGAATGATCTCATCTTGAGTAGGAACACGTGAATGCTCCCCCTCAACTACATCTTTATTTTTAAAGGAACATCATTCTTGTCAGATATTGTATCTTTCTCAGCTGATTCAGCTGATCTCACTGAAGTTTAACCTAGCGAGTTAAAGTGATTAACTGCTATCCATCTATATAACCTTGCTAAAGTTATACTTAACAATACGGCAGATAGTCTTCATTCTGAATTGAAAATAAAAATATAGAAATGTAGATCTATAATTGAAACACTTAAAGTACATGTGTCATTTAACAATAAGCATTCCTAACTCAATTTTGAAAGAATCTAACTTAGCCTCATCCAATCACTTTGTGAAGATATCAACAACTTGATTGTCAGCGGGGACAAATTCAAGTCAAATGTCTTCACTTTCTATATGTTCTCTAATAGAATGATATCTTATTTATATAATCTTTGTCCTACAATGTGAGACCTGATTTTTAGCAAAAGAAATTGCACTGGATGAGTCACACTATAAGGGTGAATGACTTACAATGAGATTGTAGTCCTCTAGGTAATGTTGTATCAACTAAAGTTGTGCACAACCGCTCCCTGCAGAGATGTATTATGACTCAACAGTGGATATAGCCATACTGGTCTGCTTCTAGCAACTCAATGAAATCAGCCTTCAACCAAGGAATTAACAAGTTCCACCCCTTACTTTTACTATCTTCCTTGCACCCTGCAAAGTCTCTTCGTGCTGGGCCAGATCTCTTCCTCTTCTTCAGCAATAGATTTGCCTCTGGCTCTATCTATCTGATCTGCAGCAATAGAGGGTTCAGCCCACTGAGCACAATCTTGATCATCACATTGATCTACCCTCAAATAACTATACTATTCATCAAAGAGTCCATCTTGAATTGGGTCAATCATATTTTTATTTTTATACAGTTCAAGCCCCAAAGAACCTCTGATTATATTGGTCACCCAAACAGTATTATCCCCCTTGATCATTTCTATTTCCTTTTTCTTTGATCATTTGCCTTTGCCTTTCATCATTGCCATCTCCCATTTTATCATTGCCTTCTCCCCCTTTATAACTACTTCAAGCTACAGTTAGGGAGGTTTTGGCTAGATATATCTTTTCATCAAGATACCATCCTAATTTTCTTGAGAAGGGACCTCTGTTGGAATGTCCCCCTCAATCTCTGTATTTTTTATAGGAATATGATGACTTGTATCAACAATATCTTGTGCAATCTAGCTATTTTTAACCGATTGTACTTGCTCTCCCACAGTAGGTGCAACCATCTAGGTAATATCCCCCTTAACCTCAGTTGTTAACTCGGAATCCCTGACTAGTTCCCATGGCTTCAAGATCGGGCGGCCTGTATTTTCTAACCGTCGTACACAGCAAGCCAGCTAGTTGTCAGAGAAGCCGAGCGGTCTCCAAGTCAGGCAGCTATCAATACCGGCCCATATCAACACCAAGTCCCAGGGCCCAGCCGCTCAGCTCGCCAAGAGGAATCCGACAGGCCGCGCGGTTTCCCTCCTTTCTCCTATTTTATTTATCTATTTTCCCTCACCTCTGCCCGGTTCTCTTGAACCCCAGTCAACCGATAACTTTAGCAGTAATCGCTTCATTTTTAATAAAAGGAAAGCCCACCGCAGGAGAGGCATTCATGCCGCGGCGGGCGAATTGTGGTGTCACTGCATCTTGTGGCCTACTCTGGTTTCTTCTTTAACTGCTAGTAAACCGACTACTCGGCAGTCTCTCCTCTTCCCTTCTCATCTCCCTGTGAAATTTCGAACCGTTAGTTGGAGGTGTCCATTTCCATGCATCAATAGTTGACACGGTCTTTAGATATCGAGTAGTTGATGAATTTAGCTGACTAATAGCATCAGTTTGCTCAAGCCGTTAGGACTCGACGGCTAGTCAAGCATGCCGCGACAACACCGGTCATTGCTTTCAACCCGGCACCAGCCTGCCACTCTACCCGCCATCTTTCCAATCGGTCTCCTCACCAGCTTGTCCTACCATCTAACTGCCCATTCAATCTATAGCTATTCAGCGGTTTCTAAGTACTATTTGGCTGTTTTCTCCTGTTCAAAATTGATCGTGCGAAGGAACAAGATGACTCAAATTTATTATCGGCTATTACGGATCCCTCAGAGAGGCAAGGTTGTTCTCATCTTAGTGATGGGTCTCTTGACAGTAATAATGAGTTTTTTTTCAAAAGAGATCTTCCACCCTCCTTGTGAAAGTCGCAAACCAAGCAAGACCTCTTATTATAGTCAAGGTCGTTAAAGCCAATAGCCCCCTTTTAAAGAAGAAGAAGTCCCCTCTCCATTCATTAACCGAATTCGTTGGGACACTGTCGCTGACGATTTCAGAGTACCTCATCTACAAGAATATTCTGTATTTAATGATCCAGTTTCTCATCTACAAGCTTTTGAATCAGCTGTTTCGCTATGAAAAGTGTCAGACAGAATCAAATGTAAAATTCTCAGTATATCTTTTGGCGACCTTGCTGGAGAATGGTTTTATAGTCTTGTTGATGCACGAAATGCGCCCTCTAATTTACTGTTTGAAATCTCACGGGAGATGAGGAGAAAAAGAGGAGGGACTGCCGAGTAGCTGGTTACTAGCAGTTAGAGCAGAAACCATAGTAATCCGTAAGAAATGGCGACACCACACTTCGCCCGCCGCGGCCTGAATGCCTCTCCTACCGCGGGCTTTTCTTTTTTATAAAATGAAGCGGTTACACTTAGAGAGGAAAGAAAAGAAGAGAGAAGTCGGCCGGACAACACACCGCAAAGCACTAGGTTCGAGACCGTAGATCTTAACAAGCGAGCTCCTAAACTCGAGTAAGCATGCTTTGGGTGTACTTCCGTCCCCTATTTATAGGCTTGGGGGTGTGCCCAAATAGGCAGGGCTATAATTACCGGTTTCCCGTGGTACAGGAGAACCAGGCAGAGGTGACGGGAAGCAATCAAAAAGAGAAGAGGGCAGAGGGAAGGTCGTTTGACTTGAAGGGCTTCCTCTGGAGAGTGGAGAGTCTTGGCCTCTGGACGGGCAGATATAGACTCCCTCTGACAGTGACCTGGCAAGTAGGCCACACGGCTTTAGCGAGGGCAGGCTGACCGATGGAGAATGACTGCTCTGGGACTTGGCGTTGAGCTGGTCCGGAACCTTACAACAGACTTACGGAGAGGCCACACGGCTTATCTGATAACATGCCGGCTTGCTGTAAACGGCAGCTAGAAAATACAGGTCGCCCGGTCTTGAAAGCTTTGAGAACTAATCACGGATTCCGGGTTTACATAATCCCCGCACATTTTTAAGTTTCTGAAAAACTTTGAAAATGTTTAACTAAGACGGAGACCACGACTTCCTTAATGCTTCTACGTCTATAAAATGCACAGGACTCTGTCATTCTATCAAGAATTCTGCCAAGTCACAGGTCGATATTCGCCAGTAGCAGTCAGAATCTTTCAAGCCGACGGGGCCTTCTGCAAGATGGATGTCCAGTCCTCGATGCTAGTACGCGAGGAGAGGCTGTCTAATAAGAAAAAGAGGAGGAGCCAAAAAACTGAAAGCTATAATCGACAGGCTGAGGGGAAAAATGGGAAGCTGATCAAAATAGTGACTTCTTATTCTGGAAAGAAATCGAAGGAAGTTGTCGTGAAATCCTCGCAGACCGCGACCAAAGGTTAAGCGGTTTCCAAGCCTTCTCTCCCACAAACCGGTACCACCAAATCCTTCGATATCACCGACTCGCCATCGGGTGAACCTCTCTTAAAGATAGCTTAGGTGGAGGAGAAGATTGTTGACTCTTCCAAACTGCTCAAGTTGCCCATAGTAGCTGATTTGATCGTCATTGATGAGGACGACCAGGAGAAGCCACGGGAGGCCGAGCGGTCCCCAGCTGAGAAGAGCAAGCAGGCAGGGATGATAGTCAACCACTTGAAACGGCATAGTGAAAAGGGTGAGACCCTTGAGGAGAGAATTAGGAGGAAAATGCGGAATATGCGGGCTGTAAACCGCAATGTTTCGGTTAAGACCGGAGCGGCTAGTCTCCAGCACAGGCCACGGGAGAAGGAGGCATCCGAGAGTCCGTCGACTCCATCCTCCAAGCCGAACAAGCCAGAGAAGACGCCGGCGGCTAGCGAATCCCTGAGGGACATCTTAAAGGGTATGGAGAAATTCCAGCTGCAAGACAAGCTGTTGGAAACTCTACCGACTTCTGAGGAGGCCGTTGACCACTATGTCAAAGTTACTGGAGAGAAGCCTGATGAACCTCCATATGCAGTTTCTGAAGGAATCAAAAAACAGAGACTTAGAGAGAATATGGAGGAGATGAGGAAAATAGTCGCTGGGAAGCAGGTGGCGACCACACTTCCTCTCCTGCAAGGTAAACATGGAGAAATTAAGCGTATTGTAAAATTCTACAAGTCGTGATCACGGAAGAAGGGAGCAAACGTAATTTTTAATCCACCGACGAGCTTTTTCCTGACCACGGCTAAACTGAAAAGAAAAGCACACGAGACCGCACGGCTATGGAAAGAAAAGTTAAAGCGGATAGATTCCGAACGATTCAGGCGACCAGTGTATAGATTTGACACTGCGGCTATTGAAGGAGAGATGACCAAGAGCTGTTGTCTCGTCCTACCAAGATCCTTTAAAAGGTTGCAATTGTACGACTGAATCTGACCGCTTGTTTTTCCACTACAGGTGTACCCGACGTCGCGATGAAGCTGGGCGACCTGATGACCTTCTTTCCTCCGCTGCCACTGAATATCCATGACAAAAGGGTGGTCGAATTCTAAGAGGAAGTCGCCGCTTTGCAGGCTAGGGTAAGGGAGCATGGAGAGGCTCTTCGGGCTAAAGAGGAAGAGTGGCAGCTTTATAGAGAAGAGAAGCATTCTGCCCTAGAGGCTACTGAAAAGAGGATACAAGAAGTGTTGGCCATCTTGGAGCAAGAGAGAGCAACAATGCGGTTGCAATGGACGCTGCCGAAAAGAGGGCACATGAAAAGATGGCCACCTTGGAGAAGGAGAAGACAATAATGCGGTCTGTGCTGGTGGCTGCTGAGAAAAGGACATGTGAGGTGTTGGCCACCGTGGAGCAGGAGAAGACAGAAAAATTTGATCTGTAAGGAGTAGTGTTGATGACCGGGCAGATTTAGAGGGAGAGAGTAGACATTATCCGACTTGATGAGGGAATGGATAAGGATCCGCCAGTGGAGGCCGGCAGAGGCATGCGACCTGCTGGGACAACTCCTGAACAACAGCAACAACCAAACCACCCGGCTTCTAGAGAGACTTCAAACCCACCAGTAGTCGCGGCGGTTAGGCAGGTCGCTGCTGCTGGAAACCTGTAGGTTCGCGCTCTATCGTTGGTTCCATTTTCCCGCGTGGAGCGCGATACCTCTCGAGTTCACCAGACTCTGTATTCCATCAACAACCTCATAAGTCAGGTTTATGTCCTGTTAGTATAGGCAGGCGACCAAGTCGCGCGGATTGGTAGAGAAGCTCCTGAGAGCGGAGACAAACAAGCTTGAATGTTTTAATTTGGCTCTGTAATAATTATCAACTGTTGATGTTGGACAACTTGGTTATTGTAAACAATTGTTGTGTATCCATTTTATGTTACTGCGAATTGCTTGCGGCTTTGTGCAGTTTAAATTTCATAATCGTTATATTTTTCTGCTTCGAAAATTTTCAAAGTGCAGGAACTTGGCCGTGCGAACTGCCGAACTTATCTGCGGTTTGAATATATACTTTTGATGGTTAAGGCTGTGCATCTTGATAACCTACCGCAATTTGACGTTGATTACTGTAGCTTCCCAGGGTTTTTATAAATAGAGATGATCCCGAATACTTCTGCACAAAAAAATCAGGACGCAGGCTAAAGAGAAGGCGATGCGGTTTGAGAAAGCGGCTGCTGTCAGGACTGCTGTGGCTTCTAGTACAAAGGTCAAAACTACCAGTGGGCGCCAACAACCTGACACGAACCCACGGGAAAATATGTTTATCTGTAAGAAAAGTACTGAAAAGCTTCCTCACTAACAAAGGAACAAGATCTCCAAAGTCCAAGAGACCACCAGCAACACCACCGCAACCTAGCAACCAAACTGGCTACTGCTCAGAACCTGAGGCATTCAAAAGAAGAAAGAATACCTCAGCAAACAAAACAAGGAATAACTGCATGGAAGTGTCAACCAGGGAATGAATAAAAGAGGAAAACACACAGTAGAAAAAGTCACAACTGCCCAAGGCAAGACAACAAGGAATGCACTACGTGCAAGGAAACAGCACCAATCCTACCCAGAAACTACATCCTGCAGGGTCTACTAGGCTACCAAGAGCCCAAAGTGCTGCAATCTACCAAGGAAGAAACTTCTAACACCCTAAGCTGTGGGAGATGGTAGTAGCTAAAACAAACAGCATGGATCCGGGATGGAGGCAAACTCAGTCCCCCAACCACCATTTCTAAGCCAACAAGCTCAAGGGTCTACAAGTTTAAGCACAAGGGACCTTCCACCACCTTGCCCAGCCCGTACCTGGAGCAAGATAGAAGAATAAGGGTGTCCTTGGCTAAATTACACAACACCTCCCCCATGAAGAGCTTCAAACCACCACTACTAACCACGACCCACGATTCGGCCATTAGGAAAGAAAAACATGGCCGACAAGGAAGTTACAAAAAAAAGGAATTCACTCGGGAACGAAAATCAAGGAAAAAGAAATAGTGTTGAAGTTACTCAACACAGCTCGGCGTTGAGTGGGACCCATTTAGTGCCTAACCAGACCTTGCCATTGAGTGAGTTAGCCTCACTCAGCGCCAGAACAACCATGGCGTTGACTTAGAGTCACTCACTCAACGCCCTCCGCAATAACAGCTCTGGCGTTGAGTGAGCTATCCTCACTCAACGCCAAAACAGCTATGACGTTGAGTGAGGTCCACTCCCTCAACGCCTTCAGCCAAAACCACAAATCCCAACTGTGGCGTGTAGTGAGTCTACCTCCCTCAACGTCAAAGCAGCTTTGGCGTTGAGTAAGGTCAACTCACTCTACGCTAAAGTTCATTTCCGCAGGAAAACCCCAAGCCAACGCTAACAAGAGGAGGTCGGCGGGAATGCTAACTGATTCTCGCTGAATCGGCGGGAATGCCGGATGATTCTCGCCGAATCGGCGAGAATCCAGAAGGATTCTCGACGATCAACGGGAATGAAGGATGATTCTCGCCGAATCGGCGGGAATCAATGATGATTCTCGCCGAATCAGCGAGAATCCCGAAGGATTCTCGACGATCAGCGGGAATCAAGGATGATTCTCGCCGAATCGGCGGGAATCAAGGATGATTCTTGCCGATCGGTGGGAATCACGTCGAAATCGGCGGGAATCAAGGATGATTCTCGTCGATTTTGACTTAGACAAAAATTTTCACTCCATCACCCCACCACTCAGTCGCAAAGAACAAACCGAACTATGGCTTTGAGTGTGTCCACCACACTCAACGCCAAGTCCGGGCGGCTTTTGGCTTTGAGTGTGTGCACCACACTCGACACCAAAACCCGAGAGTCTACCAAGACTGGTTCTAACCAGAGCCCTACCACAACAACCTCCCTCACTCTCTCTCTCAGCTCCACCCGCAAAAGCACCCAAGTAGAACTACAAATCTGGAGTCTAAATGGTTAAAAAACCATCGGGTTGAGCAAAACAGCACAAAGAGGGGGGTTCATAGGCGAATCTAAGCCCTAAATTCAGCAAGGTAAAAGAGAATATGCTTGGTTTCTACCCTAGGGCTAACCGGGAAACATTCTAGAATATCAAAAGAACAACAATGGCAAGGGCAAGAATACCACTTGCCTCGATTTCCGGCGAAGCTTGGTTGGCCTTCCCTCTTCTTCGTTCTGCACTAGAAGGAGCAGCACCTAACAAGCAAACCTGCACTTTAATGGCAGAAAAGCACAAGAATCGGAAATCCAAGTCTCCAAAAACTCCACGAAAATCAAATATCTTACCGTCGAAATGAAGATCTGAGCAAGAGCAAGACAACACCGCTTTCGGAATCGAAATCTGTCCACGAACACTCCCGGAATCGTCGTCCGAAGGAGAAGCAGGTCCGGCGGTTTTCCTCTGTTTTCCGCGAACAGGAGCAGTGGTTTCTTCTGGTCTCGGGAAAAAGAAGAATGGGCCGTTGATTCTAATTAAGGCTTTTATATAAGCTTAGCCATGACGGTTCAGCCTTACTGCCTCCCAAGCCACCGGTTCACTTAATTTAAAAGGGTTTCTAATTAGATTTTACTAATGGCACACCCAAAATGACACGAAAACCGAACTACCTCGGAATTCAACGAAATTCACACCGTAGCTAAATATCAACGGTACGAACACAACGGCGAAGTCGAAATTAACTTTCGACGAACAGAACTCGAGTTATACCCTTCCGAAGCCAATACACAAGCATCCCCTGAGAGGCCACACCGGGTCACCCAAAATGACTCGGCTTGCTAGGGAGGTCTTGCCAACAGGCTAAAAAAATAGGGCACCCAGTTCCAAGGAGTTAAAACCACGCTCCAGAAATTGAACAAGCCAAAAAAATGCGTCGACGTAACGCCGAACGAGAATTAAATAATCGCAGAAAAATCGGGGGCGTTACAGTCACTCCCCCTAAAAGAAAGTTTCGTCCCGAAACTTTACGCACCACACTTCTACTATAGAAGAAAGTAGTAATCCAAACATCACAAGAAGAAAAAACAAACCAAACTAATCAAGGAAACAGCTGAGGGTAAGCCTCCCTCACAGCCGACTTTAACTCCCAAGTCGCGCTCTCCAAATCCTGATTCCTCCAAAGAACTTTCACAATCGGAATAGACTTCTTTCGCAGCACCCGTTCCTGAGTATCCAAAATACGGACCGGCACTTCAACAAAAGAGAGGTTGTGTTCCAATTAGGGCACAACGTCCAAGACTTGCCCACTGCTGCGCACGCACTTCCGCAATTGGCTAACATGGAAAACATTATGAACACCTGGGAAGTTTGCTGGCAAATCTAACCTGTAAGCTGACACGCCAATCCGCTCCAAAATATTAAACGGGCCCACATACCTCGGGTCCAATTTCTGATTCTAACCAAACCTCTTTACACCAACCATCGGGGAACTTTAAGAAATACAAGGTCCCCTACAGAAAACTCCAAGGCAGACCTACGCCGATTGGCGTTCTTCTCGTACCTCTCCTGAGCTATACGAAGCTTCTCTCAAACAAGCTTCACTGCGACTTCCATTTCCTCGAGCGCATCAGGACCCAACAATGGCCTCTCACCAGCCTCAGCCCAAAACAACGGAGTTCTGCAGCGCCTCCCATACAAGGCTTCGAACGGAGCCATCTGCAAGCTCTGCTGATAACTATTGTTGTATGCAAATTCCATAAGTCGCAGCCGCTCGTCCCACGCTCCACCGTGGTCTAAAACGTAGCATCAGATCATATCCTCAACTATCTGATTCACCCGCTCCGTCTGCCCATTAGTTTGTGGGTGGTACGCAGTAGAATACCTCAGATCCGTACCGAAACCCTCCAGCAGACTCTGCCAAAAACGAGAAATAAATCGGGAGTCTCGATCAGAAATGATGCTAATCGGCATACCGTGCAGTCGGATGACTTCATTCAAGTACAACTCCGCTATCTTCTTCATCGGGTAATCAATCTTATATGGCACTAAGTGAGCACACTTCGTTTGTCTATCCACTATGACCCAAACGGAATCAAATCCCCTCGGGGATCGCGGTAAACCCGCGATGAAATCCATAGATATACTTTCCCACTTCCAAGTCGGGATCTCTAACGGAGTCAACTTGCCACCAGGCCTTCCATGATCGGCCTTCACCCGCTTGCAAGTGTGGCACTCCGCAACAAATCGGGCTATATCTCCTTTCATGCCAGACCACCAGGCAATTTGCTTTAAGTCCCGATACATCTTTGTAGATCCTGGATGGTAGGCAACGCTGGATCCATGAGCCTCTCTACAAACCATACCACGAATGTCGCCAACCGCGGGGACACAAAATCTGTCGCGGTACTTCAAAGATCCCGCATCATCGATGGAATAATCCGGCAACTCTCCTCTCTCAGTCCTAGAGTACAAGTGTAGAAGATCCGGGTCGTCCTTCTGGTGAATTCTGGTCAAAGAAATCCAAGACGGCTCTGCCACTGACAAACTACTCTGCAAGCCACAGCATCTCACTGATATATCCATAAGGAGGAACTCCTCCACTAAACGATCGGCGGTGAGATTAAAGATCTTTCCCGTCTTTCGGCTCAAGGCGTCGTCCACCTTATTGGCCTTGCCTGGATGATAATGGATCTCTACATCATAATTGGCCCGTACTCTAGCCACCGACGCTGGCGTAGATTTAACTCCTTCTGCGTGAACACGTACTTCAGGATCTTATGTTCGGTGAAGATCTTGCACTGATCCCCATAAAGTAGGTGTCTCCACAGCTTCAACGCATAAATAACTGCTGCGAACTCGAGGTCATGCGTAGGATAATTATTCTCATGAGTCTTCAGTTGCCTTGACCCATAGGTAATCACCTTACCCACCTGCATTAATACGCATCCCAGACCCACATGCGAAGCATCCACGTATACATCATAATCCACGCCCTCGGTAGGCAGGGTCAGAACAGGAGCAGTGAACAATCTCCTCTTTAACTCCAGGAAGGCTTCTTCGCACTTCTCGCTCCAAACAAAAGCCATGTTCTTCTGAGTCAGCTTAGTCAAAGGTGCAGCTAGGGTAGAGAAACCATCCACAAACCTCCTGTAGTAGTCGGCCAACCCTAGGAAGCTCCTGATCTCCTTGGGCGTGCCCGGCCTACTCCAATCCATCACAGCTGTGATCTTTTCCGGGTCAACCGAGATCCCATCTGTTGGGTATTGTATCCACAATTACCAGGATTTGAGGAAGCCTCCTGTCAAGCTAAGATGAATTCACACTGTATTTGATGAAATCCTTCTAGTTGTGCTTGCAGCTATTCATCGCTAAGTACAAACCAATGTCAGGGTGCAGTAGGTCAATATACACGGGTCTGCACAACGTAATCCCTCGTTGAGCAGATCAGTGTGTTGGCTTACGTGTACTCTCTCTATTAGAGTGTACTTACTTCCAAGCACAGGGTCATGAAAGATCAAGAGCAGACAAGGAGCAAGGATTGGCCAAAGACCAGCTCACGGGTGGAAAGACGAGAAATCGTCTAAGTCCAAATCGTCGAGAATCACTAGCTGATTCTCGTCGGTTGGAGCCGGCAGTCTCAACGCCGCTAGAAATTTCTCTAAGGCAGAATCGTCGAGAATCACTAAGTGATTCTTGCCGATTCGTCG
The DNA here is from genome assembly GCA_039513925.1 of Platanthera zijinensis. Classification (NCBI taxonomy): domain Eukaryota; kingdom Viridiplantae; phylum Streptophyta; class Magnoliopsida; order Asparagales; family Orchidaceae; genus Platanthera; species Platanthera zijinensis. The sequence goes on from CM077092.1 coordinate 154,436,057, forward strand.
AGAATGACTTTGCATTCTCGACGATCCGACGAGAATCAAGTGTGACTCCCGCCGATTCTCCCCGCTTCTATATCAGTGCATCCAGAATTCTGCTAAGTAGAATTCGGCGAGAATCGTAGGTAATTCTCGCCTATTTGTCGAGAATCACCTACGATTCTCGCCGAATTTGACTTGGGCAAATTTCCGACACATTCTGGACCGGTTCATATTACCAGCGGTATTTCGAAGCGGTCTTAGGACTTCTCTTTGGTGGGGCACACAACGGTCATCTTGATGACCTAATGTATAAATACACAGGTATTTTTGAACAGTTGAACAACGAATAGAGAAGTGAAGAAAAGAACGAGCGGCCGTCAAAACCTAGGTCGCGGAGCTCCGTCCGACTATTGCGCCACTCGTGCTAGGTGGTCGCCACCGCTGATTGAGGTTTCCTCCTCATCTCCCGGCGACAGAAGCTCTCCCTCGCAACGCGTCTCGCGTGTCCTTCTTGAGAACCCTTGTCTCTTGAATTGTAGATCGGGAAAACTATCCCAATCCGAATCAATTGAGACGATTGATCCAAGAACGACCGTTGGTAGACCTTGTCGGCTTAGCTAAGAAGATTGGATCTACATAGCATCACTGCCTCCTTCATTGAAGTCGTCGATCTAGAGGAGATCCTTTCCAAGAGAGATCTACAGTCGTGGACTCTTCGTCGATGTCAAGAACACGTCGTCTAACGAAGAGAGACACCTTGATCTCCACAAGTTGTTTGTATTTCTTATACATCCTATTTCCTTTTTCATTATAAAGGAACGGTTGGTTCCAAGTTGTAAGGGTTGGGTGCAACCCGTGTTGTGGGAGTGGTGACTCCTACCTGTGGAAGGGTTCCTTCCGTTAGTGCAAGGATTGGATTTCAATCCAGTTGGTGAAGTGACCGAGTCGTCCCTGGTTGGGAGATAGGTCGAAGGGGGAAAGTGGACGTACCCAAATCGGGGAACCACTATAATTTGTTTGAGTCTTTTCTGTGCTGTGTTGTTTGATTTACTTGTGCAGGTACAGTTTTTAATTCCGCAAAAACCCCACGCTACACCTATCCCCCCCCCCCATAGGTGAAGCTAGTTGGCACTAGGTGGACTTTCACCATCCTCATTTACCACGTGGCCCAGAAACGAGACCTGAGGCAACCAAAATTCGCACTTGCTCAACTTGGCGAATAACTTATGGTTCCTCAACTCCGATAGAACCAAGCGCAGATGCTGCTCATGCTCCTCAGCACTGCGAGAGTAAACCAACACATCATCGATGAAGACCACCACGAACTTATCTAGGAAATCCTTGAACACCCGGTTCATCATATCCATGAACGCTGATGGAGCTTTTGTCAATCCAAACGACATCACTAAGAACTCAAAATGTCCATGCCTCGATCGAAACGCAGCCCGTGGAATATCTGCCTCACGGATCCTAAGTTGATGATAGCCTGAACGAAGGTCAATCTTGGAGAAGACCGTGCTACCGCGCAACTGGTCAAATAAATCATCGATCCTCGGCAGAGGGTACCTGTTCTTAATTGTGACTTTGTTCAGCTCCCTATATTCGATGCAAAACCACATTGACCCATCTTTCTTCTTCACAAACAAAACAGGAGCACCCCAAGGCGACGAACTCTGCCTGATAAACCCTTTCGCCAACAACTCATCCAACTGAACTCGCAACTCCTCTAGCTCTCGAGGGGCCATCCGGTACGGCGCCTTAGCAATAGGACGCGTACCCGGCTCCAAATCGATCACAAACTCAACATCCCACTCGGGAGGAAGACCAGGAAGGTCATCAGGAAAAACATCGGCGAAATCACGAACAACTGGAATCTCCTCTAAGCGCAGTACACTAACAGCTGTCCCAACCACCGAGACCAAACATGCAAAACAGTCCGAAAGAAAAAGCTTCTGAGCACATATCGCAGAGATGACAGGAGAATCCTGGCTCAGATTTGCATACACGCTTCCGGGCTGACCGTCGTACCTGATGAAGTCCAAGCGCTTCCCTTTGCACTGAATGACTACATCATACCTAGACAGCCAGTCCATGCCCAAAATAACATCGAAGTCCTCCAGATCAATCATCTTCAGGTCTGTCTTCGCAAGGAAGCCCCCCAACAAAACAGGGCAATCTAACACGCCCAAATCTGACAGTACAGATTCACCAGAGGGGAACTTGACACGAAAGGTATCCCGAACTTGATCTAAAGTCAACCGATATCGCTCTACAAAGGCTCTAGCCACGAATGAGTGGGTAGCGCCGGAGTCAAACAGAACACGCGCCCAACAGTTCTTCACCTTATACTTCCCTATATGAACATATATAACTAAGGAACTACCATAACAATACTACAAACATTCTAGCAAGACAAGAACAAAACATTCAGGTTGGAAAGACAGCTAACCTGAGATGACCTGAGTCGAAGCTTCAGCCTCCTAGGAAGAGATCACGTTTAGCTTTCCCTTTCCCTTGTCCACACGCTGAGGTGGAGGTAATGCTTGAAGAGGCAATGCAGGAAGAGCAGGCTTAACCTGAGGACACCTAGACTTGATGTGTCCCTTCTGCCCACACTGAAAACAGACCTTATCCTTGGACCAGCACTGGGCAGCATCATGCCCGGGTCGCTTGCAAACAGAATAGGAGACATCTCTCCTAGGAGCACCCTGAATCGCATGAACCTGCTCCTTCCTCTGAGCTGCTGACCTCTTGAAACATCTCTCGACAGGGTGGCCTGACCGGCCACAGAAACTACACACCACTTTGCTCTTCTTCCCAGGAACCGTACCGGGTACCTGGGGTTTCTTTTCCTCCACAGACTTCCTCTTATCCTTCCTACTTTGCTGTCCTCTGCTCTTCGCGGTCTCAATAGCCTCCACCTTCAGAGCAGCCTCCACTACTCCTACATAAGTCTCTGACCCATAAGCACTGGTCAGCTGCTGCACCTCACTCCTCAAACCACCGAGAAATCGCTTAACTCGATCAGCCTCAATGCTGATCAATCCTGGGGAAAAACGGCTTAGCTTGCTGAACTCTATCTCATACTCACCCACCGTGAGCTGCCTTTGCTTCAGATGGAGGAAGTCGTTCATGAGGCGGTCACGCTCGACCGAGGGTAAGATCTTCCTCAATAGTATCTTCTTGAACACCTCCAAAGAGCATCCAGCTACCAAGCTGTCCTTCTCCCTCAGCCACTAACTATTAGCCAAACCTTTAAGCTGATAGGCGGCTATCATCACCCTCTTATCGTCTGCAATCCCTAAGTACGAGAAGATCTCCTCCATAGAGATCAGCCAGTCGTCTAACACCATGAAATCTGCCTTCCCGTCATAAGTGGGAGGGCTCAGCCGCTGAAACTGCGAGATGAAGGCAATCTCCGCTGGCACCACCACTGGAGGTCTTAAGGGTATAGGAGGGGGAGGAACGACAATTCCCCCTACAGGGCCTTGCACTCCCTGAGTCTGACCTGCCACAACTGTTACCAAAGACTTAATTTGGGCTCGCACCTCCACCAACTGCCTGCTCAAGGAATCGCTACTCTGCCGCAAGATTTCGATTACCGCATCATTCTGAGCTCCAGATGACTCACCCTCAGACAGGGGAGTTGATCTAGTTGAAGGACGTCTTGCCATTCTAAAGTCATAGCAACACTAATTAGATCCTAGTACAACAGCTAGACCCAACTACTAGTACAGACAATACATATATAGATATGAACTTAATGCTGCTAAACTTTCTCTGGGAGTTTATCTTTTTACAAAAATTGATGTTATGCCCTAACCTAGGATGGTTAACCACCACCATACTAATTCTTGTGCCTAGATCGGGAATGCATGATTTTATATTATTTTTTACTCGAAAACTTATGTGTGTACATATGTTATCCTGCCAGTCTTTATCTTGGCACGTTGTGCTTATGCCATGTTATGCTATGCATGTTTGTGCTATGCATTCTAAAAAGGCCCTAATGCATGTTATGAGCGGCGTACACATGAAAATGTTATGCATCCCATACTACATGACATTCGCATGCAACGAAGAAGAAAACGTGCTAGTCACAGCCATGTGGTGAGGTTATGCATCCCATACTACATAACCCTCACATGTTGCCCCTATGGTGGATCCATATACGAACACATATTATGCATCCCATACTATATAATATGCCCCGTATACTTCATGTTATGCTATGAGTGTAGTGTTCGTGCTTCTGCCAAGACGTGCTGATGACATATCAGTGTGTGAATGACATGATGCTGAACTACTAATGCAATCAAAACGAAAGGTTGCCCGACAAACCCGTCAGGCAACCTCCCTCTGATACAAATTGTCACAACCCGTATTTTCTCCGAATTAAAGAATTATCAGAGTATGAAAAACGCGCGTCATGATGCCACGTCAAGCAGGGGATAACTACTGATGCTCAGGCAAAACCATCTACTACACTTTATGAAAGAAATTCATGAATTTAATGATTAGAAAATCAGTTATACTTTAGAGGCCATATCCCTCGGCTCGGTGGATCACCTAGAACACAGTTAAAAACTATACTTATGCGCTGCGGAAAAATACTTTATTCAGGTTTGACTTCCTAAGGAGTTCATAAGAGCCCTAAGAGGACCACTTATGTCATGCAAGACTCTACATTTAATTTATATTATATATAAGGAAACGATCTTTATACGTTGTTTGGAAAATAGTGATTTACTTTTATAAAACATGCTTATCATGCGATGTACTTATAATAATAATAGTTGTAGTTTTAAAATAACTAGCAACCTAGCATAAATCCTCCTCAGAGCAAGTAGACCATCTCCAAAAAAATGGTAGCAGCAAAAGTAATATATCTAGTACAAAGGTAAAAACTACCAGTGGGCGCCAACAACCTGACACGAACCCACGGGCAAATATTTTTGTCTGTAAGAAAAGTACTGAAAAACTACCTCACTAACAAAGCAACAAGATCTCCAAAGTCAAAGAGACCACCAGCAACACCACCGCAACCTAGCCACCAAAATGGCTACTGCTCAGAACCTGAGGAATTCAAAAGAAGAAAGAATACCTCAGCAAGCAAAACAAGGAAAAACTGCATGGAAGTGTCAACCAGGGAATGAATAAAAGAGGAAAACACACAGTAGAAAAAGTCACAACTGCCCAAGGCAAGACAACAAGGAATGCACTACGTGCAAGGAAACAACACCAACCCTACACAGAAACTACATCCTGCAGGGTCTACTAGGCTACCAAGGGCCCAAAGTGCTGCAATCTACCAAGGAAGAAACTTCTAACACCCTAAGCTGTGGGAGATGGTAGTAGCTAAAACAAACAGCATGGATTCGGGTTGGAGGCAAACTCAGTCCCCCAACCACGATTTCCAAGCCAACAAGCTCAAGGGTATACATGTTTAAGCACAAGGGACCTTCCACCCCCTTGCCCAGCCCGTACCTGGAGCAAGATAGAAGAATAAGGGTGGCCTTGGCTAAATTACACAACACCTCCCCCATGAGAGCTTCAAACCACCACTACTAACCACGACCCACGATTCATCCATTAGGAAAGAAAAACATGGCCGACAATGAAACTACAAAAAAAACAAGGAATTAACTCGGGAACGTAAATCGAGGAAAAAGAAATAGTGTTGAAGTTACTCAACACGACTCGGCGTTGAGTGGGACCTATTCCGTGCCTAACCAGACCTTGGCGGTGAGTGAGTTAGCCTCACTCAGCGCCAGAACAGCCATGGCGTTGAGTGAGAGTCACTCACTCAACGCCCTCCGCAATAATAGCTCTGGCGTTGAGTGAGCTATCCTCACTCAACGCCAAAACCGCTATGGCGTTGAGTGAGGTCAAATCCCTCAACGCCTTCAGCCAAAACCACAAATTCTAACAGTGGCGTTGAGTGAGTCTACCTCCCTCAACGTCAAAGCAGCTTTGGCGTTGAGTGAGGTAACCTCACTCTACGCCAAAGTTCATTTTCGAAGGAAAACCCCAAGCCAACGCCAACAAGAGGAGGTCGGCGGGAATGCCGACTGATTCTCGCCGAATCGGCGGGAATGCAGGATGATTCTCGCCGAATCGGCGAGAATCCAGAAGGATTCTCGACGATCAGCAGGAATCAAGGATGATTCTCGCTGAATCGGAGGGAATCAAGGATGATTCTCGCCGAATCGGCGAGAATCCAGAAGGATTCTCGACGATCAGCGGGAATCAAGGATGATTCTCGCCGATTCGGCGGGAATCAAGGATGATTCTTGCCGATCGGTGGGAATCACGTCGAAATCGGCGGGAATCAAGGATGATTCTCGTCGATTTTGACTTAGACGAAAATTTTCACTCAATAACCCCACCACTCAGCCGCAAAGAACAAACCAAACTATGTCTTTGAGTATGTCCACCACACTCAACGCCAAGTCCGGGCGGCTTTTGGATTTGAGTGTATGCACCACACTCGACACCAAAACCCGAGAGTCTACCAAGACTGGTTCTAACCAGAGCCCTACCACATCAACCTCCCTCACTCTCTCTCTCGGCTCCACCCGCAAAAGCACCCAACTAGAACAACAAATCTGGAGTCTAAATGGTTAAAACAATCATCGGGTTGAGCAAAACAACACAAAGAGGGGGGTTCATAGGCGAATCTAAGCCCTAAATTCAGCAAGGTAAAAGAGAATATGCTTGGTTTCTACACTAGGGCTAAACGGGGAACATTCTAGAATATCAAAAGAACAACAATGGCAAGGGCAAGAATACCACTTGCCTCAATTTCCGGCGAAGCTTGGTCGGCCTTCCCTCCTCTTCGTTCTGCACAAGAAGGAGCAGCACCTAACAAGCAAACCCGCACTTTAATGGCGGAAAAGCACAAGAACCGGAAATCCAAGTCTCCTAAAACTCCACGAAAATCAAATATCTTACCGCCGAAATGAAGATCTGAGCGAGAGCAAGACAACGCCGCTTTCGGAATCGAAATCCGTCCACGAACACTCCCGGAATCGTCGTCCGAAGGAGAAGCAGGTACAGCGGTTTTCCTCTGTTTTCCGCGAACAGGAGCAGCGGTTTCTTCTGGTCTCGGGAAGAAGAAGAATGGGCCGTTGATTCTAATTAAGGCTTTTATATAAGCTTAGCCATTACGGTTCAACCTAACTGCCTCCCAAGCCACCGGTTCACTTAATTTAAAAGGGTTTCTAATTAGATTTTACTAATGGCACACCCAAAACGACACGAAAACCGAACTACCTCAGAATTCGATGAAATTCGCATCGTAGCTAAATATCCACGCTACGAACACAACAGCGAAGTTGAAATTAACTTTGAAGAATAGAACTCGATTTATACCCTTCTGAAGCCAAAACACAAGCATCCCCCGAGAGGCCACACCGGGTCACCCAAAACGACTCGACTTGCTAGGGAGGTCTTGCCAACAGGCTAAAAAAATAGGGCACCCAGTTCCAAGGAGTTAAGACCACACTCCAGAAATGGAACAAGCCAAGAAAATTCGTCGACGTAACGCCGAATGAGAATTAAATAATCGCAGAAAAATCGGGGGCATTACAAATATCAACATATAAATGCCAACCCAACCATAATAATATAAAGAAGTCAATCCACACTAAGCTTAAGTCCATAAGTACAGCAAAAGAGAAGCTAAATTAGCTTCTACATAATCAGAGTACGTAAATAGAATTGCCCCGAAGGGCTACAACAAAATCTCTCTCACTCACATCTATAACCGACGGTAGCGACGGTACCGTCCCCTCAGGCCCTGTCGTCCTGGCCTGGCTATCCAGCTGCAAGACCTGCTGCTCCACCTGCGGGGTTTCCTCCTTAAAAGGAAGACGTTGCAACCGTTAGTCATAAAGACTAAGTGGCTTCACATCCGCTCCCCGACGACTCCTCGGCACCGGGCGGAGAAAGGAACAGGTACAATATATATAAAACAATAGTACAAGCAGGTGAAGTAAGTATACATGTCATAAGTAGAAATATAAGTAGTGTATAAATGAAAAACCTCTTAATCTACAATTCTACCATCTACAGCAGCAAGAGAGTATAATGTTATAACAGTAAGAAACTCAACTTATATGGATGCCCATATAAGCATATAAGTTGAGGGTCGTTCAGAAGTAAGTAACCCATCGTATCGGAGTGCCCATACAAACTTATACGATGAGGTTCTAGTGTATGTAATGAAGTGCAATGCTATGTATGAAATGCAATGACACACCCATGATCAAGCACATGCAATCGCTATGTCGACACAGACTCATAGTTCCACCTATTCGAGCAGGTAGCTAACCTATCATGCGTCATCCGTCGTGGCGAAACGGTGACAGTAGAGCGGGCATCTCCACTACTAGGCTGGTCTCCACACTACCTGGCCTAGGCCTCTATATGCCTCAATGCTAAAAACACAACATCGGAGCTCAGATGCGTACTACGGCTCAGCGGGTTGTCCTGGGTAAATGTGCACCAAGATCCTAGCCCCGAACTGGCCTAAGGTATGACACGGAAGGAGCCCCAGAAATGAGCACGAGGACTAAGCCCTACCGTTCACTTGGCACGGAAGGAGCCTCAGGACATGAACACCAAGGACCAAGCCCAACCGCCAAAGTTCTGTCAACTCCCATTAGTGTGACGATTGGCGAGCCCGTAACCTGCCACACTATCCTTAACCCAGGATTACGACATCGCGGGTCGACTCACACCACATGCAATTCCACATTATCGTGGCATGGAAGGAGCCTCGGGACGTGAACACCGAGGACCAAGCCCAACCATCCATCAAATATTGAAGGAGCCTCGGGACGTGAACACCGAGGACCAAGCCCAACCGTCCCACTTTACTCATCTCAACCTCATTCCAACTATTGACGGTCAACACCGCACTTGTAAACATTCACAATGCTACCCGTAGGGAGATGACACTCTAAGCATTGGATTACTAATTCCCTTCTATCCATTCAGCATACATCGTGGCCAGAGTTAAATCATTTATATGCCCTCCCAAATGGATTCAACATTATATAGATAAAGGACATCAAAATACATCTACCAATTTACATCAGGCTTTTTCCTTACATTAACTTGTCCACAACTCGTTATACGGATTCAGATTTATAACATCAACTTATCATATCACAATGATAATCATGTAAAAATAGTTTACCCAAACCTTGAGTCGGATCGCAACATTAAATTCCACCAAACCGAATTCCATATTACACAACCAAGAATTTAGGTGCAACATTAATCCGGGCAGCAACTTCAACCGAGGATTCCCGTGGCTGCAGAAATCTGGCGAGTGCGTGTAACCACTCGTTGGAAAGATAATTTCAAGGGCTACAACTTTTGTGTTTAGTCGAGACCCATAACTGGCCAAAATACCCCCGAAATTCGCCACGAAGATCGCTGCGTGCAGAAATCAGATTTCTGCACGCATCTTTAAAGTGAGATGAACGACATCCGTTCATCTTCCTCCTTACATCGATCTCCCAAAAACTTCTCCAGAAATTACGTCCACCCTTATTCCCCCTCACAAAGCCACTCTTCTCCACCAATCACTCTCTCATCTTCACTTTGAAGAATGAAGAGGTTGGAGGAGACTAAGCCTAGAAAACAACCTAGGCATGGCTTTTCCCTAAGAAATATCCTCCTCACCATCAAGACTCAATGGAGTTGATATCTCCCTAGAATATTAACTACAGATCTAACACCAAGGGAGAGGGGAGGAAGCTCAACTCATTTTTAGCGGTACCATCATTCCCGACCATGGATCTAGTCATCCTTCTTTGCGGCATCTCTTGCTTAGTGCAGTTGTCCTTCACGACAAAGGAAGGAGAGAGAGGGAGAGAGAAGGCCTCCTGCAGGAGCTCCGACGGTTTCCCTCGGCTCTGTCGCTTTCGCAAGGTCCGCGATGACGGCAAGGTCAATCGGCAAAATGGCTAGGGTTCGTCTTTCTTCGTATTTATATTAGCTCATTAGGGTTATGTCACTTCGCCATGTGTCAACCTCTGATTGGACCGCCCAAAATTAGGTCTTATTTGAAATGACCGGTCCAAGGGATCATCCAGCACGAATCCCAAAGTCCAGTTCAGTCTGCCTGTACAAGCCAGTGAATCTGCCTGGGCAGAAAAACGCACAAGTCAAATTCGGCGGGAATCAGCTTCCATTCTCGATGATCGGCGAGTATAGAAGGCTATTCTCGATGAATTCGTCGGGTATCAACAATGATTCCCGACGACTTTCCCTTAACCATTTTATCAGAAATCCTGGCATTGAGAGTGTTGAGTATCAGTCAACGATACTCGACGATCGGTGAGTATAGCCGGGTATTCTCGACGAATTCGTCGGGTATCAACAATGATTCCCGACGATTTTCCCTTAACCATTTTATCAGAAATCCTGGCGTTGAGTGCGTTGAGTATCAATCAACGATACTCGACGATCGGTCATCATTCTCGACGATCGGTGAGTATAGCCGGGCATTCTCGACGAATTCGTTGGGTATCAACAATGATTCCCAACGATTTTCCCTTAACCATTTTATCAGAAATCCTGGCATTGAGAGCGTTGAGTCCAGTCAACGATACTCAATGATCGGTGAGTATAGCCGGGTATTCTCGACGAATTCGTCGGGTATCAATAATGATTCCCGACGATTTTCCCTTAACCATTTTATCAGAAATCCTGGAGTTGAGTGCGTTGAGTATCAGTCAACGATACTCGACGATCGGTCATCATTCTCGACGATCGGTGAGTATAGCTGGGTATTCTCGAAGAATTCGTCGGGTATCAACAATGATTCCCGACGATTTTCCCATAACCATTTTATCAGAAATCCTGGCATTGAGTGCGTTGAGTATCAGTCAACGATACTCGACGATCGGTGGGTATATCCGGGCATTCTCGACAAATTCATCGGATATCACTCAACCCATCACTCCGTTCAACACACTTGACACCTTTTGCCAGTGCGCTCCGAGCCCAAGTCAAGTCTCTTGACTCAGAACTCGTGCGAGGGGCTTAGCTCGAATTGGGACGTTACAAATCCTATAAACAAAATAAAAGATTTCATCCCCGAAATCAGGCTGAGGCTATGGGGAGTAAAGCATACAAAAATAGCATATGCTTTTAAATAAAACTACCTGAAGCAAACATCTCTGGGTAGCGTCCTTGCATCAAATCCATCGGCTCCCAAGTAAATTCTTCCTTCCCACGATTAGACTATAGCACTTTTACCAGAGGCACACTTTTACGGCGCAGAGCTCTTATCTCATTATCAACGATCAGCACCGGCTCCAGTCGCATAGATCTGTCAGACGCCACAGTACCATCTGTTGTTGGGATGTATTTTTCGGGCAGCAACAGCACCTTCTGAAGCGACGATACATGTAACACATCGTGGAGATTCTCTAGCTCGGGCGGTAGCTCCAGCCGATAGGCGAAAGGGCCAATCCTTTCCAATATGACATAGGGCCCAACATACCGTGGGCTGAGCTTCTTCACACTCCGCACCCATGAGACTCCATGCATCGGCCGGATTTTCAGGAATACTTTATCACCCACTTGAAACTCCACCATCCGGTGTTTCGCATTATAATACTTTGCTTGCCGACTCTGAGCCTCAAGCATGAGATCCCGTATCAATCTGACTACCGCATCAGTATCGTCGATATACTCAATTCCCAATGCCTTTGGGTCTTCGTCTTGCACCCAAGACAAGGGGGTTCTACACCTCCTTCCATATATGGCTTCATGGGTGACATGCCAATGCTAGCTTGATGGCTGTTGTTGGAGGAGAATTCCTTTATGGGCAAGAGTCTTTCCCACAGCTCTCCCCTATCTATCACACACAACCTCAACAGATCCTCCAGTGTTCGGATGGTCCGCTCCGTCTGCCCGTCCGTCTGAGGATGAAATGCGGTGTTGAAGGTAAGGCACGAGCCCAAATACGCCTGTACTGCCTTCCACTCCTTGGAGGTAAAGCGACCATCACGGTCTGAAACTATCATCCTTCAGTTCCTTGAATGTCGTTCACATTGTCGTGTCAACTCAAATGGCACACCTTTCTTTATCAAAGAAGTAAGCGGGAGGGCAATCTTGGAGAATCCTTTTACGAACTTGCGGTTGTATCCAGCAAGTCCAAGAAAACTCCTCACATCGGCCACCGACTTCAAGGGATACCACTCCTTCACGGCATGCACCTTGGCCAGATCCACAGCTAGTCCAGCCCCACTGATTACATGACCCAAGAAAGCCACTTCCCTAAGCCAGAATTCACACTTGCTAAACTTGGCGAACAGGGCATGCTCTTTTAACTTTCCCAGAACTATGGCCAGATGCCCGACATGCTCTTCCTCCGTCTTAGAGTAGACTAAGATGTCGTCAATAAACACAATGACGAAGACATCTAGATAGGCCTGAAACACTTTATTCATCAAGCTCATGAAAGCTGATGTGGCATTTGTGAGCCCAAACGGCATTACTGTAAACTCATATATGCCGTACCTTGAGCTGAAAGACGTTTTCTGGGTATCGTATTCTTGTATTCTCAATTGATAGTACCCCGAGCGCAAATCCAGCTTGGATAACCAATGCGCTCCAACCAGTTTATCGAACAACTCATCGATCCGAGGTAATGGATAAGTGTTCCGTACCGTCAGTCAGTTGAGCTCCCGATAGTCTATACATAAACACATGGGTTCAATCTTTCTTCTTAACGAATAGAATAGGGGCTCCCCAAGGTGATGAGTTGGGGCGCACAAACCCTGATTCTACCAACTCCTGCAGGTTAACTCTAAACTCTGCGGGTTCTTTTGGGGCCATTTGATAATTAGTCCTGGGAACAGGCTTAGCTCCTAATACAAGCTTAATCTGAAAATCCACTTCTCTATGCGGGGTAACCCTTGTAATTTCTCAGGAATTACCTCAGGGAAATCCCGTGCTACCCGCACATCCATCGCATCTAACCTCACCTCCTTTAGTTCGAAACATATCATGTTGACTTCATCCCCTCTCATATGAGCTTTCAAGGTCTTGATTGAGGATAACAATAATCATGGTGCGAAATTTATACCTTGGAAGATTACATCAGTGTCTCTATGTCTCAAATGGATTTGCTTATCCACACAGTCTATTCTTGCATGGTGCCAATCCAGCCATGCCATGCCAAGAATGAGGTCGAATTCTGGTATTCTCAAAATTGTGGCGGGGGTATCAAAGGTCTTTCCCCCAATGGTTATCTCCAACTCACACTTTGCGGTTGCCGTCATCTAAGATCCATCTGGGAGGTGAACTCTTCGAGCAATACCAGTGAAATATTGCACTCCGTGTATATCCTTGATGAAGTCTTCAGACATGAAAGAATGTGAGGCATCGGTGTCAAATAACGTATAAGCCGGTTTCCCGCCGACCATCACGGTGCCTATGTGTCATTAATAATACTCAAGCTAGACTTCTAGTATATCTTAAGCCACTAGAGGATATTAATGGACACAAAATGGCTAATTCAAATCGTACCTTCAATCATCTCCTGAGGATTCCGCTCTTGAGTCATATCCAAGGCAAACATCTGATCCCAAGCGGGTCTGGGGTTTCTTCCTCGTTGTCCACGTCCTCAACCACGCACATACCCTCGCTCCCGAGGGGCTGCAGGAGGGAAAGCAAAAGGCGCATCTCCAAATAGTTGCGGACAGTAGCGTCGAATATGGCCAGGTTGGTTGCATTCAAAGCACACCCGTTCCTACCTTCCGCCGTGTTGCTAAAATTGTTGAGGTGGAGGTAATGCTGGAGGTTGCAAAACCGGGCGCTCCTCTCTAAAATTCTGGGGGAAACGCCCTCCACCTCTTCGATATCCTCTTCCTTTTCTATTGTCAAATCTCCTTCTGTTGCTGGGGCTGGCTTCCATCACGCCCTCCGCTGGCCTCTTATCAATTCTGAAGTGGTCCGCTTCCAATCTCTTCGCCATATCGATAATCTCCGCCAGACTAGAGTCTGCTATAAACAAAAGGGCTTGCTTAGGGGATCTCGCAAGCCTTTGTAGAATCGTTTGGCGTACCCTCTTGAGAGACTTAGCGCTACCAACTGCACCAAAAGACCGCCTGAAGGTCAAAGGCGCATACTAATCTTTATATCAAAGGTCCTCGGGCGGATCCACGGGGCAGCCAGTTAAGCCATTACCGCATAGCGCCGCAACGCGGGGGCGATTCCGGACCCGCAAGCCCCAACAATCCCCCCCCCCCCCCCCGGAAACGACCCCGGGTTTCGAACCCGCGACCCCCTCTGATCCACTTGAGAGGACTTAGCGCTACCAACTGCACCAAAAGACCGGCCTGAAGGTCAAAGGCCCATACTAATCTTTATATCAAAGGTCCTTGGCGGATCCACGGGGCAGCCAGTTAAGCCATTACCGCATAGCGCCGCAACGCGGGGGCGATTCCGGACCCGCAAGCCCCAACACCTCTATCATCCAACTCATAGGAGTCAGCGAATCTAGCCAAGTGTTCAAACTTCTGTTGGTACTCTGTCACCGACTTGGACCCTTGATTTAGTTGCAAGAATCTCTCTTCAAGATCATCCCGAGCGGCCGAGGGGATGAAATGCTCTAAGAAGGCTTCAGAGAATTCTCTCCAACTAATGTCCGTGTACACTCTTCCATGAAAAGTGGAGCCCATGAGGGACTTCCACCACCTTTTGGCGTGCAGCTCTAAGAGTGTCACCACAAGGGTCACCGCCATGTTGTTTGGGCATCTTATTCCTGCCAACAACTCTTGTACAGTGTCGAGCCACTCTTCCGTACGCACCGCCGACTTTGTCCCAATATAAGCGGGAGGGGAGAGAGCTCAGAAAATACTTAAGCAACTAGATCCCGGACCCTGTTGTTGTATAGGTGCCTGCTGAGATTGGGACCTAAAGGCATCCAAAATAGCTGTGAGCGCTTGCCCCATCTCTGATTGTTAGAATTGTGTAGGTACGGACGGGGCGGGGGTGCCCCTCACTGGATCATCATGTACTGGGATCTACACATAGGGTACAAACCTAAGGTTAGGTTGGCTAATCTAAGGTCAAAGATGGACAAACTTTGTGTGAATTACATATGGGCACACCACTGCTTCCGCTAAGTCAGTTTGTACCCAAACTGACTAATCAAATGGGGGTGGCACCATTGTTAAGTGACTTTCTCCTTAGAGGGTCGTAGCAAGCTGATACCATTTGTAAGACCTCCCCTCCCGGAAACACAAAACACGGCACGAGAGGGGTCTTATGCACATAACAGTCGCCTTGCAGTAACACTAGCGCTCGGGCCAGCCTGTACCACAAGACGCCTATCCTGCCTGCTACAACCAATATCAACATATAAATGCCAACCCAACCATAATAATATAAAGAAGTCAATCCTCACTAAGCATAAGTCCATAATTACAGCAAAAGAGAAGCTAAATAAGCTTCTACATAATCAGAGTACGTAAATAGAATTGCCCTGAAGGGCTACAATAAAATCTCTCTCACTCATATCTGTAACTGACGGTAGCGACGGTACCGTCCCCTCAGGCCCTGTCGTACTTGCCTTGCTGTCCAGCTGAAAGACCTACTGCTCCACCTATGGGGTTTCCTCCTAAAAAGGAAGGCATAGCAACCGTTTGTCATAAAGACTAAGTGGCTTCACATCCGCTCCCCCGGCGACTCCTTGGCAGCGGGCGGAGAAAGGAACAGGTACAATATATATAAAATAGTAGTACAAGCAGGTGAAGTAAGTATACATGTCATAAGAAGTAATATAAGTAGTGTATAAATGAACAATCTTTTAATCTACAATTCTACCATCTACAGCAGCAAGAGAGTATAATGTTATAACAGTTAGTAACTCAACTTATATGGATGCCCATACAAGCATATAAGTTGAGGGTCGTTTGGCAGTAAGTAATCTATCGTATCGGAGTGCCCATACAAACTTATACGATGAGGGTCTTGTGTATGTAATGAAGTGCAATGCTATGTATGTAATGCAATGACACACCCATGATCAAGAACATGAAATCGCTATGTCGACACAGACTCATAGTTCCCACTATTCGAGCAGGTAGCCAACCTCTCAGGCGTCATCCGTCGTAGTCAAACAGTGACAGTAGAGCGGGCATCTCCACTACTAGGCTGGTCTCCACACTACCTGGCATAGGCCTCCATACGCCTCAACGCTAAGAACACAACAGCGGAGCTCACAGGCGTACTACCGCTAAGCGGGTTCTCCTGGGTAAATGTGCACCAAGATCCTAGCCCCGAACTGGCCTAAGGTATGACACGGAAGGAGACCCGGAAATGAGCACGAGGACCAAGCCCAACCGTTCACTTGGCACGGAAGGAGCCTCGGGATGTGAACACCGAGGACAAAGCCCAACCGTTCAAGGTCTAACTGTCAACTCCCATCGGTGTGATGATTGGCGAGCCCGTAGACCTGCCATACTATCCCTAACCCGGGATTACGACACCGCGTGTCGACTCACAACACATGCAATTCCATATTATCGTGGCATGGAAGGAGCCTCAGGATGTGAACACTGAGGACCAAGCCCAACAATCGATCAAATACAGAAGGAGCCTCGGGACGTGAACACCGAGGACCAAGCCCAACCGTCCCACTTTAGTCATCTCAACCTCATTCCAACTAGAAATGGTCAACACCGCACTTGTTAACTTCCAAAATGCTACCCGTAGGGAGACGACACTCTAAGCATTGGATTACTAATTCCCTTCTATCCATTCAGCATACATCGTTGCCATAGTTAAATCATTTATATGCCCTCCCAAAATGGATTCAACATGATATAGATAATGAACATCAAAATACATCTACCAATTTACATCAGGCTTTTTCCTTAAATAAAGCTTGTCCACAACTCGTTATACGGATTTAGATTTATAACATCAACTTTTAATATCACAGTGATAATCATGTAAAAAGAGTTCACCCAAAGCTCGAGTCAGATCGCAACATTAATTTCCACCAAACTGAATTCCACATTACACACCCCAGAATTTTGGTGCAGCATTAATCTGGGAAGCAACTTCGACCGAGGATTCCTGTGGATACAAGAATCCGGCGAGTGCGTGTAAGCACTCGTTGGAAAGATAATTTAAAGGGCTACAACTTTCGTGTTTAGTCGAGAGCCCAGATTTTGCCAAAACACCCCCGAAATTGGCCACAAATATCGCTGCGTGCAGAAATCAGATTTCTGCACGCATCTTAAGGTGAGATGAACGGCATCCGTTCATCTTCCACCTTAAATCGATCTCCCAAAAACTTCTCCAGAAATTACGTCCACCCTTATTCACCCTCACAAAGCCACACGTCTCCACGAATCAATCTCCCATATTCACTTTGAAGAATGAAGAGGTTGGAGGAGACTAAGCCTAGAAAACAACCTCGGCATGGCTTTTCCCTAAGAAATCTCCTCCTCACCATCAAGACTCTATGGAGTCGATATCTCTCCTAGAATATTAACTATAGATCTAACACCAAGGGAGAGGGGAGGAAGCTCACCTCATTTCCAGTGGTACCATCATTCCCGACCATGGATCTAGTCATCCTTCTTTGTGGCATCTCTTGCTTGGTGCAGTTATTCTTCACGACAAAGGAAGGAGAGAGAGAGAGAGAGAGAGAGAGAGAAGGCTACCTCCAGGAGCTCCTACGGTTTCCCTCAGCTCTATCGGTTTCGCATGGTCCGCGATGACGGCAAGGTCGATCAGAAAAATGGCATAGGGTTAGGATTTCTTCTTATTTATATTAGCTCATTAGGGTTATGTCGCTTCGCCATGTGTCAACCTCAGATTGGACCACCCAAAATTAGGTCTTATTTGAAATGACCGGTCCAAGGGATCATCCAGCACGAATCCCGAAGTCCGGTTCATTTTGCCTGTACAAGCCAGTGAATCTGCCTGGGCGGAAAAACGCACAAGAAAAATTTGGCGGGAATCAGCTTCCATTCTCGACGATCGGCGAGTATAGACGGGTATTCTCGACGAATTCGTCAGGTATCAACAATGATTCCCGACGACTTTCCCTTAACCATTTTATAAGAAATCTTGGCATTGAGAGTGTTGATTATCAGTCAACGATACTTGTCGATCGGTGACTATAGCCAGGTATTTTCGACAAATTCGTCGGGTATCAACAATGATTCCAGATGATTTTCCCTTTACCATTTTATCAGAAATCCTGGCGTTGAGTGCGTTGAGTATCAGTCAACGATACTCGACGATCGGTCATCATTCTCGACGATCGGGGAGTATAGTCGGGCATTCTCGATGAATTCGTCGGGTATCAATAATGATTCCCGACGATTTTCCATTACCCATTTTATCAGAAATCCTGGCATTTAGAGCGTGGAGTATAAGTCAACGATACTCGACGATCGGTGAGTATAGCTGGGTATTCTCGACGAATTTGTCGGGTATAAATAATGATTCCTGACAATTTTCCCTTAACCATTTTATCAGAAATCCTGGCATTGAGTGCGTTGAGTATCAGCCAACGATACTCGACGATCGGTCATCATTCTCGACGATCGGTGAGTATAGCCGGGTATTCTCGACGAATTCGTCGGGTATCAACAATGATTCCCGACGATTTTCCCTTAACCATTTTATCAGAAATCCTAGCGTTGAGTATCAGTTAACGATACTCGACGATCGGTTGGTATATCCGGGCATTCTCGACGAATTCATCGGATATCACTCAACCCATCACTCCGTTCAACACACTTGACACCTTTTGCCAGTGCGCCCCGAGCCCGTGTCAAGTCTCTTGACTCAAAACTCGTGCGAGGGGGATTAACGCGAATTGGGACGTTAAACAGCGGCAACTTGCCGAGAAGGAAGAAGAGATTGCGCTGCTAAAGGAGCTGAATGCGGTAAGATATTAAGTGATTCTTGCGGCTTCATTTTTAAGCCGCCCGAACTTACCATTCTTTTTCCCTTTGCAGAAAATGCACGATCCGGCCAACCCGGTCTTCCAGGATGCTGTCTTCCCGCAACTTGTCCAAGGGATTGACAGAGCGCTTAACCGCCTCCGAGGTCTTGGCGGCCTCGCCCAAGGATTCACAAACTTCTCTTGCGCTGCCATGTATCCATCATTGAAGAAAAAGGTGCTTGCTATTTACCGAGCGCTCAAAGGCAAGGAGAAGGTCGATGGAGAGGGCGAGGACAAGGATGAAGAGGAGGAGGAGGATTGCCAAGGAAGCCGGATAGAGAGTGCTTCTTCCGAAGCCGGCGGTCAAGCTTCCGGGACCGCGCGGGTTGAGTCATCCAACGAGTCTGAGACCTGGGAGACTGGCAGTTCGCGTACGTCTTCATCCGACAACGGCGATTACTCACCATTAGAGGTCGATGTTGACGGTGAAATGGACTCTAGTATTCCTTCGTCTAAAAAACTCAAGCCGGATAGTTAGGACAGAGTTTTTACTTGTAATAATTTTTCTCTTTTGAGAACCGGCGGTATGATTTTGTAAAACGTGCGGTCTAACTTTTGTATTACTTGATAATGGAAATGACAACATTTTACCTTTAATTAGAATCTATCGTATTGCAATTTTACTCACTTACTTGTTCGCGCGGCTCAATTTTTCTTAGTTGTTACTAACTTAAGAAAGTTGATTAACGAATTCGCCGAATGAGACTTAGCATAAGTGCCTTTGTTCCGGTTAAACTCAAATAGAGTACCAGTGGCTGGGTATATTAGTCGTCTTTGAGTTTATAGTAATCGATTACCCTTGTACATTTATGTAGCCATAAGCCGGGCGGTTAGGAAAGTATTCGCCAACAAGGTGAAGCAGTTCTACCGTTGCCGGGTATCAAGGCTTATTCAATACGAAGCCGCACGATTAATACAGTTGACCGCTGATAGGCCATAGTTCAATTGGAGATTAAGAATATATATACCGATCATTAAGCCGCATGACAAAGTAAATAAACCATTGAAAAAGCATTAATAATCAAACTGATGGTGGCGGTCTGTCTGATCATTAAGGTAGACCACGCTTCCAATATGAAAAATACTCAAGGGTACAGATAAACAGCCTTCGACTTCTCGAAGTAGCGAGTTGCAAGTTGTTTAAAATAAATACCATAAGCCGGCGGACTCAGGCCTAGAATTAACTCACAGAATCAAGTCGGTCGGATTCCCGAGTATATTAATAATAAACTGGCAGAGAGGCCTCCATAAGCCGAATAGAATAAACCGAAAAACATAACCGCGCGGTCTGCGGACTGTGTACTAAATTGGCTAGGCCGTAAAACGTAAGACCGCGGATTAGCTCACGCTGACCTGCAAAAATAGGATGAGCTACAAACTTATGTGTCGATGTGGGCAGGTGTATATAGCATTGCTTTCCACATAAAGATTACATAAGCAGGGCTAAATTTCAATATCCACGACCGATGTCAAGCGGGATAAGTACATATTATCTGTGACTATAGTCAAGAGGGATAAGTACGTAATATCTGCGACTGATGTCAAGTGGGATAAGTACGTAATATCTGCGACTGTAGTCGAGCGAGACAAGTATGTAATATCTGCGACTGATGTCAAGCGAGAATGGCCACTACACATCTGCGACTGGAGTCAAGCGGGATGTGGAGGGCTTATGAACATAGCATGATATTCAAGTATTACCTTTGTAAAAAGGCATTTTGCATCCATAAGAGTGAATGTTAGCATCAAAATCAAATCCTAAAATATAATTCAAATAGCGTATGAATGCATGTATGCACTGAAGGATGTAGCAAAAGGATATATATTTGGAACTCGATCCAGATGGCTTGTAAATGCTCTATTATTCCAATCTTAAGCACGTTTATTATTAAGAAAACCAAGTCTTTTCTTGTACCACTAACTTTGTTAGAAAAGAATATGCTAAAGGGTCACTGCATGACATAATCTTGAAATTTCCCAGCCTTCGCAAATTCATCTGCAAGTTTCCATAGAACAATACAATCTTCTGTTAGATGGCCTATATCTTTGTGAAATTTGCAAAAAAGTTCTTCATGCCGATATTTGATCTTAGATTTCATGCGTCGAGGCTTTTTAAACTATGGCATTTTTTGAAGAACGTCCAGGAGATCTTCCATAGAGATTCTAAACTTGGCATACTTATTTGAAGATTTTTCACGTTTTAGAATTTTTGGATCGAAGGATATGATAGGTATGTGTCTCTGTAAACTTAAACACATCATTTGTAACGGCCTCCCCAGCCAACGGCTCGAAAGGATGACTACCGGCACCCCCAGCATCTAGCTCGAAAGGGTTCAGGCTAACCAGGTTTGCATACCATGCACCCCAACCCCTCTCCATCCACAGGCGGGTTGTTGAGGCCGGGGATCGAACATGAGACCTCACTACAAGAAAATGAGGTTTTAGTGACCAAATTTTAGTGACGGAATATATTTCATCACTAAATGCGTGATTTTAGGGACAAAAAAACTTCAGTCATTAAAGATACATCTTCAGTGACGAAAATAATGTTGGTCACTTAAGAGATGTCTTTAGTGACAAAATTAAGGTTCAGTCACTAAAGACATGGCTATAGTGACAAAATTAAAGTTCGGTCATTAAATGTATATACTCATTGACAGAGGTTTTGTTATAGATTTTGAGTTTTATCAAGCATCCGACCACTTCTTTCACCAATCTTTTGACATCTAATTTTAGTCAACCATGATGATGTTAGAGATGAAGCCTGACTGCGTTGGATATACTGGACACTCGACATAATTTCACCGGTCGAGCTCGGCGCTGAGCTCGCTGGGGGTTGCAGGGGCCCAGCGTGCCCCCTGCTAGGGGGTTCGGGGGCGAAGTCCCCGACCAAAATTTCTTTGAACGTTCTTCATAGTGGATTTGTGTGGTACGGATGGTTGTAGTTTTTTCCCCAGACTTGGGCGTTTTTATGTTTTTTTACACTCGTTTTTCCCAACAGACGAGTCTGCCAAAAGATATCTTAGATTCTACAGAAAGATTGTTGTTATATAAATGGAATTTTACGGGGGCGGGATGATGAGGAGGTGGACGAAGAAGCTGCTTGTAGACGAGGATGAAGTTGAGAGCTTGAAACACATTGTCGCCAAATATATAATCTGCATTAATGTATTTAAAAAAAGACACGTTTACTAATCTTGCACTTTAATTTTAAAGTTATTTTAGTTTAGATAAGACAATATATGACACTGTCGGCCCGGCCAATAAATTTTACTAAGGAACATTTTTACAAACACTCAATTCACACTAACAAGTAACACCCATACCACTAGCTCTTTAACTTCCACTAACACATGAACAACAGACTATCCCGTAACTTCCTCTACTCTAACCCCATACCGGCATAAGCGATCAAAAAACCGCCTCATCCAAACAGATGAATAGGCACGCAGAAACCCTCCTTTCCGCTCAGAAATTTTTCGCAACTCCTGCGCATCCCGTTCCCTTCTCCTGCATCGACGGCAAGCCACCACTCGAAGCCCGGCCGCTGTCGCTCCTCCTTCACTGCACGCGCCGCTTTCGCTCCTTTTACGGGAAACCCTAGCACCTCGCACCTTGCCCCTTGCCCTTTCCTGCGCCTCTCCTGTATCCGTCGGCCACCACTCGAAGCCTCCGTCGTTCGAAGCCGCCATCGCTCGAAGTTGTCGTCGCTCGAAGCCCCGTCATTGTAAAGCCCCTGCCGCTTATCTTCCTCTTCCAGGTATAATCATTAAAATTTTGGGAATTTTTTTCATTCACTAGTACTTGGCAGATTCTATTTTCGATTTCTCAAGCTATTAAACAATCAACCATTTTTTATCATGTTCGGTTAAAAGTCAATTTTTTGTGAAATTCCTGTGCATGTAAAATTCCTGTGAAATTCCTGTGCAAGTGAAATTCCTATGCAAGTGAAATTCCGGTGAAATTTCTGTGAAATTCCTGTACTAGGTAGAAATTCCTGTGCAAGTAGATTGGCACGAGAGAAGAAAAAATTCACAATTTTTTGTGAAATTGAGTTCTCCCAAAGAAATATTCATCAAAAAATGAGTTTTTTGGTGATAGAAACTAGATTCTATGTAGTGTTCATAAATTTAAACAATGGTGTTTTCGAACATTCATGATCAAATGGGAGTTTAAATGAGTTGTTTGAGATTTTGTAGTGGAGTTTATCCTTGGAGACGAATCTGACACCAGTTATCTAGGGCAATGAAGAAAGAACTCTAATAAATGTTTTTCATACCTTTTTAAAATGAAAGATTTTAGATATTTTATAAGTGCAAACAATCATTTTTAAACTGCTTATAACATTGCTCAAAAAATAGTTATGTGTGTATTTTTTTTTGTGTAAAATGCAAAACTTGGCGAAAAGGTTAAATTGGAAAAAAAGGTGGTGCAAGCAGTTGAAATATCTACAACATCAATTTTTGGATGTTAAAGTTTAATCTAATTTAGATTCCTTAAAAAATGCAAGTTAATTATAGTCCAAGCAAGAATCTTAGGCCTAATAATATAAAATAAATTGATTGCATAAGTTAGTTTATAATACACACACAATTTTTGTATTCTAATGATGGGTTATTATTACTACATAAAGTATTCAATGATGTGTTATTATTACACGATCACAATAAATAAATTGCGTATTTGGTGTGTAAATAAGTTACGCTGAGTTAAGGGTCATCTCTTAACTCGAGTAGTGAGACAGGCTTTGTTTGGGAGGACTTATTTTCACCGGTCAAGCGGTTCATGCGGTTGTAACCGCTTGACTGGTGAAAATAAGTCTCCCCAATCGGAGCTAAACTACGTAACCCATGGCTCTTATGCTGGCACACTTCTGATCACTTCTCATAATATATAATTATTTAGATAAGAGAAGCTAAATCATATATGATAGCCCACGGCTTTGTTTGAATTGATTTTATCAGTAGATCAGTGTTTATCTGGATGGATAAACGGCTGTTATAGATTAGAATGTTTTTGTTAGTTATGTTCCCCTTTAAATCTGCTTAATCTCATACTTTCCTGGAGATTATTCTAAGATATTGTGGAGATTTCATCGTCGTCCTCATCTTTTTGTTTATAATCAAAGCTACAATGGCCACTGTCCCTGACCCGCTCATTTGGGAGATTGTGAGGAAGAATAATGCCTTTCTCGTGAAGCAATTTGGCAATGGCAATGCTAAGGTGCAGTTTAGCAAGGAGAAGAACAATCTCTTTAATGTCCACTCGTTCAAATACTTCGGTGAGTAAGCACAATGAATTGGATTTTTCTTTGATTTGATTGTTTTGATTTAGGGTTTAGGTGTTTGTTTTTAAAATTTAGTTTTGGCGAATAAGAAGACTGTATCTTTTCAGCCTGCTGGGAAGGATCTCTCTGTTGTTCTTGCTATAACTAAGAGTAAGAGGAAGAACAAGCCTGCTTCTGTTTCTCACAGGTCAATTTTGAAGTGAGAATTCAACAAAGTGGAAAATTTTGTCATTAATCAGGTAAATTGGTTACTATTACTGTGAAATCAAATAATGTTTTGTTTTTTTTTTGCCTGGTAAATCTCTTCACACATTATAGTTTTTTCACCTGATTGTTTGTAGTAAACATTTATTCTTCTGTATAAGTTAGTGATATGGCACATTGCTATTTTGGCTCCAGATGGACATATGTTTGACAAACCTTCATTTTGAAAATATGTCCTCCCAAACAGAGCTTTGATTTGATCCTCTTCCAGTATCCATGACAGTATAGTGCATTGGTTGATTCAAGGACGATTGATGCACTGTGTATTCTCATCTAACTTTCCAGTTTCCTTCTCTACTATACTCATCAGAGTGGCACTTGGCATATGATCCCACTTCAGTTAATCTAACATTCTCTGCAGCAGAGTTCTCAGACCTTATGATTCTGCTGGGTATCACGGATTTCAGATGATGCTTTAGATTACCCTTCTTCAAGTAGATCAAGTGAATAAGATTTGTAACCTGTATTGAATATTAACAATGGGAACATGGGCCTTAAAAGGTTTATCATTATCATCGTCGATGTGTTGCAGGACGGGACTAGCAAAGTCTAGAATGACTAAATGAGCGAACTTGCAACAAATGACTAATATAACATGATAATTGAAGGAGACCGATCACATCGTATTTGATATATTTATGAGATCGACCGTTGGAAATATCGAGTCAACGTCGGTCCATTAGAGATTTTAGATGTATTTGGGTTTAGTCCCACATTGCAGTTTTAACTTTAAGAGTCCATGTAAGTCATATATAATGCCCCCATGAGATATGAATAAAGAGCTCGAGTTATTTCCTTTTCTATTATTAAACAACGTATCATAGGACGTTCCGTTTCCTTCAATAGAATTCGTAGAAATTAAATGACATGATATTTATTTACTTTTCTCTTTCTTCAATGTTAATTATCTTGCATAGAATCTAACCCTTGAGTTAACATGATTCAGGGAGAAGGCCTTTTTTCTCGTTCATTTTTCATCAGATCCAAGCCTCAAGATGGTTCGATGGCCACTATTTTTTCTTGCTACCAAGGTTTCTATTTTCCACATTTTATTTGGTTGAGATTAAAAAAAATTCTCAATATTGGGGGAGTAGTTAATCCTTTAATGCTGCTCAGTGATTGCTTGCTCACAGAACATTCAATTGCCAATCTGTATGCAATTGGAATTCTGACTCAGTTGCTTGCTGCTCTGTGATTGAATACAAAATTGATGCAGATTCTAATTGCATTTGATATGGCTTCTTAGGGCCTGTTTGAGAGAGCTTTTTGCCTCCTTTTCATTTTCTAAAAAACGCCACCGCTGCAAATGTCTTGTTTGTTTTTCCTGCCAGTGAGAAAAGCACCTTATGAAAAATGAATTATTTCACTAGAGAGAAAAGTCACCCGTCTCCTCCCTTTCGCTACTTTTCTGTCAGCGCTGCCGCTCGCTATTATCAGTTACTCCCGATAGACCTACCGCACTCCCGGATTCGCCTTCTCCTTCTTCTTCCCGATCTCCCAATCTGCCTTCGCACTCCCATCTTCACAGTGCCTGACAGATCTCTCCCGCACTCCCGATCTGCCGCTCGATATTCGCTTCCCAGTTCATTGCAGGTATGATTCCTCCATTTTCTTCAGTTCTTCGCAGATCTCTCTATTTCCTCCGCAATCTGAAGGCACGCCTATTTCCTTTGCAGATCTGAGTTCTTCTCGGTTGATTTCAGATTTGCAGATAGCTTCCTCGATCGATTTGAAGACCCGTCTATTTTCTTCACTGATTGAGTTCTACTTCTTCGCAGATTTCAGATAGACATCACTGGGTATTATTTCATCGCAATTTCTGCTTCTGCTAGTGATTTCTTCTTCTCGTATGATTTCAATCACAGATTTGGTAGACATTTCTGTGTATTCCTCGCAGATTTCTTCCACTTGATAGATGACCAGTTGCTTCATCATTTTAGCATCTCCTGTTTAGTAAATTAACTTATTTTTGCAGTGTGATTTATGAAATATCATGAGCTTAGAACTGAATGTGCCTCTGTTTGTATGAGTGCAGTGTGTTTCTCCGGTGCTCTGTTTGTATGAATGCATCTGTTACAGTTTTTAGAACTGAATGTGCCTCTGTTACAGTTTCTTAAATATCATTAGCTTACAGTGTGATTTCTGCAATTTCTTCTTTTGCTAGTGCTCTGTTTGTATGAATGCCTCTGTTTGTGTGTACATGCTTCTCCTTAGAATTGTTCTGAAATGTTTTTATTTGGTGATTGATGTCAATAATGTTCCAACAGTTATGAGTTCTTTATGGAATTTTAAACCAAATTATTGCTAAAAAAGATCTTAATTGGCACTGAGTACTATTGAGAAGATCCCAACCTACTCTCTATTTGTGTACATTTCCATGCAAGTGTTTTACTAGTTAGTACTTAGCATTCGATTAACTTTTACAATCTGTTCCTTCTGTGGATTGAAGTAAAATGAAAGAATCCAAACAATTTTGTATGTGCTCACACTCTAATAATAGTTTCTGAAGTATTTACCTATATGTCTTGAAGCAATGTAAACATCCACACCACCAATGCACACTGATCAATATATTGGGATTTTGTGTTTGGATTTTTTGGGAAGTGATATATAATTATTTTTGAAAATTCTATTGTTTTTTTGGATCCCTACAAATTGGTAGTTCTCCAGAGTTTTGCCTCTTGATTTTGGTTTGCTATCAGGCATATATAAATTGGCTACGAGTTGCTTGCTACTCAATCTGTATGCTCTGTGATTGAATGCTTCGAGTCTTTTAAGCTTGTGCTCATTATTTTGGTAGTTTGTGTAAAAGAGAAATGGTATGGTATAATCTTGATGCTTAATAATAATCTAAAATTTTATAAATCATTCGTATTGGCATAATGATTATTACTCTTCCTTCAGGTTTGGTTAATGCCTGAGCATGGCGCAAATGGGAAGAATCTTAAGAATGCTAGAGTTTGGCGATCCTTCAATGTTCAATGGGGACATGGTTAAGTGTAAAAAGTAGACTATCAATGTGTTGAGCGTTGCCACCGCTGCCATCGACAATTGCGAGGTGGAGATTAGTGAGTACCTAACTTATGTCCCCAATAACATCTCATGGACAAAGTTCGAGAAGGGCATGCAGATCTTCCACCGGCCTTGAGATGTTGGGTCTGCTTCTAAGGACTATAATTATCTCAGAAGTTATAAAATGCACATTTAAATGAGCTAAAGAGTGAATATGTATTTAGTTTAATTATGGTTTAAAACAATTATTATGTATTGAGAGATTTATGCTATCTCCCACTTTTTCTTTATTAATAAAATAATGTTTAATAAACTTCTGTTATGATTGTATATTTAATTTTTTTTTCTTGTGCTTGAATGTCTTAATATTGAATTATAAAGGAATAAAAAATGAAAGTACATGGTATTACTTAAAATAGTATATTGTGTTGTCTCTTTAGTAACCACATATTGCGTCACTTAAATTACACATCCGTTGACGAAATAATTTGGTCACTAAAATATTATTTAGTGACTTAATCAATTTGATCACTAAAGAATTATTTAGTGACCGAAATAGATTGGTCACTAAAACAGTATTTCATGGCCGGCTTAACGTAGTCACCAAAAATTTATTTAGTGACCAAATTAATTTGGTCACCAGAAAACATTTTGTGACCGAATCAATATGGTCATTAAATGTTCATTCAGTGAATGATTCAACTTAATCACTAAAAATTAATTTAGTGAACAAATCAATTTCATCACAAAAGAATCTTTTGGTGACTATAGTTAATTGAGTCACTAAATATATACGATTAGTGACGTAACTCATTTTGGTCACTAAAAACATTTAGTGGCGGGGCATTTGTGACCGTTTTGTGAGGGACAATATTTGATCACTAATTATCTTTAGTGACTAAAATTCAACTTTTAATGACGAAAAAATTCGTCACTAAAAGTCGATTTTCTACTAGTGCCTCCTTGATAAGGAGCTTTCAAACCACTCCTCATCACAAACTAAGTTGTAGACCTCTTTACCGCGCCTGTTTTTTGTAACGGTCCAGGCCCGCCCACTTCGCGGGACCCAGCTGGCAGCTCAGTTGGTGATGAGAGTTGTGATAAAGAGCCTTTTATCAATGTCCTGGGTTCAATCCCCAGTGGCAATAACCTACCCCTTCTGAAAAACAGGCACAGAGAGGGGTTGGGGTGCATGGCCTGCAGGATTGATGTGATAGGCTGACTACCAGTAATTGGCCCGGGTAAGGAATTCTGGTAGGCCGGCGGTGCCAGCTGGGTACCCCAGGGTTGGCGGGCCTGGACCATTACAAAAAGTGCACTATTAATAATGGTCCAGGCCCGCCAACCTTGCGGGACCCAGCTGGCACCGCCGGCCTACCAGAGTCCAGACCCGCGCCCACTACTGGTAGTCAACCTATCACATTAGGCCTGCAAGCCATGCAACCCAACCCCTCTCCACCCCTGTTTTTCAGCAGCGGTCGGTCTTTGCCACTAGTCATCGAACCCAATACCTTGATAAGAGAATCTTTACCACAACTCTAATCACCAACTGATCTGCAGCTCAGTTGGTGATGTAGGGTTGTTTTAAAACTCCTTATTAAGGAGGTCTCGGGTTCATTTCCTGGCCTCAACAACCCTCTTGTGGAGGGAGAGGGGTTGGTGTGCATGGTATGCATACTTGGTTAGGCTGAACTCTTTCGAGCGTGTTGCTGGGGGTTCCGGTGGTCGTCCTTGCGAGCGTGGTGCTGGGGAGGCCGTTAAAAGAAGTGAACATTTTGTAACAGCCTCCCCAGCCCACGCTGGCAAGGATGGCTGCCGGCCTCCCAAGCCCATGCTCGCAAGGACGGCCGCCGGCACCCCCAGCACCACGCTCGAAAGGGTTAAGCCTAACCAGGTCTACAGACCATGCACCCCAACCCCTCTCCATCCATAGGCGGGTTGTTGAGGTTGGGGATCGAACTCGAGACCTCCTTAATAAGGAGTTTTCAAACCACTCCTCATCACCAACTGAGCTGTAGATCAGGTGTTGATGAGGAATGGTTTGAAAACTCCTTATCAAGGAGGTCTCGGGTTCGATCCCCGGCCTCAACAACCCGCCTTTGGATGAATAGGGGTTGGGGTGCATGGTCTGCACACCTTGTTAGGTTGAACCCTTTTGAGCATGGTGATGGTGGTGTCGGCGGCCATCCTTACGAGCGTGGGTTGGGGAGGCCATTATAAAAAGTTATTGGCCTTCCAAGCCCACGGCTCGAAATGACGGTTGTAGGAACCCCCAATACCACGCTCGAAAGGGTTCAGCCTAACCAAGTATGCAGACCAGGCACCGCAACCCATCTCCATCCATAGGCGAGTTGTTGAGGCCGGGGATCGAACTCGAGACCTCCGTGATAAGGAGTCTTCACACAACTCCTCATCACCAACTAAGCTGCACCTCAATTGATGATGAGGAGTGGTGTTAAGGCTCCTTAACAAGGAGGTCTTTGGTTGGATCCCCTCCTCAATAACCCGCATGTTGATGGAGAGAGGTTGGGGTGCATGGACTGCAGACCTGGTTAGGCTGAACAATTTCGAGCGTGGTGCTAGGGGTGCTGGCGATCATCCTTACAAGCGTGGGTTGGGGAGGCCATTACAAGCCCACGACTCGAAAGGACGGCCGCCAGTACCCCAAACACCACGCTCGAAAGGGTTCAGTCTAACCAAGTCTGCAGACCATACACCCCAACCCCTTTCTATCAACAGGAGGGTTGTTTTGGTCGGGGATCGAACCTGAGACCTCCTTGATAAGGAGTTTTCAAACAACTCCTCATCACCAACTTATCTGTAGCCAAGTTGGTTATATAGAGTGGTTTGAAAACAACTTATCAAGGAGGTCTCGGGTTCGATCCCCGACCTCAACAACCTGCCAGTGGATGGAGAGGAGTTGGGGTAAATGGTCTGTAGAACTGGTTAGGCTGAACCCTTTCGAGCGTGGTGCTGGGGGTGCCGGCGGCCGTCCTTGCGAGCGTGGGCTGGGGAGGTCATTACAAAAAGTGCACTTCTTGTAACGGCTTCCCCATCTCCATGCTCGCAAGGACGGCCACCAGCACCCCCAGCACCACGTTCGAAAGGGTTCGGCCTAACAAGGTCTATAGACCATGCACCCCAACCCCTCTCAATCAATAGGCGGGTTGTTGAGGCCGGGGATCGAACCCAAGACCTCCTTGATAAGGATTTTTCAAACCACTCCTCATCACCAACTGAGCTGCAGCTCAGTTAGTGATGAGAATTGGATGCAGCTCAGTTGGTGATGAGGAGTGGTTTGAAAACTCCTTATAAAGGAGGTCTCGGGTTCCATCCCCGGCCTCAACAACCCGCCTATGGATTGAGAAGGGTTTGGGTGCATGGTTTGAAGACCTGCATAGGACGAACCCTTTTGAGCTTTGAGTTGGGGGTGCCGGTGGCCGTCCTTGCGAGCGTGGTGCTGGGGAAGCCGTTACAAGAAGTGTACTTTTTGTAATGACCTACCCAGCCCACGCTCGCAAGGACGGACGCCGACACCCCCAGCACCACGCTCGAAAGGGTCCAGCCTAACCAGGTCTGCAGACCATGTACCCTAACCGCTCTTCATCCACAGGCAGGTTGTTGAGGCTGGGGATCGAACCCGAGACCTCGTTGATAAGAAGTTTTCAAACCACTCCTCATCATCAACTAAGCAACAGATCAGTTTGTGATGATAAGTGGTTTGAAAACTCCTTATCAAGGAGATCTCGGGTTCGATCCCTGGCCTCAACCACCTGCCTGTGGAAGAAGAGGGGTTGGGGTGCAAGGTCTTCAGACCTGGTAAGGCTGTACCCTTTCGAGCGTGGCGCTGGGGGTGCCTGCGGCCATCCTTGCAAGCGTGGGATGGGGAGGTCATTATAAAAAGGGTAGGTTGCAGCCACTGGGGATCGAACCCAGGACCTTGATAAGAGAATCTTTAGCACAGCTCTCATCACCAACTGAGCTGTAGCTCAGTTGATGATGAGGAGTGGTTTGAAAACTCCTTATCAAGGAGGTCTTGGGTTCGATCCCCGGTCTCAACAACCCGCATGTGGATGTAGAGGGGTTGGGGTGCATGGTCTGCAGACCTGGTTAGGCTGAACACTTTTGAGCGTAGTGCTGGGGGTGCCAGTGGCCGTCCTTGCCACCGTGGTGCTAGGGAAGCCGTTATAAGAAGTGCACTTTTTATAATGGCCTCCCCAGCCCACACTCGCAAGGAAGGCCATCGGCACCCCCAACACCATGCTCGAAAGGGTTCAGCCTAACCAGGTCTACAGACCATGCACCCCAACCCCTCTCCATCCACAGGCGGGTTGTTTAGGACTGGGATCGAACCCGAGACCTCCTTGATAAGGAGTTTTCAAACCACTCCTCATCACCAACTGAGCTGCAGATCAGTTGGTGATGAGGAGTTATTTGAAAACTCCTTATCAAGTAGGTCTCGGGTTCGATCCTTGGCCTCGACAACCCGCTTGTGGATGGAGAGGGGTTGGGGTGCATGGTCTACAAACCTGGTTAGATTGAACCCTTTCGAGCATGGTGATGGGGGGACGGCGGCCGTCCTTGCGAGCATGGGCTGGGGAGTCCATTACAAAAAGGGTAGGTCTTTGCCACTGGGGATAGAACCCATAACCTTGATAAGAGACTCTTTACCATAGCTCTCATTACCAACTAAG
This sequence comes from Platanthera zijinensis, assembly GCA_039513925.1. Classification (NCBI taxonomy): domain Eukaryota; kingdom Viridiplantae; phylum Streptophyta; class Magnoliopsida; order Asparagales; family Orchidaceae; genus Platanthera; species Platanthera zijinensis. The sequence goes on from CM077092.1 coordinate 154,468,293, forward strand.
CTGCAGCTCAGTTGGTGATGAGGAGTGGTTTGAAAACTCCTTATCAAGGAGGTCTCGTGTTCGATCCTCGGCCTCAACAAAATGCCTGTGGATGCAGAGAGGTTGGGGTGCATGGTATGCAGACCTACTTAGGCCGAACCTTTTCGAGCGTGGTGCTGGGGGTTCCAGTGGCCGTCCTTGTGAGTGTGGTGCTGGGGAAGCCGTTATAAGAAGTGCACTTTTTGTAACGGCCTCCCTAGCCCACACTCGCAAGGACGGCCGCCGACACCCCAAGCACCACTCTAAAAAGGGTTCGGCCTACCCAGATCTGCAGACCATGAACCCCAAACTCTCTCCATCTAAAAGTGAGGGATAAGATCAATCCTAACTCTAGAGGGGGGGGGGGGGGTGAATAGAGTGATTTAAAATAATTTTGAAAATTAAAGCTTATGTGGAGAAAAGGCTTAGATTTACTTAGTGTATGGTGCTATAGCAATTAATCAAAGAAAGAAGAGAATCACAGCACAAAGCAAAACACATAGAAACAAGCAACCAGAATACACAAGGAGCTATAGTGGTTCCCCAAAATCTTGGGTAGTCCACTCTTCTATCACCCTTGATAGGAATCCACTTCAAGATGAGTTGATCAGGTGTTTTGAGCACCAGAGAGTTTTTGACCAGGTTCTCACAAACCAAAGGGGCTGATTTTTGACCAGGTTTCAGCAAAACCAAAGGTAACTTTTGAAGGGAGTTAAAACCCTGTACAGAAAGAAAAAGAAAAAGCTGATGGTGTCTTCTCTATCAATAAGTAGAGAGAAGCAAAGTGGATCTGTTGATGTTGTCAAAGCTCCCCCTGAGATCAAGAAGTAGTTCAGGAAGGAGAGCTTTGCATAAGGGTGACAGGTCTTCAATGATCTGATCTGCTCCAGCAAAAGATGATCCAAACACGTTGGATGGTTGTGTCTGAAGCAATCAGAATTCCTGTGTGTAAGCTTGAATGAATATCACAGAGAGCAAGAGAGAGAGGTATTCTGTTGATCTCTGTTGACTGATAGATTATATCTCTGAATTCTTCTTCTGAGTCTTTGATAACCGTTGGCAGCCAGCATTAAATGATTTCCTTAAATGTCCATGTCTCCAAAGGAAGTGTCAGGCAAACATTCCTTAGAAAATTCCTTGAGCCATGCACTAGATTTGTTGTAACGGTCAATAAATCTTCAGCATTAATTGTTCTGACAGAAGGAATTAGAATTCCTATTCAAAACTGACGGGAGTCTGGAAAACGTCGAGCTCATAATAAAACGTCGATCTGAGCACGACACACGTCGGCCAGAGAGAGCTTTCATAAAGCAAAACTGGGGTTGACGGAACGTCGAGCTTAGGTCGACTCCACGTCGAGCTGAGGTCGACTCAGCGTCGAGCTGAGTTCGACTCTGTGTCGAGCTGAAGTCGACTCTGCGTCGAGCTGAAGAAGACTCTAACTAACCTATGTGACCTTTATAACAACAAGGAGGTCACAACACAAAATCCCTATAGAAATATAGTCATCCTGACCCAAATAGTAATAGGGTGTTCCAACAATCTCCCCCTATTTGGATTAGGATTACTATTTACATGAATTTAGGGATTCAAAAAGAAGTAAAGACAAAACTGAATAAAATACAACCAGACATATGACAGAATAAAGCAGCATATATATAACACTATATAGCAGCAATAATGTTTAATGTCCTGTATCCAGCAGAGGAAGAGAAATAAAACACCTTACATTACTTTTCCTTTGGAGCTTTGTCTTGATCACTTGCCTTGAAGATGATTTCCCTGTTAGGGTTTGTAGCATCCTTCTTGGATCTGTAATCTTCAGCTGCACCTAAGGATTTCTGGCTTTTTCCACTAGCTGGTACAGCTGCAGGATGAAGCTGCATATACTTATCAGAATCAAAGAATTTCTTTAATTTGTATTTCTCCAATTCTTCTCTCCTTTGATCTGACATGGTGCTGATTTGAGAGGTGTCCAGACCTTTTGCTCTAGCTCTGTCAATCTCATTCAGAGCAGCCATCTCAGTCATCCTGGCCTTCCAGTAAGCTGGAGTTTTAGTAGGGTCTTCAAAAGGAATAGCTGGTTCATATCTGTTGGCAGAGTGTTCTTGATGAGTTCTTGGAGTCAAGTCAACTCTGGGTCTGTAAGGATAGGGACCAGAGGTTGGATCAATGGGTCCTCCCCTTTGGTAAGGTTGAGATCCTGATCTTCCTTTGGACTGCCTGCCTCTATTGTTTCCTCTTTGCTGGTTTCCACTTTGCTGATTTCCCCTTTGCTGGTTATACCCTTGAGATCTTCTTGACTGATAGGTTTTGCCATGCAGAGATGATGGGGCAGGATTGGAAGAGAGGCTTGCACTTGCACCTGCATTTGGAGGAGGTGGAGGTGGAGGCTGAATGACAGGCTTGGAGGGGCCTTCATTGAACTTTCTTTTCTTCTTCATTGCCTTTCTTTGGTTTAGAGAGTATTGCATCCAGGGCTCAGTGATTTCACAGTTGTACTTGATGTAGTAGGGGATGTCATGATCTGTGGTTCTAGCCAATGGAACTCTTTTCATTGCTTTGGATCTTGCTTTCCTCTTCCTTGCAATGGTTGCAGAGGAGTCATCAGAATCAGTTGCAAATTCATCCTCTGAGCTTTGAGATTCATCATAAGGATCTATGTAGGTTCTCTTTGAGATAGGAAAATTGATGGGGGCTGGAGCATCTGAAGAAGTAACTGGAGGAAGGTCTGCTGACAGTGTAGAGGAGGAGTCTAACACTGCAGGAGAGGGAATAGCCTCAGGAGCCATAGAGGCTGAGGTGGCTAGTTCCGGAAGAACTTGTGAGACAATGGTCTCAACTTCATCTGGTGTCTCAATCAATTCACCTAAAGTTTCTGAGGGAACAGTCTTAGCAGCTACTACTGCTTCAACAACAATATCATCACAAGCAGGAGCCACAGCTACCACTGCTGCATCAAGGATCATGGCATCAACATCCAAGGAGGATGGAATGATCTTCTGAAAAGGGACAATGGCTCTAGACAGGTCTTCTTGAGGAGGCAGGAGGCTGTAGTTACTGAAGTGAAGATGTGCTGGAAGGTGGAAGCTCTGGACAGAAGATGCCAAGGACTGAAAGTCTAAGGCACTGCTGATCATCTGAACTGAACCTTGAGGAGGAGCCTCAGGGGTCATCTGAACTTCTACTGTTGAGACTGTCTCTAAACAAGCCTGTACTACCTGTACTGCTGAAGGCTGCAGCTCTTCTTCTGCTGACATCTCCCCCTGCCTAGAATCAGTGGCAGCTGACTCTAGGCCCCCAGAAGAAGGGCATGCCAAATAGGATGAGAGGGATGAGACTGAGGCAGAGAGAGAGATCAGGGAAAGGACTAGAGGAGCCAGCTTGGCATCCAATAGAGAGGAGAGCCTAGGGGCCAAAATATCAAAAAGCTTATTGGCTAGGGGCAAAAGATCCACTTGCTCAAGTGGGACTTGAGTAGAGGTAGAGGGAGCAGCAGAGAAGGTGAAAGTAAAAGATGTTGTTGGTGTTGCAGACATGGGAGGGATAGCTGATTCATGGATGGAGGATAGAAGAAGTTCTAAAAAAGTTGATGAAGGATGGAAGTCATGAGGAGAGGAGGTATAGGCATCCATGAAGGATTCATCATGAATATCAAGGGAAAGGATGTCCTCATGAGATGAGAACTCCAAGCTCATGGAAGAAGAGGTGATGAGTGGAGGAATGGAGGATGCAATAGTAGAAATGGATGAAGGGATGGGTTGAGTGGATGAGATGATTGATGTTGTTGGAATGAAAGAGGATGGGAGGATGATGGAGGAAGATGGCAAAATCCCTGCTTCTGGGCCAGTAGACTGAGGAAGAGTGACCTCTACAGTCCTGGTGTCTGCAGAAGTCCTCATTGCTGCAGCTGCCCTGGAGTTCACAATCTTCCTGTCCCACTTGACAATCAGTGCACAAGTGAGCCTCTTAGAAGAATTGATGTGCTTCTTTGAGGACACAAGCAACTGAGGGCAACAGTGGTTCAGAATCAAACCAAGAACCCTTCCAAAGTGGACAAAGTTCTTATCCATTTTCTTCATAATCATATCAAAAACAATCAAACCCCAATTGGGATGCTTCTTATCCAAAATTGCAGCCATAATGCAAAATTGATGCCTAGTAATGGCATCGTGTGCAGTCCTCTTTGCACAGATTACCTTGCCTGTGATATCTGCTAACAGCCTAAACTCGATAGCTAGGTTAACTTTTAAAAGTTTAGAGGGGTTACCAGAATTATGCCCCATTCTGTCTAGCATCACAGCAAACTCTTCTACAGAGAGTTCTATCTCATCATCTCCAACAGCAAAACCGAAAACCTCTGAAATAATTTGAGGAGAAATGGCTACCTCATTCCCTGAGATTGTTCCAGTCATCGTACTGTTATCTGAATTCACTGCAGTAAAAATCCATTCTTTGATTTCAGCTTCTGGAAGAGGGATCCTGGTTGTCATGAAGTTAACCAGGTGCTGCTCTTTGAATAGCTCCAGAATATCCAGAAAATTCTGCGAAGATCCATCAAAGGAGTCGATGTCGATGTCAAAACCTGAATCAAACTTCATTGCCGCCAATACACCTGCAGCAATCGCCATTATCCTGCAAATAGATACCTTCCAAGATCAAGAGTAAAGGATTTGGAGGGAAAAAGCTTGAGCAGAAAAATATGAGAGCGCAACTGCGAACGACGGAGAAGAATGATTTTATACTAGGGTTCGACGCAGAATTGGAAAGAACGTCAAGCTCAGGTCGACGCTCTAAGGCTCTAGGGGAACTAAAAAGGCTCAACAGCGTGCAGCTTAGGTCGACGTTCGACGCTTGGGCTGATGTTATACGTCGAGCTCAGGTCGACGTTGAATGAAGGCGTCGACCGAAGGGAGAAAAACTCAAGAAGCCAGGGAGCTGTGAACTTAGTTCAACGCTAGAAGTTGAGGTCGACGTTCGACGCTTTTGAGGACGACGGATCGTCGATCTTAGTTCGACGCAGCGTCGAGCTTAGTTCAGAGCTCAAAGAAACCACTCAGACAGAGGAATTTTAAAATGAAATTTTTCCTATTCCTGTTAATTATGGGTTTCAAAATCTTGGGGTTTTAATTTATACTGTCTCCATCTAGCATTCCCAACTGATTGAGGAAGAAGAAGTGCTTCTTTTCATCCAAGGGCTTGGTGAAAATATCTCCTCTTTGTAGTTCAGTGGAAATGTACTCTAGTGCAATTTTCTTCTTTTCTACATTATCCCTTAAGAAGTGATGTCTGATCTCTATATGCTTAGTCCTACTATGGAGAACTGGATTTTGTGCAATGCAAATTGCACTAGTATTATCACAAAAGATTTTAGACATCTCTAAGTTGTAGCCATAGTCTAGGAGCTGATTTTGAATCCACAAAATCTGTGAGCAACAACTGCCTGCAGCCATGTATTCAGCTTCAGCAGTTGATGTGGACACAGAAGTTTGTTTCTTACAAAACCAGGAGACAAGTCTATCACCAAGGAATTGACAAGTTCCACTGGTGCTTTTCCTGTCTACTCTACATCCAGCATAATCAGAATCTGAAAATCCAGTTAGATCAAATCCTGAGTCATGTGGATACCAGAGACCTAGATTAGGACAACTTTTTACATACCTAAGAATCCTCTTAACTAATGTGAGGTGGGACTCTCTAGGGCTTACTTGGAATCTAGTACAAATGCATGTAGCAAACATTATGTCTGGTCTACTAGCTATTAGATAAAGTAATAAGCCAATGATTGCTCTATAGTTTGTCTGATCAACTGGTTTTCCAGATTCATCAGCATCTAAAACAACATTTGTAGGCATAGGTGTTTTCATAGAGGTTGCTTCAGACATTCCAAATTTCTTAACCAGTTCTCTTGCATACTTGGTTTGAGAAATAAAAATGCCATCCACATGTTGTTTAACTTGCAGTCCTAGAAAGAAAGCAAGCTCACCCATGCTACTCATTTCAAACTTTGAATGCATAAGTTATGAGAACTTTTTGCATAAGTTTGAATCAGTAGACCCAAATATGATATCATCTACATAAATTTGTACTAGTAGGATATGGGACCTATGGGTTCTAATAAAGAGAGTTTGGTCTACTCTACCCCTTTTAAAATCATTTTCCAATAAAAAACGAGCTAAGGTCTCATACCATGCTCTAGGAGCTTGCTTGAGACCATATAAAGCTTTATGCAGTTTAAAAACATGATCAGGAGAGGTTGGAGAGATAAAACCTGGAGGTTGCTTTACATAAACCTCTTCCTTGATGTCTCCATTGAGAAAAGCATTCTTGACATCCATCTGATATACCTTGAATCTCTTGTGAGATGCTTATGCAAGAAAGATTCTTATGGCCTCCAACCTTGCAACTGGTGCAAAGGTTTGGTCATAATCAATCCCTTCTTCTTGGCAATATCCTTGTGCAACAAGTCTTGCCTTGTTTCTCACAATTATTCCTTGATCATCCAACTTGTTCCTGAATACCCATTTGGTTCCAACAATTTGCTGGTTTCTTGGTCTTGGTACTAATTCCCAAACTTTATTCCTTTCAAATTGATTCAACTCCTCTTGCATTGCAATGATCCAATTTGGATCTTGCTCTGCATCTTGTATTGTTTGAGGCTCAATTTGAGAAAGAAAGCAAGTTTGCATAATATTGTGATTAACTTGATTCCTTATTTGCACACCTACTGAGATATCTCCAATTACCTGTGAAATTGGGTGATCTCTTGCTGTTACTAAATCAACAAGGGGTGTTGATGGTGCATGTAACGCCCCGTTTTTTTGTTCAGCGATTATTTTTATTCTCGGTTGGCGTTACGATGACGCGTTTCCGTGGCTTGTGCCATGTGTGGAGTATGGTTTAGCTCCTTAGAACTGAGTGCCCTGTTTGGTAGCCTGTTGGCAAGATCTCCCTAGCAAACCGAGTCGTTTTGGTGACCGGTGAGGCCTCTCGGGGGGATGTTTGTGTTTGGCTTCGTTTGGGTGTAACTCGAGTTCTGTTCGTCGAAAGTTAATTTCAACTTCGCCGTTGTGTTCGTAGCGTGGGTATTTAGCTACGGTGCGAATTTCGTTGAATTCCGAGGTAGTTCGGTTTTCGCGTCGATTTAGTGCTTTAGGTAATTTTGTAATTAATTATATAATTATATAATTATATATATATATTTATTAGAATGAAAGCCATCATCTTCTTCACGATAGAAACCGCCGGCCCCTTGTACGAGAGAAAAGAGTAACCGCCGAGCCTTCCCTTCGGACGCCGATTCCCGGAGCGTTTGTGGACGGAATTCGATTCCGAGAGTGGATACGGATTGCTCTCGTCGAGACCTTCATTCCTGCGGTAAGAAATTCGATTTTCATGGAGTTTTGGAAGGATTGGAATTTTCAGTTTTGGAAGTTTTCCGCCATTAATGGCCAAATCTTTGTTCTAGGTGTTGCGGCCATTTTGATCCGTGCGAAGAGGAGGAAAGCAGTCCAAAGCTTCGCTGAGATTTGAGGCAAGTGGTATTCTTGCCCTTGCCAAGTGTTTTCTTTGAATTTATTTGCTGAAATTGAAATCCCGGTTAGCCCAGGTTAGAGGCCTTGTTGTTCTCATTTTCTTGCTAACTATAGGGCTTAGTTCTTCCTACTGAAACCCCCCTATGTTGTGATGTTTGGAATCCAAATTGTCGGCGTGGAGCCGTTGTTTTCCTTTATTTTTGATTGTTGCTCTGGTTCGGGTGTAGCCGAGAGGGAGAGTTAGGAGGGGGGGGGGGTGTGGTTGCCAATTTCCTTCGTTAAGATATTATTCGAATGGTTAGGCATAGTTTGAATGGTAGTAGCGTGCGGCGTTGAGAGTTGTCTACTGCTACTGTAGTGGCGTGAGTCGTGTGCGCGTTCCGGTGTCGTTCGGGAAATTCCAAACGGTGCAGGTTGACCGCGCACGGTCATCAACCTTTAGGGCGCACGACCACTGGTCGTGTGCCTCGGTTCGTGCGCGTATAAACTTCAGTTTCCAAAGTTCTGTCTCGGGCAATCGCACGAGCGCTGACATCAGTGCGCACGACCACTGATCGTGCGACACTGATCGTGCGCAGTTGCTAGGTTTTCTGTCAGGTTTTCCAGGTTCGTTTCGCACGATCATCAGCCGATGAGTGCGCACGACCACTGATCGTGCGCTTTGTATATTTTCTGTGGATAAGCGAATTTAGATGGTTTCGAGTGCGGGAGTTTAGATACTCAAGTGGCAAGCAACTACTCGAGTTCTGGATCTTCTGCCTTGGTCGTTCGACTGTCGTCGAGCTCCGCATTCTTTAGTGGGCTTGTGGGTAGTGGTATAATTTTGGCGGTGAGTGAGGCTAGCTCACTCAACGCCAAAGTTTAGGTAGGCGCTGAGTGCGTTTCACTCAACGCCTAGTCGTGTTGGTTTATTTCAACACTCTTCCTTTACCTTGTATTTCGTTTCCGAGTGGATTTTCCAGTTGTATCTCTGGGTTTTCCTTGTCGACCGTTTTCTTTAATTTTCTTAAAGGCCGAATCGTGGGTCGTGAATAGTAGTGGTGGTTGTAGCTCTTTATGGGGGTGGAGTTGTGTGATATAGCCAAGGCCACCCATGGATTTCTTGCTCCAGGTACGGGCTGGGCATGTCGGGTGGAAGGTCCCTTGTGTTTTCACGTGTTGACCCTCGAGCTTTTGACTTGGACATGGTGGATTGGGGGACTGCGTTTGCCTTCGATCCGGTTCCTCGTTGTTGTTTTTGCTACTATCACTTCCCGCAGATTAGGGTGTTAGAAGTTTCTTCTTTGGTAGTTTTGCAGCATTTTGGCTCTTGGCAGCCTAGTAGACCCTGCAGGATGTGGTTCCTGGGCTGGGTCGTTGCTGTTTCTTTGCACGTTGTGCATTTCTTGTTGTCCTGTTTTGGACAGTTGTGACTCTTTCTACTGCATGTTTTTCAGTTACTTTGTCCTTTTGGTTGACTCTTTCATGCAGTTTTACCTTGATTTTTGCTTGCTGAGGTATTCTGTTTTCTTTTGGAATACCCCAGGTTCTGAGCTGTAGCCAGTCCGGTGGCTAGTTGGAGGTGGTGTTGTTGGTGGACTTCCGGAACTTTGGAGTTCTGTTTACCTTGTTTGTGAGGTTGTTTTCAGTACTTTCTTACAGACATATATGTGTGCTGGTGGGTTCGTGTCAGGTTGTTGGCGCCCACTAGTAGTTTTTACCTTGTACTAGATATATACTATTGCTGCTACCATTTATTTTCTGGAGATAGTCTACTTGCTTTGAGAAGGTTTTATGCTAGGTTGCTAGTTATTTTTAAACTATAATTACTATTATAAATGAAGCTCATGATCAGCATTTTTTGTAAACATAATCACTACTTTTCAAATCACGTACGAAAACCGTTTTCTTATATATATTATATAAACTAAGTGTAGTGTCTTGCATAGTATGAGTGGTTCTCTTGGGACCCTTATGCGCTCTTTAGGGTGTAAAACCTAATCAAAGTATTTTTTCCGCAGCGTTTAAATATAGTTTTCTTTTGTGGACTAGATGATCCACTGAGCCGAGGGATACGGACTCTAAACATAACTGATTTTTCTATTCATTAAGCACATGATTTCCTTGCATAAAGATTGTAGTTGGATTTGCCTGAGCGTCAGCAGTTATCCCCTGCTTGACGTGGCATCATGACGCGTGTTTTCTCTTACTCTGATAATTCTTAATTCGGAGAAAATGCGGGTTGTGACAGTTGGTATCAGAGGGAGGTTGCTTGACAAGTTAGTTGGGCAACCTTCCTTGGATGCTTTTAGTAGTTCAGCATCATGTCATTCACACACCGATATGTCATCAGCACGTCTTGGCAAAAGCACGAACACTACACTCATAGCATAACATGAAGTATACGGGGCATATTATGTAGTATGGGATGCATAATATGTGTTCGTATATGGATCCACCATAGGGGCTACATGTGAGGGTTATGTAGTATGGGATGCATAACCTCACCACATGACTGCGACTAGCGCGTTTCTTTTTCGTTGCATGGAAATGTTATGTAGTATGGGATGCATAACATTTTCATGTGTACGCCGCTCATATCATGCATTAGGGCTTTTTTAGAATGCATAGCACAATCATGCATATCATAACATTGCATAAGCACAACGCGCTGAGCTAAAGATTTGCAGGATGACATATGTACACACATAAATTTTCAAACTAACATAAGTTCATGCATCCGATCTAGGCACAAGAGTTGGTGAGGTGGTGGTTAACCATCCTAGGTTAGGGCATATCATCTAATTATTGTGAAGAAGATAAACTCTCAGAGCAAGTTTGGCAGCTTTAAGTCTATATCTACATATGTATTGTCTGTACTGGTAGTCGGTTCTCGTCGTGGGATTTGGATCTGATTTGCGTTGTATTGATTTTTTTTAGGATGGCTAGGCGTCCTGCGACTCGATCGACTCCCCTGTCTGAGGGTGAATCTTCTGGAGCTCAGAACGATGCGGTGATCGAGGGTCTGCGTCAGAGTAGCGAAGCTATGGGTAGGCAGTTGGAGGAGGTGCAAGCCCAGATTCAGTCTTTGGTGGCAGTTGTGGCAGGGCAGGCTCAGGGTGCGCAAGTTCCTGCAGGGGGGTTAGCTGTTCCTCCTCCTCCTGCACCCTTGAGGCCTCCAGTGGTGGTGCCAGCAGAGATGGCCTTCATCTCGCAGTTTCAGAGGCTGAGCCCTCCCACTTATGATGGGAAGGCAGATTTCATGGTGATAGACGACTGGCTGATCTCCATGGAGGAGATGTTCTCGTACTCAGGGATTTCAGATGATCAGAGGGTGATGATAGCCGCCTATCAGCTTAAAGGTTTGGCTAAGAGTTGGTGGCTGAGAGAGAAGGAGAGCCTGGTAGCCGGATGCTCTTGGGAAGTGTTCAAGGAGATGCTGTTGAGGAAGTTCTTACCCTCGGTCGAGCGTGACCGCCTCATAAATGATTTCCTCTATCTGAAGCAAAGGCAGCTCACGGTGGGTGAGTATGAGATAGAGTTTAGTAAGTTGAGCCGTTTTGCCCCTGGATTGGTCAGCGTTGAGGCTGATCGAGTTAAGCGATTCCTCGGTGGTTTGAGGAGTGAGGTGCAGCAGTTGGCCAGTGCTTATGGGACAGTGACTTATGCTGGAGTTGTAGAGGCTGCTCTTAAGGTTGAGGCCATTGAGACGGCGAAGAGCAGAGGCCAGTAGTTGAGGAAGGATAAGAGGAAGTTGGTAGAGGAGAAGAAACCCCTGGTACCCGATGCTGTTCCGGGAAAGAGGAGCAGGGTGGTGTGCAGTTTTTGTGGCCGGTCAGGCCATCCTGTTGAGAGGTGTTTCAAGAAGGCGGCAGCTCAGAAGAAGGTGCAGGTTCATGCTATTCAGGGTGCTCCTGGGAGAGGTGTCTCCTGTTCAGTTTGCAAGCGATCCGGGCATGATGCAGCCCAGTGTTGGTCCAGGGATAGAGTCTGCTATCAGTGTGGGCAGAAGGGTCACGTTAAGTCGAGGTGTCCTCAGGTCCAGTCAGCTCTTCCTGCAGTTCCATTGCAGGCATTACCTCCACCTCAGCGTGTGGACAAGGGAAAAGGGAAGCTGAACGTGATTTCTTCCGAGGAGGCTCAGACTTCGGCCCAGGTGATCTCAGGTTAGTAGTTTGTTGTTTTCTTTCTAGCCTGGTAGTTTAGTTGCTAGATTATTTGCGGTACTGTTGTGCTAGTTCCTTAGCTTTGTGCGTTCCTATAGGGAAATTTAAGGTGAAGAACCGCTGGGCGCGTGTTCTGTTTGACTCCGGCGCTACCCACTCGTTCGTGGCTAGAGCCTTTGTGGAGCGTCATCGGTTGTCTCTAGATCGTGTTCGGGATTCCTTCCGTGTCAAGTTTCCCTCTGGTGAATCTGTGTTGTCAGATTTGGGTATTTTGGATTGCCCGGTTTTGTTGGGGGATTTTCTTGCGAAGGCGGATCTGAAGATGATTGATCTAGAGGACTTCGATGTCATTTTGGGCATGGACTGGCTCTCTCGGTATGATGCGGTCATTCAGTGCAAAGGAAAGCGCTTGGACTTCATCAGGGACGACGGTCAGCCCGGCAGCGTGTATGCTGATCCGTATCAGGATTCTCCTGTTCTCTCTGCGGTATGTGTTCAGAGATTGTTTCTTTCTGATTGTTGTGTTTGTTTAGTCTCGGCGGTTGGAACCGTTGATAGCGTGCCACGCTTGGAGGAGATTCCTATTGTTCGTGGTTTCGCCGATGTTTTTCCTGATGATCTTCCTGGTATCCCTCCTGAGCGGGATGTGGAGTTTGTTATTGATTTGGAGCCGGGTACGCGTCCTATTGCCAAGGCACCGTACCGGATGGCCCCTCGTGAGTTAGAGGAGTTGCGAATTCAGTTAGACGAGTTGTTGGCTAAAGGTTTTATCAGGCAGAGTTCGTCGCCTTGGGGTGCTCCTATTTTGTTCGTAAAGAAGAAAGATGGGTCGATGCGGCTTTGCATCGACTATAGAGAGTTGAACAAGGTCACTATTAAGAACAGGTACCCTCTGCCGAGGATCGATGATTTATTTGACCAGTTGCGTGGTAGCACGGTGTTCTCCAAGATCGATCTTCGTTCGGGCTATCATCAGCTCAGGATCCGTGAGGCAGATATTCCACGGACTGCGTTTAGGTCGAGGCATGGGCACTTTGAGTTTTTGGTGATGTCGTTTGGTCTGACCAACGCACCATCAGCCTTCATGGATATGATGAACAGGGTGTTCAAGGATTTCCTAGACAAGTTCGTTGTGGTCTTCATTGATGACGTGTTGGTTTATTCTCGCAGTGCTGAGGAGCACGAGCAGCATTTGCGTTTGGTCCTATCAGAGTTAAGGAGCCACAAGTTATTCGCCAAGTTGATCAAGTGCGAATTTTGGTTGCCTCAGGTTTCTTTTCTATGCCACGTGGTGAACAAGGATGGGATCTCGGTTAACCCAGAAAAGATTGCAGCAGTGACGGATTGGAGTAGGCCGAATACTCCTAAGGAGATCAGAAGTTTCTTAGGGTTGGCTGGCTATTACAGGAGATTCGTGGAGGGTTTCTCTTCTCTAGCCGCACCGTTGACCAAGCTGACTCAGAAGAATGTGGCATTTTGTTTGGAGCGAGAAGTGCGAAGAAGCTTTTCAGGAGTTAAAGAGGAGATTGTGTACTGCTCCCGTTCTGACCCTTCCTACTGAGGGCGTGGATTATGATGTGTATGTGGATGCTTCGCATATAGGACTGGGATGCGTATTAATGCAGGATGGAAAAGTAATTGCTTATGGGTCAAGGCAGTTGAAAACTCATGAGCGGAATTATCCTACGCATGACATTGAGTTTGCAGCGGTTATCTATGCGTTGAAGTTGTGGAGGCACTTACTTTATGGGGCTCAGTGCAAGATTTTTACTGACCATAAGAGCCTGAAGTACGTGTTCACGCAGAAGGAGTTGAATCTGCGTCAGCGGCGGTGGCTTGAGTATGTGGCGGATTATGATGTGGAAATCCAGTATCATCCGGGCAAGGCCAATGTGGTGGCCGACGCCCTGAGCCGAAAGACGGGAAAGATCTTTAACCTCTCCGCCGATCGATTAGTTGAGGAATTCCTCCTTATGGATATTTCAGTGGGATGCTGTAGTTTGCAGAGTAGCTTATCAGTGGAAGAGCCGTCCTAGATTTCTTTGACTAGACTGCATCAGAAGGACGATCCGGATCTGTTGCACCTTTTTACCAGGACAGAGAAGGGAGAGTTGCCAGATTTTTCTATTGATGATGCGGGTACTTTGAAGTACCGCGGCAGGTTTTGCGTTCCCGCTGTTGGGGACATTAAGAGTATGATTTGCAGTGAGGCTCATGGTTCCAGCATTGCCTACCATCCAGGATCTACGAAGATGTACCGTGACTTAAGGCAAATTGCTTGGTGGAATGGTATGAAAGGAGATATAGCCCGATATGTTGCTAAGTGTCACACTTGCAAGCGTGTGAAGGCCGATCATGGAAGGCCCGGTGGTAAGTTGACTCCGCTAGATATCCCGACTTGGAAGTGGGAGAGTATATCAATGGACTTCATTACGGGTTTGCCAAAATCCCCGAGAGGATTTGATTCTGTTTGGGTTATAGTGGATAGATTGACGAAGTGTGCTCACTTCGTGCCTTATAAGATTGATTACCCGATGAAGAAGATAGCGGAGTTGTACTTGAATGAAGTCATCCGACTCCACGGTGTGCCGGTTAGCATCATTTCTGATCGAGACTCCCGGTTTACTTCTCGTTTTTGGCAGAGTCTGCAGGAGGGTTTGGGTACGGATCTGAGGTATTCTACTGCGTACCACCCTCAGACCAATGGGCAGACGGAGCGGGTCAATCAGATTGTTGAGGATATGATCCGGTGCTATATTTTAGACCATGGTGGAGCGTGGGATGAGGGTCTGCGACTCATGGAATTTGCTTATAATAACAGTTATCAGGAAAGCTTGCAGATGGCTCCGTTTGAAGCTTTGTATGGGAGGCGCTGTAGGACTCCGTTGTTTTGGGCTGAGGCTGGTGAGAAGCCTTTGTTGGGTCCTAATGCTCTGGAAGAGATGGAAGTCACCGTGAAGCTTATTCGGGAGAAGCTTCGTTTAGCCCAGGAGAGGTATGAAAAGAACGCCAATCGGCGTAGGTCTGCCTTGGAGTTTTTAGTAGGGGATCATGTATACCTCAAGGTTTCTCCAATGGTTGGTGTAAAGAGATTTGGTAAAAACCGGAAATTGGACCCAAGGTATGTGGGCCCGTTTGAGGTTTTGGAGCGGATTGGTGTGTCTGCTTATAGACTGGATTTGCCAGCGAACTTCCCTAGTGTTCATAATGTTTTTCACGTTAGCCAATTGCGGAAGTGTGTGCGCAGCAGTGGGCAACTCTTGGATGTTGTGCCCCAGTTAGAGCCCAACCTCTCTTTCATTGAGGTGCCAGTTCGTATTTTGGATACTCAGGAGCGTGTGCTGCGAAAGAAGTCCATACCGATGGTGAAAATTCTATGGAAGAATCAGGATTTGGAGAGCGCGACTTGGGAGCTAGAGTCGGCCATGAGGAGGGCGTACCCTCACCTGTTTCTCTGATTTGATCGGTATGTTTCCCTTTGTAACTTCTGTTTGTTACTTTTCCTTCTTTTGTAGGAGGGTTGTGCGTAAAGTTTCGGGACGAAACTTTCTTTTAGGGGGAGTGACTGTAACGCCCAGTTTTTTTGTTCAGCGATTATTTTTATTCTCGATTGGCGTTACGATGACGCGTTTCCGTGGCTTGTGCCATGTGTGGAGTATGGTTTAGCTCCTTAGAACTGAGTGCCCTGTTTGGTAGCCTGTTGGCAAGATCTCCCTAGCAAACCGAGTCGTTTTGGTGACCGGTGAGGCCTCTCGGGGGGATGTTTGTGTTTGGCTTCGTTTGGGTGTAACTCGAGTTCTGTTCGTCGAAAGTTAATTTCGACTTCGCCGTTGTGTTCGTAGCGTGGGTATTTAGCTACGGTGCGAATTTCGTCGAATTCCGAGGTAGTTCTGTTTTCGCGTCGATTTAGTGCTTTAGGTAATTTTGTAATTAATTATATAATTATATAATTATATATATATATATATATATATTTATTAGAATGAAAGCCATCATCTTCTTCACGATAGAAACCGCCGGCCCCTTGTACGAGAGAAACGAGTAACCGCCGAGCCTTCCCTTCGGACGCCGATTCCCGGAGCGTTTGTGGACGGAATTCGATTCCGAGAGTGGATACGGATTGCTCTCGTCGAGACCTTCATTCCTGCGGTAAGAAATTCGATTTTCGTGGAGTTTTGGAAGGATTGGAATTTTTAGTTTTGGAAGTTTTCCGCCATTAATGGCCAAATCTTTGTTCTAGGTGTTGCGGCCATTTTGATCCGTGCGAAGAGGAGGAAAGCAGTCCAAAGCTTCGCTGAGATTTGAGGCAAGTGGTATTCTTGCCCTTGCCAAGTGTTTTCTTTGAATTTATTTGCTGAAATTGAAATCCGGTTAGCCCAGGTTAGAGGCCTTGTTGTTCTCATTTTCTTGCTAACTATAGGGCTTAGTTCTTCCTACTGAAACCCCCCTATGTTGTGATGTTTGGAATCCAAATTGTCGGCGTGGAGCCGTTGTTTTCCTTTATTTTTGATTGTTGCTCTGGTTCGGGTGTAGCCGAGAGGGAGAGTCAGGAGGGGGGGTGTGGTTGCCAATTTCCTTCGTTAAGATATTATTCGAATGGTTAGGCATAGTTTGAATGGTAGTATCGTGCGGCGTTGAGAGTTGTCTACTGCTACTGCAGTGGCGTGAGTCGTGTGCGCATTCCGGTGTCGTTCGGGAAATTCCAAACGGTGCAGGTTGACCGCGCACGGTCATCAACCTTTAGGGCGCACGACCACTGGTCGTGTGCCTCTGTTCGTGCGCGTATAAACTTCAGTTTCCAAAGTTCTGTCTCGGGCAATCGCACGAGCGCTGACATCAGTGCGCACGACCACTGATCGTGCGACACTGATCGTGCGCAGTTGCTAGGTTTTCTGTCAGGTTTTCCAGGTTCGTTTCGCACGATCATCAGCCGATGAGTGCGTACGACCACTGATCGTGCGACACTGATCGTGCGCTTTGTATATTTTTTGTTGATAAGCGAATTTAGATGGTTTCGAGTGCGGGAGTTTAGATACTCAAGTGGCAAGCAACTACTCGAGTTCTGGATCTTCTGCCTTGGTCGTTCGACTGTCGTCGAGCTCCGCATTCTTTAGTGGGCTTGTGGGTAGTGGTATAATTTTGGCGGTGAGTGAGGCTAGCTCACTCAACGCCAAAGTTTAGGTAGGCGCTGAGTGCGTTTCACTCAACGCCTAGTCGTGTTGGTTTATTTCAACACTCTTCCTTTACCTTGTATTTCGTTTCCGAGTGGATTTTCCAGTTGTATCTCTGGGTTTTCCTTGTCGGCCGTTTTCTTTAATTTTCCTAAAGGCCAAATCGTGGGTCGTGAATAGTAGTGGTGGTTGTAGCTCTTTATGGGGGTGGAGTTGTGTGATATAGCCAAGGCCACCCATGGATTTCTTGCTCCAGGTACGGGCTGGGCATGTCGGGTGGAAGGTCCCTTGTGTTTTCACTTGTTGACCCTCGAGCTTTTGACTTGGACATGGTGGATTGGGGGACTGCGTTTGCCTTCGATCCGGTTCCTCGTTGTTGTTTTTGCTACTATCACTTCCCGCAGATTAGGGTGTTAGAAGTTTCTTCTTTGGTAGTTTTGCAGCATTTTGGCTCTTGGCAGCCTAGTAGACCCTGCAGGATGTGGTTCCTGGGCTGGGTCGTTGCTGTTTCTTTGCACGTTGTGCATTTCTTGTTGTCCTGTTTTGGACAGTTGTGACTCTTTCTACTGCATGTTTTTCAGTTACTTTGTCCTTTTGGTTGACTCTTTCATGCAGTTTTACCTTGATTTTTGATTGCTGAGGTATTCTGTTTTCTTTTGGAATACCCCAGGTTCTGAGCTGTAGCCAGTCCGGTGGCTAGTTGGAGGTGGTGTTGTTGGTGGACTTCCGGACCTTTGGAGTTCTGTATACCTTGTTTGTGAGGTTGTTTTCAGTACTTTCTTACAGACATATATGTGTGCTGGTGGGTTCGTGTCAGGTTGTTGGCGCCCACTAGTAGTTTTTACCTTGTACTAGATATATACTATTGCTGCTACCATTTATTTTCTGGAGATAGTCTACTTGCTTTGAGAAGGTTTTATGCTAGGTTGCTAGTTATTTTTAAACTATAATTACTATTATAAATGAAGCTCATGATCAGCATGTTTTGTAAACTTAATCACTACTTTTCAAATCACGTACGAAAACCGTTTTCTTATATATATTATATAAACTAAGTGTAGTGTCTTGCATAGTATGAGTGGTTCTCTTGGGACCCTTATGCGCTCTTTAGGGTGTAAAACCTAATCAAAGTATTTTTTCCGCAGCGTTTAAATATAGTTTTCTTTTGTGGACTAGATGATCCACTGAGCCGAGGGATACGGACTCTAAACATAACTGATTTTTCTATTCATTAAGCACATGATTTCCTTGCATAAAGATTGTAGTTGGATTTGCCTGAGCGTCAGCAGTTATCCCCTGCTTGACGTGGCATCATGACGCATGTTTTCTCTTACTCTGATAATTCTTAATTCGGAGAAAATGCGGGTTGTGACAGTGCATCAACCTGTGTTGTTGTTTCCTCTTGTGGAACAACAACTGGTTCTTCAATTTGTTGACCATTTGAGCTTTCCAAACCCTGAGATTCCTCTTCATTGTCACTAAGTTCAGTGTCTTGTTGAATTGTTGAAGGTAATGAATCTTTTTCTGTGATGGTAAGCTGCTTCAGATTTTCTGAGATTGAAAGTTCCTGCAAATTGCTTATGGTAGAAGTCTCCTTCTCCTTATAAGACATATTAGTTTCATCAAATGTAACATGCATGGATTCTTCAATTTTATTAGAGCACTTGTTAAAAACCCTATAAGCCTTGCTAATCTTGGAGTATCCCAAAAACAGTCCTTCATCAGCTTTGGCTTCAAATTTAGCTAGGTATGTCTTGTCATTATTGTGAATGAAGCAAATGCAACCAAAAATTTTGAAATAATTTACTTTAGGTTTCTTCCCTTTGAGTAACTCATAGGGAGTCTTACCCTTCAGTTTATGTATCAGGCTTCTATTCAAAACATAGTTGGAGGTGTTCACAGCCTCTGCCCAAAAGGTTAGAGGAAGGTGAGCATCTGTCAACAATGTTGTGGCAGATTCAATAAGGGTTATATTTTTCCTTTCAACTACCCCATTTTGTTGAGGAGTTCTTGGAGCTGAGAAAGTGTGCCTGATACCTTCTTTCTGACAGAACTCTAGCATAAGAAGAGAATCAAACTCTGTCCCATGATCACTTCTGATCAGGGCAATGTGAGTATTGAACTCTATCTGTATGCCTTTGAGAAAATCTGTCAAAAATCTTGAAGTTATCAAACTTCTTTCTCAGAAAGAACACCCAAGTGAATCTTGAGAAGTCATCTACAACTACTAAAGCATAAGATTTCCCTCCTAGACTTTGTACATTAATTGGTCCAAAAAGGTCCATGTGTAGTAAGTACAAAATTCTAGGTGAATCACTCTTATTAAGTGACTTGAAACTATTTTTATTTTGCTTGCCTAATTGACAAGGCTTGCAAAGTCCTTCCTTATTGTAGGGACCAGAAGGTAGTCCTCTAACAAGGTTGTCTTTGAATAACTTAGCAATGGTTCTAAGGTTCACATGACCTAATCTTTTATGCCATAGTTCATTAGGTTTACTAAGGGAGTTAAATAAACAAATATCTACTTTAGATGAATTGAAATCAACTAGATATATGTTATCTTGTCTATTACCAATTAAAACAATGTTGTTATTTAATGCAATATTACATGCTGAGTTGGTAAACCAAACCTGATAACCAGCATCACATAGCTGGCTGATGCTGATTAAGTTATGCTTTAGTCCTTCCACATAGGACACTTTCTTGAATGTAATTGACCCTATTTTGACTTGGCCATAGCCTTTTGTTTGTCCAAAATTTGAATCTCCAAAGATTACTTTGGGTCCATGTTTGGCTTTGAAGGACACAAGGTTCTCCTTGTTGCCAGTCATGTGCTTTGAGCACCCACTGTCCAAGTACCACTACTGGTTCTCAATTGGATAGGTCTTTATCTGCACATACAACAAATCAATTGTTTTTGACCCAGTTTACCTTGGGCCTTTCTTGATATCCTTTAAATTCTGAAATAAAAGACATCTCAGGTTGGCTCTTATAGCCTATAGGATGATATCTCCTAGGAGGTATTATCCATTCAGCATAAGGGTTAAAGTGATGAGATGTGGAGCTGGAATTAAATCTTGAATTAACCCCTGAGAACTGACTTTTGCTCTGAACTTGGCTCGACGCACGTCGAGCTTCGGTCGACGGACTTTGCTGAGTGCGTCGACCTCCATTCGACGGCGAAGTCTTGCTTTGTTCAGAAGGTAGAAGGCGTCGACCTGAGTTCGACGTTTTCTTGCGATTACGTTGAGCTCTGGTCGACGTCCGTCGAGCTTCGTTCGACGCTTTTTGTCCAGTTTCCTGGGTTAAGTCAGCATTCTTCCTAGCCACTATCAAGACTCCTTTACCTTTGTCACTAGTAAATTTGATTGGAGTTATCAGCACTATAGGTTGGCTGGATGAAGCACCCAAGCCCAGTGTACCATTCAATCTTGAGTTCACTGTACTTGTGATGTCCATTAATTTGATACTTCTCCCATTAAGGGTTTCTTCAAATTGTTTGGCCTTAGATAGTTCACCTTTCAGTGAAGCTATCTCCTCCCCACATTGCTTCAACTCTTCTAAGAGTCTAAGATTATCTGAGTTAATGGATTTGCATTCACTCAATTGTTCTCTAAGAGTTATAATTAACTTTTGAGATTCAATCAAGTCAATGCACATAGATTTGAATTCAGATTTAAATTCATCAGAATTAAAATCAAATGAATCTATTACCTGATCCTCAGTAAGTTCCTGATCAGACAGATAGTCAGCATCAAGCTCTGAATCAGTATTCTTTTGAGATGCATTGATGGCCATCATGCAGAATCTTTTTTCTTCTGCATCATCCTCATCATCACTAGAGCTGGATGATGAATCAGACTCATCTGAGTCACTCCAGGATTCAGCCACAAATCCTTTTCTGGTGTGCTTGCTGTTGCTGGAGGAAGGCTTGTCATGGTGCTTCCTTGACTCCTTATCCTTCCTTTTATCTTTTCTTTCCTTCTTGTCCTTCTGTCCTTATCTTGATTTTCTGGACAGTTGGGGACAATGTGTCCTGGTTTCCTGCAGCCAAAACAGATAACATCTTTATTAGTAGATCTGTCATACCTTGGCTTGTCTTTGTCTTTGGATGACCATCTTCTGAAGTTCTTTTTATTCAGCTTATTGAACCTTTTGACAAGTAGGCTCATAAGCTCTTCATCTCCTAACACCTTTTCTTTAGGTTGTTCTTCCTGTGCCTTGAAGGCAATGGTTTTCTCAACCTTTTCAGTTGGTGTGGATATCTTCTGCTCTTCTTCTCTCTTCTTCATGAATTGCTCATAACTCTTGAGCTTTCCTAGAAGAGCTTCTGTGGATAACTCACATACATTCCTTCCATCTTTAATTGACCAGATTCTTGAGTCCCAAGAGCTAGGGAAGCAAGTCAGTATCTTGTCATTTATCTCAGTGAGAGATATGTCCTTTTCTAGTGATCTAAGCTCACTGATGATTAGCTCAGTCTGTTGTACATGTCAGCAACTGACTCAGACTCTGCCTTTTTGAAGTTCTCATACTGGGTGATGAGGTAGGATCTCCTATCCTTTCTTTCATCTGCAGAACCTGATACAATTTCTGAAAGTTTTTCCCAGATCTCTTTGGCAGTATTGCATTCAGCTACTTTCTGGAAAATGTCATCTGACATGGTTTGAGCCAAGATGTTCATGGCTTTAGCATCTGCTGCCTTCCACTTCTTTATGTCAGCATCAGTTCCTGAAGGAGGAGGAACTGCTGATGTACTTGTTTCTGTGGGAGGCCTTGGACAATCTGTCAATATAGAATTAAAGATGTCCTCATCAAATGAATTCATGTAAAGTTTAATCCTTGCTTTCCATAGTGCAAACTTAGAGAGATTGCACATAGGAGGTCTGGTGCTAGCAAAGTCCTTGTTTTGTGCCATGAGTTTTAAAGATAAGTAAAACTAAAAGAAATAACCCTTTTGAGAGAAATGATCTTATCAGAGATCTTTTGATCCAGGTGTTAGCCTGTATGAATGATCAACCTGCCTCTGATACCAATTGAAAGTGAGGGATAAGATCAATCCTAACTCTAGAGGGGGGTGAATAGAGTGATTTAAAATAAATTGAAAATTAAAGCTATGTGGAGAAAAAGCTTAGATTTACTTAGTGTATGGTGCTATAGCAATTAATCAAAGAAAGAAGAGAATCACAGCACAAAGCAAAACACAAGAAACAAGCAACCAGAATACATAAGGAGCTATAGTGGTTCCCCAAAATCTTGGGTAGTCCACTCTTCTATCACCCTTGATAGGAATCCACTTCAAGATGAGTTGATCAGGTGTCTTGAGCACCAGAGAGTTTTTGACCAGGTTCTCACAAACCAAAGGGGCTGATTTTTGACCAGGTTTCAGCAAAACCAAAGGTAACTTTTAAAGGGAGTTAAAACCCTGTACAGAAAGAAAAAGAAAAAGCTGATGGTGTCTTCTCTATCAATAAGTAGAGAGAAGCAAAGTGGATCTGTTTATGTTGTCAGAGCTCCCCCTGAGATCAAGAATTAGTTCAGGAAGGAGAGCTTTGCATAGGGTGACAGGTCTTCAATGATCTGATCTGCTCCAGCAAAAGATGATCCAAACACGTTGGATGGTTGTGTCTGAAGCAATCAGAATTCCTGTGTGTAAGCTTGAATGAATATCACAGAGAGCAAGAGAGAGAGGTATTCTGTTGATCTCTGTTGACTGATAGATTATATCTCTGAATTCTTCTTCTGAGTCTTTGATAACTGTTGGCAGCCAGCATTAAATGCTTTCCTTAAATGTCCATGTCTCCAAAGGAAGTGTCAGGCAAACATTCCTTAGAAAATTCCTTGAGCCATGCACTAGATTTGCTGTAACGGTCAATAAATCTTCAGTATTAATTGTTCTGACAGAAGGAATTTGAATTCCTATTCAAAACTGACGGGAGTTGGAAAACGTCGAGCTCATAATAAAACGTCGATCTGAGCACGACACACGTCGGCCAGAGAGAGCTTTCAGAAAGCAAAACTGGGGTTGACGGAACGTCGAGCTTAGGTCGACTCCACGTCAAGCTGAGGTCGACTCAGCGTCGAGCTGAGTTCGACTCTGCGTCGAGCTGAAGTCGACTCTGCGTCGAGCTGAAGAAGACTCTAACTAACCTATGTGACCTTTATAACAACAAGGAGGTCACAACACAAAATCCCTATAGAAATATAGTCATCCTGACCCAAATAGTAATAGGGTGTTCCAACACCATCTACATGCGGGTTGTTGAGCCCGGGCATCAAACCGGAGACCTCCCTTATAAGGAGTTTTCGAACAACTCCTCATCACCAACTCAGCTGCAGATCAGTTGGTGATGAGGAGTGGTTTGAAAATTCCTTATTAAGGAGGTCTCAGGTTCGATCCCCGGCCTCAACAACCCGCCTATGGATAGAGAGGGGTTGGGGTGCATGGTCTGTAGACCTGGTTAGGCTTAACCATTTCGAGCGTGTTGCTGGGGGTGCCGGCGACCGTCCTTACGAGCGTGGGTTGGGGAGGCCGTTACAAAAAGAAAATAGAAAATTAACCATGTGGACTCGAACCCACAATCTCCAGCTCCGGAGGCGAGCGCCTTATCCATTAGGCCATGCCAAGGACGACCGTTGTGGGCGTGGGAGGCCGTTTCTTTTTTTATAATGGTCTAGGCCCGCCAACCATGTGGGACCCAGCTTGCACCGCCGGCCTACCAGAGTCCAGACCCACGCCCACTACTGGTAGTCAGCCTATCACATTAAGCCTGCAGGCCATGCACCCCAAAACCTCTCCGCGCCTGTTTTTCAGCAGCGGTAGGTTGTGGCCACTAGGGATGGAACCTAGGACCTTGATAAGAGAATTCTTTACCACAACTCTCATCACCAACTGAGTTGCAACTAAGTTGGTGATGTGAGTTGTGCTAAAGATTCTTTTATCAAGGTGCTGGGTTCTATCCTAGTAGTAACAACCTACCGCTGCTGAAAAATAGCCTTGGAGAGCGGTTGGGGTGCATGGCCTGTAGTCTTAATGTGATAGGCTGACTACCAGTAGTTGGTCTGGGTATGGACACTAGTAGGCCGGCGGTGCCAGCTGGGTCCCGTATGGTTGGCGTGCCTGGACCGTTATAAAAAAGTGCACTTTTTTGTAACGGCCTCCCCAGCACCACGCTCGCAAGGACGGCCGCTAGCACCCCCAGCATCCAACTCGTAAGGGTTCAGCCTAACCAAGTCTACAGACCATGCACCTCAACCCCTCTCCATCCTCAAGCGGGTTGTTGAGGCCGGGGATAGAACCCTAGACCTCCTTGATAAGGAGTTTTCAAACAACTCCTTATCACCAACTTAGCTGCAGCAAATTTGGTGTTGAGAGCTATGGTAAATAGCTTATTATTAAGGTCCTGGGTTTGATCCCCACTGGCAACAACCTACCGCTGCTGAAAAATAGGCGCGGAATGGGGTTGGGGTGCATGGATTTACATGCTTGATGTGATAGGCTGACTACTAGTAGTGGGCCCAGGTCTTGACCTCTGGTAGGTCGGCAGTGCAATCTGGGACCCGCAGGGTTTGCGGGCCTGGACGACTATAAAGTGTGTAGCTCAGTTGGTGATGAGAGCTGTGGTAAAGATTCTCTTATTAAGGTCCTGGGTTCGATCCCCAGTGGCAGCAACCTACCGCTGCTGAAAAACATGCGCGGAGAGAGGTTGGGGTGCATGGCCTGCATGCTTGATGTGATATGTTGACTACCAGTATTGGGCCCAGGTCTAGACTTCTGGTAGCCCGGTGGTGCCAGCTAGGTCCTACAGGGTTGGCGGGCCTGGACCGATATATCATCCAGGTGAAGAGGCACTGCAGGCATATTTTGAAGGTGAGGAGGAGACTCGTAATTTCTGAATTGTGAAATATCCTGCGAAGAACTGAGATGTTGATCACAAGAAATTTCTTCGGACTGCTTAGCCTTCTGATTCAAAAGCAAGATGTAATCTTTATTTACTTCTTCACCCATTAAGAACTTATTAACAATATCAATGAGATCTCCATAAGTCTTGGGATCCTTCATAGTGAGCTCGAAATTTAGAGGAACTTATCGAAGTATGTTCATGAAAGCATATCGATAATAATCCTGGTGAACATTAACAATATCCAGAATTCTCATTTGGAAATGATCGACAAAGTCTGGATTAGACTCGTCATCCCTTTACTTGATTCGAAAGAGAGCTCCTACATCTCCTTTCCGCTTCATATAGGTACACAATTTTGAGAGAAATTGTCTTCGCAAATCTTTGAAGCTAGTGACAGTTCGAGTCCGTAAACTATAGAACCACTCTCTTGTATGATCGCAAAAAGATATATTAAAAAGTTTACACTTGATGTCGTTTGACACTTTCCTTAGTGAAATAGCTGACTCGAAAGCTTATAGATGAGAAACTGGGTCATCAAATCCAGAATATTCAGGTATGCTAGGTACTCTGAAATCATCAGCGACAACCTGCCAACGAATTCTATTGACGAATGGAGAAGGGACGTCATCTTGTCTAGAAGGAGGCTCTTGGTTTCCATGATCTTGATTGTGATGAAATGTCATGTTTTGTTTGGGAATTTTAAAAGGAGGGTTGAAAGTTTCTTGTACTGCAGATTGCAACATGCACTCAACTTGATTAGCAGATAAGTCATTACTACTATCAAGTGCTCCGTTACTTTGATAATAAACATCTTACGTCTTTGAGGGATCCGTAACAGCTGATAGAAAATTGGAGTCACCTTGTTCCTTTGTATAATCCATTTCGAACAGAAGAAAAAACTTCCAATTAGATCTTTGAAACCGCCGAACAACTGCGGCTTGAACATGCGACTTGTTGGTAGGAGAACCCGGTGGGGAGACCGGTAGGAAAGCTAGCGGGATGGTGCTAGACTGAAAGCAATAACCAATGCTACGCGGCTTAGTTGACTAGCCGTCGAGATCTTGCGGTTGGAGCGGTCTGACGCTCTTAGTCTACTGATTTCATCGTTTACTCGGGATCTGAAGGTCGCGTGTTAACTGTTGATGCACAAAATGTTCCATCTAGTTAACTGTTCAAAATCTCACGGGGGATCAGGAGAAAAAGTGGAGAGACTGCCGAGTAGCCGGTTACTAGCGGTTAGAGCAGAAACCAAAGCAAGCCGCAAGAAGCGGCGACAACACACTTCGCCCGCCACGGCCTAAATGCCTCTCCTGCGGTAGGCTTTTCTTTTATGTAAAATGAAGCGGTTACACATAGAGAGGAAAGAAAAGAAGAGAGAATCCGGCCGGACAACAGACCACAAAGCACTAGGTTCGAGGCCGCATTTCTTAACAACCGAGCTCCTAGACTCAAGTCAGCGTTATTTGGGTGTACGTCCGTCCCCTATTTATAGGCTTGGGGGCCTGCCCAAATGGGCAGGGCTAAAATTAATGGTTGCCCGGGGTATAGGAGAACCAGGCATAGGTGATGGGAAGCAAGCAAAAAGAGAAGAGGGCAGAGTGATGGCCGCGCGACCTTGCAGACTTCCTCTGGCGAGTTGAGAGTCTCGGCCTCTAGACGGGCTAATCTGGACTCCTTCTGGCGGCGACCTGACAACAAGGCCCCACGGCTTCGGCGAGGACAGGTCGGCCGATGGAGAATAATGGCTCTGGGACTTGGCGTTGAGCTGGTCCAGAAACTTACAGCGGCCTTACGGAGAGGGCGCACGGCTTATCTGATAACAAGCCGTCTTGTTGTGAACGACGACTAGAAAATATAGGTCGCCCGGTCTTGAATGCTTTGAGAACTAATCGCAGATTTCGAGTTAACAATTCTACCAGCTCGTTCAATAACCAGCTTTAAATATCTTCGAAGGCAATTCCTTTTAAGGTTTACTACCTATAGGAAACAGAAAAGAGATGTTGGAGCTCTCTTCCGAATCAAGCAGGGGGATGACGAGTCAAATCATGACTTTGTAGACCGATTCCAAATAGAAATTTTTGATATTGTTAGCGTTCCTCAAGATTATTACTGATGTGCTTTCGTGAACGGACTTCGAGAAGGTCCTCTAAAGTTTGAGCTCACTATAAAGGACCCCCAGACTTATGGAGATCTTATTGAAATTGTTAACATGTTCATAATAGGTGAAGAAGCAAACAAAGACTACATCTCATTTTTTAATAAGAAGGTTAAGCAGCTCTAGGAGAAATCTTGTGATCAACAGCCTAGTTCCTCACAAAATATTTCACAATTTAGAAGTTACAAGTCTCCTCTCCCTAAAAATAGGCCTACAAAGCCTCATCAACAGAATGAGTCATCTGAGTTTGCAAAAGCATATCCTATCATATCTTATGAACCTAAAATTCTAAAGCATGAAAAATGTTTAGATAGCTATTTCAAATTTAAAATTCCTATGGAAGATCTCCTGATAGTTCTTAAAAGAATGCCAGAGTTCAAAAAGCCTCGACGCATGAAATCTAAGATTAAATATCGGCATGAGGAACTTTTCTACAAATATCATAGAGATATAGGTCATCTTGCGGAAGATTGCATGGCTCTTCGAAAGTTAGTAGATCAACTAGCAAGGGCTGCAAAATTACAAGATTATGTCATTCAGTAACCCTCTAGCACATTCTTCTCTAATAAAGTCAATGGGGCAAGCAAAGACTTGGTTTTCTCAATAATAAGAGTGTTTAAGATTGGAATAATGGAGCGGGATCCCCCGACAATTGGCAGTAATGGGGTTCGATCAAGTTCCAAGTATAGATCCTTTTACTACATCCCTAACTTCAAACAAGCATTCCACATGCCATTTGAATCTAATTTTTTAGCTTTGCTAACATATACACATATGGATGTAAAATGCCTCTAAATTCTTAAGCCCTCCACATCCCGCTCGACATTAATTGCGGATGTGTTGCGGTAATCCCGCTTGACATCAGTCACAGACATTTCGTATTTATCCTGCTCGACATAAGTCGCAGATATTACGTACTTATCCCGCTCGACCTCAGTTGCAGATATTATGTACTTATCTTGCTCGAAGTCAGTCGCAGATATTATGTACTTGTCCCGCTCGACATCGGTTGTAGATATTAAGAATTTTTATCCCGCCTGACATCAGTCGCGGATATTAGGCATCAACCCATCTTATGTGGTCTTTGTGTGGAAAGTTATGCCTTGCGCACCTGCCCGCATGGACACATAAGCCTGTTGCTCCTCCTGTTCTTTGCAGGTTAGCGTGAGCTTATCCATCATCTTGCGGTCTTATGTAGCAGCCTGATCTAGCTGATTTATTCTATTCAGTTAACATGTCGTGCGGTTTTTATTCCAGTTTGTCATATTTGGCTTATAGAGGCCTGCTTGTCGGTTTATTATTAATATACTCGGGAATCCGGTCGACTTAATTCAGTCAATCAATTCTATTCCTCAGTCCGCTGACTTATGGTATTCATTCTAATCAACCTGTGACTTGCCGCTTCAAAGATAATATGAGCTTAACCTCTATTACCAGACGGTCTATTTGCCGGTTATGCATGCAAAAGTATCTCTGGTCACCGGATTGAATGCTTATATCATAAGCCGCAGGTTATTTATCTCCAACCTCGAGTATAACTCTCATATTGGAAGCGTAGTCTACATTTGTGTTCGGCCAAGCCACGACCATCAGTCGTCTATCATCGTTGAGGATTTTCAGCAGTTAAAGAACTTGGCCGCGCGGCTTAATGTTCGGTGTATATTTTCAAATAAGCTGCATGAATTATTCTCCTCCTCGTGGATAACTTGATTGAAGTCGCATAACTCAGGATTTCTGGTCTTCAGTATGACCTCAAATCGTTTTACATAATAATTATAATATATGTTAAATTAGAAGCAGACTGTTCAGACTAATACAAGTAAAAAAAATGACAAAAATAGAAAAATGACCTCAAAGGTAAAGTGTTCTTTTATTTCCTTTTCAAAAGAAGATTACAAAAATCAAACCGCGCAGTTAACATAAACAAACCGCCGGTTTCCAAAAGATTCAAAAAATACAAGTTAGAATTCATAATTTGCTAATCGCTCGACTTGAGCTTTTTAGGCGCTGGGGTACTTGAGTCACTACCACTGTCAACATCGATTTGAGATTGTGAGTAAACACCGCTGATGGCTGAAGAGCCGCACGAGCCACCAGAACTTGCGGGATCAGTCCGCGCGGTCTTCCAAGCTTGATAGCCTGTCTCGAAGGTAGCGCTTTAACTCCAGCTTTTCGGGCTGTCAGATCCCTCGTTGTCTTCCTCCTCATGTTTGCCCTAACCTTCCAAACCTTATCCTTACCCTTGACCGCACGATGTACAATGACCACCGTGTCTTTCAAGTTAAAGAATAGGTCGAGGAAGGTGAAGTCGGTAAATCTTTCTGCGAAGCTGTCGAGATCTCGAAGGCGGTTAAGCGCTTCGTCAATCCCTTGGACAAGTTGCGGGAAGATGTTGTCCTGGAAGACCGGGTTTGCCGGATCATACATCCCCTACAAGAGAAGTAAAAAGTTAGACCAAGCGGTTTCCGAATTATAACCGCAAGAACATCAGGTGATAACATACTGATTGCTTCTCCTTTAGTTGATTTATTTATTCTTCTTTCTCCTCCAGTTGCCGCTCCAAGTCGCTTCTGTCTTTTACTAACTACTTGTAGGCCAGGCCCATGTAGTGGCTAGTCACGAATCTTCTCGCCCCGACTTGTGCGGCTAACCGCGGCAAGTCTCCTTCGGGCACCCTGCACAACGCTTTCAGGTTACGCTTTCCATAATGCGCCGTGCCGGCTATGTTGGCGTGGTGGCTAACTTTATCCCTCCCCCAGTAAAGGAGGGCGGTGGAAACTTTGATGGAGCCACCATCCGAATTCCACTGCATGGTCGAGTTGCCGCGGAGGTCCTTCAGGCAGCTGCCCATTCCATGCAGCGTAAACTCGTCGGAGGAGGCCGATTCCTCTTCCCCATCAGTCCGCGTCGCCCTGACTCGATTGGCCCGTTTCTCCCTTTGAGTAAGGGTTAAACCTCCTGGAGTCAGCAGTTTGTTCAGTGGGACCTCCACAGCAGCTGCGCGACCAAAGCAAAAAGTCAGTTCATAAGCCGATCGGCTAACGGAACAGTTCAATCAGGTTAATACTTACTGTCTTCCATTTGAACGCCCTCCAAGGATGGGAGCAGTGGGATGTAGTGAATGACATCAAGCCGCTCTCCCTTGAAGAAGCTATATATCTCATTCTGCATGCCTTCTTGTCCACTACTATTGAAGGCGGCTTCATCACGGACCTGCGGGTTAACCGACAGAAGTCCAAGATTTCCTTCGAAGATCAGATATCTATTTGACCAGCTCTGGATCTTATTCTCCATGTTGACTATTTTCAGCCCCCTGCAATCGAAGTATAGATGCCCGCGGAAAATTTTTGTCCTGGAGTCTGGAATAGACTGGACGGAGAAGCATTCACAGAACAGCTTCGTGGAGAAGCGGACTCTTTCCGACCTCAGATAAGAAATGAAGCTGAAGATGGCAGCGACGGAAATCAGCGGCAACTGTCCGGGCACAACCACGTAATGATCGAAAATAGCTATGTCTTCCATCAAGATGGGGAGGGAAAAGCCGCAGTCGAAGTGATCTATGGGGATAATGATTTGGTTGGCAGCAGAGGTGTTAATCCGCTCATGCGGGAGGGGAAGCCGCCCGAGTAGCAGGCTATCCTCCATATACTTCTAGATAAAACCAACCAGCTCGGCTTTAGTAAGCCAACATTCTTTGTGGTTAGCGGAATGAAAGGAAGAAGCCGCATCAGTCCTAACAGCAGTCGCCTTGTAAGACCACATCGACTTCGCCTTAGCCCGCATCTTGAATTTTCGTGTAGAAGTCTCCTATGTCGTCTCTATTTATAAAAATCCTAGGAAGATATAGTGATCCTTGTCAAATCGTGGTTAGATATAAAGCCGCGCGGCCTCAACCTACCAAGTATAAAGATTAATGATGCGGTCAAACCGTAGTCCAGTTCGGCAGTTCGCGGGGCCAAGTTTCTACATTTAGAAAATTCCCGAAGCAGGAAAAATACGGCGAATATGATTTAAAAACCTCAAAAAGATGCAGGAAATTTGCAGAAAAATAAAACAAATATATAACAGTTGTTTACAACAACCAAGTTGTCCAACATCAACAGTTAATAATTATTATAGAGCCAAATTAAAACGTTCAAGATTGTTTGTCACCACTCTCAGGACCTTCTCTCCCAATCCGCGCAACTTGGTCGCCAGTCTGTACTAGTTGGACATACACCTGGCTGACGAGGTTGTGGATTGAATGTCGTCCGGTGAACTCGCGAGGTATCGAGCTCCACGCGGGCGAATGGAACCACCGGTAGAGCGGCAGGTCGCCAGATGCAGCGACCTGCCCAACACCCGCGACCCCTTATAGACTTGAAGTCTCCCCAGAAGCCGGGCGTCTTGGCATTTGCAGCTTTTCAGAGGTCTTCCCAACAGGTCGCTAGCCTCTTCTAGCCTCTGCTGGCGGATACTCGTCCATTCCCCCGTCAAGTCGAAAAATGTCTGCTCTTTCTCTCTCAATCCGCTTGGTCATTAACACTACAGCTTACATATCCAACTTTTCTGTCTTCTCCTGCTCCAACGAGTCCAGCACCTACTGTATCCTCTTCTCAGTTGCCTCCGTCGTAGACCTCCGCTCTGCTCTCTCCTGCTCCAAGGTGGCCAGCACTTCCCATGTCCTCCTCTCTCCGGCCTCCAACGCAGACCGTTGCTTTTCTCTATCAAGCCACCACTCCTCCTCCTTAACCCAAAGGGCCTCGCCATGCTCCCTCACCCTGGCCAGCAAGGCGGCGACTTTCTTCCTGAATTCAGCCATCCTTTTGTCTTGGGTATTTGGTAGCAGCGGTGGCAGCGGAGGCAAGAAGGTCATCAGATCGTCCGGCTTTGTCGCGGCTTCGGGTTCACCTACAGCGGAAAAACAAGCGGTCAAATTCAGTCGTATAATTGCAACCTTTTTCAATAATCTCGGTAGGAAGAGACCAAGGCTCTTAGTTTTCTCTCATTTAATAGACGCAGTGTCAAATCTAAACCACTACAACAAATTGCACTTATAGTAAGTGTTTGGTATTGCATCCACAATAACCCAGATTTGCATGAATTCACCTTTGAACTAAGATGAATTAAGTTGTATTTGATATCTTGGTTTAATTTGTGTGTTTGCAGATCATCATTGCTAAGTGTAGACCAATGTCAGTCTATAGTAGGTCATGAACACAGGACAATACAGTGTAATCCCTCACTGTGTGATCCAAGGTGTTGACTCATGTGTAGCCTCTCACTTTTAATACACTTCATATTCAAGCACTTGGATCAAGGAATGAAGATTGGATTATTGAAGAGTAGAGAAAATTTTCTAAGTCCAGAATTTCTCTAAGTCCACCTCTCGAGAAGTCCATGACAGTCCTCGAGAAGAAGACTTAGTCGAACTCGAGAATTCCTCTAGTTCTCAAGAAGTCGAGACTAGTTCTCGAGAAGTCAGTCTAAGGTTATCGAGAAGTCCCAGCCTTTATTTCTCGAGTAGTCAGAGACAGCCGCAAAATTATTATAAGTCCCTCTCTCGAAAAGTCTATCTTAGTTCTCGAGAACTTAGTCTCTAGTTCTCGAGATGTCAGCATTGTTCTCAAGTATACGATTTGGCTTTCGAGTAATAGTTCTCGAGAAGTCTAGTTAGTTCTCGAGTAGACTCAACGCCTTTTGTTCTAGAGTAATAACTTAAGTCCAGACAGTCTAGTTCTCGAGAAGTCAGCCTGTTCTCAAGAACTCATTCATACTTCTCGAGAACTGCTGTCAATTTTTCTAAAAATTTCTCTTAAGTCCAGATTGACGGTTTTTTTTTTCAAATGATACATCGTGATTGGTCCACATGTCATCATTAATGTTAATTCTAACCGTTAGGGGAAATCCTATATAACGTCTTTTCATCAAGACTAACCCTAAGCGGAAAATCGTATTTGTCTATTATCGTGATCGTCCGTCTCTCTCTCTCTCTTAGAAGAACAGAACTTTCAGCCGCCGCCGCCGCTCAACGTGAAGATCGACACTTCTGTTTTCGATCAAGAAAGGCTTGTTGTTCAAGGATATCTCATCTTCTCCTTGATCGAGTAGGTCTAAGATTTCTCAGATCAGATCTCTCAACTCTTCTTCAATATTTTCTGAAGAGCCGCAAGTTGAAGAAGAAGACCTAGAGTTGAATTTTTCTAGATCTGAGATAAATTTCTGTTTGAACTTTTTTCTTTAAATCTCTCTGTACATTTTGTAGGAGATTAATCTCCGAGTTGTAGGAATTTTCATCTTCCGAGTGTAGATCCCTTTTGGATCGAGATTGTAGGAACTTGGTTCCGAGGCGTAGGATTGGATTTCAATCCGAGGTAGTGGAGTAGCCAGATCTAGTGATTTACTAGATCGGTGAGGGAAAGTGGATGTACGCAAGGTTGGGGAACCACTATAAATCTTTTTTTCGTCTGTGATTGCTTGATTGTGTGTGCAAGTTCTTTAAATTTTTTATTCCGCATATAGACGCACAATTCACTTATTCACCCCCCTCTAGGTGATCTAGGTTGACACCTTAACACTTTCAATTGGTATCAGAGCCGGGTTGGTCGTTAAAAGGTTAAAACCTTGATAAATTTTCTCTCTAAGTTGTCTTTGAGAATTTTCAAGCAATGGACAAGGCTAAGGATTTTTCCAAGCTTCCCCCGTGCACAAAGAATAACTTTCCCATGTGGAAAAAGAGAATTAAATTTTTCATGGAAGCTGTGGATCCACGGATCTTCATGATTGTTGAAGAAGGTCCCCACATTCCTATGACTGTCTCCACTATAAATCCAACCAAGAAGGTTCCAAAGAAGTTAATGGATCTAGATTAAGACGAGATTGCACTTGTCTCTCTGGATATGAAAGCTAAAAATATTATAGCAAGTGCAGTCGATGACTCGATGCTACAGAACCTGATTCACTGCCAATCTGCTAAGGAGATGTGGCAGTCACTAGTCACTCTAATGGAAGGTACTGAAGAAGAGAGGGATGATAAAAGATCCCTGTTGAAGTAGAAGTATGAAGCCTTCAGGCAAGGGCCAAAGGATTCTATTGCAGATTCATTTGAGAACTTCTTCAAAATAGTCAATTGTCTGAGAGTATATGGCAGAGTATTCACCAATAGAGAACTGAATGACAAGTTCCTAAGATCCTTAACCAAGGAATTGGACAACAAGGTCTGTTCTATCAGGGAATTTGGAAAGCTAGCTGAGACAGACCCTCAGAATCTCTTCGAGAAGCTGATGTCGTATGAGCTTCAACTAAACATGAGAAAAGCTGAAGAAGAGAATAGCAGGTCTGCATCCAAAGAGAAGTCTATTGCTTTAAAGGCAGACACCTCTAAGAAGTCGAAGGCTACCTCTCCAGCCCCAACACAAGAAGTTAGTGAAGAAGAAAACTCAGAGCCAAGTACCTCAGAATCTGAGCTATCTGAAGGAGAGTTCTCCTTACTCTCACGACAGTTAAAGAAATTCTTGAACAAGAAAAAGCAATGGAAGGGAAAGGATGCCTCTCACAAAAGATCACGACATGACGGTGATCGACACATAAAAGGATCAAGAAGCCACAACATGTATGGTTCTAAACAGAACAAACATATTTCGACTAACATAGTTTGCTACTGTTGTAACAAGCTAGGTCACATCATAGCCGACTGCACCCATAAGAAGAAGGAGGGTGGCAGGAGAGAATAAAAGAAGTCCTCGTACAGCAAGAAGAGGACAGAGAAGATCCTGATAGCCAAGAAGGGCAAGACTCTTAGTGACTCTGACTCATCTGAGTCAAGTGAAGAAGAGGAAGCCTACTTTTAACTTATGGCTCAATCAGATGATGAACAAGAGCCCCAGTTTACTGAGGAGGTAAAATCTCACACCCCACTTTAAGAATCTGAAGTTTCTGAGCATGATCATGAGGACAGCTCCTTTGATGATGAGTCTGAACTCATGGCCCAGTATAAGGAGTTGATCATGGCTTACGACAAATGTCGAAAGGTCGTGAAAACTCAGGCAAAAGAGATTAAGTCTCTAAAGGCCATAAAAAGCTCTCTGAGAGAGGAAGTCGTTAAGATGGACTCACATAGAGAAGACTTAGATAATGTTGTTGATGAGTTCAACAAGGCTATAAAGCACCTTGATCTGAAGGATGAAATCATCAAAGGGTTGGAAGACTTGCTAGAGGCCGAAAAGAAACTTGTTGAAGGTTTCTCTAAGCCAAAGGTAGTTCTTCCTCTAGTTGCTGAGTTCTCCGCTTAGGCCAAGGGTGCTGGGCTAGGCCATGTAGGAGCTCCTAGTAAATATTCTAAGAGGAATAAGGCTTAGAAAAGGAATAAGGTCGTCAAGAAGGCCTTAGCCAAAGCTCAGGGGAAAGCCCTCAAGATTAGACTGTCATTGAGAAAGTCATATTTCCAACAAATGAGTTTGATCTTGACTCATCCTACGGCCAAATGACTAGGCCTACTTATGTTGAGACAAAGTCTCGTTACAAAGGATGGACTCGCCACAGAAACTTTGGTGAGGGTGTCTTTAAGGAACCTTATGAAAAAGTCATTCTTCAGATCTATGGCCCTTATGGTCATGGTCATAACTTCAAGAAAGCATTAAAAGTGAAAAACCAATGTAGAAAAGCCTGTAATGAAGAAGAAATCATGTGATTTCCATCATCATGATGCTTCTTCCTCCAAGAATTCTACCCCTGCTGGACTAGCATCTTAGAAGGTCAAGGAGGAGTACCTAAGGAGAAGATACAATAGGTTTGACTGCTGGTGCTGTGGCAAAATTTCTTGGGTTAAACCAACAATCGATGGCAAAATTGGTCATTTTGCCATCGATTGTTGGTTTAACCCAAGAAATTTTGCAACTCCTCAAGTTGGCAACATGAGAATGACCACTCATGATGTTAATCCTCATAGGTGGAGTGTTCTAACACGAGATCAAGGACCAAAACATGTTTGGGTTCCTAAGGCAAACTGATTTTGATTGTAGGGATGTCCAATGGCCACCAAAATGCCAATCTGGTATTTGGACAGTGGATGCTCTCGGCGCATGATAGGGACTAGAAGACTACTTAAGAATTATTCTCCAGGGTTGAACGGACCAAAGGTCATCTTTGGAGGTTCAGATCGCGGGATAACTAAAGGCTACAAGATGATTACTAACGGTAGTGTTTCCTTTTCGGATGTAGCTTATGTGGAGGGATTGGAACACAATATTATAAGCATAAGCCAACTATGCGACAAAGGATACATAGTTGAATTCCACGCTGACAAGTGCCTGATAAAGTCTTTTGACAATATGGAAACGATTCTATCTGGCACTCGATGTAAGAATATATATTTTTTAAATTTCATTTGTATAGATTCTTCTACACCAGTGTGTCTTTTGGCAAAAGATAGTGCGTCTCTTGGTGACCAATGGCACACGAGGTTAGCACATATTAATTTAAAAACTGTTAATAAATTATTCTCCTAGAACTTAGTACGTGATGCCCCGAATGTCAAGTACGTCAAAGATAGACCTTGTCGTGCATGCGTAAAAGGCAAGCAAATATGGGCTACGTTTAGAAGCATTATTGAAAAAAATTCAAGTAGATGTCTCCATCTACTTCTTATGGACTTGTTTGGTCCACTTCAAATTAAAAGCTTGGGAGGTAAGGAATATACGTTGGTTATTGTTGATGATTACTCGCGCTTTGCGTGGGTGTTCTTTCTGAAACACAAGTTAGATACCTTCGACATCTTTACTAATTTTTGTCAGGCAGGTCCAGAATGAATACAACAGTTTCGTAGTCAAAATCAGAAGTGACAATGGAACAGAGTTCAAATCTGGGGCCATGACAGAATTCTGTGAAAGCCTAGTTATCTTTCATGAGTTTTCCTCTCCTCGCACTCCACAGCAAAATGGAGTAGCTGAGAGAAGGAACAGAACACTCATAGAGGCCTGCAAAACTATGTTGAGTGATGCTTCACTACCGGAATACTTTTGGGTTGAAGCCGTCAATACTGCATGTCACGTGAAAAATCGAGCACTTATCAATAAGAACCATAATATGACACCTTACGAACTTCTAAAAGGCAGGAAACCAACTGTTTCATATTTTAGAATTTTTTGTTGTAAATGATTCATGCTTAACAATGGTAAGTATCATACTACAAAGTTTAGTGAGAAAAGTTTTGAAGGTATTTTTGTAGGTTATAGTAGCCATAGTAAGGCATACATGATTTTCAATAGAAAAACTCTTGTTTGAGAAGAATCCATACATGTTTTATTTGATGAGACGAGCTTGCTACAAAGCAAATCGTCTAGTGTGCTTGTTGAAGATGCAGGTATAAGGATTAAAGAGATCAGCTTGGATGAACCGACTGAAGGTGAAAGAGAAAATTTCTTTAAGATCACTACTCCAACCCCCATTGGAGAGGCAGATGATCAAGATGAGGAAAACATCCAAGTTGATCAAGTCACTCTAGTGGCTGAAGAATATCCAGATGCTAGAAACCTCGAGCTCAGACATCTGAAGGATCATCCATTAAACCGGATCAATGGAGATCCCTGGGAACTAGTCGAGGTACAACTAACGAGAATTTATATTTAAGTTTTCTCTCACAAGTTGAACCAAAGAAGTTTGAGGAAGCCAACTCAGACGCATCATGGATCTTGGCCATGGAAGAAGAACTGAACAAGTTCAAGCGATGCAAAGTTTGGAAACTAGTTCCTAGACCCAAAGGTAAGAATGTCATTGGAACGAAGTGGGTCTACCGGAACAAGTTGGATGAGGATGGAACAATCATAAGGAACAAGGCCAGACTCGTCGCCAAAGGATATCGTCAAGAAGAAGGGATCTACTTCGACCAAACATACGCTCCAGTGGCAAGGCTGGAGGCCATACAACTATTCCTAGCTTATGTTGCACTGAAGGGCTTCACTATCTACCAAATGGACGTGAAGTCCGCCTCCCTAAATGGTGACATAAAGGAAGAAGTTTACGTGGATAAACCCCCAGGTTTTGTTGACCTTAACCATCCTAAGTATGTTTATTTGTTATCGAAAGAGCTGTACGGTTTGAAACAAGCTCCTCGAACTTGGTACGAAACGCAATCTACCTTTCTCCTCGGGAATAAGTTCACAAGGGGAAAGATAGATAAGACATTATTTCTTAGGGAAATTAAAGGAAAGATTTTGCTAGTGCAAATCTATGTCGACAACATCATTTTTGGTTCTACAGACGACAACCTCTGCAAAAAGTTTTCTAAACTTATGCAAGGGAAGTTTGAAATGAGTAGTATGTGAGAGATAAAGTATTTCTTAGGACTTCTGGTGAAACAATCCTAAGATGGAATTTTCAACTCACAGACGAAGTTCACAAAGGAGTATATTAAGAAATTCAGAATGGAGAATGCAACCTCTATGAGGACACCAATGGCTTCAGCTATGTCTCTAGAGAAGAATGAGAAAGGGAAACCTTTTGATGAAACCAAAGTCAGAAGCATAGTTGGATCCTTGCTCTACCTTACTGCCAGTAGACCAGACATAATGTTCTCTACGTATTTCTGTGCTAGATTTCAAGTGAACTGTAAGGAATCTCACTACGCTACTGGAAAGCGTATCTTGAGATACCTTAAAGGTACACCAAATCTTGGCTTATGGTACCCAAGAAGTAATGACAGCGAACTAATTGGTTTCTCAGATGCAGACTTTACAAGTTACAAAGATGACAGGAAAAACACTTCCGGGACATGTCAGTTTCTTGGAAGAAGGCTTATCTCATAGAGATGCAAAAGGCAAAATTATGTCACAATCTCAACGGCCGAGTCAGAATATGTTTCTGCCGGCAGTTGTTGTGCACAAGTGCTTTGGCTAAAGAACCAGCTAGAAGATTACAATATGAAGGTTAAAGACATTCCATTGTTTTGCGACTCCTCCAATGCAATAGCAATTGCAAACAACCCAGTCTCGCACAGCCGGACAAAGCATATTGAGCTCAGATATCACTTCTTCTGGGAGCATGTGGAGCAAGGGGATGTGGATCTGCAGTACGTGCCAACAGACCGACAAGTTGCAGACATTTTCACAAAGCCGTTGGATGAGACCAAGTTCAATTTCTTCAAAACTGAACTTGGGATGCTGAAAAAATAAGGATAGATCAAAGGGAATCAGTTCAAAGCTCAAGAATCGAGGAAACTTCAAAAAGGTCAGAAATTTATTAAGTGGAAGGCAGTTCTCGATAACTATTATCACTTCTCGAAAAGCATGAAATTAGTTCTCGAAAACTTCAAGTCCACTTATCAAGAATAGAAAATCTATCTCTCGAGAGGTACTAAAAGTTCTCGAAAACAAGTCCTTTACTTCTCGAGAACTACAATGATACTTCTTGAGAACTACCCAACCTCTCAAAAAATGCCATGTCAATTTTCGATTTCTATCAATTTCTACTATTTCAAAAACCGCTCGATTTCTGCCTTAATCCAAGGGTTAATTTAGTTTAGTTAGACATCTAATTGGCATTACTAGGGTTATATATATTTATAAAACGTTAGAATCACAAATTCAACCGACATTTCAAACTCGACTCTCTCGAAAACTCTTTGTCTTCCGCTGACCAGTGCTTCGACGTCGTCGCCTTCTCGCTCTCCGTCCATCGCCGTCATTCATCTCAATTGCCCAGCAGTTCAAAATCGGCGTCGGCAGTGAGCTAGTAGTAGCCGGGATAGCATAGCTTTTTGAGGATTTCAGAAATCTTCTTCTTCTCCTGGAAACGGCAGGTTTGACATTCGTCCTATCAAAACCTTGCAAGATTTTATTTCCTGAGGTAGAAGAGTTCTTCAGAAATGTTAAGATGAGGAGCAATGGCACTGTCCTGAAGTCAAAATTCAAGGGCATTAAAATTAAGTTGAGCCCAACCATAGTGTCCCGACTTCTCAGATTACCTCATGTAGATGATTTAGATGAAATAACAGGAGATGACAATGACAGAACCTGTCATTTTTGTGGAGTTCCAGATGACATTACTTCTCTGAGGAGGACTTCATTAAATGATGTTAGCAAACTTTTAGTAGACCTTATTGGCAAAAATCTATGGTGCAGAACAGGGTCAATAGGATTTATTACAAATGACTTTTTCAATATCATGGCTGCTATAGTCTATAGGAAAAGATTTCCTTATGGTTTGATGATTTTTTAATTGATTAGAGAAAACATAAGATAACCAAAATTTGCTAGGATAATCTCCCTGATGTTGCATGAGATTGATCCAACTGTCTTCAAGACTTCTAAAGGCACTCCAATCCATCACCTGAAGAAGATCTCCCTAGCCTCCATTCATAGATGGGAGTTAAAGCTTAAGAATCCAAAGTAGCTGGCTAAAGAGCTTGCAGCCCCTACTAAAGAGGTCAGGACCCAAACTCCCTCCTCTCATAATATTACTGACCCATCTGGTGCAACAACTAAGGGGGAGCCTGCAGCCTCAGTTCCAGATGTTAGACTTCCTTCTCCTCATCCTCAAGCCAGATCACCAACAAGTTCACCCATCAAAAGTCTTGTCAGAAGCCCAGTAAGATCTCCAACCAAGTCTCAAGAGGCAGACATTTCAGATAATACCATCTAAGATGAGCAAGTGCAAGAAACAATCAAATCTACTGCTGAAGATATAGAAAGTATGATAAAAGAGATGACTTCAGATGAACCTCTTCCTTCTCTACACAAGGAAACTGCTGAAGAGCCATCAAAGGTTCCTTCTCCATCTCCATCTCCCTCTCCTTATCCATCTCCCTCTCCATCTCCAGTTCCATCTCTATCACCAGCACATACTCTATCTCCAATTCCATCACCCAAGTCTCAAACTGCTCAATCCCCATCTGCTAAGAATGATCTAACAGATACTATTCTTCTTTCTAATGAAGATAGAATTTCTCCAGAGCCTATTGAAGCTCCACTAAGGAAACTTGAATTCCCTATGCCCACTTTCCTTGATTAAGAAGGAGATGCAGTCACTCATACTGTCAAAGCTAAAAGTTCTATAGTGATTGATAAGATTCCTCCATGGAATGCACCTCCTCCTGTTGTTACTGCTGCTGCTGCCCCTATCAATTCAGATATTCTCAATAAGATTGAAATCATCTTGGCTGACCAGAGGAAATATTTTTATGAATCTCTGAAGGTAGTCCAGGACAAAGTCACTGCTCTAGAAAAAGAGATGAGCAGAGGATTTGCAGAAATCCAGCACAACAAAGACTCCCTCAAAGAATTGTTTTAGATTGGTGGAAATGCTATAGACAACACCATTACTAGTGTTTGTCATGTAATGGAACAATCTGTAACACTTGATAACAATCGG
Organism: Platanthera zijinensis; assembly: GCA_039513925.1. Taxonomy (NCBI): domain Eukaryota; kingdom Viridiplantae; phylum Streptophyta; class Magnoliopsida; order Asparagales; family Orchidaceae; genus Platanthera; species Platanthera zijinensis. The sequence continues at coordinate 154,509,564 of CM077092.1, forward strand.
ATTCAGTTAGAGAAGAAAGCCAAGGAACATGTTATGAAAATCTGTGAAGAAGTGGGAACCTTCAAGGAAGATGCCACAGGAAAGCTATGTGTAGAATTCAGAAAGGGGGAGAGCCTGGTAAAAGAACATTTGGAAAAACTTGTGGATAAGTTTACTGCTGCTGCAAACTCAGCTTGGTATGACAAGATAAATGAAATCAATAAGAATGTTTTAGAGCAAATTCAATCTGTGTAATTTCATACCTATGACACCTTAGTCTAGATGCACAACCAAATATTCCCTGAATTTCAGGTTGATCCTAATATCATTCCTCAAAACCTTAATCCTCTTGCTGAAGGACAGTCTTGTCAGATGCCAGCTCAGATGCAATAACCTCAGATGCCCTACTTTTCTCTTAGGCCAGAAGATAAGGATCCTCCTCCTGCTTCCTATGACCAAGTATGTGATGATATTATTCCTCAAGGTTTACTTGAGATCCACACCTCTAAGAAAAGGAAGTATGGGGAAGGACCTTCAGCCAGCAAAAGTTTTCCCAAGATAGATTCATAGAAAAGGAAAGCACAAGAGTTTGCTGAAGTCTGGAGTCCTACCTCCAAGTCATTGATTCTTGATACTCCCAAGTTAGTTATGGACTATAATGAAAACAGGAGTCTCCACTACAGCTCCATTGAATGGGAACTTTATGAGAAGTCCATGACTAAAAGAAGGATATATGACAGAGAGTATGACAAGAATAATCCCAAGGCTTCCCCAAAACCTCCCAGATACTACCCAAAACCTTTAAGCTACCAGAGGAGACAATAGGAGAAGTATGACAAACAACATCAATTCTATAGATGATTTTTCTAGTAATACTTGTTTTTGAGACTATGGAAGAAATGATGTTGAAATGGAAATCCAAAACATTATATATATATAATTTCTAGTTTTGCTAATTGTTTGTTTAATTTTTCTATCTTGCTATTGATTTCTATTCTTCATTTACAGTTCTTTCTTTATTGGTGTAATTCACCTTAGTATAGAGGGTTCTGACTTCTACAAATAGGAGGAGATTGTTGGGTATTGCATCCATAATAACCAATATTTTCATGAAGTCGCCCTTGAACTAAGATGAATTAAGTTGTATTTTATATCTTGGTTTAAGTTGTGTGTTTGCAGATCATCATTGCTAAGTGTAGACCAATTTCAGTCTATAGTGGGTCATGAACACAGGACCATACAGTGTAATCCCTCACTGTGTGATCCAAGGTATTGACTCATGTGTAGCCTCTCAATTTGGACACACTTCATATTCAAGCACTTGGATCAAGGAATGAAGATTGGATTTTTGAAGAGTAGAGAAAATTTTCAAGTCCATAATTTCTCTAAGTCCACCTCTCGAGAAGTCCATGACAGTTCTCGATAAGTAGACTTAGCAGAACTCGAGAAGTTCCTCTAGGTCTCGAGTAGCCGAGACTAGTTCTCGAGAAACCTCTTATAGTTCTTGAGAAGTCTGTCTAAGGTTATCGAGAAGTCCCAGCCTTTATTTCTCGAGTAGTAAGAGACAGCCGCAAAATTATTCTAAGTCCCTCTCTAGAGAAGTCTATCTTAGTTCTCGAGAACTTAGTCTCTAGTTCTCGAGAAGTCAGCATGGTTCTCGAGTATACGATTTGGCTTTCGAGTAATAGTTCTCGAGAAGTATAGTTTGTTTTCCAGTAGACTCAACGCCTTTTGTTCTCGAGTACTAGCTTAAGTCCCGGCAGTCTAGTTCTCGAGAAGTCATCCTGTTCTCGAGAACTCATTCATACTTCTCGAGAACTGCTGTCAATTTTTTTGAAAATTTCTTTTAAGTCCAGATCGACGGGTTTTTTTTCTTCAAATGAGACATCGTGATTGGTCCATGTGTCATCATTAATGTTAATTCTAACCGTTATAGGAAATCCTATATAATGTCTTTTAATCAAGACTAACCCTAAGCGGGAAATCGTATTTGTCTATTATCGTGATCGGCCGTCTCTCTCTCTATAAGAAGAACATAACTTTCAGCCGCCGCCGCTCAACGTGAAGATCGACACTTCTGTTTTCGATCAATAAAGGCTTGATATTCAAGGATATCTCATCTTCTCCTTGATCGAGTAGGTCTAAGATTTCTCAGATCAGATCTCTCAAATCTTCTTCAATATTTTCTGAAAAAGCCGCAAGTTCAAGAAGAAGTCCTAGAGTTGAATTTTCCTAGATCTGAGATAAATTTCTGTTTGTACTTTTTTCTTTAAATCTCTCTATAAATTTTGTAGGAGACTAATCTCCGAGTTATAAGAAGTTTTCATCTTCCGAGTGTAGATCCATTTTGGATCGAGATTGTAGGAACTTAGTTTCGAGGCATAGGATTGGATTTCAATCCGAGATAGTGGAGTAGCCGGATCTAGTGATTTACTAGATCGGTGAGGGAAAGTTATTTACGAGATAGTGGAGTAGCCAGATCTTGCTGCTGTAAACTCTTTGTACACTTTAAGATGTCGTTCACAGACTCGATATCCGTGGGTGTATTCTCTGGCTCGTTCAGCTTGGAGGATGGTGTCAACGGACTCTTGGATGCTTCTTTCTCCCGCGGCCTATGCTGGATATTAGCCTCTCCGGTCTTCACAGAAACATTTCGATTTCCAACACGCATCTTGAGCGCCTTCCTCCTAATTCTTTCCTCAAGGGTCTCATCCTTTTTCCTATGCAATTTCAAGTGGCCGACTATCATCTCTGTTCGCTTGCTCTTCATAGATGGAGACCGTGCGGCCTCCAGCGACTTCTCTGGGTCGTTCTAAACAATGACAATCACGTCGGCAATTGTGGACAACTCGCGAGGTTTGGAAGAGTGGACACTCTTCTCCTATGCCTCAGAAATCTGTAAGAGAGGTTCACTCGATGGCGAGTAGGTGATCTCAAAGGATTTGGTGGTTCTGGTTTCTGGGAGAGGAGTCTTGGAAGCCGCTTCAACTTTGGTCGCGGCCTGCGAGGATTTCGCGACGGATTACGTCGGTTTCTTTCCAGAATTAGAAGCCGCTGATGTGATCGGCTTCTCAGGTTTCCCCTCAGACTGTCGGTCAGAGCTTTCCGGTTTTCGGCTCTTCCTTTTTTTCTTCTCAGCCGACCTCTCCTCGCGGGCTAACATTTAGGACATGACGTCCATCTTGCGGAAATCCGCATCGGCTTGAAAGATTCTGACCGCTAGTGGCGAATAACTACCCGTGACTTGGAAGAGATCTTGAAGAATGACAGAGTTCTGGGCATTTTATAGACGCAGAAGCATTAAAGGCAGTCACTATCTCTGGCTTAGTTCTATATTTTCGAAGTTTTTCAGAAACTTAAAAATGTGCGGGGATTATGTTAACCCAGAATCCGCGACTAGTTCTCATGGCATTCAAGATCAGGCGGCCTATATTTTCTTTCCACCGTACACAACAAGTCGGCTAGTTGTCAGAGAGGCCGAGCGGTCTCCAAGTCAGGCCGCTGTTAGTACCGGCCCAGCTCAATGCCAAGTCCCAAGGCCTAGTCGCTCAGTTCGCTAGGAGGAATCCTCCAGGCCGCACGGTTTCCCTCCTTTCTCCTTTTCTGTTTATTTGTTTCACCTCACCTCTTCCCGGTTCTTCTGTACCCCGGGCAGCCAGTAACTTTATCCCTGCCTGTTTTTCCAAGCCCTCGAGCCTATAAATAGGGGGAGGTAGCGCTCCCCAAAGCACGCTGACTCGAATCTAAGAGCATGCTTGTTAAGAGCTATGACCTCGAGCCTAGTGCCTTGCCCCCTGCTATTCGACCGACTTTCCTTTTTCTCTTTTATTTCCTCTCTAAGTGTGACCACTTAATTTTTAATGAAAGGAAATCCCGCCGCAGGAGAGGCATTCAGGCTGCGGCGGGCAAAGTGTTCTGTCGCCGCTTCTTGCGGCTTGCTTTGGTTTTTTCTCTAACCGCTAGTAATCGTCTACTCGACAGTCTCTCCTCTTCCCTTCTCCTCATCTCCCCGTGAGATTTCAAACCTTTAGCTGGTGGCGTCCGTTTCCATGCATCAACATTAGCATTGTCCGTAGGGATATTCTGATCTTCAGTAGTATTCTTTTGATCTATTTTGTGCTAGAGATATGATGCAGTTTACGACAAGTGTACCAGTCGCACAAGCAATATAAAATGGGCGAATTTTCCCAAGTATCGATCTCTCAAGGAACACAGTAAGGTGGAGTTAATTTTGAGGATGACTTGAGATTGAAGTTCTTAGGTCGGTGTTTACAAAGGGGGTTTTGATTGTTTGCGGAAAAAGAAAGTAAACACTAATAAACTAATCCTATGCAATAACGATATGCAGTGCTTCGCCAGGCAGATGGAAAACTATACGGGCCGCTATGCACCCAATCGCTAGGTGGATGGACGAGTATACTTGCGGATGAGGTGGTGAGAATGGCGGAATGGGGGTCGTGAGCACCTGTTCGCTACACACGCCACTAGAAATTGCTAGTGCGACACAGTGTGCAAATAATGTGAATATAAAATCACATAGACATGATTGTACATAAACGTATATAAAATTAAGCACACTTAATCAAATATAAAGAAATCAAACTACACTATCAACAATAAAAGAAGGAGAGAGTGGGAAATAAACCGGATCTGATGTTTTGCTGAGGATTCATGGAAGGAATTGTCGGGTTGTCAATTCGGGTCCTAGCTTGGTCCTCAACTGCGTCAGGGGTAGAGGAGGTTGTCATTAACTCCCAATGGACCCGTCTTCTTCGTGTAACGATCTGGTGGAGGATGACACATACTCCTCCGAGCATGATGGTGAAAGCTAGGTCAAACCCTTCTTGAATCTCAAGAATGAAGGAGGAGGCCGAGATGAAGCTCTGGCTTTAATTTGGCATTGAATGCATGCCCGGAGCCCCTCCCTAAGGTGGAGGAAGAAGGAGATCTGCGGAACCCTCCTCGGAGACGAAAACGGCGGTGAAAAAATCTAGAATCCCGAATTAGGGCAGAACCTACGTATTTACAGATTGCAGAAAATTTAATGCACACGATCAGTGGCGCACGACCAGTGGTCGTGCACACTAGATCCCATGATCGTGCGATTAGCAATGACAGAACTCTAGAAAAATGGGATAAATGCGCACGAGCAGTGGCGCATGACCAGAGGTCGTGCGCACTATGTCAAATGGTCGTATGATTGCCCTAGACAGAACTTAGAAAACTGGAATCAATGCACACGATTAGTGGCGCACGACCAGTAGTCATGTGCTAAGGAATTCACTGAGCGTGCGCATGTAAAAACGCACAATCAGTGGCTCTTAGGCAAAAATGGGCCCCAAACCAACCAAGAGCACCAACACAACCCCTGTACCTGCAGGAAAAACTAACCACTAATATGTGCAGACATTCCAGGCAATCACAATAAGAAGTACAATCAATAAAAGTAACAAAATACACAACCACCGGCCTATAAGTGCACTTCCTATGGAAATAAATGTAACATCCCATTTCCAATTAGGCCCCCCTAAGAATAACTTTGGGCTTGCCTGGGCCATGGCAAGACCATAGGGAACCAAATAGACCAAATGGGCTTAGGAGTCTAGTAGAGACTCATTTTGGGCTGCAAATAGCAAGTTTCCAAAACACTGAGTTTGGGTGACCTAGTGAGTTCAAACTGACTCTAGGGCATTTCTAGACCCAATGTGGGGCCAATGAGTCACCATAGACTCAATGGGGTCAATACTAGTGGCCAAATTAACCCAAGCCAAACCTAACCCTAAAATGGTCAAAGTGCCCTTCCTAAGGGCCATGTGACCTCCAGGGGGCCAACTCAACTCCAACTAACCCTACCTAGGCCTTAGGGAGTCCAATGGGTCACTAAAGACCCATTGATGTGGACCCAAAGAGTCAAAATAAACCAAGTCAACATTTAACCCAAGTCAAGTCAACTTGACCTAATTGGGCTAACCCAACTTCAAGTCACCCCCCCTCTTAGGCTAAGCCTAATGACAAGAATAATGTGAGATATTAGGGCTGCCAATAACCTAGTTCCTTGACCAGTCAACTAGGTGACTAGGAGAGAGAAAGAGAAGCCTAAATTTGAGAAATAAAAGAGGAGAGAGAAATGATAAAAGAAGTATTCATGGTGGACCCCCCCCCCCCCTCCCATGTTTTCATTTGGGATTTAATGAATGGGCTGCCAATAGGTTGTGGGAGGAAGACATTTCAGTTTGGAGGGTGACTAGGAGAGAGAGGATGAGAGAGAGAGAGAAGGAATTTTAAAGGAGGAGAGAGAAATTATTCAAAAATGGTGGAGGAGTTTTGGAAGACCAAGGAGTGTGGGGTTCGGCCATTAAGGGCTGAGAGGGGACTTTATGGAGGGGGCATTAAATTCCAGACGTTTCCCCAGCCACCCAAGAGGCGGTTACAGCCCCCCTCCTCCACCATGGCCGAAATTCAACATTTAGGGCCATTAATGGCCACTTCAAGCCATGACCCTCCCCCTCCCCTCTCTACCTTTTTAAACCCCCATCAGTGAGCCAAGGAGAGGTTTTCGAATCCCTAGCAGAAGAGAAGGGTGGCCGGAGCTTGAGAAGGAGGAAAACGCCGCCGCCGCCGTCGCCATGGCCCCTCGTCGATCTACACGTTGCATGGCCGCCGGGAAGGTCCTCCCTCACCTCTTCTTCTATGCTTAGATCCTAGGACTCTTTAGGAAGAACTTTCATGCTCAAATGAATCGGATCCAAGCTTTAGAATTTCTGAAATTTTACATTTTAATGGAGTTTTCTTGTCTTTTGGAGCTCTCGGGTAGGGCGGCGCCGCCACCTCCGGCCGCCCTAGCTCCGGCTATGGATAGCCCCCACCACCGGGAACGCATAGAAGGTGTTTCCCGGTGGTGGCGCCGCCTCAGGCCGCCGGGAACAGCCCCGAAAAAGGGGCCTGCGGCGGGTTTAGTTTGCTTCTCCATCAGGGAAGAAGAGCAGCTACCATTGGATACTGCTTTAAGATTCGTGCAAACCCATCAATTTATAATTAGAGATCAATATTCTGTAATTAATAAAACTGTTTCACTGTAAATAGATTTTAGGCCTCCTAAGGGCTCCTAATGAAAAAGTTTAAAACATGAAAGTTGTAGGTCTTTGGAAGACCTACAATTTGATATGCTGTGGGGAAAAATTTGGTGGAGAACTGAGGCCTGTAAAGTCTTTTGAATATAGGTGTGTCCTAATAATTAGGGCAGAACCCTTGTGAAATTTATTTAGGTCCTTTAGAGGCATATTCATCAAAACTGGTCAACATGAATGTTGTAGGTATTTTGAATACCTACAGTTTGATATGTGATGGGTAAAATGTGGATGAGTGGTCTGCCCTATAGAGTCTTTTTAGTGAGGGCTATACCCTACAAGTTAGGGCAGATCACTATAGGAGAGTTTTAGGGCACTCCTAGGGATTTTCAGGGGATGTGACCATCAGAGAAGTTGTAGGTATTTCAAATACCTACAGTTTGATATGTAATAGGAAAAATGTGGATGAGTGGTCTGCCCTATAGAGTCTTTTTAGTGAGGGCTATACCCTACAAGTTAGGGCAGATCACTGTAGGAGAGTTTTAGGGCACTCCTAGGGATTTTCAGGGGATGTGACCATCAGAGAAGTTGTAGGTATTTCAAATACCTACAGTTTGATATGTAATAGGAAAAATGTGGATGAGTGGACTGTCCTGTAGAGGCTTTTTGGGGAGGGGTATACCCTACAAGTTAGGGCAGTTCACTGTAGGTGAATTTTAGGGCACCCCTAGATGTTTTCAGGAGAAGTATACAACAGGAACTTGTAGGAAATCTCAATATCTACAGTTTTATATGTAATGGAAAAAAAAATAGGACAAGGCTACTGACCTGTAGGGCCATTTTCCTAGGGTAGGTCCTATATGTAGGGCAGATTTTAAGATGGATTCCCACACTTAACCCTTGGTCCAAATCCTTTGAATTTTGGACAGGGGATTAATATAACTTAAACCTAGCTCCTGTAAAAATTGGAGGCCATTTGGGATAGGGTAGCTTAGGGTTTTGCCCTAAACCTAAGAAAGCTAGGGTTAGAACATTGAAGGGTCAAATGACCTCCATACCCTCCCAATTTTTGGTGAGGTGTCCCTGGTGTATATATCTAGGTCTGGTTCAAATTTCAACTCATTTGGTTGAGTTTTGACTAGGAAACCACTAAGCCCTAATTTGGACCTAGGGAAGGGTAATTTGGGAAAAAAGGGGACTTGTGACAATTGAGTGGTCAACTCACCTCAACAGAGGTTGAGGTTTTGACCACTGGGTTAGGATGATCCTAAGAACCTTTGGGGAGCAAAGGGTAGGTATTAGGGTGGATTCACCCTAGGAGATTGGCTCAAACCCTGTAGGAGGGATTTTGAGGTTTGTGAAGGACATAGGGGCAAATGCTCTTGTATGGCCTTGATATTTGGTGGAGAGGTGGTTAATGAATATTTAACCCTCTGGTTATAATCTTAGAGAATTTTGAGGTAGCTAGGTACCTCAAATCCTAAACCCTAGTTTTAGGGTAGAAGGGCCTTTAGGGTCAAAACAGTAATTTAACTCATCTAAAAGCTATGAAACTTGGGTAGAGTGAGTTTCAGAGTGTTCTAGACACATGGTAATTTTCCTGGAATTTTATGATTAATAAAAGTTATACTTCATGTGTTAAATGATTATTAGCCGATTTGTTGTTTTCAAATGTTTGGTGGCTTTAATTTAATTAAAATCAGTTAAAATTCTGGATTTAGATCTTGCTGATTAGAACATTGATTCCTGAATTTTATAGAACTTTATGTTGAGAATTTGTAGAGGTTCATTCACAATCTTTAATATGGGCTTTAGATTGTAAAATAAATTAGGGCTTGTTAAATTGCTGGAAAATTATGAGATCTGGAATTTAAGGTTTTTAGGCTCTTGTATAGCACTGAGAATTATTTAAGAATTTTTAGGGTTGCTGTTATAGTACTTGATTCACAAGCCGGTTAGATTGTTAATTAGTAAATGATTTATTATAATTTAATTTCCAGCAAGAAAAATATGGAATTCTGTAAATGTTGTATTTAATATCATACCAGCACCCTGTAATTATTTCAAGATTTTTGGAGGAATATTTTATATAGATGCTTCAATAAACAAGAACTAGATAATTTATCACTAAATTATATTTAGGCCCCTTGGACATCATTGTAAATTATCAAACCTTGGAAAAATAGATATTTAGGCCTACTAGTATTTACCATAGAACTTTGATGTTTTGAATCAACTAAAATGACATACCTCATGTTCAAAATGATGATATTAGGCCCTTAAGAATAAATAAATAAATTATCTGATTTATTAGGAAAATATTTAATGCTTTGGATTTAGGCAAATCCTGTTAGGATAGACCCCCGATAAATAATCTGAGGTATTTGGATGAAAAGTAGGAGTCGAGTTTTCATGAACATCATATAGTACAGGTTGGTCGGTAGATAATAACCATGAGGAAATGTGTAAACAGGGTTAGGTTGTGTTGTCTTAAGGATAGGTCATGTGGGTGGATTCATAGAAGAGAATGGATCACCTAAGGAGGTTTCAAGGTCTGGTGAGAATCGAGTCAGTAAGTGTTAGAAGGTGCGCGGGTCCGACGAAAGATCGTCGTTCCCGTAGGAGCGAAGAGTCAAAAATCACCCTAGGATAGTATACTGTAATATGAAAGGAATGGGTAAGGGAAATCAACCAACCAAAATAATTGCCTTGCGAAAGGGAACTTCGGGCCGTAATGCACCGTCTTGGTTCCTAGTGCCCCTTGAGAGCCCTTCACGGGGTATACCGGGGGCAGTCCTGGGCTAACGTAAACTGTAATAACAAACCGACAAGAGTAACTTAGTAACTAGGGCTGCACTCTTCACAACACTGTTGGCACAGGAAGGTTGATGAGAGCTTCGACTCGGTTGATTTTGGAAACGGACAGGACGTTCCGGGGAGCTTCGGCTCGGTTGATCTGGAGACGGACGTTTTGGTCCGGGGAGCTTCGGCTCGGTTTTGAGTGCTTACGGTTTAACTTGCATGTGCATAAAATAGGAAAAGTTAAGGTGGTGGGTCTTTCGATATCGGGGAGTTCGATTGCACCGACACCGATATCGTTGACTCGGCGGGGTGATTAGCACTCCGCCAACAGAAGTCCGGTGCGCCAGCCGGCAAGAGTACGCAGGCGTCCGCTTTGTGCACCAAGCGTTGAGGCGTACGATAGGTCAGACCAGTGTGCTTTACTGGTTTTGGAGGTGGGCGAGGCCCAACCCACCGCTTCCGTTTGCCACTACGGAGGTATCCTGGGAGGTAACGGCTCCGAAAGGGGGAACTAAAGGTCTGTGTGCACAGAGTCGGGTGTGTGAGTTGCACTGCATGACATAACATACCCACCATATAGTTGCATATCATAATCATTCAGAACAACCTTGACACCTAAAGTATAAGTGGAATGGGACGCTTATACTTTAGGACTTGCAAAACGACCCCTTGGTCTATAAGCTTGTGTGGGCAAGTTTATAAATCAAAGGTTAATTTCAATATATATATGTTGCTGTTTGATAACCGACACCCCAACGTATAAGTGGTATGGGACACTTTATACGATGGGAGCCTTGCAAAAGATCCCTTGGCTTATGTGTACTCACATAAGTGAAGGTTTAATTTCTTACTTACTTCCTTTCTGTTATACCTATTACAACACTTATGTTGCTTCCCGAATATATAACTTGCTAGTTAGGTCCACCGTCATCTGCTTTTGACTACTCTCCACTTTCATGTCCTCCCCTTTCTTCCTCTCCGCCCGGTGCCTTAGAGCGTGGGGGAAGGGGTGGGGGATGATAGGACTTAGTCTTTTAGACTAACGGTTTTCGAACCGCATCATTTAGGGGATCGTGGAGCCCAGCATGGAGGAGCAGCCCCAGAGATCGGTGCGCCTAGAGATGGGGCAGTCTAGCTCCGGAGTTCACACAGCCGGGACCGTGAGTCTCGATCCTTGAGTAGTTTCTACTGTTTCGCTTCCGCATGAGAGACTTGTAGTGAGGACATTTTGTACCGGGCATAAGCCCGTAATTATATTACTCTGATGTTTCTGTGGACACTCCCTTCGTGGAGTTTTATTATTATATATGTGATTTTAATTACTGTGGACTGTTTGCTAATACTTTTATAATTGTGTTACCTTTCTGTGATCGATTTGGCCGGCAGAATCGGCGCCTTGTGGTGATGATCCTTCGGGACGAGAAGGAGTCACCGCAAAGCGGCGGTTCTGGGCCTAAGACCCCGGTGGTTGAAAAAGAAAAAAAAAGGGTCTTACAAGTGGTATCAGAGGAAACATCGATCAGAAGGAAATAGCAGTCCACTAACCCTAGGTCACCCCCGCTCGAGTTTAGTTTGGGGACAAACTAAGCAGCGGAAGCAGTGGTGTGCCCATATGGGGATCACATATAAATTGTCCAACTTTAGGTAATATTTGAACGTTTTCTCAGCATGTGTTTTTCGTTGCGCAGCCTCCAGCACAGCCTACGCCACAGGGCGGAGTTCAGCAGACCCAGGGAGTTGCACCACCTCCACCGGTCCCCACTCCTTTCCTTCAGTCAGATATGGGACAGACCCTGACTGCCATTCTGGAGGCCTTTAGGGCCCAGCAGGTTCCGGTCCTGCAGCCCAATCTGGGGGCCAACTGGCTCAGCATCTTTCGAGGACTGTCCCCCCCGTCCTATTTGGGGACAGAGTCGGCTGTTCGGACGGAGGAATGGCTAGATATCATGTACGAGATGCTGACCGGGATTCGGTGTCCATGGGAGGAGAGGGTGGCTCTGGTTGTCTCCTGCTTGGAGTCCCATACGAAGAGGTGGTGGAAGACGCTGTTGGACACGACTTTTGCTGATAGGGAGGTTGCGGAGGTCACTTGGGAGGAGTTCAGGGCCGCACTGCTGGAGCATTTCGTTCCGCAGTCGGCTAGGGATGATTTGGAGGAGCGGTTCTTGCAGCTGAAGCAGGGTACTCGGACCGTGGTGGAGTACCATCGAGAGTTTGACCACCTGGCTCGATACGCAGATTCCTACCAGCTGGACGAGGCAGGGTATATCAGGAGGTTCTATAAGGGCCTGCGGGAGGACCTGAGGGAGGCCCTCTTGTTTGTATCTGACGGGCCCATCTCCCGGATTTTGGAGATGGCCAAAAGGATCGAGGCAGACTGGCACACTACCCGGGGCCGGAAGCGGCCAGCAGAAGATCAGGGATGGAGAGGCAGAAACGACCAGCGGCGAGGTGTTGTACCAGAGGGGAGGAGGACAGAGGACCAGCCTCGTCAGGACGTGAGGCCGGAGCCGAGGGAACAGGTGGTATTGGCCCCTCCACCCCTTCGGATGCAGGAGATGCCGAGACCCGGGGGAATGGCGTATCCCCCAGAGTGCTTCCTTTGCCATCAGATTGGGCACATACGGAGGAACTGCCCCATGAAGGGGGCACCACCTCCAGCACATCAGGGCGGCCCACCAGCTCAGTATTACGGAGGCCGAGGGCGCGGCCGCGGTCGAGGATACCAGGGGGAAGATCGTAGACAGGGGAGAGAGCAGGTATATGCCTTGGACCTTGCACAGCCGCGGAATCCGGAGCAGGTCATCGCAGGTATGCCGAAATGTTTTCTTTGTTTTCATAGAATTTCCCCTTTAAGTTGTTAAACTTAGAACCACACCAGATAGATTAACCAGGAAAGAAAACTCTTTATAGAACCCTGAGACATTTAATCACCCCAGGTATAGTCTTCATCAGTGGCAAGCCTGCCCGCACGCTGTTCGATACTGGAGCTACTCACTCTTTTGTGTCGGAGTCGTTCGTAGAAGGACTGGAAGGTGTGGAGCGGTTCACAGGCTCGAGGATGAGGGTGCGACTACCGGATGGATCAGAACTCCTTACCACGGATCACTGCAATATGGAGGCAGAGATTGGTGGAAAAGCGTTCGAGGCTCCAGCGACGATTTTGAAGCTGACAGACTACGATCTGATCTTGGGCATGGTATGGCTGCATTGGAACTATGCCCAGATTGACTGCCAGGCAAAGAGGATCACCGTGAGGCACGGGGACTCTTTCATTACCATCGAAGGTATAAGACCTGTCTCTCGTATACTCTTATCTTCGGTACAGGCCGTTAAGGCCCATCTGCAGGGAGAGGAGGTCTATCAGATTCTTTTTGAGATGGCGGAAGTCAAGGAGTCGGTGACAGACATCCCGGTGGTGCGAGAGTTCGCAGACATCTTTCCGGAGAAACTGCCAGGACTACCTCCACACCGAGAGCAAGATTTTCAGATACATCTTGTGCCGGGAGCCAAGCCGGCGTCTAGGGCCCCTTATCGGATGGCCCCAAAGGAGTTGGCAGAGTTTCGGACCCAGTTACAGGAATTAATGGAGGCAGGTTTTGTTAGACCGAGTTCCTCGCCATGGGGAGCACCGGTCCTGTTCGTGAAGAAGAAGGATGGGACACTCCGCCTGTGCATCGATTATCGAGCACTAAACAGGCTAACCGTCCGGAATACCTATCCGCTCCCACGGATAGACGAATTATTCGACCAGTTGGAGGGGGGCCCATTATTTCTCGAAGCTGGATTTGAGATCAGGATACTACCAGCTGCGGATCCAGGAGGAGGACATTCCGAAGACGGCCTTTAGTAGCAGATATGGCCTGTATGAGTTTACCGTGATGCCCTTTGGGCTCACGAATGCTCCGTCGGCGTTCATGAGTCTCAAGAACCGGGTTTTCGAAGCCTACTTAGATGTGTTCGTCATAGTATTCATAGACGACATCCTGATCTATTCTAGGACGGAGGAGGAGCACACTCGACATCTGGCACTGACCTTGGAGAGGTTGCGGGAGCATCGCCTTTATGCAAAATTCAGCAAGTGTCAGTTCTGGTTGAAGGAGGTGGCCTTCCTAGGTCACATCATCAGCGGAGCCGGGCTAGCGGTAGATCCAGCGAAGATTCGGGCAGTTCGAGATTGGCCGCAGTTGAAAACGGCCACCGATGTACGTAGTTTCTTGGGACTTGCCGGTTACTACCGGAAGTTCGTAGAGGGGTTCTCTCGGATTGCCCTCCCCCTCACATCGTTGACAAAGAAGGAGGCACCTTTTGTTTGGACCCCGCAGTGCCAGGCGGCTTTCCAGGAGCTGAAGGACCGACTCGTCTCGGCCCCCATTCTGGCCCTTCCATCGGGGAAGGAAGGATTTCAGGTGTATACCGACGCATCATACCAGGGAATGGGGGCAGTGTTGATGCAGAACGGACATGTCATAGCATATGCCTCCCGCCAGCTGAAGACCCACGAGAGGAACTACCCGGTGCACGACCTCGAGATGGGAGCGGTCGTTTTTGCTCTAAAGGTCTGGCGTCATTACCTTTATGGAGTCCACTACGATATCTTCTCCGATCACAAGAACCTGAAATACGTGGACACGCAGAAGGAGCTGAATATCAGGCAGAGGCGCTGGGTGGAGTTCTTAGCAGATTATCAGTATGAGATGCACTACCACCCAGGGAAGGCAAACGTGGTGGCCGACGCGCTGAGTCGGAGAGCGGCCACTTCCGAAGCTGGGCCCCAGGTGATGTCTATGGAGCTAGTCCAGTCATTCAGAGATATGCAGATATCCCTAGTGTCCGAGGATGACCCAGATCTGTATAGGGAGTATCTGGCTTCGATAGTGGCCATAGACGATATTCGGGATCGCATTCGGGACGGACAGAGGGCAGATGTGTGGGCAGAGCCGATGTTCCGAGCCTTGGAGGAAGGTTCGACAGGAGATTATTCCCTGAGGGATGGTTTGCTCCACTTCAGAGGCAGAGTATATATACCCGCAGGAGGCCAGATCCGAGAAGACATTTTGACGGAGGCGCATTGCAGCCGGTACTCCGTACACCCGGGGATCACAAAGATGACCGCTGATTTGAAGAGGACGATGTTTTGGCCGGGCATGAAGAAGGACATTACGTACTTCGTGACCCATTGCGAGGCGTGTCAGTTGGTGAAGGCGGAGTGCAGGAACCCCGCAGGACTATTGCAGCCACTCCCGGTGCCGGAGTGGAAGTTCGACGACATAGCGATGGATTTCATACATGGTCTTCCCCGGTCTCGGACAGGGAACGACTCGATTTGGGTGATTGTCGATCGGCTGACGAAGGTGGCCCGCTTTGTGCCGATCAGGAAGGATGACTCGGTGGGAGTGCTGGTACGGAAGTTTGTGGAGCAGTATGTCCGATATCATGGCGTGCCCCGGACGATAGTGTCGGACCGCGATGGACGGTTTTACATCCAGGGAGTGGCGGTCAGTGCAGGCATATTTGGGCACCCGGTTGGCTTTTAGCACGGCCTTCCACCCTCAGACGGACGGGCAGACCGAGCGCACCAACAGGACCTTGGAGGACTTACTACGGCTGTGTATACTAGACCGAGGGGAGCCGTGGGAGAAGATGTTACCGTTGGTTGAGTTCTCCTACAATAATAGCTACCAGTCCAGCATCAGGATGGCGCCTTATGAGGCCTTATATGGAAGGAGATGTAGGACCCGCTTTCTTGGGTACAGGACGAGGATCCGAAGCTGCTGGGATCGGATTTCGTTGAAGACACCGAGGCTCAGGTGAGGCTGATCAGAGAAAGGATGCTGGAGGCGCAGAGCAGACAAGCAAAATACTATGACGCTCGACATCGTCAGGTGGAGTTCCGGGTAGGAGATCGAGTGTTCTTGAAGATCCGGCCCATGCACGGAGTCTCACGGGTGCGCGGTCGGAGGAAGAAACTCAGCCCTAGGTATATGGGCCCTTACCGGATCCTGGAGCGGATCGGACCCTTAGCCTACAGGCTAGAGTTGCCGCCAGAGCTGGCAGCTCTACACGACGTCTTCCACATCTCTTCGCTGAGAAGGGCTCTACTACGCCCGGAGCAGCGAATTTTGACCGCAGAAGGGCCGGTAGCTTCAGACCGATCTGTTCACTTGGAGCCGGTTCGGATCGATGACAAAGGAGTGCGGATCTTGCGCCGTAAGAAGATTCCCTTAGTCAAGGTTCTGTGGAGAAATCACGGTCAGGAGGAGCACACCTGGGAACCACAGGACTTGATGCAGCAAAAGTACCCGGAGCTTTTCAGTCAGGTAACCCTCCCAACTCCTCAAGTAATTTAAAGTTTTCCTTCCTATTTACAATTATTCGTAGAATAATCTAAGAAGGTATAGGCTAAACTTTTTGTTTATTGGGGACTAGCCCATAAATGTTGATATCGTAGGCACTGCAAACCATATGGGATGTTACAAGCTTAACTTATGCCGGTAGTGATCTCCCGTAGACTTAACCTTAATTTCGGGGACGAAATTTTTGTTTTGTTTATTGGGATTTGTAACATCCCATTTCCAATTAGGCCCCCCTAAGAATAACTTTGGGCTTGCCTGGGCCATGGCAAGACCATAGGGAACCAAATAGACCAAATGGGCTTAGGAGTCTAGTAGAGACTCATTTTGGGCTGCAAATAGCAAGTTTCCAAAACACTGAGTTTGGGTGACCTAGTGAGTTCAAACTGACTCTAGGGCATTTCTAGACCCAATGTGGGGCCAATGAGTCACCATAGACTCAATGGGGTCAATACTAGTGGCCAAATTAACCCAAGCCAACCCTAACCCTAAAATGGTCAAAGTGCCCTTCCTAAGGGCCATGTGACCTCCAGGGGGCCAACTCAACTCCAACTAACCCTACCTAGGCCTTAGGGGAGTCCAATGGGTCACTAAAGACCCATTGATGTGGACCCAAAGAGTCAAAATAACCAAGTCAACATTTAACCCAAGTCAAGTCAACTTGACCTAACTGGGCTAACCCAACTTCAAGTCACCCCCCCTCTTGGGCTAAGCCTAATGACAAGAATAATGTGAGATATTAGGGCTGCCAATAACCTAGTTCCTTGACCAGTCAACTAGGTGACTAGGAGAGAGAAAGAGAAGCCTAAATTTGAGAAATAAAAGAGGAGAGAGAAATGATAAAAGAAGTATTCATGGTGGACCCCCCCCCCCCTCCCATGTTTTCATTGGGATTTAATGAATGGGCTGCCAATAGGTTGTGGGAGGAAGACATTTCAGTTTGGAGGGTGACTAGGAGAGAGAGGATGAGAGAGAGAGAGAAGGAATTTTAAAGGAGGAGAGAGAAATTATTCAAAAATGGTGGAGGAGTTTTGGAAGACCAAGGAGTGTGGGGTTCGGCCATTAAGGGCTGAGAGGGGACTTTATGGAGGGGGCATTAAATTCCAGACGTTTCCCCAGCCACCCAAGAGGCGGTTACAGCCCCCCTCCTCCACCATGGCCGAAATTCAACATTTAGGGCCATTAATGGCCACTTCAAGCCATGACCCTCCCCCTCCCCTCTCTACCTTTTTAAACCCCCATCAGTGAGCCAAGGAGAGGTTTTCGAATCCCTAGCAGAAGAGAAGGGTGGCCGGAGCTTGAGAAGGAGGAAAACGCCACCGCCGCCGTCGCCATGGCCCCTCGTCGATCTACACGTTGCATGGCCGCCGGGAAGGTTCTCCCTCACCTCTTCTTCTATGCTTAGATCCTAGGACTCTTTAGGAAGAACTTTCATGCTCAAATGAATCGGATCCAAGCTTTAGAATTTCTGAAATTTTACATTTTTAATGGAGTTTTCTTGTCTTTTGGAGCTCTCGGGTAGGGCGGCGCCGCCACCTCCGGCCGCCCTAGCTCCGGCTATGGATAGCCCCCACCACCGGGAACGCATAGAAGGTGTTTCCCGGTGGTGGCGCCGCCTCAGGCCGCCGGGAACAGCCCCGAAAAAGGGGCCTGCGGCGGGTTTAGTTTGCTTCTCCATCAGGGAAGAAGAGCAGCTACCATTGGATCCTGCTTTAAGATTCGTGCAACCCATCAATTTATAATTAGAGATCAATATTCTGTAATTAATAAAACTGTTTCACTGTAAATAGATTTTAGGCCTCCTAAGGGCTCCTAATGAAAAAGTTTAAAACATGAAAGTTGTAGGTCTTTGGGAGACCTACAATTTGATATGCTGTGGGGAAAATTTGGTGGAGAACTGAGGCCTGTAAAGTCTTTTGAATATAGGTGTGTCCTAATAATTAGGGCAGAACCCTTGTGAAATTTATTTAGGTCCTTTAGAGGCATATTCATCAAAACTGGTCAACATGAATGTTGTAGGTATTTTGAATACCTACAGTTTGATATGTGATGGGTAAAATGTGGATGAGTGGTCTGCCCTATAGAGTCTTTTTAGTGAGGGCTATACCCTACAAGTTAGGGCAGATCACTGTAGGAGAGTTTTAGGGCACTCCTAGGGATTTTCAGGGGATGTGACCATCAGAGAAGTTGTAGGTATTTCAAATACCTACAGTTTGATATGTAATAGGAAAAATGTGGATGAGTGGTCTGCCCTATAGAGTCTTTTTAGTGAGGGCTATACCCTACAAGTTAGGGCAGATCACTGTAGGAGAGTTTTAGGGCACTCCTAGGGATTTTCAGGGGATGTGACCATCAGAGAAGTTGTAGGTATTTCAAATACCTACAGTTTGATATGTAATAGGAAAAATGTGGATGAGTGGACTGTCCTGTAGAGGCTTTTTGGGGAGGGGTATACCCTACAAGTTAGGGCAGTTCACTGTAGGTGAATTTTAGGGCACCCCTAGATGTTTTCAGGAGAAGTATACAACAGGAAACTTGTAGGAAATCTCAATATCTACAGTTTTATATGTAATGGAAAAAAAATAGGACAAGGCTACTGACCTGTAGGGCCATTTTCCTAGGGTAGGTCCTATATGTAGGGCAGATTTTAAGATGGATTCCCACACTTAACCCTTGGTCCAAATCCTTTGAATTTTGGACAGGGGATTAATATAACTTAAACCTAGCTCCTGTAAAAATTGGAGGCCATTTGGGATAGGGTAGCTTAGGGTTTTGCCCTAAACCTAGGAAAGCTAGGGTTAGAACATTGAAGGGTCAAATGACCTCCATACCCTCCCAATTTTTGGTGAGGTGTCCCTGGTATATATATCTAGGTCTGGTTCAAATTTCAACTCATTTGGTTGAGTTTTGACTAGGAAACCACTAAGCCCTAATTTGGACCTAGGGAAGGGTAATTTGGGAAAAAGGGGACTTGTGACAATTGAGTGGTCAACTCACCTCAACAGAGGTTGAGGTTTTGACCACTGGGTTAGGATGATCCTAAGAACCTTTGGGGAGCAAAGGGGAGGTATTAGGGTGGATTCACCCTAGGAGATTGGCTCAAACCCTGTAGGAGGGATTTTGAGGTTTGTGAGGACATAGGGGCAAATGCTCTTGTATGGCCTTGATATTTGGTGGAGAGGTGGTTAATGAATATTTAACCCTCTGGTTATAATCTTAGAGAATTTTGAGGTAGCTAGGTACCTCAAATCCTAAACCCTAGTTTTAGGGTAGAAGGGCCTTTAGGGTCAAAACAGTAATTTAACTCATCTAAAAGCTATGAAACTTGGGTAGAGTGAGTTTCAGAGTGTTCTAGACACATGGTAATTTTCCTGGAATTTTATGATTAATAAAAGTTATACTTCATGTGTTAAATGATTATTAGCCGATTTGTTGTTTTCAAATGTTTGGTGGCTTTAATTTAATTAAAATCAGTTAAAATTCTGGATTTAGATCTTGCTGATTAGAACATTGATTCCTGAATTTTTATAGAACTTTATGTTGAGAATTTGTAGAGGTTCATTCACAATCTTTTAATATGGGCTTTAGATTGTAAAAATAAATTAGGGCTTGTTAAATTGCTGGAAAATTATGAGATCTGGAATTTAAGGTTTTTAGGCTCTTGTATAGCACTGAGAATTATTTAAGAATTTTTAGGGTTGCTGTTATAGTACTTGATTCACAAGCCGGTTAGATTGTTAATTAGTAAATGATTTATTATAATTTAATTTCCAGCAAGAAAAATATGGAATTCTGTAAATGTTGTATTTAATATCATACCAGCACCCTGTAATTATTTCAAGATTTTTGGAGGAATATTTTATATAGATGCTTCAATAAACAAGAACTAGATGATTTATCACTAAATTATATTTAGGCCCCTTGGACATCATTGTAAATTATCAAACCTTGGAAAAATAGATATTTAGGCCTACTAGTATTTACCATAGAACTTTGATGTTTTGAATCAACTAAAATGACATACCTCATGTTCAAAATGATGATATTAGGCCCTTAAGAATAAATAAATAAATTATCTGATTTATTAGGAAAATATTTAATGCTTTGGATTTAGGCAAATCCTGTTAGGATAGACCCCCGATAAATAATCTGAGGTATTTGGATGAAAAGTAGGAGTCGAGTTTTCATGAACATCATATAGTACAGGTTGGTCGGTAGATAATAACCATGAGGAAATGTGTAAACAGGGTTAGGTTGTGTTGTCTTAAGGATAGGTCATGTGGGTGGATTCATAGAAGAGAATGGATCACCTAAGGAGGTTTCAAGGTCTGGTGAGAATCGAGTCAGTAAGTGTTAGAAGGTGCGCGGGTCCGACGAAAGATCGTCGTTCCCGTAGGAGCGAAGAGTCAAAAATCACCCTAGGATAGTATACTGTAATATGAAAGGAATGGGTAAGGGAAATCAACCAACCAAAAATAAGTGCCTTGCGAAAGGGAACTTCGGGCCGTAATGCACCGTCTTGGTTCCTAGTGCCCCTTGAGAGCCCTTCACGGGGTATACCGGGGGCAGTCCTGGGCTAACGTAAACTGTAATAACAAACCGACAAGAGTAACTTAGTAACTAGGGCTGCACTCTTCATAACACTGTTGGCACAGGAAGGTTGATGAGAGCTTCGACTCGGTTGATTTTGGAAACGGACAGGACGGTCCGGGGAGCTTCGGCTCGGTTGATCTGGAGACGGACGTTTTGGTCCGGGGAGCTTCGGCTCAGTTTTGAGTGCTTACGGTTTAACTTGCATGTGCATAAAATAGGAAAAGTTAAGGTGGTGGGTCTTTCGATATCGGGGAGTTCGATTGCACCGACACCGATATCGTTGACTCGGCGGGGTGATTAGCACTCCGCCAACAGAAGTCCGGTGCGCCAGCCGGCAAGAGTACGCAGGCGTCCACTTTGTGCACCAAGCGTTGAGGCGTACGATAGGTCAGACCAGTGTGCTTTACTGGTTTTGGAGGTGGGCGAGGCCCAACCCACCGCTTCCGTTTGCCACTACGGAGGTATCCTGGGAGGTAACGGCTCCGAAAGGGGGAACTAAAGGTTTGTGTGCACAGAGTCGGGTGTGTGAGTTGCACTGCATGACATAACATACCCACCATATAGTTGCATATCATAATCATTCAGAACAACCTTGACACCTAAAGTATAAGTGGAATGGGACGCTTATACTTTAGGACTTGCAAAACGACCCCTTGGTCTATAAGCTTGTGTGGGCAAGTTTATAAATCAAAGGTTAATTTCAATATATATATGTTGCCGTTTGATAACCGACACCCCAACGTATAAGTGGTATGGGACACTTTATACGATGGGAGCCTTGCAAAAGATCCCTTGGCTTATGTGTACTCACATAAGTGAAGGTTTAATTTCTTACTTACTTCCTTTCTGTTATACCTATTACAACACTTATGTTGCTTCCCGAATATATAACTTGCTAGTTAGGTCCACCGTCATCTGCTTTTGACTACTCTCCACTTTCATGTCCTCCCCTTTCTTCCTCTCCGCCCGGTGCCTTAGAGCGTGGGGGAAGGGGTGGGGGATGATAGGACTTAGTCTTTTAGACTAACGGTTTTCGAACCGCATCATTTAGGGGATCGTGGAGCCCAGCATGGAGGAGCAGCCCCAGAGATCGGTGCGCCTAGAGATGGGGCAGTCTAGCTCCGGAGTTCACACAGCCGGGACCGTGAGTCTCGATCCTTGAGTAGTTTCTACTGTTTCGCTTCCGCATGAGAGACTTGTAGTGAGGACATTTTGTACCGGGCATAAGCCCGTAATTATATTACTCTGATGTTTCTGTGGACACTCCCTTCGTGGAGTTTTATTATTATATATGTGATTTTAATTACTGTGGACTGTTTGCTAATACTTTATAATTGTGTTACCTTTCTGTGATCGATTTGGCCGGCAGAATCGGCGCCTTGTGGTGATGATCCTTTGGGACGAGAAGGAGTCACCGCAAAGCGGCGGTTCTGGGCCTAAGACCCCGGTGGTTGAAAAAGAAAAAAAAGGGGTCTTACAATAAAGATTAGAAGAAATATATATGATAACGAACTAAAAGTGAAGTGCTTGCGAAAGAAAACTAGCCCAGATGAGTCCGAAAATCAGTATATAAATAGGACTCATCACACCCCCAGACTTACATGTTTGCACGTCCCGAGCAAACAAAATCTATGCAGATAGGGAAAATAAACTAGCTAACATAGAAATTGAGATACGGAGTACAATTCAAAATCGCATGCTCGCGCGCGTAAAAATATAATACAAGAAATTTCTAAGTATATAAATAGTTAATACTTTTCACAATGCGTATTAATATTTTATTACTACTAAAAAATGGAATCACGGTGAATCTTTCGGTCACACGTATGGAGAAAGTAAACAAATCGCTAAGGCGAGCATTGCCAAAGATCGGGGCTCGGGATAACCTCCTTAGGAATCCACCAATGTCGGTGACCATATGCTTGCCCATTCACACTCTCTCCACAACACTTGATTGGTTCACACACGAATCAGTAGGACTTTAGGTGAAGAGATGAGGCTTGAGTTTCGGTGAGGTAAATAATGAAAAATAAGAAGGCTTCACACCTAACCATAATAAGCTAGCATAAAAAAGAATCTATTCACTAACCAAAATACATGCGGGTACACCACACCCCCAAACTTAATTTTTAAAATATTGGTGTGTGGACCGCCAACTCCAAATACAATCTCATCTCAAATAGAATTTTCAATTATACTTTTTATTTTCACTTTTCTTTTTCACAATTAATTTAGTAAATTTTTTTCAAATCATCTTTTTATTTTAATAATTTCAGCAAATAAAAACTTTGGAGCACATCCACATATTCACAAGGAATATCACCACATCAACACCTCAAAATGAAAATGTAAAACACTAAAGCTCGACTTGGGTGTGTGACTAGGATCGATTATTAGGCTTTAGTGAAATAATGGTGGAGCTGAATCAAAAGAAGGGGTAGGCACAACAGGGCTAGCGAGGATAAGACGTTAGGAATGGTACAAAGCTCAACCGGGCCAAAATGATTGCCTACATCACATTCATGCGATTGAACTAACCTATACCCATGCTTCAAGAATAACTTGGGGAAAGTTCTATCCAATGAGAAAGACTATCCATCCTCCCGACTCGAGCAATACGAATCTAACGGCCGTCTACACACATCCCTAAGCTACCGTCAGATTCACACCGAATTCACCAATTTTTGAGAAGAATAAATAGTATTTACGTAATAAAAAAATATTAAACTATATGCATTATAGAAAAATTAAATTTACTCCAATTTCTACATGAGATGAGAGCACTTGACTAGGAGCACTACATGAGTCAACATTTTACTCCATCTCACAATCCTATGCCAGCACAATAATTTTCCCAAATCATACAAAAGAATCGAGTTTAACTCGCAGCATGCTAAAAACTAATCACATGCTCATGTGGGTGCAGTGGTTTGCGATGCAATGAACTAATAAAAAAACAATAAAAGCTTATAGTATGCAAATGAAATGTGCGCGTGCAAAAGGAAACAAATACTGACTCTCCCCCGAACATAAACTAAGCTACACAGCATATGATATTGAAATTAAAATAAGATAGAGACAAGGGGAGAGGTTATCCAATGCTCAGCTAGTGAGCATACCAGAAGAAGCATGAAAAAACAGAAGCATGTCCGCCAAATGAAGAATCACAACCCCGGCAATATGAAGTTGCCATGAATACCTTCAGGGGTGAGCTCCACAAAAAAAGAAGAAAAATAGACAAAATACAAAGAAATACTAAAACTAAGATAGATATGAAAAATAAAAATGCTGGAAATGTAAGATAACTACTGGAGTTATTGTCCTCCCAGCATGACTTATTCGTCTAACGAAAAGTCCTAGCTGATGGGCCTATGAAATAAAAGGTGCACATGTAACTGACCGAATATCCGTTGTGGTAGCGAGTATCAATACGAAAATCAAGCAGTTATCCCTCTGCCTAAATAATCATACCTACTCCTCACAGGCATATGAAATAGGAAGTAAGAAGAGGAGGAGCGCAAGTCCTCACTCATCTCACCACAAAATAAATCCTTGACCAACATGGTATCGTCTACAGGGAGACAACAGGAGGAGAAAGCAATTAATGGAGCTTCCTAAATAGAGTAGGAATCAACCTCCTCGCGAAAGAGGATGCTATTATCCATGACTCCAGCTGAAAGCTCCAATTCCTCTTGAAGAACCTGCGAAGACTCAACCTGCACAAGCTCAGATACGGAAAGTGGATCAAGAAATAAAGGAGAAGAAAAACTAAAATAATCAAAAATATGGGGAGTGGTCCCAGTCTCACTCCAAAAGGATCCAAGCATAGATCATCGTCGGTGTCATATGAGCCATAACAAGGGAAATCCGAGAGCTCGAGGTCCTCATTGGTGGTTTGGACCTCCTCATCCAACAAGGATGTGAAAACTTCCTCATCAGAAAGGATCTCCTCATCATCCCACCTCGGTGCGTCATCATGTTCCAAGGTGTCACACTCTCCATTGGAGAGAATAACGTCCTCGTCCCACATTGGCACAACCTCAGGCTCTGAATCACTATCCTGCATAACATAATAACCCGATCCAATAAAAATTGGGATAAATAATTGTTGCAAAGAAAGCGGAGGAACAACAACATCAGAGAAAATGTTCGGGTTCCTCCGGGGGTGAATCAAAAAGTGGTGAAGAATGCATAGGGAGAGACGGCACCACAATGTCATCAAACCAATCAACAGAAAGTCTGATGGGTATATCCGCAGTAGTCACCCATAAATAAGGTGGTATTGCGAATATATCATCAGAATCAGAAGGGGCAGCCAATTGAGAGGTGGATGGAACGAACTGGATACACAGTTCATCCTCCTCCTCCAACTAGCGCTGAAATTTTGCGCAATCTTTCAACACGTGCTCGGTGCTACGACAACACAAACACCGTTTTCCATTACTCCTCAGTCCTAGTTGGACCGGAGAGGAATAAGAAAAAAGTAAAGGCATAGAAGAGAAGTGACCATAAGACTTGGGTATGGTGTATGAAGTACCATAAGAGGACGGTGCTCCATACACTAAACCACGAGAATTATGCTCACTATCTTCAGTGGGGCGCTCATCAATAGCATGCCTATAATTGCCGCACCATCTGAACCGAATATTCTTATAAGAAAACATGGTGCAATAAGAATGAATTCATCAATGAAATATAACTACACACTAGTAGATAAAAGAAAAGGAATGCCTGCTGCTGAAAAATTAAAACTAGAAAAGGAACAAAGGAAAATAAGCAACAAATTCTAAAAACTAAAGCAAAGAAGAAACATGAAATGAACAAATGGAAAAGGGCTTCTATCTCCTATCTCCCTCTCCAAAAACACTCACGACTATGTTCCTCGACAATGGTGCCAAAAACATGATGTGGTTTACGGCAAGTGTACCGGTGGCACAAGTAATATAAAATGGGTAAATTTTCCCAAGTATCGATCTCTCAAGGAACACGGTACGATGGAGTTAATTTTTAGGAGGACTTTAGATTGAATTCCTTAGGTCGGTGTTTATGAAGGGGGTTTTGATTGTTAGCGGAAAAAGAAAGTATACACTAATAAACTACTCCTATGCAATGCCGCTATGCAATGCTTCGCCAGGAGGATGAAAAACTACACTAGCCGTTATGCACCGAATCGCTAGGCGGATGGACGAGTAGGCTTACGGATGAGGTGGTGAGAATGGCGGAATGAGTGTCGTGAGACCCTCTTCGATACGCACGCCACTGGCAATTGCTAGTGCAGCACTGTGTTGTGAAGGATGGATAATGGCGCACCTCAAGAAAATTATGTGAATATAAAATCATATAGACATAATTGTACACAAACGTATATCAAATTAAGCACACTTCATCAAATACAAAGAGATCAAACTACACTATCAACAACAAAAGAAGGAGAGAGTGCAAAATCAACCGGATCCGAAGTCTTGCTGAGGATTCACGGATGGAATCGCCGAGTTGTCAATCCGCATCCTAGCTCGGTCCTTAACTGCATCCGAGATAGTGTAGGTTGTCACAAACTCCCAATGGACCCGTCTTCTTCGTGTCACAATCCGGTGGAGGATGACACAAACTCCTCCGAGCTTGATGGTGAAAGTTAGGTCAAACCCTTCTTGAAGCTCAAGGATGAAGGAGGAGGCCGAGAGGAAGCTCCAGCTTGAATTTAGCGTTGAAAGCTTGACTGGAGCCCCTCCATTCGGTTGAGGAAAAAGGAGATCGGCGGAACCCTCCTCAGATACGAAAATAGCAGAGAAAATGTCCAGAATCCCGAATTAGGGCAGAACCTGCGTATTTATAGATTGTAGAAAATATAATGCACATGATTAGTGGCACACGAACAGTGGTCGTTCGCACTGGATCCCATGATCGTGAGATTAACAATGACAGAACTCTAGAAAAATGGGATAAACGTGCACGAGCAGTGGCGCATGACTAAAGGTCATGCGCATTATGTCCAATGGTCATGCGATTGCCCCAGACCAAACTTGGAAAAAATGGAATCAATGAACAGGATTATTGGCGTACAACTAGTGGTCGTGTGCTAAGGAATCCACTGAGCATGCACTTGTAAAAACACACGATCAGTGGCCCTTAGGAAAAAATGGGCCCCAAATCAACCCAGAGCACAAACACAACCCCTGTACCTGCAGGAAAAACTAACCACTTATATGTGAGGACATTCCAGGCCATCACAATAAGAAGTACAATCAATAAAAGTAACAAAAATACACAACCATGGGCCTATAAGTGCACTTCATATGGAAATAAAGATTAGAAGAAATATATACAATAACAAATAAAAGTGAAGTGCTTGTGAAAGAAAACTAGCCCAAATGAGTTTAAAAATCAATATATAAATAGGACTCATCAAGATACTCTAGGTAAGAGTCAAATTTGTCCATCATATCAGACTTAACTTGCTCTCCCTTAATAGGAGCATCTAGCTTGTCAGTTTCCCCCTCAATATTTGTACAGATTTTTTCCACTACCTTCCCAGTCACAATTTCTAGAGCTTCAGCTGGACTTTCTTATGACTGAGATCCACCCAATTGATTTCTTGCTGTAGGTTGAGAGTATTGAAACTCGAGCACTCTATCTCTACTTGTTTCCTCAGAAGAAATAGAATGTTGAAGATCGTGTGCCTCTTCCTTATTGCTCTCAAAAGAACAGCTTCATGTGCTTTCCTTTGTGAGGAGTACAACCTTCATTTTCTGCTTCTCATTTATATGTTGATGTGGTAGCAATACTCTATCCCACCTGATAGACATCTTGAACTTCAATGGTTTGATCTTGTTGGTCTTCACCTAAGTCCCGTGTACTTTGTCCTTCTTCAGGAATGCACAAAACATCCTCTTCCTCTTCAATAGTTGGAGGAGTATCCTTGATGGTCTGTTTATCCATCTCCAACTTCATAATTATAGATCTTAGGTCCATTTCTCACTGGAGTATGATCCTTAAGATGGCTCCTTATTCTAGTCTTATGCCTATAACATCCTATGTCCATATGCCATATTTGTATTGTGTGGGCACTTGGACTATATTGCAAACACAGATTATTTTACCTTAGGACCCCAAAATGGATTGGGTCCTAGGTTCTGGTTAGCTTAAAATTTCAAATGTCTACTTACAGCAGTCATGTCTGGAAGACTTGCCATTAGCACATTAGGGTAGTCCAAACAATCAATGGCAAAGTGTCTCACTGAACCACTCATGGATGATGTATCTCCTATTCATAACAACCATTAAAGAGTGCAAGCTATCACTAGCTGTCTGTTTAGAGGGGAGAGCAGCATCCTTCTTCTTATTTCTTTCAGCAAGAATCTTGCTGAGAGTTAGTCGACTAGTAGATGTACTTGGATTACTCTGAGTTTCATCAAAAGCAATATTATTTGCAGTTGACATGCTTTTAATGGCCTCATAGATAGCCAAGTCAGGCTTACTAACTTACTTATCCTTGCTCTGGGTTTTTGCTAGAAGAGCCTGAGAATAGGCTACTGTCTTATCCTTGAGTGCGGGGGCTGGAGCACCAAATAAAAATGGTCCAAAATGGGCCATTTTTATTTTCTCATGGGGAGCCTTAAATACACTCAAGCCCATGCCCTTCCTTCCTCTATAGTTGTGAGCATTTTTTGTTCACACTACTGGATCTTACAATCAACAAATGACCATATATACTCTCTTGGTCATACTTATTGGATGACAATAGAACTTTCTCAAAAGAGATATCAGGCTTAATTTTAGTTTTGCCCTTGCTCCTATTCCTTCTTCTAGTATTCCTCTCAATGTACCTTAACCCCTTCTTATTAGTTTGGGAGGTGAAGCTATCAATGAGTAACAATACTGATTTAGGTTTGGAGTACTGACCACTAGAATCATCTCTCTTAGGAGCTTATATTCAAGATCCAAGATGATCTTGTTTTTCTTACTTATGGTCTACATTTGAATAATTGAAATTGTCATTAGCTGGCTAACTCCCCTCCTCAACTGTGCTAGCAAAGGGGATGACTCCGACTGTAGGGAAGCAACTTGCTACAGGGAGACAATATCCACAACCTGTCTCTAGAAAAATCTTTTGCTCATTTTCAGAGCATCCAAAATTTCACCATATTTTTCAATCAATTGATTGACTTCATTTTCAGATTCTGAACCATCATTCCTACTAGAGGAAGGGATGCTTCAGAGACTGAGCCAAACTCATAGGTACAAGAAGAGTTAGGTATAGATCGTACCTCATTAGGAGTAGGATTATCCTGATTGTCTTCTAATTGATCTATGAGGAAGAACTCATCATCCTCTTCACAGTCACAGTCAATAAAGGATAGTGGGGCCGTGATTTCTATCCTTGCCCTATGATAGTCCTTATCCTTTTCAGCAGCAACAGTAGCAGACATCCCTATATAGGCATCATCTTCTTCTTTAGAGTTAGAAGATGCTGAGTCAGTTTGACACAACCTTTTCTCATTTATGGCAATGAAGGACTTTTTCTTCTTTCCCTTTTGATGGTAGTGCTTCTTCTCACCAGTCTCCTTTCTTTTGACTGGGCATTCAATACTGACATGCCTAGGATTGCTATAATAAAAATATATAATGTTAGAGGAAATATGTTTACTGGGTTTAGAGTCATACCTGTCTCCATTGGAGAACTTCTTCCAAGATTTATTGTGATCCTTCTTATAATGCGAGGAGGTGTAAGTTTTGTTGTTCCACTATCTCCTCCTGCTAAGCAACTTCTTGAACTGCTTAGAGAACAATACCAGTTCTCCATCTGACAGCTCATTTCCAGAGGAGCTGGGATCTGTGCTTTCTGACTTTGCAACTCTCCTTGGTGGAGAAGGAGTATTTCCCCTTCTTCTTCTAGTGGATTCAGCTCTGAAGGCCACAAAATTTCTTTGTCATGAGAACTCGTAACAACCTCTACAACTTTCTCAGAGTTTAGCTGCATCTCACGGGATAAAAGCTTACCAAAAAAATATGGAGGCGGAGTGTTGGCCACGTTACCAACTTCTCTGATGGCACAAATCTTGATATACCATTCCTTATTTAGGGATCTCGAGAACTTGTCATTCATCTGATAATTAGTGAACGGTCTGCCATAGGTGATCAAACTTTTCATTATCATGAAGAACTTTTAATAGCATTTTGCTATATAGTCCTTCTTGCCTTGTTAGAAGGCCTTATACTATATATTCAGAAGGGATTTCCTGTCATCCCTCACGTCCTAAGTCCCTTCCATGTAGAAAATAAGAGAATCCCACATCTCTTTAGTTTTCTTGCAGTGGACCATGTTCTGGAAGGTTGAGTCAACTATGACACTGATAAGTATGTTTTGTGCCCTCTTATCCATGGTTGCCAATATGACTTTATCCCAAGTCATTTTAGTATACCTCTTTCGATTCTAGACATTTGTAACTAAGACAGAGACCTTCATGGGGATGAAAGATCCTTCTTGGACTGTAATTAAGATCCTAGGATCTGAGGCTTCCATAAACAACCTGACTCTCTCTTTCCAGATCCTAAAGTTTTTCTTTCTGCAAACTTGAAGCCTTATTAAGCCCAACTCATTATGGTTCTCTCCTGAACCCATAAGGATAATCTTAAGCTACTCTTGGAGATCTGTTATGACTATTAATTCCTTTTTGAACAACTCCCTCTGATGTCACGTGAAAGTCTTAGTTTCAAGAGTAGCTTTACACCTAAAGGGGGGTTAATAGGTTTCTTAGTCTTTTGACTACTTTCTTGATTTAGTGTGTTGTAATTTAAGTTATTTGACTTGCTTTTAAGAACAGAAAATATAAAATAGGTATTTATAGTGGTTCCCCAAGGTATGGGTGCATCCACATGCCCTCTTACCTTTCTAATAGAGTGTTAGACAAGGCTAACTTCGCCAATCTCAGTTCAGAGAGCTTACAACAAAGATCCCTCAGGATCTCTCAGAATCCTCCAAGTCTTACCTCAGGCCCAATGCCCCACAACTCAGATATAAAATTTCCTACATCTTAGTGATCCTTCTGATCACCTACCTCAGACTTAATCAAAAGTCCTACACTCAAGCTAGGAGGATAGCCGACACTCAAAGAGAATAACTCTCCTACCTCAGATCTGATCAAGATCCTACCTCTGGCCAAAGGACCTAGAGCTCAGAGAATAAATCTCCTACCTCAGACCCACAACTGGATCCTACCTTAGGCACAAATTGCCTACCTCAAACACACAGGCCCTACCTCTCAGACTTTATAATTTTGGCTTACAGCTCATATATATTAAAATCCTACAGAAAGAGTAAGTTGTTGATGATTGTCTCCAAAGAGAATGTCCTTCAAGTCTGACTTTCTGGACTAAGAGGACACAACACTAACTCTGACTCCATAGAAATGATTCTCTGAGTCTACCTTTCTAGACTGAGAGAACTCATCCTTATCTTTGACTCCAAAGAAATGATTCTCTGAGCCTTCTTCTTCCTGAACTGAGAATGCTCAGTCTTATCTTTTTCACAATGGAAAGATGGGTAATCTTCAAGTTTGTTCTGCTTTTGTTGAGAAGACAATTCCAGAGCAATGACTCTAGAGAAATGATTCTCTAAGCCTTTTTTATGAACTGAGAAAACATAGCCCTGACTTCTTCACAACACCAACGAAGTACTTCTACAGGATGGTTCTACTTGTGTTGGGATGTAACTGCAGAGCTCTATTTCTTCAAGCCTTTTGTGTAGATGAGTTGACTGTAGTGGCCTTGAAGATGAATAATAGCTTAAGCTTGTTCTACTTCTTCTTCTTGCTCAGAGAGAAAGCTCTCTTACCTTGCTATTGAAGAATTTCTTCAACCACCTAACTTTAGCTTTGCTTCACCTTCAAACTCAGATAGAAAAATCTCAGAACTTCCTGTTGAAGATATATTTAATCTACAATGACTTATTTCTTCAACAACTAAAACT
This sequence comes from Platanthera zijinensis, assembly GCA_039513925.1. NCBI lineage: Eukaryota > Viridiplantae > Streptophyta > Magnoliopsida > Asparagales > Orchidaceae > Platanthera > Platanthera zijinensis. The sequence goes on from CM077092.1 coordinate 154,541,324, forward strand.
GCCTGTGAATCACAGACTAACTTTAGAACATGTTCTTGGAAAGCTTCTCCTTTGTCGAGAGGAAGAAGATGATTGGAAAAGCTCTATCTTACTTTTCTCTTTCAAAGCTATCTTTCTTCTTACCTCTTTACTCTGCTTTTGTATACCGTCAATCATTGGCTCTATGCGTAGTGTTGACCGCTAGAATGGGAAACTGTAGCACAACTTTTGCATTAACTGCAGTACTAAAGGCAAGTGGCACCTTTTGTCTTCTAGCAAGCAAAACCCACGATATTTGAATTCCTACTGACGTGAGAATGATTAAACTCCAATGTACTTAGCAAATTTCAGACAATCTACATAGGCGTTGAGTGAATCTTTGTCACTCAATGCAAAAACACTTAGCAGAATTCTGCATCTCAAGGAATTGTGTGAACCTTCATCACACAATGCATATAGACATTTATAGTCTAATTGTATAGGTGTTGAGTGAGCCTTCATCACTCAATGCATCTTGACTTCTACAGTCTCACTGAATTGGCACTGAGTGAGACATCATCACTCGACACTTTTGGACTTACTAGAATTTTCTTTGTATGAAGGCATTGAGTGCAGCTTCTTTACTCAATGCTGTCTGCCTTTGCCTAGCTTCTTGATGAGGCGTTGAGTGGGATGTCTTTACTCAACGCTTCTGTCATTAGGCTTTCTGTTAAGTAGGCATTGCGTAAACAATCTTCACTCAACGCTTTCCACCTTAGACAGAATCCTTTTTGAGTATGCGTTGAGTGAACTGCATTCACTCAACGCTTCTGTCCTTAGATAGATTTCTTAACAGCAACATTGCGGCTTTGACTGCATGTAGTTCTTTCAATGCTTTTGGCCTCTTGGCGTTGAGTGAACTACCTTCACTCGACACTTCTGTACTTAGCTAGATTTCTGCTTTGCCAGCATCCTTTCTTGAGTCCAACTAGTATTGTGACCCTAACATCATGTATAATCATGGTATAGTAGACAACCTGCATACAATTAACTTGAACATACATCAAATACAATTATGCACTTAGCATTTATGGTGATGCCTCTTCAAATTTTGGGAACATTGAAGGGTAATATACACAACAACTTTGCTTGACTCTCCTGAGCCAGCAACAATCTCTCTCGAACAGTGCCTATAGTCGAATTTGCATCTTCGACCTCTTTACGCTTATATAGCTTCAATTTGCCTGTTTTCGCACAAACTAAAGGAGTATGGCACTTCCTACCATATAAAGCTTCGAAGGGGCACCAATTGAATGCTAGCCTGATAGATATTATTGTAGGCAAACTTGATCATATAGAGATGGTCTTCCCACCTCTTCCTGAAATTCAATGCACGCAGACAGAGCATATCCTCCATTGTTTTGTTGGTCCTCTCGGCCTGACTATCCGTCTGCGGATGAATGGTCATAATGAGCTTAGGTTCAGTACCCAACAACTGATGGATTAGCCTCTAAACACTCGAAGTATAGTGCCCCTCTTGGTAACTGACGATGGTACAGGGCACACCGTAAAAATGTATTATGTTGTCAACATAAAACTTTGTCAATTTCTCAACTGAATCGTCCTTCTTATTCAGTATGAAGTGCGATACTTTTGTCAACCGATCAATGATCACACACTCAAAAACATTCCAACTCTGGGATCTCGGTAACCCATGCACAAAATCCATAGATATATCTTTGAACTTCCACACTAGAATAGGCAATGACTTCAACAAACTACCAGGTTTCTGACATTGAGCTTTTACCAAGGCACTTGTATGGCACTTCGCCAAGCAAAGAGCTATATCTTTCCTTAAACCTGAGCACTATAACATCTTTTTCATGTCCTTATACATTTTTGTTCTCCCTGGGTGGATTGAGTATTTTGTAAAGTGTGCCTCATACATCAACTCCTCCCGCAACTTCCCAACATTTGGGACACACAAGAGACCGTCCTTTCTCAAAAGACAATCCTCCAACGAGAATTGGTTCTTTTACCCATCCATTGCATAATGCTTCATACTGTCATCGAGTTCCATTGCTTGTTGAATCCTGTCCGCGAAGTCATATTGCGTCTCTGTCCAGTTCAAGCATGAATTTGTAGTGGCATTCTTATCAATATAAGAAATATCTAAGACCTCCAACTCTTGGATCAGACACTCAACATGAATTTGTAGCAAACTTGCCCGTATAGGAGTCCTACGACTTAAGGCATCTGCGACCACATTTCCCTTCCCAAGAGTGTAATGTATCTTGAAGGTGTAGTATCCGTGGAACTTAATCCACCTGCATTGTCACATATTCGGATATTTCTTATCTATTAAATACCTAAGGCTCTCATGGTCCGTGAATATGTCAACTTTCATGCCATACAAGTAGTGAAGCCATAACTTAAGTGCAAAAATCACAGCTGCCAACTCCAAGTCGTGGACTGGATAGTTTTGCTCGTGCACTTTCAACTGGCATGAGCCATAAGCTATAACCTTTCTCAACTGTAGAAGAATGCACCCTAAGTTGCTCCCTGAAGCTTCACTATAAATTTCATAGCCGTCTATACCACATGGCTAACTCAAGATAGGCGCTGTAGTCAAACAACTCTTTAACTCCTCAAAAGCTCGTTCGCACTCAGGCATCAAAACAAACTTCTGATATTTCCTAATCAGTGTGGTGAGAGGTAAGGCTACCCACAAAAAGTTATCCACAATGCGTCTGTAGTAGCAAGCAAGTCAAAGGAAGATCCTGACTTTCGCTATAGTAGTTAGAATACGCCACTCTCGTATCACAACAATCTTCGCCAGATCCACTGCAATACCCTGTCCACTAACCACATGGCCAAGAAAAGCCACCGACGACCGCCTAAACTCACACTTTGAGAACTTGGCATAGAGTTTATTCCTCATCAGGGTGTGCAAAACCATCCTCAAGTGATTTGCATGATCTTCTAATGATTGAGAGTACACTAATATGTAACTAATAAATACGATCACAAATCGATCTAAGTACTCCAAAAAATTCTGATGCATCAAGTCCATTAATACTGATGGCGTGTTTGTTAGCCCAAACGGCATTACCGTGAACTCATAGTTATAATATCATGTACCGAAATATGTCTTTGGAATGTCACATTCCCTAATCCGCAACTTGTAATAGCCAGGCTTTAAATCTAGCTTCGAATAGATAGTCGATTCCACCTCTTGATCAAATAATTCTTCAATCTGTGGAATCGAATACTTATTTTTCTCCGTCAGCTTGTTCAATTCTCGATAATCAATGCATAGATGCAAGCTTCTGTCATTCTTCTTCACAAAAAGGACCAGTGCACTCCAAGATGACATACATGAACGTATATAGCCATGCTCTAGTAATTCTTGTAATTGAACTTTTAATTCCGCAATCTCCTTTGGCGCTACTCGATACGGTGAGCGGGCCTAGGTTTCACCCATAAAACCAACTCAATAGTAATGTCAAAGTCTTGTTGGCGGGATCCCGAGGAGATCTTTAGGAAACACATCTGTATAATCTTACACAATAGGAACGTCACTCAAACAAGGCTTCGACTCTACAACCTCCAACTAGGTGAAAAACAATTTCATGCCCCTTCAATCTCCTTGACTACCTGGAGAGTAGACATCAATATCTTACTTGATCCTCATATACCAACAAACTTAGTCTTGCATTCGGTGTTCATCCCAAGGTGAATTCCTTAGATTTGCAATCTATATAAGCTCAATGCTCCAAGAACCAGTCCATGCCAAAGATTATATCAAACTCAGATATTGGATGTACGAATGCTTTCAATCTAAAATCCTGACCTCCTATCCGTACCTCAACACAGCAAGATCTATCCATAAACATCAAACATCCGTTAGGTAAAAGAACTCTTAATCTATCTGTTGACAGAAGAGTAGGCACTCTGATCCACAATACGAAGTTCTCAGATAGAACTGAATGAGAAGCAACTGTATCGAACAGTTCTATCGTTAGATAATCCCGAAAAAGGACAAAGCCTGTACCAATTGAGATATACACAAGTAATTCACAAGGTATAAATATAAAACGTGAAAACAATATATAACTTGTACCTATGATGACATCAGCCTGTTTAATGGCCTCCTATTGGCCAAGATTGTATACCCTTGGTTGAGTTGGAGCATATTGGGATGCAGTGGACTCTACCACTTTTCCATTTTCATCATATGATCCTCTTGCCTTCTTATTCATCCTTGGAAGGCCACTAATAAACTAACAAGCAAAATTACCTAGCTTGCCACAAGTGTAACATGTATGAGTGCATTCCCCAGACGTTGCTCCAGAAGGAATAGTTGATTGAGTCTGTCCAGAAGACTTGGACTTCTTATTCCATTTCCAAAAATGCCATTTTGATGATGTCAACACTTTGAACTCCAGCTTTTTCACAGCTTTGTCATTCCTACCCTGCACCCTCTTCATGTCCTACTCCAATGAACGAGCCGTATTAGCCAATATTTGAAAACCTTGATTCATCGGACCTGAAAGAAGCAACCTCAGATCATCCCGCAACCACTCATAGAACTGATTGGTCTTATGCTCCTCGTCAGCAAAAGTGGATCCAGCATAACGTCCTAACCTAGTGAACTCATGCAAGTAGTTATCTACACTACTCTCGCCCTGAGTCAAGCAATGGATCTCATTCTCTATGGCAAGAAAAATGAAGATGGTTTGCCAAAAATAATCTTGAAAAATCGTCCATCGAGATCTCAGATTGTCGTGTACATGAAAAGTGGTGTAACTCCAACTCGTCCCACCAAAGCTGAGCCACTCCCTCCAATAGGAATATGGACAAGGTTATCTTCTGCCCCTCCTTTGTTTCAATCGCCATCAATACTCTCTTGACATGGGAAAGCTTGCCCTCCTCCTGCATTGGGGATCCTGCTCTCGTGATGGTAAGAGGACTAAAACTCATAAAGTTCCTCAACTGCCTTTCTGTTGCTTGCCTTTCAACCAAAGTCTCAACAAGCATTTTCCTAGTAGCTATAGTCTCAACAACACCATTCTCAACCGGTACCATTACAGGTCATGCCTTCCCAGTCGGCTGTGCATTTATCATGGCAAAAACTGCCTTAGTGACTAAGCATATCATTTTCGCTGAAGGGGGATGTATGGGTACATCAGCTGGTGGTGTACTATCCACAAAACCTTGGGGTTCAAACTACCCTGCACCACTTTCAGTCACCTTATAAGTGTAAAATACACAATTGAGTGATTACTCATAAGGAAAACAATGACCAATAGGAATGTGCAGGATCCTCAAATATATATATTATAAATCCTAAGTAGACATTCTTGAGTTCATTTTTGTTATAACGGTAATCACATACACGTGCTCGCCACCCCGCAAAATAATTCAACCATGAAATTGCAGAAGGAAGACCGAGACAAGAAGCTAATACCAAATTATAACACCTTCGTTCGTTAATGTAGAGTATAATAGAAGGTTCGGCCGGGGCCCAACACCATATGCAACGGACAGTCAGCAGAGCTACATGTGAATATATAAGCTACTAAATGAATCCTAACTTAAAGCATTCTAGCATAAGCTTCATGGGTTATTAGAACTCAAGTAACAAAGAATGTCCACTAATGTACCACATAGGAATGTTATACAAAATACACCAAAAGTGCGGCCCTAAGGCCTTACAATTGTTCTTCAAAAGAGTAATTTACAAACATTAGCATGCAGGTCGGTCACACTTGAAAAACTATAACAAGTTCTTCGCTTGGATATTTGAGGCCAGCATAGCATCAAATGGTTACAACCCGCTATCTCCCGCTCAGCTCTCCAGCACCTACACAGGGACATTCCACCATAAAGGTGGCAAACAAGGCAACAGTCAGCTTTAGCTGACCAATTTATAACGACCCTACCCCATTTTCGGGATAGTGGAATTCTTTCCCTACAAGCATAGATTCATATATAGATATATCACACAAATGTACAAATTAAGGACAATTCAATATATAACAAATGTTTGCATCAACTGCCAAACATTTCGTGCACTTAGGGCACATTATCGGTGTACTAGAATTCCAATACCCACCACCGTCCAAAAGTCCCGGACCTGACGGTCAACATTAAGCATTCTTAGCCTTGTAAATAACCACGTTATAGCCACGACTCCCCCCTATGCCAATGTTAATTGCTTTGTACTTTAGGTCTATTTAACTGAACCACATAGAGCAAGTACAGTTCAGTGTTTTCTCATTTCTCAAATAGCCTTGTCATCACCAAAAGCCGAAACCTTTGTTCGTGGCCAATCTACATGACGCGAGTCAGCCTCCCCTTTTCGTAATTCAAAACATAACAAACGTTATGTACAATGGCTCTCTAGGCCTTCAAAGCTGGGCACCCAGGCTCATAACTCATCTGCTAGCCAAACGTTCTCCAAGAGACAGGCTTTGCAAGAACATAGGTATTTGGGATCTATTGTCAGGGATAGATGTTACCGCATGGCGTTAATAACCGAACATCTCTATTTGTCTCCAGACTTATCCACAACTGGAACATCTTTATAGAAAAACTTGCAGTATCCTAAAGTGCTAGAAACATGACTTTCACAACATATAGCTCACCAATAGCCATCACCAACGATATCCACTATCGCTTGATGATACCCATAGTTATCAAAACCATGGTATTCTCTTGGTATTTTCTTGGAGCGCAACTCCAGTACTTCCTGCTACTCAATTAACACGCACAACCCCTCAGAATACATAACTACATGGTTATTCTCGGAGTATTCTCCGACATGCAAATCAAAACATCACCAATCCAGACCAACCTGTCCTGATGGGCTTCTCACAGCATGCCTATTTTGTATTACGATTTTCGGATTCAATATGCAAGACTACCCAGAGATATCACGTATCAACCCATCACAATTACCCTTACTCTCCACCCTTTGGTGGGGAATTCCATGCACATTCAAAAGTAGGACTTCACTTGTCCATGAAGGAAGATCGTTACCCTCGTTGATCGCTTAGGAGCCATTCTCTTGCCTTTGATCCAGATAGAACTGATTACCACAACTTCCTTTTTGCATATTTTGTTTCGACTCATGATTTCAATCATATGAACATCTCCTCTATAAGGATAGAACACCCTTACTCTTGCTTCCTGGATTTCGCTTCTCCTTCCTCCAGAATAAAGAGATAGAGAGTGTGTGAATGAGAAAATATAAAACAAATCTCATCCAATTCCTTTATTAGGAAGCTACCATCGCGCGATATATGCTACCTCCATGTGGGAACACGCCCGTGTTCCCAACCCATGGCCTTTTCGGGACAAAATGGAATACTGCAGCCAGCCAACCCGTGTCATGAAGAACAAAACGGCCGTGTTCATCAACACGGCTGTGTCGGTACAACCCATCCGGCATTGCTGTGTCGCTCAAAAACTATCTCAGTCTTACTAACACGTGGTCAACTACAACCGCGCGATAAATCACAACCTCCCTATGGTAGGTTCTAATTGCTTCGTCCATTGCATCAAGTGCGTCATGTGCGTCGAGTGCGTTGAGTGCGTTGAGTGCATCGAGTGTTATCGTCGTGCGTTACCTTTCTACTAACACGCAACACCTACCTGAAATAAAGGTTGAATAAATTCATTTGGGTACCTCCGGCGTTAACAGACCCGCATGGAAGTAACTTAAGAAACCAACTCCTTCCCATTTTCAGGATTTTTGGGGTATTACAATCTAAGTAGATGAGGAACGATAATATAAACCTCTTCCTGTATTGGGGGATGAAGTGGTTCAAGGACTTATTAGTCCTACAAGCTACTTGCTTGATACTCGTTGTGATTGAGATGTGATAGGATTTGTTAGTCCTCCGAGCTGGAGGATTGGTGTGATTATAGTTTGAGGAGGTGATACTTTTCATGTGCATTCTCAGTGGTAGGTCTTAAGTAATAGCCAAGTCATCACATCGATGGTAGTATGCTGACTTGACAAGTCGTTAAGGTCTAGGGGGATAACTTAATCTGGGGTCGTGGTGACATTTTCCTAAGGACTTATCATTTAGTTGTTAAGACTGGTATATTCCATCACTAGGTATGTAGAGACTCGATATTACACTAGAGATGGGTACAAAAGCTTATAGAGGGTTAGGTCTGGTAGTGTGTATACCCACATGGGAGTGGGGAAGTGCCAGATCCCCACCCACAATTTGACTATGATGGGGGTGCCCGAGAGGTTAGCTATCTTTAAAGTGGGAACAAAAGGTTTTACTCACAGAGTCGACTTGTGTGGGTAAACTGCACCTGTATGAAGCATAGAATAATCATTGCATTGCATAGCATAACATTCATTTATTGTAGATCCTCATCATATAAATTAGTATGGGTTCATTTATATGATGAGTTATATTACCGGAAACCGTAACTTATAAGTTTGTTTGAGAATTCATATAAGTTATGATACTCTTCTGTGATGGTAGTAGTTTACCTTACTTTAATATACTTAGTTTACCTATATCGCACTTTACATACTACTTCTTACTACATAGTTACTTACTGCTTTTTACTGCTTAGTTACTTACTTCTTACTTCCAACCTATTTACTTCTAGCATAGAGTTTTACATATATACTACTAGTTAGAGCCATATCACCTGCTATTCTAAACAGCTTTGTTGTCCTCCTCTTTATTCCTCCCATTATAGTGCCTAGGATTTGCGATTGTATGGCAAGGATGACGTTACTTTGTGTATGTGACTAACAGTCAGTGGACCACAACATTTTAAGAGCGCGTGGATTTGAATCAGCAGTACCACCCAGAGGACCAGTAGCTCGAGAAGGCAAGACTTGAGGAGCATTTTTCACGCACTACTACTACTACTGGATGTCAGATTGATGAGTGTTCTTATTATCTTCCTCATTATAGTGTAGAATAAGAAAGTGTGTTCTTCATTTACACATGTACTGGGCTTAAGCTCTAATTAGTCTTTCATGTTTATCTAATTACTGGACTATCTATTAATTTTTTTATATATATACTATTCTGGACTTGGTTTTCATTTACTTCTTTTCTTGTTGACTAGTGTGATATGATCATACTTGCTGGCAAGATCAACATCTTGTAGTGGAGACTAACCCGTGTGTTGGTGTCACTCCAAGGCGGCGATTCTATATATAAAATCTTCCCTCGGCCATGCCCAATTACCAAGAGGGGGATTATACATAAGAAACCAGGCTCATCAAGTCCACTAGACCACATCTACTAGCCAAGTCAATGTACTCCTATCATTGAGACGACTAAGGCAGTACCAAAGACCCGCCACACTATATACACATGTAAGTGTCTCATCTCAACATCCGAGCCAATAGCTCGTAGGACTATCAAGTAATCCACATACATCGGTATCACTACACCTTTTCATAATCGAGCATATAGCTCCCAAGAATAACCAGTCCTTAACATAACTCATCATCATATGGGATGATGTTTACAGATTATGTAGTTCTCCTATAATTACTATATTTTCTTAGTTATTAGGTATACTTAATGATTAAGTGTGAATCTTGAACTTCTTGAGGTCCACCAGACGAAGGGGTCGCAGCGATACCAGGAAGTAGAATGGGATGAAGACCGAACCTCCTTTTCTCTAGATATTTATTCTTATAAGTGGCTACCCTTATTCAAACCGTCTCTCAATATTACATTATCATAAGATGGTTTGTGTTTCTTATAGGGGGAGACGATCTATCGCCAGACTCCAAGTCTAGCAACTCCCCTTAGTGCCATATAAAGGCGAACTCAATACTTCATTGTGACTTACACTAAGACTTAAACAGAAGTCTATGACACACCAAATGCCACTAAATCAATTAGGGTTAACTCTTATGATCACATTTAGTTCATTATGTTAAGGTGTGACTTGGAACTAAAATAATGATGAAAATATAGTACCAATGTTCTTAAAAAATCATCAATTTTTATAAGCTGATATAAATGATGTCCTACTGATATGTCTAAATTTCATTCAATTCCCAAGTGAACATGATGGTCTAATCACTACATCAATCTTTTGTTAAACACAAACCATCACTCAATTTGTACTAGTTATGATCTAAAAGATGAAACTATCATATTCTTTGGCCAAATGATCTAATATTAATACCAAATAATTATCTTGAGATAATTATGAGATGGTTAGAAATTCAGAAATTTTCTAATTAATTTGTCCATAAATAAAATTCTCAAATTATGTGACACAGGCCATTTTACACATGAAGGACTAATTTCAATTCTCGAATTATTCTAAATAAATTATCATAGGTACATATTGAAAAAATAATGTGATGAAAAAAGTTTCATAAAAATTCCTCCTAAACCAAAACCCTAAACTCTAAGCCCTAATTTTTGTCTATAATTTTAGAAGGTGAATATTAATCCTCAAATGCCACTTTCCAAAAGAAGTACCTAAATTAACTTTCTAAAAATTCCAAAAAAGTACCAAATGTTTCGATGCTACCAAAATAATCTAACCAGAACCTTAGAATTTTCCAGAATGTCTAGACCATAAATAATGCAAACATACATAAGAATGATAAATGAAATTTAATTGTATTACTCAAGGTGAATGACTTCCAAAAATTCTAATAAAATTACATGAGTTGTAATATGATATAATATAGTATGCGACCAAAAATTAAAAATTTTCTAATTCATTTGGATACTTTGGTTTCATAAATTTAATTTGTGTAATATTCACCATTAATTAAATACCTGGAATTTTTAACTCCAAAAATCAAAATATCACCAGAGATGATACATTTCATCATAATATGTGCATGTCATAAATTCCATTTACGTTCATCAAGTCATTGGTGATAAAATCACAAAACACATATTTGTGTTATATGCACACCAAATTTCATTACCTATATTTTCATGCAAGTAGAATACACCTAGATGTAGAGCTCAAAATTGTCTCCACTTTTGACTAGAACCTTAGGATAATATAATCTACATACCACACAAGATTTGAGTCAATTTGTCTTGGTCTACACTCTTAAATTTTATGTATGAAAATCATATTTTTGGTCAAACTATAGAAAATTGTTGCCCATAATTTTTGATATTTGGAAAGGGGGTGTGTCCTGGGTATATACATGCATGGACAAAATATTAGGCTCATGCACTCATCCATCTGAAGTATATTCACATTTTAGTGGTTCACGCTCCCTTAGGAAACATCTCAGAAAAATGGTATTTATGGCGATGTAAGGCTCCAAATGATGTGATTAATAATCCTATGACAAGAAGACAATAAGGTCTATAATGCTTGCCAAGTAATTTTCCTAAAACAATATCTAAGAGGCCTAAAATGAGTTTGAAATTGCTATATAATGTGTGATAGAATAAATAATTATATTATTATTTCTCTGTCCTGAAGAATGCAGTTTCTACACGAATTTAGAAGCTGATCCATAAAAAACTGTTAATCTCCTTCCTTTAGCCGATGGCTAGTTTGTCCAGAACTTTAAACATTGATATATCCCTCTAGGGACCTTCATTTTACATGGAATCAAGGGCATTAGCTTTCTCTTGAGTAGATGAACAAGTGTGAATGATTTTTCAAAAGAATGGTAGACAGAATCTAAATTTTTGGCATGGACTCCTTCTCTGTTTCAGCCATGGAATTTTGAAATCAAAACCTCAATTGAGGCTCTATTCTCATCACCAAATGATCTAAGTTACTAGCATAGAGGGAGTGAGGAGGAAACACACCTCGATCTGGCCTTGACTATGGTTGTGGAGTCGGTTGGCCATGGAATTTTCTTCCTCTGATGAGCTTGCCCAGTCACTTTATTATCCACCAAATGTAGCAATGCAAGAGTCAATTTCAACTCCTCTCCTTCTTCTAGAGAAGATGGAAGGATCAATTTGAGGAGGGGGCTTAATGGTGAAAAGCCATTAATGGGGAATTTTTGCCAAGGTGAAACTCTATGAATTTCCCCTCCTACTGATATGGAGAGGCTACAAAATAGATGGTAACTTCCTAGGGAGTTGAGAGGATGTATTTGGAATAGAGTCGGGTTCCCATTGGTGTTCAAAACCATAAATGTGCCTTGATTCCTCTTCCCAAAATTGACAAAAACATAAATCCAACATGACATGTCATCTTAACTCAATTTTAAAAGTCAAGGGGGTTTAAACTAATGGTGGGCTATAGGATGGGTTGCCTATCTAGGTCTTGGTCCATGTAAATTAATCAATTTCCTTAATTTTTCATTTTAGGACTATTTTAACTATGGTTGACTCTAATGGTTGACTTGGTCAACCAATGGTGGGGTTGACTAAATTGGGTGGTCATTTGTCTTATGGCACCATTCCATGTTGATTGGGTCAGGGTGGGGTCTTCATTGGGCTAATTAATCCATAAGGCGTGGGTTTGACCTAAATTAGCCTAAGTTTGACTTTGGTCAAATTGGACGAATTGGTTGACCCATTCATGGGACTTTTGTACATTTGATCCCTAATGATCTTAGAAGATTGGAGATGTGGTCAATTTAACAAATTGAAGACCAATTGGACCTTGATTGTGTTGAATTGGGCAATGTTGATCAAGAGTTGACTTAGATCAAATTGACCAATTTGGTCGACCAATTCATGGGGTCTATATTCAATTGGGTCTCACTTAGGGTTAGATACATAGTGGTCAGGTCAATTTGTTCTTCTGAGTTCAATTTGAGGGAAATTTGACCTAAGTTGATTTGTGCTCTCTAATGAGCATTATGTGAGTTTCACCTTAACTCAATAAGTACTAGGGTCCCCTCCTTGCCCTAACTCACATGGCCCACCACATGTCATGCCATAACACACTCTGGGGGTCTAGTAGGAATGGGGATGTTACAAGGGATAATATACCGCAGTAGCCCAATAAAATGAGCTTCGGCCTCCAGTTTGTCTCCTCGCTGAATATATGCATGTACCTGTAGGACATACACATTATAAACACACAGAAGACTAGATCAAATATATCATGGAAATAATTCTTATCAAACCAAGAGATGTGGAATGCGTGTTCCAACAGTTCCTTGATTTGTGTAAGCTCACTTTCTCCCTTCGTCTATCTAGCAGAGTGCATGCTTTAACAACTTTAACCAAAAACTTAGATCAAACTCAGATTATACAACTCAAACTAAAAAACCCTAGCTTAGGAGTACTAGATTGACAACTAGCTTAGATCCCCTAGCTCAAAATCCTATACTCGGAATCCACAATAGGAATCCTACCTCAAGTTTAAAAAAGAATCCCACCATAGGTCAAACAAGACCTTACACCTAGATTTTAGGGAAATCCTTCAACAATAGTTGTTTATAAATTTTTTACAAAATTTCATAAAGTCAAAATATAGGTTGATATGATTGTTCATTCATCTTGAAGCTTGATGGAGAATGGATTCAACATGATCTTTTATTAGAGAACTTGAATGATGGCTTCAATAAAATATACATCTCTTAACTTTAGAAGACCAAGCGGCTAGTTGTTGAGGAGAAAAATTAAGAAAGAAATAGCAACCTTGAACCAATCATCCTTGAGAAGATTAATGAATTTTTTCTTGTGAACTTTGTCTTCTCAACCTTGAGCTTTCAGATGGAAGAATCAGATAGTGACAATGACTATGAGCTTCTGATTTGATAGATTCAAATGGTTGATTAGGGCTTGCGTTTGTTGCACCTTCATATTTATATTGAGTGCAAATTCTAAAGACTATAATTGACCTTTTATAAGATCTATACATGTGTCCAAGATAGCTTTAAGATTCAACATAAACACTGACATTAATTTTTTTAATCTGTGAATTAATATTCAAAACAACATATCTAGGAGATATGCTTATTGTCTGGGTAATTTGAATGTTGTTTTCACTAAATTGTTATATTCTGTATGATATGGATACTCTCTGCATGATCCTTACATTATTGAACCTCTTTAGCTGATATAGCAGTCATCTAGCTAATATAAACTTATCTAGTTGACTAGCTCACTTTTTAGATTTCAAATAAGTTCATCAACTCCGCTAGTCGATGTAGTGAACTCCTAGGCAACAAAATATTTACAATAGTTTTAGCTAATGATACTTTAAGTTGATACACTCCTTCAGTATCAATTCTAGTCCATGTGCTGACCTTATAGGTGATATTCTAAACTCCTATGTGATATGTTGAGCTTCTAATCGATATAACATCTAGAATCATTTTGATCGAGTAAATTTCAGTTATCAGCCGAAGCTTCTATGTGACATAGAATACCTCTAGGATATATAAGATATTCTAGGCTATATAACACACTTTTATCAAACCCTGCACTCTTCTAGACTATACAACACTCTTCAAGGCTATATAACCTCTTCTGGGCGATACAGTGATCTTTTACCCAATATAGGCATTGTTCTAGGATATAGAGTTTTCTTTAAGGGGATATAGAAATTTTTTAATAAGGTGAGTCAAGGCAATTGCCTTGATGTCTAGCTAATATTTTATTTACATTAATTCTTGTATTCAAGAGATATCTAGTCGAGTCAACCTGATACCTCTATAGGATCCGCTAGATGTCTAATTGATATTTTATATTGGTTAATTCTTATCTTTTAAAATTTTGTTCCTTTACTCAAATAAACTTTGTGGAACTTTGATAATGATGATTATGAGTGAGTGATAAGTCTAACATTATCAAGATCATAGGTTAACTTGGTGGTTTATACAATGAGGGATTACAAAGGCAAAACTTTATCTATTGAAAATAAGTGTAGCCCTATATTATCCTTGAAAAAATTGAATACCTAAAAAATAACAAAACTAAACGCATACAAAAAATACATAGTGTGTTCATGTTTATCACGTGGACTTCTTAAAATCAAGAACATTATGCAAAAATTTTCTAACAGACATCTAGTCGATATAATGTATATCGACTAGACCAATTCTGTGTCGAATATATATTATTGACTAGATAGTTTTTGTGTTTATAGACTAGACAATATCATCTCTATAGTGTGTGTATGTGTGTGTGTGTGTCGAATAGACAGTGTTGTCTAGATAATGTGTGTCGGCTAAACAATATCAGCTAGACTTTAAGTTGATATAGTATATATATTGACTTTATTGGGCACTTTGCTTTAATCGACTGAAATATTTATAGACTAGGCCTCGGGTCAATCGACTTGATTGTGTTAAAATTTGTGAACTGCAGAAGAAGGGAAACCAGGTGCAGGAACACTCAAACAAAAACCAATCCAAGTAAACCAGATGCACTAGAAGAGAAAGACTCTTATATTATAAAAAATCTTTAAAGATGAGGCATACATAACGAGACATGATTCGCTGATGTACCCGATGGAAGCAATACAACAAAGTACAAATCTAGTTGTGCGGTTGATAGTTCGTTTTGTAGTCTAAGCTATTAGGGTATTTTCTAGTTTATAATGTGCAAATAATGTCTTGTATGCTTATATTTTGACTTCCTTATGTATATATTATTGTCGCTAATGTTTTCTTCTCTTTTTCCAGGTTTCCAGAAATTTTGGCCAAAAATGCCCTGACACGCCCCCTTGACACGCCCTCCCTGGGCGTGTCATAGGGCGTGATACCCAATCCCGAGGAAGTCTGCTGCCAGATCTAACATAACGAGAAAAACCGCTGTCACGCCCTCCTAACACGCCCTCCCTGGGCATTTCACAAGGCGTGTCACCCTCATCCCAAAGCCTGCTGCCACATTTAAAGATTTTCCATTATTGCACATCAACAGTACTAACACGCCCCCCTACATGGGCATCTCCTTGGCATGTTCAACCTTTTCCGAAGACTGATGGATTTCCGACCATTGATTGAGACTTGACGTGCCTTACACGCCCCCCTACACGGGCGTTACCCAGGACATGTCAACCATCGTACAGAAGCAATCATCCTTCCCGCCAGAATCTAGAGCTCGAGGTTAACCCCGGACGTGTCACGTCCCCCTGACACGCCCTCCCCGGGCATGTCACAGGGCGTGACCAACCCATGATTTTTGCATATAAATACAAGGCCACCCTTGCATTCCAGAGGAGTTTGGGTCGAGAGAGGAGGTGCTGCCCTTTTGTTTACTTGTGTTTTTTCATTCTTTTTCTCCACCTCTCTCTCTTTCTAATTTTAGTTTTTCTTATCCCTAGTTTATTTTAAGCTTTTGTAATAGCTTTGGAAATTAATTTAGTAGTTTAATGTAATGCTAGCATAGTTTCATTTCCATGCGATTGTAATTTTTCTTCCAAGTGTAGCTCTCTTTTATTATCAATATAAAGTGCCCTTTCAATTTGTGTTCTTAATGCACTTCTACTCATCCCTCCTCCTCCACTTTCCCATGATTAACTAATCCTCCTTATACTCGATCTTGATGATCCGAGGTTTGAGTTGATTAAGTTATGATGCTTTTAATTTACTTTTTCTTTTTAGGGTTTAGTCCTTCGAATTACTCTTGATTTTTCATGTTTGGAGTTATATCATCGATATATAGTTTACATTTCTATTTTCACTCTTAGCTAGTCAAGAGGTTCGTAGTTTGAAGTGAACACTCAAGAGTAAAGAGAGTTACACGCACCCCTCAAGAGAGACAGACGTCCAAATCTCCCTAATTGGAGTGAAATCCAATAGTGGGGTTCACCTCGTAAAGCGAGCTTTAGGCCTCCGATTTGGACGAGAGTTCGGTCCGACATTCCTAAACTCAGTTGGGCACGAATTCGAGAAAAGCGCATTCAAGCTTTAGAAACCTCCACGGTCAAGGACCTTTACCCTATTAAGTTAGGTTTTTTTATCGCATTTTTAGTCAACTCTTACCGAGGTGATTCTCTATCGAGTGCTTTTCCATTTCATTATTCCAACCCATCGTTGTAATCATTTTTATTAGCTCTCTATTTAACTGCAATTAGTTCTCTTTTTAGTGTAATATTTCCTTTCTTAAGTGCATTAATTTTTCCCTTAGCAAACCCTAAAGCCATCCTTCGATAAGATAAAAGTTTTCGTGTGAGTAGGTTTACTCAACAGTTCCCGGATTTCAATAAGACACTTTTGTCCCCTTTCTACAGTTCGATAGGTATACTTGCATAGTTGGATTGCTAGTTCAGCTCTCTTTTTCTCGACATCAAGTTTTTGGCGCCGTTACCGGGGAGCAAATTTTGTTGATAATTTGAAAACACGAACCTATTACTTTTATCATTTCTCTTACTCATCCTCTTTCTAAAAATTTAAAAATCCAAAAATATTAACGCTCTTAATAGAAACCCGCTACAAAATTTTTCTACACCACCTAACTCTCTTGAAAAGGGCAAAGTGGCTTAAATACAACTATCTTGTCTAGTACCATGCGAACCTTCATTAGGTAGCCCTTGGGAAGTTCGGGAGTTAAAACATAAAAAAACCTATTTCAAAATTTTTTTCTTAGCTTCTCTTTTTTCTAGTTTAATTATTTCTCTTTCTTTAACTTCTCTTATTTTAATGCATGACCCGCAGCAGTCCGTCGGTTATTTTGGACTTGGACCACGAAATTGAGTGTACTCTTCAGAGAAGATTGCGATTTCAAGGCCCTACTCCCCAAATACCTGTTAAGGATTCCGAGTCATTTTCCACTTTAAGAATGGAAGAACCTCATGTGGAGGAAGTCGTATATAGGACTATGTCCTATTATACACGACCGAATCTAGAGGGAACAGAATCAAGCATCGTTCGCCCTGCTATTTGATGAGTCCATATTTTATACCTATTTGCGGACTCATCTGGGCTCATTTTCTTGTCTTTGCACACCGTTTAGCGTCATTTGCACTCCTTTTGGTTCGCTACGGTTTTCCACGCCCTGTGCACCTTTTTAGCCCATTTTCTGTGCTTGTGTGCATTTACTTTCTTGCTATGTTTATCACTGTTTGATGTGGCTGCCACGATCGATGTCCCGTGCAGTTTTCCTGCAGGTTTGGGGATCGTGAGGGCATTCGGGATAGGCGTTTCACTATTTTGGCAAAGGAGTCAGTGGTCGTGCGTTTTTACCCACGCACGGCCATCGACCTCCTAGCGCACGATCACTGATCGTGCGCAGCCCGGTCTCATTTGTGAAAACTCTGTCTTGAACCTTCCGCACGATCACTTGCCATACCGCGCACGACCACTGCTCGTGCGCCGACGATCGTGCGCAGTCATACCCATTTTGCAAAAGACTGTCTGGCTATTTCCGTACGATCATCAGCATTGCCTCGCACGATCACTGATCGTGCGCTGCTGATCGTGCGCGGCCACTGATTTTCTGATGCAGGTCTACAGGTTGCTCACGCACGGGCGCTGACCTTGGTCGCGCACGACCACTGGTCGTGCGCCAGTGGTCGTGCGCCCTATTTATTCTACAAGCTATAAATACGATGTTCCGCGAATTAGGGTGAGAGCATCGTTACGGAACCTTCGCCAGTCCGCCGTTTCGCCCTCCAGCAGTCCCATTCACCTCCACCTTCATTCCTATCAATGGGAGGACCTTCTCCAGTGATTCCGAAGCATTTCGCATCCTCCGGCGATCCTCCCGGCCATTGAAGCATTCTTCTCTGAGCTTTCCAGCAAGGAAGAAGACGAAGTATACCTAGAGAACGGAGTAACAGGCCCTCGAGGTGACAGCTCGGTGGTACCGGAAGCCCTCCTCGGACTGCGCTTGGAAGCAGATTGACAACCAGCACCTCCGGCCAACAACCGCGGTGGATCTTCAATCTCGTGGTTTTGCATTTTCTCTCTTTTCTTGT
Organism: Platanthera zijinensis; assembly: GCA_039513925.1. Lineage (NCBI taxonomy): Eukaryota > Viridiplantae > Streptophyta > Magnoliopsida > Asparagales > Orchidaceae > Platanthera > Platanthera zijinensis. The sequence goes on from CM077092.1 coordinate 154,560,110, forward strand.
TGTATGGAATGTTTGTGCTTGTAATGAACATCAACTTCTAGTGTTATTTCGTTTGGTTGTGTTTCATCTAGCTTTAGAGATTTATTCTTTGATGCGCCTCGCTCCATCTCGCTCCACTCCACACGTTCGTTTCACTCAAGCTCGCTTCGCACTAATCACCTCACTCGCTAGACTTCCGTCCACTCGTCAACCGAAGTACGGCATCGCGGCCGCTACATCCATCTCGCCTTGAGAAGCGGTGATTGCGACCCGCATAGTTTACATTAGTGTAATCGGTCGTAAGACCACCAACCAAAGCCCTTTCTTTTTCTGTTTATTTCAATTAACTCTCATAACGATAGTTTTAGAGTCTAAATCGTTCGACGCCAATTGCATTCCTCGAGAGACCGACATCCGGGGATTCATTCCCAACTTTATTACTTGTGCGACCGGTACGCTTGCCGTATTTTACGCGCATCAAGTTTTTGGCGCCGTTGCTGGGGAATGCAACTGTTGAACGATCATGATTTCTGGAAGTATTGGTATAAGAGTTAGAGTTTTTTGATTTTTGTTTCTTTGATTTGTTGCTTCAGTGGATGCAGGGACGTGCTGCAAGAGATCTCGTTGCTTACGATCCCGAAATCGAGCGAACTTTTCGTGCGCAAAGGCGTGCCGCTGCAATTGATCCAATCATAATGGGAGACCAGTTGAACAATGACAACGGAGTTCGTGTTGGAGGGAACCTCCATGATAACCGTAACGGGGATGAGAATGAGGTGCATCCGCCGCATGTCCGAACCATGAGAGATTACACTACCCCCACTGTTGGGAGCATTTACCTTGGGTTTGGACCGGCGATCGCAAACCAACAGTTCGAGATCAAACCGGCAATTCTTAACATCATCCGGAACAACGCACAGTTCTCCGGACTGGCTACAGAGGATGCCCATCTACACTTGGCAGACTTCTCAGAAATCTGTGCCACTTTCTGTTATGCTGGGATTCCTGACGATACGGTCAAGCTCCGTCTCTTCCCCTTCTCTCTACGTGACAAGGCCAAGTCATGGCTTCATTCCCTTCCTCCTGGAACATCCACAACCTGGGAGGCTCTTACCACAAAGTTTCTAGCTAAATTCCATCCGGTTGACCGTATTGTGAGTTTGAGATGCGCCATCGCTAATTTCCGGCAAAATGACCAAGAGAGTTTGGCGGAAGTCTGGGAGCGCTTCAATGAGTTGCTGCGGAAGTGCCCCAATCACGGATTCCAAACGTGGAATCTCGTGGAATGCTTCTACTTCTCCATCGAACCTCAACACCGCGCCATGATTGATGCCGCCTCTGGTGGAACAATTATGAACCTTGCTCCTGAGGATGCTTTGAGAGTTCTGTAGGACACCGCCACGCACAGCGCCTTTTGGACCGCAGGAAGGAATACCCCCCGTGGGACAAGTGGAATCTTTGCTGTGGAAGCATCAAGGCCCGCTGCTGCTGCTCCGGTGTTGGCCATCTCATGTCAAGGATGCGGAGGTACCGATCATCATAGCTTTGAGTGCCCTGGAGCGGAGGTAATGTATGACCCCGCCTTCTCCAATGAAACCGTTAATTTTATCGCAAATCAAAACAGGGGCGCGCCATATGGAAATGCTTATAATCCGGGTGCGAGAAATCACCCGAATTTCTCGTGGAATCAAAACGCACCGGGCCAACGATGGAAACCGGGGCAGCATCAATATGATGCCTCCGCCTCCGGAAGCCAGCCGCGGCCACCCCACCCGAATTATCCTCAAGGCCCCCCCGCCGAAAAAACCAATTCTTTGGCTCAAATGTTTGAAAAATTTATTGAAGTTTCCCAAACAAACATGACAAATCAAGCCGCTTCAATGCGTAAGCTCGAGGCACAGTTGGGCCAATTGGCTCAGATGGTCTCCGAGCGCACGCTTGGTACTCTCCCAAACAACACTGAAAAAATCCCCATGAACAAGGAAAAGCCTTGGGGAGGGAAGGCTGGGGAATACCAACGAACTCGTGATTAGCTGCTTGATTAACAACGTTGAAACTACTGCTTTATGTGATTCCGGGGCATCCAGCAACATCCTCACTTTGCAGGATGTCACGAAGATGCAACTGCAAATAAACACCGAAGACCGAAAATCACTTATTCTAGCTAATGGTAATGTGGTAGATACTGATGGTGGTGTGAGGGAAGTTGATATCGAGGTTAATGGCAAACATTTTACCACTGCTTTTCAGGTCATGGGACCAGAAGAAAATGACTCCATTCCGATACTTGGTGTCCCATTTCTGACGGCCAGTGGCGCATCCCTGGATTTCTCCCAAGGATGCGTCACCTGGACGGCTGATGATTGCACCCTCGATGATACTTCCGTACACTCCTCTCTTGTTCGAAATGACGTTTCACTACGTAGTGCAGATCTCAAGGAAGATTTCGGAGTCCCAGCTTTGAAGGCAACCCTTGCAGATGAGAAAACCAAGGGAGGATTGACCGAGATGACCGATGAGAAGAATAACTTAGCGACCGCGAAGATGTTTGAGCGCCCCAAAGACACGGTGAACGCGCCACTTCCCACCGATGCTGTTGTGGAGCATGACACTTCTAGTTACATGCGGGAGAAATCCCTAGACTGTTATTCGTGTAATAATATTCATGACTCTATTAAGCGTTCTGTCGCTTGGGCTGATCCGATCGCCATCACGGTGCCGGAAATGATGCCATCGATTGTAAAATTTGGGAAAACTGTGAAATCCACTCCTTGGAGGTCTCCATCGGTTGAGAAGCTGAAGGAGGCCAAACGCTTGCGTGATAAGCGTTATTCTTCCTTCCAAGCGTTTGCGCACCATCTGAGCAAGGGGAAATCCCCTCCTCATGATCCTATGAAAAGTTCTGCCTCTCCTTCGCTCTCCACCGAGAAGACTTACCACAAATCGGCATATAGCTGATTGCCGCTCTGCCTCGTGTTTCCTGCTTATTTTCCTTGCTGCTTTGGAACATTTTGAGCTTTATTTTATTTTGCTGCATAAACATTATATACAACTTGCTAATACAGGTATTTGGTCCACCTTAAGGACGGTAAACAAAAGGGCTATTCGGGAGACAACCCAAGCTTGGACCTTTTGGTCCCCTTGTTTATGTTTTATTTTATTTTATGCTTTCTATCTTTTTGTATTTTCTATTGTTCGGCCTAATTCGCAGGTTCAGCTTATCTTTTGTGCGATGCAGCACTTCCCGCGAATCATCATGCAATCTTCTGGCATGCTCCCCTCTTTGGAGCATTGGTACTCTCTCTCGCTTCAGATTTCATTTTCTGGTTGAATGTTTATTTTTCTTGCTTATGTTTTCATTCAAGTCTGGGGGAAGAGCCGCTTGTGCACTCCACGAGCACATTTAATTTCGCATGCCAGTAGTTTTCCTTTTTCGCTTCATTATGTTAGATTCCTGTTGCACACCACTGCACCCACTTGAGCGCGAGCTTAGCGGTTTGCGTGTCACGAGTTGAACCTGTATCTTTGTTCGATTTGGAAAATTTCTGTGCTAGTTGAGGATTGTGCGACGGAGTAAAATGTTGGCCTTGCTGTGTTTCTCGTCAACTGCTCTCGTTTTGTGTAGGAATTTGAGTAGATTTAATTTTTCTGTATGCTTATAGTTTATATTTTTCTATCTGCGTAAATTCTTTTATTCTACTCAAAAGTTGGTGAATCCGGTGTGAATCAAACGGTAGCGTAGGAATGTGTGTAGCCGCCACTAGACTCGTATTGCTTGAGTCGGGAGGAAGGATTATCCTTCTCGGTTGCTAAGAACTTGCCCCAAGCTATTCTTGAAGCATTGGTACACGTTAGTCTAACGTGAGAGTGATGTAGGCCACCCTTTGGCCCGGTTGAGCTTTGTACCCATTCCTAACATCGCCCTTGCTAGCCCCTTTGTGCCTACCCTTCCTTTTGATTCAGCCCACTATATTCGCCAAAGCCTCATAGCCAATCCTAGTCGCACACCCAAGTCGAGCTTAGTGTTTTATATTTTTATGTTGGGTTGTGATTTGGTGTTTTTATTTGTGATATGTGGTTGTGCCCAAAAGAATAATGTGCTGATTTTGTAAAAAGAAAATATTTAAAGGAGAAAAAGAAAAAAAAAAGAGAAAGAAAAAGTTTGATTGAAAATCTTTATTTGAGGAGATTTGGATTTGGAGTAGGCGGTGCACACACCCATGTTGTAAAAGTTAAGTCTGGGGGTGTGGTGCACCCGTGTTTATTTTGTGGGCAGCGGGTACTAGTTTTTGTACGTTAGCTCCTTTGGGTTAGGTGCATACCCTTCATGTTTATCCTTGTTTTCCTCACCGTAACCCAAGCCCCATTATTACCCGAAGTCCTACGGACTTGCGCTTGAGTTGACTAGTGCCGTGGAGAGAGTGCGAACGGGCAAGCTTATGGTTTCCGACATTGGTGGATTCCTTTGGGGGTAATCTTGAGCCCCGGTCTTCGGCAATGCTTACCTTAGTGGCCTGTCTACTTTCTCCCTGCGTAGGACCGGCTGATTCACCGTGATTCCACTTTTGAGTAATAATAAATTTTTGTTACGCATTGTGAAAAATATAAAATATTTTGTATACTTAAGAATTCCCTCTACTTTATTTTTATGCACGCGAGCATGCGACTTCGCATGGTACTCCGTTTGGCAATTTCTTTTTTAGCTAGTTCATTTTTCCCCGTCTGCTTAGGTTTTGTTTGCTCGGGACGCGCAAATAGTTAAGTCTGGGGGTGTGATGAGTCCATATTTTATACCTATTTGCGGACTCATCTGGGCTCATTTTCTTGTCTTTGCACACCGTTTAGCGTCATTTGCACTCCTTTTGGTTCGCTACGGTTTTCCACGCCCTGTGCACCTTTTTAGCCCATTTTCTGTGCTTGTGTGCATTTACTTTCTTGCTATGTTTATCACTGTTTACTGTGGCTGCCACGATCGATGTCCCGTGCAGTTTTCCTGCAGGTTTGGGGATCGTGAGGGCATTCGGGATAGGCGTTTCACTATTTTTGGCAAAGGAGTCAGTGGTCGTGCGTTTTTACCCACGCACGACCATCGACCTCCTAGCGCACGATCACTGATCGTGCGCAGCCCGGTCTCATTTGTGAAAACTCTGTCTTGAACCTTCCGCACGATCACTTGCCATACCGCGCACGACCACTGCTCGTGCGCCGACGATCGTGCGCAGTCATACCCATTTTGCAAAAGACTGTCTGGCTATTTCCGCACGATCATCAGCATTGCCTCGCACGATCACTGATCGTGTGCTGCTGATCGTGCGCGGCCACTGATTTTCTGATGCAGGTCTACAGGTTGCTCACGCACGGGCGCTGACCTTGGTCGCGCACGACCACTGGTCGTGCGCCAGTGGTCGTGCACCCTATTTATTCTGCAAGCTATAAATACGCTATTCCGCGAATTAGGGCAAGAGCATCGTTACGGAACCTTCGCCAGTCCGCCGTTTCGCCCTCCAGCCATCCCATTCACCTCCACCTTCATTCCTATCAACGGGAGGACCTTCTCCGGTGATTCCGAAGCATTTCGCATCCTCCGGCGATCCTCCCGGCCATTGAAGCATTCTTCTCCGAGCTTTCCACCAAGGAAGAAGACGAAGCATACCTAGAGAACGGAGTAACAGGCCCTCGAGGTGACAGCTCGGTGGTACCGGAAGCCCTCCTCGGACTGCGCTTGGAAGCGGATTGACAACCCGCACCTCCGGCCAACAACCGCGGTGGATCTTCAATCTCGTGGTTTTGCATTTTCTCTCTTTTCTTGTTGTATGGAATGTTTGTGCTTGTAATGAACATCAACTTCTAGTGTTATTTCGTTTGGTTGTGTTTCATCTAGCTTTAGAGATTTATTCTTTGATGCGCCTCGCTCCATCTCGCTCCACTCCACACGTTCGTTTCACTCAAGCTCGCTTCGCACTAATCACCTCACTCGCTAGACTTCCGTCCACTCGTCAACCGAAGTACGGCATCGCGGCCGCTACATCCATCTCGCCTTGAGAAGCGGTGATTGCGACCCGCATAGTTTACATTAGTGTAATCGGTCGTAAGACCACCAACCAAAGCCCCTTTCTTTTTCTGTTTATTTCAATTAACTCTCATAACGATAGTTTTAGAGTCTAAATCGTTCGACGCCAATTGCATTCCTCGAGAGACCGACATCCGGGGATTCATTCCCAACTTTATTACTTGTGCGACCGGTACGCTTGCCTTATTTTACGCGCATCACTATTGCTAAAAATAATTTCGAACTAAAGCCTACCATAATTAAAATTATGCAGCAGTATGTGCAATATGACGGACTTCAAGATGAAGATCCAAACGCACATATAGCAAGCTTTCTTCAGATTTGTGACAGTTTCAAGATAAATGGTGTCATAAATGATGCTATTAGGCTAAGATTATTTCCTTTCTCCCTAAGAACCAAAGCTAAACGATGGTTGATGACTCTGCTAAGCGGGAGCATCACCACTTGGCAATAATTAACTGAAAAATTTTTGACGATGTATTTTCCGCCAGCTAAAATTGCAAATCTTAGGAACGATATTTCTGCCTTTGGACAAATAGACTTTGAAACTTTATATGAAATATGGGAAAGATTTAAAGAACTGTTAAGATGATGCGCCCATCATGTGCTGCCTGTATGGTTACAAGTGCAGACGTTTTATAACGGGCTAAATCAAAACACAAAGTAAATGATAGACGCAGCTTCCAGTGGTACTTTAAACCGCAAAACCCCGAAAGCAGCTCTTGAGCTTTTCGAGGACATGGCCATGAACACCTATCAGTGGAATTTTCCTAGGTCCCGCCTAAACAAACCTGCAGGTATATTTTAAGTGGACAACGTCTCTCATCTTGTTCTATAAGTGGAAATTTTAAGTAAAAAAATTACGGAGATGACTGCTGCTTCCGCCCCTCAAGTTTGTGAATCATCAACTCCTGCTCTAAAACAATTAGATTATGTTAATAATATGCCTAGAAATGCTTTTAATAATTTTTCTGCTGCAAATTTTCATGCTCCTGGTTTTACTTTTCCGAATAGTTTTAATCTTACTATACGGAACCACCCGAATTTTTTATGGAGTAATCCTTCGAACGCAATGCGCCCGCCACCACAAAATGATTTTTCTTCACCACCTCCACCTCTTCAAAAATATCCAAAACATCCAATCTTGGAGGAGTTACTTCCTAAATATATAACCTCAAATGACGCTACTATAAGAACCTTAACCGGAAGTGTTAAAAATCTAGAAAATCATTTAGGACAACTCGCAAAAATTAATTCTGAGCGACCCGCAGGGTCTCATCATTCCAATACCGAGCCCAACCCAAGAGATCAAGTGAAAACTATAACTCTTCTGAGTGGGAAGCAAGTTTCTGGTATGGTTAGCGAAGATCCGAGGCAAGCTCCACTCCCGTTTTGAAAATTCCACAACCTACTGAAAAAGAAGTTATCACTCCGCTCTCTGTTTTAGAAAAAGATCTTGCTCCACCACCTATTTTTAAAAATGATCCAACTCCAACATACCCTTCCCAACTTAACAAACAACGTCTAGATGATCAATATACCCGCTTCTTGGAAATGTCTAAGAAAATCCTCATAAATATGCCTTTCCATGAAGCTATCTCCCAAATGCCGAAGTATGTTAAGTATCTTAAGGACCTTCTTACTAAAAAGAAGAAGTTAGAGAACTTGTCACATGTTATGCTAAATGCCAAGTGCTCTGCGATCTTGACTAATGGCTTACCAAAGATGATCAGTGATCCGGTTAGTTTTTCAATTCCATGTAACTTTGGTGATCTTTTTGTCAAGCACGCATTGGCCAACTTAGGTGTGAGTATCAACCTAATGCCTAACTCGTTATTTAAGAAGTTAGGAATTGGTAGCCTCAACCCCATGCATATGAGTATCCAGCTTGCAGATCGATCTATTATGCATCCGTTAGGAATAGTGGAGGATGTTCTAGTCAAAGTCGATAAATTCATCTTCCTAGTGGATTTCATCATATTTGACCTCAAAGAAGACGTCGAGGCTCCCCTGATCCTTGGCCGACCCTTCCTTGGCACCTCCCTAGCTATTATTGACGTAAGCAATGGTAAACTCTTCCATCGAGTAGGCGATGATGAAGGAACCTTCTCTATCACCCCTTCGATGAAAAATACCTTGGAGAATGACGACTCCTATTTCTTCTTAGATGCCTTAAGTGATGAATCTTCCTACTGCCCTTCTGATTGTGAAAATGAATTTTCGTATTTTTGTCCTCCCTCTACACTTCCAATGGAATCTCTGCAAGAAGCCTCCATGGCCACTTGCCCCACCCCCTTTAATTTTCCACATAAAAAAGTCTACGAAGACATAGTTTTTGAAAAAGAAAGAAATTCTAAAACCTCGTATGAAGAACCCCCTACCCTAGAATTAAAAGAACCACCTGAACATCTCAAGTATGCCTTCTTAGAAAAAAATTCCAAACTTCTAGTGATAGTTTTAGCCTTCTTATCTTAAGTGCAAACTCCTTCTCGTTTTACTTAAGCATCGCCGAGCTATTGCCTGGCAGATATCTGATATCAAGGGCATAAGCCCATCTTTCTGCACTCATAAAATATTAATGGAAGATAATTCACGTAACTCCATCCAACCTAAGCACCGTATAAATCCAAACATGAAAGAAGTCAGAAAAGGCGAGGTGATGAAACTCTTAGACGCAGGAATTATCAATCCAATATCCGTTAGTAAGTGGGTTAGTCCTGTTCATGTAGTGCCAAAAAGGGAGGGATAACTGTAGTTGTAAATGAAAATAATGATTTTATCCTGACACGGATGGTGACGGGGTGGAGAATGTGTATTGACTATCATAAGTTAAACGACGCCACCCGCAAGGACAACTTTCCCTTACCGTTCATCGATCAAATCTTAGAGCAATTATCCCGCCATATCTTTTATGTTTTCTCAATGGTCTCTCAGGGTATTTTCAAATAGCCATCTCTCCCGAGAGATAAGAGAAAACTACTTTTACTTGTCCCTTCGGCACCTTCGCAAACCAAATAATGTCGTTTGGATTTTGCAATGCGCCAGCTACATTCCAGCGATGTATGCTCGGTAGCTTCGACAAGTACGTAGAAAGAATTATGGAGGTATTCATGGATGATTTTTCTGTGTTCGGCGATGCCTTTTATAGTTGCTTAGAAAATCTAGAAAAAGTCTTAGAAAGATGCGAAGAAACTAAGATTGCCCTAAATTGGGAAAAATGCCATTTTATGGCGAGGGAAGGTTTAGTTTTGGGTCATTAGATTTTTGCGAGAGGAATTGAAGTAGATATTTCTAAAATAGAAGTTATCGAGAAGATTCCGCCGCCTACGAATGTCAAAGCTATAAGAAGTTTCCTAGGTCACGCTAGTTTCTACCGCCGGTTCATAAAAGACTTCTCCAAAATCATCAACCCTCTTACTCAGCTCTTAGAAAAATACACCCCATTTATTTTTGATGAACTTTGTCTGTCTGCCTTTGAATTAATTAAAGAAAAGTTAATTAACACCCCCATTATGAGTGCTCCAGTGTTCGACCTTTCTTTTTAAATTATGTGCGATGCGAGTAGTTTCGCGGTGGGAGCAATACTAGGACAACGAATTTCTATAAACTTCCACCCCATCAATTATGCAAGTAAAACACTTACATCGGCACAAGAGAATTACACCACAACCGAGAAGGAGCTCCTAGCTTTCATGTTCGCTTTTGATAAAATCTGCCCTTATATTACACTTTAAAAAATTATCGTTTTTACGGACCACTCGGCCCTTAAATATCTTCTCGCTAAGACGGATGCCAAGCCGCCCCTGATTCGCGGGGTCTTACTCCTCAAGGAGTTTGACTTATAGATCCGTGATAAGTGAGGTTCCAAGAATTTGGCCGCCGACCATCTCTCCCAATTAGATAATCCATATATTGAAAATTTAGATGAAAAATCTTTTAATGATTATTTTACTGATGAAAATATGCTTTCAATTAACACTTCACCTTCTCCTTTGTTTGCACACATAGCCAAATATTTATTGGCTCGTGTGCTCCCAAAAGAGTTCTCCTCTCAACAAAAGAAGAAATTCTTTTGTGAGTTGAATAACTATTTTTGGGAGGACCCGCATCTTTTCAGAGTCTGTGTGGACCAAGTGATAAGGAGATGTGTCTCTTTTTTGATGAAGGTTAAGATATTTTAAAACATTTCCACGAAGGACCGATTGGTGGTCACTATCAAGCTGCTCGCACCGCTCACAAGGTGCTTTGCACGGGTTTTTACGGTCCTTGCCTGTTTAATGACGTGTTAGCCTTTATGAGTAGGTGTGAGAGTTGCCAACAGTCGGCAATATTTCCAATAAAAATGAAATGCCGCAAAATTACTTCCTTCAGTGCGAAGTTTTCGACCTCTAAGGAATTGATTTTGTTGGCCCCCTCCTTCTAGCTTCGGGAATAAGTATATATTAGTTGCCGTAGATTATGTTTCTCGATGGGATGAGGCGCAAACTCTTCCTATTAACGATGCCCGAGTCGTAATTACTTTCTTAAAAAAATAATTTTCTCGATTTGGAATGCCATGAGCCATCGTTAGCGATAGGGGTTCTCATTTTTGTAATGCACAGTTTTCTAAAATCCATATTAAATACGGCATTACGCATAAGCTTTCAACTGTCTACCACCCCCAAACTAATGGACATGTCGAAGTAGTGAATAGAGAGATTAAAAGAATATTATAAAAGACGGTTTCAACTTCTAGGAAAGACTTGTCAGCAAAATTAGACGATGCTCTATGGGCCTACCGAATAGCGTACAAAAATGCCATCTGATGTACGCCGTATCGGTTGGTTTATGGAAAGTCATGTCATTTACCCGTAGAATTAGAACACCGCGCTTTTTAGGACTTGCGATTTTTAAATTTCGATCCCCACTCTGTCGGCGACCTTAGAAAATTTCACACTTAAAGTACTAGACGAGTGGCACTTTTACGCATATGAAAACAACAAATTTTATAAAGAGCGAACGAAATGTTTTCATTACAAGCACTTAAGGCACCCAAAAACATTTAAGCCGGGCGACCAAGTTCTTCTTTATAATTCTCATTTATGATTATTTCCTGGAAAGTTAAAGAAACGATTGTCTGGGCCATTTTCTGTTCTAATAGTTTTTCCTTATGGTGCTGATTTAATTTCACACCCTGATAAGGGTGATTTCAAAGTAAATGGACAGCGTCTTAAACTCTATTTTTCTTGTGATGATGATGTCAGTCCAAACAATGTTAAGTTTCTTCTACACGAACTATAACTATCTTAAGACTATTTGTTTTTGTTAAAACTTTATTTATTATTTTTGGACAATAATCTTTTGGTCAATATTATTTTGTTGCGTCGAGCTCAAAGGACGTTTTAAACAAAGGGCGCTCTTGGGAGGAAACCCAAGTTATTTTTCTATTTCCATTATTTTACACTATTTTTCCCCGGATGACTACGACAAGCTGAAGCTTCTGCGATCGCCTGCTCCAACGCCGCTGATTCAATCATGAAGTCCAAAGAAAACATTTCACGAAGATCCAAACCGCAAGCATTGGGGAGCGGCATCACTCAACTTTGGCGACGCATAAATCCGAGGAAGTACCTATTTTTCAATTCTGTACTTTAATTTCTCTTTTAAATTCTCTCTTTACCCTCCTTTCTCCATTGAGGACAATGTCCATTTTAATCTTGGGGGAGGATTTCCTCCTTCTTTTTGCCTTTTGTTTATATTTTAAAAATCTCAAAAAAAGATAATATCTTTAAAAAACCAAAAAAAGAGAATATTTCAAAAAAAAATATATTATGCTAATTTTGGTTTTTCAATAGTATCCCTTATTTTTGTTTTGTTTTTCCCAAAATCCCATATAAACAACTTAACTAACTATAATTTTTCTAATCGGTCTTTTTGATTATGTTTCACAAGTAAAATATTGACCATGCTGTGTTTCTAATTCACGGTTGTATGTTAACGTGAAATATTTTTTCTAAAACTCGCATTTTTATTATGGTTTCGTTCTTTATTTTCTTTACTTTCTTAAAAATATTTCATCAACTATTTTCTTTTTCTTTTTTGGATAATTTTTGTAAAGTCGACTTATGATTAGCGTAGTAGATGTGAACGATCTATGTCACCTATTATTTCTATTTTCAAGATAATTTCATCAATCTTCTTTTATTATCTAGAACTTGCTTTTTGAAAATTTTCAAAACTGTTCTTTAGATAAATTTAAAAGCTTGAAAATTATTTAGGTGGTTTTTTTTGTTTGAGCCTTCTTGCCAACCTAAAATTTTTTATCCCTAGTTAGCTGCTTTTGAGCCTTTTTCCAATTTCAATTGATATCTCCACTTATCATTTCATCTTCACCAAAGCCAAATTTTATAACCTATCTAATCACACTATCCTTTTTGAGTTTCATTTAAAAAATTTTCCTGATTATGATAGGTTATTTTGTGATATTTTTGGAGAAGTTTTTTAAAAAGTATGCTCAAAAGAAGTGTTTACCTTATTTTGACCAATTTTAAAATGGAAAAAAAAATTATTTTTTGCCTTTATTTTGAAAAAGAAAGAAAATGGAAAATAAAAAAAAGAAAGAAAACAATATTTTATTTTTGAAACTCTTTGTTTTGGTTTAGTATGATTTTTAAAAGCCTCCTTGTTTATCTTTGAATTCCACTCCTTATCATAATCCTAAACCAAACGTTTCGGTCCTAATAAGTCCCTTTTATTCATGCTTTTGAATTTTATTTATTAGCTAAGTAAAGAAGAAAAGTAAATAAGTATCAGTTTTGGATTTAAATTTAGATTTTTGTTATTTAATTGATATAGTCATAATGTGTTGCTTTGATCTAGTAACAACTCAATGCATTTTTCATTTTGTTGCTTTGCTTAAATCTATTTAAAGAAATTTGTTAAAATTTTGGATGCTTTATTTTCATTAGTAAAGTTTATAAATTGTAAATCATGTTTAAATAATTGTTTTAGGTTTACGTTTTAACTTCTCCCTATTATGAATTTCGCATAGTACTTGTATAGGCATAATTAGAACATTTTCATTAGTCACCTTTTATGATTACCTAGTTTTTATATCTTTGCTTGGGGACAAACAAAGCTTAAGCTTTGTGGAATTTGATAGTTCGTTTTGTGTTCTGAACTATTAGGGTATTTTATAGTTTATAATTTGCAAATCATGTCTTGTATGCTAATATTTTGACTTCCTTATGTATATATTATTGCAGCTAATGTTTTCTTCTCTTTTTGCAGGTTTTTAGAAATTTTGGCCAAAAATGCCCTGACACCCAATGACACGCCCTCCCTGGGCGTGTCATAGGGCGTGTTACCCGATACCAAGGAAGTCTACTGCTAGATCCAACATAACGAGAAAAACCGTTGGCACGCCCCCCTGACACGCCCTCACTAGGCTTGTCACAGGGCATGTAACCCTCATCCTGAAGCCTCCTACAGCATTTAAAGATTTTCTGTTGCTGCACGTTAATTGTATTAACACGCCCCACTACACGGGCGTGTCCCTAGGCGTGTTCAACCTTTTCCGAAGACTGATGGATTTCAGACCAATGATTGAGACTTGACGTGCCTTACACGCCCCACTACACGGGCGTTACCCAGGGCGTGTCCACCATCGTACAGAAGTAATCATCCTTCCCGCCAGAATCCAGAGCCCGAGGTCAACCCCCTACGTGTCACTCCCCCCTAACACGCCCTCCCCGGGCATTTCATAGGGCGTGACCAACCCGATATTTTTGCCTATAAATACAAGTCCACCCCTTGCATTCCAGTGGAGTTTGGGTTGAGAGGGGAGGTTCTGCCCTTTTGTTTACTTGTGTTTTTTCATGCTTTTTTTCTCCCCCTCTTTCTCTCTCTTTCTCATTTTAGTTTAATATAATTCTAGCATTGTTTCATTTCCATGCAATTGTAATTTTTCTTTCAAGTGTAGCTCTCTTTCATTATCAATATAAAGTGCCCTTTCAATTTGTGTTCTTAATGCTCTTCTACTAATCCCTCCTCCTCTACTTATCCATGATTAAATAATCCTCCTTTTACTCGATCTTGATGATTCGAGGTTCGGGTTGATTATGTTATGATGCTTTGAATTTACTGTTTCTTTTTAGGGTTTAGGCCTTCGAATTACTCTTGATTTTTCATGTTTGGAGTTATTAGATCGATATATAATTTCCATTTCTTTTTTCACTTTTAGCTAGCCGAGAGGCTCGTAGTTTGAAGTGAACACACACGAATTAAGAGAGTTGCACACACCCCTCGAGAGAGGCAGAAGTCCAAATATCCCGGATTAGTGTAAAATCCAATAGTGGGGTTCACCGCGTAAAGCGAGTTTTAGGCCTCCAATTTGGACGAGAGTTCGGTCGGACATTCCTAAACATAGTTCGGCATGACTTTGAGAGAAGCACGTTCAAGCTTTAGGAAACTCCACGGTCAAGGACCTTTACCCAATTAGGTTAGGTTTTTTTTATAGTATTTTTAGTCAACTCTTGCCGAGGTGATTCTCGATCGAGTGATTTTCCATTTCATTGTTCCAACCCTTCGTCGTAATCATTTTATTAGCTCTCTATTTAACTACAATAAGTTCTCTTTTTAGTGTAATATTTCCTTTTTTAAGTGCATTTAGTTTTCCATTAGCAAACCCTAAAGCAATCCTTCGATAAGATAATAGTTTTTGTGTTAGTAGGTATACTCAACAGTTTCTGGATTTCAATACGACCCTTGTGTCCCCTAGCTACAGTTCGATGGATATACTTGCCTAGTTGGATTGCTCGTTCGACTCTCTTTTTCGCGACATCAGCGGTCTCAATGAGTAACCGTTGACTCTAGCGAGCTTCCTACAGAGTACGTTGAAGCCGCTAAGTCGCCAAACCGCAAGCTACGCGTATGGACAGCCCGTTATTCCAATGCTGAAAAAACTCTCTTCACTAATCCGCAAGCCGCCTAACCACGAGGTCGCCTAGCCGCCAGATCCACGAGAATAGCTTCTGCTGAACTGAACAGGCTGCCAGAAGCGGACAACTTATTGAGCTTGGAAAGGATTCCCAAAGAGAGAAGACCGCCTAGCCATAAGTCGTGACCTGCTGCTAACTTCTATTTGTAACTGCAGGGTCCGCACTGATCCCTGACTAAAGTCATAACCAATCCTTCCTTCTCAACACTTTCCACATAATCTACAAAGAAGAAAATCAGTCATCTCCTTCAACTCAGGCGAATACTAAAATTTGCTAGAAACAACTATCCGAGCTTACTTACTATTCATTCGCTTGTAATGTTAATGTGATAGGGGGTCCTATTTATTGGCGCGGAGATGAGTGTGATCACCGCCCTAGCCGATAGGATCAACACAATATCTCACGACGAGAATTGAGAGTATCCGCACAGCTGTTGAAAAAAAGCTAGACTGCCTGTCTCGAACTACCAAGGCTGGTTAGAAATCGTATCGTCCTTGTCTGAACAGGGTTAAGTCAGACTTGTCCTCCACACAAGCAGACCCTGTTGAAACTCCACAAGTCCGGACAAAAGCAGACACAGCTCCTGTCTGCATGCCTCTAAAGACTTTAATCCAGTCCTCACACTCCGAGACCGCAACTAGAGCACACAAGTCTGACAGCTATAGAACTCGGCGGACATTGAAATTAGTCCACGCTAACCGCGTGATCTCTAAGACTGAGTACACCTAGACTTAGTATAAATCCAGACCAAGTCCACACCACTAGCCATCCCTAGTGCGAACATAGTACCAGCAGATATGAGGGCTAGTCCAAACAAACTAGGAAACTCAAGTACGAGTACACATAAACCGACAAACTGCACGGTTACACCAAACTGCTCCAGAGCGAGATCAAGGCACCGGTCTAGCCAATCTCCATAGCTCCAATCCAGTCTGCAACCCCCGACTCAATGAACTCCGTGGATAACCATCCTATCCTGGTTGTTGATGCGCGGAAATGCACACCACCAGTTAACCCATCGTGGCTTGAATGCAATTATCTACTGGCAATTATCTACTGGCGAACTAGAGAAAGCAGAGTCGTGAGCCACGACAACAACATACTTCACCCATCGTGGCTTGAATGCCTCTCTTGCGATGGGATTTCCTTTGATTGCAAAAAGATTGGTTACAAGTTGAGGAAAGAAAGCTTAACGGAGAGCAAGTTGGAGACCGCAAAGTCTTAGATTCGAGTCAACAACCTTTATAGGTTTATGGCTCGAGTCAGCGTGTGTTGGGTGCACCGCTCCCCCTAATTTATAGGTTTGGGGGCCTACCCAAATGGGCAGTGCTAAAATAACCGGTTGCTCGGGGTATAGGAGAACCGGGCAGCGGTGACGTGAATCAAAAATGAAGACAAGCAGTCCGCGCAAGAGGGGTGGACTGGGATCGCGAGATGGAGATTCCATCTAGCTGTAGGGCGCGATTGTGGCTGAAGGTCTGCGACCTGTGTGGACTTACTCTTGAGTCTGCTTGAAGAGCTGGAGGATGATCTGGAAGCTGATCAACTGAGGCTGGACGGACTGGGAGTACTAGAGGCTCGAGTCCGCCGCTAAAGGAGGTCAACTGGAAATCCGGCTAGGCGACTTGGACGGACTAGGAACTGAATCCGCCACTGGGGAGCCTTGGATTCTACATGGTCTTGACGACTTGAGCGGAATGCTGAAACCGAGTCCACCGAAAGAGGAGGAGGATCTGTCCTGCTGAACATGTTGTGGATTTTGGGGTTAAAATAATCCCCACACATTTTCAAGTTTCAGAAATTTTCGAAAATGTTTCTTTAACCGCCGAGTCCGTAACCCTCATAAATGCTGCCAGCGCTATAAATACCGCTGGAAACTCTGCATTCTGACAAAACTGCCTGCGCCACGAGTTAGTTTTCACCCCTTGCAGTCTAAACTTTTCAGTCTTGAAAGGCAAGGCTTGGATCATTCTTTGGCAGCCTTGCTTCAAGGACAGAGAAGCCCAAGGGGAACACAAGGACCAAGAAGGTTGTTAACCAGAGTGGGTCTCCTATCTGCCACATAGGGGAAAGCTCACATAAGGGACAGGAGAGGACTGACTCAGTCCGCAATTCCAATGATTCTGAACATGAGAAGTCTGTGAATGTCACTATTGCTCAACATCTGCCATCAAAAAGCGCGGATAGAATGTCGAATCCGCCATTAATTTCCGACCAGAACCCTGTGAACTCAACAGGTTTGGAAATACACCCTTCTGCCTCTATAACTTATATGATGCGGATTGACATGGACCAAGAAGTTTCGTCACTAGAAATTCGGCAGCTGGTGGTTAACACTGAACCGAAGAAGCGACCTACTGAAGAGAAAATCGAGGAGCAAGCTGAAGTGCATGCTGAAGAACAAGCCCAAGAACAAGCTGAAGAACCAGCTGAAGAACTAGTGTCCTCCTTAGCTCTAGTTGTCTTCGATCTGAATATAGTCCGTGAGAGTCTGCTGGACTCGCAGCAGGTCGCGACTGTCTTGGAGAAAAAGGATCCTGAGAAGAAGATGAGGAAAAGGGACAAGTCCATAATTGCTGAGCGAGATGAGATGAAGTTGTGAGCTCGAAAGGAGTAAAATGTCTCTGTACGGACTGGGGAGGCGAGCTTGCAATACAGGCTGCTAGAAAAGGATGTTCCAGATGTTGGCTTAGTTACTCCAGATGCCCCGATCCTGGGAAACGACTCCCTGTAGTCGGTCAGTTTGTTTACCACTGAAATACTAAACACTATCGATAACAAGCAGCTCGCTGATATGAGTAATCTCTGCTTGAGGTGTTGCAGTCTTATTTTGAGATAATAGGTGAAAAAACTGCGGATTCCCCCTCTATGCCTGCGGATGAAGGAAGAGAGACAATAGTTAAGGAGCAGCTAGCCATCATGAAGGCAAATTTGAGGCTATCTCTGAAAAGCAAGATGCGGACATGCGAGCTGAGGATTTGTTGACTGCAACTTAACTAATGCGGTAAGGTAAACTATAACCGACGCATAGGCGTTTTCAGAGTAAGTGTCTTTATAAATCTCCTCCGCAGTTATTGCAACCGATCAAGATAATTACGGATACCGATGATATAGTCATGTTGAGCAGCTCGATGGTCGGGACAAGAACAAGGGTCCATAGAGAATGGAGGCAGTGCCTGAGTGCTTTTTATCCGGAGCGTGTGAGGCGGCCTACCTTTGATTACAAAAAGTGAATTAACTTTTTACCTTTTGAGTCCGTCGCGACCTGGGTACAAATGCAAACTTTTGTTTCCTTTGTTGCAGGATGGAAATCGCCACCTAGCTCTATTGAGGCTGGCGAGATTGTGCCATCTCATGAAGTAAATGCACCGGTGTGGACTGCGTCGATCTCTCTTGGTGAGTCCGCGTAAGGCAAGCAGTCCGGCCTGGATAACTTGACACTGTTAGAAAAGAAATATGAAGAAAAGCTGAATGAAGTTCAAGCAGAACTAAAGTGGCGGATAGAGCGAGAATGAGTTTTGGAGAATAGGGTTGCCAACATCTCAGTGGAGCTGGTGGAATTGAAGAAGGAGAAGCGACATTTAGGTGAGGATGCCCATCACTACAGAGGAAGGTACTTGGCCCTGGTGCGGGAAGGGAAGATAAAGCAAGATGTCGAGGTCGCCGTGGCAATGCTGCGACTACCAGATCGCCCTACTTCTGCAGAGGCTCTAGCTCCAGCAGCAAGCGGGCAGCTCGCGGCGGATGAGGAGCTAAGGCCGGCAGGTGAGCCTGTAGTTCTGGTTAGCCGGATCGACAAGGAGGCCGCATATATGCACCGCACTTTCAACACTATGCACCATCTCGTCCAACAATTATACGGAGAGATACTGTGAGGAAGCGACCATGCGGCCCATCTCGGGAAAGATAGGCAGGAATGACCAGCTCAATCTGACCGAAGAGGCCGCTGAGTCGGCATACGAATAAACAAATGAATTGATTTGTTTGTATGTTGTATAATTTGATGTGCTTTGGGACATTGCTTGTTTGCTTTATTTGTACTGTGATGTGAACTTTATTTGTTCTGTATGATATTGCTCAGAGATTTTACAATGCTGCAATCTGCGTGATGAAAATCTTTTTATATGTTGATGTTGAATGCGAGCTATGCGGACTAACTTTGTGTTTGCAAACTTGTAAATTTGCTTTGAAATTGAAGGAACAATGATAAAAGCGAGCTAGGCAGACTAATGTTTAGTCCGCAATCTTAACTGGTCCACGCGGACTGAATGATCAATCGTTCCGGACTGGCTGAAAAAGCTATCAGACTAGTTTTTTCTATAAATATAGCTCTAGTCTTCTTTCTGTTTAGGAAATGCGATCGAAGCAGAAGACCCCGCGGTCTGTGAAAATGGTGTCTGCACGCACTGATGCAGCGATTGCTTTCCATTCCACCGACCACAAGAAATGTAAGCCGATAGAGGCCGACCTGAATGCCTTCGTCGAGAAGCATATAGCAGACTCGCCAGCCTCGCCCGCCTTCCCAAAGATCAGGAGAGGATTAATTTCTCAATCGCAACGCAGATCGCAGTGCCTATCGACCACTACAACTGCGGATTCAAGTTCCCATTGCTGTGGGAGGTTGCTAAAATCTTTGAGAATTATGATATGGTGTCAGGGTAGCTCGCGCCAAACGCTTTGGCTGTGATTTACAGTTATTTATCATACCTACATTCTGAAAAAATTGCATTTTCTTTAAATATATTTAGAAAAAAATTTTCTGTCTGCTCTATAACTCCCTCCGGAGGCTGCCAGTATAAAGGTGTAATATACTTCTACTATCGAGGGATGAATGTTATGGGCTTACAAAACAAGATCCATAACTGGACTTCGAGGTACCTGGACTTCGAAGTAGATTTGGGGTTCGCTCATACCTATCCGCAAGTACGCGCAGACTCCGTCTTCAAAAGCATGAAGCTGGATGTGGTGGAGACCGCAAACATTGAATTCTTGGCATGGGTAAGGCTCGATATTGACCAATACATCCCGCTCTTGCCCAGCTTGGACACCATAGCTCTCCAAGAGAGTAAGTCTCGGACCTGTCTTTTTATCCGCCGCAACCTGGAGCGTATCCGTCACGACATGCAGTGTGTTGATTTAGTTTCTTTTCTTGTTGAAACCTTGGCGATGCCAGCAAATCCGCCCCAGACACCGTGGTGGCCTGACTCCTACCCAAGGATAAAGGAAAAAAGAAATAGCAAGGAGAAGGAAAGAGGAAGGGGATCCCGCTGCGGACTACTCTTCCTCCGAAAGCTTCGACATGCAAGGCTTCGGAAAGAACCAGAAGGATCTCAAAGGAAACCAGATGATCCATTGACACTGAAAGAACAAGCACATCCGCCTGTCCACTGCTCTTCCCTCCTGGAAGAGTCCGCGGATATCTTGTCATGCCCATGTGGCGATCTCCGCGATTTACGGGAAGTGCAACTTGCGCCACCTGAAGAGCGTGGCGCCTGCCGATATACCCATGCTCGCTGCTCAAGCTTGCGTGAATAGCGCTGTGACCAGCCACTTTATGGGTCATCTGAAGCGCGACCTGCTTAAAGAAAATGAGCAATTCCTGTGAGAAAATCAGTTGCTGAAGTACAGGAACAAAAGGTTAGGGAAGAGGATTAATCAGCACAAAGAGAACGAAGCGGTAAGTCTCGGTATTCGCGACAATCTCTGTTGCTTATCCGCGGCAGACTGACTCCTTTTTTATTTTTGCAGACCGCGTATGATGTCACTAACCATAGCTTCCAAAATGCTATGTTTCCTTTTGTGAAGGAGAGCGTTGAGCTCGCTATCGAGCGCTTCATTGACGACGGCTTCGCACAGGAAGGGGTGGTAGAGGTCCTTTTTTGAAGCTCTTCCCCGAGCTGAAGAATAAGGTTGCTGATCTGGAGCGGGCTGCGAAGGGAAAAGCAGTTGCTGATGATGAAGGTGAAGAAGGGGATGAGGGGCTAGCTGAAGACGAAGTTCCTAATGATGTTGTTTCAAGCCAGCAGCAGGGGAGCCAGTCTGGGCAGTCCGTATATTCTTCAAGTTCACAGATGAGGGAAATCCGCGGAAAGAAAAAGTTCAGACGGCAGCAGCAGTAACTCAGGAGGTTACTCTCCAGAAGTCGACGTTGATGGATCTTCTAGCCCGGATGCGCTGGCAGAAAAGAAGCAGCGGACATCGATAGAATAAAAGATGTAATTTGATTTTGTTTTTTGCAAAGGACGGACTCGGTTAGAGTTCGCCAAGGATGAAAAAGATGTAAATAATTTTTGAATGATTGAATACAAAGAATATTTTGCTCAGTCCGCGTATTCCGTTATTTTTATTGTTCATTTCTTGCTTCTTCAATTCTTTGTTGAGACTTGCTGTCTATAATGTATATGATCAATAATAGCTATAATAGATTAATGAAAACCATTCCGCGCCTCTTAGTTTTTAGGCCGCATGCTTTGGATGAATATAGATTGAAGATAAACATGGTTGATAGTAATTCAGTCCGCGATGCTTGATTTGCAGCTCGCCAAGTTCATATAACTTGTCAAAAAAGATATGGATAATCGACGGGCTCTGACGGATACTAATTTACGTCCGCACATGAATTCATCAACTGAATAAATTTTTGTGAGCTTAAGAAAGATCAATGATCGTCGTTGCGAACTAAGGTATATTATAAAAACCAAAAATTATAACTTGGCAGCCTGAAAGATCAAGCCTTGCGGACTGCGGCGAATACAGTATTGAGTTTGATAAAATAGAAATGATCCACAACTTAGGGTTACCAAGCGGGCAGGTGCATATAACATTGATTTCCTCGCAGGGTCACAAAAGCTGTAAGAACCCACTGCAAAAAAAAATTCGCGGACTTCGCGGATACCAAAATACAGTCCTCAAAGAGAACTGATTCACAACTTAACCGAGCGGGCAAGTGCATATAGCATTGCTTTCCACGAAAGATCACAAAGGCTGAACACTCGATCCTCAACAAAAAAGAGAAAGGTCTACTGCCCCCTTTGCCTGGAGTACATCCCAGGTTGATCTTTCGGGCAGATGCATATAGCATTGCTTTCCTCTGACATCAATGTGGTTGTGGGTCTCCTACAGGCACTGCTTGAGGGTTCCAAAGAGTATTCGAGGGTCACAAGATAGGATGATCCGCGAGTAGGTCCATGTAGCATTGCTTTTATCGTACGATCATCAAAGCTGTAACGATATCCCTAACAAGACAAGGTAGAGATAGCACCCACCCTGTCCCTCCAAAATGCAGAGGTGAGGTTAGATACCAGTCAGGGATCTGAGATTAAGTAGCCCACCGCGCTAGAATCTGCAAGCTCCCACTACATTGCAAAATCTCCTTGCAACACGTGGTCTTGGTGGTGTTACGCTAATGACAACAATTATAGGGCGGTCCAAGTTGATCACGGCGATGTCTCTTGGAGTTAGTTATCCTTGCGTTAAATAGAACAGGTGACAAAAACACTCAAGAAAATGTCAGTAAGGGGCTTTTTATTAATGATAATCTTTGAAAAAATTACAAAGGAAGAGTAAGAGAGGTGTTCGTTCAGGAATAGAACCGTTTAAGATCATCCCCACTCCAAGCATGTGTTACATCGTTTCCTTCATAAGTTTGCAAAAGATAAGCCCCATTCTTTAATACTTCTTTGACAATGAATGGACCAGCCCAAGTTAGATTCAGCTTTGCTATTGAGCCGGTCCTTGCAGTAACATCAACTTTTTTAAGAACAAGGTCTCCTGCTCGAAAGTGTTTGATCCTTACGTTATTATCAAAGTATCCAGCAATCCTTCTTTTTTACTTCTTCCTGTCTGATAGCAGCTTCATCTCTGATCTCTTCTATGCCTTGCCTAGCAAGCAGAACTCTTGGTGATGGAACTTCAAACTCCACTGAGATGAGGGCATCTGAACCATGAGAGAGCTTGAATGGAGTCTCTCTAGTAGCTAATGAAGGCATTGTCCACAAGGTCCAGAGAACTGATGGAAGCTGATCAGCCTAACTACCTTTGAGATTCTGCACTTTCTTCTTGAGCAAGTTAAGAATTTGCTTGTTCGCTGCTTTCCGGTCTTCAGGGCCTCAAAGGTTGGTTTGAAGACAAGGTTGACGGAGCTACCGATATCAATCAGGATTTTATCCACGGTATAATCTCTATTAGCAGCTCTGATCAAAACGACATCGTTGAAAGGGTTGGAAATTGGGGGAAGGTCTTCTGGACCAAAAGTGACACTTCCCGCTGATGGAGCAAAAGAAGAGGTAGAGGCGACCTCTGCTCGAGAGACTCTTGAAATATAAGACTTGCGAGTAGACTCAGTCCCTGCTCAACCGTGAATGCAGAAGAGCCGCCCCAAGGCTCCCTCATTGTTGGCATCGAAGCATTCACTTTGAACGTTAATTGGCCCTATACAGCCAACGTCCTCTATCTCCTCGCACTCCCAATGAGCTACAACTACCTACTGTCCCTTGGAGGTAGATGTCTTTGAAGAGGCATCCTACTTGCCCAGATATTTAATTTTGCCATCGACAATAAGTTTCTCAACCATCTAATAAAGGGCTATGCAATTTTCAGTCGAGTGCCTCTTCTCCTTGTGGAACTCACAAAAAAGATTAGAGTTCCTCGACTTCCACTCTCTTGGAGGTCCTTTTTTCTTCTCATCAGACTTCCTCTATAGAATCTGCATGACCTCATCAATAACAAGGCCCAGATCTACAAACTCCTCCGCGGAGTCACTGCTTTGCTGCCTTGGAGTAGACAGAGTTCTTGAAGAACTGGCAGGACTTGAATGGGCAGAGAGGGAGCGATGACAAATGTTAGTCTATGATAATGAAACTGTTGATGGCCAAGGAACGGTTTCTTGTGGCGGAAATTACGGCCCCTCTGAGAAGGAGGCTGGAAATCAGGGTGAGGAGGCCTGGCGGAGCGATGATCGGCTGAAGTGCTAGAACTATCCCGTCCTTCAGCATTAGATGTCAGGGTTAAAATGTAGGATGAATTTGCTTTCCCGCCTTCGATGAAGCAGTTGACGAGTGCAATAAGCTCTTGGTAGGTCGCTGGTGCTTTGGTCGTTGCTTTGAACTTCAGAGGACCCTCCTTGAGGCCATGGATCAAAGCGACTTTATAGTAATCAGGATTCACGTTCTGCACCCCTTGGATCTCTTTTTGAAAGAGATCAATGAATCAGGCAGCTGATTCGTTATCCCTCTCCTTGATGTCGAAAAGCGCAGCACGACCATCCTTCCTCTTCTAAGAGGTAGAAAACCTCAGCTGGAGTTCACTGTAGAACTCGACAAAAGAAGAGATTGAACTTGGCAGCAGGTCATAGAACCACACTCTCGCCTTACCATCGGAGTAGTAACAAGAAGCTTGCACTAGATCGCACCTAAGAGGCATCTCAAAGCAACTGCCTATTCAAAGGCCTGTAGATGGGCCGCTAGATCAGTCTCCCCTGAATACATAGGCAGACGATGATTCCTAAAACTACTAGGAGCTGACTCCCATCGGATTCTATCCATGATAGGAGAGGGTGCTTCAACATCGGCTGGATAGTTGAGGCGGAACTGGAGCAGGAAGGTCTACGGGATGGGTGGACTGACGATCAGCGAAATCAAGCTGGCGGGCTGGACTGCTGTTGGCTGCCTCTGTGAAGAAATCCATAAATAAAGCAAACTGGTCTTCTTGAGGACGCAGAGGAGCTACGGTCTGAGCTGGAGGTCGAGCTAGAGGAGAAGGCTCAACTTTTGGAGATTGTCGAAGCAGAGTTTGGCGGACTAGGGTCTGGCGGACTGGAATGTCTGCGAGATTTACTGGGGGATGAGGATCAAGCTGCTGAATCAGCACGCTGAGCGCCTGACTGATCGTATCTAGACGGTGATCGTTCTCTCTATGAGATCGCTCAGCCTCCTAACAAGACTGCTCGATCGCATCCAAAAGCGAATCCTCTGACGAACTGGAGTAATCTGATCGGCGAGCTCGGCGGTCTAACATGGTAGTTTGTTGACTTCAAAAAACGTCTTAGATCTGAAGGTCACGTATTAACTGTTTATGCATGGAAACGGACACCACCGGTTAATGGCTCGAACACGGGTGAAAGGAATGGAAAAGAGAGGACTGCAAGCAGTTATCTGTAAGACCCCTTTTTTTTTCTTTTTAAACACCGGGGTCTTAGTCCCAGAACCGCCACTTTGCGGTGACACCATCACGCCCGGGAAGGTCGTCACTACAAAACGCCGATCCTGCCGGCCAAATCGATCGCAGAACAGTAGTATAAGTAAATATAAATCTAGTCCACTATAACCACATGTAAATAAATAAATCTCCACGAAGGGAGAGTCCACAATAATAATAATGATCAGAGTACAAAAGGAGGGCTTGTGCCCAGTACATGTAATCCTCACTTCAAGTCACTCGCGGAAGCAAAACTAAAACTAAGCGTCACCGTAACGGTCACTGAACCGAGAGCACCCAAGCTAGACTGCCCATCTCCACCGACTCCGTACTCTGCTGGTGCTGCATCTCTGGGTGCTTCTTCCTTTTCGGCCTGCAGTCGCCGCCTCGCAATCCACGTCTGCGTCTACGTTTTCGGCCTCCTAGCCGCTGAGCTGGTGGGATCCCACCCATCAAGGGGCATTTGACCCGTGTATGTCTTGGCTGTTGATAATGGTAACACGGTCGCGTGGTCAACACTGTCAGAAACTGCAAAACCCGTGCCCCTTCCATATGGTACACCTAAAATGTTGTGGTTCGGAAACCGTTAGTCTAAAAGACTAAGCCCTATCATCCCCTACCCCTTCCCCCATGGCTCCTAGGTACCGAGCGGAGAGGAAGAAAGGGAAGGACATGAAGGTGGAGAATAAGTCAAAAACAGGTGATAGCGGACCTAAGCTAGCAAGTCCATAGTAAATACGACAGAAGCAGAAAGTAGGAAATATAACCTTAACTTATGTGGAAGCACATAAGCCAAGGGATCTTTTGCAGGGCTCCCATCGTATAAAGTTTCCCATACCACTTATACGTTGGGGTGTCGGTTGTACAACAGTAAGGAGTAGCAAGTAAGTAAAAGCACAAGAAATATAACCATTGATTTATAGGGATTACCCCTATAGACCAAGGGGTCATTTTGCAGGGCCTATCGTATAAAACGTCCCATACCATCTTATACGATAGATGGCAATGTTTATGCTATGACACACAAATAGGCTATGGAATGCACCAGCAAGTGCAACACACCTACCGACTCTATGCACACAGACCTTTAGTTCCCCCTGTTCGGGCAGTAAGCTTCACCCCCAGGAACCTCCGTGGTGGCAAATGGAGACAGTGGGTCGGGCCCCCCACTCCTAGGCGGGTAACCACACTACCAGGCCTAGCCCTTCCGTACGCCCCTAGAAGAACACAACCTAGAGTATCCGCGTACTAGTGCTGGCTATACCCACCAGGCTTTCCTTGGCTAAGTGTCCCACACCGCCGAGTCAACGTACCGACGTCGGTGTGATCGATCGCCCAGTACCGATGACCCACCACTTTTATGCACATGCAATCATGACTGTTATATTTGTACAAGTTCTCATGTTACCGAGCCTCCAGCTCTCTAGGCAACCAAGCATATACCAAGTCCCCGAGCATCCCGCTCCGTGGACTTCCAAATTACACACCAAACCATTGACATTACTAGTAGGCCCTTAGACCACAGACCTACTCTACCCATTCCATGCCAATTCTTCTTCCTAAGTGTACAAGTGTAGGTGTGAGGTACAACTATTATTAGGGTTAATCTTGATCATTTTATTCCTAAGATTTAAGGTTAACCTTGGACTTCTCGAGGGTTACCCGGAGAAGGGCTCGCAGCGGTACTAAGAGCTATGATGGGGTGAATCCCAAGGCTCCCTTTCCAAGGCACTTATTATAATTGATTGGTTCCCTTAAACCATTCCCTTCTAATATTACAGTGGGCTAATCCTAGGATGACTTGACTCTTCCTCTTCTCGGGGAGGACGATCTTCCGTCGAACCGAACATTACTTATCACTAGTCAGTCTCACACCCTACCCATCCTGAGTTCCAATAATGAACTTGATTTAACTCACCCTATCCAAACCAGCAATCTGCAAAATTCCATCTCCCCAAGCTCATTACCCACTCTAGTTCAGCTTCTACAGTTTTTACTAAACGCAGACCATCCTAAGCTTATGGGGTATGCAAGGGGTGGTACTCCAAATTTTCTTCCGAATCTCTTATAATATTTACTGGAGGACTACCATGACATAATTAGTCTAAATCCAGAAAATAATAATTTTCCTATTTCATTTGGCATTTAATTTATTTATTCTCAGCCTCCCAATGCCATAGTATGAACATGAAGTGCACTAATGAGCCAACAATAAACCACCATAAAATCAGTAAAAATCCTATGAGGCATATAAGCAGTAATTCCAAATTTTGAGAAATTTCAGAGGTGTTTAGGCCTATATTTCCTAATTTACCATTTTAGGCCACTTTTACTATATTGTGAAGTAAGTACTGTAAATATATATCCAAAAATCACAATAAAATTATAGAAGCTTTATAATGACCTAACACCAATCATAAACCAAGTCTCATAATTTTTATCCAATGTTTGGGCTCTGAATTTATTTTAATGTAAAACACTAATTTTCCTAGCTTAAGAAGGAGGTACTATTTGTAATCATCTAAAATTCCAAATAAATTTACAGGATGACTATCATGGTCTAAAACACCCACAAACCAAATTTTAAAATTTTCCAAATAATAAATGGGCATTATTTGTATTTTTGACTACATATCATAATTGGTACATTAAAGAAGCAAGTACCCAAAATAATCAGATAAAACTTCCAAGAAAAACACAGAAGGTATAACATGCTATAAGATGCCCTAATCCAAGATTTCATAACATTCCAGTGAACAGAAATTCCATAATCATCAAAATAATTATATAGGGCACAACTAGGATTGTGAATGAAGTACTGTATAAATTGGCCCAAAAATCACAACAAAAATATAACATGGCCATTTAGATAATAAAATTACCCTGTCCGAATTTTACTTGATTAGAAGTTCAATTGCTAGCTTAATAATTCAAATTAAAGTTGGTGACCTAATCTAGGGTTAGAGTTTTAGGTGGCCTAACTGTCTCCAAAGCCCCTAAGATTTTGACCAGAGGACTTTAATGGCCCTATAGTCCTCTCCACCAAATTTCAGTCAGTCCAAGGTCATTTAACTCCATGACCTTCACAACCATACAAATCCCCATTAAGGGACCTACCCAAGGGTTCTAGGGCTACCCTACACCAAACCACTCCAAACTCACTTGGAGGGTGTGTCTTGCCCTAAAAAGTCAGTGACCAAAATATCAGCCTCTGTTGAGGTGATATGGCCACTCAAATACCAAGGGGGTGTTTGATCCTAAATTATCCTATAAGGATCAACCTAGGGTGGGATAAAAACCTATACAAAACATCTCCAAATGATATGAAATTTTTACCAAAACCTTATGATACACCCAGGGATGACTCACCAAAATTTAGGAGGGTATGGAAGTCATTTAGCCATCTAATTAAATTATGCTAGGATTATTGAATTTTTCTAAAAACTATATAAAAACATTTTCCAAAAATCCTAATTTTTGGATAGCACCTAAATATAGTTAAGATTAGGCCACACCCCAAATTTCAAGTCATTTTGATGACTGGATTGGAGTGGGGAATTTTTCTAAGGTCAAGACAGCCCTATGGATAGACCTCACCAAAAAGTGTGTTGTGGTCTAACCAGGACTCCAAATCGAGTGAAATCAATTTAAAATTAAATGAGACTTCAAGGGCTACATTTTCTATGTTTACCACTTTTTATTTTCAGCCCCTACGGGCTAAAATTTTCAGTTTGAACCTAGTGTACAGTAAAGGGAATTAATTCCTAACTATACATTATATAATATAATTAAATGCTACTGTTCACCATCTTCTTCACCCGAACCCGAACAGCATCAGAAAAACAAACACTTCCTGTAGCGTTTCCAAAGCTATTTCCAGGCCACCCAGCCATCTCCCTGGCCGGCCACCACCACCACCACCTCCATTGTGGTGTGGGCTATCGTCGGGCGGCGGAACGGCTGCCGGAGAGGCGGTTTTCGGCGAACCCGACCACCATTTATTTTTGAAAAAACCATGGAAAAGCTCGCTCAATCTTGCTCCTTTGAGCTCGATATCTCTCCTAAGTAATTTCTAAGATCTATCCATAGAAGAAAGAGTAGAGGAGGACCTTGTTCGCGGTTTGAAGGCGAGATGAACGTCGGATTGTCATGGCGCGGTGGTGGCGTTCCCGAACTTCTTCAACAGCAAGAGCAGCAATCTGAATCCATTTGATCGAGCGTGTAACCTTCTCCTCTTGCTCTAAGGAGGCTGTTATAGATCTCCAAGTGGGGAGGGGAAAGGATAAAACATTCATGGCCATGAATGTTTCTCTTAATAACGTTTCGGTTATGATGCAGGGAAGAGGAAAAGGTGGAAGATGAAATGGCAGATCCAGGTGGCGATTTTCTATTGAACCTCACTCTCTCTTTCTATTAAATAATTAGGGATGGAAATGGCCCATAAATATTCCTGCTGTACATTCCCATAATCAGAATTGATTATGACGTCGGTTACCGAAATTTCCAGTCTGGCTGACGTTTCGGCCTTAGTCACGGGCGTGACACATGGGTCACGGGCGTGACAGGCCCGGGTGGCCAATTCTGATTTTGACGATCGTCAAACTGAGATCGACGATCGTCGAAGGGTGGTCACGCCATAGGTCACGGGCGTGACACATGGGTCACGGGCGTGACAGGGTCATGAGGCAAATTCCACGCTCGGCGATCGTCTCGCTTAGATCGACGTTCGCCGAAGGGGGTCACGCCCTTGGTCACGGGCATGACACCTGGGTCACGGGCGTGACAGGGCCATGACGCAAATTCTGCGCTTCGACGATCGTCCCGCTGAGATCGACGATCATCGAAGGGGTCACGCCCTAGGTCACGGGCGTGACATATAGGTCACGGGCGTGACAGGCCCGGGTTGAAAATTCTGTGCTCGATGATCGTCGCGCTGAGATCGACGATCGTCGAAGGGGTCACGCCCTAGGTCACGGGCGTGATACATAGGTCATGGGCGTGACAGGCTCGGGTTGAAAATTCTGCGCCCGACGATCATCTCCCTGAGATCCACGATCGTCGAAGGAGTCACGCCCTAAGTCACGGGCGTGACGGGTCGGTCACGGGCGTGACCAACCCGTGACCCGAAAACTCGGTCGATGTATTTCAATTTTTGGGCTTCCTAGAGTTCTATCACGACAAACCGACTCCTATGGGTCTAGCCGGAAATGGGATGTTACAAATCCCAATAAACAAAAAAAAAATTTCGTCCCCGAAATTGAGGTTGAGCCTACGGGGATTTCTACCGAATTAAATTAAACTTGTAACATCCCATACGGTTTTTTTCTATTGAGTCGAAGCGAGACTACTTGTTTTATAAACGAAGGCAATCTCCCCGATAAACAAAAGATTAGCCCCTACTTTTCTTCGCATGCTTAGGTTCTCCATTTCCCTCACCTAGTCCTACCGATTCAACGCAAGGAGGTAATTTATTGTATACTGAGATGTGGTGAGGTATACCTGACTGAACAACTCCGGGTATTTTTGCCTCATCAGGTCCTGCGGTTCCAAGGTGTGCTCCTCTCGACCGTGGTTTCTCCACAAAGCCTTTACTAAGGGAATCTTCTTGCGGCGCAAGATACGTACTCCTTTATCGTCGATCCGAACCGGCTCCAAGTGAACATATTGGTCTGAGGCTACCGGTCCTTCGGTGGTCAAAATCTGCTGTTCCGGGCGTAGTAGAGCCCTTCTCAGCGAAGAAATATGGAAGAAGTCGTGTAGAGCTGCCAGCTCTGGTGGCAACTCCAGCCGGTAAGCTAGGGGCCCGATCCGCTCCAGGATCCGGTAAGGGCCCATATACCTAGGGCTGAGCTTCTTCTTCCGACCACACACCTGTGAACTCCATGCATGGGCCGGATCTTCCAAAACACTCGGTCCCCCACCATAAACCCCACCTGACGATGCTGGGCATCATAATACTTAGCTTGTCTACTCTGCGCCTCCAACATCCTATCTCTGATCAGTCTCACCTGTGCCTCGGCATCTTCAACAAAATCCGATCCCAATACCTTCGGATCCTCGTCCTGAACCCAAGAAAGCGGGGTCCTACATTTTCTTCCATACAAGGCTTTATACGGCGCCATCCTTATGCTGGACTGGTAGCTGTTATTATAAGAGAACTCAACCAACGGTAACATCTTCTCCCACGGCTCCCCTCGGTCCAGTATACACAGTCGTAGTAGATCCTACAACGTCCTTATGGTGCGCTCTGTCTGCCCATCCGTCTGAGGCAGGAAAGGCCGTGCTAAAAGTCAATCGGGTGCCTAGATATGCCTCACTGACCGCCACTCCCTGGATGTAAACCGTCCACCGCGGTCCGACACTATCGTCCTGGGCACGCCATGGTATCAGATATACTGCTCCGCGAACTTCCATACGAGCACTCCCACCGAGTCATCCTTCCCAATTGGTATAAAGCGGTCCACCTTCGTCAACCGATCAACAATCACCCTGATTGAGTCATTCCCCGTCAGAGGCTGGGGAAGCCTATGTATAAAAGCCATAGCTATATTATCAAACTTCCACTCCGGCACCGGGAGTGACCGCAACAGTCCTGTGGGGTTCCTGCACTCCGCCTTCACCAATTGACATGCCTCGTAATGGGTCACGAAGTACGTAATGTCCTTCTTCATGCCCGGACAAAACATCGTCTTCTTCAGATCAGCGATCATCTCGGTGATCCCCGGATGTATAGAATATCTGCTACTATGCGCCTCCACCATAATGTCCTCCCGAACCCGGCCTCCTGCGGGTATATATACTCTGCCTCTGAAATGTAGCAATCCATCTCTCAGGGAATAATCTCCTGTCGAACCCTCCTCCAAGGCTCGAAATATCAGCTCTGCCCATGCATCTATCCTTTGTCCGTCCCGGATGCTGTCCCGAATATCATCTATGGCCACCATCGATGCCAGATACTCCCTATATAACTCTGGAACATCCTCGGACACTAGGGATATCTTCATATCTCTGAATGACCGGACTAGCTCCATGGACATAACCTGGGGCCCGTCTTCGGAAGTGGCAGCTCTCCGACTCAATGCGTCGTCCACAACGTTTTCCTTCCCTGGATGGTAGTGCATCTCATACTGATAGTCTGCTAAGAACTCCACCCAGCGCCTCTGCCTGATATTTAGCTCCTTCTGCGTGTCCACGTATTTCAGATTTTTGTGATCTGTAAAGATGTCACAGTGAACCCGTAGAGGTAGTGTCGCCAAATCTTTAGAGCAAAGATCGCTTCACCCAATAAACAAAAGATAAGCCCCTACCTACTTTGGGCTATGTATCTTTGTTATTTCAATGTTATGTCTGTCGTAGCTGGGTGCACAATCCCTAGGGCATCAATCTCTGACTTGGGGTTACAACCTGAAGCTCGTTAGTATACTTCATATTTTAAACTCTCTGAGTCACATTTACAACAACCTTATCCAGGTCAAAATATTCCCAATCCCAAATGGGTATCTTCCGATCTTGAATTCCTATCCGACCCTCGGTGTTTGTCTTGGTGGTTGTCTCCGAGTAATCTTATTACTGGTAGGAGGGTTAAGACCACTTGTCTTTTACATTCTGCTAATGTATTATTGGCCTCAATCTCCTTATGGCTGTCCTGACAGTTTGAGTAATCCTTGATTGGGATAGTAGGGACACCTGAGTTTATATCTTCAGTAGTCATTCTCGTGCTAAACTCCTCCTTTATTCTCATTGGGTATCTCCGTACCTTAACCAAGTTCATACCAATGGTCTATTTTGGACTAGGACATACTAAAAGTCGTCATGGTTAGTAGTGAGTCCTAGTGGGCATGGTCTAACTCGTAGACTAGAGAATTATGTGAAATGTTCTTTGCAGCCGGAAGTGCTTCCTACTGGGGGCAGGGCTTGCCGTAGGCCACAAAGGGAATTCCAATTAATGGATAAGTGGACTTCTACAGGTGATTTCCCTTATGGGCACACCACTGCTTCCGCTGCTTAGTTTGTCCCCAAACTAAACTCGAGCGGGGGTGACCCAGGGTTAGTGGACTGCTACTTTTCTGATAGAGGTTTGCTCTGATACCACTTGTAAGACCCCATTTTTTTCTTTTTAAACACCGGGGTCTTAGGCCTAGAACCGCCGCTTTGCGGTGACACCATAACGCCCGGGAAGGTCGTCACTACAAAACGCCGATCCTGCTAGCCAAATCGATCGCAGAACAGTAGTATAAGTAAATATAAATCTAGTCCACTATAACCACATGTATATAAATAAATCTCAACGAAGGGAGAGTCCACAATAATAATAATGATCAGAGTACAAAAGGAGGGCTTGTGCCCAGTACATGTAATCCTCACTACAAGTCACTCGCGGAAGCAAAACTAAAACTAAGCGTCACCGTAACGGTCACTGAACCGAGAGCCCCCAAGCTAGACTGGCCCATCTCCACCGACTCCGTACTCTGCTGGTGCTGCATCTCTGGGTGCTTCTTCCTTTTCGGCCTGCAGTCGCCGCCTCGCAATCCACGTCCGCGTCTACGTTTTCGGCCTCCTGCCCGCTGAGTTGGTGGGATCCCACCCATCAAGGGGCATTTGACCCATGTATGTCCTGGCTGGTGACAATGGTAACACGGTCGCGGGGTCAACTCTGTCAGAAACTGCAAAACCCGTGCCCCTTCCATATGGTACACCTAAAATGTTGTGGTTCGAAAACCGTTAGTCTAAAAGACTAAGCCCTATCATCCCCTACCACTTCCCTCATGGCTCCTAGGTACCGAGCGGAGAGGAAGAAAGGGGAGGACATGAAGGTGGAAAATAAGTCAAAAACAGGTGACAGCGGACCTAAGCTAGCAAGTCCATAGTAAATATGACAGAAGCAGAAAGTAGGAAATATAACCTTAACTTATGCGGAAGCACATAAGCCAAGGGATCTTTTGCAGGTCTCCCATTGTATAAAGTGTCCCATACCACTTATACGTTGGGGTTTCGGTTGTCAAACAGCAAGGAGTAGCAAGTAAGTAAAAGCACAAGAAATATAACCATTGATTTATAGGGATTACCCCTATAGACCAAGGGGTCGTTTTGCAGGGCCTATCGTATAAAACGTCCCATACCATCTTATACGATAGGTGGCAATGTTTATGTTATGACACACAAATATGCTATGGAATGCACAATCAAGTGCAACACACCCACCGACTCTATGTGCACAGACCTTTAGTTCCCCCAGTTCGGGCAGCTAGCTTCACCCCCAGGAACCTCCGTGGTGGCAAACGGAGACAGTGGGTCGGGCCCCCGACTCCTAGGCGGGTAACCACACTACCAGGCCTAGCCCTTCCGTACGCCCCTAGAATAACACAACCTAGAGTATCCGCGTACTAGTGCTGGCTATACCCACCAGGCTTTCCTTGGCTAAGTGTCCCACACCGCCGAGTCAACGTACCGACGTTGGTGTGATCGATCGTCCAGTATCGATGACCCACCACTTTTATGCACATGCAATCATGACAGTTATATTTGTACAAGTTCTCATGTTACCGAGCCTCCAGCTCTCTAGGCTACCAAGCATATACCAATTCCCCGAGCATCCCGCTTCCTGGACTTCCAAATTACACACCAAACCATTGACATTACTAGTAGGCCCTTAGACCACGGACCTACTCTACCCATTCCATACCAATTCTTCATCCTAAGTGTACAATTGTAGGTGTGAGCTACAACTATTATTAGGGTTACTATTGATCATTTTATTCCTAAGATTTAAGGTTAACCTTGGACTTCCCGAGGGTTACCCAGTGAAGGGCTCGCAGCGGTACTAGGAGCTATGATGGGGTGAATCCCAAGGCTCCCTTTCCAAGGCACTTATTATAATTGATTGGTTCCCTTAAACCATTCCCTTCTCATATTACAGTGGGCTAATCCTAGGATGACTTGTACTCTTCCTCTTCTCGGGGAGGACGATCTTCCGTCGAACCCGAACATTACTTATCACTAGTCAGTCTCACACCCTACCTATCCTGAGTTCCAATAATGAACTTGATTTAACTCACCCTATCCAAACCAGCAATCTACAAAATTCCATCTCCCCAAGCTCATTACCCACTCTAGTTCAGCTTCTACAGTTTTTACTAAACGCAGACCATCCTAAGCTTATGGGGTATGCAAGGGGTGGTACTCCAAATTGTCTTTCGAATCTCCTATAATATTTACTGAGGACTACCATGACATAATTAGTCTAAATCCAAAAAATAATAATTTTCCTATTTCATTTGGCATTTAATTTATTTATTCTCAGCCTCCCAATGCCCTAGTGTGAACATGAAGTACACTAATGAGCCAACAATAAACCACCATAAAATCAGTAAAAATCCTATGAGGCATATAAGCAATAATTCCAAATTTTCAGAAATTTCAGAGGTGTTTAGGCCTATATTTCCTAATTTACCATTTTAGGCCACTTTTACTATATTGTGAAGCAAGTACTGTAAATATATATCCCAAAATCACAAGAAAATTATATAAGCTTTAAAATGACCTAAAACCGTCATAAACCAAGTCTCATAATTTTTATCCAATGTTTGGGCTCTGAATTTATTTTAATGTAAAACACTAATTTTCCTAGCTTAAGAAGGAGGTACTATTTGTAATCATCTAAAATTCCAAATAAATTTACAGGATGACTATCATGGTCTAAAACACCCACAGACCAAATTTTATAATTTTCCAAATAATAAATGGGCATTATTTGTATTTTTGACTACATATCACAATTGGTACATTAAAGAAGCAAGTACCCAAAATAATCAGATAAAACTTTCAAGAAAAACACAGAAGGTATAACATGCTATAAGATGCCCTAATACAAGATTTCATAACATTCCAGTGAACAGAAATTCCATAATCATTAAAATAATTATATAGGGCACAACTAGGATTGTGAATGAAGTACTGTATAAATTGGCCCAAAAATCACAACAAAAATATAACATGGCCATTTAGATCATAAAATTACCCTGCCCGAATTTTACTTGATTTGAAGTTCAGTTGTCTAGCTTAATTATTCAAATAAAAGTTGGTGACCTAATCTAGGGTTAGAGTTTTAGGTGGCCTAACTGTCTCCAAAGCCCCTAAGATTTTGACCAGAGGACTTTAATGGCCCTATAGTCCTCTCCACCAAATTTCAAGTCAGTCCAAGGTCATTTAACCCCATGACCTTCACAACCCTACAAATCCCCATTAAGGGACCTACCCAAGGGTTCTAGGGCTACCCTACACCAAACCACTCCAAACTCCCTTAGAGGGTGTGTCATGCCCTAAAAATTCAGTGACCAAAATATCATCCTCTGTTGAGGTGATATGGCCACTCAAATACCAAGGGGGTGTTTGATCCTAAATTATCCTATAAGGATCAACCTAGGGTGGGATAAAAACCTATACAAAACATCTCCAAATGAGATGAAATTTTTACCAGAACCTTATGATACACCCAGGGACGACTCACCAAAATTTAGGAGGGTTTGGAAGTCATTTAGCCATCTAATTAAATTATGCTAGAATTATTGAATTTTTCTAAAAACAATATAAAAACATTTTCCAAAAATCCTAATTTTTGGATAGCACCTATATATAGTTAATATTAGGCCACACCCTAAATTTCAAGTCATTTTGATGACTGGATTGGAGTGGGGAATTTTTCTAAGGTCAAGACAGCCCTATGGATAGACCTCACCAAAAAGTGTGCTGTGGTCTAACCAGGACTCCAAATCGAGTGAATCAATTTGAAATTTAACTAGACTTCAAGGGCTACATTTTTTATGTTTATTACTTTTTATGTTTCAGCCCCTACGGGCTATAATTTTCAGTTTTAACCTACTGTACAGTAAAGGGAATTAATTCCTAACTATACATTATATAATATAATTAAATGCTACTGTTCACCATCTTCTTCACCCGAACCCGAACAGCATCAGAAAAACAAACACTTCTTGTAGGTTTTCTAAAGCTATTTCCCGGCCACCCAGCCATCTCCCTGGCCGGCCACCACCACCACCACCTCTGTTGAGGTGCGGGCTACCGTCGGGCGGCGGAATGGCCGCCGGAGAGGAGGTTTCCGGCGAACCCGACCACCATTTATTTTTGAAAAAACCATGGAAAAGCTCGCTCAATATTGCTCCTTTGAGCTCGATATCTCTCCTAAGTAATTTCTAAGATCTATCCATAGAAGAAAGAGTAGAGGAGGACCTTGTTCGCGGTTTAAAGGCGAGATGAACGTCAGATTGTCATGGCGCGGCGGTGGCGTTCCCGAACTTCTTCAACAGCAAGAGCAGCAATCTGAATCCATTTGATCGAGTGTGTAACCTTCTCCTCTTGCTCTAAGGAGGCTATTATAGATCTCCAAGTGGGTAGGGGAAAGGATGAAACATTCATGGCCATGAATGTTTCTCTTAATAACGTTTCGGTAATGATGCATGGAAGAGGAAAAGGTGGAAGATGAAATGGCTGATCCAGGTGGCGATTTTCTATTGAACCTCACTCTCTCTTTCTATTAAAAAATTAGGGACGGAAACGGTGCATAAATATTCCTGCTGTACATTCCCATAATCAGAATTAATTAAGACGTCGGTTACCGAAATTTCCAGTCTGGCTGACGTTTTAGCCTTGGTTATGGGCATGACACATGGGTCACGGGCGTGACAGGCCCGGGTGGCCAATTCTGAGTTCGACGATCATCGAACTGAGATCGACGATCGTCGAAGGGTGGTCACGCCCTAGGTCACGGGCATGACACATAGGGTCACGGGCATGACAGGGTCATGAGGCAAATTTCGCGCTCGGCGATCATCTCGCTGAGATCGACGTTCGCCGAAGGGGGTCACGCCCTTGGTCACGGGCGTGACACCTGGGTCACGGGCGTGACAGGGCCATGACGCAAATTCTGCCCTTCGACTCTCTTCCCGCTGAGATCGACGATCATCCAAGGGGTCACGCCCTAGGTCACGGGCGTGACATATAGGTCACGGGCATGACAGCCCGGGTTGAAAATTCTGCGCTCGACGATCGTCGTGCTGAGATCGACGATCGTCGAAGGGGTCACGCCCTAGGTCACGGGCGTGACACATAGGTCACGGGCGTGATAGGCCGGGGTTGAAAATTCTGCGCCCAACGATCGTCTCCCTGAGATCGACAATCGTCGAAGGAGTCACGCCCTAGGTCACAGGTGTGACGGGTCGGTCACGGGCGTGACCAACCCGTGACCCGAAAACTCGGTCGATGTATTTCAATTTTTGGGCTTCCTAGGATTCTGTCACGACCAACCGACTCCTAGGGGTCTAGCTGGAAATGGGATGTTACATTATATACTAGCGAACTAGAGAAAGCAGAGCCGTGAGCCACGACAACAACAGACTTCTCCTATCATGGATTGAATGCCTCTCTTGCAACGGGCTTTCCTTTAATTGCAAAAATATTGGTTACAAGTTGAGGAAGGAAAGCTGACGAAGAGAAAGCTCGAGACCACAAAGCCTGTGATTTGAGTTTGCAACCTTTAACAAGTAGGCTCCTGGGCTCGAGTCAATGTGTGTTGGTTGCACCGCTTCCCCCTATTTATAGGTTTGGTGGCCTGCCCAAATGGGCAGTGCTAAAATAACCGGCTGCTCGGGGTACAGTAGAACCGGGCAGCGGTGACTGGAATAAAAAAATAAATGACAAGCATTCCGTACAAGAGGGGCGGACTTGGTTCGCGAGCTGGAGCTTCCATCTAGCTACAGGCCGTGATCCTGGCTGAAGGTCTGCGACCTATGCGGACAGACTCTTGAGTCCGCTTGAAGAGCTGACAAACAATCTGGAAGCTGATCAACTGAGGCTGGACGGACTGGGCGGACTGGAAGGTCGAGTCCGTCACTGAAGGAGGTCAACTTGAAATTCGGCTAGGCGACCTGGACGGACTGGGAACTGAATCTGCTGCTGGGAAGCCTTGGATTCTACATGGTATTGATGACCTGATCAGACTGTTGAAACGAAGTCTGTCGAAAGAGGAGGAGGATATGTCCTGCTGAACATATTGTGGATTCTAGGGTTAACACTGGTTATCCCCATGGAACAAGTTGGCTACAACACTCTTACCGACCTTGCTATACTCCATTTTAGTCCGCATAGTCCGTGCGGATAGTCTGCCTAGGCCACCCAGGCTTCCCAGGTCATCACTTTCACTTCAAAAAATTCAACAGATGGTTTGGTGATTTGAACATTATCGACATAAACCTTAATAGATACAATGTATATTGACAAGAAGCTGCCTGGACTTCTAATAAATCATCTAGAATTCTAGTCGATATAATTTATATCTCCTTGAAGTAGCATAGACATCTAGTCAATCGCTTTGATAACTAGCAAATGTAGTATGTATTGATAAAAAAAACCTAGAGTCATTGTTAATTGTTTAGACTTTTAGCTGATCTAGTGTATATCACTTTGAAGTAGTCTTGACTTCTAGTCGATCGCTTGGACATCTAACAGATATATTGCATATCTTCTTGAATATGTTTGGACTTTTAGCATATTGACGAGACATCTAGTCAATTTAGTGTATATCGACTAAACATTTTGTCAAAATAGCCAGTATAGCATGCCCTAAAGTTATTGAAAAAGGGAAGGAATTGATTTCTGGGTGTTGCTGCTAGGCGGTAATGGTAACACCGACGATATCCAACTGCTTTATATAAACCTTCATTTCAGGTAAGTACCACGAAGCGGTAGAAAGGTAACGCGCAGCGATACTACACAACGCACTCGATGATCGTTGATAGACTACTGTGGGGCAGAAGTGAGATATCATGCGGTAATAGCCGAATTAAATCAACAAATAATTTCTCGATGGTACCGTACGAC
Source organism: Platanthera zijinensis (assembly GCA_039513925.1). NCBI lineage: Eukaryota > Viridiplantae > Streptophyta > Magnoliopsida > Asparagales > Orchidaceae > Platanthera > Platanthera zijinensis. Next base: position 154,600,223 of record CM077092.1, read on the forward strand.
GATAGCATCCACCGCTTATGATAACGCGCGACGGTAGCAGATACCACACGGTGTTAGTTTTCAGATAAAGGCTATGGATGAGATTGTTTTCTCATTTTCCCTTCTCTTATTCTCTCTCATTCTTCTCATCAAGTTCTTGAAAAAAAGGAAAGAGAGAGGCTAGAGGCTGAGCTTTGGAAGCTTGTAGAAGGAGATCCCGTGGTCTATATTACGAGCTGGAGCAAGACCCGTGAAGAGGAAAGCGAGGTGAACCTCGCCATCTGGATAGAAGTCTTAATAATGGCTCTGAAATGATCTACAAGGGTAACGATCTTCCTTCTTGGACAAGTGAAGTTCTAAATTTGCATGTGCATGGAAGCCCCCACCAAAAGGTGGAAAGTGAAGGTAATTCTGATGGGTTGATAAGTGATATCCCTGGGTAGTCTTGCATATAGAATCCGGAAATCGTAGTATGGAATAGGTGATGTGTAAGATTTAGGATTGAAAATATTATTCCAAATTTTACGAACTATAGGCAAGAGAACCTATCGTTCATAGTATAGGATAATTTAGAAAAAAAATCAAGTGTCGTATTCTTTCGAGCCTGTTGACTACTTTTACTCACGCAAATTAATATTATTTTATCGAATATAAAAATAGGGTAAATTAAACTATAAAAATTAAGATTAGCACTAGATCTAGAATACCTTTGGTAAAATAAACTTTTATGAAATTGTAGCTTCTAATTACCTACTTTTAATGTAGAGGTTCCCAAAATTCAAAAGCATAACTCTCGAGAATACGCTTTCGACTAAACTTAGGTTGATCGATTAAGACCCCTCAGCCAGTCGAAACCCCTATGCTTGCTTTATGAAATAAACCTCACTATTGGATTTGACACTAATCCAGAAGATTTATGTCATCCATAATCGAGGAGTGCATACAAATACTTCCACCTTTAAGTGATCTACATATATCCACAACCACTTGGTAAATCAAGGATACAGATCTAAGGTCAAAACCATATACATGAATTATGAACTCGACAAAAAAATCTAAGATAGATCAAAGTTTTAAAAGAAAGCTCGGAAAAGAACCTTATTTTATTCCAAGGTTCGTCATGATCAAGTGCAAATTGAAGATTAGCTACTCAACATGATGAAGAAATAACATAAAAATTGAAAAGTAAGACATGATTGCCTAAAGGAAAGTGCTTAAATTATAAGTAAGAAAGCAAAACTACACTATGAAATTGAAAATAAATAAAATAAATACAAGAAAATAGTAAACTAAACTACTAAATCTGCATAAAATCTTCCTCCCTCAGCACCTGGCACTGTATGGAGTTAAAATAATTTTTAAAGAGAGTCATGCACCAAGTTTACGCCCTAGGTCACGCCTGTGACTAGGCAGTGTGTAAGGTACAGAAACGTCCCCTTGAAAGCCATGGAACGTAGGAGAAAAAGCTATAAAATCTATTTTTTTGCGGGTCACACCCCTAGGTCATGCCCGTGACCGAGGGCATGTCATGACTATTGCGTGAAACATTGGGAAAAAGAAATAATGGTAGTTAATCTAGCATTTACTGAGAATGTCACGCCCCTAGGTCACGCCCATGACCTCGGGCGTGTAAGATATGAACAGTCTGGATCTAAAACTATCTTCTTAATACTGTGGCATGCCTGAGCTAGATGTCACGCCAAAGTGTCACGCCCGTGACCTGCTGGACATGCCTGTGACATGGTGGACATGCCCCATGACATGCACGTGACTGGGGGCGTGTAACTTTGAATGATATGGCATGGCTTTTGGAATGTCTGGCTAGGTCACGCCCGTGACCTGACGGTCACGCCCGTGACTGGGTGTGTACTTGCACTTTTTCTAGATTTTCTATACCTCTTCTCCTGATCAGTCATGCAGGCTCCAAAATGTTAAGTTAGGCCCAGATTATCCTGAAGTAAGAAAAGAAAGTAATTATAACAATATAAATAGAAACTAAATAAAACTTAATTATTTATTAAATAAAATTTATATTAAAATAACTATAAGTATTGATTTATCAAATACCCCCATACTTATGCTTTTGTTATTCCAGAGCAAAACTATGAGAAGTACTTCTAAGAATTAGTATAATTTTTTAATTAAACTAAAAATTCATTAAAACAAAAAAAGTTAAAAATAAAATTTAGGGATTCAAAAATTAGGTCCTAAAATATGAAATTAAAAATGAAATGAGAAAAATATTTAGCAAAATTTTTATATAGCGGGTTAGAGAAGTACCCCACAAATATCCCATCTTGAGATAACCCACAAATATCCCATCTTGAAATAAGGAATACAGGGGACTTCCTGACCAGCGGTCTTACATTCTTCTAGACCCTGAGTAATCAAGTTGTAGACTCTATAAGCCTTACTATTGTTGCTGTACCCCACAAATATCCAATCTTGAGATTTGGCAGCAAACTTAGTTAAATATCCCATCTTGCGACACACAGTGCTGGTGTCTACATTTATGAAACTTTATTGTGAGTTTCACCCTTGGTCGCGGTTTCTTCCTTGCTGCTGGTGTGTTTTTCAACTTGACCAGGCGGCCTCGTGATCTTTTCTCTTCTTGCTTCTTCTTTACTAGTCTCTTATCTCTTCTTTGGTGTGAGTCCGCATTTGGTTGCGCCACACAGTGCTGGTGTATACATTTTGATCTCGTGTGTGCTCTTTTCTCGAGGGTATGCACGCAACTCTCTTTATCTTTTGTCCTACTGGTTCAACCTCAGAAGGCCTTGAACTCAGAAACCTACTCCCCTTTTGCCTGTTTTAGCAAGGTCAGTGGAAATATAGAGGAGAGACCCCATAATAAGAGATTTTAAATCTCTGGAAGGCGATGGAATGTCTAGCTATTCAAAATCACCACAGGATTTTCCCTATTCACCATGGTCTGCAACCTAAAATGATCCAAAATGAAAATAAAAAATAAATAGGTGTGGAAGTTATAACCGACAAAAGTAAATGATAGTTGATAGAGCAGAGAGCGGAGCCCCGTTTGAGTCTAAGCGAGCAGAACCGTTTGTTTCTACTGTTGTACTACTCAAAGAAACCCATGTCTCCTCTTAATCTCGAATGTTGACACAGTAATTCTATATGGAAAAGTGTTGCTTTCACGGATTCCTCCATCATCCAATCAATCATACTCAATGGATTTCTTTGGTCGAACAGTCTCTGTATCTGCTATGAGGGTCCTAGGCGATTAATTATATGCAGGGCTTTATTAGCTAAATCATCAAGGCTTGAGACTGCTATCTTCAGACTTCTATTTGCCTCCTTGTGGTGATAGCCCTTTGAGAGAGGAAAGACAGGCGGGCAAAGGTTGAATCATGAAGATTATAAAGTGGCTAGATTACAAAGAAGTAGGTCCGGGGAAGCGACCGGAACAATCAATCAAAGTAGGTCTTGGGTAATTAGGCTATTCGGTTCCATGTCTTTATTCCCAGGTTCTTTCACACGTACCTTTTCCATTGTGCCGCATATAAGTCACCAGACTATAAGTAACCATTTCAACCCCCTCTCATTGACCCTATAGCGGGTTAGAGTCTATGTATTCTGGAAGGGCTCCAGAGTTAGGATGATTTCATAGTAGTAAACTCATAGTAGGTCTTGGGTAATTAGTCTATTTGGTTCCATGTCTTTATTCCCAGGTTCTTTCACACGTACCTTTTCCATTATGCTGCATATAAGACACCAGACTATAAGTAACCATTTCAACACCTTCTCATTGACCACTGATGCATGCATACGTGCGGTCAAAAGCTAGTGGTTAATATGTGTTTGTCGTCCTAAGCCCTAAACGGTAGCCCATTCGCTCGTCTCTTGCTCTTCTTTTATTCACAATCTATGCTTGCTCTCTTTCTCTTTAGGTATTGTTCATATGGGCTCCTTATTAACAAGATGGTAAAGAGTCTTTCTAGAATCTAAAGACGCCCTACTGGGATTCCTACTTACTGCTTTCTAGCACGTGTCTCTATATGTAGGCCTTCACTTTCTTACTGGCCCTTAAGAGTAAAGGAGAGTAGCGAGTGGAACTACTCTTGAAGGAAGAGCGTTGAGCTTGATTGATGAAGCCATGAGATGCTGCTCAAGCCTAAAGCTGTCTACCTCGATCTGCTCAAAATGTTCCTAACGCACTAGCAACATGAATTTTGGGCTAAGGGCTCCTATAGTGGGTTAGAGCTGAGTATTCATTCCATAAGGGCCTTACCACATATGAAGAATACTATTCTAGCTGGGATAGGTATAGTCCCGAGGGGGCTGCAAGTAACTAGATATGAAGGATCCTTCACTTCACGGCGTGGCTTCACGACGCATATTTTCTCTTACTATGATATAACTTAAATGTTGAGAAAATGCGTGTTGTGACAGTTGGTATTAGAGGGATGGGTTGTTTGACAATTGGTTGGGCAACCATCTATAGTTAGTTTTAGTTGTTTTGTGTCATTTCATACACACACCGATGTGTTATCAGAACGTCTAGGATGAAGCATGAACACTACACTCATAAGCATGATAAGAAGTATATGGGGAATATTATATCGTATGGGAAATAAGCCCATAATTAGCTTATTGATCCTATGTGAGCAACCTAAGAGAATTCGTCAACCACCAAAGCTGTCTACACTAAGAGAATTCGTCAACCACCAAATCTAACTGAAACCCCAAGAGATAGAACTACCCTGGCCTATTCCCAACCATGGAGAAAAAGGTAGTTCTATGAATTCAACTAATTACCATGTTTAGTACTCGACTTTGTATTCGGCTTGATGAGCAACTTTCTCTCTCCACTTGGGCCGGATGCGCAGCATGCTCACCAACTATGTAAAACAAGGCTACCTGCAGTCTTGCTTTATCCCTGTAGCTGAAACTACCAGATTCCCCGAACGAAATAGGATGAAGTACGATCCGACACGAGCTTGTCCTACTCTTCGCCATACTGAATGATCATAACGATCACTAGGGCATTTTTTGCTCTCATTCATTATAGAAAGTATGTTAGGCTTATAACACCACTAGGAAAAAGTCGCTAGCACTGACCTGAGAAAGCCCTTTTGAATTAGAAAGCCTTTTGACTTATATAAAGAGAAAGTCAAGTTGAAAAAACTGTCCCTCCTTCGCTTCCCATCAGTTCGGTAGAGGAAAGGTGCCTTCCTTCCCTTTCAAATGCTTCTCTCTGGCTTTCTTTCTATCTATATATGAAACATGACTCCCTCCCCTTAAGAATTATTAGATTCTCAGTGATTAGGGATCCTTTTTGCTCTCGTTCGTTCATTTGAAATCAAGGATAGAAAAGCTGAGCTTCTTTTACTAAAAGAGGTTGGGGGGATATTACTCCCATGCTTTTTTTCTTTAAAGATGAAAGATAAGAATCATTGACAAGTCCAGTAAGATTGTTGGACTAAACTCTCAGACCGTGTTTAAGCAGTTCTGTACATATTTAAAATGCCAGACTATACATATTGGCGCAAACTTCTATAGAGGAGTGCTGATCTCTACGTTACTGTGTACTTCCTATCGCCTATTTCTCGTTGCAATGTTAGACGCGTATAGGAATGTCATCGAAAACCAACATTGGTAAGAAGCAACAAGAAAGGAGAACTCGTGATATGCAAGAGTTTTACGACCCTATAGCGGGTTAGAGTCAATGTATTCTGGAAGGGCCAACGAAGGGATGTCCAGTGGTTTGTCCCTTTACTTGCAGGAGTATACTGGTCGCACCTTCTCCAATCTGGCAGCTCAGAAAAAAATTTTGTGGTGTGAGAGGATAAAATTATTCACCTCCAATCCAGAAACCTCTTCATTTTCTTTATTCTGAAAACCCATTAGCTAATATAATTGCTTTAGAGTAAATTAAATTACTAAGAAAGCATAAGTAGTAGTTTGAATTTTTTTACTTTGTCTCTTTTTAGTTAAGGGTGTTAATAATTCTAATCTAATTTTATTTGCTTAACTACTCAATTTTGAAGCCTAATTAATTTTATCCTCTCATTTTCCATGACATATGAATAAATATTTTTATTTTCTTTTCACAAAAAAGATAAAAATAATTGGGAGTAATGAATTTTATTCTCTTTCTCCATTTTTTTTCTTGGGTTTGCATATGTCTACCAATGAATGCTTGATTCTCATGACATATGATCTAACCATAAAAAGAAGAATGCATATGTTTAACAGGGGAAAAGGAATTTTATCTTCTTATCCACATGACATATGATCTAATAAGAAAATAAAAATAATAAGAGAAAGTCTAAACAAATTTTAGATTAAATTAAAATGCTTAGATAATAATTATAGTAAATTAAAATTTCTAAAGAATCTTAAATCATAAAGTGCATATAATTAAAATCTACAGATTGTTAGGCTAAGTACTACAAAATTGAAACTAATTATAATAAAAATGAGAAAACGGGGTAAATATTTACTATAAACAAATTTAATTCATAAAATTTTTCTTATAATTAAATCACCTAAGAATTAGATGTAACTTACTATGATGAAATAAAAGATTTACCAATCAAACATTATAAAAATTCTTATAAATAAACTCAAAATAAATTGATGAAAATCAAAAAAATTTAAGTAGGGGTTTATTATTATTTGTTTTGAATTGTTTCTAAACATAAAAACTAAAAAAAAATTATAATCCTTATTTTTTTGTTATTTCTGGGACTTCCCGAGGACTACCCAGTGATGAGTTCGTAAGGTACTAGGCCGTTTTCTATGATGAATACCCAATACGGCCCTTTTCAAGAAATTTAATTTTTTAATTTTCTAATTTTTTTTATTAAAATAAGAAAAAGAAGAAAAAAAATTTGTATTTTTAAAGATTTTTCATCATTTTTTTTATTTTTAAATAAAAAACAAGAAAGGAGATTCCACCCCATACTTAAAAAATAAACATTGTCCCCAATGTTTATATGTCAAGTAAGATGGGGAAAAGTAAAAAAACTAAATTAATCTTTTTTAAAAAATGCAAGAAATTAAAGATAATCAAGGGGTATATCCCATGAGCGCTTTTCTTTTTCCCATCTTTAAGATAGCCAGTTATGGTTGAGAAAAAGTAAAACAAAAGTAAAGGTAAATGCGCAACTCCCTTAATTCATGCTTTGGTGAATATGCCATAGTTGGACGCCCGACTGCTCCTCCGCTTGCTTCTTTATTTTCCTTCTTTAAATTTTTGGCTTTAAAATTTAAATTCAAATCACCTATACATACTTATGGTGATTTGAATTTATGTAGATGAGCGGAAAATAGATCGGGGAATCGTTAGTATAGGAAAAATTAAAAGTAAGTGTATCAAAAAAAGTTTTGCAAGGAGGTGGCTCTTGCGAAACTATTTGTATAAGCTCAGGTTGTTTATTTTCTAAAATAAAATTATTACCTAAAAATTCATTTATAAAATCATTGGACACCTCATTTTCATGAATTTGAATTCCTAAATATTTATAAGTGGTGCTTGAAAACTCATGAATAAGGGAAGAATCATTGTGATAGGAGAAGAAACATGTTCTTTTTCTAATTCATCTAGTGTGCCCAAACAATTTATAAATTCATGAAATAATAATTTTTATTCCTCTTAAGAATAAGAAACTAAGGGAGCACATGAGGATTCATGTTCCTCCATAGGAGAAATATTTGAAGATGGAGAAAAATTACTATGAAAAGTATTTATGGTAACTAAAATTTGGGGGGAGAAAGAAATTAAATTTGGGAAAATTCAAAAAAATTAGAAGACTCAACTTGGGTGCGTAAAAAACATCAAAAATTCGAATCTAAATAACTATTCTCATTACTCTCGAATTTTTTCAAGTGATCTTACCAACAAGAAAAATCAACATCCGAGTTTGAAGAAAATCTATTTATTTTTGAAAAATTATTCTCGTTAAAGCTGAAAAAAATGATTTCATTAAAATTAGAAAAAGTTGAATAATTATTTTCATGAAAATTTGAAATAAAATTATCATTAATGTGAGAATAGTTATTTTCATAAATATTATCAAAATCTTTTTCATAAGAAAATTTTTTATTATAATAATAAATATAACATTCCTCACTTTGATGAGGAGCACCATAGTAATAAAAAAAATTGGCGCTTTTTGCGGTTTCAAAAATATCTATTTTTTTTGAAGCGCGGCAAGTAAGGCGGTCAAATGAGATAACAATTTTTTTTATGAAACAAAATAAACAACCTTTTACTTATTGAAATTTAATTCAACAATAAAACTAAAAAGAGAATTGGAGGTAGAGAAAGAGAATGATAAAATTAATAAAATCCGTGCTTTCAAAATTTCAAAAATAATAAATCCCTGTCATTATAGTATAGTGGTGAGTATTCCCGCCTTTCACGTAGGTGACCCGGGTTTGATCCCCGACGACGACGCAAAAAACTTGATGGGTAAAATTTAGGATTGAAAATATTTCCAAACTCTACGAACTATTGGCAGAGCACCTATCGTTCATAGAATAGGATATTTTAAAACAAAATATCAAGTGTCGTATTAATCCGGGTCTGTTGACTACTTCTACTTACACAAATTAATATTATTTTATAAAATTTAAAAATAGGTCAATGTAAACTATAAAAATAAAGATTAGCACTAGATCTAGAATCCCTTTTTTAAAATAAACATTTAGGAAATTATAGCTTCTAATTTACCTAGTTTGACTGTGGAGGATCCCAAAATTCAAAAGCACCTCTCTCGAAAATACGCTCTCGACTAAACCTAGGTTGATCGATTAAGACCCCTTGGCTAGTCGAAACCCATAAGAATGCTTTATGCGATGAACCCCGCTATCACAACCTATATTTTCTACGTATTTAAACGACATATCAGAGTAAGAGAAAATACGCATCGTGATGCCACGCCGTGCAGGGGATAAAAGCTGATACTCAGGAAATACTCCAACTCTATATTTATTATTAAATTCATGAGTTATTGTAAAGAAAATCCAGTTTAAGTTTAATTGGATAGTCGTCTCCCTCGGCTCATTTGATCAAGTAGTTCATAAGTAAAGATAAAATTATTTGTTGCGGAAAATAGTTTGTTTATATTATTTGACATCCTACATGAGCAAAAACATCTATACAGGACAACACAAGGTATGCATGGCTCTAGATTTAGTATAAGTATAAAAATAGCGTTTATGGTCATCAAACAAAGTGGTTTTTGTTTGAAAGATGACATGTATGAAGTGAAAGAAGTAATATTTTTAAAATTAAAAATATTTAACATGCAACCTAGCATAAATCCTTCCCAGAGAGTAAGTAAATACAACAAGTCATTCAGAAAAGGCTTAGCAGCTAACAAGTACTTAACATTATTCAAAAATCTAGTGGGCGTAAACAACTTGACATGAACCCACTAAATGATTTGTATGTCTGAACAAGAATAAAACAACAAACTACCTCATAATCGATGAGTAAAAGAGACAACTACAGCCACTATAAAACACAAGCTAGCACCAAACCCTAACCGCTTAATCAACTACTTCTCCAAACCTGAGGCATTCTAATAAAGAACACCTCAGCAAGAAATAATAATATAAGTGGTGAACAAAGATCAAAAGGTTGGCAATAAACCAAAAAGGAATAAAGTTCTACAAACCCTAACCCAAGAATAGTGATAAAAGACTAACTTACGAGCTCAAATGTAAGGAATTTACACCAAGTGCTATAAAGATCTATTTTTTTGTAACATTTAAATAAATAATTGTTAGTATAAGAAATTAATTAGCCCATAACTTGGTGAACAAAAAAAACACCGGCCATTCCGACACCTATGTTGGTGGGAACCTACCAAACACACCAACAACAAAAACTTCACAAGGGCCCAAGGAAAGGTGGTCTTAAACCTTGATACACCCAATTCCGGGGAAAATCTGGCAACTGCGGTGGTGGGAACCTACCCAACACACCAGTATTCTGTAACATCCCTCATACAACTAGACCCCCAAGAGTGGTTTTGTCATGACTAGGGCATTACAAAACCTTAGGAAACCCAAGAACTAAGGCATGGAGGTGGATATCACCTTGGTTTGCAAATAGCTCAACCCAATCAGCAGTCCTAGGGTATGGTTATAAGGGTTTCACCTTAACTCCATGACCCCATCATGGCACCCCTAACCCTAGGGGAGGCCAATAGGTCACCAAGGACCCATTGGAGTTAACCAAAAGGGTCAAGTTGATCAAAGTCAACCCAAACCCTAATTAGGTCAAATTAAACTCACACATAGTCAATTGATCTCCCATAGCCAAAGGTACCCACTTTGGCCTTATTATGCCCTAAGGGAGGCCAATGGGTCACCAAGGACCCATTGGGGTCAGCCGAAGAGGTTAAGTTGACAAAAGTCAACTCTAGCCCAAAAATGGCAAAAGTTCCATAACTAAGGGTCAAGTGGCCTCCAAGGTGCCCAACAAACCCTACCCAACCCTTCCTAGACCTTAGGGGAGGCCAATGGGTCACCAAGGGCCCATTAGGGTCAACCCAAAAGGCTAATTTGATAGAAGTCAATTCAACATTGGTTTAGGTCAAACTAGCTCAAGTTGGTCTAATCTAGCCCAATGCACTTGGGCTAAGCCCAATTGAGGTGGTCCACTAGCTTCATGAGGTTTAAAATTATCCAAAATGCCACTCATTTTCTTGAAGTGTAGACTAGGAGAGAAAAAACTCCATTTTCTCTTTAATGGAGGAGAGATAAGGAGAGAGAGAATGATGCCATCAACGGTGGGGAAGATGAAGCCCCTAAAGCGCCCCATTAGTGGGTAGATTCAACTCCCCTGGGGGAGAGGAGGAGTTTCTAGCATTTCTCGGCTAGTTAAACCTAGATTCACACCCCCCCAAGCCATGGCCGAGAACAACCATTCATGGCCAATAATGGCTTTGAATTTATGACCCTTCCTCTCCCCCAACTGAGCTTTTAAAAAGCTTCCCTGGACCCCCAACAACCATTTCCACATTTTCCCTGAAGAATTCGAGCCCTTCTTATGTACTATTGTAGAGCATCCAAAGCTTCAAAATCCAGCAATGGCGTCCCGTTGATTGGCAAGGCTTCATGCCTCCAAAAAGTTCCTATCCTCCTCTTCTACTTCAGTGGATAGATCCACAATTCTTGGCCACAAGGTTCGGGTCTAATTAGACCCAAATAAAGTAGGACGAAAGCATGTTTTTTAAAACTTTCTCCTCCACTCACAACTCACTGTTCTGGCCACCTCCGGCCGACCAACCAACGCTAATCGCCAGCCACCACCTCAACAAAGGTGGTGGTGGCGGTTGTCGGCCGGGAGGAGGCGAGTGTGACTGAGAATTCTCCTGCCAAAATGTCCAAGGATGAGTTAATCCGGGCCGTTGGCGTGCTGGGGAAGACGACCATATGTCGTCTGATGGTGCGTCAAGATTTGTGTTGTGCCTTTTATTTAATAAGATTAATATAATTAATATTCTATTTTTGTTAAAAAAAGCAGTGGATGTTTTGATTTTTAAAAATACTAAAGAGTCCTTATATGGAAAAAAATTTTATATGAAATTTATAGCCCTTTATGTCTAGTTTAATTTAAAATTTGTCCCAACCAATTTGGGTCTCTAGTCTGACCACAACACTCCTTTTTGTGCTGCCTATACATAGAATTGACCAGAGACAAATCTTAGTGCCCCCATTAAACCACTCATCCAAATGTTTTGAAATTTGGGTCAATGCTTAGTCTCACCTATCTATCTAACATATCCAAAAATGGAAAATTTTGGGGAATAGTTTTCCGTAGTTTTTGTAAAAATTTAAGAAAATAGGTATAAATTAATTAAGGGGTCTATGGACCTTAAAGTCAACTAAATTTTGGTGGATGGTCCTTAGTGTCAATATATGGCTCTGGTAAAAATCAACCCAATTTGGGATTGGTTTGAATATGTATTGGTATGACCAAAGTTTGGTCCCTTAAGGGTAAATTAGGGCAAAATAGTACTTGGGACATGGAGGGGCCAATTCTCACCCAAAAAGGGTAGGACTTTGGGCAGAGACCCAAGGTAAGTTAAAACACTCTCAATTGGAGTTTGAGGTGGATTTGGGTGGATTTGAACTACGACCCTAGTTCAAATCCTAAGGTTGAACTTTGGGGGTTTGTGAAGGACATATGGTGATATGTCCTTGTATGGACATGGAGTTTTGTCCATGTGATCTTAGGATGGTGAATAACCCTAGGAAGTAATTCGAAGACTTTTATAGTTTACATCCCCCTTGTAACAACTCAGAACCTTTTAGGGCACTTTTACACTTGATTTTATTACTGCATCATAGGCCTTTGGATGATCTTGAAATTTAGGAAGTGGCCAAAAAATATTGCAATTAAGCTCGGGAAATTTTAATGTGAATTTTAGATCAGTATTTGAGATACTTCATTCACAACCCTTGTAGTTGCCCAAATCATTAAGGAATTTATTAAGAGATATCTACTGATTGAAAACTTATCCAATTTAATAAGAGGACCTTTTAACTTAATCATGAGCTCGATGAATTTTTATATAATTATTGGAGGACTGTCAATATGGGTTGCTTCACAAGGTGCCTAATATTGTTTTGTTTTAAATGATTTAATTATGTGACAAAATAATCTTCGAAAAGAGTAATCCTTGGTCAATAGTCACTATTGCTTGCGTTTGTCATCTAGTAATTTTCCTATAATTTTTGGATAAATAATTCTATTTTCCCCCTAAATATCCTAATATTGCAGTTGTTTATTCAATAAATTATTGATGGCCAAATTCATCTTGAAAAATTGGGATTTTGAGCATTTACTATTTCTTTGATGATATTAACCAATCATATTTTTTTTAAAACCTTGCCTTATAAGAAAACTATAGTTGATGTTCAAAAGCATTATTGGCTTTATTTTTAGGAAAAATATAATAAATGCCAAATAAATTAGAAAAGAATGTTATCTTCTTTATTTAACCTTATATTATCATGATAGACTCCCATTAATAATCTTAGGTCATTTGGATGAATAATTAAAGGGCTCACCATTCCTACTCATTATATAACTTAGGTTGGTCGGCACATAGTAAAACTGCAGAATTGTGTTAGCATGTGGGAAGGCCATATGGAGTTGGGTTAATGATATACTGATTTGGTAAGGTGAAATTGAGTTCATCATTAGGAGTCATGAAGGGGAGCGTGTTGGTCTGAGTAGTGTTAAGCGGTGCTCGGGATCAATGAAAGAACATCTTTCCGGTGGAGAGAGAGAGAGTCAAAATACACTAGGGTTAGATTTAGTATAACATTAAATTGGATTAGGACCTGGATAGATAACAATAAAAATAAGTGCCTTACGAAAGGGAACTTTGGGCTTCAGTCCATCGTAGTTCCTAGTGCTATCGAGAGCCCTTCACAAGTAATACCCTAGGCAGTCCAAGGTTAACCTAAACCTTAAGAATATATGTTAAAGAGAAACTAGTAAAGAAAAACTAGGACTTCACCTTCACTTACCCCGATGTCTCGGGAGATTTGCTTTGCTAGGTTATCTAAGTGGTAGGCTCGGTTGTTATGAAAAGTGGCAGGTTAGCCCGGCGAGCCAAAGACACAGAAGGTAGTTGTAATGGACAGGATAGTCCGGGGTGCCGATGGCTCGGGATATTCATGATTGCATGTGCATAAAGTGGTGGATCTTCGGTATTTGACGATCGTTCACACTGATGTCGGTACACTGACTCATCGGGTGTTGTTTACACATAGCCAAGGGAATTTCTGGCCGTGGGTCTGCATAGTATGTGGTGACTCTGGTGTGTCCTTCAGAGGATTACGTAAGGGCTAGGCATAGTAGTGAGAATACCGTCAAGGAGTGGGGTGTCCCGACCCACAGTCTCTGTTGGTCACTACGGAGGCTCATGGGAGTGAAGCTAGCCTCCTGACATGGGGAACTAAAGTGATATGAACATAGAGCCTTGTGCGTGTGTTTCACTTGTGTGAATCATGTCATAACATATCACTACACTCATACCTACATATATTCCTGACAACCCATCGTATAAATTCGTATGAGAATTTTTATAAGATGGGAGCCTTGCAAAATACCATTTAACTTATAAGTTTGTATGGGCATTCATATAAGTTAAGGTTATTTATTTCTTAGTCTACCTTTCATTCACTTACTGCTCTACTCTACTTGTCTATATTACTGCTTCCTTATTATAGAATTACTATCTTTCTTTTCTTTTTATAGATTAATAGATTTTACAATTTACCTGCTAGATAGCTCCACTATCACTTGCTTTGTTCCTACTCTCCACCGTCACAGCATTCCTATCATTCCTCCAGCACGGTGCCTAGGAGCCACTAAGGGTGGAGTGGGGAAAATTAGGCTTCCTCTTTTGACTAACAGTCGGTGGACCAAACATTTCAGGGAATCCGGATGGGGGACAAACAGCAGAAGGAGGAGATACGGCACCAGATGTGTACGATGCACTTGGAGGTGGGCCTGTCTAGTACAGGAGCACTAGCCTCTGGCTCCGTGAGTGATTAGTTTTACTTATCTTCTTCGAGAGTGATGTAGAGAGGATTTGCTATACCGAGCATAAGCCCATTTATATTCCTATTATACTGATCTATTTCGGTACTTATATTACTCTATGGACTTGCTGTGATTTCTGTTTCATAGATAATATGTGATTTATGGACTTGGCTTTATTGCCTTTTATCTATTACTTCTACTCTTGATGATCATCAATACTGACTGAATCAGTGTTTTGTAGCGAGCATTGGTGTCACAGAAAAATGGCGGTTCTAGGCGTATTGTTGGAACCCTAGTTCTGATTTGTGCAAGGATTATTATTAGGATGCTTAGATTGACCCATCTTATATAGTCTGGGGTCATAGGATTTTCCAGGGTTTTGACTTTGAAGATTTAAAGTTCTTGAATTTAGTTCGACGATAGTCGAACTCAGCTCAATGATCGTAGATCTAAAGTTGATGAACTCAGAGTTCCTTCTCATAGTTGAGCTCGAGTAAAGTCCAGCTAAGTTCGATGAACTTGGAGCTCCATTCAACGATCTTCTACCTCTAATCTACCATCTTAGCTCGACGACATAAAGTCTAAGCTTGACGATCTCCAAGCTCCGGTCGACGAATTTCTTTCTCAGTTCGACGATTTCCAGACAGAGTTTTAGGCTGTTATTTCTTTCGAGAAATAGATTATTTTCAAGGTTTGATTTCAGGCAAATTATTCTTACATTAGAATATTGTAATGTGATTAATTTCAGGCATTTATGACTCTGACATTTAATGCAATATAATCTTATTAATATAGCCATTTAGAGGCAACATTAAATGTGGATATTATCACAGAGTTAGATGGTAATCTTTTTCCAAGGCTGTTACCATTCTAGGGAATGCTCCAGCTGTTCAGAATGAATTCAAATATTTGAGTTTCTCAAGCATACAGATATAAGAACATTATCAGAAGTTTTTCTTCCTTAAGAGTCACACACAGATAGTTACAGACTTACTGATTCAGACTTTCTGCATCAAACTTTTCTTCCAACAAACAATCAAAAATTCTGAGATCAACTTCATAATCACTCAGATACATATACTGGAAGGAGAAATTTCTTTGAAGGCCTACACCCTGAAGCAAAGCTTCCACTCCTTATAAGATTTATACAACTCAGGGAGAGCTTTGACAACATCAAACAAAATCCAATAGTCTTCTCAGAGCATTGTGACAGAGAAGACAATATCATTTTTACTTTTCCAATTCCTGTGTAAAGGGTTTTATCTCCCTTCAAAAGTTATCCCTTTGGTTGGCAAGTCTCTATATCAAAAGACTTGGTTTGTTTTTTGAGCACTTGGTCAAATGCTCAAAAGGTTGCTAGTTCTCGCTTATAAATTGATCTTGTGGTGACAGGCCGTCTGAGCAAAAACCTATCGTGGCAGGGCACCTGATCAAAAACCTGTAGTGGATTACTACCAGGGTGTTAGAAGAGAGGAAGTACCCAAGTTTTTTCGGAACCACTATAATCTCCTTGTATCGTCTGGTTTGCCTTTGCTTTCTAGTTTTTTTGTTGAATGTTTCCTTTATATATACATATATATAAACTCTAGAGTAAGTAAGATCTATCCCTTAACTTTCAATTGTTATCAGAGGGTAGGGTTGTTTGGTTTCATAGTCTAACATCTAAAACAAAAAAATCTTTGATAGATCCCATTTACTCTAGTGTCTTTTTATATTATTGCACAAAATAAGCAGTACTCAAGCACCAGACCTCTAGTGTGCAATCTTAACAAGTTTGCACTTTGGAAGGCAATGATTGTGCTTTATATGAATTCTATTGATGAAGACATATACAATTCTATTTTGACAGGTCCCTCTACACCAACTACAACAAGAAGCATAAGTGCAATTCCAACCACCTGAGTGGATTGATGCTCAGAAGAAACTGAAAATTGCAGATGCCAAAGCCATGAATCTTTTGGCTCAATCAATGTCTGATGACATTTTTCAGGAAGTTGCTGAATGCTCTTCAGCAAAGGATATTTGGAACTCTATCACAACAATGTTTGCTGAAAAATGGAGTGAAAATGAAGAAGAATCAAGAGCAAGAGAATTTTATCTGATGACAATAAATGCATCCTGCAACAATTCTGATTCAAAATATGAGTCTGAAAAAGACCAGGTAATCTCTTCTTTTGATTTCACTTCAGAACATTTTAAAAAATATTTTCAATTATTATGTGAAGATTTGATTCAATCTGAGAAGGAATTAAAACTTCTTAGAGAGAAATTAACTGATCAAAATAATATATCTTCTAAAAACATAAAACTTAAAGAAGATTTAAAAAATGCTCTTGAAGAGATAGTTTCTTTAAAATCAGCAAAAGGGAAAGAAAAGTTAGAAGATTTAGATAGAGTAACTGAAGTTTTACATAATATGAAACCAAAATAAATTAAGAATTTTCTGAAAAATTATGTTCAAAATATTTCGTCGAACCGAGATCGACGAACTCAGCATCATTCGTCGAACTCCGATAGACGAACTATGAACGCTAGATTTCAGTATAATCATCAAATAAACTGTGATCGACGAAGTCCATATGATTTGTCTAACCGAGATCGACGAATGTAGAACAAATAAAACAACTACTATCATTCTGTGAATGGAGCTCTACGAACCCACTTCCATTCGTCAAACTCAGATCGATGAAATCAATATGATTCGACAAACTCAAATTTTCAAAACAAAAATTTTAATTCATTTTAAGATATAATCAAACACGGAAATTTATGATTTCTTTACTCAATGGATTATCCCTCCTAGGAAACATCATCCACTAGGTTATAAAGATCAACCAGAGTACTCTTTTATTTCCAATTATTGTTATGAAAAATAATTAGGACCCAAGGTAACCTGGGTTGAGAACACCTAACCTTATTTTAAGAAAAAGATCTATCCTACCACAGAGGAACAATGGTATTTGATAGTCTCCAGAAGCTTTGTGTTCATAGCCTCTTTTCAAAAAAATCTATAGGTTGTAAAGATTTAAAGTGGAGCAAAAGGGAAGCTGAATATTCTACCAGTGAGCTTTCTCTCACCAAATCATCTTAAGTTCTTCCATCAGCAACTTGTCAGAAAGATTCTCTATTTTTTTATATCTTTGAATCTTTGTCGTTTATAAACATTCTCATTGCACCTTTATATATCTACTGAAGATTTATAATTCAGTCAGATTTCTTTATGCTTTATGTTCTGTTTTTGTAAATAGTATCGTAACACAAATAGGG
Organism: Platanthera zijinensis; assembly: GCA_039513925.1. NCBI lineage: Eukaryota > Viridiplantae > Streptophyta > Magnoliopsida > Asparagales > Orchidaceae > Platanthera > Platanthera zijinensis. Next base: position 154,618,008 of record CM077092.1, read on the forward strand.
GGAGATTGTTGGAACCCTAGTTCTTATTTGGGTAAGGATTATAATTAGGATGCTTAAATTACCCATCTTGTATAGTCTAGGGTCATAAGATTTTCCAGGGTTTTGACTTTGAAGATTTCAAGTTCAGGAATTTAGTTCGACGATAGTCAAACTCAGCTCGACGATCGTCGATCTCAGATCGACGAACTCTCAGAGTTCCTTCTCTGATTTGAGCTCGACGAAAGTCCAGCTGAGTTCGATGAACTTGGAGCTCCGTTCGACGATCTTCTACCTCTAATCTACCATCTCAGCTCGACGAAAGCTAGTCTAAGCTCGACGATCTCCAAGCTCATGTCGACAAATTTCTTGCTCAGTTTGACGATTTCCAGACATAGTTTTAGGCAGTTATTTCTTTCTAGAAACACATTATTTTCAAGTCTTGATTTCAGGCAAATTATTCTAAAGGAAGAATATTCTAATTGGATTAATTTCAGGCAATTTTGGCTCTGACATTTAAAAAAAAATATTCTTATGAATATAGCTGTTTAGAGGCAGCATTAAATGTGGATATTTTCACAGAGTAAAATGCTAATCTTTTTCCAAGGCAGTTACCATTCTAGGGAATGCTCCAGTTATTTAGAAAGAATTCTAATATTTGAATTCCTCAAGCATACAGATATAAGAACATTATCAGAAGTTTTTCTGTCTTAAGAGTCACACACAGACAGTTACAGACTTACTGATTCAGACTTTCTGCCTCAAGCTTTTCTTCTAGCAAACAATCTTCATTCTGAGATATACTTCACAATCACTCAAATACATATACTGGAAGGAGAAGTTTTCATTGAAGGCCTACACCTTAAAGCAAAGCTTCCCCTCCTGATCAGATTTTTATAACTCAGGGGGAGCTTTGACAACATCAAAAAAAATCCACTAGTATTCTCAGAGCATTAAGACAGAGAAGACAATATCATTTTTACTTTTCCAATTCCTGTGTAAAGGGTTTTTAACTCCCTTCAAAAGTTATCCCTTTGATTGTCAAGTCTTCTGATCAAAATACTTTGTTTGGTTTTTGAGCACCTGGTCAAAAGCTCAAAGAGTTGCTAGATCTCCCTTGTAAATAGATCTTATGGTGACAGGACACCTGAGCAAAAACCTATGGTGGCAGGGCACCTGATCAAAAACCTATAGTGGATTCTTACCAAGGTGGTAGAAGAGTGGATGTACCCAAGTTTTAGGGGAACCACTATAATCTCCTTGTGTCTCCTTGTTTGCCTTTGCATTCTATTTTTGTGCTGAATGTTTCCTTTATATATATATATATATAAACTCTAGAGTAAGTAAGATCTATCCCTCCACTTTCAGACCTGGTGGTGTCACAAAAAAGGGGGTCTTACAAACTTGTATCAGACAAACATCGATCGAAAGAGAAGAAGTCCACAAAACCCTGGGCCACCCCATACGAGCTAAGTTTGAGGACAAACTAGCAGCGGAAGCAATGTTGTGCTCATAAGGGGAATCACATACCAGAAGTCCACCTTTTCATTCATTAGTTCCACATATATATCAGCTAACAATTGGAATTTTCCTTTGTATCCTGCGACGAACCCTACTCCACAGCAGGGTATACCTCAAAAATAGAACATGGCTCCACCCTCGCCGGCTCCGAATCTGTTCCAGCAGACAGAGATGGGGATGACACTGATGGCTATTCTGGAGACCTTCAGGGCTCAGCAGGCTCCAGCCCCACAGCCAAATCCCGAGGCTAACTAGTTGAGCGCCTTCCGGGGGTCTCTCTCGTCCATCCTACCTTGGGATGGAGTAAGCAATTCAGATAGTAGAGTTGCTGGACATTATCTATAAGATCCTGGCTGGGATTAGATGCCCGACGAAGGAGACTGTTACCTTGGAAGTTTCCTGCTTGGAGTAGCATGCGAAGAGATGGTTGAAGTCACTGTTGGACACCACCTTAGCTGGAATGGATTGTGTAAACAACTCCTGGGAGGAGTTCAGAGAAGCTCTATTGGAGCATTTTGTAACTCAGTCGGCGAGGTACAAATTGGAGGGCATGTTCTTGCCGTTGAGTCAGGGCAGCAGGACGATGTTGGAGTACTACTGGGAGTTTACACATCTAGCCCGCATTGCGGACTCATATCAGCTGGACGATGCGCGCAACGCGAATAGGTTTTACAAGAGCCTTCATGATGATATGAGGCGGGCCCTCCTCTTTGTTTCTGATTGAATCTTGGTCAGGATTTTGGAGATGGCAAAGAAACTGGAGGCAGACCAGCTTAAAGTTCTGGCCGGAGGACACCGACTAATGACTCAGTGAGTAGTGGCAGGAGAGATCAGTCCAGAGGTCGTGTCATTGCGAAAAGAAGGAATGGGGACCAACCCCGCTAATAGGACAGGTAGGAGCTGAGGAACCTGGTGGTGTTGGCTCCTCAGCATTTACAGATGCGAGAGATGACGAGGGCAGTGCAGGGGGCACAGACATGCTTCCTGTTCAACCAGCTGGGGCACTTCAAGAGGAACTTTCCCATGAGGGAAGCACCCCTACTAGCACTTCAAGATTCCCCACCTGGTTGGTAGTTTGGTTGCCGAGGACGCGACCGAGGACATGGTTTTCAGCGTGTTGACCGCAGGCAGGACAAAGGGCCGTTGTATGCCCTGGACTTTGCTCGGCCTCAGAACCCGGAGCGGGTGATAGCAGGTACGCTAGTTATTTAAAGTTTCCTACCCATTCTATAAGTTATATTACATGAATATAAAACTGTAGAACAAGGAAGGAATCAGAAACTAGATAACAAAGATGAAAAAACTAAACTAACTCAGGGATAGTGATGGTGTATAGCAAGCCCGTCCATACCATATTCGACACTGGAGCATCACACAATTTTGTCTCATATGAGTTTATTAGATACCTGTACCAAATCGAGAGCTTTGAGGGGGTCATCTGGAGGGTGCGACTCCCCAACAGGACGGAGATCCAGTCTACAGCCAAGTGCATCCTAGGAGTGACCATTGATGGTGTAACTTTCGAGGCCCCGACAACGATCCTGAGGATGCCGGATTTTGACCTCGGCCTGGGCATGGCATGGCCCACCTGTAACCATGCGCAGATTGATTGCCCATCAAGAAGGGTCGTGCTGAGATATGGAGACACTTACCCGACCTTCGAAGGTATTGGCTCAACTTCTCATCTTCTACTTTCCTCTATTCAGGCAATCAAAGCCCATCTACAGGGAGACGAGGTCTACCAAGTGCTATTTGAGATAGCCAAGGCTAAGGATTCTATGGCTAATATCCCAGTGGTGGGAGATTTTTCTGATGTATTTCCGGAGAAGTTGCCAGGGTAGTCGACACATCGAGAGAAGGATTTTCAAATACAGCTCATGGCGGGGGCTAAGTCGGTATCTAGAGCTCCTTATCGAAGGGCCTCAAAGCAGTTTGTGGAGTTTCGAAGCCAGCTTTAGGAGTAAGTACAAGCTAGGTTTGTCAGGCCGAGCTATTCGCCATGAGGAACTTTAGTGCTCTTCGTAAAGAAGAAGGATGGAACTCTCCGACTGTGCATCGATTACAGAGCACTAAATTAGCTGAGAGTACGAAACACGTATCCTCTTCCGAGGATAGACTTCATAGTCTTAGGCGCGTAGCGCTCTGGAAATTTCTTTAACATATGAGACTCAGTTGTAAATCCCATATCCTTTATCTCAAAGTTTCGGTCTGACGAGCTGTTTGATCAGTTAGAGGGAGCTCACTTGTTTTTGAAGCTGGATCAGAGGTCAGGGTACAACAGGCTACGTATTCAGGAGGAGGACATCCCGAAGACTGCTTTCAGTAGTAGATACGGGGCTGTATGAGTTCACTGTGATGCCCTTTGGGCTATGAATGCACAATCCGCGTTCATGATTTTGATGAGCCGGGTATTCGAGGCCTATCTGGTGTCTTCGTCATAGTGTTTATTGACGACATCCTCATCTATTCGAGGACTAAGGAGGAGTATGCATGTCATCTGGAACTGACTCTGGAGAAGCTCCGAGAGCACAGGTTGTATGCTAAGTTCAGCAAGTGCCAGCTATAGCTCAAGAAGGTGGCCTTTTTTTGGCCATATTATCAGTGGAGCAGGACTGGCAGTGGACTCAGCAAAGGTTTAGGCAGTACGAGATTGGCCACCGCTGAAGACTACCACCGATGTGAGGAGTTCTCTAGGACTTGCTGGTTACTACCGGAAGTTCGTAGAGGGTTTCTCTCAGATTGCCCTCCCGATCACATCTCTAACGAAGAACGAGACTCCATTTGGTTGGATGCCGTAGTGTGAGGCTGTCTTCCTGGAGCTGAAGGGTCAGATTACCTCGGCCCCTATCCTTGATCTTCCATCAGGGAAAGAAGGATATCAGGTTTATACCGATGCATCGTATCAGGGGATGGGTTCCGTTCTGATGCTGAATGGGCATATGATATCTAATGCTTCCAAACAGCTGAAGAAACATGAGCAAAACTACCCGGTGCGCGACTTAGAGATGGGAGCAGTTATCTTCGCTCTGAATATCTAGAGACACTATCTTTACAGTGTCCGCTGCGATATCTTCCAAGAACACAAGAACCTGAAGTATGTGGACACGCAAAAGTAGCTGAACATCCGATAGAGACATTGGGTAGATTTTTTGTCAGACTACCAGTACCTTGCACTATCATCTCGAGAAGGCCAATGTAATAGTAGACGCGCTAGGCCGAAGAGCCAGCACATCAGTAGCGGAGCCTCAATTGATGGATACGGAGTTGGTGCAGATGTTGGAAGAGTTGTAGATATCTCTAGTATCTGAGGACGATCAAGAGCTTTACGAGGAGAACTTTGCATCGATGAGTACCACTGAGGACATTTGGGATCACATTAGGGATGTTCAGAGGCAGGATGCAAGGATGGAGCAAATATTTAGGGCCTTGGAGGAAGGCATGATAGGGGATTACTCACTGAGAGATGGGCTGCTATGTATTAGAGGCCGAGTTTACATACCGGTAGGAGGCCAAATTCGAGAAGTTATCATGACAGAGGCACACTACAGCAGATATTCAGTACACATGGGGATCACAAATATGGCAGTGGACCTTAAGAGGATGATATATTGGACGGGCATGACGATGGATCTTACATGCTTCATGACGCATTACGAGGCTTGCTATCTCGTAAATGAAGAGTGAAAGAGTCCGGACGGATTATTGCAGCCCCTTCTGGTGCCGGAGTGCAAGATTGAGGACATAGCCATGGACTTTATATGTGGGCTACCCCGATATCATGCGGGGAACGATTCAATTTGGGTGATTTCTAGGTGGGAGACAGGGTTTTCTTATAGATATGGCTGATGCATGGAGTCTCGTCGGTTCGCGGGCGGATAAAGCTCAGTTTGAGATACATGGGCCCTTACAGGATCCTTAACCGAAATGCCTCTTAGCTTACAGATTGGAGCTACCGCCCGAGATGATGGGATTGCACGAGGTCTTCCACATCTCTTCACTTCATAGGGCTCTACTACAACCTGAGCAGCATATTTCCAGTACAGATGGCCCAGTGGCTTTAGATCATTCAGCCAGCATAGAGCCAGTTAGGATCGATGATACAATAGTGTAGTTCTTGCAGCACAAGAAGGTTTTGCTAGTCAAGGTTCTGTGGAGGAACCATGGACAAGAGGAGAACACCTGGTAGCCACGGGACTTGATGCGGCAAAGGTGTCCGGGTCTCTTCGAGTCAGGTAATCTTTTAATTCTCTAGGGATGTCACATACTTTCACTTCAGTAGAAACCCCGTAGGCATAACCTTAATTTCGGGAACGAAAGTTTTATTTTTATATATTGGGATTTGTAACATCTCTCAAACAACTAGACCCCCAAGAATGGTTTTGTCATGACTAGGTCATGACAAAACCCTATGAAACCCAAGAAGACCAAAGTGAGCTAAGGCATGGAGGTGGATATCATCTAGGTTTGCAAATAGCTCAACCTAGTCACCAAGTCTAGGGTTTGGCAGAAAGGGTTTCACCTTAACTCTAAGACCGCACCATGGCACCCCTAACCCTGGGGGAGGCCAATGGGTCACCAAGGACCCATTAGGGTCAACCAAAAGGGTCGAGTTGACCAAAGTCAACCCAAACCCTAATTCGGTCAAACTAAGCTCACACATGGTCAATTGATCCCCCTTAGCCAAAGGGACCCACCTAGACCTTCCTAAGCCCTAAGGGGGCCTAATGGGTCACCAAGGACCCATTGGGGTCAACCAAAGAGGCTAAGTTGAAAAAAGTCAACCCTAGCCCTAAAATGGTCAAAGTGCCCTAACTAAGGGTCAAATGGCTGTAGAGGTGCCCAACCAACCCTACCCAACCCTTCCTAGACCTTAGGGGAGGCCAATGGGTCACAAGGGCCTATTGGGGTAAACCCAAAAGGCCAATTTGACCAAAGTCAATTCAACCTAGGTTTAGGTCAAACTAGCTCAAGTTGGCCTGACCAAGCCCAATCCACTTGGGCTAAGCCCAATTGAGGTGGTCCACTAGCCTCTTGAGGTTTAGAATTATCCAAAATACCACTCATTTTCTGGAATTACTGACTAGGAGAAAGAAAACTCCATTTTCCCTTTAATGGAGGAGAGAGAAGGAGAGAGAGAATGATGCCATCAATGGTGGGGAAGATAAAGCCCCTCAAGCTCCCCTTAGTGGTTGGATTCAACCCCCCTGGGGGAGAGAAGGAGTTTCCAGCCACTTCTCGGCCAGTTAAACCTAGATTCACCCCCCCACCCCAAGCCATGATCGAGATCCACCATTCGTGGCTAATAATGGCATTAAAGCCATCACCCTACCTCTTGCCCAAAGGAGCATTTTAAAAGCTTCCCTAGACCCCCAACAACCATTTCCACCATTTACCTAAAGAATTCGAGCCCTTTTGCTGTATCGTTGCACAGCACCCGAAGTTTCAAAATCCGGTAATGGCGTCCCGTCGATCGGCAAGGCTCCACGCCTCCCAAAAGGTCATATCCTCCTCTCCTTCTTCAGTGGATAGATCCACAACTCTTGGCCGCAAGGTTCGGGTGCAATTGGCCCCAAATCAAGTAGGCCGAAAGCTTGTTTTTTCAAGCTTTCTCCTCCACTCACATCTCTCTGTTTTGGCTACATCCGACCGGTGAACCACCGCGAATCGCCTGCCACCACCTTAACGAAGGTAGTGGTGGCGGTGGCCGGCTGTGAGGATGTGCCGGTGGCCGGGAATTTGCCAGTTGAAGCGGCCCAGGATGGGTTAATCCGTGCCATTTGCGCGCTGGGGATGACGACCAGATGTCGTCGGATGGTGCGTCAAGATTCGTGCCGTGCCTTTTATTTAATAAGATTAATATCATTAATATTCTATTTTTGTTACATAAAATACAGTGGATGTTTTGATTTATTAAAAATACTTAGTGTCCTTATATGGAAAAATGTTCTATATGAAATTTATATCCCTTTATGTCTAGTTTAATATAAAATTCGTTCCAACAAATTTGGGTCTCTAGTCTGACCACAACACTCTATATGGTGCAGCCTATACATAGGCTGACCAAAGACAAATCTGAGTGCCCCACTAAACCAGTAATCCAAATGCTTTGAAATTTGGGTCTTAGCTTAGTCTCACCTATGTATCTGGCATATCCGAAAATGGAAATTTTTTGAGAACTGTATTCTATATTTTTTGTAAAAAATTTATAAAATATGTATTAATTAATTAAGGGGTCTATGGACCTCGAAATAAACCAAAATTTCAGTGGATGGTCCTTATGGTCAATATATGGCTCTGGTAAAAATATCAACCCATTTGGGGTTAGTTCGAATAGGTATTGGTATGACCAAAGTTTGGTCCTTAAGGGTAAATTAGGGCAAAAGAGTACTTGAGGCATGGAGGGGCCAATTCTAACCCAAAAAGGGTGGGACATTAGCCAGAGCCCCAAGGTAAGTTAAAACACCCTCAATTGGAGTTTGGGGTGGATTTGCCCTAGGACCCTAGTTCAAACCCAAAGGTTGAGCTTTGGGGGTTTGTGAAGGACATAGGGTGATATCTCCTTGTATGGACTTTGAGTTTAGTCCATGTGATCTTAGGATGGTGAATAACCCTAGGAAGTAATTCTAGGACTTTTAGAGTTTACATCCCCCTTATAACAACTTATAATCATTTAGGGAACTTTTACACTTGATTTTATTACTGCATCATAGGACTTTGGATGATCTTGAAATTTAGGTAGTGGCAAAATAATATTGCAATTAAGCTCTGGATATTTTAGTGTGAATTGTAGACAAATATTTAAGATACTTGATTCATAACCCTTGTAGTTTCCCAAATCATTAATTAATTTATTAAGAGATATCTACTCATTAAATACTTATGCAATTTGGTAAGAGGAACTTTTAAGTCATTCATGTGCTCTATGAATATTTATAGAATTATTGAACGACTGTCTATATGGGTTGCTTCACAAGGTGCCTAATATTATTTTGTTTTAAATGATTTAATTATGTAACCAAATAATCTTGGAAAAAAAAATCCTGGGTCAATAGTCTCCCCTGCCTAGTTTTTTCATCTGGTAATTTTCCTATAATATTTGGATGAATAATTCTATTTTCCCCCTAAATATCCTAATATTGCAGTTGTTTATTCAATAAATTATTGAGGGTCATATTCATTGTGCAAAATTTCGATTTTTGGATATTTACTTTTTTTATTGGTATTAACCTATCATTATTTTGTTAAGACTAAGCATGGTAAAAAAACTATACTTATGTTCAAAAGTATTGTTGGTTTAATTTTAAGGAAAATATAATAAAAGCTAAAAAAAATAGGAAAAATGTTATCTTTTGGATTTAAACTTGAATTATCATGATAGACCCTGAGTAATAATCTTAGGTCATTTGGATGAATTATTGAAGGGGTCGCCATTCCTACTCATCATATAGCTTAGGTTGGTCGGCACATAGTAAAACTGCAGAATTGTGTTAGTATGTGGGAAGGACATATGAAGTTGGGTTGATGATATACGTATTTGGTAAGGTGAAATTGAGTTCATCAATAGGAGTCATGATGGGGGAGGGTGTTGGTCTGACTAATGTTAAGTGGTGCTCGGGATCGATAAAAGAACGTCTTTCCCGTGGAGGGGGGAGAGTCAAAATATACTAGGGTTAGATGTAGTATAATATTAAATGGGATTGGGACCTGGGTAGATACCAATAATAATAAGTGCCTTGCGAAAGGGGGCTTTGGGCTTCAGCCCATTGTAGTTCCTAGTGCCCTTTAGAGTTCTTCGTAGGGAATACCCTAGGCAGTCCAAGATTAACCTAAACCGTAAGAATAAATGTTAAAGAGCAACTAATAAAGAAAAACTAGGACTTCACCTTCACTTACCTCGATGTCTCGGGAGGATAGCTTCGCTTGGTTATCCGAGCGGTAGGCTCGGTTGTTATGAAATGGGGCAGGTTAGCTTGGTGAGTTGTAGGCTCGTAAGGTAGTTGTAACAGATGGGATAGTTTGGGGAGCCGATAGCTCGGGATATTCATGATTGCGTGTGCTTAAAGTGGTGGGCCTTTGGTATTTGATGATTTTTCACACCGATATCGGTACGCTGACTCAGCGAGTGTGGTTTATATATAGCCAAGAGAAAGTCTGGTTGTGGGTCAGCATAATATGTTGTGACTCTGGTCTGTCCTTCAGAGGCGTCTGTAAGGGATAGGTCTGGTAGTGTGAATACCTACCTAGGAGTGGGATGGCCCGATCGACTGTCTCTGTTTGCAACTACGGAGTGTCCTGGAAGTGAAGCTAGCTTCCTAACAGGGGGAACTAAAGGTATGTGCTCATAGAGTCGTGTGTGTGTGTGTTGCACTTGTGTGAATTATGGCATAACATATCACTGCACTCATACCTGCATATAATCCTGACACCCCATCGTATAAATTGGTATCAGATTTTTTATACGATGGGAGCCTTGCAAAATACCCCTTAACTTATAAGTTTGTATTGGGCATTCACATAAGTTAAGGCTACTAATTTCTTAGTATACCTTTCATTCACTTACTGCTCTACTCAACTTATCTATATTACTGCATCCTTATTATAGAATTTCTAGCTTGCTTTTCATTTTATAGCTTTATAGATATTACAATTTTCTGCTAGATAGTTCTACCATCACTTGCTTTGTTCCTACTCTCCACCATCATAGCTTTCCTATCATTCCTCCCACATAGTGCCTAGGAGCCACTAGGGGAGGGGTGCGAGAAATTAGGCTTAGTCTTTTGACTAAAGGTCGGTGGACCAAACATTTTAGGGACTCCGGATGGGTGATCAGGAGTAGCAGTACGAGATGCGACACTAGTAGAGTACGATGCACTTATAGGTGGTCCAATCTAGTACAGGAGCACCAGCCTCCGGCTATGTGAGTTATTAGTTTTACTTAGCTTCCCTGAGAGTGATGTAGGGAGGATTTGTTGTACCGGGCATAAGCTCGTTTATATTCCTATTATACTGATCTATTTTTGTACTTATATCACTATGAGGACTTGCTGTGATTTCTGTTTCATATATTATATGTGATTTTTGGACTTGGCTTTATTGTATTTTAGCTGTAACTTCTACTCTTGATGATCGTCAATGCCGACAGAATCGGCGTTTTGTAGTGGCAACCCTCCTGAGCGTCGGTGTCATCGAAAAATTACGGTTCTAGGCATAAGATCCGGTTGTGTAGAAAAAAAAATTGGGTCTTACACAGTCACATACCGACACCAGGCAAACCCACCAAGGCAAAAATTCACAAAAAAAAGCATCAGGTTGGTGGTCGTTTATCCACTGCTAACCTAGCCATAAACATACAACCAAAACACTGTCCACCATAGTGAAACACAGACAAACCAAAACCAAAACACTGCGCTTCTTCAATATTGAATGGAGGAAAAAATCCTAGAAATTGACCAAAGACCAAACCCGATGAATTAGATACAATTCGACCACTGAAATCAAACTCCATAATGATTCGTCGAGTATACTCGACGAATACAGCAAGCACTCGACGATTTTTACATAATAAAACCAATCTAGAATAGATATACAACGATTCGGCGGAAAAATCCTAAGTCCACGGGAAAACATCGAGTACACTCGACGCCGCGCTGAGTGCATTCAACGCACTCGACACCAACCAGCTAACTCAACGATTCTGAATTCACTCAACCCCGCTTTGAGTTCCCTCAATGCCACGTTGAGTACACTTAACGCTTTGACTTAGCCTCACAGGCAACTCAATGCCAAAGCTTCACTCAATACCAAGTGAACTTCACTCAATGCCGTGTTAAGTGTATTCAGCGCACTCAACACTTTTAACTTAGTCTAAGAACTACTCAATTCCCAGACTACAGCCAACGCTATTTTTCTCAACGCTAAATCTTATATTCGACGAACTCAACGCCTAATACTCGACGAATTCAGCAACACTCAATGCCAAGCATTACCTGCCGAATTTCAACGGATACTCGACGAATTCAGAAACACTCAACGCTAAGCATTATACTCGACGAACTCAACGCCTAATACTCGACGAATTCAGCAACACTTAACGCCAAGAATTACCCGCCGAATTTCAATAGATACACGACAAATTCAGCACCACTCAACGCAAAGCATTATACTCGACGGGCTCAACGCCTAATACTCGATGAATTCACCAACACACAACGCCAAACATTACCCGCCGAATTTCAACGGATACTCGACGAATTTTACTTAGGCTAAGAGTGATTTCGGCGGTTTTGACTTTTGTCAAAATAAGCTAATTTTACTAGACTAATCAGCCATATAAGATGAAATTAAATTAAGCTAACTGCTAAATCCGATTAAATCCACCCACTGTTATACATGGCAAATTTATCTAGGGCTAACAAACATATATTCGACGGATTTGTTCCTAGGTTAATCAGTCAACCACGACGAAAATACACATCCCGGCAGGTAGGTCTTGGCATAACCCTACACTATTCCAAAATTCTAATAAGGGAAAGGAAAATAACAGAGAATGCAAGGAATGAAAGCTTGGTAAGGGGAAGAAATCACAAATTGCCTCAAACTTGATGAAATCCGACCGCACAACCACTCTTCTTCACGGATCTTGACACAAGAATACCTAAGAAACAACTCCTAAAATCTTTCAGGATGATGAAGGGTCACAACAAAATTCCTAACACCAAAAATTTCACGAAACGGGAAATACTTAACGCACAAACATAGATCTTGGTGAGAGCTAACAATATCTACTCTTTGACGATGATTTCGTGCACCGAGCTCCTACAAATGACGGCCAAAAGATTCGCAAGGTACGCCGCTCTCGTCCTTCCGAAAAAATAGTCCGTCGGTTTGGGGGAGAAGATAATGTATATGGTTTCCCTTTTATCGAAAGGCTATTTATATGGAATAAATAATATAATATAATATTATTATAATTAAAACGTCCAAATGACCAAAACTCGCACTAACTCGGATTTTTATGAAAATCACACCGTACCTAAATATCGATGCTACGAGTTGAACGGAGAAGTCGAAATCGAAATCAGACAAACAAAACTCAGGAAAATACTCCCCAAAGTCTAAATAGCAAAGATCTGAAAAACGCTCCGCCGTTTTCCAAAATAAACCACGGCTCGCAAAGGAATATCAAAACACAAGAGAAATTAGGCAAGCTAATTCTCCCTAACCAAAACCTTGGATACCAACGAGCAAAAGTCACACTCAGACAACGGTACCCACCAACTATTCATCAACGTAACGCCCTGACGTCAAAATACGTCATTAAAGGGGTTTTAAATAAATATTGGAAAATCAGGGGAGTTACAGCCACCCCTCCTAAAAGAAAGTTTCGTCGCGAAACATTACGCACAAAAGATTCCACTATGGAAGGAAAATAATGAAAGATTATAGAATAGAAATACATACTGAAAGAAGCAAGGAGAACAGATGAGGATGAGCCTCAATCATAGTTGACTCCAACTCCCAAGTCGCACTTTCCACGTCTTGGTTCCGCCACAAAACTATAACAATTTGTATGATCTTCCTCCGCAACACTCGGTCTTGAGTATCTAGAATGCGAATAGTCATCTCAACATAAGAAAGTTTAGGCTCCAACTGGGGCACATAATCAAGAACCTGCTGGTCGCTATCCACATATTTCCGCAACTGGCTTATGTGAAACACATCGTTCACATTAGAAAAACTTGCGGGCATATCCAACCTATAAGCTGACATTCCAATACGTTAAAAAATCTCGAAGGGTCCCACATACTTAGGATCCAAATTATGGTTCTTACAAAACTTCTTAACACTAGACATTGGGGAAACTTTAATAAACACCATGTCCCCAATGTAAAATTCTAAATCAGTCCTTCGCAGATAAATGTTCTTTTCATAACGCTCCTGAGATATACGAAGCTTTTCTCTAATATGCATTACAGAAGTATTCATCTCTTCTAAAGCTTCTGGATCCAATAATGGTCCATCACCAACCTCGGCCCAAAATAAGGGAGTTCTACAACATCTCCCATATAAAGCCTCAAACGGGGCCATCTGCAAGCTCTCTTGATAATTGTTATTAAAAGAAAACTCCATCAATCTGAGTCGCTGATCCCATGCTCCCCCGTGGTCAAAAATATAACATCTAGTAATATCCTTCAAAATCTTATTTACCCTTTCTGTTTACCATTTGTTTGTGGATGATAAGCAGTGGAATACCTAAGATTGGTACCCAATCCTTCCTGTTAGATTTTCGAAAAATGAGGCGGAAACCTAGAGTCTCGATCCAACACAATACTAACAGGTACTCTATATAACCTGATAACCTAATCCAAGTACAACTCTGATATTTTCTTCATGGAGTAATCAATCTTGAATGACACAGAGTGAGCACACTTCGTCAGTCTATCAACAATAAGCCATACAGAATCATGTCCTTTGGGAGATATCGGCAAACCAGTATTGAAGTCCATGGAAATACTCTCCCACTTCCAACTTGGAATCTCAAAAGGTGTCAACTTGCCACCATACATCCTATGATCAGCCTTAACTTGATTACAAGTGAAGCACTAAGACACGGACATGGCTATATCCTTCTTCATATCATACCACCAAACGATCTGCTTAAGATCTCTATACATCTTCGTAGAACTAGGGTGGTAGGCAACACTGGATCCATGAGCCTCCGGGCACAGCTTAACTCTAATATCCTTAACATCGGGGATGCAATATCTACCGTGGTACCTCAAAGTACCTGCATTATCAATAGAAAAGTCAGGTAGTTCTCCTTTCTCATTTCTAATATCGAGGTGTAACAAATCAGGATCATCCTTTTGATGAATCCATGTAGGCGTAATCCATTAAGGCTCTGATACATCCAAACTACTCGACCATTCGCTACTTCCAACCGAGATACCCATCAACAAGAAATTCCTCCACCAAGGATTCTATTGAAAGTCCAATGATTTGTGATGAGCCCGATATTTATAGTGTTTTTCGGACACATATGGGCTAGTTTTCATGCATTTGCACTTCACTTTTAGTATGTTATCATTATTATTTCTTTCATTAAGCTTTTCACGCAAAGTGCTTTATTTTGGCCCATTGTGGTGTGCGTTTGCGCACATTGTGTTGAGGGGAAGTTCTGTGAGGTCCACGCACTTATTGTTTTATCTTTTTATTTATTTGGGACCTCTGGGGGCTTAGCCTCAGTTGATTTTATTGTTGTGCAGGTGGTCGGGATGTCCAAGATTCCATTTTATGGCCCTGTGTAAAACGCACGGTCGTGCGAATTGGTTCTTGCACGGTTTCAGCTTAGTCGTGCGTTGTAAACAGCATTTTTTGGGACTTCTGTTTCTACCTGTGTGTTTTGTTCCCGTACGGTTTATGCAAAACCGTGCGAGATGGAATCGTACGATCTGCACATTTTCTCTTTATTCCTGCATTCTGGGGTAAATCTTGCGTTTCCTTCACACACGGGCAAACGGACCCGTGCGCGAGTAAAACACACGGTTCCCCCGTTTTACCCTATTCTTTGCGCTCGGGGTTTACCCGTGCGATTTCCTTCACGCACGGCCGAAATCGCCCGTGTGTGAGTAAAATGCACGGGTCAATGCATCTTCTTCTGCGATCAAGATCTGATAGTTAATATCGCACGGTTAGCACACGGTCGTGCGCGGGACCGTGCGTGACCATTTTTCTGATCTTTTTCTATTTAAGCGCAAATTTTTCTCCAGATCGGGTCATCACTTTTTCCACCTGCCATTTTCGTCCAACTCCGAGGGTTCCACCGCCCTTCTTCCTCCTCACCATCGGAGAGGCTCCGGGCAAGCTTTCAACCCCATATTTTAGCTGAGTGTCCTCTCGGTCTTCTCCTTCATCTTCTAAGCTCTATTTCAAGCTTCAATGTCATAGCCATCAAGCAAAGGGAAGCATGCAACCTTCTTCTGGCTCGTGACATGAAGAAGACGGGTCCACTGGAGGGTAGTGATAGCCTTCTCTACCCCGAACGTAGTTGACGACCGAGCTTGGATCTGGATTGACAACCCAGCGTTTCCTTTAGCGAACCCTCGATGAGCCTTCAGATTCGGTCGATCTCTTGGCTTATTCTTCCTTTATTGTTGTATATGTGCTGTTAAATATTTCAGTGTAGATGATGTGCACTTTGGTTGTTTATGTTTTTTGTTTCATGTCTATGTGATTCATATTACATTTTACCACTTAAGTTGCTTGAGTTGCGCCTTTATATCCATCCGCCTTCCGTTTGTTCTGGTCGCACTAGCAATTACTAGTGTCGCGCATGGCGAAGAGGTGCTTACGACCCTCAAATTCAGGTTCTTACGCTTGCCTACTCGTCCATCCGCCTCGCGATTCGATGCGTAGCGGCCCGACTAGTCTTCCATCCCGCCTGGCGAAGCATCACATAGAGGCGTTGCATAGGTGTAGTTGCTAGAGTTTTATTTTCTTTTATCGCAACCATCAAAACCCCCTTATTTAATGCCAACCTAAGGACTTTAATCTCAAGTCTTCCTTGAAATTAACTCCACCTTATTGTGTTCCTTGAGAGATCGATACTTGGGGAAATTCGCCCATTTTATATTACTTATGCGACCAGTACACTTGCTGTCACATATCACATCAAGTTTTTGTCGCCGTTGTCGTGGAACACAATAGTGTGTGTTTTTGGAGAGGGAGATAGTAGATTGAATCCCTTTCATTTGTTCATAATATTTTCTTATTTGCTTTAGTGTTAGAATTTTTATTTTTACTTATTTCTTTTTGCCCTTTTCTGATTTTTGATTTTGATAGCAGATCCGTGTTATTTTTATTCTAGTTGTGTAGCGCTCTTTCGGTAATTATTTTTTATTTGCGATGTCTTCTGTTGCTGAGTGCTGTCATTTTGACACTTTGCACCAATGCATCGACGCCATGGCTGCTCAAGATGCCGAGCATTGTTTTAGATGTGTGTTATGTCAAGGTATAGGTCACATGGTGAAGGATTACCCTCTCTAGCGCGAGCCTTCTCCCTCTGGGGGCATCCTTGCAGCAACCTCCCGTTTACGGAAGACTGCTGTAGACAGGCCTACCAGGGTATTTCCTGACCCATACACTGACATGGCACACCTTGCTCGTTCTTTACCCGTTGAGATTACCAAAGAATCTCTCGCTGCATACAGATCCTTCATGGGTCCCTCGATCCCTTTTTACGAGTTTCCCTTGTGTGATGACGATCACTCAGGTGTTAGCTTGCGAGAATTGGATCTGGAACTCGTGGATGCTCCTAAATAGGACGATGAGATTGTTCCAGTCATCGACAGGGTGGTATCTGCGGATGATCTTACGATGGGGCCTGCTCATTTGGTGTTTGATCTTGAGAGCAGCCTTGCCCCTGCGTAGTTTTTGCCGAATTGTGATACACCTCTTTGTAGTGAGTCGATATATGTTGTTATGCCCGATGGTGAATTAGAGTGTTGGTACCCTAGGTTTTGATTTGAGTTTAGTATTCTCTTTTAGTCTCTTGACCCAAGATTTATCTATGGTCAAAGGTTAGTTGATAGGATAGATTCTCTAATTGTGTAGAATTGCCTGTCCAGATGAAAATCTGGCTAAGTAATTTCTGGTTCGACTATGGTCGAACGTCACTCGACTATTGTCGATCAGCCGTTCAACGATCGTCTTCCTGATAGCTCGACTATCTGCTTGATAGGTCGACTATCTGTTTTCCCTTGATAGTTCGACTATCTGTTGATAGGTCGACTATCTGCTCTTCTTGATAGTTCAACTATCTGCTTGGATAGTTCAACTATCTGATAGTTCGACTATCTGTTGATAGGTCGACTATCTGCTTTTTGTGATAGCTCAACTATCTGTTGATAGGTCGACTATCTGCTCTGTTTTGATAGTTCAACTATCTGCTTGGATAGTTCAACTATCTGATAGTTCGACTATCTGTTGATAGGTCGACTATCTGTTTGTTTGATAGCTCGACTATCTGTTGATAAGTCGACTATATGTTTTCTTTGATAGTTTGACTATCTGCTTGGATAGTTCAACTATCTGATAGTTCGACTATCTGTTGATAGGTCGACTATCTGTTTTGCTTTGATAGGTCGACTATCAGTTGATAGGTAGACTATCTGTTTTCTGTGATAGGTCGACTATCTGTTTGATAGGTCGACTATCTGTTTTACTTTGGTAGTTCGACTATCTGTCTGGATAGATCGACTATCTGATAGCTCGACTATCTGTTCTGATAGGTCGACTATCTGCTGAGGTAGTTCGACTATCTTCTTTGATAGTTCGACTATCTGGATCGTTCGACTATCTGTCCGATAGGTCGACGATCTCTGTGCTTAGGTCGACGATCTCCGAGGGTCGTTCGACGTTTTGCTGTATGTTTTAAAGTAGTTTTGTCATCTTCTATGATGTGATTAATTTCATATTTATTTTGGCATATTTTATAAAAGATTATTTGAATAAATTATGATAATATTTCCATGCAATATCTATTCCATTCCTTATGCATGAGCTAATCTTTTTCTGACAAAGTTGTTTGTCTTATTAGCTGAGATATGATTTCTCCTTTATCTGCCAGGCTGTCCTTTATAGCCGTTAGACTCAAAAAGTCTTCCTTGGCTATAAAGAGTCTTTTCTGATGTGACTTTCTCTTGAATTATTTCATCAGAGTTATTTGCAGCTTCTTAGAAAGCTTTATCCTCTTATAAGATATTTGTCTGCAGTATTTTGTTTTGCTTTATGATTTTTGCAGCCCAGCTTGCAGAGTTCAGTAGAAGACAAAATTCAAACTCAAGTAAGAGCCGTTGCTGCTGCTGCTATATAAAGACTTCTTTGAAGAAAGAAATCAACTAGCTCTCAGATATACAAAAAGTTATCAGCAGAATTCAAGCTTAAGAACTTACAGTGTCCAACTTCTCTCAGCTCATTCACATCTAACTGAGAAGAAGTTTTAGTTCTTCACTCTTCTTCAACCTGAGTTCTCCTGCCTCCAGGAAGATTTACACTCAGAGCTTTTTGAAGAAGAAGAAGAAGATAGCTGCCTGCAGAAGAAATTTTATTTCATATTATTTATCTTCTTGTAGTTTTTTCCTTCAGTATTTTCTGAAGTGTTTCTGCACTGAAGCAAGACTTCACCTGGACGTTCTTTTAGCCAGGGGGAGCCTTGACTCTTTAGAGCTTTCTAGCTCAGTGCAAGTTATTGTGCTTCTCTAATCTATTGTAAAATAGAGAAGACACCTTAACCTCCTTTTCCCCTCCTGTAAAGGGTTATTACTCCCTTCAAAAGTATCCCTTGGTGGCAGGGCACCTGATCAAAAACCTGTGTTGGTTTTTAGACACCTGATCAAAAGTCTAAAGGGTTTCTGGATCTACCTAAAGCAGATCTTGTTGGTGGCAGGGCACCTGATCAAAAACCTGAGTGGATTCCTACCTTGTTGGTAGAAGAGTGGACGTACCCAAGTTGTTTGGGGAACCACTATAAATTCCTTGTATCGTCTGGATTGCTTTAATTAATTACTTGCATTGTGGCTGTGATTAGATTTTAACTAGGTTTGCTAGTTGCTATTTAGGATTACAAGCCTTAACTGTAATTACAGTTGGCTGCCTTTTGTGCACAGCACTTGTGTTAGGCTTTAGGATTTAATCTCAAATATTTATAACCTTCATTCCGCAATTAACTCCAAGGGAGTTGAGTAGACAGTCAACGTTGCTAGTGCAATTTTTGATTACTCTATTCACCCCCCCCCCCCTCTAGAGTAGTATCTATCCCCTTTTCTTTCAATTGGTATCAGAGGGAGGTTGTCTGACTGAATAGGCTAACACCTAAGTCACAAGATCCTGATAGATACCAAAGTTTATAGATATTCACTTTCACTATCATGGCCCAGTTCAAGGATTACTCTAGCACCAGACCTCCAGCATGCAACTTAGTTAAGTTTAGCATCTGGAAGGCAAGGATTAAATTATATATGAACTCTATTGATGAGAGTATATTTGCTTCTATTTTGATAGGACCACCAAGAGCACCTGCTGCAGCTACTGCCTCATCATCAACTGATATGAGTGCAGTGCCTCCTCCAGACTACAATGATGAATACAAAAAGGCAAAGATAGCAGATGCTAAGGCAATGAACATTCTGGCTCAGACATGTCTCATAAAGTATTCCAGAAGGTTGCTGACTGCTCCTCAGCAAAAGCTATGTGGGATGCACTGAACTAGATTGTAGCTGGTTCAGCTGATGAAAGGAAGGACAGAAGGTCCAACCTTATCTCCCAGTATGAGAATTTCAAGAAAACTGATGCTGAATCAGTTGAAGCTATGTACACAAGGCTCAGCTCAATCATCAATGAGCTGAGGACTCTTGACAAGGATATTTCATTGACAGAGGTCAATGATAAGATTCTTATGTGCTTCCCTAGCACATGGGATCTGAGGATCTGGCCTATCAAGGAGGCCAGAAGCACAACAGAAATTTCAACAGAAGCCCTTCTCGGCAAGCTCAAGTCTTTTGAGCAAGTGCTGAAGTCCAGGGAAGCTGAGGCTGAAGCAAAGACCCCAACTCCTACAAGAAAAGAGCAAACCCTTGCTCTCAAAGCTGCTGATACTTATGAAGGCAGCCAGTCCAATGAGGAACTGATGCCATTATTTGCCAAAAGGTTTCTCAAGATGGGAAGGAAAGACTTCAGAAAGAAGTCTTCAAAGTATGAAGAAAAACCAAGGTATGATCGCACTCCTACTAAAGAAATAATCTGCTATGGTTGCAGGAAGCCTGGACATATTCTTCCAGATTGTCCAGAAGAAAAGAATAAAGATAAAAGGAAAGACAAGGATCAGCACAGGAAGCATTCCAAGCCATCCTCCTACAAGAACAAAAAGAAGGAGAGAGGCTTTGTTGCTGAAACCTTGAGCGATTCTGATGAGGAATCTTCCTCCTCAAGCTCCAGTGAGGATGAAGAAGAAAAGAAGGCAAAGGAAGTTTGCCTGACGGCAATTGATACCTGCAGCAATCACTCAGCTACAGAGAGTTCAGATTCTGATGAAAAAATGCCAACTAAAGATGAGGTATTGTCTTCTTACGATTTTACATCTGATGAATTTAAATCAGATTTTAAATCTTTATGTTTAGATTTAATTAGCTCTGAAAAGGAAATAAAAGAGCTTAGAATTAAACTAGCTGAATCTGAAGTAATTTCTAATGAAAACATTAGGTTAACAGCAGAACTCACTAATTCTAGTGAAGAAATAAAATTCCTTAAGAATGAATTATCTAAGTCAAAAAGGTTAGAAGAATCTCTGAATGGTAGAAGCCTTAAGTTGCTTGAAATAACCAGCATGTCTAACACTAGGTCAGGCAATAACAAATTAGGCTTAGGAGCATCTTCTAGTGAACCCCCAATCATTCTTAAAAATCAACTTTCAACTCCAGTGAATTTTATTTCATCTAGTGGAATAAAGAACACTGAGCAAGTTAATCAAGTTAATAAAGCTTTAAATAAAGCTAAGAGAGAGAAAAGAAAACAAAAATTTAAGGAAATACAAAGAGCGTTGAACGCTGCTCGACGATTGCAGGCCCAATGGTCGAACGGAGATCGACGATCTGGGCACCCATCGTCGAACGCTGATCGACGCTTTCAATATGAATTTCAAAACTTCACCCAGAACTTTAGAAACCAGAATGAAAATAGAAACCCTAGGTTCATTGACCCATCATCTGCATGGAGAATCCCACCTAGGAGATCTTACCCGTTAGGTTATCACCCTCAGCCTGCTTATTCATTTATTTCCAGTTTTTCTTATGTGAAAAACAAGGGACCCAAGGTTACCTGGGTCCACAATGTTTAATTGATTTATTTACAGGTGAAGACCTATCCTATCACTCAAAATAAGTGGTATTTGGATAGTGGTTGCTCCAAGCATATGACGGGAAATAAAGAACATCTATCAAGGTTCAAGGCAAAGCTTGGACCAAAGGTAATCTTTGGAGATTCAAGCTGTGGTCAAACTGAAGGCTATGGAAGGATGACAATTGGAGCTGTAACATTCAAGAGAGTTGCTTATGTAACTGGACTGAAGCATAATCTAATTTCAGTAAGTCAGTTATGTGATGCTGGATACCAGGTATCTTTTTCAAACTCCCTTTGTAATATTACTTTAAATAATAATGTTGTATTAGTAGGTAATAGACAAGGTAACATTTAATTAGTAGATTTTAACTCAACTCACTCTGAAATCTGTTTATTTAATGAAGTAACCAATAACAATACTTTATGGCATAAAAGGCTTAGACATGTTAACCTCAAGAATATATCTAGGTTATCTAAACACAACCTTATTAGAGGTTTACCTTCTTGCCCCTACAAGAAGGAGAGCCTATGCAAGGCTTGTCAATTAGGCAAGCAAACCAAGAATTCATTTAAATCAGTAAATAAAAGTGATTCTCCTAGAATCCTGTATTTATTACATTTGGACCTATTTGGCCCAATAAATGTACAGAGTTTAGGAGGGAAGTATTACACCCTAGTCATTGTAGATGACTTCTCTAGGTTCACTTGGGTGTTCTTTTTGAGAACTAAGGCTGATAACTTCAAAGACCTTATAGATTTTCTATTATGTGTGCAGACTGAGTACTCTACTCATGTGGCCTTGATCAGAAGTGATCATGGTACTGAGTTTGACTCTCTTCTCATGCAAGAATTCTGTGAGAGAGAAGGTATCAAACATAGCTTCTCAGCTCCTAAAACTCCCCAACAAAATGGGGTAGTTGAAAGGAAGAACAGAACACTAATTGAAGCTGCTAGCACATTATTGGCAGATGCTAATATGCCTCTTTCCTACTGGGCAGAAGCTGTTAGTACAGCCAACTATGTCTTTAATAGAAGTCTGATACACAAGCTTAAGTGTAAAACTCCTTATGAGTTACTTAAAGGAAAGAAACCTAAAATAAATTAATTTAGAGTTTTTGGCTGTATAGTTTATATTCATAATAATAATAAAGAATACCTTAGAAAATTTGAAGCAAAATCTTCAATGGGAATTTTTCTTGGATATTCCCAAGTAAGCAAAGCTTATAGGGTATTTAATAAATCATCTTCTAAAATTGAAGAGTCTGTTCATGTGTCCTTTGATGAATCTCAAATGTTTTACAAGGAGAAGGAAACTTCCCCTTCCTCAAGTTCATTGCAGGTACAAGATGTCACTCAAGAGATTCTCCATCTTTCAACTCTTCATATCACTGAATCAGACAGTGATGAAGACATTGCAGAAGTTGTTGCTGTACCACCAATAGTAGATCAAATTCCTCCTGAGGAATTAATCCCAACTATTGCTGAAGATCACATCCCACCTGCTGATGTTGTCACACTTAGAGATCATCCTACATCCTATGTGATAGGATACATATCAGCTGGTGTTCAAACAAGACATCAGTTAAGAAAGGATGTGATGCATGCTTGTTTCCTTTCACAGATTGAGCCCCTCACCATTAAAGATGCTGAGCTAGATCCCCACTGGATCATTGCTATGCAAGAGGAACTCAATCAGTTTGAAAGATGTAAAGTATGGACTTTGGTTCCAAGACCTAAAGGCCAACTGATCATAGGCACCAAGTGGGTGTATAGAAACAAGTTGGATGCAAATGGAATCATTGTAAGGAACAAAGCTAGGCTTGTAGCTCAGGGCTACAGACAGGAGGAAGGTATAGATTATGACCAAACCTTTGCCCCTATTGCAAAGCTAGAGGCAATAAGGATCTTCTTAGCCTATGCAACCTATATGAAGTTTAAAGTTTTTCAGATGGATGTCAAGAGTGCCTTTCTAAATGGTGAGCTAAAGGACGAGGTATTTGTTGAACAACCACCTGGGTTTGTTTCTTCAACTCATCCCTCACATGTATTCAAGTTGCAAAAAGCTCTTTATGGACTCAAACAAGCACCAAGAGCCTGGTATGAGACTCTAGCTAGTTTCCTGTTAGAGCACAATTTTGTTAGGGGAGTAGTTGATAGAACCCTTTTCGTCAAGCACCACAAGTACACAATCCTGTTAGTTCAAGTATATGTGGATGACATTATTTTTTGTTCCACTGATCCCAAACTGTGCAAAAAGTTCTCTAACTTGATGCATTCTAAGTTTGAGATGAGTAGTATGGGTAAGCTGTCTTACTTTCTTGGTCTCCAAGTAAAGCAAGATGCTGATGGCATCTTCATCTCCCAATCCAAATATGCCAAGGAATTGGTAAAGAAGTTTGGGATGGCTGATGCTTTAGCAATGCATACACCTATGGCTACTAATGTAGTTATTGATTCTGATGATCAGGGAAAGTCTGTTGATCAAAAGAATTATAGGGCCATTCTTGGTTCCCTATTGTATTTAACTGCAAGTAGGCCAGACATAATGTTTGCTACATGCCTTTGTGCTAGATTCCAGGTCAACCCCAAGGAATCTCATCTGATTCTTCTCAAGAGAATCTTGAGATACTTGAAGGGATGTCCAAATCTAGGACTTTGGTACCCAGTTGAGTTAGAATTTGAATTAATTGGATATTCTGATTCTGATTATGCTGGTTGTCGAGTTGACAGGAAAAGTACCTCAGGAACTTGTCAGTTCTTGGGAGAGAGATTGGTCTCTTGGTTCTGTAAGAAGCAGGCCTCTGTCTCAACTTCAACTGCAGAAGCTGAATATATAGCAGCTGCTAGTTGTTGTTCACAGATCCTGTGGATACAAAATCAACTTTTGGATTATGGGTACTCACACAAGAACACTAAAATCATGTGTGATAGTACCAGTGCTATCTCTATTACACAAAATCCTGTGCACCACTCTAGAACGAAACACATTGAGATCTGGCACCATTTCCTGAGTGATTGTGTAGAAAAGAACAAGATCATCCTTGAGTTCATATCCACAGACCTTCAGAGAGGTGATATATTCACCAAGCCCTTAGATGAACAGAAGCATCTGTTCTTTTTAGTTCAACTAGGCATGATTAATGGAAGAGACTATGTGTGACGTCTGCCTTGTTGAAACTTGTTCGAAGATAGTCGAACGACATTCGAAGATAGTCGATCGGATCAAGCCTATCATCGACCTATGGTTGATGATAGCTTATCTGCTTTAAGATCGTCGACCGGCGTTCGAAGATAGTCGAATAGGTCAAGCTTATCGTCGATCTATGGTTGACGACAGCTTGCTGTTTGTGAAGATAGAAATAGTCGAACGATTGATCGACTACTCTGCTTCAGAACCGATCGTCGAACGACCGTTCGACCATCATCTCTAGTATCTTTTAAATAGATCGACGATCGTTGTTTTAATATAAAGCCGATGGTCGACCTAGGTTAAGAGATAGTTGCTTTTATCGTCGACGGAGAGCGTCTTTTCGCATTCCATCTTACCGCTTGCTCTTTGTCTTGCGATTTCTGCCGCTCCGTCCTCGCCGTCTCTCCCTCGTCTTCTCCAGCCCTCTCGATGGCGATTTCTCCAGCGCTCCTGGCAGTAGTGAAGTTTGATGTAGGATTCAGTATAGATTTTGATTCCTTCAGCTGCTGCGAATCCGGAATTGTGGAAATTCTTAATCTGTGGAAAGATCAAGGGTTAGAGAAGATCATGTCCTCCAGGATAAAGATAAATGCTCAAGAGATCAAAGAGTGGGCATTCACTTTGTCTTCAACTGATGATTCAATGACCGGAACCATTGGCGGAGAAGAGGTAACATTGACTCCCGCTATTTTAACTGAAATATTTGGATTGATAAATGGGGAAGAAGAGTACGAGTAAGATGCCCCTGAGTTCGGGAGGATGCTGACAGAGCTAGGACATGCAGAAGGCATTCCCTCTAAGCTGCTTAAAATAAATTTTCCGTTTAAGATTAAGTTTCTTGCTGAAATAGTCGGAAAAGTGCTACTAGGAAAGCACTCTGCCCACGACAACATTACAAGGCAGCAGTTTGCACTGATGTGTGCAATTGTGAATAAGAAACAGATCAATTGGGCAGGAGTTCTATTTTATTTGATCAGGAAAAAGAATGGCAAGAAAGAAGTTACCCTGGGTAGGGTAGTTGGGATTTTTCTGAAGGAGAAATATCCCCATATGTTAGTTTCAGCTGCTACCTCCATAAACGCCAGCAAGAAGATGGATCCATCCCTGTTCGCCAAATGCAAAAGGACCTTCCTGAAGCCCGCTCCAGCAGGGGTTGCTCCAGTTACATCTGAGAGCACCAGGACTTCCTCAGTCACTCCTCCCCTACAAGTAGCTGGCTCAGCAAATCCATCCCTTCCATCTTCTTCATCTGCTTTGCCATCTACTTCAGTTGAAGTTCCATCAACTTCAATTGAAGTACGACCTTTTGCATCTCCTCCTACATCTCCTCTCCCGTCTCATCTTGCTAGGATATCTCATCCTAGTTTTGATTTATTGGTTTCTGAGATTTCTACTCCTCCTCAGTCTCCAATTCCTTCTTCTGATCACATTGATCACCCTGCATCCACTCATCCATCTCCAGTTCCATCTCCATCTCCAGTTCACTCTCCAGTCCATCATGAATACACCATCCCTACTGATCATCCATCCTCTGAGATTCCCTCTTCATCATCATCATTTGAAATAACTCCAGCATTTATCTCTAGCATTGTGGAGTTAATTACCCCCTCAATCAAAATCATGATTGAAGAGGCGATTGCTCCCCTTGCTTCTTCTATCTCCTCTTTGACTGCTGCCATCCAGGCACACTCAAAGTCTGCTGAGCCATCTTACTCTAGGGGCCTGGTTTTAGTTTCTACTAAAATCAGGCAGGGGGAGATGCTTAATGAAGATGTCTCTGAGCAGCCTTTGGCCTCCCTCCAGCAGATCATCATGAAGATGTCTCTGAGCAGCCTTTGGCCTCCCCTCCAACAGATCATCATGCAGTGGCAGAGAAAGCAATAAAAGATTCAGCTCCTCCTCCTCTATCTGAAAAAGAAATTTCTGATGCATTATTGAAATCTGAATTTATTGTCAAAGCTTGCTTAGAAGAATGTTCTACTCCCTTGGTCGCCCTGTACCTAGAAGGAATTATCACTTCCTTTCTAGATGAATTATGGGAGTTAGGACACGCAATGGTCGATTATAAAGGTATTCCCTTTACTTACTTTTTAGACTTGTTAACCGATATGCTTGTATGGGAATATCTGGAAGGGATGATTAGATGTCATTTAGAAAAATTTTATTCATAATACTACAGATAAAATGGAATAAGCTTTAGATGTTCAAGAGCCTGTTATCCAATCAGCTCCAGTAGCTCAATCTGAAACAGAACAAGTTACTCAAGTTTCTAAGGTTGCTCAACCAGAAGTGCAAGCAGAACTGGTCACCATGACAGTTTCTTATCATCAAGAAAAAGCTGCAGATACTCAAATTGAAAAATCTACTGTATGGGATGATTCCCCGGGTTTGGATTTAGATGCTCTCCTGGCACAGGATGCCATGGAAGAAGAATTAGAAAAGGCTGTTCTAAAGGAAAAGGAAAGAGCTTTGAAAGATGCTATTGACCCATATGATCTGCCCATTTCTTCTAATTCTGAAGATGAAATCGATTCTGATGAGTCTGCTGAGTCAAAAAGAAAAAGAATTGCTAAAACGAAAAGGAAAGCTGTAGCTCCTCCTCCTCCTAATCCAGATAATAATACTCCGTACTATATCCTGAAAGGGATTGACCCTAAATCAAAAGATTTCCAGCACTGGATGGCTTTCTCCAAGAATCAGCAGAAGCAAAGGAAGAAGTCAAAGAGGTATGACTCTCCTGTCCCAAGATGGACTCCTAGAGGTCCTCCTCCTCCACCTCCTAGTGTAGGAGCCTCAGGAAACTTATCTGCAAACCCTGCTGCTCAGTCTGAAAGATTCAAGCCATCTCAGTCAGCTCAAAGGAGAAGTTCACAAGGACACCAAGGTAAAAGTCAAACTAGCTATCAAAGACCTGATGCTGTTAAGGAACAAGTAAAGGAGGTAGTGTATCAAAGACCAACTTTCTCTCCTCCTCAGTCTAAAGAAATCAATAGCTCAACCTCTCCTAAGCCAGTTCATTCTGTGAAGGATGTTCCAAAAGGTAAGTGATTTATTTTATCTGAAAAAAATTGTAGCAAGACATTTGCTAAGTCTGCTCCTCCTTCTTATCTAGTTATTCAGGATAAAGAACTAGTTGATACATCTTCTGAGAATATTTATGAAAGCCCAGAGCTTGGTCCTAATTTTAGGATGGCTCGTTTTCTTAAACTTGTTGGAGCAGCTCAAATTAAGAAAGCAAAAGCAGAAGGAAAAGACACTGCAGGATTGACCACAATGTCGAAATTCAGAATGAAGGAGCTCAATAAATTCCAGGTCAGACCTGAGATATTTGATCCTTCAAAGTAAATGGAAAAGCATCCTGAGGCAGTTGTCCCAAGAACAACAGAATTGAAAATCATTGGAGAACAAGACCTGAAGTTATCGAGAAAAGAAGCTCTAGATCCCTCTAGAAAGATTACTTTTGTTTCAAGCTCTTCTGATCCTAAACCTAACTCTGAAGCATCTTAATATTTCATTGATTGACAGTTAATTGCTTATCTGTTTGATTGATGTTATCTGCTTAGTTATTTCTTTTCATGCTGTTTATTTACTTTCAGTAATTAGTTTTGTATGTTTTAGTTGTTGAGAGACTTAACTCAAATAGGGGAAGATTGTTGGTACCCAAGGTTTTGATTTGAGTTTAGTCTTCTCTTTTAGTCTTTTGACCCAAGATTTATCTATGGTCAAAGGTTAGTTGATAGGATAGATTCTCTAGTTGCGTAGAATTGCCTATCCAGATGAAAATCTGGCTAAGTAATTTCTGGTTTGACTATGGTCGAACGTCGCTCGACTATCGTCGATCAGCCGTTCGACGATCGTCTTCCTGATAGCTCGACTATCTGCTTGATAGGTCGACTATCTGTTTTCCCTTGATAGTTCGACTATCTGTTGATAGGTCGACTATCTGCTTTTCTTGATAGTTCAACTATCTGCTTGGATAGTTCAACAATCTGATAGTTCGACTATCTGTTGATAGGTCGACTATCTACTTTCTGTGATAGCTCGACTATCTGTTGATAGGTCGACTATCTGCTCTGTTTTGATAGTTCGACTATCTGCTTGGATAGTTCAACTATCTGATAGTTCGACTATCTGTTGATAGGTCGACTATCTGTTTGTTTGATAGCTCGACTATCTGTTGATAGGTCGACTATCTGTTTTCTTTGATAATTCGACTATCTTCTTGGATAGTTCAACTATCTGATAGTTTGACTATCTATTGATAGGTCGACTATCTATTTTGCTTTGATAGGTCGACTATCTGTTGATAGGTCGACTATCTATTTTCTGTGATAGGTCGACTATCTGTTTGATAGGTCGACAATCTGTTTTGCTTTGGTAGTTCGACTATCTGTCCGGATAGATCGACTATCTAATAGCTCGAATATCTGTTCTGATAGGTCGACTATCTGCTGAGGTAGTTCGACTATCTTCTTTGATAGTTCGACTATCTGGATCGTTCGACTATCTGTCCGATAGGTCGACGATCTCTGTGCTTAGGTCGACGATCTCCGAGGGTCGTTCGACGTTTTGCTGTATGTTTTAAAGTAGTTTTGTCGTCTTCTATGATGTGATTAATTTCATATTTATTTTGGCATATTTTATAAAAGATTATTTGAATAAATTGTGATAATATTTCCATGCAATATCTATTCCATTCCTTATGCATGAGCTAATTTTTTTCTGACAAAGTTGTTTGTCTTATTAGCTGAGATATGATTTCTGCTTTATCTGCCATGCTATCCTTTATAGCCGTTAGACTCAAAAAGTCTTCCTTTGTTGTAAAGAGTCTTTTCTGATTTGACTTTCTCTTGTATTATTTCATCAGAGTTATTTGCAGCTTCTTAGAAAGCATTATCCTCTTATAGGATATCTGTCTGCAGTATTTTGTTTTGCTTTATGCTTTTTGCAGCCCAGATTGCAGAGTTCAGTAGAGGACAAAATTCAAACTCAAGTAAGAGCCGTTGCTGCTGCTGCTATATAAAGACTTCTTTGAAGAAAGAAATCAACTAGCTCTCAGATATACAAAAAGTTATCAGCAGCATTCAAGCTTAAGAACTTACAGTTTCCAACTGCTCTCAGCTCATTCACATCTAACTGAGAAGAAGTTTTAGTTCTTCACTCTTCTTCAACCTGAGTTCTCCTGGCTCCAGGAAGATTTACACTCAGAGCTTTTTAAGAAGAAGATAGCTGCCTGAAGAAGAAATTTTATTTCATATTATTTATCTTCTTGTAGCTTTTTTCCTTCAGTATTTTCTGAAGTGTTTCTGCACTGAAGCAAGACTTCACCTGGACGTTCTTTTAGCCAGGGGGAGCCTTGACTCTTTAGAGCTTTCTAGCTCAGTGCAAGTTATTGTGCTTCTCTAATCTATTATAAAATAGAGAAGACACCTTAACCTCCTTTCCCCCTCCTATAAAGGGTTATTACTCCCTTCAAAAGTATCCCTTGGTGGCAGGGCACCTGATCAAAAACCTGTGTTGGTTTTTAGACACCTGATCAAAAGTCTAAATGGTTTCTGGATCTACCTGAAGCAGATCTTGTTGGTGGCAGGGCACCTGATCAAAAACCTGAGTGGATTCCTACCTTGTTGGTAGAAGAGTGGACGTACCCATGTTATTTCGGGAACCACTATAAATTCCTTGTGTCGTCTGGATTGCTTTAATTAATTACTTGCATTGTGGCTGTGATTAGATTTTAACTAGGTTTGCTAGTTGCTGTTTAGGATTACAAGCCTTAACTGTAATTACAGTTGGCTGCCTTTTGTGCATAGCACATGTGTTAGGCTTTAGGGTTTAATCTCAAATATCTATAACCTTCATTCCGCAATTAACTCCAAGGGAGTTGAGTAGACAGTCAATGTTGCTAGTGCAATTTTTGATTACTCTATTCCCCCCCCCCCTCTAGAGTAGTATCTATCCCCTTTTCTTTCATAGAGTCTGAGGTTGCTTCATGGTGTGACGAGGATGTTATTCTCATAAATGGAGAGTTTTACGTCTTGGAGCATGATGACGCACCAAGGTGTGTTGATTAGGAGATCCTTTTTGATGAGGAAGTTTCCACTTCCTTGTTTGAAGAGGAGGTCTAAACCACCACCGAGGACCTCGAGCTCTCAGATCCCCCTCGCTATGACTCATATGATACCGACGATGAGCTATGCTTGGATCTCGTTGAGAGTGATACCGTGGTCACTCTCTCATTTTCGGATTATTTTAGATCTTCATCTCTTTTTTTTCCTTGATCCCCCTTCCTTATCTGAGCCTGTGTAGGATGAGACTCCACAGGTACGGTAGGATGATGATGAGCCTGGTGCTCATGTCATTGCCATCGCTTCCTATACATCTGTGGTAGATGATACCTTGCTGGGCAAGGATATATTTTGTGGCGAGATGAGTGAGGACCAATGCTCCTCCTCATCATGCTTCCTATTTCCTCTGCCTGCGAGGAGTAGGTATGATTATTTAGGCAGAGGGGTAACTGTTTTATCACCGTATCAGTACCCGTTACCGAAATGGATAATGGAACAGTTACCTGTGCATTTCTTATTTCATAGGCCCATTTGCTAGAATTGTATAGAATTTAATAAGTCGTGCTGGGATGACAATAACCCCAATAGTTATCTTATTTTCTGCACTTTTTTTCATGTCTATTTTAGTTTTAACATTTCTTTTTATATATTTTTCTTTTGTTTTTGCGGAGCTCGCCCTTGCAGCTATTCATGGCAAATTCGTATTAGCGGGGCTGTGATTCTTCGTATGGCGGGCCTGCTTCGATTTTTCAAGCGTCTTCTAGTATGCTCTGTAACATCCCATGTTACTTCTACACCCCCTTAACCTAGATAGGATTAGGCATAGGGTGGGCGTTAAGGGAAATTAGCTAGTTTTGACCCTAGGTAGTAGGTTGTAACCATGTGGGGTCCACTATAGGACCAAAGTCAAACTAAGCCAAACTAGCCTAAAAAGGGATCCTAGCCACACCATGACCCCACCACATTGCCCTAACCCTAAAAACAATCTTAGTGGACCCTAGGGAAGGTCTTAGGGTCAACTATAGCACCCATGTTGACCCCAGTCAACACTTTGACCTAATTAGCCAAAAATGACCCTAAGCCCTATTCCTTGAATTTGGTCCACCCAAACTAACCCAATGCCACCCAATTGGTCAAATACAACCTATACCCCCATATGGAGGAGAAAAATGGGGTACATGCATGGATAATTTGAGAAATTGCATAGGAGAGAGAAATTGGAAGAATAGGAGAGAGAAAGGGATATTTTGGAATGCTAAGTGGTTTGGACCCACTTGGGCCCATGCCATCAGCCCACACATGGGCTGGCCGACCCTTGCTGCCACTTAGGGAGATTTGAATGTGGTGGGGCCCACCCATGCATGCATGGTGACAATACCAAAGTAAAATCTCCATCTTTGCATAGGTTGTATCACCCCACCCCTCCTATACATCATCTCCTTCCTTCCCCTTACCCCCCCCCCCCCCTCGGCCACTTTACCCTCAAAATCAGGAGAGTAGAAAAGAGAAGCCAAGCTCGGGCTGAACCAGGGCTGGAAGCAAGGAACCCAAAAGAAAAACACCACCACCGCCGGAAATGGCTCCCCACCGCTCCTCACGTCGCATGGCCGCCGAGAGGGTCCTCCCTCACCTCTCTCTTCATGCTGTAGATCTTAGGATTGTTAGGGATAGGGTTTGGGCTCAAATGAGCCCGAACCGAGCTTAGTTTTTTTTTCTCTATTAATGGAGATCTGGAGTTCTCGGGTTGGGTGGCGCCACCGTTTCTCGCCGCCCTAGCCGCCGGCGATGCTTGCCCCCATCACCGTGAGGGTGGAGGAGAAGATGGCCGGTGGAGGCGCCGCCTGTAGCCGCCAGAAAACCACCTGTGAAAACCCATGTTATCGGGCTAGACATCCACTGCGTTTTGGAGAAGAAATACACAGGCCGTCCAATGGCTTTAAGATCCGTGCTAGTTATAATTTTTATTCTGCATTTTATTTAATTGATGAATAGTGCCAGATTGCTATCTTATTTAACAGACTTTTGCATGTGGATTTTTAGGGCATTTCTGGCCCTTTTCATAAAAAGTGTTTAACATAAAAATTATAGGCCCTTGAGTTACCTTTAATTTGATATATTACACATTTATTTTGGTTAAGGAGGCTGCCCTATAGAGCCACGTTTCTAGGGCTGGTCCTAAGCTAAGTCAGGAATTAAAATGTGTTCCCTGACCAAACCATATGTCAACATGGACTGAAATTTTGGGAATGTGACTAATTTGGGCCCACTTAGCCCCTGCCAAAGTTTAGGAATTTTTGGAGACAAAATTCATATAGTTTTGGTCATAATATAAAAATTTAAATAAAAGATATAATTGGAGTGTTAAGCATCCACATGTCCCCAAATTTTGTTGGCAGGTCCTTGGGGATATCATAAGTGCATGATAAAATTTTCAGCACAATTGGGTCACGGCATGTTGGGTTAACCCACTTGCATGTGTAGGCTAGATTTAGCCTTGGGGTGCTAATAGCAAAATTTGTTATGTTGTGTATTCAGCCTCCTTGATGTTTCTAAAAATCATGGAATTGATTCCAGAGGATTATTAGGGTAAATTTAACCCCTCAAAATAATTGTGGAATTTTTGGGATCAAAAATCCCATTGATTGGAATTTTTAAAAATATAGCACTTTTGGAAAATAAATTGGATAAAAATAGGTTTGATCAAGTTAAAACCCCCAAAGGCTTTCAAGTCAAAAAATGAGATTATATTTGACTTAGGAAAAATTTATCTTTCTGTTTGAGAACCTCTGGAGTAAAATATCTTGAAATTACCACTTTATCCTTTTTGTAATTATTCATGAATTGGTAGAATTACATGTTATAAAAATGGTGGAAATATTTCTAGCGTTGTATAATTGTAATATTAGTTTTGTAGATTTATTTCAGAATTTTTGGGCACACTGATATTTATTAAGTTAGAAAAATGGCATTTTGGTAAATAATTAAGAATGGAAATTGATAGGCCATTACTCTATAGAAGTTAATGAAACTTTGCCATTAGTCATGAAGTAATGATATAATTGCTTAGTAATTTTCCTGGAAATTTGGTTTATGTATTTCTTCTACTTCGTTTGGAAACTGGTATTTACGAAGACTTTGTATTAATTATGGGATAAATAGAAATATTAAAAGGAAAATTATGAAATCTTGTAGACAGCAATGTTTTACACATATGCAATTTAGGAAAATTCCCTTAGGTCAGTAGATTTTAAATGATACCACTTCATGTGTAAAATGACCTAGGGAATAATTTAAATGATTTTATTTGTGGCCTTAATGACCTAGGAAAATCATGAAAATCACCATGCTCATTTTATTAGTCAATACCACCCTAGGATAAATAATTTGTGACATACGACCCAAGGAACTAGAAGTTGGATTTCAGGGTGGTGTTAGGTCATGGGGATGCGCATAGTAAATGTAGGTTATACCTTAAGGCCACCGGGAAATAGATCGACAATTGAGCTAGGGAACATGATTGGAAGTATAATCCTGGTGGTTAGTGTCGTCTTAGTGACGAGAGTAAAAGTGCAAGTCTTTGGGATAACCACTAGAGTGGAGGTCGGTGGAAGACCGTCGCCCTCCTAATAACACTTTAAGCCTTTAAGGTTGTTCTAAAGTAATACGAGAGTTTTGGGGTATCAATCCTGGGTAGAAATCAACTAAAAGTAAATATCCTTGCGAAAGGGAACTTTGGGCTTGTCATCCCATCTTGGTTCCTAGTGCCTTCGAGACCCCTTCATTGGGCATACCTTGGGCAGTCCTGGGATTAACCCTAAATTACTAGGTATAATAATCGGTAGACAAGAGTAGTGTAATAGGTTAAGTAAGTTGTATATATTCTCGCTCATGCCAGGTTAAAGGGACTTGGAGTCTATTGACTACTTGCTCACCCGGGCAGAGTTGGAGGGAAACGATTGGTTTACATGCTCACTCATGCCGGGTTGGAGGGACTTAGAGTCTATTGACTACTTGCTCACCCGGGCAGAGTTGGAGGGAAATGATTGGTTTACATGCTCACTCATGCCGGGTTGGAGGGACTTGGAGTCTATTGACTACTTGCTCACCCGAGTAGTGTTGGAGGTAAATGATTGGTTTACATGCTCACCCGTGTTGGGTTGGAGGAATCAGGACAGGTTGGTCCTGCGAGCTGGAGGCTCTAGTTGAAATAATTGCATGTGCATAAAGAAAATGGTGGTGGGTCATGCGGTACTGGGCCAATCGTCACACGGATGGCAGTACGGTGACTCGGGTGAGGTGTACGGGTGGAAGGGCCTGTATGTTGTTTAATACTGCGGTCAGGCAGACAATCCCTGAAGACGTGCGCTCGACCTAAAAGTCTGGCAGGCTGCCAGCAATTAGTACGCAGAGATTCTAGAGTGCACTTATCAGTGTACAGAGGCATACAAGAGAGGTCTTGGCCTGGTAGTGTGTATACCCGCATAGAAAGCGGAGAAGCCCGATCCACTGCTTCCGGAGCCATGAAGGCGGTACCTGAGAGTGATGCTAGCTCTCGAAAAGTGGGAACTAAAGGTTTGTGTGCACAAAGTCGGGTGTGTGAGTTGCACTGCTTGTTCATGTCATACCCACCATATAGATGCATATCATAATCATTCATAACAACCTATGACACCTAATGTATAAGTGGTATGGGACGCTTATACATTAGGACCTGCTAAACGACCCCTTGGTCTATAAGCTTGTGTGGGCAAGTTTATAAATTAAGGTTATTTCAATTTACATATATATATATATATACTGCTTGTGATAACCGACACCCCAACGTATAAAGTGGTATGGGACATTTTATACGATGGGAGCCTTGTAGAAGATCCCTTGACTTATGTGTACTCGCATAAGTGAAGGTTAAATTCCTTTCTTACTTTAACTATTACAATATGTTTATAAAAATTATTAGCTAGGTCCCCCTGCCACCTGTTTGTTTTACTCTCCACTTTCACGTCCTTTCCTTTCTTCCTCCCCGCTCGGTGCCTAGGAGCATGGGGGAGGGGGTGGGAGATGATAGGGCTTAGTCTTATAGACTAACAGTTTTCGAACCAAATCATATTAGGGGATCGTGGAGCCCAATATGGAGGAGCAGGCAGGAGACTGATGCGATTGAAGACAGGGTAGTCTAGCTCAGGAGTACAGCCAGCTGGGACCGTGAGTCCCGACTTCTAGTAGTTGTTTTATTTTGCTTCCGCGTGAGAGATCTGTAGTGAGGATATTTATGTACCGGGCTTAAGCCCTCCATATTCATGTACTCATTATTAGACTATATATTGTTGTACTTCTCATTTAATTTATATGATTAGTACTGTGACTGTGGACTATGCTGTGTTTACTCTGTTTTATACTTCTATTTCTCATATTGGCCAAACAGGTTTATGATCGTACTAGCCGGCAGAATCGGCGACTTGCGGTGTCGACTAACTCGTGTGTTAGTGTAATCTTAAGGCGGCGGTTTTTGGCATAAGATCCGGGTGGAGAGGGGGAAACGGATCTTACAACCTGGTATCACTTGAACAAACGATCATATGAGAAAGAAGTCCACAACATTGGAACACCCCGCTCGAGCATTAGTTTGCGAAAAAACTATGCAGCAGAAGCAATGGTGTGCCCATGTGAAAAAGTCACATAAAACAGTCCATTAAGCAATGAGTTAGGCCAATCCAACTAGGACACCACCCTAGTTTTACTTACCAAGAAGATTTTGTGTCGTACCTTAGGCCAAAGATCGACTTCGGATGTAGATTAGTTACAGTATGAGGATAACCAAATCTATTAAAGAATTATCTTAATTCCAGAGTCCCTACTTAAGGCTTAAACCTCGATGTCCCTACTTCGCATATCGAATGATATTACCAATTCTTACTCAAACTGATAAGGACCGCCTCGAGAAGAATTTGATGCATAAGTTTATAGTGGATTAGTAGGGTACTCGTAATCTTAATCCTTGTACCGAAGACTTGATTACGTCAAGACAACCACGATGATAATATCAAAGGACGAATAAAAGTTCAGATTTTTGAAGAGACACTTCCTAGTTTGGTCACATGTTGACCTTGAACATATTGTCATACGATAACCTTGAACGACTAAGGTAGATAACGTATCAACTGAAGTGGAAATCCATGCCAAGGATTGTTAGCCCTAAGGATTATGGCATGTACATGATGACTACATTGTGAATGTCAAAGGAAATTAACCAAAATATATGGGGGCTTAACCTTTTGTTTATAGGGCTTAATTCATAGTGACTCGAATTTATCTAAGCTCTTCTCTAATAAAGCATGTGTCGCAAGCATAGTGATCTAAAAACTTTTGCTTATTCAAGAAATCTCTCAAGTAAAGATGAGGGTTTATATATATACATGACCGGTATGATGATCAATTCTTCCTAGAAGGTTAGGACTCTCGAAGAATTTCACACTATTTATTTACCTTAAGTGGTATAGACTATTAACGACAAGTTGTGAATGCAACAAATTCACGAATGAAGTAGGAAAGTAGAATGTTTCGAGAATTTCTTTCCACCCTCATAAATACTCCAACACCATATGAGTAAGTGAACAAGGAGAACAATAAGTTTAATTTCTTGAAAGATATGTAAAGAGTGGCTTAGTGATATGTATATATAACCTTGAAACTAAGGGGAGACCGTTTAAGACTTCAATAAGTTTCCCAATTTCGAATTTAAAGAAATAAGTAACTACTTGGTCCACATTCTAATGAGCACTCGTGATCTTCCTTAATACCGACACGGTATAAGTCATTTATATATACACGTGAAACCGAAGAAATTGTGTTCAAAAATCAAATTTGAATCAGTATGAGTTGTAGATGGATTTACATACAATTAAGGGTTGTTTGATTATCGCCTCCACAAGCATGTTCCAAGATGCTCTAACACCTGGAACCGATCAATATAACACATAATTAAGGAACTCGGCTATAGCACGGGAAGAATCAATGCAAATTGAGGATGCATTTCAAGTAAGAAGAATAATTAAAAAGGTTTTTGCACAGTTAAGGCTCTTAGGAAAGTGACTTTGACAGTCATAGGTTGGAAGAAGTAAACACAACAATCGATCGCTGCTACCCGTGCCTACTTGACATACACAAGTCATTAAGATGGAAACATACATATTAGGACAAAGTAACTTCATGTTAATATGAAGGAATGATGGCAAATCTTAACTATTATAGGATGAGTGTTCATGAAGTGAAAATGCTAGAATATCCAAACGATTACGCCTATAACAATGAGAGTATCGTAGCCCCAACAAACATAGAATCAAGTGTAGAACCTTACTAAATTGAAGGATGTATGCTCTAAGAATAATCTTGTGGATGTGACTCTGATGATTACAAGAATCAAAACAAAAGTGTTCGATGATGATTTACAGATGGTGCGTTCTCTCAAAGAATCAATCCTTTTCAATTTGAATGGTTTACTTACCATTATACTTGAGAGATAGTTTAAGTTATAATCAGAAATCTTGATAAGATAACGTCTTGTGTTTAAGATATAATAATTAAATTTTACTACGGTTATGCATGATTTAGTACTACCTTATTTGATTCAAAAAGGGGCTGAGATTTGGAGAATTAAACACAATGATGAAATATTAGTAATATCCACGCTTACATGATATAGTCGATTACTTGATCATAATGATGAACTATAACCTTGAATGACTCAATTAAGCAAAAGTCATTGTATTGGAACTTAAGAATTGAAATAAGGTAATATTTTGGTAAATAAGATTAATTTCTTGTGGCATGACATTTGAAATGTAAGGACTCAACAAATTGAAAAGGGGTGGATGATGAGTTAAAATTATACACATATATATGACCCCTTAACTATGATAGCGTTAAGAACTGGGATACATACGATGATACCATTATAATCACTGTTAGGAGGATTCATGATAATGATATATAGTTCTTGACTATCAAAGGCGTATACAGTGAAATCACACGAGAAGTAATTAGTGATTAATAAGATTCTCTTTATGCCGGAATCGATTTGTGCTAGACCTCACCATTTCTTAAAAGATACACTTTGAAAAGCGATTGGGAGTCATTTGTACGAACATCAATATCAATAATGATCGCTTGATGTATGCTCGAAAGGTGAACACACTATGAATTATGTATTACTGTTTAGGTTGAGTCGTGATAAGTCTTGAATTTGGGGAAAAGCAAAATGATAAATTTCCCATCACACCATGATCTCGGAAGATTGGTTAGCTACTATACATAAATTGAATGATCGTTGGTCGTAATGGACTATAATCTAAATTGCGATTGAGAAGTATTTTGATTATTAATTGGCAGAGGACTTGGAAATGAGTCCTCACAGTTTGAAGAAAGAGTAGTCCGAAATATAATGAAAGTACATTTGGAAGAAGATTGTCACCTCTAATAGGTTTCTCATAATAATAGCCATGAGGCTTATCACAGGAAGAAGTGTCGAACACCTCTTTATTGGGTTCAGAATGTGGACCCCCTGGGGTACTAGACCGGAGTACATAGATGGTACGGAGGCTCAGATTTGACTGATTAGGGACCGAATGCTGGAGGCTCGGAGTAGTCAGGCCAAGTATTACGATGCGCGACATCGGAAGGTGGAGTTCTAGGTAGGGTACAAGGTATTTTTGTAGATACGTCCGGTGTATGGTGTTTCTCGGGTGCGGAGACATATGAAGCTCAGTCACGATATATGGGGCTAGACTTGATCCTGGAACGGATCGGTCCCCTTGGCTTACCGACTGCAGCTGCCACCGGAGTTGAGTACCTTACATGACGTCTTCCATGTCTCTTCCTTGCGAAGAGCTCTCCTTTGGCCGGAGCAGCACATCACTACTAAAGTCGGACCGGTGGAGCCTGATAGATCAGTTAGATTGGAGCCGATCCGAATTGACGATACAGCCATCCGAGTGTTGCGGAAGAAGATGGTCCCTCTCGTGAAGATATTATGGTCCAACCATGGGCGGGAGGAACACACCTGGGAGCCGAGAGATCTGATGTTGGAGCAACACCCGGTATTATTTACATCAGATACATTTCTATTTATGCCTTAAGGATTCTTATAAATCTTGCAAGTAGAACCCCGTAGACACGACCTTAAATTTCGGGGACGAAATTATTTTTTTTTGTTTATAGGATTTGTAACATCCCATGTTACTTCTACGCCCCCTTAACCTAGATTGGGTTAGGCATAGGGTGGGCGTTAAGGGAAATTAGCTATGTTTGATCCTAGTTAGTAGGTTGTAACCATGTGGGGTCCACTATAGGACCAAAGTCAAACTAAGTCAAACTAGCCTAAAAAGGGATCGTAGCAACACCATGACCCCACCACATTGCCCTAACCATAAAAATAATCTAAGTGGACCCTAGGGAAGGTCTTAGGGTCAACTATAGCACCCATGTTGACCCCAGTCAACACTTTGACCTAATTAGCCAAAAATGACCCTAAGCCCTATTCCTTGAATTGGGTCCACCCAAACTAACCCAATGCCACCCAATTGGTCAAAGACAACCTATACCCCCATATGGAGGAGAAAAATGGGGTACATGCATGGATAATTTGAGAAATTGCCTAGGAGAGAGAAATTGGAAGAATAGGAGAGAG
Source organism: Platanthera zijinensis (assembly GCA_039513925.1). Classification (NCBI taxonomy): domain Eukaryota; kingdom Viridiplantae; phylum Streptophyta; class Magnoliopsida; order Asparagales; family Orchidaceae; genus Platanthera; species Platanthera zijinensis. Next base: position 154,658,335 of record CM077092.1, read on the forward strand.
AAAGGGATATTTTGGAATGCTAAGTGGTTTGGACCCACTTGGGCCCATGCCATCAGCCCACACATGGGCTGGCCGACCCTTGCTGCCACTTAGGGAGATTTGAATGGGGTGGGTCCCACCCATGCATGCATGGTGACAATACCAAAGTAAAATCGCCACCTTTGCATAGGTTATATCACCCCACCCCTCCTATACTTCATCTCCTTCCTTCCCCTCACCCCCCCTCGGCCACTTCAACCTCAAAATCAGGAGAGCAGCAGAGAAAAGCCAAGCTCGGGCTGAACCAGGGCTGGAAGCAAGGAACCCGAAAGAAAAACACCACCACCGCCGGAAATGGCTCCCCGCCGCTCCTCACGTCGCATGGTCGCAGGGAAGGTCCTCCCTCACCTCTCTCTTCTTGATGTAGATCTTAGGTTTGTTAGGGATAGGGTTTGGGCTCGAATGAGCCCGAACTGAGCTAAGTTTTTTTTCTCCATTAATGGAGATCTGGAGTTCTCGGGTTGGGTGGCGCCTCAGTTTCCCGCCGCCCTAGCCACCGACGATGCTTGCCCCCACCACCGTGAGGGTGGAGGAGAATATGGCTGGTGGAGGCGCCGCCTGTAGCCGGCGGAAAACCGCCCGTGAAAACCCCTGTTATCGGGCTGGACATCCACTGTGTTTTGGAGAAGAAATACACAGGCCGTCCGATGGCTTTAAGATCTGTGCTAGTTATAATTTTTATTCTGCATTTTATTTAATTGATGAATAGTGCCAGATTGCTATCTTATTTAACAGACTTCTGCATGTGCATTTTTAGGGCATTTCTGGCCCTTTTCATAAAAAGTGTTTAACATCAAATTATAGGCCCTTTAGTTACCTTTAATTTGATATATTACACATTTATTTTGGTTAAGTAGGCTGCCCTATAGAGCCACGTTTCTAGGGTTGGTCCTAAGCTAAGTCAGGAATTAAAATGTGTGCCCTAACCAAACCATATGTCCACATGGACTGAATTTTTGGGAATGTGACTAATTTGGGCCCACTTAGCCTCTGCCAATGTTTAGGAATTTTTGGAGACAAAATTCCTATAGTTTTGGTCATAATATCATAATTTAAATAAATGATATAATTGGAGTGTTAAGCCTCCAAATGTCCCCAAATTTTGGTGGCAGGTCCTTGGGGACATCATAAATGCATGATAAAATTTTCAGCACAATTGGGTCACTGCATGTTGGGTTAACCCACTTGCATGTGTAGGCTAGATTTAGCCTTGGGGTGCAAATAACAAAATTTGTTATGTTGTGTATTCAGCCTCCTTGAAGTTTCTAAAAATCATGGAATTAATTCCAGAGGATCATTAGGGTAAATTTAACCCCTCAAAACAATTGTGGAATTTTTGGGATCAAAAATCCCATTGATTGGAATTTTCAAAAATATAGCACTTTTGGAAAATAAATTGGATAAAAATAGGTTTGATCATGTTAAAACCCCCAAAGGCTTTCAAGTCAAAAAATGAGATTATATTTGACTTAGGAAAAATTTATCTTTCTGTTTGAGAACCTCTGGAGTAAAATATCTTGAAATTATCACTTTACCCTTTTTGCAATTATTCATGAATTGGTAGAATTACATGTTATAAAAATGGTGGAAATATTTCTAGCGTTGTATAATTGTAATATTAGTTTTGTAGATTTATTTCAGAATTTTTGGACACACTGATATTTATTAAGTAAGAAAATGGCATTTTGGTAAATAATTAAGAATGGAAATTGATAGGCCATTACTCTATAGAAGTTAATGAAACTCTGCCATTAGTCATGAAGTAATGATATAATTGCTTAGTAATATTCCTGGAAATTTGGTTTATGTATTTCTTCTACTTCGTTTGGAAAATGGTATTTACGAAGAATTTGTATTAATTATGGGATAAATAAAAATATTAAAAGGAAAATTATGAAATCTTGTAGACATCAATGTTTTACCCATATGCAATTTAGGAAAATTCCCTTAGGTCAGTAGATTTTAAATGATACCACTTCATGTGTAAAATGACCTAGGAAATAATTTAAATGATTTAATTTGAGGCCTTAATGACCTAGGAAAATCATGAAAATCACCATGCTCATTTTATTAGTCCATACCACCCTAGGATAAATAATTTATGACATACGGCCCAAGGAACTAGAAGTTGGATTTCAGGGTGGTGTTAGGTCATGGGATGCGTATAGTAAATGTAGGTTATACCTTAAGGCCACCGGGAAATAGATCGACAATTGAGCTAGGGAACATGATTGGAAGTATAACCCTGGTGGTTAGTGTCGTCTTAGTGACGAGAGTAAAAGTGCAAGTCTTTGGGGTAACCACTAGAGTGGAGGTCGGCGGAAGACCGTCGCCCTCCTAATAACACTTTAAGCCTTTAAGGTTGTTCTAAAGTAATACGAGAGTTTTGGGGTATCAATCCTGGGTAGACATCAACTAAAAGTAAATATCCTTGCGAAAGGGAACTTTGGGCTTGTCATCCCATCTTGGTTCCTAGTGCCTTCGATACCCCTTCATTGGGCATACCTTGGGCAGTCCTGGGATTAACCTTAAATTACTAGGTATAATAATCGGTAGACAAGAGTAGTGTAATAGGTTAAGTAAGTTGTATATGTTCTCACTCATACCGAGTTGGAGAGACTTGGAGTCTATTGACTACTTGCTCACCCGGGCAGAGTTGGAGGGAAACGATTGGTTTACATGCTCACTCGTGCCGGGTTGGAGGGACTTGGAGTCTATTGACTACTTGCTCAGCCGGGAAGAGTTGGAGGGAAACGATTGGTTTACATGCTCACTCGTGTCGGGTTGGAGGGACTTGGAGTCTATTGACTACTTGCTCACCCGGGCAGTGTTGGAGGGAAATGATTGGTTTACATGCTCACCCGTGTTGGGTTGGAGGAATCAGGACAGGTTGGTCCTACGAGCTGGAGGCTCGAGTTGAAATAATTGCATGTGCATAAAGAAAATGGTGGTGGGTCATGCGGTACTGGGCCAATCGCCACACCGATGGCAGTACCGTGACTCGGGTGAGGTGTACGGGTGGAAGGGCTAGTATGTTATTTAATACTGCGGTCAGGCAGACAATCCCTGAAGACGTGCGCCCGACTTAAAAGTCTGGCAGGCTGCTAGCAATTAGTACGCAGAGACTCTAGAGTTCACTTGTCAGTGTATAGAGGCGTACAGGAGAGGTCTTCGCCTGGTAGTGTGTATACCCGCCTAGAAAGCAGAGAAGCCCGATCCGCTGCTGTCGGAGCCATGACGGCGGTACTTGAGAGTGATGCTAGCTCTCGAAAAGTGGGAACAAAAGGTTTGTGTGCACAAAGTCGGGTGTATGAGTTGCACTGCTTGTTCATGTCATACCCACCATATAGATGCATATTATAATCATTCATAACAACCGATAACACCTAATGTATAAGTGGTATGAGACGCTTATACATTAGGACCTGCTAAACGACCCCTTGGTCTATAAGCTTGTGTGGGCAAGTTTATAAATTAAGGTTATTTCAATTTACATATATATATATATACTGCTTGTGATAACCGACACCCCAACAAATAAAGTGGTATAGGATATTTTATACGATGGGAGCCTTGTAGAAGATCCCTTGACTTATGTGTACTCACATAAGTGAAGGTTAAATTCCTTTCTTACTTTTACTATTACAATATGTTTATAAAAATTATTAGCTAGGTCCCCCTGTCACCTGTTTATTTTACTCTCCACTTTCACATCCTTTCCTTTCTTCCTCCCCGCTCGGTTCCTAGGAGAATGGGGGAAGGGGTGGGGGACGATAGGGCTTAGTCTTATAGAATAACGGTTTTTGAACCAAATCATATTAGGGGATCGTGGAGCCCATCATGGAGGAGCAGCTAGGAGACCGATGCGATTGAAGACAGGGCAGTCTTGCTCAGGAGTACAGCCAGCTGGGACCGTGAGTCCCGACTTCTAGTAGTTGTTTTATTTTGCTTCCGCATGAGAGATCTGTAGTGAGGATATTGATGTATCGGGCTTAAGCACTCCATATTAATGTACTCATTATTGGACTATATATTGTTGTACTTCTCATTTAATTTATATGATTAGTACTGTGACTGTGGACTATGCCGTGTTTACTCTGTCTTATACTTCTGTTTCTCATATTGGCCAAACAGGTTTATGATCGTACTAGCCGGAAGAATCGGCGACTTGCGGTGTCGACTAACCCGTGTGTTAGTGTAATCGTAAAGCGGCGGTTCTGGGCATAAGATCCGGGTTAGCCCCGGAGAGGGGGAAACGGATCTTACATGCTCACTTGCTGAGCATTGGGTAACCTCTTCCCTTAGCTCTATTTGATTTAAATTTCAATATCATTTGATGTGTAGTTTAGTTTAAGTCCGGGGAGAGACAGTTTTGTTACCTTTTGCACGCCCACATTTCATGTACATACGATAAGCTTTTATATTCTTATTTTGATTAGTTCTTTGCATTACACACCACTGCACCCACATGAGCGCCCGCTTAGCTGTTAGCGTGCTGCGAGTTAAACTCATTTCTTTGTTTGATTTGGGAAAATTTTTGTGCTATCATAGGATTGTGAGATGGAGTAAAATGTTGACTCCTGTAGTGCTCCTAGTCGAGTGCTCTCATCTCGTATAGAAATTGGAGTAGATTTAATTTTTTTTGTATGCTTATAGTTTTATATTTTTCTATTTTTGTAAAGACTCTTTATTCAACTGAAGGATTGGTGAATCCGGTTGAATCGAACTGTAGTGTAGGGATGTGTGTAGCCTTCACTAGACACATTTTGCTCGAGTCGGGAGGAAGGATCATCTTTCTCGGTGGCTAATAACTTGGCCCAAGCTACTCTCGAAGCATTGGTGCATGGTTAGTCTAGCGTAAACGTGATTTAGGCCATCATTTTTGCCCGGTTGAGCTTTGTACCGTTCCTAACGTCTTATCCTCACTAAGCCCCATTGTGCCTACCCTTCTTTTGATTCAGCTCCACCATTATTTCACCAAAGCGTCATAGCCGATCTTAGTCGCACACCCAAGTTGAGCTTTAGTGTTTTACATTTTCAGGTTGCGGTGTGATGTGGTGATATTCTTTATGAATATGTGGATGTGATCCAAAGCTTCCATTTGCTGATTTTGTTAAAAGAAAATCCTGATATTATTAAAAGAAAAGAAAATGATTTTAAAAAATGTGAAAAAGAAAAGTGAAAAGAAAAAAGTTCGTTTGAAAATATTTTTGGAGATGTGAATGTGTTTGGATTAGGCGGTGCTCACACCCATATATTAAAAGTTAAGTTTGGGGGTGTTGTGTACCTGGATATATTGTGGTTTGATGAGGGATTCTTTTTATGTTAGTTTATTTGGGTTAGGTGCGTAGCCTTCCTATTTATCTTTGTTACCTCACCGTAACCCAAGCCCCATCTCTTATCCTAATGACATGCGGATTCGCGCTTGACTCAAACTAGGGCCGTGGAGAGAGTGTGAACGGGCAAGCGTATGGTCCCCGACATTAGTAGATTCCTTTGGATGTGATCCCGAGCCCCGGTCTTTGGCAAAGCTCACCTTAGTGGACTGCCTGCTTTCTTCCTACGCATGACCGAAATATTCATTGTGATTCCATTTTTAAGTAGCAATAAAATTTTGATACGCAATTTGAAAAGTCTAAACTATTTTACATACTTAAAAATTTCTTCTATTATATTTGTACGCGTACTAGCATGCGACTTCGCATGGTACTCCGTATCGCAATTTCCTTGTTAGCTAAATCATTTTCCCTATTTGCATTGATTTTGTTTGCTAGGGACGCGCAAACAGTTAAGTATGGGGGTATGATGAGTCTGATATTTATAGTGTTTTTCGTACTCATCTAGGCTAGTTTTCACGCATTTGCACTTCACTTTTAGTATGTTACAATTGTTATTTCTTTCATTCAGCTTTTCATGCTAAGTGCTTTGTTTTGGCCCATTGTGGTGTGCGTTTGCGCACTCTTGTTTTGAGTGTAAGTTCTTGTAAGCTCCTCACACTTGTTGTTTGATCTTTTTATTTAATTGGGACCTTTGGGGGCTTTTCCTCAATTGATTTTATTGCTGTGCAGGTGGTCGGGATGTCCCAGATTCCATTTCCTGGCCCTGTGTAAAATGCACAGTCGTGCGAATTGGTTCTCGCATGGTTTCAGCTTACTCATGTGTTGTACACAACATTTTTGGGGACTTCTGTTTCTACCCGTGCATTTTATTCCCGCACAGTTTAGGTGAAACCGTGCGAGAAGGAATCACACGGTCTGCATATATTCTCTTTATTCCTGCATTCTGGGGTAAATCATGTGTTTCCTTCACGCACGGGAAAACGGGCCCGTGCGCGAGTAAAACACATGGTTCCCCTATTTTACCCTATTTTCTGCGCTCTGGGTTTACCCATGCGATTTCCTTTATGCACGGGGGAATCGCCCGAGCGCGAGTAAAACGCACGGGTCAACACATCTTCTTCTGCGATCAAGATCTGCTAGTTAATAACGCACGATTAGCGCATGGTCGTGCGCAGGGCCGTGCGTGACCATTTTTCTGATCTTTTTCAATTTAAGCGTAGATTTTTCTCCAGATCGAGACATCAATTTTTCCACCTGCCATTTCATCCAGCTCCGAGGGTTCTTCCTCCCTTCATCCTCCTTACCATCGGAGAGGCTCCGGGCAATCTTTCAATGCCATATTTTAGCTAGAGTTTCCTCTCGGCCGTCTCCTTCATCTTCTAAGCTCTATTTCAAGCATCAACGCCATAGCCATCAAGCAAAGGGAAGCATGCAACCTTCTTCCGGCTCGTGACACGAATAAGAAGAGTCCATTAGAGGATAGTGACAGCCTTCTCTACCCCGGACATAGTTGTGGACCGAGCTTGGATCCGGATTGACAACTCGACATTTTTTTCAGCGAACCCTTGACGAGCCTTCGGATTCGGTCCATCTCGTTCCTTGTTCTTCCTTTATTGTTGTATATGTGTTGTTGAATATTTCTATGTAGATTATGTGCACTTTGGTTGTTTATGTTTTGTGTTTCATGTCTATGTGATTCATATTACATTTTACCACTTAAGTTTCTTGAGTTGTTCCTTTATATCCATCTGCCTTCCGTTTGTTCTGGCCGCACTAGAAATTACTAGTGGCGCGCGTGGCGAAGAAGTGCTTATGACCCTCAAATTCTGGTTCTTACGCTTGCCTACTCGTCCATCCGCCTCGCGATTCGGTGCATAGCGTCCCGACTAGTCTTCCATCCCACCTGGCGAAGAATCGCATAGCGGCGTTGCATAGGAGTAGTTGTTAGAGTTTTATTTTCTTTTATCACAACCATCAAAACCCCCTTAGTTAACGCTAACCTAAGGACTTTAATCTCAAGTCATCCTCGAAATTAACTCCACCATACTGTATTTCTTAAGAGATCGATGCTTGGGGAAATTCACCCATTTTATATTACTTGTGCGACCGGTACACTTGCCGTCACATATCGCATCAATTTGCGCGATCTTTCTACTAAAGGCATCGACTACCACAATAGCTTTGCCCCGATGATATAAGACCTCAACATCATAATCCGCGACATATTCAAACCATCTTCGCAGACGCAGATTCAACTTCTTTTGAGTGTAGACATACTTCAAACTCTTATGATCCGTGTAAATCTTGCATAATGCGCAAAACAATAGGTGTCTCCATAACTTCAGGGCATAAATTACTGTTGCGAACTCTAAATCATATGTAGGGTAGTTTCTTTCAAGAATCTTTAACTGCCACGACCCATACGCAATCACTTTTCCTTCTTGCATCAATACGCAACCATGTCCAACATGTGATGAATCCACATAAACAGCATATTCAAATTCTTTGGTAGGCAAAGTCAAAACTAGAGCAGTACATAATCTCTTTTTCAAGTCCTGAAAAGCTTTTTTGCACTTATCGCTCCAAATGAACGTTGCATTCTTCTTCATAAGCTTAGTCAGCGACGCAGATATCGTAGAAAATCCTTCCACAAAGCTCCTTTAATACCCTACTAACCCTAAGAAACTCCTTATCTCTTTGTGTATGGTAGGTCTGTTCCAATCCATCACGACAGAAATCTTCTATGGGTCAATTGAAATTTCGTCCTTATTAACCACATGATCCAAGATGGAAACTTGTGGTAGCCAAAACTCACACTTACTTAACTTGGCAAATAACTTATGCTCCCTCAAAGCAGACAAAACTAATAGTAAGTGCTGGGTATGCTCTTCAGCACTCCGAGAATACACCAAAACATCATCAATAAACACAACAACAAAACGGTCCAGAAAATCCTTGAACACTCTGTTAATCATGTCCATGAAGACAGAGGGTGCATTTGTCAAACCAAAGGACATCACCAAGGACTCAAAATGTCCATGTCGAGAACGAAAAGTTGTCCGTCGAATATCCGTCTCACGAATCCTTAACTGATGGTATCTTGAACGAAGGTCAATCTTTGAAAACACCGTACTACCACACAACTGGTCAAATAAGTCATCTATGCACGGCAAGGGATACCTGTTCTTGATAGTTACCTTTTTCAGTTCCCTATAATCAATGCATAGCTTCATGGATCCATCCTTCTTCTTTACAAACAACACGGAAGCACCCCAAGGTGAAGAACTCGGCCTAATAAATCTCTACTACAAAAGCTCATCAAGATGGGTACGCAACTCTTCAAGCTCTCGAGTGGCCATACTGTACGGTGCCTTAACAATAGGACGAGTACCCGGCTAAAGATCAATAACAAAATCCACATCCCTCTTAGGTGGAAGACCAAGAAGACTATCAAGGAAAACATCAGGAAACTCACACACCACAGGAATCTCCTCTACACACGACAAACTACAAACTGTCTCCAAAACTGAAACCAAGTAGGCAAAATAACCCAAATCTAAAAGCTTCCGAGCACATGCCGCATAAATAATCGGGGAATCCTTGCGCGGAAAACCATTAACACTCCAGGAGTGACTATTGTATATCTTGAAGTCCAAACGCTTGACCTTGCATTGGAGAACCATATAATATCTGGATAACCACTCCATGCCAAAGATCACATCAAAGTCCTATAGGTCTATCACCTTCAAATCAGAAACAGCTAGGAAATCACCAAAAAGAATCAGACAACCCAGGATACCCTGGTCCGACACCATCGAATAACCAGACGGAAACTTAACGGGAATGGAATCGCCAATTTGATCGAGAGTCAAATGACGGTGCTCTACAAACGCCCTAGCCATAAATAAGTGGGTAGAACCAGAATCTAAAAGAGCGTGTGCCCAGCGGTTATTTACCTTAAACTTCCCAATAAAATCGCATTCATAACTAACCGAGCAACATCGAAACTACAACTATGAGATAAAAATAAACTAGGTTAGGATCTAACCTTAGATCGCCTATGTGGATGCCTGTGCTTCCTCCAAGGTCACCATGTTTAACTAGCCGTTCCCTTTATCCAGATGTTGCGGTTGCGGCAAAGGCTAAAGTGGAACCGACTGTAGGGTGGGCTGAGACTACGGGCACTTCGACTTGAAATATCCTTTCTGTCAGCACTAAAAGTAGACCCTCTCATTGCCCCAACAATGAGCAGCATCGTGCCCCTTCCATTTGCAAAAAGCACAAACCAGTTGTCCTTTGGGAGCAATCTGAATCGCATCCACCTGCTCTTGATTTTGAGCTCCCAATCTCTTAAAACATTTATCGGATGGATGGCCCGACCGGCCACAAAAAATGCACACCTCCTTGCTTCTTTTCTTCAGAGAATAACTAGATTCCCGAGAGTTCTCACCCTCATCAAACTTGCTCTTATCTTTCCTCATATGATGGCCTTGATTCTTAGCATTGTTGATCGCTTCAACCTTTATGGCGACTTCTACTACTTTAGCATAACTTTTTGATCCATACGCACTGGCCAGCTACTGGATGTCATTCCTAAGACCACAAAGAAAATGCTTAACTCTAATAGATTCCGAGGATACCATATTAGTGGAAAATCAGATCAATTTACTAAAATCCACCTCGTACTCACTAACTGTGAGTTGCCTTTCTTCAAGTGCAAAAAATTATTCATTAAGCAGTCTTGCTCGAGTGATGGCACGAACTTCCTCGTCAATAACTCCTTGAAGGCTTCCCATGAACATCCATCCTTAAGGTTCTCCTTCTCACTCAATCACCAGCCCTTTGCAAGGACTTTTAACTGGTACACAACAACCATAACCCTCTAGTCTATAGATATTCCTGAGTACAAAAACATCTCCTCGATTACGACAATCTAATCGTCCAAAGCCATGAAGTCAACTCTATCATCATAGGTAGGGTGTCCTAGTTGTTGACAATGCGAGATAAAGTTCATCTTTGGTTTCAATACAGCTGGAAGGACCAGAGGAGTAGGAGGAACAGGAATAGCTTGACCCACAGCAGGGTCTTGCACTCTAATCGATTGCTCGAAAACAATAGATAACGAAGCCTGGATCTGCGAATACATCTCCAACATTTGCCTGGACAGAGCCTCATTGCTCTATCACAGTCCTTCGATCACGACCTCACTCTATGCCCTGGATTACTCTCCCTAAGACTAGGGAGTCGAACTTGTGTAGTTCCAGCTTACCGCTAGAACTACACAACTTAGTTTAGACAAAACATGTATAACTACTTGCTCTTGGAATTTATTAATGATGTCATGCTCAAACCTTGGATGATGTACCGTCATCCCACTAACCCATGTGCATAGACTATAAATTTATTAATTTTTTTTCCTTTTTTACTCAAAAACATGTGTGTACATATGTCATCATGTAAATCTTTAGCTTGGCACGTGTGCTAATGCAATGATATGTCATGCATATTGTACTATGCAATCTAATATAGGCCTTATTGCATATTATGAGCGGCGCACAAATGAAATATTAAGCATCTGATAATACATAATATTGCATGCAACGAAAAGAAAAATCTAATGTGCATTCATTTGATGATTGTTATACATCCCATACAACTTAACAATCACATGTTGCCTCCTATTAGGATCAATATACAAACACATATAATGCATCCCATGCTACATAATATGCCGCGTATACTTCTTATCATGCTTATGAGTGTTGTGTTCGTGCTTCAGCCAAGACGTACTGATGACATATCTGTGTGTGTATGTAATGGAACAAGACAACTAAAACTATCCGAAGATGGTTTCTCGACTAATTGTCAAACAACCCATCCCTCTGATACCAACTGTCACAGCCCGCATTTTCTCTGTATTTAAACGATATATCAGAGTAAGAGAAAATACGCACCGTGAAGCTCAGGCAAGACTCCAACTATATATTTATTATGAAATTAACGAGTTATTGTGAAGAAAATCCTATTTAAGTTTAATTGGATAACCGGTTCCCTCGAATTAGTGGATCAACTAGTTCATAAGTAAAGATATAATTATACGCTGCAAAAAATAGTTTGTTTATATTATTTGACATCCTACATGAGCAAAAACATCCATACAGGACAACTCATGATATGCATGACTCTAGATTTAGTATAAGTATAAAAATAGTTTTTACGTTCGTCAAACATAGTGGTTTTAATTTGAAAGATGGCATGTAAGAAGTGATAGAAGTAATACTTTTATAATTTAAAATATCTAACATGCAACCTAGCATAAAACTTTCCTAAAGAGAAAGTAAGTACAACAAGTGATGCAGAAAAGGCTTAGGCGCTAGCAAGTACTTAACTTTATACAAAAATCTAGTGGGTGTCAACAACCTTACAAGAACCCACTAAAAGATATGTATGTCGGAACAAGAATAAAACAACACACTACCTCACAATCTGTGAGGAAAAGAGACAACTATAGCTACTACAGAACACAAGCTAGCACCAAACCCTAGCCACACAATTGGCTACTTCTCCAAACCTGAGGCTTTAAAAGAAAGAGCACCTCAGGAAGAAATAAAAATATAAGTGGTGAACAAAGATCAAAAGGTTAGCAATAAACAAAAAAGGAATAAAGGGTTGCCAACCCTAACCCAAGAATAGTGAGAAAAGACAAACTTACGAGCACAAAGGTAAGGAATTTGCACTAAGTGCTATAATGATCTATGATTTATGGAACATGTAAATAAATAATTGCAAGTATAAGGAATTAATTAGCCCATAACCTTGTGAACAAAAAAAACACCGTCCATTTCGGCACCAACGGTGGTGGGAATCTACCCAACACACAACCAACAAAAACTTCACAAGGGCCTAAGGAATGGTGGTCTGATACCTTGGCACACCCAAAACTGGGGAAAACAGGCACTTGCGGTGGTGGGAACCTACCCAACACACCAGCAATCACATACCCACACCGGGCAAACCCAGCAGGGCAATAATTCAACAAAAAAAGCATCGGGTTGGTGGTCCTTTATCCACTGCCAACCTAGCCAAAAATATATAACCAAAACATTGTCCAATATAGTCAAACACAGACAAACCACAACCAAAACACTGGTCTTCTCTAATAATGAATGGAGGAATTGTTGGAGCATGCATTCCGCAGTTCTTAGTTTGAGAATAACAAATCCCGAATGTATTTGATCTTGGTATGTGTTTTAAATGTGCAGGGATAACAGGTTTTTTAAGTACTAAGGAATGGCTGAGCATATTATTGAAGAAATGGAAAGTCACACTATCGCTGGCAATAACGCTACCGCGGGCGATAACATGGACAGTTACTGCTGACGTCAGCCTTGAACCACATGATATCGTACACGATGTCACGGTTGAACGATATCGCGAGGCGATACTGATCTCGCCGAGCGATATCACCACGATCGTCACGTTCTCCACTCAGATCTGAAAGTCCACGCGACGTGTGCCACGTGTCAAGCAACGGAGAGTTATCACTATCGCGGGGCGTTAACGCTAACGCCGGCGATAGCATAAAGATATATATACGACCAAATTTCAGGGAATTGATTGATAGTGCAGAGCTTAGTTTTCCCAGAGAATTTTCAGAGCCTTCATCTCCGTTTCCAGACGAACTCCCTTGGTCCGTTGAAATCTCAAGAGCGAAGAAGATACGATCGTGCGTTCAAGATTGGAGATCTTCTCATCGGTCCACCATCATCTTCAAAGCTCATTATTTTGAGGGAGTTTTTAAGTTTTACTATTATACTTTCATATTCACTTTTTATCTCTGTAATTGGGAAGGGAAAATCACCACCTTGTGTGTGGTGTCTAAGTCCGTGTGTGGCTTAGGGGCAAATCACCGCCTTGTGTGGGTGTCTAGGTCCTTGTGTGGCTTAGGAGTAAATCGCCACATTGTGTGCAGCGTCTAGATCATAGGTTTGATTTAGGGGGAGGCTAGTAGTCATATCTAGGGAGATATTGACTATAGCCTACCGGTCCTTGGGAGAAGGACCGGTGAAAAAGCTAAAAACTATTATCGTTGTAAGCCTTTATTTCAAGCTTTATTGGAATCATTTTACATATATATTTTGGAGAAATAAAATCTTGATTTTCATTTCATTAGTTTGTCTCAAACTTTACATCTAATTTTGTATTTTATAAATAGTTTGTTAAAATTTTAAAGAGCCCTTATTCACCCCCCCCCCCCTCTAAGGGCGCTACAAGATCCTACAAGTGGTATCAGAGGCAGGTTATTCCTAATACAGTTTCACCACCAGGAATTATGGCGCAGCATGACCATGCTTTCTCTGAGGGGCAAGGAATAAGTAGAACTCCATTATTCACTGGATCTGATTATAATTACTGGAAAACTAGGATGAAATGTTTTCTGATTTCTCTTGATATTGAAGTTTGGAATATAATAGAGACTAATTATGCTTGTCCCACTTATATAGTAGGAGATGTAGAAATGGAAAAACCGAAAGATAAATGGGATGATCAGGATAAGCTAAGGTGCAAAAATAATGCAAAAGCCATGAATGCATTATTTTGTGCATTAGATAGGACTGAATTTAATAGAACTTGTGCTTGCAATAATGCTTATGAGATTTGGAATTTACTTGAAGTAACTCATGAAGGTACCTCGCAGGTGAAGGACTCGAAGCTGTTTCATCTGGAATCGAAATTTGAAAAGTTTAGGATGGAAGTGGATGAGGACGTAGACTCAATGTACACAAGATTCACCAAGATAGTGAATGACTCAAAAGTACTTGGTAAAAATTTTTCAAATGGTGATTTGGTGAGAAAACTTCTTAGATCTCTACCCCCTAAATTTAATCCCAAAGTGACGGCAATTTCTGAATCTCATGATCTTAAATCTCTTAATATTGAAAGCCTGATTGGGAACTTGAAAACTCATGAAGTTGAATTGAAAATTCAACAACAAGAGTATATGGAGCCAAAGAAGAAGGAGTTGGCTCTAAGATCTAATAAAGAGGAAGGTAGTAATTCTGAGTATGAAGAGGAAGATGTGGAAAGTCTTTTCGATAGAAAATTTAAAAAATTTATGAGAAATCCGGAGAGAAGAAATACTTTTAAAAAGTATCTTAAGAAGGAGAGACTTAGAAAGAAAAAACAAAAGGATGACGATGAGGAGGAAGAAAGGCCCCCACCGGAGTGCTATCACTGCAGGAAGTTAGGACACATTCGAAGCAAGTGTCCAAAGTACTTGAAAGAACTTAAAGAAAAGAAGCACAAAGGGAAGAAGAAGGTCCTGAAAGCTGAAACATAGGATGATACTACTTCTGAGGATGCAAGCAGTACAAGCTCAAGCGCGGAGGAGGAGGCCAATATGTGCCTAATGGGAAAAAGCGTCATATCTGATGATGAGTGCAGTGTCCAAAGCGACACTGAGGTAACTCCTCCAACTTATGATGAATTATTTTCTGAATTTTTAAAGACTTGCAAATGTTTTGAAAAAAGTTTAAAAGAGAATGATCTTCTTAAAACTGAAAATAAAGTTTTAGTTAAAGAAAATAAAAAATTGTTAAATGAAATTAAGACTATTGGAAAAGAAAAAGTCTCTTGCCAAGAGTGTGATCACTCTATGGGAAGAATAAAAGAGCTTGAAGAATCTCTTTCCAAATCTCATTCAAAAATAAAAAATCTCACAAAAAAGAATGAGATTTTAGAGAAAGATCTAAAATCTTCTATTTCCAAAGTCCATGAAGGAAAGAAAGCTTTTGAACGTAGATGTGTAAATATTGTATCCGAGAATACTGAAATGAGGAACCAGATTCATGACTTAACACTAGCCATGAAAAAGTATGGAATGGGCTAAAGATCACTAGATATGATCTTAGGTTACCAATGTCACGGATCTGGAAGATTTGGACTCGGATACACGACTAGAAACTATCGCCCCGCGATAACCACTACCGCCGGCGATAGTGATAAATCCAGAAAATCGAATTTTAAAAATCATCATAATAATAAATTAACTGATACTACATTTTCTTACAGTAAAAGTCCAGAGAAGTTATATTCTTCTCATTACGTTACATGTGCCAAATGCAATAGATTTGGTCACACCACGGACTCGTGCTGGAAGAAAAGAAAATGTAAAATTAAGCAAATCTGGATGCCTAAGGCTTCTACCTATACTATGGGTGGAACCACTTGGGTAGCCAGATCTTTACTCACATCCTCTTTCTAAGTGTGATTGGCAGGCGAAGGACAAAGAAGACGTGTGGTACTTGGACTCGGGTTGTTCAAAGCACATGAAAGGTAATAAAGAGAAGTTCCTTAGCCTGGAGATGAAGAAAGGAGAAGTTGTAACATTTGGAGATAATGGAAAAAAAAAGATCATCAGCATCGGTGTTGTGGGTAACAAAAGTTTTTCAATTAAATGTTTTGTTTGTAGAAGGCTTAAAACATAATTTGATTTCTATTAGCTAATTGTGTGATGAGGGTTAAAATAGTTTGTTTGAATCTTCTACAAATTTGTTCAAAATTCTTGATTCAAAAACAAATGAAATAGTTTTTACCGCACCTAGATGTCATAACGTATATATGATTAAATTTCATGACTTTTCAAATTCAACTTTAAAATGTTTTTATCAAAAAATGATGAGTTAGAATTATGGCATAGGCGACAGTACTGTAAATCTAACCATTAAGAGGGATCTAACCTTACTTTTTGGAGTTCTTGAGGGTTTCCGCTGAAGAATACGATGCCAAACAGTCTAGGGTCGAAAAAAGGAGGAGATGTGTCAGCCCTATCTGTTGTTTTCGAATTTTCTAACAAAAATGCTATCGTCGCGCGGTATCGCTACCACTGGCGATAGTGCATTTTTAAGCCACAACTCTCTAATATTTTGACACCTTTTCAACAACCTTGCTTTTAGTGTTACTGTAAATTTTTGGATGATTATCAGGATACGTTACCTATTACATGTGTGATAATTAATTTATAAGTTCTTTAAATTTTTTTTTAATTTGTCTTTCTCTCGATATCTTTTTATACCTTTGGTGACTAGAAAATGCATAGGCTTGTTTCCGCATGCCTCTAAGTATGAGTAACATTTTATGTTTGATAATGAGCTTCCACTGACACGAGTTGATAGTTACACATACTTAAGCTTCTTATTACATGTTATTGGTTTGTTTCACAGATTCGAATACATCACTAAACCTTTCATGTATACTTCATTCATATTGATCTTCAACACTGATGGCCATTTTCAAAAACAAAATATTTCTTATCAAGTTTGCAATACAAGTGAATTCGGAGTCCTAAGTCACAGTTTATAAGCAAAAAAAAATGAATGAATGAACAAAAAATAAAACTGACTAGGATACTCCAATCAAGCTCTACTCACCCTCCTGATAAGTATTAATGAGCATTGTGAGGTTGAGCACCTTGAAAAGGATTGTAAAGTGTCTTGTGCAAACAAACTTGGCCAATTTTTTAAAATCTTTATGATATGAAGTTATTTATGTAAAGATATTAGCTTCATGTATTAGTATATTGCAAACCTTCATGTAACATTATTTCTTAAGGAATATGTATACTAAATCACTCTTCACATGTACATATCATTATCATTTATAAAATTTCTTCTCATGAGAATTGGACCGGACATAGTCTTTCTCTTCTATTTCATCGTTTCTAATGCTTTTGATATCTTGGCCTGACAAATTTTCAATGTTTAAATTCAACTCTTAAATTAATTTTCTACACAACAAACAATTTTTCTGATAAAATTCCAAATTTTATGGTAATACTATTCCATGGCTGTTAATGTTGTTCTCATACTCCTCATATAACCAAATTCTACTCTCATTTCTTTAAGCTTCCGCATTTTGCAACTCGCTATTTTTTTTGTTTGTCTCCACCGACTTTTGCTAATACCAAAAGGGGGAGATTAAGTACGAATTAAATTGAGTAAAACATTTAGGAGGAGATCTTTTAAATAGGTGGAGATTATAGGGGGAGAAACTCGTGTGTATTATAGGGGGAGTTTATTATAACTATTTGTGCACTTTGATTCATAATGATTATCTGAATTGTTTCACACAATTTCTTTCTCAGGGGATTTGTTATTATCAAAAGGGGGAGATTGTTGGAGCATGCGTTCCGCACTTCTTAGTTTGAGAATAACAAATCCCGGATATATTTGATCTTGGTATGTGTTTTAATTGTGCAGGGATAACAGGTTTTTTAAGTACTAAAGAATGGCTGAGCATAGCATTGAAGAAATGGAAAGTCACACTATCGCTGGCGATAACGCTACTGCGGGCGATAATATGGACAGTTACTGCTGACGTCAGCCTTGAACCACATGATGCCGCACACGATGTCACGGTTGAACGATATCGCAAGGCGATACCGATCTCGCCGAGCGATATCCCACGATCGTCACGTTCTCCACTCAGATCTGAAAGTCCGCGCGACGTGTGCCACGTGTCAAGCAACGAAGAGTTATCACTATCGCGGGGCGTTAACGCTAACGCCGGCGATAGCATAAAGATATATATACGGCCAGATTTCAGGGAATTGATTGATAGTGCAGAGTTTAGTTTTCCCAGAGAATTTTCAGAGCCTTCATCTCCGTTTCCAGACGAACTCCCTTGGTCCGTTGAAATCTCAAGAGCGAAGAAGATACGACCGTGCGTTCAAGATTGGAGATCTTCTCATCGGTCCACCATCATCTTCAAAGCTTATTATTTTGAGGGAGTTTTTAAGTTTTACTATTATACTTTCATATTCACTTTTTATCTCTGTAATTGGGAAGGGAAAATCACCACCTTGTGTGTCGTGTCTAAGTCCGTGTGTGGCTTAGGGGCAAATCACTGCCTTGTGTGTGGTGTCTAGGTCCTTGTGAGGCTTAGGAGTAAATTGCCGCATTGTGTGCAGCGTCTAGATCATAGGTTTGATTTAGGGGGAGGCTAGTAGTCATATCTAGGGAGATATTGACTATAGCCTACCGGTCCTTGGGAGAAGGACCGGTGAAAAAGCTAAAAACTATTATCGTTGTAAGCCTTGATTTCAAGCTTTATTGGAATCATTTTACATATATATTTTGGAGAAATAAAATCTTGATTTTCATTTCATTGGTGTGTCTCAAACTTTACATCTAATTTCGTATTTTATAAATAGTTTGTTAAAATTTTAAAGAGCCCTTATTCACCCCCCTCTAAGGGCGCCACAAGATCCTACAAGTGGTATCAGAGGCAGGTTATTCCTAATACGGTTTCACCACCAGGAATTATGGCGCAGCATGACCATGCCTTCACCCAACGCCGCGTTGATTTCACTCAATGACGCGTTGAGTACACTCAATGATTTGACATAGCTTACTAAGCCACTCAACACCAAGTGAACTTCACTCAACGCTGCATTGAGTACATTCAGCGCACTCAATGCTTTTAACTTAGTCTTAGAACTACTCAATTCCCATAATACAGTCAACGATATTTCCCTAGAAGCCAAGTCATATATTCGATGAACTCAATGCCAAATACTCGACGAATTATGCACCACTCAACGCCGAGCATTACCCGCTGAATTTCAACGGATACTCGACGAATTTAGCTACACTTAATGCCAAGCATTATACTTGACAGACTCAATGCCAAATAGTCGACGAATTCAACAACACTCAATGCCAAGCATTACCCGCCGAATTTCAACGGATACTCGATGAATTCAGTAACACTCAACGCCAAGCATTATACTCGACGGACACAACACCTAATACTCGACGAATTCAATAACACTCAACACCAAGACTTACATGGCGAATTTCAACGGATACTCGACAAATTTGACTTAGGCTAAGACTGATTTTCGAGGGTATTGACTTTTGTCAAAATCGGCTAATTTTACTACACTAATCAACCATATAAGACGAAATTAACTTAAGCTAACTGCTAAACCTGACAAAATCCATCCACTACCATACACGACGAATTAATCTAGGTCTAACTAACATATATTCGATGGATATATACCTAGGTTAATCAGTTAAACATGGCGAAAAAACACATCCCACAAGGCAAATCTACCATATGCGGTAGGTAGGTCTTGGGCGAACCCTACCCTATTCCTAAATTATAAGAATGGAAAGGAAAATAATCAAGAACATAAGGAATGAAAGTTTGTAAAGGGGAAGATATCACCACTTTCCTTGAACTTACTGAAATCCGCCGCACAACAACTCCTCTTCACGGATCTGGCCACAAGAACACCTAAGCAGCCACTCCTGAAACCTTTCATGATGAAGGAGGGTCAAAAAAAAATTCCTAATGAAGGATCAAGCGCATACCCAACTACACCAAAAGCACGTACTATTGGAGAGGGCACTACTTAATTTCTTAAATAAGTAGCAAAGCGCCACAGGTCAAGTAAAGGAACGTCGGACCCAACATTCCCCCCCGGCGTCCAGCACAACCCGTCGGCTCAGAGGTGGGGTTACAACATAGCCCACATGGCTCATGGGTGGGGTTACCAAATGTCCACGGTTTGCCGGACCCGCCGGACCCACACAGGTAGAAGGGGAAAATAAGGTTTTAATAGCACCCCCGGTCTTGAACCTGTGACCTCCTCTAATACCAATTGAAGGATCAAGTGCATACCAAACTGCACCAAAAGCCCGGACTATTGGAGTGGGCGCTACTTAATTTCTTAAATAAGTAGCAAAGCGTCACGGGTCAAGTTAAGGAACGCCAGACCCAACACCTAACACCAAAAATTTCACGAAATAGGAAAACTTACCGCACAAACGTAGATCTTGGTGAGAGCTAACCAGATCTACTCTCCGACGATGATTTCTTGCACCGGAACTCCTACAAACGATGGTTGAAATCTTTGTAAGGTCCGCCGCACTCGTCCTTCTGCAAAAATGGTCCAATAGTTTGGGAAAGAAGATAATGAATAGGGTTTCCGTCTTATCACAAGGCTATTTATATGGAATAAAGAATATAATATATAATTATTATAATTAAAATGACCAAAACTCGCACTAACTCGGATTTCTACGAAATCGCACTATAGCTAAGTATCGACGCTACGAGTCCAATGACGATATTGAAATCAAAATCCAAAAAACCAAACTCAGGTAAATACCCACTGAAGTCTAAACATCAAATATCCAAAAATCGATCTGTCGTGTTCCAAAACGAACCCCGGCTCGTAAGGGAATATCAAAACATAAGAGAAATTAACCAAGCTAATTCCCCCTAACCAAAACTGTGGATACCAATAAGCAAAAGTCACGCTCAGACAATGGTACCCACCAACTACGTGTCAATGTAACGTCCTGACGTCTAAATACATCTCTAATGGGGTTTTAAATAAACCTTGAAAAATCAGGGTTGTTACACCCGCTATTGTATTTTACTCCAATACGAAAGATTTATGTCATCCTCTCTCGAGGAGTGCATGCAACTCCTTCCATCTTTGAGTGATCTACTCGCATCCACAAACTCTCGGTAAATCTAGGATAACGATCTAAGGTCAAAAACTTTTACATGAAATATGAACTCGACAAAAAGAAATCAAAGATAGATCAAGTGATAAATTATAGCTTGAAAAAGAAGCTTATTTTATTCAAGGTTTCATCATGATCAAGTGCTAATTTAAGTTTAGCAACTTTACATGATGAAGAAATTACGTTAAAAAAGAAAAGTAAGACATGATTGCATAAAGGAAAGTGTTTAAATTAAAATTAAGAAAGTAAAACTATACTATGAAATTTAAAATACATAAAAGAAATGCAAGAAAATAGAAAACTAAACTACTAAATCAGCCTAAAATCTTACTCCCTTTGCTAATGACACTGTCTAGAATTTATAGTAATATTTCTGGAGAGTCATGCCTGTGAGTAGGGGCATGTAAGGTACGGAACCATCCCATTGAAATCCCGAGAACATTAGAGAAAAACTGCCAAAATTTGCTGTTTTGCAGGTCAAACGCCTACGTCACGCCCGTGACCTAGGGCATGTCGTGACTATTGCTGGAGAAGGAAGGAAAAAAAATGGCAGGAGTTAATCTGGCATTTACTGAAGAGGTCATGCCCCTAGGTCACGCCTGTTACCTAGGGCGTGTAAGCTGTGAACGGTTTGGATTTGAAACTGTCTTCTTAATGTTGCGGCATGACTGAGCTGGATGTCATGAAAAAGGGTCACGCCCTTGACCTGCTGGATATTCCTGTGATATGGTGGACGTTCCCCATGTCACGCCCATGATTGGGGGCATGTAACTTTAAATGACGTAGCATGGCTTATGGAATGTCTGGCTAGGTCACGCCCACAGGTCACGCCCACAGGTCATGCCGGTGACCTAATGGTCAAGCCTGTGACTGGGGAGTGTACTTGTGATTTTTCTAGATTTTCTCCTCCTCTTCTCCGTATCAGTCCTGTAGGCTACAAAATGTTAATTTCCGCCCAAATTATCCTGAAATAAGAAAAGAAAGTAATTTATAAGAATATAAACTAAATTAAAATTAATTATTTATTAAATAAAATTTATATTAAAATTACTATAAATATTGATTTATCAATAGGTATGCTTTGAGAAGTCCATCCGAATTTGTTGGTCTGGATTGGTGATGTTTTGATTTTTATGCTAGAGAAGACTCTGAGTATAATTGTGTAGTTTACGTAGTTCGAGGGGTTGTTCCTGCAAACTTGTGCAGTAAGAAGTATTGAAGATGCGCTCTAGGAAAATACCCAGAGAATATCACAGATTGGATAATTGTTGGGTATTACCAGACGACTGTGGATATCACTGGCGATAGATCACGGTGAGCTATGTGTTTTGAAAGTCCAGTTTATAACATTGCAGGATACTGCAGGTTTTTCGTGAAAGATGTTCCAGTTGTGGTTGAATCTGGAGATATAAAGAGAAGTTCTGTTAGTTAATGCAAGGCGATAGTGTTACCATTGGGGGTAGATCCTAGATAGCATTGAGAACACAAATACTATGTAACGTCCCGATTCGCGCTATGCCCCTTGTGCGCACTTTTGAGTCAGGAGAGATGATTTAGGCTCATAGAGTGCAGGCGATCAGGAGCGCACTCGTGGGGAAAAAGCGAAGTTTGGCCTGTGTAGGACACAGGTAGAGACACGGTCATGTCCCTACCCGTGTGTCGTGGCTTTGAGTGGCATGGTGTTGAGTGGCATGGCGTTGAGATGCACGGCGTTGAGTGGACTGTCCCGAGAAGGACACGGGTAGAGACACGAGTGTGTCCCTACCCGTGTGTCGTGGCGTTTAGTGGCATGGCGTTGAGTGTCTGTTTTGAGTATGACACGAGTAGAGACACGAGCGTGTCCCTACATGTGTGCCATGGCATTGAGTGGCATGGCGTTGAGCACGGGCATGTCTCTACCCATGTGCATCTATCAGGAATAAATCAGATTGTCCCGAGAAGGACACGGGTAGAGGCATGGGTAGAACCATTACCATGTCTCAGTGACACGGTTACAGACACGGTCTTGTCAGTAACCGTGTATGTGCACGAAGAGGCAGTCAAACCGTTGACGCCGTTTCTCCCGAGCAGGACACGGGTAAGGACATAGGCGTATCCCTACCCGTGTCACTTCTGAATAAAAAGGCAAAATGAAACCCTAGCCATTTTCATTCTCTTCCAAGCGACATCTTCTGAAGAAAACTTCTAGAGGAGGGAAGAACTTGCTGGAGCCAACCAAACTCTGTGAGGAATCACACCCTCCGCCAAGGAAAAGGGATGCCGATGAGAAGAATGACAAGATCCATGGCCGTAGATGGCGGAACCGCTGGAAATGAGGTGAGCTTCCTCCCCTTTCCCTTGGTGCTAGATCTATTATTATCCTTAGGCGAGATATCTAGTCAAATGAGTCTTGATGTGTGAGATGAAGATTTCTAAGAGGGCCATTCTAGAACTTGTGTTCTAAGGTTTAGTCATCTTCAACCTCCCCTTCCTTCAAAGTGATGATGGGAGTGGTTTCGTGAAGAAGAATGGCCTTAAGAGGGTGAATAAGGGTGGAGGAACTTCTGGTTGTGATTTGAGAGGATCGGCTTGAGGAGGAAGATGAACCGATTCCGTTCATTTCACCTCGAGATGCTTGCAGAAATCTGTGTTCTACACGCAACGACCTTCTTGGTTATTTTCAGGAAAGATATGGCTAGATCTGGGCTTCCGACTAAACACGAAACTTATGGCCCTTGGCATTACCTTTCCAACGAGTGGTTACATGCCTTCGGGTGAAGTTTGTAGCCACGGGAATGTCTGATCGAAGTAGAGGCCTATCAGACTAAGTGTGTAGATATTGTATTCTGTACGCAGAATGCTTTGGAGCCAATTTAATATATGATAAACTCTCATCTGGGTTGCAGACTGAACATGAAAGTTGTAGCCATGAAAATTCCTTTCCATCGAGGTGTTACACCCAGTCACCGAATTCTTGTGTCCATTGGAATATCCGATTGAAGTAGCTATCCAGTATGTGTTCTGCACCTGAAATTCATGGGTAAGTGTAAAGTTGGGTTTGGACTCGAAAGAGATTTTGTAACAATCCGACGTTAAGTTGTAGAAGATTCATAATATGCCTAATTGTGATGATTCAATACATGACGAAATTACTTGATAGACCCCACATAAACAAATGGTGAAATGGTATGTGGTTGAACGAAATGACTTGGTGGTGGTTAATGAACGAAGGGTAATTAGTCATTTAATAACAAGATTTACTAGAGCTTGGGTAATTGATTCAGTGTTGGTTGTATGAGCATGTGAGGTGTTAAATAGGTGGTTTACTCATGTGTACACAAATGATTGATTTTGGGTAAAGGAGTTGTAAGTGGTGATGTTAAAGTTATGCGAACATAACATTAGACGTAATCATGGTCTTGAGGCTTATCATAAAAGGGAGTTTAAAATGGTCCATTGTATGAGGTGGCTCGCCACCTGAGTTTGTGGTAAACCCTTGAGTTGCCTTGGGCACCGGATTGTGAAGTGAGTGAGTGCGGATATCTGATCGCACTGGTTTGTAACGTTGGGAAGAATCATAATTGGACGGTTGGGCTTGGTCCTCGGTGTTCATGTCCCGAGGCTCCTTCCGTGCCAAGTGGTCGGTTGGGCTTGGTCCTCATGCTCGTTTCCGAGGCTCCTTTCGTGCCACGATGTGGTTGTATTGCATGTGGTGTGAGTCGACGCGCGGTGTCGTAATCCCGGGTAGAGGATAGTGTGGCTGGTCTACGAGATCGCTAATAGTCATACCGATGGGAGTTGACGGATAGAGCTTGGGCGGTTTTGGCTTGGTCCTCGGTGTTCACGATCCGAGGCTCCTTCCGTGCCAAGTGAACGGTTGGGCTTGGTCCTCGTGCTCATTTCCGAGGCTCCTTCTTTATCACACCTTAGGCCAGTTTGAGGCTAGGATCTCGGTACACATCTACCCGAGACACCCGCTGTGCCGTAGTACGCATTTAAGCTCCGCTATTGTGTTCTTAGCGTTGAGGCGTTTGAAGGCCTAGGCCAGGTAGTGTGTATACCAGCCTAGTAGTGGAGATGCCCGCTCTAGTATCACCGTCTGTCCACGACGGATGATGCCTGAGAGGTTAGCTACCTGCTCGAAAAGTGGGAACTTTAAGACTGTGTCAACATAGCGATTGCATGTGCGTGATTATGGGTTAGTCATTGCATTGCATACATGTCATTACACTTCATTGTATACACAAAGATCCTCATCGTATAAGTTTTTATGGGAACTCCTATATAATGAGTTACTTACTGCTGAACGATCCTCAACTTATATGCTTATATGAGGCATACATATAAGTTTAGTTACTTAATGTTATAACATTATACTCTCACGCTGCTGTAGATGGTAGAATTGCTAGAATAAGTTGTTGCTCATTTATTACAATGGTTTATATACATAGCGATATACCACCTGTTTGTACCAATGTTTCTTATATATTATACCCTATTCCTTTCTCCGCCCGGTGTCGAGGAGTCGCCGGGGGAGCGGATGTGAAGCCACTTAGTCTTTATGACTAACGGTTGCTACGTCTTCCTTTTTAGGAGGAAAACCCGCAGATGGAGTAGCAAGTTATATAGCAAGACAGCCAGGCCAGGATGATAGGGCCTGAGGGGACGTTACCGTCGCTACCATCAGTTACAGATGTGAGTGTGAGAGGTTTTGTTGTGGCCCTTTTGGGCAACTATTTACGTACTCTGATATTAGAGGCTTGTTGTAGCTTCATAACATATGTATTATATGGACTATATGCTTGGTGTGGATGTGACTTATGTACTGTTATATTTTTTTGGGTTAGCAATGTGTGATATTGGTTGTGGCCGGCAGAATATGCGTCTTGTGGTATAGGCTAGCCCGAGTGTTAGTGCTACCGCAAGGCGGCTGTTCTGGGCATAAGACCCCTCTCGTGCCGTATTTTGTGTTCTAGGAGGGGGTTGTTACAAATGGTATCAAATTGCTACAATCCTGAATTAGAGAAGTCATTTAATAATGGTGCCACCCCCGTTCGATTAGTTAGTTTGTTGACATACTGACTTAGCAGAAGCAGTGGTGTGCCCATATGTACTTCACATTAAGTTTGTCCATCTTTGACCCTAGATTAGCCGACCTAACCTTATGTTTGTACCTTACATGTAGATCCCAGTACATGTTGAGCCAGTGAGGGGCACCCCTTCCCCATCCGTACCTACACAATTCAAACAATCAGAGCTGGGGCAGACGCTCACAGCTATCCTGGAGGCCTTCAGGTCCCAATCCCAGCAAGCCCCTGTACAATAGCAGGGTTTGGGATCTACTTGGTTAAGCACTTTCCGAGCTCTCTCCCCTCCTGCTTACATTGGTACGGAGTTGGCAGTGCGTACGGAAGAATGGCTCGACACTGTACAAGAACTGTTTGCATGAATAAGGTGCCCAAACAACTTGGCGGTGACCCTTGTAGTGACACTCTTAGACCTGCACGCCAAAAGGTGGTGGAAGTCCATTATGGGCTCCACTTTTCAAGGACATGTGTACACGGATATCAGTTGGAGCGAATTCTCTGAAGCATTTTTAGAGCATTTCATCCCCTCGGCCGCTTGGGATAATCTTGAAGAGAGGTTTTTGCAACTTAAGCAAGGGTCCAAGTCGCTGATAGAATACCAACGGGAGGTTCAGCACTTGGCTAGATTTGCTGACTCTTATGAGTTGGACGATAGAGGATACACAAAACAATTATATAAAGTCTTGTGAGACCCCCTGAGGCTAGCCCTTTTGTTTATAGCGGACTCCGGTCTAGCCGAGATTATTGACATGACAAAGAGGTTGGAAGCGGACCACTTGGGAAGTGGTAAGAGGCCAGATGAGGGCGTGATGGAAGCCGACCCCAGAAATATAATGAGATTTGATAATAGAGGAGGAAGAGGATATCGAAGAGGTGGCATGCATTTCCCCCAGAATTTTAGAATGGGTTGCCCGGTTCCGCAACCGCCAACATTTCCTCCACCTCAAAAATTTCAGCAACCCGGTTTACGGCAGGAGCGAGTGTACTTCGAATGCAACCAACCGGACCACATTCGACGCTACTGCCCGTAACTATTTGGAAATGCGCATGTCGCTTTCCCTCCAGCAGCTCCTTGAGGTTGGGGGCACATGCATGGTCGAGGATGAGGACCACGAGGAGGAAACCCCGGGCCCGCTCAGGATCAGATGTATGCGTTGGACATGACTCAAGAGCGGAACCCGCAGGAGGTAATTATAGGTATGATTATAGTTAGTCATTTTATTTTAATTAATACTCTCAAGTTGCTTGAGATATACTAGACGCCTTGATGGCGGCAACCCCCAGCGTGATAAAGTTGAAGATGATGACGACGACAGAGACGACATTCTCCTACATGTTGAAGATAATGATGACGATGGCGATGACGTTCTCATACATGATGAAGATGAAGACTACCAAATAATATTTAGTTCTTTTATTTGCATTCTATTTTCGTCATGTTGCTTGTTAATTTTTGTATTGTTTTTATTTTTTTTATTTGGGCTGCAAATAGCCACTACATGTTGTAAGCCTATATATAGTGAAAGTGAGGGTAGATACAACTCTAGAGTGGGTGGTGAATAGAGTATTCAAAAATTATGATACCCTACTCAACTCCCTTAGAGTTAATTGCGGAATAAGTTTATAGATATTGAAACCCTAGAGCCTAACAGGAAGTGTAGTGCACAAGAGAGAGCTAACTGTAATTACAGTTAAGCTTGGAATCCTAACACAGCAACTAGCAATCCTAGTTATTTCTACTCACAGCCACAGTGCAATAAATTAAATGAGCAACACAGACGACACAAGGAATTTTATAGTGGTTCCCTCTAAATAGGTACGTCCACTCTTCTACCACCCTGGTAGGAATCCACTACAGGTTTTTGTTCAGGTGCCCTGCCACCAACTGATCTGCTTCAGGTAGATCAAGTAGGCCCTTTGAGCTTTTGATCAGGAGCTCAATATCCAACACAGGTTTTTTATCAGGTGCCCTGCCACCAATGGTTCACTTTTGAAGGGAGTAATAACCCTTTGTACAGGAGGTTGAGAGAGTTAAGGCTTCTTCTCTATTGTTAAACAAATTAGAGAAGCTAGTTGATTGCACAGAGCTAGAAAGCTCTAAAGAATCAAGGATCCCCTGGCTTAGAGAATATCCAGGAAAGAGTCTTGCTTCAGGGTGTAGGAACTCTTCTGAACTAAGACAAAGAATTGTCTTGAGGTTCTGAAGGAGAAGCTTGAAGAGGATTCTGAATGTTCTTCTTCAAACAGATTCCTTTCTTCTTCTTCTTCTTCTAAAGGCCTCTGAGTGAAAGTCTTCCTGTAAGCAGGATGAACTCAGGATGAAGAAGAATGCAGAAGAGCTTTGATCTTCTCAGTTGAATATGAAATTCTGAGAGCTGTAGAACTTTCTTTCTTTCTCTCTTTTTCTATGCTGCTGAGTGTATATGATCTGGGTTCTGTGTTGTACATTCTAAGTTCTAAGTTATTTCTTCTTTCAAAAGAAGCTCTTTTTATATGAGCTTTTGCAACGACATTAATTTGAGTTTGAATCTTTGTCTTCTTCTGGCATCAGCAATCTGGGCTGCAAAAAGCATAAAGCAAAAACAAATCCTGCAGACAGATATACTATAAGAGGATAAAGCTTTCTAAGAAGCTGCATAACCAATCAGATAAGAAGGGTGCAGGAAAAAAAAGGTCACATCAGAAAGAACTCTTTTCAGCCAGAGAAGACTTTCTGAGTCTAACGGCTATAAAGGGCAGCCTGGCAGATAAAGCAGAAAATGCATTTCAACTAATAAGGCAAAACACTTTGTCAGATAAAGATTGGCTCATGCATAAGGAATGGAGCAGATATTGCATGGAAATAATATCACAAATTTACAGAAATAATATGCCAAATAAATATGAAATAAATCATTGAATAGAAGAGGACAAAATTTCTAAATACATACAGTAAAACGTCGAACGACCCTCGGAGATCGTCGACCGAAGCACAGAGATCGTCGACCTATCAAACAGATAGTCGAACGATACAGATAGTCGAACTACCCAAGCAGATAGTCGAAACTACCACAGCAGATAGTCGAACTATCAGGACAGACAGTCGAGCTATCAGATAGTCGATCAATCAGGACAGATAGTCGAACTACCAAAGCAAAACAGATAGTCAACCT
Organism: Platanthera zijinensis; assembly: GCA_039513925.1. Classification (NCBI taxonomy): domain Eukaryota; kingdom Viridiplantae; phylum Streptophyta; class Magnoliopsida; order Asparagales; family Orchidaceae; genus Platanthera; species Platanthera zijinensis. Next base: position 154,687,473 of record CM077092.1, read on the forward strand.
ATCAAATAGATAGTCGAACTATCAAAGAAAACAGATAGTCGACCTATCAAACAGATAGTCGAACTATCAAAGAATACAGATAGTCGACCTATCAAACAGATTGTCGAACTATCAAAGAAAATAGATAGTCGACCTATCAAACAGATAGTCAAACTATCCAAGAAAACAGATAGTCGACCTATCAAATAGATAGTCGAACTATCAAAGAAAATAGATAATCGACCTATCAAACAGATAGTCGAACTATCAAAGAAAACAGATTGTCGACCTATCAAACAGATAGTCGAACTATCAAAGAAAGCAGATAGTCGACCTATCAAACAGATAGTCGAACTATCAAAGAAGACAGATAGTCGACCTATCAAACAATAGTCGAACTATTAAAGAAAACAGATAGTCGACCTATCAAACAGATAGTCGAACTATCAAAGAAAACAGATAGTCGACCTATCAAACAGATAGTCGAACTATCAAAGAAAGCAGATAGTCGATCTATCAAACAGATAGTCGAACTATCAAAGAAAACAGATTGTCGACCTATCAAACAGATAGTTGAACTATCAGATAGTTGAACTATCCAAGCAGATAGTCGAACTATCAAGCAACACAGATAGTCGACCTATCAAACAGATAGTCGAACTATCAGATAGTTGAACTATCCAAGCAGATAGTTGAACTATCAAGAAATCTGTCTGGTCAGAAAAAGTCGAGCGGGGTTCGACGATCGGCGAGGCAGATTTCACAGAACGTCGAACTATCAAGAGTTGAACTAACTCAGAGATAGATGATCTGCTGACAGACAAACGTCGAGCAACTGATAGACGATCGTTGAACAGTCGATAGACGATAGTCGAGCGGCGTTCGACCATAGTCGAACAAAAAACAACTTAACCAAATTTTCATCTGGAAAAGTGACAACTCTAAACTAGAGAAAACTAACTAAACAACTAACCTTTGACCATAGATAAATCTTGGGTCAAGAGACTAAAAGAGAGGACTGAACTCAAATCAAAACTAGGGTACCAACAATCTCTCCCTATTTGAGTTAAGTCTCTCAACAACAAAAAAAACACAAAACTAATTACTGAAAATAAATAAAATGCATTAAGGGAAATAGCTAAGCAGATAACATCAATCAATCAGATAAGCAAATAACTGTCAATCAATGAAATTTTAAGGAGCTTCAGAATTAGGTTTAGGTTCAGAAGAACTAGGAACAAAAGTAATCTTCCTAGAAGGATCTAGAGCTTCTTTCCTTGACAGATTTAGGTCTTGTTCTCCAATGATTTTAGTTTCTGATGCTCTTGGGACAACTGCTTCAGGATGCTTTTCCATGTATTTTAAAGGGTCAAATACCTCAGTTCTAACCTGGAATTTATCAAGCTCCTTCATTCTGAATTTGGACATAGTGGTTAATACTGCAGTGTCTTTGCCTTCAGCTTTAGCTTTCTTAATTTGGGCTGAACCAACAAGTTCAAGAAATCGAGCCATCCTGAAATCAGGATCAAGCTCTGGGCTTTCATACACATTTTTCAGAGGTTGTATCAACAGGTTTCACAGCTTTAAATTTAATAGACATATCTAGCAGACTTTCAGCTGGCTCTTTATCCTGAATAACTAGATAAGAAGAAGGAGCAAACTCAACAAATTTCTTGCTAGATTTTTCAGAGAAAATAATTCGTTTACCTTTTGAAACAGCCTTCACTGCATGATCTGGCTTTGGAGAGGTTGTGCTCTTGAGTTCTTTGGAAGGAGGAGGAGAAAAAGTTGGTCTTTGATAAACCACCTCCTTCACGTGTTCCTTTACATCAGCATCAAGTCTTTGATAGCCAGATTGCGTTCTACCTTGATATCCTTGAGAACTTTTCTTTTGTGATGACTGAGATGGGTTAAACCTGTCAGACTGAGCAGAAGGATTTGTAGATAAGTTTCTAGAGGCTCCTACACTGGGAGGTGGAGGAGGAGGACCTCTGGGAGTCCATCTTGGGGCAGGACTGTCATATCTCTTAGACATCTTTCTTAATTTCTGCTGATTCTTAGAAAATGCCATCCAGTGCTGAAATTCTTTAGATTTAGGATCAATGCCTTTCAAAATATAGTAGGGGACATCATTATCAGGATTTGGAGGAGGAGGAGCCACAGCTTTCCTTTTCTTCTTAGCAGATCTCTTTTTCTTAGACTCATCAGATTCATCAGAATCGATCTCATCCTCAGAATTTGAAGGAGGAATATCATACGGATCAATCGCCTCTTGCACATCTCTTTCTTTTTCTTTTAAGGCAGCTTTTTCTAACTCTTCTTCCATGGCATCCTGTGCCAGAAGAGTATCTAAATCTAATCCAGGAGTGTCATCCCAGACAGTAGACTTTTCAATTTGAATTTCTGAAGCCTTTTCTTATTCATCAGAAACTGTCATGGGGACCAGTTCTTCTTGCACTGGTAGCTCAAAATCTTGAACAATTGGTTCTGGTTCAGGATGAACTTCTGGAGCTGGTTGGTGATCAAGCTCTTGGACATCTAATACTTCTTCCATTATATTTGTAGTATTATGAAAAAAAATTTGCTAAATGACATCGAATCATTCCTTCCAGGTATTCCCATACTAGCATGTTAGTTATCAAGTCTAAAAAATGAGTAAAAGGGATACCTTCAGAATTTTCCTTTGAATGTCCTAACTCCCATAATTCATCTAGGAAGGAAGTAATGACTCCTTCTAGGTAGAGGGCAACCAGGGGAGTGGAGCATTCTTCTAGGCATACTTTGACAATAAACTCAGATTTCATTACAGCATCAGAAATATCTTTTTCAGACATTGGAGGAGGAGCTGATTCTTCTATCTCTTTCTCTGCAACTGCAGGTGGATCTGCTGGAAGGGAGGCCAAGGGCAGCTTAGAGGCATCTTCATAAAGCATCTCCCCCTGCCTGATTTCAGTAGAAACTGAAACCAGGCCCCTAGATGAAGAGGGCTCAGCAGATTTTGAGAGAGCTTGGATGGCAGCAGTCAAAGAAGAGACGGAGGATGCAAGGGGAGCAATTGCCTCTTCAATAATGATTTTGATTGAAGGAGTAATTACTCCAGGATGCTAGAGATGAATGCTGGGGTGATTTCAAATGATGGAGGGGGAATCACAATGGATGGATGAATAGCAGAAGATGGAAGATCATCAGGAAAGGCAGTTTCCTGATGAGAAGGAGAGTGAACTGGAGAGTGATGGGTGGAAGCTGGATGATCAATATGATCTGAAGGAGGAATTGGTGACTGAGGAGGAGTGGATATCTCAAAAACCAACAAATCAAAACTAGGATGAGATATCTAGCAAGATGAGAAGGGAGAGGAGATGCTGAAGGTGATGCATGGAGAATTGTGGATGTTTCAGGAAGATGAGAGGCAGAAGGTCGTACTTCAATTGAAGTTGATGGAACTTCAACTTAAGTAGACGGTAATGCAGATGAAGAAGATAGAGTGGAGAGAATGGCTGAGCCTGCTTCTTGAAGGGGGGGGAGTGACTGAAGCAGTCCTGGTGCTCTCAGATGCAGCTGGAGCAGCCCCTGCAGGAGCGGGCTTCAGAAAACTTCTCTTCCACTTGACGAACAGGGTTGGGTCCATCTTTTTGCTGGCATTTATTGAAGTAGAAACAGAGACTAATAAATGGGGATATTTCTCCTTTAGAAAAATCCCAACCACCCTACCCAGGGTGACTTCCTTCTTACTATTCTTTTTCCTGATCAAATCAAACAGAACTCCTGCCCAATTAATTTGCTTTTTGTTCACGATGGCACACATCAGTGCAAACTGCTGCCTGGTAATATTATCATGCGCAGAGTGCTTTCCCAGTAGCACTTTTCCGACAAGTTCAGCAAGGAACTTAATCTTAAACGAAAAATTCCCCTTAAGCAGCTTAGAGGGAATGCCTTCGGCATGTCCCAGTTCAGTTAACATCCTCCCAAACTCAGGGGTATCTTGCTCATAATCTTCTTCCCCATTTAACAATCCAAAAATTTCAGTTAAAATGACGGGAGTCAAAATTACCTCTTCTCCGCCAATTGTTCCGGTCATTGATTCATCATTGGAAGACGAAGTGAATGCCCATTCTTTAATCTCGGGAATGTTTATCTTTATTCTTGTTGACATGAGCCTTTCCAATCCTTGATCTTTGCACAGGTTGAGAATTTCCACTATAGTAGATTCGCAACAGCTGAAGGAGTCGAAATCCACACTGAAGCCTGCATCGAACTTTACTACGGGCAAGAGGGCTGGAGCAATCGCCATCGAAGAGGCTGGAGAAGGAGCGAGAGAGACGACGAAGATGAAATGGCAGAAATCGCAAGACAGGGAGCAAGCAGAAAGACGGAATGCGAGAAGACGCTCTCCGTCGACGATAAAAAGAAAGATCTCTTAACCTAGGTCGACCATCGGTTTTATATTAAACCAGCGATCATCGATCTATTTAAAAGATACTGGAGACGATGGTCGAACGGTCGTTCGACGATCGTTCCTGAAAGAAGAGTAGTCGATCAATCGTTCGACTATTTCTGTCTTCACAAACAACAAGCTGTCGTCAACCATAGAACGACGATAGGCTCGACCTGTTCGACGATCTTCGAACGCCGGTCGACGATCTTCAAGCAGATAAGCTATCATTAACCCTAGGTCGACGATAGGCTTGATCCGATCGACTATCTTCGAACATCATTCGACGATCTTCAAACAAGTTTCAACAAGGCAGACGTCACATTTAGTCTCTTCCATTAATCATGCCTAGTTGAACCAAAAAGAACAGATGCTTCTGTTCATCTAAGGGCTTGTTGAATATATCACCTCTCTAAAGGTCAGTGGATATGAACTCAAGGCTGATCTTGTTCTTTTCCACAAAATCTCTCAGGAAATGGTGTCTAATCTCAATGTGCTTGGTTCTAGAGTGGTGCACAAGATTTTGTGCAATGGAGATAGCACTGGTACTGTCACACATGATTTTTGTGTTCTTGTGTGAGTACCCATAATCCAAAAGTTGTTTTTGAATCCACAGGATCTGTGAACAACAACTAGCAGCTGCTATATATTCAGCCTCTGCAGTTGAATTTGAGACAGAAGCCTGCTTCTTACAGAACCAAGAGACCAATCTCTCTCCCAGGAACTGACAAGTTCCTGAGGTACTTTTACTGTCAACTCGACAACCAGCATAGTCAGAATCAGAGTATCCAATTAATTCAAATTCTGATTCAGCTGGGTACCATAGTCCTAGATTTGGACATCCCTTCAGGTATCTCAGGATTCTCTTGAAAAGAATCAGATGAGATTCCTTGGGGTTGACCTGGAACCTAGCACACAGGCATGTAGCAAACATTATATCTTGCCTACATGCAGTAAAATATAATAGGGAACCAACAATGGCCCTATAATTCTTTTGATCAACAGGCTTTCCCTGATCATCAAAATCTATAACTACATTAGTAGCCATAGGTGTATGCATTGCTGAAGCATCAGCCATCCCAAACTTCTTTACCAATTCCTTGGCATATTTGGATTGGGAGATGAAGATGCCATCAGCATCTTGCTTTACTTGGAGACCAAGAAAGTATGACAGCTCACCCATACTACTCATCTCAAACTTAGAATGCATCAAGTCAGAGAACTTTTTGCACAGTTTGGGATCAGTGGAACAAAAAATAATGTCATCCACATACACTTGAACTAACAGGATTGTGTCCTTGTGGTGCTTGACGAAAAGGGTTCTATCAACTACTCCCCTAACAAAGTTGTGCTCTAACAGGAAACTAGCTAGAGTCTCATACCAGGCTCTGGGTGCTTATTTGAGTCCATAAAGAGCTTTTTGCAACTTGAAAACATGTAAGGGCTGAGTTGAAGAAACAAACCCAGGTGGTTGTTCAACAAATACCTCTTCCTTTAGCTCACCATTTAGAAAGGCACTTTTGACATCCATCTGAAAGACCTTAAACTTCATATAGGCTGCATAGGCTAGAAAGATCCTTATTACCTCTAGCCTTGCAACAGGAGCAAAGGTTTGGTCATAATCTATACCTTCCTCCTATCTTTAGCCCTGAGCTACAAGCCTAACTTTGTTCCTTACAATGATTCCATTTGCATCCAACTTGTTTCTAAACACCCACTTGGTGCCTATGATCAGTTGGCCTTTAGGTCTTGGAACCAAAGTCCATACTTTACATCATTCAAACTGATTGAGTTCCTCTTGCATAGCAATGATCCAGTGGGGATCTAGCTCAGCATCTTTAATGGTGAGGGGCTCAATCTGTGAAAGGAAACAAGCATGCATCACATCCTGTCTTAATTGATGTCTTGTTTGAACACCAGCTGATATGTCTCCAATCACTTGAGATGTAGGATGATCTCTAAGTGTGACAATATAAGCAGGTGGGATGTGATCTTCAGCAATAGTTGGGATTAATTCCTCAGGAGGAATTTGATCTACTATTGGTGGTACAACAACAGCTTCTACAAAGTCTTCATCACTGTCTGATTCAATGATATGAAGAGTTGATAGATGGAGAATCTCTTGAGTGACATCTTTACTAGATTCTGGTACCTGCAATGAACTTGAGGAAGGGGAAGTTTCCTTCTCCTTGTAAAACATCTGAGATTCATCAAATGACACATGCACAGATTCTTCAATTTTAGAAGATGATTTATTAAATACCCTATAAGCTTTGCTTACTTGGGAATATCCAAGAAAAATTCCCATTGAAGCTTTTGCTTCAAATTTTCTAAGGTATTCTTTATTATTATTATGAATATAAACTACACAACAAAAAACTCTAAAATAATTTATTTTAGGTTTCTTTCCTTTAAGCAACTCATAAGGAGTTTTACACTTAAGCTTGTGTATAAGACTTCTGTTCAGCACATAATTAGCTGTGCTAACAGCTTCTGCCCAATAGGAGAGAGGCATGTTAGCATCTGCCAATAATGTTCCTGCAGCTTCAATCAGGGTTCTGTTTTTTCCTTTCCACTACCCCATTTTATTGGGGAGTTCTAGGAGCTGAGAAGCTATGTTTGATACCTTCTCTCTCACAGAATTCTTGCATGAGAAGAGAGTCAAACTCAGTACCATGATCACTTTTTATCAAGGCCACATGAGTAGAGTACTCAGTCTGCACACATAATAGAAAATCTGTAAGGGCTTTGAAGTTATCAGCCTTAGTTCTCAAAAAGAACACCCAAGTGAACCTGGAGAAGTCATCTACAATTACTAAAGTGTAATACTTCCCTCCTAGACTCTGTACATTTATTGGGCCAAAGAGGTCCAAATGTAATAAATACAGGATTGTAGGAGAATCACTTTTATTTACTGATTTAAATGAATTCTTGGTTTGCTTGCCTAATTGACAAGCCTTGCATTGGCTCTCCTTCTTGTTGGGGTAAGAAGGTAAACCTCTAACAAGGTTGTGTTTAGATAACCTAGATATGTTCTTGAGGTTAACATGGCTAAGCCTTTTATGCCATAAAGTATTGTTATTTGTTACTTCATTAAATAAGCAGATTTTAGAGTAAGTTGAGTTAAAATATACTAAATAAATATTACCTTGTCTGATACCTACTAACACAACATTATTATTTAAAGTAATATTACAAAGAGAGTTAGAAAATGATACCTGGTATCTAGCATCACATAACTGACTTACTGAAATGAGATTATGCTTCAGTCCAGTTATATAAGCAACTCTCTTGAATGTTATAGCTCCAATTGTAATCCTGCCATAGCCTTCAGTTTGACCACAGCTTGAATATCCAAAGATCACCTTTGGTCCAAGCTTGGCCTTGAACCTTGACAGATTTTCCTTATTTCCTGTCATGTGCTTGGAGCAGCCACTATCCAAATACCACCTATTTTGAGTGATAGGATAGGTCTTCACCTCCAAATAAATCAATTAAACATTGTGGACCCAGGTAACCTTGGGTCCCTTGTTTTTCACATAAGAAAAACTAGAAATAAATGAAAAAGCAGGTTGAGGATGATAACCTAACGGGTAAGATCTCCTAGGTGGGATACTTCATGCAGATGATGGGTCAATGAGCCTAGGGTTTCTATTAACATTCGGGTTTCTAAAGTTCTGGTTGAAGTTTTGAAATTCATGTTGAAAACGTCGATCGGCGTTCAACGATGGATGCACAGATCGTCGAGCTTCGTTCGACCACTGAGCCTGCGATCGTCGAGCAGCGTTCGACGCTTTTTGTATTTCCTTAAACTTTTGCTTCCTCTTTTCTCTCTTAGCTTTATTTAAAGCTTTATTAACCTGATTAACTTGCTCAGTGTTCTTTATTCCACTAGCTGAAATAAAGTTCACTGGAGTTGAAAGATGATTTTTAAGAATGATTGGGGGTTCACAGGATGAAGCTCCTAAGCCTAGCTTATTATTGCCTGACCTAGTGTTTGGCATGCTGGTTATTTCAAGAAACTTAAGGCTTCTACCATTCAGAGATTCTTCTAACCTTTTTGACTTAGCTAATTCATTCTTAAGAAATTTTATTTCTTCACTAGAATTAGTGAGTTCTGCTGTTAACCTAATGTTTTCATTAGAGATAAATTCAGATTAAGCAAGTTTATTTCTAAGGTCCTTAATTTCTTTTTCAGAACTAATTTAATCTAAACATAAAGATTTAAAATCTAATTTAAATTCAGCAGATGTAAAATCGTAAGAAGACAATACCTCATCTTCTGTTGGCATTTCTTCATCAGAATCTGAATTCTCTGCAGCTGAGTGATTGCTGCAGGCATCAATTGCCATCAGGCAAATTTCCTTTGCCTTCTTTTCTTCCTCATCCTCACTGGAGCTTAAGGAGGAAGATTCCTCATCAGAATCGCTCCAGGTTTCAGCAACGAAACCTCTCTCCTTCTTTTTGTTCTTGTAGGAGGAGGCCTTGGAATGCTTCATGTACTATTCTTTTTCCTTCCTTTTCTCTTTATTCTTTTCCTCTGGACACTCTGGTAGGATATGTCCAGGCTTCCTGCAACCATAGCAAATTATTTCTTTAGCAGGAGAACGATCATACCTTGGTTTATATTCATATCGTGAATATTTCTTTCTGAAGTCTTTTCTTCCCATCTTGAGAAACCTCTTGGCAAATAATGTCATTAGTTCCTCATTGGATTGGCTTCCTTCAGAAGCTTCAGCAGCTTTGAGAGCAAGAGATTTCTCTTTTTTTGTTGGAGTTGGAGTCTTTGCTTCAGCCTCAGCTTCCCTGGTCTTCAACACTTGCTCAAAAGACTTGAGCTTGCCAAGGAGAGCTTCTGTTGAGATTTCATTTGTACTTCTGGCCTCCTTGATAGGCCAGATACTCAGATCCCATGTGCTAGGGAAGCACATAAGAATCTTATCATTGACGTCTGTCAATGATATATCCTTGTCAAGAGTCCTCAGCTCATTGATGATTGAGCTGAGCCGGGTGTACATTGCTTCAACTAATTCAGCATCAGTTTTCTTGAAGTTTTCATACTGGGAGATAAGGTTGGACCTTCTGTCCTTCCTTTCATCAGCTGAACCAGCTAAAATCTGGTTCAGTGTATCCCACATTGCTTTTGCTGAGGGACAGTCAGAAACTTTCTGGAATACTTCATCAGACATTGTCTGAGCCAGAATATTCATTGCTTTGTCATCTGCTATCTTTGCCTTTTTGTATTCATCGTTGTAATATGGAGGAGGCACTGCACTCATATCAGTTGATGATGAAGCAGTAGCTACAGCAGGTGCTCTTGGTGGTCCTGTCAAAATAGAAGCAAAAATACTCTCATCAATAGAGTTCATATATAACTTAATCCTTGCCTTCCAGATGCTAAACTTAGCTAAGTTGCATGTTGGAGGTCTGGTGCTAGAGTAATCCTTGGACTGGGCTATGAAGTGAATATCTATAAGCTTGGTATCTATCAGGATCTTGTGACTTAGGTGTTAGCCTATACAGTCAGTAAACCTCCCTCTGATACCAATTGAAACTGAGGGTAGATACAACTCTAGAGGGGGGTGAATAGAGTATTCAAAAATTATGATACCCTACTCAACTCCCTTAGAGTTAATTGCGGAATAAGTTTATAGAAATTGAAACCCTAGAGCCTAACAGGAAGTGTAGTGCACAAGAGAGAGCTAACTGTAATTACAGTTAAGCTTGGAATCCTAACACAGCAACTAGCAATCCTAGTTATTTCTACTCACTGCCACAGTGCAATAAATTAAATGAGCAACACAGACGACATAAGGAATTTTATAGTGGTTCCCTCTAAATAGGTACGTCCACTCTTCTACCACCCTGGTAGGAATCCACTACAGGTTTTTGTTCAGGTGCCCTTCCACCAACTGATCTGCTTCAGTTGGATCAAGTAGACCCTTTGAGCTTTTGATCAGGAGCTCAATATCCAACACAGGTTTTTGATCAGGTGCCCTGCCACCAATGGTTCACTTTTGAAGGGAGTAATAACCCTTTGTACAAGTGGTTGAGAGAGTTAAGGCTTCTTCTCTATTGTTAAACAAATTAGAGAAGCTAGTGGATTGCACAGAGCTAGAAAGCTCTAAAGAATCAAGGCTCCCCCTGGCTTAGAGAATATCTAGGAAAGAGTCTTGCTTCAGGGTGCAGGAACTCTTCTGAACTAAGACAAAGAATTGTCTTGAGGTTCTGAAGGAGAAGCTTGAATAGGATTCTGAATGTTCTTCTTCAAACAGCTTCCTTTCTTCTTCTTCTTCTTCTAAAGGCCTCTGAGTGAAAGTCTTCCTGTAAGCAGGATGAACTCGGGATGAAGAAGAATGCAGAAGAGCTTTGATCTTCTCAGTTGAATATGAAATTCTGAGAGCAGTAGAACTTTCTTGCTTTCTCTCTTTTTCTATGCTGCTGAGTGTATATGATCTGGGTTCTGTGTTGCAAGTTCTAAGTTCTAAGTTATTTCTTCTTTCAAAAGAAGCTCTTTTTATATGAGCCTTTGCAACGGCTTTAATTTGAGTTTGAATCTTTGTCTTCTTCTGGCATCAGCAATCTGGGCTGCAAAAAGCAAAAAGCAAAAACAAATCCTGCAGACAAACATACTATAAGAGGATAAAGCTTTCTAAGAAGCTGCATAACCAATCAGATAAGAAGGGTGCAGGAAAAAAAGGTCACATCAGAAAGAACTCTTTACAGCTAGAGAAGACTTTCTGAGTCTAACGGCTATAAAGGACAGCCTGGCAGATAAAGCAGAAAATGCATTTCAACTAATAAGACAAAACACTTTGTCAGATAAAGATTGGCTCATGCATAAGGAATGGAGCAGATATTGCATGGAAATAATATCACAAATTTACAGAAATAATATGCCAAATAAATATGAAATAAATCATAGAATAGAAGAGGACAAAATTTCTAAATACATACAGCAAAACGTCGAACGACCCTCGGAGATCGTCGACCGAAGCACAGAGATCGTTGACCTATCAAACAGATAGTCGACCGATACAGATAGTTGAACTACCCAAGCAGATTGTCGAACTACCACAGCATATAGTCAAACTATCAGGACAGATAGTCGAGCTATCAGATAGTCGATCTATTAGGACAGATAGTCGAACTACCAAAGCAAAACAGATAGTCGACCTATCAAACAGATAGTCGAACTATCAAAGAAAACAGATAGTCGACCTATCAAACAGATAGTCGAACTATCAAAAAAAAACAGATAGTCGACCTATCAAACAGATAGTCGAACTATCAAAGAAAACAGATAGTCGACCTATCAAACAGATAGTCGAACTATCAAAGAAAACAGATAGTCGACCTATCAAACAGATAGTCGAACTATCAAAGAAAACGGATAGTCGACCTATCAAATAGATAGTCGAACTAACAAAGAAAGCAGATAGTCGATCTATCAAACAGATAGTCGAACTATCAAAGAAGACAGATAGTCGACCTATCAAACAGATAGTTGGAACTATCAAAGAAAACAGATAGTCGACCTATCAAACAGATAGTCGAACTATCAAAGAAAACAGATAGTCGGCCTATCAAACAGATAGTCGAACTATCAAAGAAAGCAGATAGTCGACCTATCAAACAGATAGTCGAACTATCAAAGAAAACAGATAGTCGACCTATCAAACAGATAGTCGAACTATCAGATAGTTGAACTATCCAAGCAGATAGTCGAACTATCAAGCAACATAGATAGTTGACCTATCAAACAGATAGTCAAACTATTAGATAGTTGAACTATCTAAGCAGATAGTTGAACTATCAAGAAATCTATCTGGTAAGAAAAAGTCGAGCGGGGTTCGACGATCGGCGAGGCAGATTTCACAGAACGTCGAACTATCAAGAGTTGAACTAACTCAGAGATAGACGATCTGCTGACAGACAAATGTCGAGCAACTGATAGACGATCGTCGAACAGTCGATAGACGATAGTCGAGCGGCATTCGACCATAGTCGAACAAAAAACAACTTAATCAAATTTTCATCTGGAAAAGTGACAACTCTAAACTAGAGCAAACTAACTAAACAACTAACCTTTGACCATAGATAAATCTTGGGTCAAGAGACTAAAAGAGAGGACTGAACTCAAATCAAAACTAGGGTACCAACATATAGGCATGGACTTTCATAGTTTTGGGTATTGAATGAAATATCGAAAAAAAAACTCAAAACCCTAATCTAAGGAATCTTCTCTTCTTATCCTTGGCCGCCCCCTTCCCTCCTCCCTCTCCTTGGCCGTCGGCCACACCTTAACCTCCCCTCCAACTTCGGTTTCTTCTCTTCTACTCCTCCCTCCACAACATCAAACTCAGACACTATCTCCCACCATAGCCGCCAACCAACCACTCCCTTCATCCGCCACATTCGGCCACCTCCAACTCTACAACACAAACCGGCCACCAATCTCTCCTACTTAATCGACCACCTACCTCCACCATCTAACCCGAGCCCATCCTCCATCACCACCCGAGCAGCCCCATCTAGCCTCTAACCCGACCTACCCTTTCTCTAAAGAATCCAACCTCCTCATTCCACCTCCAAACCTGACCCGCATCAGCACCCCAAACAGCCCCTTTCAAGATAGAAATCGGCCAAGGCCAGATCTTGTTTTGTGGAATCCCCCTCCGGCATGAAGCAAAGGAAACATACTATTTTCTATCCAGTCAGCGAAACTCCAGCGGAGTCGTGGAAGAAAGATCCTTGAAAGTGAACTGGAATCATCTATTCTGATTGGGTAACGAGTTCTTCTACAACTTGTGTGATTCTACTTCTAGATTTTAATTTGGTTGATTGATATTGTGTTATTTTGTAATCGTTTTTTCGTTCGTGGTTTATCTTTCCGATTGCATATGTTGTTCTTTTAGTTGCTTAATTTTCCGAGAGGTTTGGAGAGCCTCGCTTTTGTTTTGTTGGGAGAGATCTACCTTTTCCGAACCGAACCTTTCGGTAGATCTCTTTTGGTACAACCATCGCTCGGTCGGGCCCAATATTGGCCCTTTTGCTTGAGAGAACGACGACCTATAGTCATTTGTTCGATCTTAAAACGGCGTGGCTACTGTACGTTAGAAATAATTGATAATGTTGGTCGTGAGCGTGCTGCGTTTAATTATTGTGTGAGCGTAGTAGTGGAAATAGAGATGCGTACGTGTTATCCCCATTGCCGTTATAGCGTCGAACACCGTTACCTACATAAATTTGGTATCAGAGGGAGGTTCACATCAATTTCCCAATTGGCACCCCTCCCCCAATTGTTAGGGCATTGTCACGCAGTTCGTAGGAGTGCCTGAGAGTAAGAAATTCCAAAAAAAAAAAATTGTGGTCTGCCAATAGCCGGCTAAATTTTATTTTCAGCAATAAAAAAAATCAGAAAAAATTAATTAATAATCTCCATATTTTTGCTAGCAAGCATATTAAAAAAAATTATATATTATTTTTAAATATTAGCGGGAACAAATCTATCTTTGAAAATAAAAGGCCAGGCTATTTTTCTTCTTTGCACGTGCACCGGTTCCGGTTGGGTGTTCTCTACGGTTCCCTCTGAAATGGCTCATGATGTCAACGCTTCCCGAGGAAAACTATAGGTTACAATAGGAACGTAGGAAATCTGTCCATTCCCCAATAACGGATGAGATTATTGCTTTAGTTGCTCAACTAAAGGCTAGTCAAGTAGCACTGCCACCGCGCACCTCTAGGCGTATTAGGATTTTTGCTCTGACATATGATGGTATAGGTGGACCGCAAGTATTTCTATGTTAGGTGAAAGAAATGGGGCGTTATTTTGAGCAATATTATATTGTGGATCCCCACAGGATTCCCATTGCGAGATTTCAACTCTTTGGTCGAGCCTATACCTTCTGGAACAAAGAGGAGAGACGTTTAGGGATGCCCTCCGTCGGCTCACTTGTCGGTTGGCAGATTTTGAAGAATTATTTAATGGATGAGTAATACCCTCCATACTGCCGCTCTCAGTCTTCCGACTATCTGAGTGAATCGCCGCCTAAGGTTTTACTTACATCGAATCAGTCCGTACTCTCATACTAGGACGTCTCATGTTGTTATTCCTCCCTGCCAGGGAACTAGACCCATTTCCAATTATAGGATTGACCATAGGACTCACGCTAGATCCTTGCTATGTGTACCTACCGATAATTCTCATGCTAGATCCTTGCTCCGCCAAGATCAGACTATTTCGAGCACATGTGCACCTACCGATGAAGGAAAATAGAAGCTTAGGACCCTGGTCCCTAGTTCGAAAAACGTGATTGCTAGGAATTCCATGAGCCTGCGGGGTGAGAGTGTTCCTATTAGCATGATTTAGCCTGAGACTGTGATTAGGATTGTGCCCGTCACTGAGGGCGAGGTTATTATCACTAACGACTGTAGAGACGTTGAGGATAATTGTTACCCTAGTGACCTGAATGAGGATTTCTCCTTTGAGGAATCAACTCCACTCCCCTTCGATGACATTTCGGGGACATCCCCCTTGACCGTTGTGGAGTCTTTTGATGAATCTAAGTCGATTGATATTCTGGCTGAGTCGGAAGAATTACCTTATGATGAGAGCGTACCCATTCGTGATGTAAACGATGGTATGTTAGGTCTCGAGCGGGTTAATTTTAGTCTGAAACATATTGTAGTGCTCACATCTGAGGATTCATCTCCACTTCCCCTCGTCGATGCTTCTGAAACCATTACTAAGTCTTATTTGGGTGAAGTATCTAGTGAGTTGATAGAGTCACCTTGTGGCGAATGTTTCTCTAATAGCGAGTTAGGTGATGACGAGCCAGTTGAGTTGTCTGTGAGGGAAAATCTTCTGGTTGATTTTTTGGTTGATTTTGATGGCTTGCACCCGGAGGATTTTACTTGGACGATAAATCCGTATTTTGGCATTGGGTATGACTTAGCCCCCCCTCCGGAATCTTTCGATGCTCCCATTCGTAAGATTTGTAATGCTATTGATGTCGTTATTTATAAGTTGGAAGGATGTCCTAGCGAGAGAGTTATATTTTTGGAAGACGATTTAGAAGTAGACCCGGATGAGCGTCCCCTGATTCTAACTCCGTTGCGTGAATTTAAATGCGATCTTAACTCTCTCCCGATTTTAGTATTACCGACTCTCCCTCCTTATATGTTGACCCGACCAGCGGATCCTTTCGGACATGAATTTATTTTTCCTGATGTGAGTCATTTTATTTTATCATCCATGCTGGACCCTCCTTGGGACATGTCTCATAGTATGATAATAGATTTCGTGTTGGGTCATGATGAATGCCTCATTAATTTGATATCCAGTCAATTTTCAAAAACAAACCAAATCTCTGAGAGTACGTTAAGGATGTGGCCATCTTTTGTTCCACCGGATTATATTCAACTAGTACCACCTGATTTCATTCTACCAGTTTCCCCGGATGTAGCCCCGTTTGTGCCACCTATTCAAATTATGTTGGTACCACCAGATCTCGTTGGGTTGGTGCCTCCTGATGTAGTTCTACTAGTGCCACCCTATTACTTTCCGTTAGCGCCACCATATTTAGTTCCCTGGTTCCACCTCAAGTAGTTCCTCTATCGCTATTTTACATGTCAAGTCTGCCTTTAATATTTTTTGCCTCTCACGCTTTCATTTTACATAAGCACCGTAAGGAAGAGCTAGTCACATACATGTCTTCTTATCAATATATCGCAAACTTACATAAGAGGGTGTCTCCCTATAAGGTTTTCAGTTTACTCTTGGTGTGTCTCATCCCTGAACGGATGCCTTTGGGCACTATAGAAACGTTGGCGAGTCGGCGAGTTAAAACTTTTCGTATTTTTAATCAATTAGGAGAAACAACATGTCTGTTGAAGTTAACCACTGAATGGGGTAATTCCCCTAGTTTAAATGTTTCCAATTTCACACATTGTGTTTTTCCACCATTTGAAATATCTAACTCTACATTTGGTGCCACTATTTTTTCATTTGGTTGGGGGGTGAGCTTGTTCTTGGATTGTTCTCTCCATTGGTCTCCAACGGAGGTACGCTGATTGTTAATGCAGAAATTTTTCCTCTTTAATTGCCTAATGCATTTCCCAAGTTCCGCAGGACAATCTTTGTTGGTACCCTAGATGTGATTTGGCTTATGTAATCCCTTTCCAGCCCCTCTTGATCCATATAACTATATATGATCATGATTAGGCCTTGTTCAGTTTTCCTAGGACAGTTTATAACTAACCTAGAGCTTAGGCTAGAAGTTCTAGTTGTATTTTTGGTTAAGGCATTTTCCGTTCGACCATCGTCGAACGAGGCCTCGCGATCGTCGATCATTTGTCGACGATAGCAGGGCTATAGAATCGTTGAAGTCAAGACAATTATCGTCGACCGATGGTCGACGATCTCAGAGCAAGTTTATTATGCTCTGAAGGTTGGTCGACGATCTGCCATCAGCAGTTCAACGATCGTGTTCTTGCTTCACGATTTCTGTCTCGACAGATTTCTGCCTTAGTCGTCGACATCATGAGATGTTCGACGATATCTGTCTCGACAGATTTTTGCCTTAGTCGTCGACATCATGAGATGTTCGACGATTTCTGTTTAAACAGATTTTCTGCTTTAGTCGACGATATCTTGAGCTGGTCGACGATTTCTGTTCGACGATTTCTGTTTCGACAGATTTCTGCTTTTAGTCGACGATCTGTTAGCTAGGTCGACGATCATCGAACCTCTGTTCGACGATTATTGTCTGCCTTTATCTTTTTGTATTCATTCTATTCCTTGGTTTATTTCCAAGTGTTTTAGCTTGTGGTTAGAGAATTTTCTGAAGTTGTTTTTGCAGATTTATGGCTTAAATTCAAGATAAATTAATTACCAAATATGTCAAGCTTAAATCACGGGATTCAGTATTTTGATAAAGCATTTTTGTCCTATTATACAAAATATATTGCCAGGCTGTATTCTAGCCGTTGGCACTGTTTGCTATTTCCAAGAATGGTAAGTCCTTGTACTGAAATATTTTCCCACTTATTTAATTCCTTATTGGGACTGACAGTAAGCTAATAGGTCATTCTATTCCTATTGCTATATTCTATTTTGAGATAATCTGTTGCAGGGCTCGAGAATTCAAATCAATAGAGCCGTTCCAAAGGAAAAATGAGAAGACATATTTAAGAGAGATTTTTTTCTCAGAAAAAAAACAAGTTACAGATACAGAGAGATTTTTTCTCAGTGCTGCATTCTCTCAAGCATCTTCAGAGCAAATCTTCACCATCTCACAAAAAGAAGAAGAAAAGCTCCCCTGAAGAAAAAGCCTAGAGCAACTACTTTCATTCTCAAGTCTCCTGAGCATCTGCTTAGAGTTTTCAAGACTTCAGAAAGAGCTCCAGTTCTGCTTCAATTATTCCAGAATCTGAAGACCTGATAAAAATCAGTCTACAGATCTCTGAGGATTTAGTTTCAGTATATCTGAAACTCCTTCATCCTGAAGCAAAGGCTTTCCCTGGACTTTCACTGAGCCAGGGGGAGACTTTGATTCTTTAGAGAATCCACAAGTCTTCTCTAATCTGTATTTACAACAGAGAAGATAATCTAACCCTCTCAACCCCTATGTAAAAGAGTTTGTTCACACCTCTTCAAAAGTGAACATTGGTGACAGGGCACCTTATCAACAACCTGTGGTTGAGCATCCTTATCAAAAGCTCAAAGGGTCTGTTTGATCTACCTGAATCAGATCATTGGTGGCAGGGCACCTTAGCAAAAACCTGTAGTGGATTCCTACCAGGGTGGTAGAAGAGTGGAGTACCTATTTAGAGGGAACCACTATATATTCTGTGTCTCTGGCTATCTTGTTTAATTGTCTATTCTGTGGCTGTGATAGAACTACCTAGGATTGCTAGTTGCTGTGATAGGCTTATAGTTAAACTGAAATTTCAGCTAACTCTCTCACTTGTGCACTTCACTGTGTTAGGCTCTTAGGGTTCAAGTATCAGATTATTTATTCCGCAAATAAACTCCAAGGGAGCTGACTAGTTGTTCATAAAATTTGAATACTCTATTCACCCCCCCCCCCTCTAGAGTAGTTTACAACTTATCCCCTCACTTTCAATTGGTATCAGAGCGAGGTTGGCTGTTCATACAGGCTAACACCTGAGTTAAAAGATCCAGTGATAAGTTGTTTCCTGATACCATTCACAAACACTTTCACACATGGCCCAGTCTAAGGATTATGCAAGCACCAGACCTCCTGTATGCAACTTGTCCAAGTTTGGCATATGGAAGGCCAGGATAAGACTATACATGAATTCTATTGATGAAGATATCTTTTCTTCTATTTTGACAGGACCACCTGCTAGGCCTGCTGCTGCTTCTATCACATCTGCTGATCTCAGTGCTGTGCCACCTCCTGATTACAATGAAAGCTACAAGAAGGCAAAAGCAGCTGATGCAAAAGCAATGAATATCCTAGCTCAGACAATGTCTGATGAAATATTCCAGAAGCTTGCTGAATGTACCTCAGCCAAAGCTATGTGGGATTCCCTCAACCACATAGTTGCTGGCTCAGCTGATGAGAGGAAGGACAGGAGATCCAACCTCACCTCTCAGTATGAAAATTTCAAGAAGGATGATGCTGAAGACATTGACTCAATGTACACAAGACTCAGTTCAATAATAAGTGAACTGAGGTCTTTGGACAAGGAGATAACTTTGTCAGAAGTCAATGACAAGATCCTGATGTGCCTTCCCATCTCTTGGGACTCAAGGATATGGCCCATCAATTATGGAAGAAACACTGTGGAACTCTCCACAGAAGCTCTGTTGGGAAAGCTCAAGTCATATGAGCAAACTTTAAAGAGCAGAGCTGCTGCAACTGAAGTAAAAACTCCTACACCCACAAAGAAAGAGCACTCTCTAGCTCTTAAGGCTGCTGAGACTTCTGAAGGAAGTCAATCAAATGAGGAGTTACTGGCACTCATTGCCAAGAGGTTCTTCAACATGGGAAGAAGAGACCTCAGAAAGAAGTTCTCCAAGTATGAGGACAAACCAAGGTATGACAAGACTCCATCTAAAGAAATCATCTGTTATGTTTGCAGCAAGCCTGGACACATTGCTCCAGATTGTCCAGAGAAGAAACACAAGGAGAAGAAACATGAGAAAGAGTACAGGAAGCACCACTCCAAGTCCTCCTCACACAAATACAAGAAGAAGGACAAGGGATTTGTGGCTGCTACCTGGAGTGAAATAGAAGAGGATACCTGCTCCTCTAGCTCCAGTGATTCAGAAGGAGAAGAAGAGAAGAAAGCCAAAGAGGTCTGCCTCATGGCTATCAATGCCTGCAGCTCTTTGTCAGCTGCAGAAAATTCTGAAGAAGAAGGAGACAATGAAGAAGATCTTCCTATGGAAGACCAGGTAATCAACTCATTTGATTTTTCATCTCCTGAGTTCAAATTAAAATTTAGAACTCTATGTTTAGATCTACTGTTATCTGAAAAAGAAATCAAGTCACTTAGATCAAAGATAATGGAACTAGACATGGAAGGTACTGAAATAATCAGATTAGAAAAAGAATTAGAAAGCTTAAGAGGAGAAGTAACATTCCTAAAATTAGAACTAGCTAAATCTAAGAGGTTAGAAGAACAATTAAATGGCAGAAGCCTTAAATTATCTGAAATAACCAGTATAGCAAACACTAGGGTTGGTAATGATAAACTAGGCTTAGGTGCTACATCTAGTGAACCCATCCTCCTCACAAAGCAGAGATTTAGCACTCCAGTAAAATTTATTTCTGAATCAGGAATAAAGAATACTGAGGAAATTGAAAAATGTAAGAAAATTCAGAATAAGATTAAGAAAGAGAACAGGAAGAAAAAATTTCTAGCTTTACAAAAATCGTCGAACATTAATCGACGATCGTCAAACCAATCGTCGAACGTCTATCGACGATCGCTGAACACCTTCACCAAGTATGATATCTTTGGTACAGGAGATCGACGATCTCATCTTGAGTCGTCGACAAGTGATCGACGATCTCATCTTGAGTCGTCGACCAGTGATCGACGATCGTGGAATCCAGAACATAGCACTACTACAAATGATCGACGATATGGCTTGCGATCGTCGACTGTGGATCGACGATCTGAACTTAAGCTGGAAAATAAATTTCAAACTTCCAGAATTGCAAATCCCAATCACTACCCTAGGTTGTTTAATCCTTCAACTGAATGGATTATCCCACCTAGGAGATCACACCCTTTAGGATATAAATCTAAGCCTGCAAAATCTTTTATATCTAGTTTTTCTTTTGTGAAGAATACTGGACCCAAGGTAACCTGGGTCCACAATGTATAACTGTTCTCTCTGCAGGTGAAGACCTATCCAGTCATACATGACAAATGGTATCTGGATAGTGGATGCTCAAAGCATATGACAGGAAAGAAGAAGAATCTGTCAGGGTTCAAAGCCAAGCTGGGACCAAAAGTTGTATTTGGGGATTCCAGCTGTGGACAGACTGAAGGGTATGGCAGCTTCACCATAGGAGCTGTAACATTCAAGAAGGTTACTTATGTCTCAGGACTAAAGCACAACCTAATCTCTGTAAGCCAAATGTGTGATGCTGGGTACAAGGTATGGTTTACTGACACTGCTTGTAATATTGCTTTAAATAATACTGTTGTGTTAGTAGGTATTAGAATTGGTAATGTTTATGTTATAGATTTTAACTCATCCAAATCTGAAATATGCTTATTTAATGAAGTAACCAGTAATAATACCCTTTGGCATAAGAGACTTAGTCATGTAAATTTGAAAAACATTTCTAGGTTGGCTAAATACAATCTTGTAAGAGGCTTACCTTCTTGCCCCTACAAGAAGGAAGGCCTTTGCAAAGCTTGTCAATTAGGTAAGCAAACAAGAAATAGCTTTAAATCAGTTAATAAAAGTGATTCTCCCAGGATTCTGTACTTGCTACATTTGGATTTATTTGGTCCTATTGCTGTACAGAGTCTTGGAGGAAAGTCTTACACTCTAGTAATTGTAGATGACTTCTCTAGGTTCACTTGGGTATTCTTCTTGAGAACTAAGGCTGATAACTTCAAGGTTCTTACAGATTTTCTAAAGTGTATACAGAGTGAGTATTCTACTCAGATTGCCTTGATCAGAAGTGATCATGGTACTGAGTTTGAGTCTCTTCTTATGCAAGAATTCTGTGAGAAGGAAGGTATCAAACATAGCTTCTCTGCTCCTAGAACTCCTCAACAAAATGGGGTAGTTGAAAGGAAAAACAGAACCCTAATTGAAGCTGCAAGTACATTGTTGGCAGATGCTAACATGCCTCTGTCCTTTTGGGCTGAAGCAGTTAGCACAGCTAACTATGTATTGAACAGAAGTCTGATACATAAACTTAAGGGTAAGACTCCCTATGAGTTACTTAAGCAAGTGAAACCTAAAATAGACTATTTTAGAGTATTTGGCTGTGTTGCTTTTGTTCATAACAATAACAAAGAATACCTTAGAAAATTTGAGGCAAAAGCTTCAATGGGAGTTTTTCTAGGATACTCTCAAGTAAGCAAAGCCTATAGGGTCCTTAATATATCCTCTCTTAAGATAGAAGAGTCTGCACATGTCTCTTTTGATGAGACAGTCATGTATTATAAGGAGAAGGACTCTTCCTCTAATAGTACAGTGCAAGTCCTAGGAGTAAGTAAGGATTTGGAAGGTTTGAGACTCACACAGGAGAATCATCCCCAACAAACTCCTCAGGTTGCTTCTTCAGATTCTGAATCTGATGTAGAACTTTTAGAAGTTAAAGCACCTGCTCCAACAGTTGATCAAATTCCACATGAGGAATTAAATCTTGAACATGTTGAAGATCAGATCATTGTTGAACCTACTAATCTTGTCACACTTAGAGATCACCCTGTATCTCAAGTGATTGGAGACATTTCAGTAGGAGTCCAGACAAGACATCAACTCAACAAAGATGTGATGTTTGCTTGTTTCCTTTCTCAGGTTGAGCCCCTAACCATTAAAGATGCTGAGCTTGATCCACACTGGATTATAGCCATGCAAGAGGAACTTAACCAGTTTGAAAGATGTAAAGTTTGGACTTTGGTTCCAAGACCAAGAGGCCAACTGATCATAGGCACCAAGTGGGTGTTTAGAAACAAGCTTGATGCCCAAGGCATAGTAGTTAGGAATAAGGCTAGGCTAGTAGCTCAAGGCTATAGACAGGAGGAAGGCATAGATTATGATCAGACCTTTGCCCCTGTAGCTAGACTAGAAGCCATTAGGATTTTCCTAGCCTATGCTGCCTATAAGAGATTTAAGGTCTTCCAAATGGATGTGAAGAGTGCCTTCCTCAATGGAGATTTAAAGGAAGAAGTGTTTGTTGAACAACCACCAGGGTTTGTTTCATCAACCTTACCCACTCATGTGTTCAAACTCCAAAAGGCTCTATATGGACTTAAGCAAGCTCCTAGAGCTTGGTATGAGACCTTAGCAAATTTCCTTCTAGAACACAAGTTTGTGAGAGGTGTAGTAGATAGAACCCTATTTATTAGACATCATAAGGACTCACAACTGTTAGTTCAAATCTATGTAGATGACATTATATTTGGCTCCACTGATCCCAAACTATGCAAGAGGTTCTCTGAACTAATGCACTCCAAGTTTGAGATTAGCAGCATGGGTGAGTTATCCTATTTCCTTGGTCTCCAAGTGAAACAGTGTGTTGATGGTATCTTCATTTCTCAATCAAAATATGCCAGAGAGCTGGTTAAAAGATTTGGAATGTCTGATGCTTCATCAATGAGCACACCTATGGCCTCAAATGCAGTTATTGATTCTGATGTCAATGGCAAGTCTGTTGATCAAAAGAACTATAGAGCCATTGTTGGTTCCCTGCTGTATTTGACTGCAAGTAGACCTGACATAATGTTTGCTACATGCCTATGTTCTAGGTTTCAGGTCAACCCAAAGGAATCTCACTTAACTCTTCTCAAGAGGATCTTGAGATACCTTAAGGGATGCCCTAACTTAGGACTGTGGTACCCAGCTGAGTCAGGATTTGAATTAATTGGATATTCAGATGCTGATTATGCTGGTTGTAGAGTTGACAGGAAAAGCACCTCAGGGACCTGTCAGTTCCTGGGAGAGAGACTTGTCTCTTGGTTTTGTAAGAAACAGGCATCTGTGTCTACTTCAACTGCTGAGGCTGAGTATATAGCAGCAGCTAGTTGTTGTTCACAGATCCTGTGGATTCAAAATCAGCTAGTGGATTATGGGTACACACACTCAAAAACAAAAATTCTGTGTGACAGTACCAGTGCAATATCAATTGCTCAAAATCCTGTGCACCATTCCAGGACCAAGCACATTGAGATTAGACATCATTTTCTGAGAGATAATGTGGAAAAGAACAAGATAGCAATGGAATTTATATCCACAGACCTGCAGAGAGGAGATATTTTCACTAAGCCCCTTGATGAACAAAGGCATTTGTTCTTCCTGAACCAGCTTGGTATGATTAATGGTTCAGAGTAGTGAAAATTTGGATAGATATGTTTTCTGTCTAAAATCGTCGAACGACTGCTCGACGATCTTCGACCAGGTCAGAACTATCGTCGACCAACGGTCGACGACAGCTCGTTCGGTAGTAAGGCAGAAATCGTCGACCAACTGGTCAACGATCTCTCCTTAGGTATCTATCGTCGACCAATGGTCGACGACAGATTTTCTGTGCTGTGTGGAGAATCGTCGACCAACATATATTGATCGACGATCGTGGTGATTGCTTGTAGTCGGTCGATGTTTAACGAATTAGTCAAATATTGACTATCGTCGGTCATTGTTCGACGACCGATTTTGTTCCGGGTTCGACGATCGCAGATTTATATCTGATAGTCGATTTAGGTCTGGAGATCGTCGTTCTTCCGCTCCGTCTTTTCATATTCCATCTTCTGGCTTCGAATTCGCTCTCGAACTCTAATCCCGCGCGATTCTCTTCTCCCCTGCCTTGCATCTCGATTCTCCATTCTCTCCTCAATCCAATGGCGATTCCTTCAGCAGTTCTCTTCGGGATGAAGTTCGACACTGGATTCTGTGTCGACTTCGATTCCTTCAGTCGATGTGATCAACCCATCCAAGACATTCTGCAGCTGTGTGAAGATCAAGGCCTAAAGAGATTTATGTCATTCTCACCGAAGATTCATATACCAGAGATTCGAGAATGGGTATATAATTCGTCCTCCAGCGACGAAGCCATGACTGGAAAGATAAATGGAGAGGAGGTCATTCTGACTCCTGAAGTTCTGACTGAGCTGTTTGGACTACCAACCGGTACTGAGGACTATGAGCAAAATACAGAGGAATATGGCCGCATGCTAACTGTGATGGGCCATGCTGAGGGTATTCCAGCTAAGCTGCTGAAGATCAATCTGTCTCCAGAGTATAAGTTTCTGGCAGACCTGGTGGGCAAGGTCGTTTTGGGAAAACACTCTGCTCACGACAACATCAACAGGCAACAATTTGCCTTAATGTCAGCTTTTGTGAATAAGACGCAGATAGCCTGGGGAAAAGTTCTGTTTGAACTGATAAGGAGAAAGAACAACAAGAAAGAAGTAAACCTTGCCAGGGTGTTGGGTGTGTTTCTGTATGTGAAAGCACCCCTGCTGCTTGTTTCTGCACCCTCTGCAGTCAATGCCAGCAAGAGGTTGGACCCCTCTCTGTTCAAGAAATCACAGAGAGTCATCAAGAAGTCAGCCAGGGTTGATCCTAACCCTCCATCAGACACAAGGGCTGATTCAGCCACTCTCCAGCTTGCTGGGGAAGGCTCAGTAATCCCTCCATCCTCCCTCTTTACCCCTGCATCCTCATCTCCTGCATTACCCTCCACACAATCTGCAGTGCCACCACAACATGAACCCCTACATGCATCTCCCATCCTACATGCACCTCCACCCCAATCACCCACACCACAACATCTGGCAGCCTCAGCCAGTGTTGACATAGTAACTGCTACCATCCTCACACACCTCTCTCAACATGAATCCCACACTCATGTTGATGCTCACCCATCTCCACATGATTCATTTGATCATGTGGCAGATCATACTGCTTCCATTCCATCACCACCTCAATTTGCATCCTACAGTCATCCATCCACCTCCACACCCTCAGCATTTCAGATAACTCCTGAATTGCTTGCACATATTGTAGAGCTCATCACTCCATCCATACAAAAAATGATTGAGGCTGCCAATGCCCCTCTCATTGCATCCATCAATGCCCTTACTGAAGCCATCAAATACTTCCACCCTCTGCTGAGCCCTCTTCAGTAAGATGCATGACTCCAGTCCCCACTGAAGTCATGTAGGGGGAGATGTCTGTTGAAGTGGTCTCAGGTGATGCCTTGACCCTTCAGGACAATTCTTCCCTTCCCCTTCCAGCAATTGTAGAAGAACCTCAAGAGCTTCAAGAGAAAGCTATTCCAGAGAAAGAGTCTCTGATGAAAGATCCAGAGCAACCAGAAGGTAAAACACTTCCTCTAAAGGTTATAATCAGGACTTTAAATTGATATCTTTATCTAACAAAGACATTCACTCCCTAGTGAATCTAGCTTCTGATGAAGAAGTCTCTGAGAGAGATAATGAGGAAGTCCTCATGAACTTGTGTGAAAAAGTTCCAATGAACACTACTGACTCAGAAGTAGTGGTTCAACAACTTGAGAATGCTGTTGCTGCTGCTGCTGAGAAGCTGAGGCTGTGCAAGACTTACCAGAGAATGCCTCCAAGATGACTGAAAAGGAATCAAGCTCAGGTACTCTAAACCTTGAACAATATATAGCCTTTATGGCTGAGAATATTGCCTCTGAGTACATTGAAGAGTTGGCTAAATCTCATATGGTTTCCCTAGCCATCTCTCTAGGAAAAGCATCTGCCCCTGCAGATACAGTCATCTTTTCTCCACCTATCCTTACCTATCCTCTATCCATTCCTTCTATTGCAGAACTGGTCCCCAGGATAGTTCCTGACTTGTATCCTAAATCAGAACTCTGGAAGAGATCTCCAAATGTTGATCTTGATGCCCTCCTTGAGCAAGATGCCATTAGGGAAGCAAGAGAAAAAGAAGATAGAGAGAAGCAGGAGAAAGAAAAGGCTGAACATGCTATAGTTGCCAAGGATATCTCAGAACAAGACTTTGATGATTATGTTGGCAGAACCTCATCCCACTCCTCTGATGATGATGATTCTGAGGATTCTAATAGCACCCAGAAGAAGAAAAAGGCTGTATCCAAGAAAAGAAAAGCATCTGCTCCTCCTACTGCTAATCCAGACAAGGATGTTCCCTATTTCATTCTGAAGGGAATTGATCCCAAGAGCAAAGAATTTCAACCATGGATGAGACTCTCAAAGAATCAGACAAGAGAGAAGAAGAGAACAAAAAGATATGACACTCCAATTCAGAAATTCCCCCCCCCCAGAGGTCCTCCTCCACCTCCTGGTGCTGGAGCCTCTGGAAGTCTCTCTTCTGCCCCATCTGCAAAATCAGGCAGTTCTAACACCTTTCAGTCCTACCAGAGAAGGAGTAACCAAAGCCAGGGAGGCCAAGATGTATCAGGACAAGGAAGGAAAAGAAATGAAAATGCTCCCATGGAACAAATAAAGGAGATGACATTTCAGCAACCTACTTTCTCTCCTCCTCCTTCTCCTAAAAAGAAAGTTCCAGAATAGAAACCTTCTCCTCCCAGGAGAGGTCCATCCTCCACATCAAGGAAACCTGCTGCTTCTGAGACAGTTGAAACAAAAGGAAAAAGAGTGGTCTATTCAGAGAAATCCCACAAGAAGTTCATTGAACTTGCACCTCCAAGATCTCTATATGCTGAAACTGATCCTAAGAAGGCTGCACAGATTCCTCTTGACTCAAGCAAATTAGCCACAGCTCTTCAAAGGAACATGGAGATTGCAGCTCAAGCTGATACTGACAGACCACCCTCTCCATCAGATATGACTGAAACTGAAAGAATTGCCTCTATGGCAAGATTTAAGGAATCTATTGCACTAAGCATGATGGAGAGAGCCAAAGCTCAAGGACTAGACCCTACAGCATATACAACTATGTCTGAATTCAGAGAAAAGGAACTCAGCAAAATTCAAGTCAACTCTGAAATTTTTAATACTGAAGAATACATGAAGTTGCACCCTGCTGCAGTTCTGCCAAGCTATGCTGAAAAGAAAATTATTGGTGAACATGACCTAATGCTATCCAAAAGACAAGCAGCAAATCCAAACAGAGAAATTATTTTCAAACCAGTTGTAATCCCTAAGAACTCATCTGATGCTAAAACCTCTGATAAATCTGCTTGATACTTTATAGTTCTGCTGATTTATGTTTTTATGTTTTCCTGTGGATTGCCTGTGATTTAAATTTTTGGTTAATCTTTGCTTTTGTTATTGTGTGCATTTTTTTTAGATCGGATTGGATAACATAACCCAAATAGGGGGAGATTGTTGGTACCCTAGATGTGATTTGGCTTATGTAATCACTTTCCAGCCCCTCTTGATCCATATAACTATATATGATCATGATTAGGCCTTGTTCAGTTTTCCTAGGACAGTTTATAACTGACCTAGAGCTTAGGCTAGAAGTTCTAGTTGTATTTTTGGTTAAGGCATTTTCCGTTCGACCATCGTCGAACGAGGCCTCGCGATCGTCGATCATTTGTCGACGATAGCAGGGCTATAGAATCGTTGAAGTCAAGACAATTATCGTCGACCGATGGTCGACGATCTCAGAGCAAGTTTATTATGCTCTGAAGGTTGGTCGACGATCTGCCATCAGCAGTTCAACGATCGTGTTCTTGCTTCAAGATTTCTGTCTCGACAGATTTCTTCCTTAGTCGTCGACATCATGAGATGTTCGACGATATCTGTCTCGACAGATTTTTGCCTTAGTCGTCGACATCATGAGATGTTCGACGATTTCTGTTTAAACAGATTTTCTGCTTTAGTCGACGATATCTTGAGCTGGTCGACGATTTCTGTTCGACGATTTCTGTTTCGACAGATTTCTGCTTTTAGTCGACGATCTGTTAGCTAGGTCGACGATCATCGAACCTCTGTTCGACGATTATTGTCTGCCTTTATCTTTTTGTATTCATTCTATTCCTTGGTTTATTTCCAAGTGTTTTAGCTTGTGGTTAGAGAATTTTCTGAAGTTGTTTTTGCAGATTTATGACTTAAATTCAAGATAAATTAATTACCAAATATGTCAAGCTTAAATCACGGGATTCAGTATTTTGATAAAGCATTTTTGTCCTATTATACAAAATATATTGCCAGGCTGTATTCTAGCCGTTAGCACTGTTTGCTATTTCCAAGAATGGTAAGTCCTTGTACTGAAATATTTTCCCACTTATTTAATTCCTTATTGGGACTGACAGTAAGCTAATAGGTCATTCCATTCCTATTGCTATATTCTATTTTGAGATAATCTATTGCAGGGCTCGAGAATTCAAATCAATAGAGCCGTTCCAAAGGAAAAATGAGAAGACATATTTAAGAGAGATTTTTTTCTCAGAAAAATAATAAGTTACAGATACAGAGAGATTTTTTCTCAGTGCTGCATTCTCTCAAGCATCTTCAGAGCAAATCTTCACCATCTCACAAAAAGAAGAAGAAAAGCTCCCCTGAAGAAAAAGCCCAGAGCAACTACTTTCATTCTCAAGTCTCCTGAGCATCTGCTTAGAGTTTTCAAGACTTCAGAAAGAGCTCCAGTTCTGCTTCAATTATTCCAGAATCTGAAGACCTGATAAAAATCAGTCTACAGATCTCTGAGGATTTAGTTTCAGTATATCTGAAACTCCTTCATCCTGAAGCAAAGGCTTTCCCTGGACTTTCACTGAGCCAGGGGGAGACTTTGATTCTTTAGAGAATCCACAAGTCTTCTCTAATCTGTATTTACAACAGAGAAGATAATCTAACCCTCTCAACCCCTTTGTAAAAGAGTTTGTTCACACCTCTTCAAAAGTGAACATTGGTGACAGGGCACCTTATCAACAACCTGTGGTTGAGCATCCTTATCAAAAGCTCAAAGGGTCTGTTTGATCTACCTGAATCAGATCATTGGTTGCAGGGCACCTTAGCAAAAACCTGTAGTGGATTCCTACCAGGGTGGTAGAAGAGTGGAGTACCTATTTAGAGGGAACCACTATATATTCTGTGTCTCTGGCTATCTTGTTTAATTGTCTATTCTGTGGCTGTGATAGAACTACCTAGGATTGCTAGTTGCTGTGATAGGCTTATAGTTAAACTGAAATTTCAGCTAACTCTCTCACTTGTGCACTTCACTGTGTTAGGCTCTTAGGGTTCAAGTATCAGATTATTTATTCCGCAAATAAACTCCAAGGGAGCTGACTAGTTGTTCATAAAATTTGAATACTCTATTCACCCCCCCTCTAGAGTAGTTTACAACTTATCCCCTCACTTTCAATCTTTTTGCTGGACAGGTTCATATTTGGTGTTTTGCTCTCCTCTCCAAGCGGTAGTACTCAACATTATGTGATACGATGGTGTGCTCGCCCGGTCTCCGGCGACCCGGCGATGGTTCTTTTGGATGATGTTCTTCGGCACCAACACCTCCATGCCAACTCATCGGTGATGAGTTATTTTGAGAGGGGGAGGATTGATAACGGCAACCCCCAGCGTGATAAAGTTGAAGATGATGATGGCGACGGCGAAGGCGTTCTCCTACATGTTGAAGATAATGACGACGATGGCGACGACGTTCTCATACATGATGAAGATGAAGACTAACAAATAATATTTAGTTCTTTTATTTAGATTCTATTTTCATCATGTTGCTTGTTAATTTTTGTATTGTTTTTATTTTTTTATTTGGGCTGCAAATAGCCACTACATGTTGTAAGCCTATATATAGGCATGGACTTTCATAGTTTTGGGTATTGAAATGAAATATTGAAAAAAAACTCATAACCCTAATCTTGAGAATCTTCTCCTCTTCTTCTTGGCCGCCCCCTTCCCTCCTCCCTCTCCTTGGCTGCCGGCCACACCTTCCCCTCCCCTCCAACTTCGGTTTCTTCTCTTCTACTCCTCCCTCCACAACATATAACTCGACCACTATCTCCCACCATAGCCGCCAAACAACCACTCCCTTCCTCCTCCACATTCAGCCACCTCCAACTCTACAACACAAGCTAGCCACCAATCTCTCCCACCCAATCAACCACCTACCTCCACCATCTAACCCGAGCCCCTCCTCCATCACCACTCGAGCAGCCCCATCTAGCCTCTAACCTGACCTCCCCTTTCTCTAAAGAATCTGACCTCCTCATTCCACCTCCAAACCCGACCCACATCAGCACCCCAAACAGCCCCTTTCAAGATAGAAATCGGCCAAGGCAAGATCTCGTTTTGTGGAATCCCCCTCGGGCGTGAAGCAAAGGAAGCAAACTATTTTCTATCCCATCGGCGAAACTCCGGCGGAGTCGTGGAATAACGATCCTTGAAAGTGAACCTGAATCATCTATTCCGGTTGGGTAACGAGTTCTTCTATAACTTATGTGATTCTATTTCTAGATTTTCATTTGGTGGATTGCTATTGTGTTATTTTTGAATCGTTTTTTCATTCGTGGTTTATCTTTCTGATTGCATAGTTGCTTAATTTTCCGAGAGGTTTGGCGAGCCTCGCTTTCGTTTTGTTGGGAGAGTTCTACCTTTTCCGAACCAAACCTTTCGGTAGATCTCTTTTGGTACAACCATCGCTCGGTCGGGCCCAATATTGGCCCTTTTGCTTGAGAGAACGACGACCTATAGTCGTTTGTTCGATCTTAAAACGGCGTGGCTACCGTACGTTAGCAATAATTGATAACGTTGGTCGTGAGCGTGCTGCGTTTAATTATTGTGTGAGCGTAGTAGTTGAAATAGAGAGGCGTACGTGTTATCCCCTTTGCCGTTATAGCGTCAAACACCGTTTCCTACATCACGCCTAGCTTGAGAATTATTATTGACACTTAGGCACCATAATGGTCAGCGGGAAACTGACCTATACGTTATTCGACACTGGTGCCTTGCACTCTATTATGTCTGAAGACTTCATCAAAGATATAGATGGAGTGCAATACTTCATTGGTATTTCTCGAAGGGTGTGCCTTCCAGACGGATTGGAGATGACGACAACCGCGAAGTGCGAGTTTGAGGTTCTCCTTGAAGGAAAGTTCTTCGACACCCCTGCCACAGTCTTGAGAATGCCAGAGTTTGACCTCATTCTGGGAATCGTATGGCTGGATCAGCACTATACGAAGATTGACTGTGCGCAGAAGAGGATCTCATTGAGACATGGAGACTAGGAGGTCATATTTCAAGGTATTAACTTCACCCCATATGATGTTATCTTCAGTCCAGGCTTTAAAAGCCCACTTGAAGGGGGATGAAGTTTTCATGATTTATTTCGAGCTGAAGGAGTTGGCGTTAGATATAAAGGATGTGCGGATGGTGCGTGATTTCCCTGAAGTATTTCAAGAGAAATTGCCAGGATTACCCCCACACAGAGAAGTAGATTTTAAAATCAAGTTAGTACCGGGTGCCAATCCTTTCTCTAGGACTCCTTACCGAATGGCCCCTAAGGAACTCTCCAAGTTTATAGTTCAGCTACAAGAGTTGATAGAATCAGGGTTTGTATGCCCCATCTCATCACCTTGGGGAGCCCTTATTCTATTCGTTAAGAAGGAAGATGGAACCCTGCGATTATGCATAGACTATCAGGAGCTCAACCGACTGACGGTACGGAACACCTATCTGTTACCTCGTATCGATGAGTTGTTCGATCAACTGGTGGGAGCGCATTGTATTTCAAAGCTAGATGTACGCTCGGGGTATTATCAATTGAGAATACAAGAGGATGATATTCATAAAACGGCTCTCAGCTAAAGGTACGGTTTGTATGAGTTCACAGTGATGTCGTTAGGGCTCACAAATGCCCCATCATCATTCATGAGCTTGATGAACAAAGTGTTCAAGCCCTATCTAGATGTCTTCGTCATTGTTTTCATCGACGACATCTTGGTCTACTCCAAGGCGGAGTAAGAACATGCCGTGCTTCTGGCCTTAGTACTGAAGAAGTTAAAATAGTACGCCTTGTTCGCAAAGTTCAGCAAGTGTGAATTTTTGCTTAAGGAGGTTGCTTTCTTGGGTCATGTGATCAGTGGGGCTGGGCTAGCTGTGAATCCGGCCAAAGTGCATGCTGTGAAGGATTGGTCGGCTTTGAAGACATCAACCGATGTGCGGAGTTTCCTTGGACTTGTCGGGTACTACCGCAAGTTCGTAAAGGGATTCTCAAAGGTTGCTCTTCCTCTTACTTCCCTAACAAAGAAAGGTTTGTCGTATGAGTGGACACCCCAATGTGAAGTTGCATTCCAAGAATTAAAGGACAGACTTACATCTGCACCCATCCTAGCCCTTCCATCCGGGAAGGAAGGATTTTAAGTTTACACGAACGCATCATATTAAGGAATGGGAGCGGTATTGATGTAGAACGGACATGTGATCGCATATGCTTCAAGACAACTAAAGAAGCACAAAATAAACTATCCAGTACATGATTTGGAGTTGGGAATAGTAGAGTTTGCCTTGAAGATTTGGAGGCACTACCTATATGGCTTATACTGCGAAATCTTCTCGGATCATAAGAACTTAAAGTACCTCCATACCCAGAAGGAATTGAATCTAAGATAGCGGCGGTGGTTGGAGTTTTTGTGCGATTATGAATACACCCTGAATTACCACCCCGGAAAAGTAAATTCCGTAGCCGATGCTTTGAGCAAGAATGTACCAGAAACAAGCCCCGAGTCCCGGTTTATGCGTATGGAGTTAGCTCGGATGCTTGAGAAGATGGAGATCACCTTGGTGTATAAGGATCAAAAGGACGGGTATACAGAGTACTTGACCACGATGAGCATAGTTTACGATGTTCGAGACCGGATCCGGGCGGAGCAAGGAAGGGATAAGGCTCTGGCCTCGATAATAAAGTCAATTGAAGATGGGACAACTAGTGAGTACTCTCTAAAGGACAGCCTTGTTCATTTCCGCGACCGTCTTTACATTCCTAAGGGCGGTAAAATTCGGGAAGATATCTTGAGAGAGGCGCACTGCTCTCATTATTCTGTGCATCCTAGGATTGCTAAAATGTATGCCGACTTACGGAAGACCATGTGTTGGCCGGGAATGAAGAAAGACATCAGATATTTTGTTACGCATTGCGAGGCCTGTCAAAGGGTGAAGGCAGAATGCAGGAGCCCCAGTGGATTGTTACAGTCATTTCCCATCCCCGAGTGGAAGTTCGAGGATGTTTCCATGGATTTCGTCAACGGTTTGCCTCCCTCCCGCTCTGGGAATGATTCAATAAGGGTAATTGTTGATCTCTTGATGAAGGTAGCCCGGTTCATACCTATGAAGAAAGAAACACACGTGGATGTTTTGGTACGCCTTTTTGTGGAACAATTCGTACGGTATCATGAGATGCCAAAGACAATCATTTCTGACTTGGACTGCCGGTTTATCTCTAGGGAATGGAAGGCTGTGCAGGCATATTTTGGTTCGCACCTTACCTTCAGCACAATGCTTCAACCTCAGACCGATGGGCAATCTGAAAGGACTATCAGGACATTGGAAGACTTATTGAGGTTGTGTGTGTATGATAGAGGAGAGCCGTGGGAAAGGCTCCTACCCTTGGTAGAATTCTCAGACAATAACAGTCATCAAGCTAGCATCGGGATGACGCCCCATGAAGCCCTTTATGGAAGAAGGTGTAGAACACCCTTATCTTGGTTGCAGGATGAAGATCCGAATGCTTTGGGAATTGAATACATAGATAATACTGATGCGGCTGTGAGGCTAATACGGGACCGCATGCTAGAGGCTCAAAGTCGCCAAGCAAAGTATTATAATACAAAACACAAGATGCTGGAATTTCAAGAGGGAGACAAGGTATTTTTATAGATCTGGCCGATGCATGGAGTATCTCGGGTACGTGGTGGAAGAAGCTCAGCCCAAGGTACGTTGGGCCCTACGTCATACTGGAAAGGATTGGTCCGATGCCTATCGGTTGGAGTTACCACCAGAGCTAGAGAATCTTAAATGACGTATTCAATGTTTCATCACTCTGAAAGGTGTTGTTGCGGCCCGAACAATATGTCCCAACCACTGACGGAGCAGTTGCAATTGATAGGTCGGTGCGACAAGAGCCTGTGCGGATAGTAGACATCGAGATGAGGATTTTGCGCCGCAAATGTGTTGCTCTGGTAAAAGTGTTGTGGTCCAATCATGGGAAAGAGAAGTACACGTGGGAGCTTGTGGACCTGATGCAAAAGCGCTACCCGGAGCTATTCCATCAAGGTAACCTTTAAAAGCATATTTTATTTTATGTCTATTTTATGCTTTTCTCTCCCCGTATCCTTAACCTGATTTCGTGGATGAAATCTTTTATTTTGTTTATAGGAATTGTAACATCCAGATTCGTGCTAGGCCCCTTGTGCGCTCTTTTGAGTCAGGATAGCTGATTTACACTCAGAGAGTGCAGGCGATCAGGAGAGCACTCGTGGGTAAAAAGCGAAGTTTGGCCCGTGTAGGACACGGGTAGAGCCACGGGCGTGTCCCTACCCAAGTGTCGTGGGTTTGAGTGGCATGGTGTTGAGTGGCATTGCATTGAGTGGCATGGCATTGAGTGGACTGTCCCGAGAAGGACACGGTTAGAGACACAGGTGTGTCCCTACCCGTGTGCCGTGGTGTTGAGTGGCATGGCGTTGAGTGTCTGTTTTGAGTATGACATGGGTAGAGACACGGGAGTGTCCCTACCAGTGTGTCGTGGTGTGGAGTGGCACGTCGTTGAGTGATAAGAAAATGGTTCGGAGTGGTCTGACCTGGGAAGGATACGGGTAGAGATACGGGCGTGTCTCTACCCGTGTGCATCTATCAGGAATAAATCGGATTGTCCCGAGCAGGACACGGGTAGAGGCACGGTCAAAACCACGACCATTTAACCTTGACACAGGTACAGACACGAAGTGGCAGTCGAACCGTTGATGCCTTTTCGCCCGAGCAGGACACGGATAAGGACACGGGCGTGTCCCTACCCGTGTCACTTTTGAATAAAAAGGCAAAATTAAACCCTAGCCGTTTTCATTCTCTTCCAAGCCACATATTCTGGAGAAAACTTCTGGAGGAGGGAAGAACTTGTTGGAGCCAACCAAATTCCGTGAGGAATCGCCACCGCCGCCAAGGAAAAGGGATGCCGATGAGAAGAATGACAAGATCCATGGCCGGAGATGGCGGAACCGCTAGAAATGAGGTGAGCTTTCTCCCCTCTCCCTTGGTGCTAGATCTGTAGTTATACTTAGGCGAGATATCGACTCAAATGAGTCTTGATGTGTGAGATGAAGATTTCTAGGAGGGCCATGCTAGAACTTGTGTTCTAAGGTTTAGTCATCTTCAACCTCCCCTTCCTTCAAAGTGATGATGGGGGTGGTTTCGTGAAGAGGAATGGCCTTAAGAGGGTGAATAAGGATGGAGGAACAGTTGGTTGTGATTTGGGAGGATCAGCTTGAGTAGGAAGATGAACAAATGCCGTTCATTTTGCCTCAAGATGCGTGCAGAAATCTGTGTTCTGCTTGCAACGAACTTCTTGGCTCTTTTTAGGCAAGATATGGACAGATCTGGGCTTCCGACTAAACACGAAAGTCGTGATCCTTGGAATTACCTTTCCAACGAGTGGTTATATGCCTTCGGGTGAAGTCTGTAGCGACAGGAATGTCTGATCGAAGTAGAGGGCTATAAGACTAAGCGTGCAGATATTGTATTTTGTACGCAGCAGTCTTTGGAGCCAATTTCATGTATGATAATCCTTGATCTGGATTGCAGACTGAACATTAAAGTTGTAGCCCATGAAAATACCTTTCTATCGAGGTGTTACACGTACTCACCGGATTCCTATGGCCATTGGAATCTCCGGTTGAATTTTCTTTCCAGTAGGTGTTCTGCACCTGAAATTCCTGGGTAAGTGTAAAGTTGGGTTTGGACTCGGAAGAGATTTTGTAACAATCCGACGTTAAGTTGTAGGCAATTCATAATATGCCTAATTTTGATGATTCAACACATGATGAAATTACTGGATAGACCCCACGTAAACAAATGGTGAAATGGTATGTGGTTGAACGAAATGACTTGGTGGGGGTTAAATAACGAAGGGTAATTAGTCATTTAAAAACAAGATTTACTAGAGCTTAGGTAATTGATTCGGTGTTGGTTGTATGAACATGTGAGGTGTTAAATAGGTGGTTAACTCATGTGTATATAAATGATAGATTTCTGGTAAAGGAGTTGTAAGTAGTGATGTTAAAGTAATGTGATCATAACATTAGACGTAATCATGGTCTTGAGGCTTATCATATAAGGGAGTCTAAAATGGTCCATTGTATGAGGTGGTTCGCCACCTGTGTTTATGTTAAACCCTTGAGGTGCTTTGGGCACCGGATTGTGATGGGAGTGAGTGCGGATATTTGATCGCTCTATTGGTAACGTTGGAAAGAATCATAAATGGACGGTTGGGCTTGGTCCTCGGTGTTCATGTCCCGAGGTTCCTTTCGTGCCAAGTGGTCGGTTAGGCTTGGTACTCATGCTCATTTTTCAGGCTCCTTTCATGCCACGATGTGGTTGTATTTCATGCGGTGTGAGCCAACGTGCGGTGTCGTAATCCCGGGTATAGGATAGTGTGGCTGGTCTATGGGATCGCCAATCATCACACCGATGGGAGTTGACGGATAGACCTTATGTAACACCCCTATCCGTCACATAGCATATAGCAGTAGGTCCGTCCGGGGCCCGACGCCATATACCACGGACAGACCGGTGGGTTACTCAATGAAACCATTCAACCAATACACACCTCCTACACAAAGCATCTAGAGGAAGCATTTTATTAAGTTGCAACAATAAGAATCCAGCCAACAAGCATGAATGTCCACTAACAAACCAAACAGGCATGAAATACAAAGTACCAAAGTGTGCTGGCCTTATGGACTTACAACAGTTCACTTAAATAAGTAGTGTTTTATAAACTTCGGCTCGGAGGCCCGCCACACATGATTTAAAGTAAGTAAACAAACAAGGACTTCAAGGGCCGCCTAAGCAACTTGGGCTTTGGCCCGCTATTTGTCGCTCGGCTCCGCGGCACCTACAAGCACAAATCACCGTAATGGTGGCAAACAAGAATAACGGTCAGCTAAAGATGACCAAATTATAATGATTCCGCCCCCAAACTCGGGGCAGCAAAGCTTCTTCCCTACACTTGTTAGCATAGTAAGTAATAAAGTGAACAAGCACATCATCACAGGTGCAGGCTCACACGGCCACACACCCCGTGCTCTCAGGGCACTAACTCGGTGAACCCAGTCATAACTGTGGTCTCACCACCATCCCTATGATGGCAAATCTCATGAGCATTTTTAGTCTTTCCGGTCTAAGCCAAAGTCTCGCACGACTATGCCAATTGCCAGTCCCTTTTTCAGGTATCTGACACCAAACCACATAGCCCAGGTCCGTTTACACTTGCCCGTTGCTCACACCGCCTAATCACTTTAAGACATACGCGCGGGCCAAGCTTCTCCCGGAACCCAAAATTCGATCACACAAGCACATTACCCATTTATGTTCAAGGTTGGCTCCTATGCCACAAAGATGGAAGAAATGCAATTCCGCCCAGTTTTTCGGGTGCGAATTGGGGTTAATCCCCAAGGATCACTGTTGCAATCTACCCTATAGAAACCCGAAAAGAATCAAAGGCATGGAGTCTTCTCCGGCTACTTATGCAATGCAACATCACCGATCCAGACAAACTTGTCTGGGTAGGCTTCACGCACCATGCCTATGCCCGTACTTCGATTCCCGACTCTTAACAATGGGCACTTTGAATATCTACCCCAAGGAACACCGCAAACTCGCCGCATACTCGCGGGAGAGAGTTTTCCCATGCAAAGGAAGAAGAGCTTCACATGCTCAAGATGAGAATCGTTACCCTAGCGTTTTTCCTCGGCGCCATGGAAAACTACGCGGATGAAAAGCACCGCGTTGATCTTGCCTCCGTAGATCTGGGCTTGGTTTGGGATTTGGCGCTCCGACTCTCCTCCGACGGGCGGATCTTCCACTTCCTTCAAACTCCTTGCTCTCACTTCTCTCTAGGTTTTATAAAGAGAATATCTAAGTGATAGTTAAGGTTTAAACCCCCAATCCCGGCCTTAACCATAGCATGGAGAGATCTAAGTCGTTAGATCCAAAAATAAGGAAACGAACGACTGTGATTTGGCCCAAAAATAAACTTCCTAGGCCGAACACTGCTTGCGACACGCCCGTGTCTAAGGCCGTGTAACTCATTCACCGTCAAAACCATCGTGTACCAAAAACAACACAGGCACTTGACACGTCCATGTAAGCTTGATATGCCCGTGTAACCCAGTACATGCCCGTATAGCTGGGCGTGTTCCTCCAACGACATAGGTCCAAAACGTCGAGAGCACGACCCGACCATGTGACACGCCCATGTCACATGTCGTGTGCTAGACACGCCATGAGATACGCTCGTGTCCCAGGCCGTGTAGCTGCCTTTGCACAACTCGTCAAATGACCCGAGCAGGACAAAGGTATTCGACACGCCCTTGTAGAATTTCACACGCCTGTGTCAGAACAAAACACGCCAGGTCTCAGGACATGCGTCCTCACTCAACGATCGTTGAGTGAAAGGCTTTGAGTGACTGACACGCCCTACGACATGCCCGTGTCCCAGGCTGTGTTCATACCCCGACGAACCGTTTACTGTAATTTCGTCGACCACGCGACCATCGCCAAACTCAAGAACGACACGCCCCTGGGATACGCCCATGTCCCAGGCCGTGACACCTCTACAAAATCCCAGACTTGGCTCAAAATGCCACCCATTACTCTTTTGAGTTTCGGGGCATTACAACTCTCTCCCTCTCAAAAGAATTTCGTCCACGAAATTACCAAAGAAAAAGAAAACAAAAAACCAAAAGTGGTACCTGAGTGAAATAACTTTGGGTACTCCTCAAGCATGATCTGCTCCCATTCCCAAGAGAGCTCCTCTTGACCGCAATTGTCCCAACGGACCTTGACCATTCTGATCTCCTTGTTACGAAGTCGCTTGACTTCAGAGTCCTTAATACAAATGGGCTTGTCCCGAGTTGTCAACCCTTCGTCCACCGGTACTTTATCAACTGCAATCACCTACGAAGGCTCTTGCACCGCCTTCCGCAACACTGAAATGTAGAATACGTCGTGTAGACCACTTAACTCCAACGATAGCTTCAAACGGTAATCCGCTTCATCGATCCGCTTAAGAACCTCAAATGGTCTAAGGAATCTCGGGCTCAGCTTCTTCAAGAATTGTACCCGTGAAACACCCTTGAATGGCTTTATCTTCAGATACACCCAATCACCAACCGCGAACTCCACGTTCCGGTGCTTGGCATTATAGCATTTAGCTTATCTATCCTGAGCGAACAGCAAACGATCCCGAATGGTTCGCACCAACGAAGTAGCATTTTCCACCTCTTGCTTTTTGTACAACCTTGCCTCACCTGTTTCTAGCCACAACAATGGTGTGCGAAACTTTCTACCATATAAGGCCTCAAAGGGCGCCATTTGTATGCTCGCTTGGTAGCTATTATTTTATGCAAACTTCACCAAATATAGATGGTCTTCCCACTGCTTTTTGAAGTCCATAACGCACATGCAAAGCATGCCCTCCATCATCCTGTTGACCCTATCGGTCTGCCCATCTATTTGTGGATGGAAGGATGTGCTGAACTTCAACTTAGTCCCCAACATTTGCTGCACCAACCTCCAGTCATTGGATGTAAAACGCCCATCTCTATCGCTCACGATGTTGCGGGGCACACCGTGCAGTCTGACTATTTTATCCACATACAACTTCGCCAGTTTCTCCACTGAATCATCCTTTTTATGCGGAATGAAGTGCAACACCTTTATTAAATGATCTACGATCACCCAGCTGGCATCGTTTCCCTTCTACGACCTTGGCAAGCCATGCACAAAGTCCATCGAAATGTCATTAAACTTCAACTCTAGAATAGGCAATGATTTAAAGAAACCCCCTGGCTTTTTGCACTCTGCCTTCACTTAGGCGCAAGTCTGACATTTATCCACGAATAGTGCCACATCCTTCTTGACTCCTGTCCACCAGAATAACTTTTTCATATCTCAGTACATCTTTGTGCTCCCTGGGTGAATTGAGTACTTGGTATGATGAGCCTCGTACATCAACTCCACCCGCAAATTACACACGTTCGGGACGCACAAACGATTGTCCTTCCTTAGCAGTCCATCTTCAACTGTAAATTGGGAATTTGACCCATCCGAAGCTGCATCCATGATCTCCTTTATGAAGATATCCAATTCCATAGCCTGTCGAATCCCATCAGCAAGGTCATACTGAACTTCTGTCTAGTTCAATAATGCTTCGGCGCTAGTCTGCTTTTCAACAAAACAGATCTCTAATACCTCTAACTCCCGAATCAACCGCTCATTATGAACCGCCAACCAGTTTGCTTGGGTGGGAGCCCTGCGACTCAATGCATCCGCAACTGTATTGCCTTTCCCGGGCACATACTGAATTTTGAACCTATAGTCCCCCAGGAACTCCATCCATCTCTGTTGCCTCGTGATCAAATCTTTTTGATCCAGCAGGTATTTCAGGCTCTTGTGGTCGGTATAAATATAGACCTTTATGCCGTACAAATAATGGCTCCACAGCTTTAGCGCAAAAATCACGACCGCTAACTCCATGTCGTGGACCGGATAATTCCTTTTGTGCACTTTCAGCTGACGCGAGCCATACGCAATAACACTACCATGTTGTAGCAGCACGTAACCCAAACCACTGCTTGAGGTATCGCTGTATATCTCAAAACCTTCGGTCCCACTCGACGAACTTAGCATTGGCGTCGTGGTCAACCGACTCTTAAACTCATCGAACTCTTACACGCACTATTGCGTCCATACAAACTTCTTATCTTTCCTGGTCAACGTCATGAGAGGTAACGCTATCCGCGAGAATTTGTCCACGAAGCCCCAGTAATAGCTGGCAAGCCCCAGAAGACTCCGGAATTCCGCTACTGAAGACAACACAGGCAACTCTCGTATCGCAATAATCTTCTACGGATGCACCGCAATACCTTCTCCACTGACTATGTGACCAAGTAACGCCACTGAGGATAACCAAAACTCGAACTTAGATAACTTTTCGTATAGTTCGTTCCTCCTTGGTGTCTCAAAAACCAGATGCAGATGCTTGAAGTGATCTTATTCGCACTGCAAGTACACCAATATGTCGTCAATATAGACGATCACAAAACGGTCTTGGTACTCCCTTAACGTTCATATTCATCAGATCCATGAATACGGATGGCGCATTAGTTTGCCCGAACGGCATGACTGTAATCTCGAAATGCCCATACCTTGTGCGTAATGCTTTCTTTCGGATATCACTCTCGCTTATCCTCAACTGATAGTAACCGGACTTCAGATCTAATTTTGAATATACTAACGACCCGACTAACTGATCGAAAAGATCATTAATCCTTGGGATCGGGTATTTGTTCTTTTCCGTTAACTTGTTCAGTTCTCTATAGTCTATACACAGCCGCAAACTTTTGCCCTTCTTCTTAACAAAGAAGACTGGTGCGCTCTAAGGCAACGAACTTCAACGCACATAACCTTGCTCCATCAACACCTCCAGTTGAACCTTTATCTCCGCCATCTCCTTAGGCGCCAACCTATAAGGAGAGCGTGACACAAGTTTCGCACCTCGCACTAGCTCGATGGTGAAATTGATCTCTCGCTGCGGTGGGGCTCTGGGAAGATAGTCAGGGAACACTTCAGGGTACTCGCACACTACTGGGATACTACCCAAAGTGACTTTAGGCTTTACAGCCTCCAATAACATGAAGAGCAGCTCTGCACTAGCAAGAACTGCTTTGACCATCTAAAGAGCGGACATAAGCATCTTGCTCGAACCCTTCAAACCCGCAAATATTGTCTCCCTCCCAGCACCCTGTTTGACCTCCTTACGGTTGCAATCAATAAAAGCCTTCTGCTCCGAAAGCCAGTCCATACCGAAGATTACGTCGAACTCAACTAGCGGCAACAACGACGGTAGTAAGTCAAACTCCTGACTTCCAATATAAACTCTTACGACACAAACTCTGTTCACACGCATAGAACACCCATTCGGCAGTAACACGTCCAATTTGTCCTTCGCCATCAAAGAAGGGACTCTGATGCGCGATATGAAACCTTCAGACAAAAAGGTGTGCGAAGCTCCCGTATCGAATAGTGCCCTTGATGGACTATCGCAAATCAAAACAAAGCCTATACAAACAGTAATAAGCTAACAAGCACTAAGTAACAGTATTTAAAGCTAACTTACTATAAATTAAAACGTACCTGTCACCACATCTGCTTGTTTGATGGCCTCCTGCTGGCCCAGATAATAGACTCTTGGTTGAGTCGGAGCATAATGGGATGCAGTTGACTCCACCGCCTTGCCCTTTTCTTCATAGGTTGCTCCGTGCTTCCTCTCGGACTTTGGACGTCCGCTCCAACAGTCAAAGGAGAAATGTCCCGTCTTCCCACAAGTAAAACAAGCGCCCGGGGTTCAGTTGGTAGTTGCCCCCGAGGCACACGAAGAAGGGGTTGGACCCGACATCCTAGCCTTCTTATTCAAC
The DNA here is from genome assembly GCA_039513925.1 of Platanthera zijinensis. NCBI lineage: Eukaryota > Viridiplantae > Streptophyta > Magnoliopsida > Asparagales > Orchidaceae > Platanthera > Platanthera zijinensis. Next base: position 154,730,727 of record CM077092.1, read on the forward strand.
CTTTGAAAACCAGACTTTGAAGTCGGCACCTCTAACTCTTACTTCCTACCACTGGAGTCCTTCTTTGCCTGAACATTCTTCATGTCTTTCTCTAAAGACCGGGCAGTGGTTACCAAGGTCAAGAAACCCTGCGTCATCAGCCCCGATAGTAGAAGTCTCAAGTCAACCCTTAGACCTTCATAGAATCGGTTGGTCTTTCGCTCCTTATCATCGAAGTTAGCGCTTGAATACCGACCTTATCGAGTAAACTTGTGGAGATAGTCATCCACGCTTCTCTCAACTTGCACTAGCTTCTAGAACTCATTTTCCATTGCGATTCTCTGAGCTGAGGGGAGGTATCGAGCCAAGAATAATCTCGAAAACTCCTCCATGAAGACGTCAGTCAACTGCCTACCCTTCAGATGGTAGAGCTCCAATCCTTCCAACAATAGTCTTTTGTTACCATCCAGCAAGAACGTGGCAATTGTGGTCTTCTGCCACTCTTCAGTCTCAGTAGCTATCAACACTCTCTTAATTCTGGAGAGCCAATCCTCTGCTTGAGTTGGGGTTCCCGTCCTCGAGAACACTGGAGGATTGAAGCCCATCACGTGCTTAAGCTGCTTCTCTGCTGCTCTCTTAGGCAACACTTGCTCTACTACCACCTGCTCCACTCTCCTAGGCTCCGCCGCTTGGAGCGGTACTTGCTCCACGGTAGGGGCAGGATGCTGCACCAATCTCACAGGCTGCTAGTTAATCATCGCAAACACTACCTCCGCTACCAATTGAATGGTCTCAGCCAAAGGAGGTGTTGCCGATGCACCATTTGGTGCATTGCTTGCCACAGAAACTGGACGTTCTGACGGCCCAGCACCACTCCGGGTCACCTATAATCATACAAAACACCGATAAGCGACCAAATAACATTGCAAAACGCAATTATAGGAACACGCAGGTTCATCAAACAAGTGTATTTTCATTCCTAAGTGGACATTCATGGGTTATTTTCATGTTATAACGATGACGCACACACATGTGCTCACCACCCCATAAAGTGAATTCGTCCACGAATTCATTTAAGCCTGACCGAAACCAGTAGTCTGATACCAAATTGTAACACCCATATCCATCACATAGCATTTAACAGTAGGTCTGGCCGGGGCCCGACTCCATATACCATGGACAGACCGGTGGCTTACTCAATGAAACCATTCAACCAATACACACGTCGTATACAAAGCATCTAGCAGAAGTAATTTATTAAATTGCAATAATAAGAACCCAGCCAACAAGCATGAATGTCCACTAACAAACCAAGAAGGAATAAAATACAAAGTACCAAAGTGTGCTTGCCTTATGGCCTTACAACAATTCATTTAAATAAATAGTGTTTTACAAACTTCGGCTCGCAGGTCGGCCATAAATGATTTAAAGTAAGTAAACAAACAAGGCCTTCGAGGGCCGGCTCAGTAACTTGGGCTTTGGCCTGCTATTTATCGCTCGGCTCCGCAGCACCTGCAAGCACAAATCACCACAACGGTGGCAAACAAGAATAACGGTCAGCTAAAGCTGACAAAATTATAACGATTCCGCCCCCACACTCGTGGTAGCAAAGCTTTTTCCCTGCACTTCTTTGCATAGCAAGTAATAAAGTGAACAAGCACATCATCACAGGTGCAGGCTCACATGGACACACACCCCGTGCTCTCAGGGCACTAACTCAGTGAACCCAGTCATAACCGTGGTCTCACCACTATGCCTTAGACGGCAAAACTCGTGAGCATTTTTTGTGTTTCCGGTCTAAGCCTAAGACTCGCACGACTATGCCAATGGCCAGTCGCTTTTTCAGGTATCTGACACCAAACCACATAGCCTGGGTTCGTTTCCACTTGCCCGTAGCTCACACCACCTAGTCACTTTTAGACATACGTGCGGGCCAAGCTTCTCCCGGATCCAAAAATTCGATCACACAAGCACATAACCCAGTTATGTTCAAGGTTGGCTCCAAGGCCACCAGATGGCAGAAATGCATTTCCGCCCAGTTTTATGGGTACGCCTTGGGGTTAATCCCCAAGGATCCCTGCTGCAATCTACCCCGTAAGAACCCGAAAATAATCAAAGGCACAGAGTCTTCTCCGGCTACATATGCAATGCAACATCACCGATCCAGACCAACTGGTATGGGTAGGCTTCACGCACCATGCCTATGCCCATACTTCGATTCCAAACTATAAAAAAGGGGGACTTTACATATTTACCCCAAGGAACTCCGCAAACTCGCCGCATACTCGCGGGAGAGGGTTTTCACATGCAAAGGAAGAAGAGCTTCACATGCTAAAGATGAGAATTGTTACCCTAGCATTTCTCCTTGGCGCCATGGAAAACTACCCGGATGAAAAGCACTGCGATAATCTTGCCTCCGCAGATCTGGGCTTGGTTTGCGATTTGGCGCTCTGAATCTCCTCTGGCGGGCGGATCATCCACTTCCTCCAAAATCCTTGCTCTCCCTTCTCTATAGGTTTTAGAAAGAGATTGGGTAAGTGAAAGTGAAGGTTTAAACGCCTAATCCCGACCTTAACCCTAGCTTGGAGAAATCTGAGTCATTAGATCCAAAAATAAGGAAACAAACGGCTGCGATTTGGCCCAAAAATAAATTTCCTGGGCCGAACACGGCTTGGACAAGCCCATGTCCAAGGTCATGTAACTCATTCGCCGTCAAAACCATCGTAGCACAAAAAGAACACGGGAACTCGATACGCCCGTGTCAGCCTTGACATGCCCGTGTCACCCAGTATATGCTCGTGTAGCTGGGCGTGTTCGTCCAACGACACAGGTCCAAAATGTCAAGAGCACGACATGGCCATGTGACACGCCCGTGTCACATGCCGTGTGCTAGACACGCCCTTGGACACGCCCGTGTCCCAGGCCGTATAACTGCCTTAGCACAACTCGTCAAATGACCCGAGCAGTACACGGGTATTCGACATGCCCGTGTCAAATTTCACACGCCCGTGTCGGACCCTAACACGCCTTGGCTCATGCCGTGCGTCCTCACTCAATGATCGTTGAGTGAAAGGCTTTAAGTGACTGATACGCCCTGGGACACGCCCGTGTCCCAGGCTGTGTTCACACCCCGACGACTGTTGACTGCAATTTCATCGACCACGCGACCATCGCCGAACCCTTGCACGATACGCCTTGGGACACGCCCGTGTCCCAGGCCGTGTTACCTCTACTAAATCCCAGACTTGGCTCAAAATGCCAACCGTCACTCATTTGAATTTCGGGGCGTTACACCTTAGGCGGTTGGGCTTGGTCCTAGGTGTTCACCGAGGCTCCTTCCGTGCCAAGTGAACGGTTGGGCTTTGTCCTCGTGCTCATTTCCGAGTCTCCTTCCATATCACACCTTAGGCAAGTTCGGGCCTGGGATCTCGGTGCATATCTACCCGAGACACCCGCTGAGCCGTAGTATGCATGTGAGCTTTGCGGTTGTATTCTTAGCGTTGAGGCGTACGAAGGCCTTGGCCAGGTATTGTGGAGACCAGACTAGTAGTGGAGATGCCCACTCTTACTATCACCGTCTGGCCACGACAGATGACGGCTGATAGGTTAGCTACCTGCTCGAAAAGTGGGAACTTCAAGTCTGTGTCGGCATAGCGATTGCATGTGTGTGATCATGGGTGAGTTATTGCAATGCATACATGTCATTACACTTCATTGCATACACAAAGATCCTCATCGTATATGTTTGTATGGGCACTCCTATATGATGAGTTTCTTACTGCTGAACGATCCTCAACTTATATGCTTGTATGGGCATTCATATAAGTTGAGTTACTTACTGTTATAACATTATATTCTCATGCTGCTCTAGATGGTAGAATTGCTTGAATAAGTTGTTGCTCATTTATTACACTGCTTTATATACATAGTGATATACCACGTGCTTGTACCTATGTTTCTTATATATTGTACCCTATTCCTTTCTCTGCCCGATGCCGAGGAGTCGTCGGAGGAGCAGATGTGAAGCCACTTAATATTTATGACTAACGGTTTATACGTCTTACTTTTTAGGAGGAAACCCCGTAGGTGGAGCACCAGGTTATGCAGCCGGACAACAAGGCCAGGATGACCGTGCTGGAGGGGACGGTACCATCGCTACCGTCAGTTACAGATGTGAGTGTGAGAGGTTTTGTTGTAGCCCTTTTGGGCAACTATTTACGTATTTTGATATTAGAGGCTTGTTGTATCTTCTTAACATATGTATTTTATGGACTATATGCTTGGTGTGTATGTGACTTCTGTACTATTATATTTTGGTTGGGTTGGCAATGTGTGATATTTGTTGTGGCCGGCAGAATAGGCGTCTTGTGGTACAGGCTAGCCCGAGTGTTAGTGCTACCGCAAGGCGGCTGTTCTGGGCATAAGACCCCTCTCATGCTGTGTTTTGTATTGCGGGAGGGGGGTCTTACATCCTGTCTCGTAGAGATCGTGTGGCTACTTTATAGAGAAAATCTTGAAGGTGTTTTATGAAAGAGAGAAGATGAAGGTGAAGATGACGTTCTCTGAATCTATATTTGATAAAGGCAAGTGTACCTTATAGTTTATAATATAGGATATTTAGGTTTAATATAAAGGTCGTATTACCCAGGCAGATTGATTACTTCTACTGTGAGTAGTTATCATTATCTTACCAAATGGTTTTTGTGTTTTCTTAACTAAAAGAGCGATAAATTGTACGTTATAAAAAAGGTTAAAAATATGGACAAAGGAATTAGTACTCGATTTTTGAATCACTTCGGCATAAACTGATCAAAATGAAATAAAAAGCTAAATCTTAATAAAGTACATGACATCTTGACCGTGGGGGTTCACGAAGCTTGAACACGCTCCTCTCAGATAAGTGCCAAACTGAGTTAAGGAGATCCAAATGAACTCTCTTCCCATATTTGTATACCTAAAGCTCGCCTTAGTGGTGAACCCTGCTATTAGATTTCACTCTAATATGGGAGATATATGTCATTCTCTCTCGTGAGGTCCGTTTAACTCTATTTACTCTTGGGTGATTAATTCAAACTGAGCGTCTCGGCTAGCTAAGGTTGAAAACCTATGTGGAGACTTTATATCAATGATATAGTTCCACTAAATTTAAATCAAGAGTAAATCGAAGGCTAGTACTTTAAAAAGAGAAAGAAAGCTAAAATATCATTACTTGATCAACTCATCCTCAGATCATCACGATCGAGTACTAATGAGGATTTAGTTACTTCGGGGGGAAGGGTAAGAGAGGGATAGGTAATGGAATTCATGAAAAAACATAATAAGAGAGGAAGAGAAAGAGACACTTTTATTATTGAAACAGAAGGAGTTACAAGTTGAAATAAAAACTACAATTGCATGAAATAAAGACTATCTACGTAGTAATCCCACACTATTAAAAATATTTCACTTTTTTTACAAATGTGGCATAAGAATAACTTGAAATGAGAGAGAGAAAAAGCGCGAAAATAAGAACATAAAGATTAAGAAAAGCAAGTAGTAATGCCAAAAAACTCAACTAAACTCAACTAATCCTCTTATAAAACTGCTCTCAGCTATTCTAATATGGTTTGGAATAATTAGAGCTTGCTGGTATTTATAAGAATTTTTTTGGGAAGTGCACGCCCCCCTTACACTCCCGTTTTGGGGGGCGTGTAAGCATTGTTGACTTTGGCAGATGAAAATTCGGTTGGACATTGACTAGCATGGAAGTTGGGTGACACACCCTCAGTACAAACCCGTGAAGGGAGGGGTGTAAGCTGTGGCGTGACGACGGCTCGGTAAAGTCATCTTGCGGCGCCGAAAATGTTGACGTGGAGGGACACGCCCCCGGTACACGTCGTGTTGATGGTACACGGTCGTGACTTGGGGCGTATAAGCTAGATTTTTCTTGAAATTAGACCGAGGAGAATCTGCCTCGGGATTTGGCTACACGCTTAGCATACACGCCCGTGTAAATGGTATATAACTGTGACCTAGGGGAATATAAGGTGGATTTTTCTGGATACGGACTTCAGACGGTGGCTTCATTAGAATTGAGTTATACACCCAAGGTACATGCCTGTGTAGGGGGTACACGATCGTGACCTGGGTGCGTGTAAAGTGGAAAATGACCAAAAAGTGTCAAAATCCTGAAAAACAGAAAATAAACAATGTTATAAAATTTTTATAAAATAAACAATTTTTATGCTCAAAATGCATAAAATATATAATTTTAAATAATGAAATATATGGATTTATCCAAGTAATATGGGCTAAAATAAGTATCATCAAATTCACCCATACTTATTCTTTATTTGTCCTCAAGCAAAAATTTAAAAACTAGGCAATATAAAGTAATTAATCAAAATAGTTTTTTAGGTTACGCATGAGTACCCTGCCAAATTTTTAGTAGGAAGAAAATGAAAGATAAACCAGAAGATTTTACTTAAATCTTAAGTATCACTTTAGAATCTTTACTAACAAAAGTTAATCGTCCAAAATTCTAGCCAAAAGTCTTTAAACAAATCAATGCAATGTAATGAAGGAATAGTGAATTGAGTTGTTACTATACCCTAAGAGACAAAATATAATCATATTAATAAAAAATCAAGAATCTAAATTTGTACCTAATAACTTAACTAATCTAATCTTCTTCTCTACTTAACTAAAAATGAACCTACGAACATGAATCAAAAGGACTCTATTAGGACCGAGACATGGCTTAGGTATATGATTTGGAATGGTATTCAAAGATAAAACTGGTGGCTAACAATCACACTAAACCAAAGCATGAGTTTTATAGAAATTTCAATCATGAGGTAAAGTATAAGTAATTTTCCTTCTTTTATTTTTTTTATCTTTTTGATATAACATTTTTTTCAAACAAAAGGCCATAAATATTTTTTTCTTTTATAATTAGCAAAACACAACCTTTATAAAACACACGCTTCTTGATTAATTTTCTTTTGAGAAGACCATTTTTGAAGTTTTCTAGATATCTCATAACCCTATCATAATCATGAAATTTAAATAAAACTCAAAATATTAGTGTGATAAAATAGATAGGAAAATTGGCATTGGTGAGATGAAAAGTGGAAGTAGCGAGTAAAACATGGAAAAAGTCCCAAAAGAGGTTGACTAAGTATTTATTTAAAAGGTTATCATGAAGGCTCAAACAAATTCAAAAATGGCCTAAATCATTTTCCTGCTCCTAATATTCATTTAAAGCATAGGTTTTCAAAAATTTCGAATAGAATAAGTCCTAGATAACAAATAGAGACTAATGAAATTATCATGAATATAACGATAATAAGCGTCTAGGATAATTCACATCCACTACACTAATCCAAAGTTAACATTACAAAATTTTTAATCACCAAATGGAAAATAGTGGATGAAGAATTTTTAAGAAAGTAAAGAAAACAAAAGAAGGAAACAATAAAGAAGTGCAAGATTTAGAAAAAAATTTCAAATTGATAGGGTTAGGAACACATGGACAACAATTTACTTGTACAACCTAATTAATAAGAAAGGATTAGGAAAAATTAAAACTAGCTAAGTTTATATAAAGTATTTTGAGAATAATAAAACATAGAGCAAGGGTACTATTGATTTAACCACAATTAGTTTAAATTACAATTAAATAATTTTAGTTTGTTTTTTTTGTTTTAAATATATTTTGTTTTGAAATTTTGAAATATCAAAAGAAGGAAAACCAAAATCTAAATAACTTAATATATATAAATATAAAATATTTTTTAAGTGTTTAAAAAAACAAAGAGAAAATATTTTTGAGATTTTCAATTTTTTTGAGATTTTCTAAAATAAGGAAAGACTTAAATGAGGAAAGACTCCTCCATACTTAATATTAAACATTGTCCCCAATGTTTAAAACTAAGTATGACGAGGAAGAAAAAAAATTGGAAGGGGGAGATGGCATCCCTGCTAGCGAAGGAGGGGAAGACTACAACTGAAGTGTGATAAGTAAAGTTGGTTTTAAAGAAGATAGATTTGGTGTTATATAATCTTTTAGGTATATAAGTCTATCTATTTTTTTCTTACTTATATCCTGTGGATTAAGGCAAGAGTACCTATCGCATAGGAGTATAGTATTTTGTAGAAAATATCAAGGTCGTATTTTTCCTGGGATCGGTGTTAATTATTCTACTATTTAGAACGGACTATTATCTTATCGAACGAACGGAGTGGAGTTAATAACAAAAGATATTAAAATATATATACGTGATTTTATTAAGATAAGGACTCAGAAGGTAGTCCTTGATTTCAGAAGTACTTTGAGAGAATATTATTTCAACTATTAAAGAACAACTTTATTTCTTAATTACCTAACATAACGAGAGGGTCCCTTTAGTAGCATCACTGACTCGAAAGTACGACCGGGGAGGATTGCGTTTAAAATGGGTTAACGTAAATATAGTGTCTCTTCACCTTGTATATGATCAATTAATTGAAAACCCTAGTTAGGATAACTAGAAAGTAGAGTTGAAATAGTTGAAAATAATATCCAGCACAGAGCTCATCTTGACCAAGTGCTAAGGGTTCTTAGCCTCTTCTCGGGATGGGGGCGGTATTAAGTACAGAAAATAATATCTACCTATCTATCTTAATCCAGGACTAAAGCTTTTGCTTCGCCTTTCATTTCGGATAGGGTAGTAAAATATAAAATATTGAAAAGCTTTCGCACTATCTTAATCTAGGTCATAGGCTTTCGCCTTGCCCTTCATTCAGGATAGTATTAAAGAATAAGGTTTTGAAAATTATTTTGAAAGCAGTTTCACGCTATCTTAATCCAGGACATAAGCATAGCTTCGCCTTTCATTCGGGATAGTATGAGAAAATAAAGGAAAGAAAAACTGAAAATAAAGCAGTAAAGTACTCAGAATTGAATTTGAAATAGTCTTTTTTATAAAGTCCAAAAATTATTACAACTTTCTGAAAAGATGAAAAGAAAGCTAAAAAGTTACAACTTACAAAACTTTTGAATACATAAAAGCTTCTACCAGTTCCTTGTTAGAGAGCTAGGGAGTCCTAACATTTCTTAAGGAAGCAGTTGGTGTTTGAATAATTCTACTCAGCCCTGCCCCCCTATTTATAGAAAAAAATTTTAAGTGACACGCCCCCTAATACGGGCGTGTTGGGGAGGGCGTGACTGCCAACGTGTCGGGACATGTGTCGAGATGGGCTGAACTTCGGATAGAATTTGATCAGGTCACAGGCATGTCAGATAACGTCATGTGCGTGTCTAGCAGCTGATTCATCAGACGGTATGGGGCGTGGCGACAACGTGGAAGATTGCTGGCATTTTGGATAGAACTTCAATAAGGCACGGGCGTGTTTATTTTGTCACGTGCGTGTTCGGGACGTGTCCATCAATTTCCCGATTTTCCTGAGTAAAAGCAGAAAATAAAAAAAATAATTAAAAAGGGCTATCACGCCCTATGTCACGGGCGTGACTAGGGGCGTGACTTAAGAAGAAAAAAATACAAAAAATCAGAAAAACTTAGAAAATAAATATAAAACATAATATAACAAAAATCTTTAGTTTTATATATAAAAAATAAGGTTTTATTTATAAATATGTAAAATTAATACTATACAAAATTGTATATTTTTATACTCATCAAAGTGCTGTAAGAAATTGGAAATACAACAACAACAAAATAATAAGGATAACTATGGGGTGCCTCCCAAAAGAGGTTTTTTTAAGGTCGTGAGCTTGACCCACATGGCGGAAAAAGATTCTAAATTGGGGAGTGTGATGGCTTCGATTTTCCCTTCCACCAGATCGCTTGCGAGGAAGAGTTTTAAACGATGACCGTTGACTTTAAAGGAACCTTTTTTAGGTGGGAGATAAGAACGGTCCCATATGACCAAACCTCTTTGACTTCAAAGGGGCCGAACCATCGAGACTTTAATTTACTCGGAGATAGTCTGAGGTAGGAATTATATCAAAGGGCAAGATTATCGGGTGCAAATGTTTTCGAACTTTTGATTTTTTTAATGTGATAGAACTTAAAACATTCCTTATATAATTTATTACTCTCATAAGCGTTCACACACAATTCATCAAGTTCATTTAGTTGAAATTTCCTACTTTCAAAGGCTATGTTTGAATCAAGATTTAAAAATTTTAGAGCCCAAAAAGCACAGTGCGCTAACTCTACCAGTAGATGACTTGCTTTGTCGTTGACTAATCGATTAGGCGTACAACCGATGGTGGTATTGTGCACCGTACGATACGCTCATAGCGCATCGTCGAGTTTAACACACCAATATTTCTTAATTATTGACACAGTTTTTTCTAATATGCGCTTGATATCTCGATTCACTACCTTAACTTGGCCGCTTTTGGGAGGGGGGGGTGTAGGCGGTGGCGAGTTTGTGTGAGACACCATATTTAGATAAGATTTTTGTGAACTGATCATTGCAGAAGTGTGTACCCGTATTACTAACTATCGCGCGAGGCATGCTAATGCAAGAAAATAATTTTTTAACAAAGTTAACGGCGACTCTCACATCATGGGTGGGTAGAGCATGCGCTTCCGCGCACTTATATACATAGTCATCTTCCACTAAAATATAATGATTGTTGGAAGAAGGAGGTAAAGGGCCTAAAAAATCAAAACCCCATAAATCGAAGATCTTGCATTTCAAAAATAAATTTTAAGGCATCTCGTCACAACGAGAGATCTTACCCGATCGCTGACAGCTATCGCAGGAACTCGCAAAAGTGTGATCATATTTTAAGAGAGTGGGACAATAAAAGCCCACCTCAAGCGCCTTCTGCGCGGTCCTGTTGGTTTGATAATGGCCTCTGGTCAACCCCTCATGGCAGTATTGCAAGATTTGCACACCCACTTTGCTCGAGACGCATCTCCACACTACTTGATCTGCGTAAGAGAAAAAGATAAAATGGTCCTCCCAAAAGTAGTTTTTAAAATCAGAAAAGAATTTCTTCTTTTGTTGGGTTGAAAAATCATTCAGAAGGACCCATGCAACTAGATAATTGGCATAATCTGTGAACCTAGGGGTGGGAGAAGTCTTTATCTTATTAATAGCTAAGAGGCGCTCCTCAGGAATTCTATCATCAATGTTAAATTCTTCCAGCACTTTCGCGGATGGGTTTTCTAATCAAGGGAGATGGTCGGCCGCGAAATTTTCGGCCCCCTTCTTATCCCGGATCTCTAAGTCGAACTCCTGTAAGAGGAGGATCCATCGAATAAAGCGGGGCTTGGCATCGGTTTTTGATAATAGATATTCAAGGGTGGAGTGGTCGGTAAAAACAATGACTTTTGATATTGTTATATAGGATCTAAATTTGTCGGAAGCAAAAAATAACAGCTAGTAGTTCCTTTTCCATCGTAGTTTAATTGGCTTGTGCAATTGTAAGAATTCTGCTAGCATAGTTGATTGGGTGAAAATATTTGTTAACGCATTGTCCTAATATGGCTTCTATAACAATATCGCTCGTGTCACACCTAATTTCATTTGGAAGGGACCAATCAAGTGCCACTAAAATAGGAGAATGGGTAAGTTTTTCTTTAATTAAATTAAATGCCTTTACGCACTATAATAAATGAAAGAAGATTCCTTTTTTAAGAGGTGGGTTAGCGGTTTTGTTATTTTAGAAAAGTTTTGGATGAACAGTTCATAAAAAATTGTGTGGCCTAACAAACTCCTAACAGAATTTACGTTTGTTGGTTGGGGAAGTTTTTCGAAAATTTCAACTTTTGCCTTATCGACCTCCATCCCCTTGGAAGAAATTTTATGGTCGAGAACCAAAACCTCTTGGACCATGAAGTTGTATTTTTTCCAATTTAAAAGTACATTTTTTTATTCGCATCGCTAAAGGATTCAATCTAGATTTCTCAAGCAATTTTGAAATGAGCTTCCGAACACGGAAAAATCAGCCGTGGAGCCTTCCATAATATCTACTACAAACTCGCCAAAGATTGCCAACATAAAACTTTCGAATGTAGCAGGCGCATTACAGAGGACAAACGACATTCTTCGATATGCAAATGTGTCGAAGGAGCAAGTAAAAGTCCTTTTCTCCTAGTCTTCGGGGGAGATAGGGACTTGAAACAAACCCGAAAGGCCGTCCAAAAAATATTCGAATGGATGACCCGAAAGACGCTCTAAGATTTGATCAATGAATGGTAGCGAGAAGTGGTATTTTCGGGTGTCATCGTTTAACTTTCGGTAGTCGATGCACACCCGCCAACCCGTAACAGTACGGGTTAGAATCAGTTAGTTGTTTTGGTTTGCCACAACTGTTATATCGCCCTTCTTTGGGACAACTTATACGAGGCTCACAAATGTACTATTCAATATTGGGTAGATAATTCCTGCATTCAAAACTTTTATTAATTAAACCTTAACGACATCCCTCATGTTTGGGTTAAGCTGTAGTTGAGGCTGGATAGCTCTGTGGGAGTTATCCTCGAGAAAATTTTCTTCGCGCAAAAAGAGGGGTTTATTCCTCTAATATCTGAAATCTTACATGAAATTGCACAACAATGTTTGTTTAAAACTTCCAATAATTCAAAAGTCTCTGAATCTCTTAGGGTAGAAGAGATAATGACATGAAGTTTTAAATTTTGATCCAGAAGACATATTTCAGATGACCGGGGAGTTGTTTTAGTTCGAGGATTGGTGGTTCTTCGTAGGATGTTTTAATTTTTAAATCTTTCAAATCGAAGGGTTCGAAAGGCGAATTAGTCGGCATTTCTTCAAGACAAAATAAATTTGTCAAATCTAAATCGTCTATTGTTGAGGAAAGACACTAAGAAAGAGAAGAACATACTTCTCCAAACGAGGCTTCCAATTTAAAATAGGAATCATCGTTTGATAAAGAGTCCCGCATTGAGGGATTAATATGAAGAGTAACTTCATCGTATCCAACCCGAAGGAGGATTCGACCATTACTTACGTTAATTAATGCAAGAGAAGTGGCGAGGAAGGGGCTACCAAGTATAATTAATACCTCGATGTCCTTCTCGATGTCAAGGATGATGAAGTTTACCAGGAATAAACTTTTCAACCATGACCAGAATGTCCTTCACTACACCCAATCAGATATTTTATTGAATGATCCGCTAGTTGGATGCTCATTTACGTCTTGCTTGGATCACCCAGTTCAAGTTTTTTGAATAGATAGAAGGGCATAAAATTGATGATGGTACCCAGGTTTGCTAGGGCGTGCTTTATTAACAGATTGCCAAAGAGGCACGGGATGGAGAACTATCCTGGGTCATTTAGTTTTGGTGGAAATTTGTTAAGGAGAACCGTCGAGCATTCCGCGTTGAGGGAAACACGCAAAATATCCTTGAGTTACTTTTTGTTAGAAAGCATATTTTTAAGTTACTTTGCGTATTTCGGCATTTGTGAAAGTGCCTCGCAGAAGGGGACAGTGATTTTAATTTGTCTTATTATTTGTAAAAAACATTTATACTACTCGTCTTCTCGCACGTTCTAAATTTTTTAAGGGTAAGGTATAGGTGAGCTAGAAATGTACGTCATACCTAAAATATTTGGCGATTTTTAAATTGAAGAACGTGTAGGGGTCGGAGTCAAATATGTACATTAGGCTCAACCTGTTTTGGGAGGTTACCTCCATTCTGCTGTATCGGGTTATGGCATTAACATTTTATCTTGGGTTCGGCTCTGTGTTTCTTAGGCAGAGTCCCTTATTGTCGCCCGAAAAACATCTTTGCTAGTATGCCCACTTGATTTTCCATTCATTTAATTGACCCGGTGTTGTTCCTGATACTAGATTCATTCATAGCAACATACTTGGGGATGACCTCTTCAAGGGCAGAGGGCTTCGACGATTGCGATGGAAAACTAGGTGTATTTAAATTAAGGGGGGGAGATAGATTAAAAGAAGGATTTATATTTTAAGGGCGTTGAGCATTCCCTTGATTGCACCATGAGAAATTTTGGTGGTTCATAAAACTATCATTGTAGGTGTTGTTATACGAAGCGTTATTCATGTTATAGGAAGGCCGAGGCATGTTTCCCATGAAGTCAACATGCTCTTCAAAATTAATGTTATTATTATTATTTGCCCAAGGAGGAGTGGCGGAGGAAGCAGTCATCTCCGCAGTATGCTTAGTTAGGCACTCAACTTGGAGGGATAGATTTGATATCGCGTCAATATCAAAAGTTCCAAATGTCTAGACCGGTCGCAAATCTCGAAAAAATTTGAAAGGTGGAAATTTGGATCCTCGTCCAGGAGACCATCTGTAACATCCCATGTTACTTCTAGGCCCCTTAACTTAGATTGGGTTAGGCATAGGGTGGGTGTTAGGTAAATTAGCTAGGCTTGACCCTAGGTAGTGGGTTGTGGCCATGCGAGGCCCACTATAGGACCAAGTCAAGCTAGGTCAAACTAGCCTAAATAGGGACCCTAGCCACACCATGACCCCACCACATTGCCCTAACCCTAAAAATAATCTAAGTGGACCCTAGGGCATGTCACTAGGTCAACACTTTGACCCTAGTTGACCCAAGTCAACCTTGGGCCTAAAGTGGTCAAACCCGCACTCATAGGCAAAATTAGCCTTAAGTAGGGCACCCCCTTGAACCAACCCAAGATGGGTGGTGCCATTAGGCTTATGACAGACAAGTGGGGTCAACCCACTCACCATGTTGACCAAGTCAACCCAAAAAGTCAACAAAGTCAACAAATGGACCTTAAAAGGAAAAATAATGGCTAAGACATTTCCCTTGGGCCAAGTACACCAAATAATACCCATTAGCAGCCCAAAGAGTCAAAGACCAGCCCAACCCCTCTGGTTGAGGAGAGAGAGTGCATGCAAGGTGGCATTTTGGAGAATTCACCAAATGAAGGAGATAGAAAGTGAGTTTATGGGAAGGAGGCCACTTATCCTTGGCTTTTTCTGCCCAAGGGCTTGCTGGCCGACTGCCTAGAGAATTTCAGAAGGATTTGGAGCAGGGCTGGCCACATGGCACCATGGGCGGAGCATACAAGGTTGAGCCCGAGCTCACCTTGGAGTTATCTCCATATATAAGCCACCTCAGTTCAAACCAGCCCCACCATTAGCTTCAGAAGGAGGAATCGACTGGAATTTGATAGCTTGAGCAAGGAAATTGGTGGAGAAATAAGATTTCGGACAGGAGATCGCCGGAGCAGCTCTACCATGGCAAACCTCCGCCAAACTCACCGCTAGCCACCAACTTAGGTTTGTTACACCGCCCTCTACCTGTACTGGAAGTCTAGATCAAATAGGGGAGATATCAGGCTCAATTGAGCCTGATGCCATGAGAGGAAATGAGAAATTTCCGAGCTTTTTCTTCTTGCTCGGGATCGCCGGAGAGGCCAATTGCGGCGGCCTCACCGCCAGGAAACGCTAGCCCCCACCTCAATGGAGGTGGTGGCGACAATCGCTGGCGATGACGGTGGCTCAGCTGGCTGGAAATAGCTAGCAAAGGTGGCCCAGGGCGGCTCAATCTCAGCCGTCCAGTGATTGGGGATGATGACCAGATGTCGTCCTTGGTTACTTTAAGATTCGTGCAAATTTAAAATATATGTTATGAAATGAAATAAATGAATAGTGACTTTTTGTCACACTTTATACAGAGTTTTATTTGTTAAACATAGGCCCCTTAGAGGCATATCCAGAGCCTGGACCCTAAATTAAATTTGTAGGCCTTGCTCTTAACTTTTATTTTCCACCCTGAACATAAGATTTGGAGCAGTAGAGCCCCCTGTAGTGCTATTTTTCTAGGGCTTGTCCTAGGCTAGGGCAAAAACTAAAACTTAAGCCCATTCCAAACCAGATGTCCACATGGTCCAAAATTTTGGTCATGTGCATGTCTAGGTCATATCTAGCCCCTGCCAAAAATTGGGAATTTTTGGGAAAACTGTTTATATAGTATTTGTCATAATATCAAAAACTAAATAAATGAAATAATTAAATAAGCACCCAAATGACCCCAAATTTTGGTGGCAGGTCCTTAAGAACATCATTGGTGCCTGAGAAAAATTTCAGCACATTTGGATCATTGCATGTAGGGTTAATCCACTTGCATGTGTTGGCTAAATATGACTTTAGGGTGCAAATAGCAATAAATGAAATGATGTACATTCAGCTTATTTGAGGCATGCGAAAATCATGGAATGGATTCCAGAGATTCATTAGGGTAAAGTTCACCCCTCAAATTAATTATGGGATTTTTGAGATCAAAAATCCCATTATTTGGATTTTTTAAAAATATAGCTTTTTTGGAAAATAAATTGGAAAAATATGCTTTGATCAAGTATAAATCCCCAAATTTTATCAAGATAAAAATGGAGGTTATAATTGACTTATGAAAATTTTATCCTTCTGTTTGAGAACCTTTGGACTAAAATACATTGAAATTACCATTTTACCCTTATGGCAATTATTCTTGAATTGATGGAAATACATACGAGAAATTTTTGGAATTATTTCTAGCATTGTATATTTGTATGATTATCCTTGTGTATTTATCTCAATTTTTTTGGATGTACTGATAATTTTTAAATTAGCATAATGACATTTTGGTAAATACATAAGAATGGAATTTGATAGGCCATTACACTATAAAGGTTAATGAAACTCTGCCATTAGTCTTAGATTAATGATATATATGCTCTGTAATTTTCTTGGAATTTTGGCTTATGTATTCCATATACTTCATTTGGAAAATTGTAATTATGTAGATATTGTATTAATTAAGGAATAAATATAAATAATGAAAGGGAAATTATGAAACTCTGTAGACAACAATATTTTATCAATATACAACCTAGGAAAAAATCCCTTAGGTCAGTGGATTATAAATTGTACTACTTCATGTGTAAAGTGACCTAGGGAATTAAATTAAATGATTTAATTAGAAGTCTTAGTGACCTAGGAAACTTATTAAAATCAACATGCTCATTTCATTAGTCCATACAACCCTAGGATAAATAATGAAGGGTTGGTGGCCCAAGAATTGGAAGTTCGACTTCGGGGTGGTATTAGGTCATGGGTTGAAAATAATAAAAGTATGATTATACTATAAGGCCCACCGGGGGATAGATCGACAATTGAGCTGGAGATTACAATTGAAAGTATAACCCTAGTGGGTAGTGTTGTCTTAGTGATGAGAGTAAGTGCAAGTCATCGGGTAACAATTGGAGTGGAGGTCGGCGAAAGATCGTCGCCCTCCCCGATAATAACTTAAGTCATTAGGATCGCCCAAGAGTAATAAGGAGAGTTGAGTGTGGATCATGGGTAGACATCATCTAAAAGTAAATATCCTTGCGAAAGGGAACTTTGGATTTAAATTCCATCTTGGTTCCTAGTGCCTTCGAGACCCCTTCATTGGGCATACCTTGGGCAGTCCTGGGATTAACCCTAAACTACTAAGTTTAATAATCGGTAGACAAGAGTTATATACTAGGCTAAGTGAAATGGTACACAAGCTCACCCGTGATGGGGTGGAGGGACTTGGAGTCTGTTGACAACTTGATCACACGTGCAGAGTTGGAGGGAACTGATATATGTTCTCACCCGTGATGGGTTAGAGGGAATCGGGACAGGTTGGTCCTACGAGCTGGAGGCTCGAGATGAAATACTTGCATGTGCATAAATTAGTGGCGGGTCATGCGGTACTGGGCCAGTCATCACACCGATGGCAGTATGGTGACCCGGGTAAGGTGTACGGGTGGAAGGGCAAGTATGTTGTTTATTACTACAGTCAGGCAGACAATCCCCGAAGACGTATACCCTACCTAAAAGTCTAGCAGGTAGCTAACAATTAGTACGCAGCGACTCGATCTAGAGTGCACCTAGGACGTGTACAGAGGCGTACAAGAGAGGTCTATGAAAGTGAGGGTAAGATCTATCTCAACTCTAGAAGGGGGGGGTGAATAGAGTATTTTAAAATAATTTTTCACAGTTGAAATAAACAGCACATATAAAATTCAATTTATGATATAGTGTAGAGTGCTAGTAAGAAGTTAAAAATCAAGAAGTAAAGAGCACAGCACACAGCAAACAAATCACACAAACAAACCAGAAGACACAAGGAAATATAGTGGTTCCCCAAAAACCTGGGTACATCCACTCTTCTACCACCCTTGGTAGGAATCCACTCAGGATGAGTTGATCAGGTGTCCTGACACCAATGAACTTTTGTTAAGGTGCTCAAAAACCAAAACTGGATTTTTTGATAAGGTGTCTTGCCACCACTGAGTTTTGACAAGGCTCTCAGAACCAGATAAAACTTTTGAAGGGAGTTCAAGAACCCTTTACGGGAGGAAAAAGAAAAAGATAAAGAGGTGAGGTTGTCTTCTCTGTTCTCAAATCAAATGAGAGAAGACTAGTGGATCTTTCGTTGTCAAGGCTCCCCCTGAGATGTTGAATGAATCAGGAATGGAAGCTTTGCTCTAGGGTGATAGGTCTTCAGATCTTTAGATCTCCAGCAAAGAATTTTTTCAGCAAAGAGGCTGAAAGATGAGGTGTCTGGAGTTCTTTTAGATGAGGCTTTGATCACTTTTCTATAAGCAAGAGAATGGTTATCTTTCACAGCTTAATTCTTCTTGTTCTTCTGTAACAGTGTGTGTCTCTTGATTCTATCGTGTATTGACTCTTGATTGATTCTCTTGGAGAGTAGTAGTTGAGAAGACGATCTTAATCTCTGAATATAATTCTTCCAAGATAGCCGTTATCAGACATTAAATGCCTTCCATAAATGATTTGTCTTCTATAGGAAAGTCCAATGAAACATTCCTGAATAATTCCTTGAAACTTGTTCCAGAATAAATGAAAACGGCTGGCAAATCTTCTTGAAATTAAATGCTGAGAAAAACATTCCAAAGACCGGCAGCATTTGAATCCTTAAGAACGTCGATCTCTCAAAATAAACGTCGATCTAAGCTCCACGATCGTCGACCTGAGCTCAGAGAAGGAAAAGATCATTCTGACAGAAAACGTCGATCTGAGCTCGAAGATCATCGACCTGAGCTCAGAGATATTGAAGATAAGCAGAAGACAGAAAACTTCGATCTGAGATCGACTATCTAAGTTCTTGGTCTGGCAAAAATAGTCGATCTGATTAAGACAGAGATCGTCGACCTAGACTTCAACAGAAAACGTCGTCCTGAAGCAAACAGAGATCGTCGACCAAAGCTCGACGATCGTCGGACTGAAGCTCGACAATAGTCGACCGAAACCAGCAACAAGCAGAAGGCTGAGGACATAAGTAGTCGACCTAAGCTCGACGATCGTCGACCTGAGCTCGACGATAGTCGACCGTCGTTCAATTATTTTTATCTCTTTACTTAGCTTGAAATCCTGAGCTTGAATGGTCCTTGGGGGCAGCTTCAAACCTAAGTTCTAAGCCCTAGACTCATTCTAATGTTCACCTTTACACTATACAACTAGGTCAACCTGGTTTCCTAAGATAAACATAGTGATCCTTGCCCAAATTAGTAATAGGGTGTTCCAACAGTCTAGGCCTGGTAGTGTGTATACCCGCCTAGAAAGCGGAGAAGCTTGATCCGCTACTGCCATAGCTACAATGGTGGTACCCGAGAGTGATGCTAGCTATCAAAATATGGGAACTCAAGGTCTGGGATCTCAGAGTCGCGTGCATGTGTTGCACTTGAATGTTGCATAACAATAGCATAATCATTCATAAGTTTCATAGATCCTTATCATATAAATTTGTATGGGATCTTTTATTTGATAAGTTACGATTCCTGGAAACCTTAACTTATAAATTTGTATGGGCATTTTATAAGTTAAGGTACGCTCTTTGATGATAGTATAGTGGTAGTGTAGCCTTACCTTCTGCTTTACTTTCAATTCTTTTACATACTGTACTGCACTTTACATCTTTATACCTCGTGCTTAGAACTGATAGATGTAGAATTATATTATACACTTGCTAGTTAGCTTCTGTCACCTGCTTCCATTTTTGCTACCCCTTGTTATCCTCCACTTCATCCTCCAGCTCGGTTCCTAGGAGTTGAGGGGCGAGGTGCGGAGGAAACGACTTAGTATTTTTGACTAATGGTCGGTGACCATATAATCTTAGGAGCTCGAGGAGATGGAGTACCAGCACGACGAGATGGCAGGACTTGAGGAGCAGATGCCGATACCACCTACTACCACTACTAGAGCACGTCCTCAGGTGGGATGAGTTTGGATGATTATATTTTGTTGTTTTGATTTGAGAGAGAGAGAGAGAGAGTTATTTGATTTGATGTACTGGGCATAAGCCCTTATTACTCTTTCATTTTTCACTCATTTTGGACTATTCATTTGTGTACTTTTCAATTGCAATATATGTGATTAGTACTGTAACTGTGGACTATGCTGTGTATACTCTGTTTGATACCTCTGTTTCTCAATTTGCCAAACAGGTTTATGATCGTGCTAGCCGGCAAAAAATCGGCGACTTGCGGTGTCGACTAACCCGTGTGTTAGTGTCACCGTAAGGCGGCAGTTCTTGGCATAAGATCCGGGTTAACTCCTCGGAAGGGGGAGATGGATCTTACAAACTGGTATCAATTAAACAAACGATCATATGAGAAAGAAGTCCACAACACTGGAACACCCCGCTCGAGAATTAGTTTGCGAATAAACTATGCAGCGGAAGCAATGGTGTGCCCATGTGCAAAGTCACATAAAACAGTCTATTAAACAATGAGTTAGGCCAATTTTTTACGTTTACCTTACCTTTATTCAGCCTTCGCAGGATGTGGTTCCTCCCCCTCTGGATGCCATTCCTTTCATGCAGACAGAGATGGGGCAAAATTCGACGGCTATGTTGGAAACCTTCAGAGCTCTACAGGCCCCGGCCCTACAGCTAAATCCGGGATAAAATTGGTTGAGTGCCTTTAAGAGTCTATCCCCGCCAGTATACCGAGGGACAGAGGATGCGGTGAAGATAGAGGAATGGATAGAGACTATTCAGGAGCTGTTTGCTTGCATTAGCTGCCCAATCAGCTAGGCAGTCCCCCTTACTTCTTCCGCATTGGATGCACATGCGAAGTTGAGTGATTGGCTTTCAAGGCTATATTCTTTTCTTTGGCAGTGTCTTTATCGTCTTCTTCTTCAGCTTTTCTGGTGTTTAGCAGAAGCTCATAGAACATAAGCTTTCCAAACAGAATCTGGGGATCAATTTCTGCCAGCTTGCAAAACTCTCTAATGGCGTAGATCTTGGGGTCTCATTCCTTAGTAAGGGATCTAAGGAATTTGTCATTTAGTTCACCATCGGTGAACACTATGCCATAACCCTTCCGGGCATTGACGATCTTCAGGAAGTTCTCGAATGTCACTCCGATTTCTTCCTTGGGACCTTGCCTGAAGGCCTCATACTTTTGGTTCAGAAGGGAACTTCGATCATCCCTTACTCCATCTATGCCTTCCATCAGGATGATCAGGCAGTGCTAGATGTCCTTGGCAGTCCTGCAGTTGCTTAAATTCTGCATCATGGAATCATCGATGGCGCTTACAAGAATGTTCTGAGCTTTCTTGTCTAGTCCGACAAGCACCATCTCATCCTTATCCATTTCGAAGAGCTTCTTTGGCACCATCTTGGAAGGATCAATGGTGGAGGCCTTAGTGGGGATATAAGAGCCCTCCTCCACTACCATGAAGAGTTGAGGGTCGACTGCTTCCATGTAGAACCTGATCCTTTCCTTCCAGATGGGAAAGTTCAGCTTGGTGCACACTTGGATCTTTCCTGAATACTAGAGTCCGTCCATTCCCGAGATCTTCTTTCCTCTTGACACTAGACACAGGATCTTACTCAAGGTGTAAACCTTATTGACGAGTAACCTCGCTTTGATACCACTTGAAAGTATCTAGAGTCGACTAAATCCACCTATGGGGGGGAGAATATGTGTCGTGCGATCTTTTGCGGAATTAAATTAACCTGCAGAAATTAACAAACACAGCAAAAAAACACACAAAAAGTTATAGTGGTTCCCCGATTTGGGTACGTCCACTTTCCCCTTCGACCTATCTCCCACAAAGGGACGACTCAGTCACTTCTCCAAACGGATTGAAATCCAATCCTCACACTATGGAAGGAACCCTTCCAACAAAGGAGTCACCACTCAACCACCACGGGCTGCATCCAACCCTTACAACTTGGAATAAAAATTCCTTTACAACAAAACTAAAATAGAATGTATAAGAAAATACAAACAACGCTTATGGAGAATCCGATGTCCTTCTTCGTTCGTTGAAGCTTTCTTTAAAGTAACGAAGAGTCCACAACCGGATTTCTCTCTTGGAGAGGATCTTGACAAGATCGGCGGCGGCAAGTGAATGAGGCGGCGATACTTTGTAGATCCAAACTTCTTGACAAAGCAAGCAAGATCTACGAACAATCTCAATCGGATCAGTCATCTTCACCGATTCGGAATTGAGAACTAGTCTCGTTCAATGAATCGAGAGACAAGAGATCTCAAGAGAGATGCGTGAGATGCACTGCTAGCCTCAGTGCTGTCGCCGAAAGATCAAAGATGACAAGCGATTATCGGCGACGACGAACTTCGAGCGGCGATAAGAGATCTGCGTTTTCCGCGATTGGCTAGGGCACGACATCGGCTGCTTTTGATTTCCCGTGAATAGTTATTGTATAAGTTCAAAATACACGAGTATTTATACCTGAGGCTTACCTTAAAGTCCGTTGTGGGACCCACAAGGAGAAACCCTAGCCCCGGCCGAAACAGTGCACGGCCTCTTGGTTCGGTCTAGCGAACGGAGGAAAAATGCCTAAGGAAAAATCGGCGGGAATCGTTGGTGATTCTCGTCAAAGTCGGCGGGAATCATTCACGATTCCAGTCAATTCTGCCTTAGCAGAATCCCTGTCTTGAAAACAGTCAGCCAAAAGAAATCGGCGGGATAGGCTAGCTGATACTCGATGAATCGGCGGGAATGCAGACAGATTCTCGTCGAAGTCGGCGGGAATCACTTGCGATTCCCGTCGATTATGCCTTGGCACAATTCCTGTTAGATAACTGTCAGCCGGAAGGACTTCTGTGGGAATGCAGACTGATTCTCATCGAATCGGCAGGAATCACTAACGATTCCCATCGAAGTCGGCGAGAATCACTTTGTGATTCCCGACAATTTTGACTTAGAAGAATTTCTCTTCATTCCTTTGAAGACTTAGTCTTTGACCCATCTTTGCTCCTCTTCTGCTCTTGATCTACATCGACCCTATACTTGAAAATAAGTACACTCCAACAGAGAGAGCACACGTGAGTCAACACACTGATCTACTCAACGAGGGATTACGTTGCGCGTACCCATGTATATTGATCCACTGCACCAAACATTGGTGTGTACTTAGCATGGAATAGCTACAAGCACAACTTGATAGAAGATCATCAAATACATTGTCAATTCAACTTAGCTTGTTAATGGGCTTCTTCAAATCAGGTACATTGTGGATACAATACCCAATAGGTCGTAATAAATTGGTCAGCTAAAGTTGACTGTTTCATTGTTTTCCACCTTTATGGAGGAATGTCCATGGGCATGTGCTGGAGAGTTCAGCGGGAAATAACAGGTTGCATCCCTTTGATGCAATTCCGGCCCTCGAAGGCCAAGCGAAGAAGTTTTTATAGTTTGCATGTGTGGCTGGCCTACGTGCCGATGTTGTAAACTACTTTTGTGAAGAATAATTGTAAGGCCGAAAGGTTGCACCTTTTTGGTGTATTCTATATGACATTCATATGTGGTATATTAGTGTACATTCATGTTACTTGAGTTCTAATAATCTATAAAGCTTCCGCTAGAAAGCCCCTAGTTAGAATACGGTTGGTAGTTTTTGATTTCATATGTAACTCCGCTGACTATTTGGGGAATATGGTACGGGGCCTTGCCGGACCTTCTGCTATATTCTACGTTGACGGATGGAGGTGTGACATAGTTGTTAACCCTAGAATGTGCAACATGTTCAACAAGGACCCAAGTCATCCTCATTTATTGGCAGACTCGATTCTCCAGTCCACTTAGGTCGATAAGTCTCAACATCAGCAAGATCCAGGGCTCTCTGGCAGCAGACTCAGTTTCCAGTCCGGCAAGTTGCCCAGTCGAGATTCTAATAACAGCCTCCTTCATCAGTAGAATCAACTCACCAGTCTTCCCAGGTCATCCATCCTCAGGTGATCAGCATCCAAGATTGTCCACCAACTCTCTTCATGCGGACTCAAGAATCAGCTCGCACAGGTCGCGACCCTTCAGCCAGGATCGTACCCTGCAGCCAGACAGGAGCTCATGATCGCGAGCCCAGTCTGCCACTCTTGTGCAGACTGGCTTGTCTTTTCATTTTTGTTTCCCGTCACCGCTTTCTGGTTCTCCTGTACCCCGGGCAGCCAGTTATTTTAGCACTGCCCATTTGGGCAGGCCCCCGAACGAATAAATTGGGGGAAGCGGTGCACCCAAAGCATGCTGACTTGATCCTAGGAGCCTACTTGTTAAAGGCTACTGACTCAAATCTCAGGAATTGAGGTCTCCAGATTCCTCTTTTTTCAGCTCTCTTCTACTACTTGTAATCAAGGATTTGCAATCAAAGGAAAGCCCGTCGCAAGAGAGGAATTTAGGCCGCGATGGGCGAAGTCTGGTGTTGCCGTGGCTCACAGCTCTGTTTCTTTCTCGAATCCGCTAGTAGATAGCTATTTACAGTCGCCTGTTTTCCTTTCCTCTCCCCCATATAAAACCCATTTGCTGGTGGTGTCCGTTTCTGCGCATCAACAGTTAACACACGACCTTCAGATCTCAAGCAGTTTTTCGAAATAAGTGAACCAGCATGTCAGACCGCCGAGCTCGCCGTTCAAACTGCTCCAGTTCGTCTGAGGAATCACTATGGGATGCAATTGAACAGTCTCGTTGGGATGTTGAGCGATCTTGCAGGGATTACAATCATCGTTTGGATACAATCAGTCAGGAGATAAGCGCGCAGATCCCACAGACACTCCAGTCTGCCAGACCCCAGCTCTCCAAACTCTGCTTCGACAATCTCTGACAGTCATGCCTTCTCCTTAAGCTCTCCCTCCAGCTCGGACTGTAGCTCCTCTGCGGCCATAAAAAGATCAGTTTGCCTCTCTGATGGATTCCTTCAAAGAAACGTCCTGGGGCAGTCCTGCCCACCTTCTTGACTTCACAGACCGCTTTTCCACGTAGCCCGCAGATGCTCTTGCTCCTGTCCGCCCCACCTACCCTGCTGATTATGAAGCGCCCTCTCCTTTCGTGGATAGAATCCGATGGGAGTCATCTCCAAGTTCTAGAGAATCTTGTCTGTATCTATATACAGGGGAGAGAGATCCAATGGCCCATCTATAGACCTTTGAAGGGGTCGTAGCCTTGAGATGCCTCTCTGACACAATCAAGTGCAAACTCTTGGTTACCACTCTCGATGGACAGGCGAGAGAGTGGTTCTATGACCTGCCGTCAAGCTCAATTTCTTCTTTTTGCCGAGTTCCGCAGTGAGCTCCTGCTGAGGTTTGCTACCTCTAAGAAGAGAAAGGATGGTCCAACAGCGCTTTTTGATATCAAGCAAAGAGACAACGAGTTAGCTTCCTGATTCGTTGATTGCTTCCAGAAAGATATCCTAGGAGTGCAGAGTGTGAAACCAGATTATTACAAAGTCGCTTTGATCCACGGCCTCTAGGAAGGTCCTCTAAAGTTCAAGGCAATAACTAAAGCACCAGCAACTTATCAAGAGTTGATTGCTCTCCTCAACCGGTTCATTGAAGGCGAGAACACCAACCCGTCGTACATTTCATCCCTGACAGCTAAGGCTTAAGGAAGGGATGCTTCTAGTTCTTTAGCTGATCATCGTCACGCCAAGCCTCCTCGCACAAACTATCAGCCTCCTGCTCAAAGGGGCTGTCATTTCTGTCAAAAGAAACCATTCATTGGCCATAAATAGTTTTGTGATCTGAGACTGTCGTTGGCCACCGCTCCCACCTTACAAGCACAAGTTCTTCTAGTTCTTCAGGATGCTCTTCCTGCTCAAAGGAAACATTACAGTGAATTCATGTAGGAGTTTGCAGATCTAGGCCTTAGCTTTTATGAGGTCATTCAAATTCTACAAAGGAAGTCTGATGAGATTAAGCAAGGACCTCCAAGAGAGATGAAACCATGGAACTCCGATCTGTTCTTCGAGTTCCACAAGGAGAAGGGACATTCGACCGAGAATTGCAGAGCCCTTCACAAGCTAGTCGAAAAGTTGATTGTTGAAGGCAAAATAAAAGATCTGGTCAAGAAAGATGATTCGTCAAAGCCGTCTACCTCCAAAGGCAAGGAGGTGGCTGAAGCCCGCTGGGAATGCGAATAGATCGAGGATGTTTGCCATTTGGGGCCTATGAACGTTAAGAGTGAATGCATCGAAGCAGATGATAAAGGAGCCTTGGGGCGGCTCTTTTGCATTCATGGTGGAGCAGGGACCGAATCCACTCGCAAATCTTCAATCACAAGGGTCTCTCGGGCAGAGGTCGCCTCTGCCTCTTCTTCTGCTCCATCAAGGGGAAATGACACCTTTGGTCATGAAGACCTTCCCCCAACTGCAATTCCATTCAATGATGTTGTTTTTATCAAAGCTGTCATCAAGGACTACATCGTGGACAAGATTCTGATTGATACATGCAGTTCTATTAACCTCCTTTTCAAGTCAACCTTTGAGGCCCTGAAGACCGAAAAGCCTCCTCTTTCCACTAAAGGGACACTCTATGGCTTCTCTGGAGAAAGGAAGGAGGTCGAAGGAAGTGTCACACTTTTAGTAGACTTGTAGGAGTAAAAAAGTTGATCCAGTTCATAGTAGTCGATGCTCCAAGAAGCTACTATGCAATCTTTGGGAGGCCTCTGCTAAACAAGTATCAAGCTGTGATCTTAACCTACCACCTTGCTATAAAGTTCAATATTGATGGTTAGCAATATAGGGTCAGGAGAGACCCAAAGAAATCACGGGAATGTTATGTTCGCACAGTCAACATGACTGAAATCAATCCTCCCGCTTTACATGCTACAGCTTCAGAAGTTTCTCCCAGTTTAAAAGCAGCTGATGACAGAGAAGGAGCTCACATAGAACTTGCCCAAGTGACTCAAGGAGTCCCCATTGCTGAAGGGGAGGATAGGAAGCTCTCCATCAACTCGGAGCTACCAAAAGATCAGAAGGCCGAGTTGATCTCATGTCTACTAGAGAACCTGGATGTCTTCTCTTGGTAAGTAGATGATATGTCAGGAGTTGATCCAGATGTCGCCTGCCACCATCTCAATATCGATCGAAATGTCAAGCCAGTGTAATAGAAGAAAAGATGTGTGGCAACCTGTTTGGTATTGTATCAACAATTACCTGGATTTGAAGAAGACTCCAGTCAAGCTAAGATGGATTCACAATGTATTTGACGATCTTCTATAAAGTTTTTCTTGAAGCTATTCTATGCTAAGTACACACCAATGTCAGGGTGCAGTGGGTCAATATACATTGGTCTGCGTAACGTAATCCATCGTTGAGCAGATCAGTGTGTTGACTCACGTGTGCTCTCTCTATTGGAGTGTACTTATTTTAAGTACAGGGTGGAGGCAGATCAAGACCAGAAGAAGGAGCAAAGATGGGTCAAATACCAAGTTCATAGGAAGGAAGACAAAAATCGTCTAAGTCAAAATCGACGGGAATCACTAAGTGATTCTCGCCGATTCGACGGGAATCATTAGTGATTCTCGTCGAATCGTCGAGAATCAGTCAGTGATTCCCGCCGACTTCATCTGGCTGACTGTCCTCCTACAAGAATTCTGCTAAAGCAGAATCGACGGGAATCACCAAGTGATTCTCGCCGATTCAACGAGAATCACCTTGCATTCCCGTCGATTCCCTCTAGATGACAAGATTTCCAACTGGAATTCTGCCAAGGCAAATTTGACGGGAATCGTGAGTGATTCCCGCCGACTTCGACGGGAATCACTAGCGATTCTCGCTGATTTTGCCTAAGGCAAAATTCCCGTTCATTGGACTGAACCAAGTTCGCTATGTGCCGTTTTGACCAGGACTAGGGCTTCTCCTTGTGGGACCCACAACGGTCATTTAGGGTTTGCTTCCAGTATATATACTTGCGTATTTGAACTTACCGAGGGATCGAACAACGCAAAATAAAACCGAGGCCGAGCATGCCCTAGCCGTCGCCGCTTGCAAGCTAGTCGCTGCCGCTGATCTCAAAGATTCTTTGATCTTCCGACGATAGTACCGAGGCAAGCCTAGCATCTCACGCTTCTCTCTTGAGATCTCTTGTCTCTCGATTTGTTGAATGAGGATAGTTCTTAATTCCGAATCGATTGAAATGACTGATTCGACTGAGATAGTTGGTAGACCTTGCTTGCTTCGTTAAGAAGTTTTGATCTACAAAGCATCGCTGCCGCATTAACTTGTCGCCGCCGATCTTGTCAAGATCCTCTCCAAGAGAGAACACCGGTCGTGGATTCTTCGTCTCTTTCAAGAAAGCTTCAACGAACGAAGATGGACATCGGGATCTCTAAATGTTTGTTTGTATTTTCTTTACATTCAAGTTTAGTTTATTGTAAAGGAATTTTTTTTCCTAGTTGTAAGGGTTGGGTGCAACCCGTGGTGATGGAGTTGTGACTCCTTTGGTTGGAAGGGTTCCTTACGTAGTGTGAGGACTGGATTTCAATCCTGTTGGAGAAGTGATCGAGTCGTACCTTGGTGGGAGATAGGTCGAAGGGGGAGAGAGGACGTACCCAAATCGGGGAACCGCTATAATTGCTTGTGTGCTTTTCTGTGCTGTGTTTGTTTATTTGTGCAGGTAATTTAAATTCCACAAAATACTGCACAACACCTATTCCCCCCCCCCCATAGGTGGTTTTAGTCGACACTAGATACTTTCAAGTGGTATCAGAGGGAGGTTACTCATCAGTAAGGTTAACACCTTGAGTAAGATCCTGCTTCTAGTGTCAAGAAGAAAACAAGACTCAAGCATGGAGCTATACACTGATGTATCTCCTCTGAGACTCCCTACCTGCACTAAATAGTATTATCCCATCTGGAAAATGAGAGTTCAGTTTCATCTTGAGGCCATTCACCCTCGTGCGTCATTCATTATGGAAGAGGGTCCCTTCATTCCCATGAAGGCTTCCGGTTCTGGAGAAGATCTCCAAATCCCGAAGAGTACCGCAGAGATGTCTGAAACTGAGCTCTCACTATTCAACTTGGAAAAGCGGGTACAACAGATCATCTCTGATATTTGGTCAGGATCTTCTCTTACAAGATTGGATAAGTGCAAGACTGTAAAGTCCATGTTGGAAACAATCTCTTACCTCATGGAAGAAAAAAAGACTGTCGGGACTGAATGCCAATAAGAGGATAAGGCATATGTGGGGGTCCTCATCTCTGATGATGAAAGTCAAGAAAAACTTCTCAATATCAGGGATCCAATATCTCTATCTGAGATTGAAGAAGAGATTAAGGAATGCAGTTGTGATGAAGCTGAAACCTCAGTCTCAACTGACCACAACTCTAACCCTGATCAGCACAATCAGGATCAGGTATCTTCCTCTTCCTGCTCCCTTCCTCTTGTATCTCTTGAAGACAGGAGAAGTTCAGAGGTTTGTCCCTCTTTTGATGCTAGGTAAATAGACAGTTTTAATCAAAAGATTGAAACTCTTGATTCCCATTGTAGTGCCCTTCAGAAGAGCAACTTGCTTGTGGAGATACAAGCTATGGAAATTTCTCAGTTAAGGACCATGATGGATCTCCAATTGGAATCCATCAAGGTGAAGAACTGAAAGATCACAGATCTAGAGTTTTCTCTAGAGACCGAGAAGAGAATAGTATCTAACTTTTCCAAGGTAGATGCTATTAAGAGAAAGGGAGAAAACGGGTGGATCTCACGAATTATAAAATCATGGAGAAATGGGAAAACTGTTTTCAGACCCCCCACACCGAGTAGGAAGGGCAAACATCATGCCTTCAGGTTTGACCATAAGAACAACTATGGTCACTGCAAGAATGATCAACCCTCATGTGGAAATACCCATAGTGCAAGTGCTGTTATGGCTACCCATGAGAAAATACATTTGGCTCATCATGAACCTTTTGTATTCTCTGCCTCAGCCTTAACACTTCATGAGATTGCAGGAACCAGCTCTCACAGTACCTCTCACACCCCTAGGATGCAGGGAAAGGGGGTTTGCAAACATATAGTAAGTATCTTTGGGGCCCCCGGATGTGTCCTGACTGAAAAGAAGGCACCACCTCCCAGGCCTAATTACACTCACCACATGTTCTCCATCCACCCTCCCTCGTGTCCCTGTGGAAAGGGTAATTCTGAGAGCAGAACCTGCTCTGTCCCTATCAGACCTATGATCGGGACAAACTTAGTCAGTAGATATGGTCATAAAAAGAGATATAATATTCATGAGTGCTGGTGCTGTGGCAAAGTGGGTCACTTTGCCATAGATTGTTGGCACAATCCTTCTGTGCCAAGGGCAAGGGTATGTCCACATCCCTTGGCTAGAGATAGCCTTCCTGACAAAAATCTTGTAGGAAGGCATCCTGTATTTTATGCTGATAAGAACCTAGGCCCCAATACATATTGGGTTCCTAAGGTAAGGTAATTCATTTTTGCAGGATAGTCTAGGTACCCGTGAACATGATGGGACCTAGACAAGAGATGTTCCAGGAATGCTATGGAACAGGTATATGGGATAAGAGATAATGCTAACTACAATGTCCTACTTGAACTGGATACTTCTTGTACTTCAAATTGTGGATCTGAATGATCAACCTAATGATCCCAAGAAGGCACATTCAGTTTCGAAAATTGAATCGCATTACATAAATGTTTATATATATATATATATCCAAACAGATATGTATATTCTCTTTCAAGATATATATATATATATATATATATATATATATATATATATACACACCTGATGGAAGAACACGGATGCTAATAACTGTATGATCCTTAGTTTGGAATCTGATAAATTTTTTATATCATTGATAATGGGTGTGTTGGAACACCCTATTACTAATTTGGGCAAGGATCACTATGTTTCTCTTAGGAAACCAGGTTGACCTAGTTGTATAGTGTAAAGGTCAACATTAGAATGAGTCTAGGGCTTAGAACTTAGGTTTGAAGCTGCCCCCAAGGACCATTCAAGCTCAGGATTTCAAGCTAAGTAAAGAGATAAAAATAGTCGAACGACGGTCGACTATCGTCGAGCTCAGGTCGACGATCGTCGAGCTTAGGTCGACTACTTATGTCCTCAGCCTTCTGCTTGTTGCTGGCTTCGGTCGACTATCGTCGAGCTTCAGTCCGACGATCGTCGAGCTTTGGTCGACGATCTCTGGCTGTGCCTGGGTCGACTATTTCTGGGAAAGTTTAGGTCGACGATCTCTGTTCGCTTCAGGTCGAAGTTTTCTATTGAAGTCTAGGTCGACGATCTCTGTCTTAATCAGATCGACTATTTCTGCCAGACCAAGAACTTAGATAGTCGATCTCAGATCGAAGTTTTCTGTCTACTGCTTATCTTCAATATCTCTGAGCTCAGGTCGACGATCTTCGAGCTCAGATCGACGTTTTCTGTTGGAATGATCTATTCCTTCTCTGAGCTCTTGTCGACGATCGTGGTGCTCAGATCGACGTTTATTTTGAGAGATCGACGTTCTTAAGGATTCAAATGCTGCCGGTCTTTGGAATGTTTTTTTCTCAACATTTAATTTCAAGAAGATTTGCCAGCCGTTTTCATTTATTCTGGAACAAGTTTCAAGGAATTATTCAGGAATGTTCCATTGGACTTTCCTCTAGAAGACAAATCCTTTATGGAAGGCATTTAATGTCTGATAATGGCTATCTTGGAAGAAATATATTCAGAGAATAAGATCGTCTTCTCTAACAACACTACTCTCCAAGAGAATTAATCTAGAGTCAATATACGATAGAATCAAGAGACACACTGTTACAGAAGAACAAGAAGAATTAAGCTGTGAAAGATAACCATCCTCTTGCTTACAGAAAAGTGATCAAAGCCTCATCTAAAAGAACTCCAGGCACCTCATCTTTCAGCCTCTTTGCTGAAACAATTCTTTGCTGGAGATATGAAGATCTGAAGACCTATCACCCTAGAGCAAAGCTTCCATTCCTGATTCATTCAACATCTCAGGGGGAGCCTTGACAACAAAAGATCCACTAGTCTTCTCTCATTTGATTTGAGATAGAGAAGACAACCTCACCTCTTTACCTTTTTCTTTTTCCTGCTGTAAAGGGTTCTTGAACTCCCTTCAAAAGTTCTGTCTGGTTCTGAGAGCCTTGTCAAAACTCAGTGGTGGCAAGACACCTTATCAAAAAATCCAGTTTTGTTTTTTGAGCACCTTATCAAAAGCTCATTGGTGTTAGGACACCTGATCAACTCATCCTGAGTGGATTCCTACCAAGGGTGGTAGAAGAGTGGATGTACCCAGGTTTTTGGGGAACCACTATATTTCCTTGTGTCTTCTGGTTTGTTTGTGTGATTTGTCTGCTGTGTGCAGTGCTCTTTACTTCTTGGTTTTTAACTTCTTACTAGCACTCTACACTATATCATAAATTGAATTTTATATGTGCTTTTATTTCAACTGTGAAAAATTATTTTAAAATACTCTATTCACCCCCCCTCTAGAGTTGAGATAGATCTTACCCTACTTTCAATTGGTATCAGAGGGAGGTTGGTTGTTCATACAGGCTAACACCTGAACCAAAAGATCCTTGATAAGATCAATCTCTTAAGAGGATTATTTTCTATACATCTATCTATTTATTTAAAGATATGGCACAGAACAAAGATTATGCAAGCACCAGACCACCAGTCTGCAAACTTTCCAAGTTTGCACACTGGAAGGCAAGGATTAGATTATACATGAATTCTATTGATGAAGATATTTTCAATTCTGTCTTGACAGTTTGTCCAAGTCCAACAGCAAGCTCAAGCACAAATGCTGTTCCACCTCCCTCAGGAATAGATGCAGACATAAAGAAATGGAAAACTGCAGATGCAAAGGCCATGAACATCTTAGCTCAGACAATGTCTGATGAGATATTTCAGAATGTAGCTGACAGCAACTCAGCCAAAGGAATTTGGGACAAGCTCTCTGAAATTGTCTCAGGGTCTGCTGATGAAAGGAAAGATAGAAGATCTCATATGATAAGCCAATATGAGAACTTTAAAAAGGGAGAAGCTGAATCAGTGGCTGACATGTACAATAGACTAAGTCTAATTGTCAATGAGTTAAAAACCCTGGACAAAGAAATCTCACTGACTGAGCTGAATGACAAAATCCTGATGTGCTTCCCCAGCACTTGGGATTCAAGAATCTGGCCAATCAAAGATGCCAGAAGTCTAAATGAGATTACCACTGAAGCTCTCCTGGGCAAGCTCAAATCCTATGAGCTGCTCATTAAAAATAGAGAAGAAGAACAAAAGGCTACTTCTCCAGCCACAAGGAAAGAAAGACCATAGCCTTCAAAGCTGCAGAAGAGGAGCCTGAAGATAAAGCTACAGGAAATGATGAGCTCATAAGTCTACTGGCCAAAAGATTCTACAAGATGGCCAGAAAAGACTTCAGAAAGAGACCATACAAGGGTCATGATAAACCAAGGTATGATAAATCAAATAACAATAAAGAAATTATATGCTTTGGTTGCAGGAAACCAGGCCACATTGTTCCTGACTGTCCAGAAAACAAGAATAAGGACAAGAAGGAAAGAAGAGAAAGGAGAAAAGAAAAGGATTACAAGAAGAACACCTCAGACAAAGCCTCCTCCAGCAAGAACAAACATACAAGGAAGGGCTTTGTTGCTGAGACATGGAGTGAGACTGAAGAGGAATCTGAAGCCTCATCCAGTTCCAGTGATGATGAGGATGATGCAGATGAAAAAGAATTTTGCATGATGGCTATCAATGCCTCACAGCAAAACTCTGATGAAGAATCAGAATCAGATTCAGAAACTCAACCAGATGAAGATCAGGTAATCAACTCTTTTGATTTTAATTCTGAGGACTTCAAAGATGAATTTAAGACACTGTGCCTAGATTTATTAAAATCTGAGAAGGAGATAATCTCTCTCAGGAATCAATTATCTGAGCATAGTGTCCTAAACTCAAAGAACCTCAAACTCTCTAAGGAGTTAGAATGCTGTAGGGAGGAGATAGCTTCACTGAAAAGTGAACTATCAAAGGCCAAAAAGTTTGAAGAATCCCTAAATGGGAGAAGTATCAGACTGAAGGACATCACAAGCACAGTGAACTCTAGATTTAATAGCACACTGGGCTTGGGTGCCTCATCCAGCCAACCTATAATATTATCAACTCCAATCAAATTTGTCTCTGACAAAGGAAAGGGAGTAATAGAGGTGGCTAGGAAGAATGCAGATCTGTCAGAGAAAAATTCAGTTCAACAGATGGCGTCGAGCAGAGCTTGACGATCGTCGAACAGAGCTCGACGATCTAACCACAGATCGTCGACCTCAGCTCGACGATATCCAAACTCTGAACTTCAGTATAATCGATCTTCGAACAGAGATCGACGATCTGACCCAAGATCGTCGACCTCAGATCGACGATCGTCGAACAGAAATCAGGACTGTGAACATTCCTTCAATGGCACATCTAGATTCAATCCTAGAAGTCCCACATCCCAAGGCTTTAATCCCTATACTGAATGGATAGTACCTCCTAGGAGATACCATCATGAAGGTTATAAGGATCAACCTGGGATGTCTTTTATTTCAGAATTCAAGGGATATCAACCTAGGCCCAAGGTTAACTGGGTCAAAAACAAATAAGCTGTTTCTTGTGCAGGTGAAGACCTATCCAGCATCAAACCATCAATGGTATCTGGATAGTGGGTGCTCAAAGCACATGACAGGGGACAAGGACAACTTCACTTCCTTCAAAGCCAAGCTTGGACCCAAAGTAATATTTGGAGACTCAAGCTTTGGAACTACAAAAGGATATGGTGCAGTCCAAATTGGCTCAGTCACTTTCAATAAGGTGGCATATGTTGAAGGACTCAAGCACAACTTGATAAGTATCAGTCAACTGTGTGATGAAGGATATCAAGTGACATTCAACAAAGCCATGTGCAAGGTCAAGTCAGAGGACAACACAACTGTGTTGACAGGTAACAAAAGAGGTAACATTTACTTAGTGGATTTTCATTCACCTGTAGTAGATATTTGCCTGTTCAATTTCATTTCAAAATCTAATATTTTATGGCATAAGAGACTAGGGCATATTAACCTTAGAACCATTGCTAGGCTATCCAAAGACAACCTTGTTAGAGGACTACCTTCTGGTCCCTACAAGAAGGAAGGA
Organism: Platanthera zijinensis; assembly: GCA_039513925.1. Lineage (NCBI taxonomy): Eukaryota > Viridiplantae > Streptophyta > Magnoliopsida > Asparagales > Orchidaceae > Platanthera > Platanthera zijinensis. The sequence continues at coordinate 154,766,117 of CM077092.1, forward strand.
CTTTGCAAGGCTTGTCAATTAGGCAAGCAAACTAAAAGTAGTTTTAAATCAATTAATAAGAGTGATTCACCTAGGATTTTGTACCTGTTGCACATGGATCTTTTTGGACCCATATCTGTACAAAGCCTAGGAGGGAAATCCTATACTTTAGTGGTTGTAGATGACTTCTCAAGATTCACTTGGGTATTCTTTCTGAGGAAGAAGTCTGATAACTTCAAGTGTTTGACAGATTTTCTCAAATGCATTCAGATTGAGTTCAACACTCACATTGCCCTGATCAGAAGTGATCATGGGATAGAGTTTGATTCTCTTCTCATGCAAGAGTTCTGTCAAAGTGAAGGGATCAGGCACACTTTCTCAGCTCCTAGAACTCCTCAACAAAATGGGGTAGCTGAAAGAAAAAATAGAACACTCATTGAATCTGCAACTACATTATTACCAGATACTCACCTACCTCTATCCTTTTGGGCTGAGGCAGTGAACACCTCCAACTATGTGTTGAATAGAAGCCTGATACACAAACTGAAGGGCAAGACTCCCTATGAATTGCTCAAAGGGAAGAAACCTAAAATAGGCTATTTTAAAGTTTTTGGTTGCACTTGTTTTATTCATAACAATGACAAGAAATATCTAGCAAAATTCCAAGCTAAAGCTGATGAAGGAGTGTTTCTGGGATACTCCATGATCAGCAAGGCCTATAGGGTTTATAATAAATCTTCCTGTAAAATTGAAGAATCTGTTCATATTATTTTTGATGAAGCTAACATGTCTTTCAAGGAGAAGAATGCTTCTACCATAGAACCTTTGCAGGTACATTCTCTAGCTGAAGACTTGAACAAATTGCAAGTTGCTGAAAAGAATGAAAGCAGTGGTGATGAAGAATAAGTTCAACAGCTGGAAGAAAATCACCTTGAAGAGCCAGATGTTGTTCCACAAGAGGAAACAACAACACAGGTTGGTGAACCATCAACACCCCCTGTTGATCTAGTAACAACAAGAAACCATCCAATCTCTCAAGTAATTGGAGACAACTCAGCTGGTGTGCAAACTAGAAATCAGGTCAACCAGAACCTGATGCACACTTGCTTCCTCTCTCAAATTGAGCCTCAATCCATTCAAGATGCAGAGCAAGATCCACACTGGATCATTGCAATGCAAGAGGAGTTGCATCAATTTGAAAGGAACAAGGTTTGGGAACTAGTGCCTAAGCCAAAGGATCATCCCATTGTTGGAACAAAGTGGGTATTCAGGAACAAGCTGGATGATCAAGGAGTTATAGTCAGAAACAAGGCAAGGCTAGTTGCTCAAGGGTACTCTCAACAAGAAGGAATAGACTATGATCAGACCTTTGCACCAGTTGCAAGGTTAGAAGCCATCAGAATATTCCTAGCCTATGCTGCTCACAAAGGTTTCAAAGTGTACCAAATGGATGTAAAGAGTGCATTTCTCAATGGGGACATCAAAGAGGAAGTCTATGTTAGACAACCTCCAGGTTTTATCTCTCTAACTCACCCTGATTATGTTTACAAATTGCATAAAGCATTATATGGTCTCAAGCAAGCTCCTAGAGCATGGTATGAGACCCTAGCATGCTTTCTTCTGGAAAATGATTTTGTTAGGGGGAGAGTAGACCAAACTCTTTTTATTAGAACCCATAAGTCCCATACCCTACTAGTGCAAATTTATGTAGATGACATTATATTTGGTTCTACTGACTCAAACTTGTGCAAAAAGTTTTCCAAGCTTATGCATTCTAAATTTGAAATGAGTAGCATGGGTGAGTTGTCCTTCTTCTTAGGACTGCAAGTCAAGCAACATGTTGAAGTCATATTTATTTCTCAAACCAAGTACGCAAAAGAATTGGTTAAGAAATTTGGTATGTCTGATGCATCATGTATGAAAACACCCATGCCCTCAAATGTTGTAATAGATGCTGATGAACATGGGAAACCTGTTGATCAGACAACATATAGAGCAATAATTGGCTCTTTATTGTACCTTACAGCTAGTAGGCCTGATATAATGTTTGCTACATGTATTTGTGCTAGATTCCAAGTTAGCCCTAGAGAGTCACACTTAATCTTAGTTAAGAGGATTCTTAGGTATGTTAAAAGTTGTCCAAATCTAGGTCTCTGGTATCCAAAAGATTCAGCATTTGATTTAACTGGATTTTCAGATGCTGATTATGCTGGATGCAGAATAGACAAGAAAAGCACCAGTGGAACTTGTCAGTTCCTTGGTGATAGACTTGTCTCTTGGTTTTGTAAGAAACAAACATCTGTGTCAACTTCAACTGCTAAAGCTGAGTATATGGCTGCAGGCAGTTGTTGCTCACAAATATTGTGGATACAAAATCAGCTTCTAGACTATGGTTACAACTTAGAGAAGTCAAAAAATTTCTGTGATAATACTAGTGCTATCTCTATAGCACAAAATCCAGTCCTCCATAGTAGGACAAAACACATAGAAATTAGGCATCACTTTCTGAGAGATAATGTAGAGAAAAATAAAATTGAACTTCAATATATCCCAACTGATTTGCAAAGGGGAGATATTTTCACCAAGCCTTTGGATGAAAAGAAACACAACTTCTTCCTAAATCAGTTAGGCATGTTAGATGGAGGAAGCCTAAACTAAAGTACAAGTTTTTGAAAAGCTAAAACAGACCAAGACTAGGCTAAAAATCAATTCTTTTTGTGTCTGTAGAACAGGTTTTGTCTCTGAACTGCGCTCGACGTTTTCCCAGAAATCGTCGAACGAAGATCGACGATTTTCCAAAAATCGTCGACCAAAGATCGACGTTCCCGAAGTCGTCGATCTGAGTTCAGAGTCTTCGCTAGATCTAGGCTTTTTCTCCTTCTGTTCAGAGGCCATCAAGCGGAGCTCGACGCTTTTCAACATCATCGAACGGAGATCGACGATATTGACGTCTCTTCAGATTCCTTCTGCAGCCCAAAGCGTTGAGCTGAGTTCGACGCTTCTTCGAACTGAGCTCCACGATTTTCCTTTTTCGCGTCGAACCCTAATATAAAATCATTTTTTGGCCGCCGCTCGTCGTTTACGCCTTCATACTCTCTACAAATTCTTTTTCCCTCCAAACCTTCTACACTTGGTCGCGTTTGTTCAATCTTTGCAGGTACAGATGGCTTCAACTGTTGCCGCCCTTTCGAAGATGAAATTTGACACCGGATTTGATATCGATATAAGCTCATTTGATGGAAGCGATCAGCGCTTCAAGGACATTCTCAATCTGTTCAGAGATCAACAACTGTTGGAAATAATGACTTCCAGAATGAAGATCGCTTCAGATGAAATAAAAGAATGGTGCTATTCAGCGACAGATGAGAATGAGAATTCTGTCGTCGGCCTCATAAAAGGGACCAGGTACAACTGTCCCCGGCCCTCTTAACTGAAGTGTTTCATCTCAATTCTAGAGAAGATTCCATCGAGTTATCTGAAGAAGAATATGGTTCCATGCTTGATCGAATGGGTCACAATACTGTGAATCCTAATAAACTGCTGAAGAAGAATCTGTCATTGGAATTTCAGTTTTTGGCTGATGTAGTTGGGAAAGTGCTGCTGGCCAAGCACTCTGCCCATGATACAATTTCAAGATATCAGTTTTGTCTGATGGGAGCTCTGCTGGATAAGAAACATCTGAACTGGGGATCAATTTTCTTCAATCTGATTAAGAAAAAGATCAATAAGACTGCCGTGAGTTTTGGGAGAATCTTAGGGGTCTATCTGCACCACAGATGCCCTGAACTGTTAACCTCCTCTGGGATGTTCATCAATGCATCCAAGAGGCTCTCCTGTGCCCTTTTTGGCAAATGGGACAGGCAAATCATCAATCCCTCCAGAGCTGCTGTATCGACTCCTGCTTCAGGCACAAGGACTGTCTTAGTCACTCCACCTCTGGTCTCTGCACCAGCAGAAGTGTTGCCTGCTCCTCCTCCTCCTCCAGCTGTCTCTACCCCAACCATTTCTTCCTCACCTCTAATCTCTACCATAGCCATATCTTCCCCAATTAACATTTCTTCACCAGTTTCATCCCCTCCAGCATCTACCTCTGAGGTATTCCTTCCTCTCTTCTCTTACCCATCCTTTGCCACTCCATCATATTCTCTTTTAGATAAATCCTTTATGGATGATTCTCATCCTTCCTCTCGTCCTGAGCCTCCCTCTACCTCCTCATTCCAACAAATGATGGAAGACATTTTCTCTCAACCTATCTTCACTCCTTCTCTTACCCCTTCTATCTCCATCTCACCCCACTCTATCTCCTCCTTTCCTATATCAGAACCATCCATTCCCTCACCTCCTATCTCCTCTTTCCCCATGCCACTAGCTCCAGCCAACATCCTTCCAAAAACCTTCTCTCCTACCTCTGCTCAAGCCCCTCTTGAGCATGTAGATCTATCAGCCCTGGCTGACAGGTTATATGAGCTGTTAGCTCCAAAGCTAACCTCATTACTGGAGACCACTCTGGCTCCACTCCTGACCCATGTCAAGGAGCTGTCTTCCAAGCTATCATCTCTCATTCCCTCTCAGGCAACTTCATCTTCTGGGTGCCTTGATTCACTTATCTCTGAACCAAGGCAGGGGGAGATGCCATATGAAGTAGTTTTTGCAATGAACCTCCAGAGCCTGCTCTCCAAGTTTAATGCTGGATACTTCAGATTCCTGCCAGTTCCTCATACTGATGATCTATCTAAGGCCATTGTGCCTATTTCTGTCTGTAATCCCAGTCAAATTGAAGCATATATAAATTCTTGGAAGGCTGTGGATGTTGTTATGTCCATCTCTGATGCTGCTACTAAGGCCATTTTGCCTCTTGTTGATGATACTACTACTGCTGTTGTAGATATTTCTGCTGATATTGTTGTTGTTTCTAATATGCTTGTTGATACTTCTACTACTGTTTCTGTTTGCTCTGCTGCTGCTCCCTCTCCTCCTGCTCCTACTATTTCTACAAAGCTTAAAGCTCAAGAAGAGTATATCAGAAGAATTGATGATCTGTATGATCAACCTCAGAGTTCTGAGAGTGATCAGTACAGGACAGATTCTGATGATTCTGCTAGCACTATTGCCAAGAAAAGGAAGGCCAGAAGCAAGGCCATGATGTCTGTTTCCCCAACTCAAGCAAAGGATTCTAATGATACTCCCTACTATATTTTGCATGACTGCCCCTTATCTGAGCCTTGGATGCAGTACTAAAAGAACCAATTAAAAGCTATGAAGAAGAAGAGGAAGCTAGACAAGTATGAAAAAGGATCTTCTCAGTATCAGCCTCCTCCTCCTCCTCCTCCAGATTCTGGTTCAGGCTCAGCTCCTCAAGCTCCAGTTTCCAGACACAGTTCTTCCCAGTCCTATCAGAGATCCTATCAAAGGGGACAGCATCAAAGGGGATATCAATCCAGAAGAGATCAACATAGAGGAAGCCAGAGAGGGCACAGATTTCATCAAAGGGAAGGACAAGGCCATACTGATTCTACTTCAGGTCCTTTTCCCTATAAGCTAAAAGATGTTGTTATCTCCAGGACTCCTCCTACTGATTCTGAAACCATCAACAGATATGAACCTCCTGTTCCATTTGAGGATCCTGAGAACAACCCTGTGTCCTGGACAGCTAGAATGAAAGAATTGGCTGCCCTTGATCAAATGAAAAAGGCCAGAGAACAAGGCAAGGATACTTCCAACATAACTACTTTATCAGAGCAGAGAAAGAAAGAACTAGAGAGATATGCATCAAGGAAATTCTTTAATCCAGAAGACTATATGAAGCTGCACCCTGAGACTGTTGTTCCAAGGCCCAAATCTCAAACTTCTCTAGGTGCAGAGGATGATAGAAGATCCAAGAAAGAAGCCCTAAATCCCAACAGAGAAATTTTGTTTAAAAAGGGAACTGAAAAGAAGTGAACTGTATAAGCTGAACATCATTCTCCCTTGGATATTTGCTGTCTTTTTATCTGTGATCTGCATTGCTGCTATATATCTCCTCTGCAGTATTGATTTAGCTTTTGTGTTGATGTATGCTTATTTATTTCCTATTTTTGTCTGTAAATAGTAATCCTAACCCAAATAGGGGGAGATTGTTGGAAAACCCTATTACTAATTTGGGCAAGGATCACTATGTTTCTCTTAGGAAACCAGGTTGACCTAGTTGTATAGTATAAAGGTCAACATTAGAATGAGTCTAGGGCTTAGAACTTAGGTTTGAAGCTGCCCCAAGGACCATTCAAGCTCAGGATTTCAAGCTAAGTAAAGAGATAAAAATAGTCGAACGACGGTCGACTATCGTCGAGCTCAGGTCGACGATCGTCGAGCTTAGGTCGACTACTTATGTCCTCAGCCTTCTGCTTGTTGCTGGCTTCGGTCGACTATCGTCGAGCTTCAGTCCGACGATCGTCGAGCTTTGGTCGACGATCTCTGGCTGTGCTTGGGTCGACTATTTCTGGGAAAGTTTAGGTCGGCGATCTCTGTTCGCTTCAGGTCGACGTTTTCTGTTGAAGTCTAGGTCGACGATCTCTGTCTTAATCAGATCGACTATTTCTGCCAGACCAAGAACTTAGATCGTCGATCTCAGATCGAAGTTTTCTGTCTACTGCTTATCTTCAATATCTCTGATCTCAGGTCGACGATCTTCGAGCTCAGATCGACGTTTTCTGTTGGAATGATCTATTCCTTCTCTGAGCTATAGTCGACGATCGTGGAGCTCAGATCGACGTTTATTTTGAGAGATCGACGTTCTTAAGGATTCAAATGCTGCCGGTCTTTGGAATGTTTTTTTCTCAGCATTGAATTTCAAGAAGATTTGCCAGCCGTTTTCATTTATTCTGGAACAAGTTTCAAGGAATTATTCAGGAATGTTTCATTGGACTTTCCTCTAGAAGACAAATCCTTTATGGAAGGCATTTAATGTCTGATAACGGCTATCTTGGAAGAAATATATTCAGAGAATAAGATCGTCTTCTCTAACAACACTACTCTCCAAGAGAATTAATCCAGAGTCAATATACGATAGAATCAAGAGACACACTGTTACAGAAGAACAAGAAGAATTAAGCTGTGAAAGATAACCATCCTCTTGCTTACAGAAATATGATCAAAGCCTCATCTAAAAGAACTCCAGACACCTCATCTTTCAGCCTCTTTGCTGAAACAATTCTTTGTTGGAGATCTGAAGATCTGAAGACCTATCACCCTAGAGCAAAGCTTCCATTCCTGATTCATTCAACATCTCAGGGGGAGCCTTGACAACAAAAGATCCCCTAGTCTTCTCTCATTTGATTTGAGAACAGAGAAGACAACCTCACCTCTTTACCTTTTTCTTTTTCCTGCTGTAAAGGGTTCTTGAACTGCCTTCAAAAGTTCTGTCTGGTTCTGAGAGCCTTGTCAAATCTCAGTGGTGGCAAGACACCTTATCAAAAGATCCAGTTTTGGTTTTTGAGCACCTTATCAAAAGCTCATTGGTGTCAGGACACCTGATCAACTCATCCTGAGTGGATTCCTACCAAGGGTGGTAGAAGAGTGGATGTACCCAGGTTTTTGGGGAACCACTATATTTCCTTGTGTCTTCTGGTTTGTTTGTGTGATTTGTCTGCTGTGTGCTGTGCTCTTTACTTCTTGGTTTTTAACTTCTTACTAGCACTCTACACTATATCATAAATTTAATTTTATATGTGCTGTTTATTTCAACTATGAAAAATTATTTTAAAATTGTAACATCCCATTTCCGGCTAGACCCCTAGGAGTCGGTTGGTTGTGGTAGAACCCTAGGGAGTCCAAAGCTTGAAATAACCGACCAAGATTTCGGGTCATGGGTTGGTCACGCCCGTGACTGACCCGTCACGCCCGTGACCTTGGGCGTGACTCATTCGACGATCGTCGATCTCCGGGAGACGATCGTCGGGCGCAGCATTTCCAACCCGGCCCAGTCACGCCCGTGATGCAGATGTCACGCCCGTGACCTTGGGCGTGACTCCTTCGACGATCGTCGATCTCAGTTAGACGATCGTCGGACGCGGAATTTGCCTCATGGCCTGTCACGCCCGTGACACTTAATGTCACGCCCGTGACATAGGGCGTGACCATGACCGTCGACTTCAGGTCGACGGTCGTCGACCCAAAGTTGTCCACACAGGCATGCCACGCCCGTGACCAACAATGTCATGCCCGTGACATAGGGCGTGACATGCTCGACGATCGTTGATGTCAGTTCGACGTCGTCGAACCAGAATTGGTCACCAGGCCGGTCACGCCCGTGACCCATGTGTCACGCCCGTGACCACCCTTCGACGATCGTCGATCTCAGTTCGACGATCGTCGAACTCAGAACTGCTAACCGGGCCTGTCACGCCCGTGACCTATGTGTCACGCCCGTGACCAAGGCTGAAACTTCAGCCACACTGGAAATTTCGGTAACCGACGCCTTAGTAAATTCTGACTATGGTGATGAAAATCAAGAGTATTTATGGGTCGTTCCCTACTTTAATTATATTAATAATTAAGGAAAAATGGGCCCAATAGGAAATTGCCACCTGGCAAACACCTCTTCATCTCCAACTTTTCAACTGCCATTCGTCATAACCGAAACGTCATAAGGGTGTTATTAATGGCCGCCAACGTTTCATCTCCAACGCTTCATCCCTTCCCCTCCCCATTTGCTGATCTATAAAATATTCCTAAGAGTAGGAGGAAAAGGTTACACTCCCTCAAACCGTTTCAGACTTCCCCTTGCTGTTGAAGAATTTCCGGCGACGCCACCCCCGCGCAAATGGCTTCCCGACGTTCTGCACGCCTTCAACCCGCGAACAAGGTCCTCCCCTCCCTCTTCTTCTGCGGATAGATCTTAGGAATCGTTAGGAGAGATATCGGGCTCAAAAGAGCCAGATCGGGTGAGCGTATTCGTGGTTTTCCGAAAATTTCATGGTGGCGGGTTCGCCGGAAACCGCCTCTCCGGCGGCTGTGCCGCTGCCCGACGATAGCCCTCGCCTCAATGGAGGTGGTGGTGGCCGGCAAGGGGATGGCTGGATGGTTGGGATATAGCTTGGAAAAGCTACAGGATATTAGGTTTTTTAGGCCTCTGGTTCGGGCTGTTGAAGAAGATGAACAGTGCATGAGGAATAAATTCTATTTTGTTTTAAATAATTTCTGAATGAAAAATCTGTCTTGTTAAATAAATTGGGAAAAATACCTAGAGGATCCTACAAGAACAATGATCAACATAGGAAGTGTAGCCCTTGAAGTCTACTTTAATTCAAAATTAATTTCACTCGATTTGGAATCTTGGTTAGACCACAGCACCCTTTTTGGTGAGGTCTATCCAGAGGGCTGCCTTGACCTTAGAAAAATTCCCCACTCCAATTCAGTCATCCAAATGACTTGAAATTTGGGGTGTGGTCTAATCTTACATATATCTAGGTGCTATCCAAAAATTAGAATTTTTGGAGAATATTTTTCTATAGTTTTTTAGAAAAATTCAATAATCCTAGCCGAATTTAATTAGATAGTCAAATAATTTCCAAACCCTCCCAAACTTTGGTGAGAGGTCCCTGGGGTCACCATAAAGTTCTGTATAATTTTTCATCTCATTTGCAGATGGTTTGGACTAGAAATGATCAATCCTAAGTTTTGCCCTAATAAGGGGTCTTAGGATAAAAGTGCACTTTTGAAGTTTGAGTGGTGAGATCACCTCAACAGAGGCTGAGATTTTTACCACTGGCCAGTAATATTCTCTAGCACCCCCCTCATGGAGTTTGAGGTGGATCGGGGTAAGTTTACCCTAAGGACCAAGGCCAATCCCTAAGGATGGATCTTGGAGGTTTGTGAAGGTCATGTGGTCAAATGACCTTGGATTGACCCGAGATTGGGTGAAGAAGTCCATAGGGCCAATATAGTGCTCTGGATGAAATCTTAGTAGATTTGGAGACCGTTTGGATACCTAAAAATCTAACCCTAGTTTAGGGCGCGAAACTAATAGAGATAGGAAATGACACCAAATCACATTGAAAAGTGATGAAATCTGAGGAGAGTGAATTATAGGGATGGTACAAGCTCTGGATATTTTCTATAAATTTTATGTTCATTATTTTGGGTACTTCTTTAAGGATTTAATAATTGTATGATTTGTTTAGAAAATTTATTATGGGGTACAAATGTAACGACCCCATCCGTTAGATGACGTATAGTAGAAGGTCCGGCCGGGGCCCCACACTATATGCCACAAACAGACGGTGAGGTCACAGGATAATACCAAACCAATTACGAATCCTAACTCAGAGCATTCTAGCGGAAGCTTTAAGTTACAACTTTGAACTCTTAACCGAATGTCCAATATATATAAAATCACCTTTATATATAAATACCACGGAATGTACACCATCACAAGAGTTTGGCCTTAAGGCCTTACAGTTCCTCTGAGCATACTTCATGTTTTACAAACCTCGGCGCGCAGGCCGGCCATACATGAGTAAAAAGAGAAAACACAACAATGGCTTAGCCTTCCAGGCTAGCCGCAGCAGCAGCAGCAACAGCAGTAGGGCTCTCCCGCCCATCACTTACTACTTGGCTCTCCAGCACCTGCACGGGAACAATCCACCCAACCGGTGGCAAACAATGCAACGGTCAGCATTCAGCTGACCCAATTATAACAATCCTACCCCTTTCTCGGGGCATGAGCATTCTTTCCCTGCAAGCATGGCATCATCAACTAGCAATTATGTGCGCGCAGGCACATTCAAGCCATCACAACCATCGGCCACCCGGCCCGACAGTCCGTGCACTCAGGGCACATTTTCGGTGTACCGGAATACCAGGGTCAACACCACCGTCTACACGGTATTTGAGCATTTCAGTCTTTCCGGCGCGCGGGCCTAAGACTCTCATTAGGCGCTCCAACAAAACCTATACCAGGCTTCCAAGTCGGACGGACCTAACGCAGGTACGGATCAGCCACCCCCCGTTGCTCAAGTCGCCGAGCCACCTCGAATACGGAAGTATCCATGGCATTTTATAGGCGCGGGTCGGTTTCACCTTTCCTGTTCGGCAATCTGCCTTTTCATCGAGTTGCAGCCCAACGGCTCAACTACTCACAAAGTGGCAACGCACGGCCACAAGAGTTGCCGCCAACCCTCTTCATTTCCTGGACATCGTCCAGTACTTCCTGCCGCACCAAGCAACAGGTAGGAACAAGGCATCACAAGCCATAGGCATCACAAGCCATTATCACGGAGCCTTCTCCGATATGCAAACAAGCATCACCAATCCAGATTACATCCAGATGGGCTTCACACAGCATGCCTAGAGCCGTACTCCAATTCCGGCCTCTAACAAGGGGGACTTCACATATCTACCCCAAGGGACACCACAACCCACCGCACACTCGCGGGGAAGGGCTTTCCCTATGCAATGCAGAAAAGAAGGACTTCACATGTCCAAGGAGGGAGATCGTTACCCTTGTCGATCTCTTCGGTGCCATCGAAAATTAGCCGGTGAGAAAGAACCGCAGCAGCCTTGCCGTCACAATGCCGGCTTCGGATCACGAATCGAACCACGGGAGCTCCGCTGGTGGCTTGCTCTCCTCCTCCTTCTTCCTCTCTCTTTCTCTCTTCCTTAAGGATAATGAAGAATGGCTTCTTCATTCTCTCTCACGACTTAATCCAGCCCAAGAAATCACCTGAGCCTTTGGATCAAAAGAGAGGAAACTGAACGGCCAAGATCTTCCCAAAAACTCACTTTTTTGCCGACACGGCCTGTGACACGCCCGTGTCACAGGCCGTGTACCCCTTAAGCGGTACACACAGCTTGAACCGACTGAACAACATGGGTCATCGACACGCCCGTGTCGGACCTGACACGCCCGTGTCAAACCAAAGACACGCCCGTGTCTCCTGCTCCATCGAGCTGCAACCAGTACACGGGTCGGAACACGGCAGCTGACACGCCCGTGTCCAGCCTGACACGCCCGTGTTCCCGGCCGTGTTCAAGGCCGTGTCCGGCTCTGACCTGAATAGGCCAATTTCGCAAAATAAATAGAACACGCCCTGGGACACGCCCGTGTCGATGGCCGTGTCCCAGGCTCGACGCTCGTCGACTCTCAAACGTCGACTAGCCTGAACACGCCCTGGGACACGCCCGTGTCCCAGGCCGTGTACACCCGACACGCCCTGGGACACGCCCGTGTCCCAGGCCGTGTAACCTGACCTGCTACTCAAACTTCAAGTTGAGTCTTTTGGCCCTTTTTGGGGTGTTACAACCCTCTCCCCCTTAACAAAATTTCGTCCCGAAATTTGCACGGTAAGGAAACAAAACCAGCAATGCTATAATACTGTTATAACAAAAAGTACACGGTCTACAGTTCATACAAATAACTCGGGAAACTCAGCTCGCATGGTCTGCTCTCGCTCCCATGTTAGCTCTTCACGGCCACAATTGTCCCATCGGACCTTGACCATCCCGATTACTTTGTTCCGCAACTGTTTCTCGGCTCGATCCTCGATCCGAATGGGTCTAACCCTCGTCGTTAGCCCATAATCGACCGGTACCCGATCAGCCTCCACGACTTGAGCTGGATCCTTTACCGCCTTACAAAGGACTGAGATGTGAAACACATCATGTAATCCACCCAAGTCCGCTGAAAGTGCTAGTCGATAAGCAGCTTCCCCAACTCGCTCCACCACCTCAAACGGACCAAGATACCTCGGACTGAGCTTTTTCAAACGCCGAATCCTGGACACACCTTTGAAGGGTTTGATCTTCAAATATACCCAATCACCCACCGCGAACTCCACGTTCCGGTGCTTGGCATTGTAGTACTTTGCTTGACGATCTTGGGCTATCAATAGCCTCTCCCGAATAGAGCGTATGAGCGAAGTAGCTTCTTCGACTTCCTTTTTCCCACTCAGCTTCGATTCGCCTGCTTCTGCCCAAGCTAAGGGTGTACGGCATTTCCGACCATACAACGCCTCGAATGGTGCCATACCAATACTCGCTTGGTAGCTATTATTATAGGCAAATTCAACGAGAAATATATACTCTTCCCATCTCTTACCAAAGTCTAGGGCGCACATGCGGAGCATGTCCTCCATCGTCCTGTTGGTTCGTTCAGTCTGGCCATCCGTTTGGGGATGAAAGGCCGTACTAAACGCTAATTTTGTACCCAACATTTGATGAACGAGCCGCCAATCATTCGACGTGAACCGCCCATCACGGTCACTAACGATGCTCCGGGGAACACCGTGCAGTCGAACAACCTGCTCCACATACAGCTTGGCCAAGGTTTCCACTGAATCGTCTCTTCTGTTTGGAAGGAAGTGCGCCACTTTCGTCAACCGGTCCACAATCACCCAGATTGAATCATGACCGCGTTGAGATCTCGGCAACCCGTGCACGAAATCCATCGAAATATCATCGAACTTCGACTCCGGAATAGGTAACGACTTCAGAAAACCGCCAGGCTTCTGGCATTCTGCTTTCACCAACGCACAGGTGTTGCATTTAGCCACATAACAAGCCACATCTTTCTTTAATCCGGGCCACCAGAACAGCTTTTTTCATGTCCCTGTACATCTTTGTGCTCCCTGGGTGAACTGAGTACTTTGCAAAGTGAGCTTCGTACATCAACTCTTCCCTCAGTTTACCCACACTTGGGACGCATACTCGACCATTTCTCCGTAACAACCCGTTATCCCAAGAGAATTGATCATCCGGCCCATCTTTAGCATAGCGCTGGAGACTTTCATCAAGCTCCGTTGCTCGCCGAATTCTGTCCGTAAGGTCATACTGCACCTCCGTCCAGTTCAAGCACGCATCGGTTGACGCACCCTTGTCAACACACGATATCTCCATTGCTTCCAATTCCTGGATCAAACGCTGATCATGCCTCTGCAACCAGCTTGCCCGTACCGGAGTCTGTCGACTCAAAGCATCAGCGACCACATTTCCCTTCCCGGGGGTATAGTGAATCTCGAAGGTGTAGTCCCCGAGGAACTCCATCCATCTTCGTTGTCGCATATTCAGATCCTTCTGATCCAACAAATACTTTAGGCTCTTATGATCTGTATAGATATCCACTTTCACGCCATATAGATAGTGCCGCCACAACTTGAGCGCAAAGATTACCGCCGCCAACTCTAAATCATGGACGGGGTAATTCCGCTCATGCACTTTCAACTGACGCGAGCCATAAGCAATCACTTTCCCAAACTGCAGAAGAACGCAGCCTAAGCCGCTTCCAGATGCATCACTATAGATCTCATACCCATCGGTACCACATGGCGATGTCAACACCGGCGCCGTGGTCAAACGACTCTTCAAGTCTTCAAAAGCTCGCGCGCACTCCGGCGTCCATATGAACTTTTGATCTTTTCTCGTCAGCGTGGTGAGAGGTAAAGCAATCCGTGAGAAATTTTCCACAAACCGTCTATAGTAGCCCGCAAGTCCAAGGAAGCTCCTGACCTCGGCCACTGAAGACAACACTGGCCAATCTCGAATGGCACTTATCTTCAACGGATCCACCGCGATACCCTCTCCGCTTACCACATGGCCTAAAAAGGCTACTGAAGAGAGCCAGAACTCACACTTTGAGAACTTGGCAAAAAGCTTATTCCTCCGCAGGGTATGCAAGACCAACCGCAAATGATTTGCGTGATCCTCTTCCGACTGAGAGTATACTAAGATGTCATCGATAAACACAATAACAAACAAATCCAAGTACTCTCGGAACGTTCGATGCATTAGGTCCATAAATACCGAAGGCGCATTACATAGGCCAAACGGCATTACCGTGAACTCATAATGACCGTAGCGTGTTCCAAACGCTGTCTTGGGAATGTCACCTTCCCGAATCCTTAGCTGATAATATCCCGATTTCAGATCCAACTTGGAATAGACCGTTGATCCCGCCAGCTGATCAAAAAGGTCATCAATCCGTGGGATCGGATACTTGTTTTTCTCCGTCAGCTTATTCAACTCGCGGTAGTCAATACACAACCGTAAGCTACCGTCTTTCTTTTTCACAAAGAGAACAGGCGCGCTCCAAGGTGACATACTTGGGCGTATATATCCCTGTTCCAACAACTCTTGCAGTTGGACTCTCAACTCAGCCATCTCTTTTGGCGCAACGCGATATGGAGAGCGGGCCACAGGTTTCGCACCTGGCACCAACTCAATAGAGAAGTCAATCTCCCGCTGGGGTGGTAACCCAGGAAGATCTTTAGGAAACACGTCGGCAAACTCTGACACAACTGGCACCTCACCGACACTGGCCTTTGTCTCAACAGCCTGAATTAGCGTGAAGAATAACTCCGCGCCCTTCCGCACAGCATTGACGACTTGGAGTGCAGACAACAACGTTCTGCCAACTCCTCGCATACCAGCGAACTTCGTCACAAGCCCGGTATTCTGGCCCAGTGTAATCTCTTTGGAGTTGCAATCAATAAAGGCACGCTGCTCCGAGAGCCAGTCCATACCAAAGATCACATCAAACTCCGATAACGGTAGCACAGCTGCACGCAAGCCGAAATCCCGACTTCCTATTTGCACATCCACATCGCAAGCCCTATCCGCAAGCATCACACAGCCATTCGGCAATAGCACCCTTGTACTATCCACCGTCACATGACTCGGTACCCCAATGCGAGATACGAAATCCTCAGACAGAAAAGAATGCGAAGCACCCGTATCAAACAGGGCTCTCGCTAAAGTATTCCGAATCAGGACAAAGCCTGCAGCACACACACATGCTCAAGCTAAACAAAACCAAAACCAAAAGCACAGCAAGTAAACTAAATCAACTCGTACCTGTGACGACGTCACTTTGCTTAATCGCTTCCTGCTGGCCAAGTTGATAGATTCGGGGCTGCGCTTGGGAAGCAGATGAATCCACCACCGCTTTGCCCTTCTCAGCATACGACGCACCCGTCTTCTTTTCCCCTTTGGGCTGCACAACTCGACAGTCACGAGCAATATGCCCCACCCGGCCACAGTTATAGCACGTACGAGCATCCGGCCTTGATGTCGCTCCCGACACCACAGTCGTAGTCACTTGCCCAGATGGCTTGGACCTCTTGCCCCCTTTCTTCTGGTAAAACGACTTGCCTGGGCGAGGTGCTTGAAACTCTGGCTTAGACACCACCAAGCCCTTATTCCCTTGCACTCGCCTCATGTCCTTCTCCAACGCGCACGCAGTATCAACCAACGCCTGAAACCCTTGGCTCACAGAACTCGAAAGCAGGAATCGTAACTCATCCCGCAATCCTTCATAGAACCGATTCGTTTTCCTTTGGTCATCCGCGAAGATTGTTCCCGCATATCGTCCCAACCTGGTAAACTCGTGCAAGTAGATATCCACACTATCGTCCCCTTTCTTTAACCGTTGGAACTCATTTTCCATAGCAATACGTTGCGCCGCTGGGACATGTTTCGCCAGAAATATCCGAGAGAACTCCTCAATCGACACTTGTGTTAGTTGCCTGCCCGCCAAATGGTGTAACTCAACCTCGTCCCACCACAACCGCGCCTCCCCTTCAAGCATGAAGGTGGCTAAGGTGACCTTGAGAGTTTCCTCCGCCCTGATCGCTGTCATTATCCTCTTGACACGCGATAACCAATCTTCCGCCTGCGTTGGGGATCCCATTCCCGCAAACGTAGGAGGACTGAAGCTCATAAATTGCTTCAACTGTCGGTCAGCTGCTCGTGGATCTACAGCCTCAACCGGCTCGGGTCTTACATCAACACGAACTGGCACTACCGCCGGCTGCGCTTGCCCGGTCGGCTGAATCATGGCAAATAGCGCCTCAGCCACTAAGCGAACAGTTTCCGCAGATGGAGGAGGTGTTGGCACCTCAGCTGGTGCCGCACTCTCATCAGAACGCTGGGGCTCAGACTGCCCAGCACCACTACGTGTCACCTATAGGTGGACAAGACACACATTAGCGAACGTATGCAAGCAAAACAACACAAAAAGGAACGCGCAGATTCCTCAAACAAGATGTTGTACATTCCTTAATGGACATTCCAGAGTTCATTAGCGTTACAGCAGGTCGCACAAACACGTGCTCGCCACCCCACAAAAGAATTCGACCACGAATTCGAAAGAGGAAGACCGACGAAAAGCTGATACCAAAATGTAACGACCCCATCCGTTAGATGACGTATAGTAGAAGGTCCGGCCGGGGCCCCACACTATATGCCACAAACAGACGGTGAGGTCACAGGATAATACCAAACCAATTACGAATCCTAACTCAGAGCATTCTAGCGGAAGCTTTAAGTTACAACTTTGAACTCTTAACCGGAATGTCCAATATATATAAAATCACCTTTATATATAAATACCACGGAATGTACACCATCACAAGAGTTTGGCCTTAAGGCCTTACAGTTCCTCTGAGCATACTTCATGTTTTACAAACCTCGGCGCGCAGGCCGGCCATACATGAGTAAAAAGAGAAAACACAACAATGGCTTAGCCTTCCAGGCTAGCCGCAGCAGCAGCAGCAACAGCAGTAGGGCTCTCCCGCCCATCACTTACTACTTGGCTCTCCAGCACCTGCACGGGAACAATCCACCCAACCGGTGGCAAACAATGCAACGGTCAGCATTCAGCTGACCCAATTATAACAATCCTACCCCTTTCTCGGGGCATGAGCATTCTTTCCCTGCAAGCATGACATCATCAACTAGCAATTATGTGCGCGCAGGCACATTCAAGCCATCACAACCATCGGCCACCCGGCCCGACAGTCCGTGCACTCAGGGCACATTTTCGGTGTACCGGAATACCAGGGTCAACACCACCGTCTACACGGTATTTGAGCATTTCAGTCTTTCCGGCGCGCGGGCCTAAGACTCTCATTAGGCGCTCCAACAAAACCTATACCAGGCTTCCAAGTCGGACGGACCTAACGCAGGTACGGATCAGCCACCCCCCGTTGCTCAAGTCGCCGAGCCACCTCGAATACGGAAGTATCCATGGCATTTTATAGGCGCGGGTCGGTTTCACCTTTCCTGTTCGGCAATCTGCCTTTTCATCGAGTTGCAGCCCAACGCTCAACTACTCACAAAGTGGCAACGCACGGCCACAAGAGTTGCCGCCAACCCTCTTCATTTCCTGGACATCGTCCAGTACTTCCTGCCGCACCAAGCAACAGGTAGGAACAAGGCATCACAAGCCATAGGCATCACAAGCCATTAATCACGGAGCCTTCTCCGATATGCAAACAAGCATCACCAATCCAGATTACATCCAGATGGGCTTCACACAGCATGCCTAGAGCCGTACTCCAATTCCGGCCTCTAACAAGGGGGACTTCACATATCTACCCCAAGGGACACCACAACCCAACCGCACACTCGCGGGGAAGGGCTTTCCCTATGCAATGCAGAAAAGAAGGACTTCACATGTCCAAGGAGGGAGATCGTTACCCTTGTCGATCTCTTCGGTGCCATCGAAAATTAGCCGGTGAGAAAGAACCGCAGCAGCCTTGCCGTCACAACGCCGGCTTCGGATCACGAATCGAACCACGGGAGCTCCGCTGGTGGCTTTGCTCTCCTCCTCCTTCTTCCTCTCTCTTTCTCTCTTCCTTAAGGATAATGAAGAATGGCTTCTTCATTCTCTCTCACGACTTAATCCAGCCAAGAATCACCTGAGCCTTTGGATCAAAAGAGAGGAAACTGAACGGCCAAGATCTTCCCAAAAACTCACTTTTTTGCCGACACGGCCTGTGACACGCCCGTGTCACAGGCCGTGTACCCCTTAAGCGGTACACACAGCTTGAACCGACTGAACAACACGGGTCATCGACACGCCCGTGTCGGACCTGACACGCCCGTGTCAAACCCAAAGACACGCCCGTGTCTCCTGCTCCATCGAGCTGCAACCAGTACACGGGTCGGAACACGGCAGCTGACACGCCCGTGTCCAGCCTGACACGCCCGTGTTCCCGGCCGTGTTCAAGGCCGTGTCCGGCTCTGACCTGAATAGGCCAATTTCGCAAAATAAATAGAACACGCCCTGGGACACGCCCGTGTCGATGGCCGTGTCCCAGGCTCGACGCTCGTCGACTCTCAAACGTCGACTAGCCTGAACACGCCCTGGGACACGCCCGTGTCCCAGGCCGTGTACACCCGACACGCCCTGGGACACGCCCGTGTCCCAGGCCGTGTAACCTGACCTGCTACTCAAACTTCAAGTTGAGTCTTTTGGCCCTTTTTGGGGTGTTACAACAAACTTCCTGGAAACTGATGAAATTTAGGCTGAGAATCTTTACTATGATTTTAAAGCTCTGTGAATTTTTATGGTATTTTTAGAAGCTTAATTCTAAGGCTTGCTTCATTAAGTATTATTTATCATGGATATTGGATTAAGTCTATTTGGTGCTTACCAAGCTGGTAAAATTATGATTCTTTGCACAATGATCTTTTCTGCACCATACTATTAATCAGTAATTTTTCTATAATTTTATGATGAGTAATTTCAGTACTTCCTTCTTTACATGAGAATAATGGGATTATAATGGATAAATTAATTAGAGGCTAAATACCTTCAGTAAAATCCTGCAAATTAGTATTTGATGATACCCTACTGTTATTTAGTGATCATAACTTTTGGGTGGCCATTACTTAAGAATATCATGTAGTTCATGTTTAAAATCACCCATGGCCAATCTTTGGGAAAAATAAAATAAATATCAGATTAATTAGGAAAATTATAAATTTCTGGATTTAAGCTAATTAAGTCATGATAGACCTCCAGTAAATTTCATAGGAGATTTGGAAGACAATTTGGAGTACCTCCCCATGTGTACCTCATATAGCTTAGGATGGTCTGCATATAGTAAAGCCACGGAGTTCTGGTAATTGATGGTTGGTAGGGCAAGTTAAGATTGAGTTCATCATTAGAAGTCAGGATAAGTAGAGGGTGGGACTGGTTAGGATAAGGGGGTACGGGAACGACGAAAGATCGTCCATCCCGGAAGAAGAGGAAGAGTCTTAATACTCTAGGGTTAGCACTAAAGTAACTAAATGGGGATCGGGCTAAGGGAGATCAACCAATAATAATAAGTGCCTTGCGAAAGGGAACTTCGGGCCGTAATGCCGCTGTCTTGGTTCCTAGTGCCCCTTGAGAGCCCTTCACGGGTATACCGGGGGCAGTCCTGGGCTAACGTAAACCATAGGAATAATAAATTAAAAGAGTAACTAGTATAACTAGGGTTGCACACTCTCACTCCTCGGTAGCTAGGAAAGTAGAATTATAGGATTACTTGCCATCAGACAGTAGCTCTGAAGGTAGATGCACGGACAGGACTGTCCGGGGGGGCCGCGGGCTCGAGGGTTGGAGTATAGTATAAAGGTGGTGGGTCTTCGGTACCTGATCGTCGTTCACACCGACATCGGTACGCTGACTCGGCGGTGTGGGACACTTAGCCAAAGAAAGTCTGGAGGGTACATCCAGCAGCAGTACGCGGATACTCTAGGTTGTGTTCTTCTAGGGGCGTACGGGAGGGCTAGGCCTGGTAGTGTGGATGCCCGCCTAGGAGTGGGGGGCCCGACCCACTGTCTCCGTTTGCCACTACGGAGGTTCCTGGGAGTGAAGCTAGCTGCCCAAACAGGGGGAACTAAAGGTCTGTGCGCATAGAGTCGTGTGCGTGAGTTGCACTTGCATGAATCATGGCATAGCATATCACTACACTCATATTTGCATACAACCGACACCCCAACGTATAAATTGGTATGGGACTTTTTATACGATGGGAGCTTTGCAGAAGATCCCTTAACTTATAAGTTTGTATGGGCATTCATATAAGTTAAGGTTACTTACTTACTTACTTACTTGTTGCTTACTTACTATTCACTAGCTGCCCTTTATACAACTTGCTATATATTAATTGTTCTACCTATTACAACATTTACACTGCTCACCTATTATAACTTGTTAGTTAGGTCCACCGTCACCTGCTTGTCTATTCTCCACTTTGTAGCTTCCCTTTCCTCCTCTCCGCCCGGTGCTTAGGAGCCGTGGTGGGAGGGGTAGGGGATGATAGGGCTTAGTCTTTATGACTAATGGTTTTCAAACCAAACATTACAGGAGCTCCGGATGGGAGACAGGGACCAGCACCAGCGGAGTACGGTGCGCATGGAGGTGGGACAGTCTAGCACCGGTGCACCTGCGACCAGCTCCGTGAGTGATTAGCTTTTCTTATCTTCCGCAATGAGCGTCTTGTAGTGAGGACTCTGATGTACTGGGCTCGAGCCCATTTATCTATTTTCCTGTTATATGTACTGATGGACTGGATATGATTCACTTTATTCACATGTTTTGTGGACTTATTTGCATCTTATGTATAAATACTTCTCTCTCTTGTGATCGTAAAGGGCCGGCAGAATTGGCGTTTTGTAGTGGTTGCCTTCCCGAGATGTCGGTACCACCGCAAAGCGGCAATTCTAGGCTAAGACCCCGGTGGTTGAAAAAGAAAAAAAAGGGGGTCTTACAAGTGGTATCAGAACAAACCTCGATCGAAAGAGAAGTGGTCCACAAAAACCTTGGGCCACCCCCGTGCGAGCTTAGTTTGCGGACAAACTAGCAGCGGAAGCAGTGGTGTGCCCATAAGGGAAATCACATGTGAAAGTCCATCACAACTCTTCTTAAATTCCATTCATTTCGCTCGCTAACAAATGGAAATTTTGCTTGTAGCCTGCGACGAACCCTACATCGCAGCAGGGGACACCTCAGGCTCCAGATGTGGTCCCGACTCCGCCAGCACCGTTCCGTTCCAGCAGACGGAGATGGGGCAAACACTGACAGCCATCCTGGAGGCCTTCAGAGCTCAGCAAGCCCCGGCCCACAGCCAAACCCCGGGGCCAATTGGATGACGGTCTTCCGATGACTTTCCCCTCCATCCTACTAGGGGACGGAGTCCGCAGTACGTACGGAGGAGTGGTTGGACACCATTTATGAGATGTTGGCAGGGATTCGATGCCCCACGGAGGAGGCAGTCGCTTTGACAGTCTCCTGCTTAGAGTCACACGGAAAGAGATGGTGGAAATCTCAGCTGGACACCACCTTTGCAGGGATGTACTGCGCTGATATTACTTGGGAGGAGTTCAGAGCAGCGCTCTTGGGACATTTTGTACCTCAGTCGGCGAGAGATGACCTGGAGGATAGATTCCTGCGGTTGAGGCAGGGGAACAGGACCGTGGTGGAGTACTATCAGGAGTTCACTCATCTGGCCCGTTATGCGGACGCTTACCAGTTAGACGATGCTGGCTACGCCCGGAGGTTTTATAAGGGGCTGCAGGATAACATGAGGCAGGCCCTCCTTTTTGTTTCAGAGGGGAGTCTGGCCAGGATTCTGGAGATGGCTAAGAAGAGAGAGGCGGATCAGCTCACAGTGAAGAATCGGAAGAGACCGGCTGATGATTCAGTGATTGGAGGTCGTAGAGACCGTCCTCGGGGCCAGGTTATTGGAGAGAGAAGGAACGGGGATCAGCCCCGTCAGGAGTTTGGGCAGGAGCAGAGGACTCAGGGGATATTGGCTCCCCAGCCTATACAGATGCTGGAGATGCCAAGGACGGCAGGGCAGCCACCGGTATGCTATCAGTGCAACCAGCCGGGGCATATCAAGCGGAACTGCCCTGTGGGGCGAGCACCCCCACCAGCACATCAGGGCGCTCCACCTCCCCGACAGTTTGGCGGACGAGGACAGGACCGAGGACGAGGATTTCAGGATCGAGGCCGCAGACAGAGAGAGAGCAGGTGTATGCTCTAGACCTGACACAGCCTCGGAA
This sequence comes from Platanthera zijinensis, assembly GCA_039513925.1. Lineage (NCBI taxonomy): Eukaryota > Viridiplantae > Streptophyta > Magnoliopsida > Asparagales > Orchidaceae > Platanthera > Platanthera zijinensis. The sequence goes on from CM077092.1 coordinate 154,788,905, forward strand.
CCCGGAGCAGGTTATCACAGGTATGGCAGCACTTTTAAATTTTCTTCATATAAACTACCATTTTAGACGTAACCTGCTTAGAAATTTAAAGAGAAGATGAACTGCAACAAAAATACTAAGACACTTAATTACCCCAGGCATAGTTTTCGTTAGCGGCAAGCCCGCTCACACCCTCTTTGACACCGGTGCGTCGCAATCATTCGTGTCAGAGGATTTTGTGAAAGGACTGGCAGGAGTGGAGCTATGCACCGGGAAGATGCTGAGGGTGCGCCTACCCGATGGATCAGAGATATTGACCTCTACTCATTGTAATATGGAAGCGAGGATCGGCGGAAAGGCGCTTGAGGCACCAACGACGGTCTTGAGGATGCCAGATTACGATCTGATTCTGGGCATGACCTGGCTGTATTGGAACCATGCCCAGATCGATTGCGTGGCGAAAAGGATCACCGTGCGGCACGGCGACTCCTTCATTGTTATCGAAGGTATTATATCAGCACCCCGTACTTTACTATCGTCTGTGCAGGCCATTAAGGCCCATCTGCAGGGGGAAGAGGTTTATCAGGTCCTCTTTGAGGAGGTCGTAGCCAAGGATTCCATTACAGATATTCCGGTAGTGCGGGACTTCGCCGACGTGTTTCCAGAGAAGCTACCAGGGTTACCCCCGCACCGAGAGGACTTTCAGATTCAGCTCGTACCGGGGGCTAAGCCGGTATCCAGAGCTCCTTATGGAATGGCCCCAAAGGAGTTGGTGGAATTCCGAAGTCAGCTTCAGGAGTTAGTGGAGGCCGGGTTCGTTCGGCCTAGCTCATCACCGTGGGGAGCTCCGGTGCTATTCGTTAAGAAGAAAGACGGGACCCTTCGACTATGCATAGATTACCGGGCTCTGAACAGGTTGACGGTCCGGAACACTTATCCCTTACCACGGATAGATGAGCTTTTTGACTAGCTGGAGGGAGCCCATTGGTTCTCAAAGCTGGATCTGAGGTCAGGATACTACCAGCTTCGCATTCGGGAGGAGGACATCCCGAAGACGGCGTTCAGCAGCAGATACGGCTTGTACGAGTTTACCGTGATGCCGTTCGGGCTCACGAATGCACCCTCCGCATTCATGACTTTGATGAATCGGGTGTTCGAGGAGTATCTGGACGTCTTTGTCATAGTATTCATCGACGACATTCTCATCTATTCAAGGACGGAGGAGGAGCACGCGAGACATCTAGCCTTGACCTTGGAGAAGCTGCGGAGCACGAGATGTATGCCAAGTACAGCAAGTGCCAGTTCTGGCTAAAGGAGGTGGCATTTCTGGGTCATGTCATCAGTGGAGCAGGTCTGGCAGTGGATCCGGCAAAGATCCAGGCAGTACGGGATTGGCCACCACTAAAGTCGGCCACGGAGGTTCGAAGTTTCTTGGGACTTGCCGGTTACTACCGGAAGTTCGTAAAGGGGTTCTCTCAGATTGCCCTTCCTCTTACGTCTCTGACGAAGAAGGAGTCCCCTTTTATTTGGACGCCGCGATGCGAATCTGCCTTCCAGGAGCTGAAGGATCGTCTCACCTCGGCCCCCATCCTTGCTCTTCCATCAGGAGGGAGGGATTCCAGGTATATACAGATGCTTCCTATCAGGGGATGGGTGCCGTCCTTATGCAGAATGGGCACGTAATAGCCTATGCCTCCCGTCAGTTGAAGCAGCACGAGCAGAACTACCCCGTGCACGATTTGGAGATGGGGGCAGTCATTTTTGCTCTTAAGATCTGGCGGCACTACCTCTACGGGGTACATTGTGATATCTTCTCCGACCACAAGAATCTGAAGTACGTCGACACCCAGAAGGAGTTAAACATCAGGCAGAGACGCTGGGTGGAGTTTCTTTCGGACTACCAGTATACCATGCACTACCATCCGGGGAAGGCGAACGTGGTTGCGGATGCTCTGAGCCGGAGAGCGAGTACGACTGGAGCAGGCCCGCAGCTGATGGCCTTGGAGTTGATTAGATCATTCGAGGAGATGCAGATTTCACTAGTATCTGAGGATGACCCGGAGCTGTACATGGAGTACCTGGGGTCGATGGCTGCTACAGATGACATCCGAGACCGCATCAGAGATGGGCAGATGCTGGACGAGAGAGCTGAGCCGATATTCCGAGCCTTGGAGGAAGGCACGACAGGAGATTACACTTTGAGGGATGGGCTCCTGTGTTTCCGGGGCAGAGTCTACATACCAGCAGGAGGACGGATCCGGGAGGATATTTTGACGGAGGCTCACTGCAGCCGGTATTCGGTACACCCGGGGATCACCAAGATGGTAAAGGATTTAAAGAGGACGATGTATTGGCAGGGTATGAAGAAAGATATTACGTATTTTGTGACGCATTGTGAGGCCTGCCAGCTCGTGAAGGCGGAGTGTAGGAACCCGGCAGGTTTGTTGCAGCCGCTTCCAGTGCCGGAGTGGAAGTTTGAGGATATAGCCATGGACTTCGTACATGGGCTACCTAGATCCCGTGCGGGGAACGACTCGATCTGGGTGATAGTGGACAGGCTGACAAAGGTGGCCAGATTTATCCCAGTGGCAAAGGACACACCGGTCAGTGTATTAGTACGGAGATTCATTGAGCAGTTCGTGCGTTATCATGGGGTGCCCAAGACTATCGTTTCGGATCGGGATGGGCGGTTTACATCCAGGGAATGGAGGACAGTCCAGGCCCATCTGGGTTCTCGGTTGACATTCAGCACAGCTTTCCACCCTCAGACCGACGGACAGACAGAGCGCACTAACCGTACACTGGAGGATCTGTTGCGACTATGTATTTTGGACCGAGGCGAGCCTTGGGAGAGATTGTTACCACTGGTCGAGTTTTCATACAACAACGCTCATCAGTCCAGCATAGGCATGGCTCCATACGAAGCGTTGTACGGAAGGAGGTGCAGAACCCCACTATCATGGGTTCAGGACGAGGATCCGCAGGCACTGGGCTCGGAGTTTGTGGGAGATACAGATGCTCAGATTAGATTGATCCGAGACAGGATGTTGGAAGCCCAGAGCAGACAGGCGAAATATTACGATGCGAGGCATCGCCAAGTAGAGTTCCAGGTAGGAGACCGGGTTTTCTTGAAGATACGGCCGATGCACGGAGTCTCGCGGGTTCGCGGGCGGAAGAAGCTCAGTCCAAGATATATGGGGCCCTATAGGATCCTGGAGCGGATCGGCCCCTTAGCCTATAGACTGGAGCTACCGCTGGAGTTAGCGGGATTGCATGACGTCTTCCACGTCTCCTCACTTCGGAGGGCTCTGCTACGCCCTGAGCAGCTGATTTCCTCGGCGGATGGCCCAGTGGCCTCGGATCGGTCAAGTCGATTTAGAGCCTATCAGGATTGACGATACAGCAGTGCGGGTCTTGCGACGGAAGAAGGTCCCGTTAGTCAAGGTTCTGTGGAACAATCATGGGCAGGAGGAGCATACATGGGAGCCACAGGACTTGATGCGGCAAAAATACCCGGAACTTTTTCGTCAGGTATACCTCAAAACCCCTCTGGACAATCAATTTGCCTTCCTATTTTAAACCAATGGAATTGAAATTTCAAGAATAGGGGCTAATCTTTTGTTTATTGGGGTGTATATACCTAGTTAAGTGGGCGAATTAACCTTAGATTCGAAACCGCACAAACAAACGTAACGTAGGGAGGTGATCAATCGGTTCTCATGGGATGTTACAAGCTTATTTTTCCCGATTTGAGTCCCGTAGGCTTAACCTTGATTTCGGGGACGAAATCTTTGTTTTTGTTTATTGGGATTTGTAACATCCCATTTCCGGCTAGACCCCTAGGAGTCGGTTGGTTGTGGTAGAACCCTAGGGAGTCCAAAGCTTGAAATAACCGACCAAGATTTCGGGTCATGGGTTGGTCACGCCCGTGACTGACCCGTCACGCCCGTGACCTTGGGCGTGACTCATTCGACGATCGTCGATCTCCGGGAGACGATCGTCGGGCGCAGCATTTCCAACCCGGCCCAGTCACGCCCGTGACCCAGATGTCACGCCCGTGACCTTGGGCGTGACTCCTTCGACGATCGTCGATCTCAGTTAGACGATCGTCGGACGCGGAATTTGCCTCATGGCCTGTCACGCCCGTGACACTTAATGTCACGCCCGTGACATAGGGCGTGACCATGACCGTCGACTTCAGGTCGACGGTCGTCGACCCAAAGTTGTCCACACAGGCATGTCACGCCCGTGACCAACAATGTCACGCCCGTGACATAGGGCGTGACACGCTCGACGATCGTCGATGTCAGTTCGACGTCGTCGAACCAGAAATTGGTCACCAGGCCGGTCACGCCCGTGACCCATGTGTCACGCCCGTGACCACCCTTCGACGATCGTCGATCTCAGTTCGACGATCGTCGAACTCAGAACTGCTAACCGGGCCTGTCACGCCCGTGACCTATGTGTCACGCCCGTGACCAAGGCCGAAACGTCAGCCACACTGGAAATTTCGGTAACCGACGCCTTAGTAAATTCTGACTGTGTTGATGAAAATCAAGAGTATTTATGGGTCGTTCCCTACTTTAATTATGTTAATAATTAAGGGAAAATGGGCCCAATAGGAAATTGCCACCTGGCAAACACCTCTTCATCTCCAACTTTTCAACTGCCATTCGTCATAACCGAAACGTCATAAGGGTGTTATTAATGGCCGCCAACGTTTCATCTCCAACGTTTCATCCCTTCCCCTCCCCATTTGCTGATCTATAAAATATTCCTAAGAGCAGGAGGAAAAGGTTACACTCCCTCAAACCGTTTCAGACTTCCCCTTGCTGTTGAAGAATTTCCGGCGACGCCACCCCCGCGCAAATGGCTTCCCGACGTTCTGCACGCCTTCAACCCGCGAACAAGGTCCTCCCCTCCCTCTTCTTCTGCGGATAGATCTTAGGAATCGTTAGGAGAGATATTGGGCTCAAAAGAGCCAGATCGGGTGAGCGTATTCGTGGTTTTCCGAAAATTTCATGGTGGCGGGTTCGCCGGAAACCGCCTCTCCGGCGGCTGTGCCGCCGCCCGACGATAGCCCTCGCCTCAACGGAGGTGGTGGTGGTGGTGGCCGGCCAGGGAGATGGCTGGATGGTCGGGATATAGCTTGGAAAAGCTACAGGATATTAGGTTTTTTAGGCCTCTGGTTCGGGCTGTTGAAGAAGATGAACAGTGCATGAGGAATAAATTCTATTTTTTTTAAATAATTACTGAATGAAAAATCTGTCTTGTTAAATAAATTGGGAAAAATACCTAGAGGCTCCTACAGGAAAAATGATCAACATAGGAAGTGTAGCCCTTGAAGTCTACTTTAATTCAAAATTAATTTCACTCGATTTGGGAATCCTGGTTAGACCACAGCACCTTTTTTGGTGAGGTCTATCCAGAGGGCTGCCTTGACCTTAGAAAAATTCCCCACTCCAATTCAGTCATCCAAATGACTTGAAATTTGGGGTGTGGTCTAATCTTACATATATCTAGGTGCTATCCAAAAATTAGAATTTTTGGAGAATATTTTTCTATAGTTTTTTAGAAAAATTCAATAATCCTAGCCGAATTTAATTAGATAGTCAAATAATTTCCAAACCCTCCCAAACTTTGGTGAGAGGTCCCTGGGGTCACCATAAAGTTCTGTATAATTTTCCATCTCATTTGTAGATGGTTTGGACTAGAAATGATCAATCCTAAGTTTTGCCCTAATAAGGGGTCTTAGGATAAAAGTGCACTTTTGAAGTTTGAGTGGTGAGATCGCCTCAACAGAGGCTGAGATTTTTACCACTGGCCAGTAATATTCTCTAGCACCCCCCCTCATGGAGTTTGAGGTGGATCGGGGTAAGTTTACCCTAAGGACCAAGGCCAATCCCTAAGGATGGATCTTGGAGGTTTGTGAAGGTCATGTGGTCAAATGACCTTGGATTGACCCGAGATTGGGTGAAGAAGTCCATAGGGCCAATATAGTGCTCTGGATGAAATCTTAGTAGATTTGGAGACCGTTTGGATACCTAAAAATCTAACCCTAGTTTAGGGCGCGAAACTAATAGAGATAGGAAATGACACCAAATCACATTGAAAAGTGATGAAATCTGAGGAGAGTGAATTATAGGGATGGTACAAGCTCTGGATATTTTCTATAAATTTTATGTTCATTATTTTGGGTACTTCTTTAATGATTTAGTAATTGTATGATTTGTTTAGAAAATTTATTATGGGGTACAAACTTCCTGGAAACTGATGAAATTTAGGCTGAGAATCTTTACTATGATTTTAAAGCTCTGTGAATTTTTATGGTATTTTAGAAGCTTAATTCTAAGGCTTGCTTCATTAAGTATTATTTATCATGGATATTGGATTAAGTCTATTTTGGTGCTTAGCAAGCTGGTAAAATTATGATTCTTTGCACAATGATCTTTTCTGCACCATACTATTAATCAGTAATTTTTCTATAATTTTATGATGAGTAATTTCAGTACTTCCTTCTTTACATGAGAATAATGGGATTATAATGGATAAATTAATTAGAGGCTAAATACCTTCAGTAAAATCCTGCAAATTAGTATTTGATGATACCCTACTGTTATTTAGTGATCATAATTTTTGGGTGACCATTACTTAAGAATATCATGTAGTTCATGTTTAAAATCACCCATGGCCAATCTTTGGGAAAAATAAAATAAATATCAGATTAATTAGGAAAATTATAAATTTCTGGATTTAAGCTAATTAAGTCATGATAGACCTCCAGTAAATTTCGTAGGAGATTGGAAGACAATTTGGAGTACCTCCCCTTGTGTACCTCATATAGCTTAGGATGGTCTGCATATAGTAAAGCCACGGAGTTCTGGTAATTGATGGTTGGTAGGGCAAGTTAAGATTGAGTTCATCATTAGAAGTAAGGATAAGTAGAGGGTGGGACTGGTTAGGATAAGGGGGTACGGGAACGACGAAAGATCGTCCATCCCGGGAAGAAGAGGAAGAGTCTTAATACTCTAGGGTTAGCACTAAAGTAACTAAATGGGGATCGGGCTAAGGGAGATCAACCAATAATAATAAGTGCCTTGCGAAAGGGAACTTCGGGCCGTAATGCCGCCGTCTTGGTTCCTAGTGCCCCTTGAGAGCCCCTTCACGGGGTATACCGGGGGCAGTCCTGGGCTAACGTAAACCATAGGAATAATAAATTAAAAGAGTAACTAGTATAACTTGGGTTGCACACTCTCACTCCCCGGTAGCTAGGAAAGTAGAATTATAGGATTACTTGCCATCAGACAGTAGCTCTGAAGGTAGATGCACGGACAGGACTGTCCGGGGGGCCGCGGGCTCGAGGGTTGGAGTACAGTATAAAGGTGGTGGGTCTTCGGTACCTGATCGTCGTTCACACCGACATCAGTACGCTGACTCGGCGGTGTGGGACACTTAGCCAAAGAAAGTCTGGAGGGTACATCCAGCAGCAGTACGCGGATACTCTAGGTTGTGTTCTTCTAGGGGCGTACGGGAGGGCTAGGCCTGGTAGTGTGGATGCCCGCCTAGGAGTGGGGGGCCCGACCCACTGTCTCCGTTTGCCACTACGGAGGTTCCTGGGAGTGAAGCTAGCTGCCCAAATAGGGGGAACTAAAGGTCTGTGCGCATAGAGTCGTGTGCGTGAGTTGCACTTGCATGAATCATGGCATAGCATATCACTACACTCATATTTGCATACAACCGACACCCCAACGTATAAATTGGTATGGGACTTTTTATACGATGGGAGCTTTGCAGAAGATCCCTTAACTTATAAGTTTGTATGGGCATTCATATAAGTTAAGGTTACTTACTTACTTACTTACTTGTTGCTTACTTACTATTCACTAGCTGCCCTTTATACAACTTGCTATATATTAATTGTTCTACCTATTACAACATTTACACTGCTCACCTATTATAACTTGTTAGTTAGGTCCACCGTCACCTGCTTGTCTATTCTCCACTTTGTAGCTTCCCTTTCCTCCTCTCCGCCCGGTGCTTAGGAGCCGTGGTGGGAGGGGTAGGGGATGATAGGGCTTAGTCTTTATGACTAATGGTTTTCGAACCAAACATTACAGGAGCTCCGGATGGGAGACAGGGACCAGCACCAGCGGAGTACGGTGCGCATGGAGGTGGGACAGTCTAGCACCGGTGCACCTGCGACCAGCTCCGTGAGTGATTAGCTTTTTCTTATCTTCCGCGATGAGCGTCTTGTAGTGAGGACTCTGATGTACTGGGCTCGAGCCCATTTATATATTTTCCTGTTATATGTACTGATGGACTGGATATGATTCACTTTTATTCACATGTTTCTGTGGACTTATTTGCATCTTATGTATAAATACTTCTATCTCTTGTGATCGTAAAGGGCCGACAGAATTGGCGTTTTGTAGTGGTTGCCTTCCCGAGATGTCGGTACCACCGCAAAGCGGCAATTCTGGGCTAAGACCCCGGTGGTTGAAAAAGAAAAAAAAAGGGGGTCTTACAAAAATACTCTATTCACCCCCCCTCTAGAGTTGAGATAAATCTTACCCTCACTTTCAGGGTGACACTGGGTGTCAATCGGTTCGATGAAACTCAAGGGACGTGTGCCAGTAGTTGCAACTAAAATTTTACATTTTGACTCACCAAGAAATAGCCAGTGCTTATTTCTAGGGTTTACCTCCCTTTGACTTGGCTTAGCTTTTCTGACCGGGATATTTATTATCCAACATTTAAAATGGGAAAGTTTTGAATTAACAGGAATTCAAATCGATAATTTAAATGTATCGATATAAAAAAGGTCAAGCGGAAACCTGCCATTCCCAGCGGAAATATCGGATACAGCGGCAATCTTAGGAAATAAATAGGGCTAATTGCGGAAATCCCGACCCTTCGTATTATGGAAATAGCGAAAATTACTCCCGTAACTCCCGTCGCTTGGTGTTCTCATTGACTCCCGATCGCCTCTCATCGACTCCCGCTCCCATCGATTGCAGTCCGCCGCTGTCCTCTCCCCGTTGGCTCGGTGTTCCTCTCTCCGGCATTCGCTCAATGCAAGTGTCTCGCTGATTCACCCCAGCATTCCCTCTCTCGTCGACTCACTCTCCTATCAATTGCAGTCCCGACGCAAGCCGCTTATTGGACTAGGGCTTCTTTCTGCTCTCCTCCTGCCTAGAGTTTTCTATCTTCCCCCTCCAAGAAAAAGGTAACAACCCTTCCTCATTGAATCACTAGCTTGTTTCTAACTTGTCTAGTTCCTACTATTTTAGTTCCTAATCTATAGATTTAGATAGAGTTAAGTCCCTTGGATGTTACTTGTTTAGGTTTATAATGACTCCTTGAACCACGGTCGGGCTCCTCAGTGGGAGTGAGTTGGTTAGGACTGGCTTCGCCCATGCTTCTGATGAATTCATGAACATCATCTTGATGCTTGAGCAAGCTGGGCTCTCCTTTATTCTCGAGCACCCGTGCAAGGTCCTAGATAAGGAAGTTCTTGAGTTCTATGAAACCGCCAAGCTACGTCACGAGGACACCGTAATAAAGAGTAAGATAGTTGGACTACGGATCAAGATGACTGCTGCAAAATTATCACATCATCTGTAGCTCAACAGCTCTGTAGAAGAGGACTACCTGGATGAAAATGATCGTGCAAGGACAATTCTGTTCTGTGGACTAGCTCGAGGGACCAAGGCCATCAAACGCAAGGACATGAATGAGGAAGGAAAGCTCCTTTCAGATATCATTGGGAAGGTCTTGATCTGCAAACCCGGCTCCCATGATAATATTTCAGGGGATATGTTTAAGATCCTGATGGCTGTGGTATGAAGAAAGAGATTCAACTGGGGGGCCATGTTATTTGAGGAGATTAAAGATACCCTACGAACTCCTAACTTTAGGAGGATCATCAGTTTATACCTGAATCAAATGGACGGAGACAGATTTGACATGACTAAGGGAGTTCCTCTTCACTACCTGAAGAAGATGGATTCTAGCGTCTTTGATAGGGTGGAGAGGAGAATTGGCCAAGGAGGTGCAGCTAAAACACATGGTGATGAAGAAGACAGAGCTCCGGAGTTCAGAAACCCTTTGGATTAGACCAGTGAAGTTCCTGATATGCTGCATGTAGGAACTGAGGGGGAGTCTTTAACCATTCCTTCTGATGCCCTCAGGATGGATGTCTCGGTTTTAGATCAAGCAGACGCCATTACTAATATTTCCCTGATCGCGAAGGATGCTGTGGATACCCTCGCTACCGATCAGGCTGACGAGGAGGGAGTGGAGGATGACATGGAGGATTACATTGAGGATGATGCTGCTGATGAGAATGATGTGGAGAATGCGGCCGCTGATGATGTGAACAATGAGCAAGATGGAAATGAGATGGACATGAGGGAAATTGATGTTGACCTCCCCTCTGAGGAACAGGTTCAGGTAGCAGTTCCTGATGTATCTGGTGCAACAATGGAGGGGGAGACCTCCCGGTAGGGGATGATGAGTATATATGAAAAAACGACAGAGGCTGCCCCAATCCCCCCTCAAGAGACTGTAAATCTATCTAGCTCCACCAGTGTATCTGCAGAAGAGAATCCTGAATCCTAAAGTGCTATCCCCCCTGAGCATGACTAGGACATGCATCAGGTTCATCCGCTAAGACCTAGCCTGGAAAATCACACGATAAATATCATTCAAGGTATAGTGGATGAACTGAAGGCCTCTTTTGAACAATCTCACAACAAGGTACTGAAACGGATTAAGCAATCTGAGGATCTGTTGCTAAAAATGTTGTGGAGATAAATCATAAGCTGGATATGATGGAACAAAAATTTGAAGCTAAGTATGCAGAGGCCGGCACTGCCGTAAATTTCATAATGCAAGGGCTTAAGAAAAATAAAGCTGATCTGGCAGTGGTAAACCACAATGCACATGTTGTGGCCAACAACATCAAATTGTTCGATGCCAACATGGTGACACTCAATGCAAATCAGACATCCCCGTTGAACGAGTTAACTAATACTATTAAGCATATAGATGAGTCACTGCATTCTAATGCAAACTCAATTGCTCAAGAAGCAAAAAAGGGGGAGGAGGAATATACAACTAAGATGGCAGGATTACAACAAATCATAGTCGATAACTTCATGCAGTCAAATGAGTATGTTTTTGAAAGCTGTCACTGGCTAGTTCAGCAAGCATCTGGTATACAAATTCCGGTTTCTCCTACTGATGAGGTTACTACTGCTACTACTCAAGAGGTTCCCTTGAGTGAAGCTGATGCCAGAAAGGATGCTAGGGCCACTGCCAAAGATGCTCACAGGCCTATGTTTGATCAAGAGGCCATTGCAAAAGGGAAAAGAAAACTTCAAGAAGGAACTTTCAAAGAAACTCCAGTTGATGCGCGAAATGCGGTTCCAGAGGAAATAAGGATGAAGAAGATGGGTCGAGAGGAGAAGGCTTGAAGGAAAGTAAAGTTAAGAATGAACGATGGAGTCCCACGTCTAGGAGAATCATACTGGACACATTCATGGTACAATGGGGGAAGCAGCGGGGAAAGCTCAATAGAAATGAAGTATATAGTCAGTATGAGTGGGAGATGCAAAAAGAGTATGAGGCTAAAAGAAACATATTCTTCAGGACTAACACTATGGAACATAAAGCTCCTCCACCCCAGTATTACCCGAAGCCGAAGGAATTCAGGCCGCCCACGGCGGCGGCGGCTTGGAGCGAGGCGGCGGTGGCCTGGAGGCCGCCCAAAGCAAGAAGTACATGGCTGAACAACTAAGATATGCTCAGGCTAAGGAGAGATAGACTTGGAATCTAGATCTATTTTTATTCTCTATATGCATGTATATCTTTTCTTGTATTTAAATGAACAACCTTTGGATATATATATATATATATATATATATATATATATATATATTTGATCACATGTTGATTACCCGAATTGTTGGCTTCTCAGGCTAATGACTTGGAATTAGATCTATTTTTATTCTGATATCTTTTCTTGTCTCGCAAAATTTTATTATATTTCTTGTCTCGCAAATTATTTATGTATATCCTTCTGGTTGGTGTAATTAGTCTTATATAGTAGGATTTTGGCTTCTTCAAATAGGGGGAGATTGTTGGGTATTGTATCCACAATTACCTGGATTTGAAGAAGACTCTAGTCAAGCTAAGATGGATTTACAATGTATTTGACGATCTTCTATAAAGTTGTGCTTGCAGCTATTCTATGCTAAGTACACACCAATGTAAGGGTGTAGTGGGTAAATATACATGGGTCTGCGCAACGTAAGACCTCGTTGAGCAGATCAGTGTGTTGAATCATGTGTGCTCTCTCTATTGGAGTGTACTTATTTTTAAGTACAGGGTGGAGGCAGATCAAGAGCAGAAGAAGGATCAAGATGGGTCAAAGACCAAGTTCATAGGAAGAAAGAGAATAATCGTCTAAGTCAAAATCGACGGGAATCACTAAGTGATTCTCGCCGATTCGACGGGAATCATTAGTGATTCTCGCCGAATCATCGAGAATCAGTCAGTGATTCCCGCCGACTTCTTCCGGCTGACTGTCCTCCTACAAGAATTCTGCTAAGGAAGAATCGACGGGAATCACCAAGTGATTCTCGCCGATTCGACGAGAATCACCGTGCATTCCCGCCGATTCCCTCCGGATGACCAGATTTCCAACTGGAATTCTGCCAAGGCAAATTCAATGGGAATCGTGAGTGATTCCCGCCGACTTCGATGGGAATCACAAGCGATTCTCGCCGATTTTTCCTTAGGCAAAATTCTCGTTCACTAGATCGAGCCAAGTTCGTTGTGCGCCGTTTTGACTGGGACTAGGGCTTCTCCTTGTGGGCCCCACAACTGTCATTTAGGGTTTGCTTCCAATATATATACTCGCGTATTTGAACATACCGAGGGATCGAACAACGCAAAATAAAACCGAGGCCGAGCGTGCCCTAGCTGATCGCGGAACTTAACCGATCGCCGTCGCCGCTCGCAAGCTAGTCGCCGCCGCTGATCTCAGAGATTCTTTGATCTTCCGATGATAGTATCGAGGCAAGCCTAGCATCTCACACTTCTCTCTCGAGATCTCTTGTCTCTCAATTTATTGAACGAGGATAGTTCTTCATTTTTGATCGATTGATACGACTGATCCGATTGAGATCGTTGGTAGACCTTGCTTGCTTTGTCAAGAAGTTTGGATCTACAAAGCATCGCCGCCGCATTCACTTGTCGCCGCCGATCTTGTCAAGATCCTCTCTAAGAGAGAACATCGGCCGTGGATTCTTCGTCTTTTTCAAGAAAGCTTCAACGAACGAAGAAGGACATCGGGATCTCTAAATGTTTGTTTGTATTTTCTTTACATTCAAGTTTAGTTTATTGTAAAGGAATTTTGATTCCTACTTGTAAGGTTTGGGTGCAACCCGTGGTGGTGGAGTTGTGACTCCTTTGGTTGGAAGGGTTCCTTCCGTAGTGTGAGGATTGGATTTCAATCCAGTTGGAGAACTGACCGAGTCGTGCCTTGGTGGGATATAGGTCGAAGGGGGAGAGTGGACGTACCCAAATCAGGGAACCGCTATAATTGCTTGTATGCTTTTCGGTGCTGTGTTTGTTTATTTGTGCAGGTAATTTAAATTCTGCAAAAGAATGCACGACACCTATTCCCCCCCCCCTTCCATAGGTGGACTTAGTCAACATTAGATACTTTCACAACCAAGCATGCTGATCCAATCAGAGAGGAGGTTGTAAAGCTCCTCAAGGCAAAATTTATCCGTTGAAATTCAATATCTTGCTTGGGTATCTAATGTTGTAATCATTAAAAAACTTGGGGAGAAATGGTGAATGTATATAGATTTCACACGATTAAATAAAGCATTCCCTAAAGATTGCTACCCCTTGCCTCAGATAGATTCTTTAGTTGATTCCACGGTTGGGTATTCTTTTATGAGTTTCTTAGATGCATTCTCTGGTTACCATCAAATTAGAATGCATAAGCCTGACGTTCATCATACATCTTTTATCTCAAACGACGGTTGTTATTGTTACTTGGTGATGCCTTTCGGCTTAAGAACTCTGGTGCGACTTACCAACGAATGATGGATCGTGTTTTCAAAGAACAAAAAGGAAGAAACCTTGAAGTATATGTTGATGATCTCTTGATCAAGAGTAAAAACTTCTCATTACACTTGCATGATCTAGAAGAGACATTCACTACTCTGCGAATGTATAAGATGAAGCTTAATCCATTAAAGTGTACCTTTGGGGCGAGTAAGGGGAAATATCTTGGTCATCTCCTTACTCTGGAAGGACTTTCCCCTTATCCTGAAAAGTTAAAGAAATTCTTGATATGGCACATCCTAAGCCACCAAAATAAGTTTAGTAGTTAGGAGGAAGGTTGGCAGGTCTCGGGAGATACATCTCTCGAGTTCGCGATAAGAGTGCCTCTTTCTTTAGAACTCTTCGAGGAGCGTCAAAGTTTGGATGGATAGAAGAGTGTTCAGAAGCCTTTGAGCGGCAGAAGAAACAGTTAACTTCAACACCCTTACTGCAGAGCCCCCGATCAGGGAAATGTTGTTCTTATACCTAGGACTTGGCCCGGAGGTGGTCAGCTTAGTTCTTATTTGAGAAGAGAACAGAAGACAGTTTCTGGTTTACTATGTTAACCATATCCTCAAAAGCGCAGAAACAAGATATCTGATTTATGAGAGGTTGGCTTTATTATTAGTAATGTTAGCTCGGAGACTCCGCCCATATTTCCAGGCACATGAAATTTAAGTAGCGACAGATCAACTGTTGAGATGTGTGCTAGAAAAGAAAGATTATTCAGGGAGATTAGCTAAATGGGCAATATATCTGAGTGAGTTTGAAATTTTTTATGAAACAGAATAGCTATCAAGGCTCAAGAACTGGCAGATTTATTGGTTGATATGACAAAGTCCACCTCTAGTCAAGCAAAAAGATCTCCTTTGTCTTGGACCATCTATGTTCATGGGGCCTCAGGCAGAAATTCATCAAGAGCGGGAGTGGTTCTTATTAATCCTAATGGCATCAAGCTAGAGCAAGCAATAAAGTTCTTCTTTCCAACTACAAATAATCAGGCAGAATATGAAGCTTTATTGGCCAGCTTAAAGCTTGCAAGAGAACTTGGGATTGAGCATGTTCACATCAAAATTGATTCTCTGGTTATGGCTTCATATGTTTTGGACAACTTTGAAACCAGAGAACCAATCTTAAAGAAATACCTTCCTCTCTTTAAGATGGAAATTAGCAAGTTCAAGAGCTTTACTATCGAGTATATCCCGAGGACTTAAAAAGAAGTAGCAGATGTTCTTGTTAAGCATGGACTCCCGTCAGGAGGAACAACTTCTGAACTCTTCAGCCCGATAGTGGATGAAGAAGAGATGATGTAGATGGATCAATGCTCCTCCTGGATGGACCCATTCATTCTTTTCCTAATTATAGGGAAATTTCATCCAACAATCAAAGATAAGAAGAAATTCAGAAAAAGTAGCATATTACTATTTGGTATCAGGAATTCTATATAGAAAGACCTTCCTGTCAACTATGGCGAGATGCATTTCAGAAGAAGAAGCTCCTGTCGTGCTTTATGAATTTCATTCTGGTGAGTGTGGATGTCACTCAGGAGCATGGACTTTGGAAAAAGGATCCTTCGACAAGGATATTTCTGGCCTACTATAAATACGGATTCAGAAGTTTATGCAAGGAAATGTGCTCAGTTCCAGAAGTTCGCTCCACTTCAGCATCAATCAGCTCAGCTGCACTAATCAATCTCAACTCCATGGCCCATTATAGTATGTGGAATGGATCTCCTTGGTCCTTTTCCCATGGCAAACGGACAACGACGTTTCATTATAGTGATGATTGATTATTTCAGCAAGTGGATCGAGGCCAAAGCATTAGCTAAAATAATAAATCAGGTTGTAAAGAACTTCATTTGTGGAGAGATAGTATGCCGACATGGGATTCCAATGGCTATTATCACAGATATTGGGCCACAGTTCAACAATAGTGAGATGGTTGATTTTTGTAAGCAGATTGGAATAGAGCTGCGTTTTGCATCAGTCCATCATCCCAGAAGTAATATCCAAGTTGAAGCAGCGAACAAGCAGATTCTTAATTTGCTCAAGAAGAAAGTGCAAAATCTCAAAGGTAGTTGGGATGATCAACTTCCATCGGTTCTCTGGACCTTGAGTACAACACCTTCATCAGCAATTGGAGAGACTACCTTCATGTTATCTTATAGTTCAGAGGCCCTCATTCCAGTAGAGTTTGAAGTTCCATCACTAAGAGTTCTGCTTGCTAGATAGGGCATGGAATATAGGCTTGAGCTGAATAGTGAAGAGATGAAATTCTGCTTGGATTAAATCAGAGATAAAGAAGCAATAAGGCAGGAAGAAGTAAAGTGAAGAATTGCCAGATACTTTAAAAAGAATGTGAGGATCAAATACTTTCAAGTGGGAGATCTTGTTCTTAAAAAGTTGATGTTGCTGCAAGAACCGGTCACTAGAGAAGCTGAATCCGAATTGGGATGGTCCATTCATCATCAAGGAAGTGCTGAAGAACGGGGCATATCGTCTACAAACTTATGAAGGAAATGATGTACCGCATACATGGAGTTGAGATGATCTTAAATGATTCTATTCTTGAACCAACTCCTCTCTTATTCTTCCTTTCTAATATTTTAAAGATTATTATTAATCAAAGGCCCCTTACTGACACTTTTTTGAGTGCTTTCCATCTCCTGAACAATTAAAAAGCAAAGATAACTTACTCCAGGAGACATCACCATGTTAAGCTTAGACCCCCTTGAATCGTTGTCATTAGCGTAATACCACAATGACCACGTGTTGCAAGGAGATTTTGCACCGTATAGTGGGAGCTTACAGATTCTAGTGCACTGGGCTACTGAATTTTGGATCCCGGCTGGTATCTAACCTCACCTCTGCATTTTGGATGGACAGGGTGGGTGATGCCTCTACCTTGCCTTTTAAGGGATATCGTTACAACTTTGAGGATCATGTGAAGAAAACCAATGCTATATGCACCTGACCATAGATCATCCTAGCTTGTGACACTCGAAATCTCTTTGGAACCCTCAAGCAGTTCCTGTAGGAGACCCACATCTCGGTTGATAAAAGAGGAAAGCAATTCTATATGCACCTGCCCGAAAGATCAACCTAGACTGTACTCTAGGCAAGAGGGTAGTAAACCTTTCTCCTCTCTTTTGGTGAGGATTGAATGTATAACTTTTCTGACTCTATAAGGAAACCAATGGGATCCGTGCACACATGCCCTCTTGGTCATCTAAGTCTGTAACTCTTTCTCATCTCGCAGGTAAAATTCAGGCAAGGCGCGGACCTCATTTTTTGAGTCTGCTCAGTTTGCCAATTCTGGGGTGATCTTACAGCTCTTGCGACCCTGTGAGTAAATCAATGGGCCCCGCGTGAACCTGTCCGTTTGGTCACTAGAGTTGTGAATCCTTTCTCTGCGCGGACTATTTTTTGGTATCCGTGCAGTCCGCCGATTTTTGCAGTGGGTTTGTATTACAGCTTCTGTGACCTAGTGAGGAAAGCAATGGGCATCGTGCGCACCTGCCTGCTTGGTCACCTAAGCTGTGGATCATTTTTATCAAGTCAGGCTCTTTTTTGGTAGTCGACATAGTCTGCAAAGGCTGATCTTTCTGTCCTCCAAATTACTTGGGTGATGTGGTTTACAGTTTTTGTGACCCTGCGAGGAATGTAATGGGCTCAGTGTGCACCTGCCCGCTTGGTCACCTAAGTCATAGTAACCCATCTTTCTCAGCTTGCAGAGTTTATCTATAATTCTCTCTCTATTCGCAACGTCAATCATTTATCTTTTCTCAGCTCGCAAAGGTTTTTCATCAGTATTAGTTAATGAAATTGCGGTCTGGAATCGGTATTCACCAGAGTCCACCAACTATCCATATCTTTTTGACAAGCTGGAAAATCGCATTCTTATCATGTTCAAGAAATTACATCGAACTACAGCTAAATCATTCCTGCTGTTATATGAACTTGGCGAGCTGTAAGTCAAGTGTCGCGGCCTTGTTTATTATCAATCTTGGTTATCTTTGAGCTATACTTATCTCTAAGCTGGCGGCCTAAATTCCAAATGGCGCAGACTGTTTTTCACTAAACTCTAGTGGCAATTATTGATCATGCACATTATAGACACTTAAAAAAGTGTTGAAGAGAACAAGAAATGAACAATCAAAATATTAGAAGATGCGAGCTGATCAAAATATCCTTTGTATCTAATCAAGTAAAAAATTTACATCTTTTTAATAACTGGCGACCTCTGATCGAGTCCGCCACTTTACAAAAAGTAAAAACAAAATACATCTTCTCATTCTTTCGATATCTTCCGCTTCTTTTTCCCAGGAGCATTAGGACTTGAAGATTCATCAATGTTGATGTCAGGAGAGTAGCCCCCTAAGTCACTTCCGCTGTCATCTAAGCTCTCGCTATCCGCCGACTCGCTCTGCGGGCTATCATCATCGGAGCTAGATGATGAAGCGGACTTGCTTGACTGGATTTCCCACTACTGGCTTGAACCAGCATCTTCGAAAGCCTCATCATCGGCTAGGACCTCTTCACTTTCTTCTTTTTCATCTTCATCTTCAACCACTGTCTTTCCTTTTGCAACTCGCTCCATTCTTATGACCTGCACTTCTAGCTCAGGGAAGAGCTTCAAAAAAGGGACTGTTTCCACCCCATCACTAGCTCAATGGTGACCTCGACACTTTCCTTCACATGAGGAAACATTGTGTCTTGGAAGCCATTATGCGCAATGTCATACGCAGTCTGCAGCAAAGAAAAATCAAGTCAGGTTGATAATACGTTTTGTAGTCTAAACTATTAGGTTATTTTTAGGTTTTTAATACACAAATCATGTCTTGTAAGCTTATATATTTACCTCCTTATTTACATATTTTTTCCACTAATGTTTTCTCTTCTTTTTATAGATTTACTCAGTTTTCGGCCAAAATGACCTGACACCCCCCCTAACACACCCTCCCTTGGCGTGTCACCAGGCCTATAACCTGATCTCGAGGAAGATTGATACCAGAGACCAAATCAAGAGAAAAACTCCGGATATTCCCCCCTTACACGCCCTCCCTAGGCGTGTCTCTGGGCATTTCACCCTCATCCCGAAACCTGCTGCCGTATTTAAAGATAATCCATTGCTACACGTCAATAGTACTGACACGCCCCTCTACACAGGAGTGGCCCTGGGGCGTGTTCCACCTTTTTAGACAACAAAAGGATTTCCGACCAATGATTGAGACGTGACGTGCCTTATACGTCCTCCCCTATACCGGCATGTCCAAGGGCATGTCCACCATTGTACAGAAGCAATCATCATTCCCGCCAGAATCTAGAGCCCGAGGTCAACTCCGTACATGACACGCCCCCCTGACACGCACTGCCTTGGCGTGATAGAGGGTGTGACCAACCCTTGAGAAAGTATATAAATTCAATGGTTCCCCATTGTGTCTATAGAAGTTTTGGGTTGAGAGGGAAGGTGTTGCCCCTTTGTTTCTTATTATTTTTATGCTCTCTCTCTCTCTCTCTCTCTCTCTCTCTCTCTCTCTCTTTCTCATTTTATGCTTTTCTTATCCCTAGCTTAGTGTACTTCTTTTGTTGTAGTTTTTGTAACTTCATTTTTACCCTAGTGTTAATGCTAGCATAGGTTTTTATTTCATTGCAAGTGTAACCCTTTACTCCAAGTTGTAGCTCTCTTTTAATATTCTTATAAAGTGCCATTTTGCTTTGTGTTCTTAATGTTCATCTACTCATCTCTCCTCCTACACTTCTCCAAGATTAACTAATCGTCCTTGTACTCGATCTTGATGATCCGAGGTTCGAGTTGATTAAGTTATGATGCTTTAAATTTACTATTTATTTTTAGGCTTTAGGCCTTCGATTTACTCTTGATTATTCATGTTTGGAGTTATATAATTAATATATAATTTCCATCTTTGTTTTCACTCTTAGCTAGTGATGCAAAAAAAGATCACGGCAGTGAACCGGTCGCACAAGTAATATAAAATGGGTGAGTTTTCCCAAGTATCAATCTCACAAGGAACACAGTAAGGTGGAGTTAATTTCAAGGAGGACTTGAGATTGAAGTCCTCGGGTCAGAGGTAATGAAATGGGGGGGTTTTTATGGTTGCGGAGACAGAAAATAAATGCTACAAACTACTCCTATGCAATGCTGCTATGCAAAGCTTTGCTAGGCGGGATAAAGACAAGTCAGGCCGCTATGCACCGATTCGCAAGGCAGATGGACGAGTAGGCTAGTGGATGAGGTGGAGAGAATGGCGGAATGAGGGTCGTAAGCACCTCTTCGCAACGCACGCCACTAGCAATTGCTAGTGCGTCAAGGATGATGGCGGTGGATGGAATATAGCGTACCTCAAGCAAAAATAACAAAATCACAATGACTCAAATAGACATGAATAAGTGAAAGTGTTTATCAATGTAAAAATACTTCATTAATACATGGAAATGAAACTAAATTAACAACAACAACTTAAGAGGAGTGTGCGAAATCGACCGGGTCCGAAGCCTTATTGAGGGATCACGGTTGGGGTCCCGGGTTGTCAATCCGAGTCCAAACACAGTCCTCAACTGCGTCCGGGGTAGAGGAGGCTGTCACTCACTCCCAATGGCCCGTCTTCTTAGTATCACGCTGCGGAAGATGAAAGCACATGCTCCTCCTAGCTTGATGGAGGAAGCTAGTTCAAATCTCCCTTGAAGCTCGAGGATGAAGGAGGAGGCCGAGAGGAAGCTCCGGCTATGATTTGGCATTGAAAGCTTGCCCGGAGCACCTCCCTATGGTGGAGGATGAAGGGAAATGGCGGAACCCTACGTCGGGGACGAAAAACGGCGGAGAAAACGCGGATCTCCGGATTAGGGCGAGACCTGCGCTATTTATAAAAAACAGAATTAAATACTGCACACGATCACAGGCGCACGACCAGTGGTCGTGCGCGATATGGCGTGTGACTGTGCGATATGGCGGCAGAACTTGCACAAAAGAGGTAATGACTGCGCACGATCGGCAACGCACGAGCAGTGATCGTGCGCGGTATAGCATGTGATCGTGCGATATGGCAGGACAGAACTTTCGAAAAGAGGGCATGACTGCGCACGACCGATGATCGTGCGCCAAAGAGTTCGATGGTCGTGCGTGGGTAAAAACTCACGACCATTGACTCCTTTGCCAAAAATGGTGAAAGTCCTACCCCGGACGCCCACACGATCCCCGAACCTACAGGAAAACTGGACGGGTTGTCGAACATGGCAGTCACGGATATCAATAAAATGCACAGCAAGAGGGAAATACACACACGCACAGAAATAGGCTAATAAAGTGCACAAGACGTGGAATGTCGCAGCGAACCAAAATGAGCGCTAATGGTGCTGAATGGTAGTGTAAAGACATGCAAATGAGCCCAGATGAGTCCGAAATTAAGTATAAAATATGGACTCATCACACCCCCAGACTTAACTGTTTGCGCGTCCCGAGCAAACACAACCTAAGCAGACAAGGCAAAAGAACTAACTAACAAAGAAATTGCAGAACAGAGTACCATGCGAAGTCGCATGCCCGCGTGCATAAAAATACAATAGAAGAAATTTCTAAGTATGCAAAATAGTTTATATTTTCCACAATGTGTATCAACAAGTTATTACTACTCAAAAATAGAATCACGGGAATCATCCGGTCACGCATAGGAAGAAAGTAGACTGGCCACTAAGGTGAGTTTTGCCAAAGATCGGGGCTCAGGATCACCTCCAAAGGAATCCACCAATGTCGGGGACCATACGCTTGCCCGTTCACACTCTCTCCACGACACTAGTTCGAGTCAAGCGTGAATCCGTAGGACTTTAGGATAATCATAGGGCTTGGGTTACGGTGAGGTAAACAAAGGTAAACAGAAAGGCTATGCACCTAACCCAAATGAGCTATCCAAAAACAAAAGAATCCAACCGCTAACCCCAAAATATAAACGAGTACACCACACCCCCAGACTTAATTTTTACAACATGGGTGTGTGCACCGCCTACTCCAAATCAAAATCATCCCCTAAAAGATTTTCAATTAAACTCGTACTTTTCACTTTTCCTTTTCACATAATTTTTTTTTACAAACAATTTTCTTTTCTTTAACAATTTTTCTTTTCTTTATAAAAATCAGCAAATATGACTTTGGAGCACAACCACATATTCACCTGAAATATCACCACATCAACACCCCAATCATGAAAATATAAAATACTAAAGCTCGACTTAGGTGTGCGACTAGGATCGGCTATGAGGCTTTGGTGAAATAATGGTGGAGCTGAATCAAAAGAAGGGTAGGCACAACGGGGCTTAGCGAGGATAAGACGTTCGGAACGGTACAAAGCTCAACCGGGCCAAAATGATGGCCTACATCACGCTCACACTAGACTAACCATGTACCAATGCTTCGAGAGTAGCTTGGGGCAAGTTCTTAGCCACCGAGAAAGATAATCCTTCCCCCCGACTCGAGCAAAACGAGTCTAGTAGCGGCTACACACATTCCTACGCTACCGTTTGATTCACATCGGATTCACCAACTTTTGAGTAGAATTTGAAATATTTACGCAAATAGAAAAATATAAAACTATAAGCATACAGAAAAATTAATTCTACACAAATTTCTACACAAAATGAGAGCAATTGACTAGGAACACAGCAAGGCCAACATTTTACTCTATCGTGCAATCCTAAACTAGCACAATATTTTTTCCAAATCAAACAAAAGAAATGAGTTTAACTCGCGGCACGCTAACAGCTAAGCACGTGCTCATGTGGGTGCAGTGGTGTGCGATGTAATGAACTAAATAAAATAAAACTACAAAAGCTTCAAGTATGCGCAAGCAATGTGCACGTGCAAAAGGCAACAACTAATAGCTCTCCCCCAGACTTAGACTAAACAACACATCAAATGATAGGGAAATTAAAATCAGAATGAGCTAAGGGAAGAGGTTACCCAATGCTCAGCTAGTGAGCATACCAGAAGACGCGTGGAAAGTAGAAACAGGCTCGCCATACGAAGAATCACAACCCCGCCAACACAAAGTTGCCAAAAATACCTGCAGGGGTGAGCTCCGCAAAAGCAAAAGAAAAAATATACAAAAAGAAATGCTAAAATAAAATAGATATGGAAATAAAAATGCTAAAAATGAAAGATAAGTATTGGGGTTATTGTCATCCCAGCACGACTTATTAAATTCTAAACAGTTCTAGCTAATGGGCCTATGAAAAGAAAAATGCACAGGTAACTGGCCTAATATCCGTTGCGGTAACGGGTATCGATACGGACATAGAGCAGTTACCCCTCTGCCTAAATAATCATACCTACTCCTCGCAGGCAGAGGAAATAGGAAGTAAGATGAGGAGGAGCACTAGTCCTCAGTCAACTCACCACAAAACAAATCCTTGCCTAGCAAGGTATTGTCCACCACAGGTTTGTAGGAAGCGACGGAAATGGCAAAAATGCCAGGCATATCGATAACCTCACATACCAGTGGAGATTCCACCTGCACAGGCTCAGATAAAGAAGGGGGATCAAGGAATAAAGGAGACGAAGAACATATGGAAATAATCGGGGGAGTGGTCCCGGTCTCACTCCCCAAAGGCTGAGGTAGAAAAATATTGTCGGCATTGTCGACAATGCTGCAAGACTCGACCGGATCCATAGAGGTCTCCACCAAGACTTAGACTTCCTCCCTTGGTATCGAGGGAGAATCCTCGATGCCAGGAAGGTTGTCCTCCTCCATGGGAGTGGAAACAATCCATGTAGCACAAGCCACAACTTGGGTTGCATCATCGAAAATGTCGTAAGAAACGAATGACGTAGAATGCACCAAAGGCGGAAGAACTGTGCTTGGATAGAAATCAAGCGCAGGTTCTTCACAAAGAATCGGCTCCACGCTTGGAGATGTATGCACAGGAGAGATGGGCTCAGCCACGTCGAAGCCTAGATCAACCACACATCAGGTGGTTGTATCCACATCATTCCCTTCAAAAGATGAAGGTGACAGGGATACATAACCGGACGATGAAGGTGTGCCACCAAGGGTAGGAGTCGGGATGATCCAGATGTCCGACTCATCATCCTCCTCCAAAACACGGAGGTACTCGGCACAGTCCTTCAGGACATGATCTATTCTACGACAATACAAACACTTTCTCCCAGTACTCTGCGGTCCTTGTGGGGCCGGAGAGGAATAAGAGAATGGTGCATGAGGCGAGGACAAATGACCATAAGCTCGGGACACAATGTTTGAAGGGCTGTACGAATACAGCATCTCATGCATTGTGCGCTGAGGTCTATGCTCAATATCTCTCGTAGTGCATTCATGACTAACGTGGGAGGAATTTCCACACCAATGGCATTGGGCATAAGAATATCCCCACATGGTATCGAAATAGCAGATTCAAAATAAATTGTGCAAATTACAAAATCCAACAATATATTACTACAGTTGCCTAGACAAACAAGAAAAAAGGAAAGCTAAACATAAATAGAACAAAACAAAAGCAATTTACAAAGGAAAAGGAAAGCAATCTCACGTCTCCCTCTACAGAAACTCACACGACTGTGTTCCCTGGCAACGACGCCAAAAACTTGATGCAAAAAAAGATCACGGCAGTGAATCGGTCGCACAAGTAATATAAAATGGGCGAGTTTTCCCAAGTATCGATCTCACAAGGAACACAGTAAGGTGGAGTTAATTTCAAGGAGGACTTGAGATTGAAGTCCTCGGGTCAGAGGTAATGAAATGGGGGGTTTTGATGGTTGTGGAGACAGAAAATAAATGCTACAAACTACTCCTATGCAATGCGGCTATGCAAAGCTTCGTTAGGCGGGATGAATACTAGTCGGGCCGCTATGCACAAATTCGCAAGGCAGACGGACGAGTAGGCTAGCGGATGAGGTGGAGAGAACGGCGGAATGAGGGTTGTAAGCACCTCTTCACAACGCACGCCACTAGCAATTGCTAGTGCGGCAAGGATGATGGCGGTGGATGGAATATAGCGCACCTCAAGCAAAAATAACAAAATCACAATGACTCACATAGACATGAATAAGTGAAAGTGTTTATCAATGTAAAAATACTTCATCAATACATGCAAATGAAACTAAACTAACAACAATAACTTAAGAGGAGTGTGCGAAATCGACCGGGTCTGAAGCCTTATTGAGGGATCACGGTTGGGGTCCCGGGTTGTCAATCCGAGTCCAAACACAGTCCTCAACTGCGTCCGGGGTAGAGGAGGATGTCACTCACTCCCAATGGCCCGTCTTCTTCGTATCACGCTGTGGAAGATAAAAGCACATGCTCCTCCTAGCTTGATTGAGGAAGCTAGTTCAAATCTCCATTGAAGCTCGAGGATGAAGGAGGAGGCCTAGAGGAAGCTCCGGCTATGATTTGGCATTGAAAGCTTGCCAG
Organism: Platanthera zijinensis; assembly: GCA_039513925.1. Lineage (NCBI taxonomy): Eukaryota > Viridiplantae > Streptophyta > Magnoliopsida > Asparagales > Orchidaceae > Platanthera > Platanthera zijinensis. The sequence goes on from CM077092.1 coordinate 154,814,445, forward strand.
TAGCACCTCCCTATGGTGGAGGATGAAGGGAAATGGAGGAACCCTACGTCGTGGATGAAAAACGGCGGAGAAAATTGCGGATCTCCGGATTAGGGCGAGAGCTGTGCTATTTATAGAAAACAGAATTAAATACTGCGCACGATCACAGGCGCACGACCAGTGGTCGTGCGTGATATGGCCTGTGACCATGCGATATGGCGGCAGAACTTGCACAAAAGAGGTCATGACTGCGCACGATCGGCAACGCACGAGCAATGATTGTGCGCGGAATAGCATATGATCGTGCGATATGACAGGACAGAACTTTCGAAAAGAGGGCATGACTGCGCACGACCGATGATCGTGCGCCAAAGAGGTCGATGGTGGTGTGTGGGTAAAAACGCACGACCATTGACTCCTTTGCCAAAAATGGTGAAAGTCCTACCCCGGACGCCCACACGATCCCCGAACCTGCAGGAAAACTGGACGGGTTGTCGAACATGGCAGTCACGGATATCAATAAAATGCACAGCAAGAGGGAAATACACACATGCACAGAAATAGGCTAATAAAGTGCACAAGACGTGGAATGTCTCAGCGAACCAAAAGGAGTGCTAATGGCGCTGAATGGTAGTGCAAATACATGCAAATGAGCCCAGATGAGTCCGAAATTAAGTATAAAATTTGGAATCATCAGCTAGCCGAGAGGCTCGCTGTTTGAAGTGAACACTCAAGAGTAAAGAGAGTTGCATGCACCCCTCGAGAGAGGCAGACGTTAAATCTCCTGGATTGGAGTGAAATTCAATAGTGGGGTTCACCGCGTAAAGCGAGCTTTTGGCCTCTGATTTGGACGAGAGTTCGGTCGGACCTTCCTAAACTCAGTTGGGCACGACTTTGAGAGAAGCGTGTTCAAGCTTTGGGAACCTCCACGGTCAAGGACCTTTACCCAATTAAGCTTAGGTTTATTATCGCATTTTTAATCAACTCTTGCCAAGGTGATTCTCGATCGAGTGCTTTTCCATTTCATCGTCTCAACCCTTCATTGTGATCGCTTTTAATAGCTCTTTATTTAACTGCAAGTAGTTCTCTTTTTAGCGCAATATTTCTTTTCTTAATCACAATTAGCTTTCTCTTTAACCCTCAAACAATCCTTCGGTAAGATAATAGTTTTCGTGTGAGTAAGGTTACTCAACGGTTTTCGGATTTTAATACGACACTTCTGTCCCCTAGTTACAGTTCGATAGGTATACTTGCTTAGTTGGATTGCTAGTTCGGCTCTCTTTTCTCTAGCACGAAAAGTGATCACAAAGTTTTTGGCTCTGTTGTCGGGGAGCAACTTTTGTTGATAATTTAAAAACACGAACCTATTGCTCTTATCTCTTCTCTTTCTCACCATCTTTCTTAAAAATTAAAAATAAAAAAAAATATTAACACTTTTAATAGAAACTCACATCACATTTTTTCTACACCACCTAACTCTCTCGAAAAGGGCAAAGTGGCTTAAATACCACTATCTTGTCTAGTACCTTACGAACCCTTCATCGGGTAGCCAATGGGAAGTTCGGGAGTTAAAACATTACAAAAAAAATTATTTCAAAAAATAGTAGTTCTCTTTTTCTAGTTTATTTTCTCTTTCTTTATACTCTCTTCTCCTAGTGCATGACCCACGGAAATCAGTCGGTTATTTTAGGCTTGGACAACGAAATTGATGTACTCTTTGGAGAAGATCGCGATTTCAAGGCCCTACTCTCCAAATACAGGTTGAGGATTCTGAGTTATTTTCTACTTTAAAAATGGAAGAGCCCATCGTAGAGGAAGCCCTGCATAGGCCTATGTCCTATTATGCACGACCAAATCTAGAGGGTACAAAATCAAACATAGTTTGCCCTGCTATAGATAATAATAATTTTGAACTTAAGCCTAGCATAATTCAAATAGTGCAGCAGTATGTGCAAATATGACGGACTTCAAGATGAAGATCTGAACGCGCATATAACAAGCTTTCTTTAGATTTGTGACACCTTAGAGATCAATGTTGTTACAAATGATGCTATTAGGCTAAGACTCTTCCCCTTCTCCCTAAGAACTAAAGCTAAATAGTGGTTGATGACTCTGCCAAGAGGGAGCATCACCACTCGGGATCAACTAACCGAAAAATTTCTGACGAAGTATTTTCCGCGAGCTAAAACTGCAAAACTTAAGAACGATATTTCTGCTTTTTTTCAAATAGGTTATGAATCTTTTTATGAAACTTGGGAAAGAATTAAAGAACTCTTAAGACGATGCCCTAATCACGCGCTGCCTATATTGTTACAAGTACGGACGTTTTATAACGGGCTAAATCAAAATAAAAAGAAAATGATAGACGCATCTTTCGTTGGTACATTAAACCACAAAACCCCGGAAGCAGCTCATGAGCTTTTCTAGTATATGGCCATGAACACATATCAGTGGAATGTGCCTAGACCTCGCCCAAACAAACCTGCAGGTATATTTGAAGTAGATAACGTCTACCAGCTAGCTCTACAAGTGGAAGTATTAAGTAAAAAGATAACAGAGAAGACTGCTGCCTCCTCCCCTCAGGTATGGGAATCTGCAACTCCTGCTCCCGAATAATTAGATTATATTAACAATATGCCTATGAAAGCTTTTCATAATTTTTCTGCTGCAAATTTTCCTGCGTCGGGCTTTGCTTTTCCGAAGTGTTATAATCCCGCTTTACGAAACAACCCAAATTTCTCATGGAGTAACCCTTCGAACGCAATGATCCCGCAACCACAAAATGATTTTTCTGCACCACCTCCACCTCTTAAAAATTATAAAAAACCTCCAAGCTTTGAGGAAATGTTTTCAAAATATATGAATGTTAATGACGCAACTATAAGAAGACTAGCCGGATCCGTTAAAAATCTGGAAAATCAAGTAGGACAACTAGCTAAAATTATATCTAAGCGACCCGTCGGGTCTCTTCCTGGTAATATCGAGCCCAACCTGAGAGAGAAAGCGAAAGCTATAACTCTTCAGAGTGGGTAGCATGTTTCTTGTATGGTTAGTGAAGAGCCCGAGGCAAGCTCCGCCCAAATTTTGAATATTCCACCACCTGCTAAAAAAGAAGTTATCACTCTGCTCTCTGCTATAGAAAAAGAACTCGCTCCACCACCTATTTTTAAAAATGATCCAACTCCACCATACCCATTCCAACTTAACAAACAACGTCAAGATGATCAGTATACCTGCTTCTTAGAAATGTTTAAGCAAATCCACATAAATCTGCCTTTCCACGAAGCAATCTCCAAGATGTCGAAGTACGCTAAGTATCTTAAGAACCTTCTGACTAATAAGAAGAAGTTAGAGAACTTATCGCACGTCACGCTAAATGCCGAGTGCTCTACTATCTTGACAAATGGTTTACCAAAGAAGATCTGAGATCCGGGTAGTTTTTCTGTACCGCCTGTCTTTGGTGATCTTTTTGTCAAGCACGCATTGGATGACTTAGGTGCAAGTATCAACCTAATGCCCCTCTTGTTATTTAAGAAGTTAGGAATTGGTAGCCTCAACCCCATATACATGAGTATCCAGCTCATCAATAGATCAGTTAAGTACCCGTTAGGAATAGTGGAGGATGTTCTAGTCAAAGTCGACAAATTCATCTTCCCGGTGGATTTCGTCATATTGGACATCGAAGAAGACGTCTAGGTTCCCCTGATCCTTGGCCGACCCTTCCTTGCCACCTCCCGAGCTATCGTTGACGTAAGAAATGGCAAGCTCTTCCAACGAGTAGGCGACGATGAAGTGACGTTCTCTATCACCCCTTAGAGTAAAAATACCATGGATAATGATGACGCATACTTCTTCTTAGATACCTTAAGTGATGAATCTTCCTACAACATTTCTGACGATGAATTTTCCAATTTTTGTTCTTACTCAAGTCTTTCTACGGAAAGTCTATAAGAAACCGGCATGTCCATTGATTCACCCACCTCAAATTTTCCGTATAAGTTAAAAGTCTACGAAGATTTTATTTTTGAAAAAGAAAGAACTTCCAAAACATCTTATGAAGAACCCCCTACCCTAGAATTAAAAGAACAACCTAAACATCTCAAGTATGCCTTCCTAGAGAAAAATTCAAAACTGTTAGTGATAGTTTCGACCTACTTAACTGAATTACAAAATGACAAACTCCTTCTAGTTTTACGTAAACATCGTCGAGCTATTGCCTGCTAGATATATGATATCAAGGGCATAAGCCCATATTTCTGCACCCACAAAATCTTTATGGAAGATAATTCACATAATCAATCCAACCTCAGCGCCTTATAAATCCGAACATGAAAGAAGTCGTAAAGGGAGATGTTATGAAACTCTTAGACGCAGGAATTATCTATCCTATTTTAGATAGTAAGTGGGTTAGCCCTGTCCAGGAAGTTCCAAAAAATGGAGGGATAAAGGTATTTGAAAATGAAAATAATGATTTGTTGCGAATGTGTATTGACTATCGTAAGTTAAATGACGCCACTCACAAGGACCACTTTCCCTTGCCGTTCATCGATCAAATCTTAGAGCGATTATCCGGTCATAGCTTTTACTGTTTTCTCGATGGTCTCTTGGGATATTTTCAAATCCCCATCTCTCTAGAAGACTAGGAGAAAACTATGTTTACTTGTCCCTTAGGCACCTTCGCTTACCGAAGAATGCTGTTTGGATTATGCAACGCGCCAGCTACAATTTAGCGATGTATGCTCGCTATCTTTGACAAGTACGTAGAAAGCATAATGGAGGTATTTATGTATGATTTCTCTGTGCTCGTTGCTGCCTTTGATAGGTTTTTAGAAAAGCTCGAAAAAATCTTAGAAAGATGCGAAGAAACTAAGCTTGCCCTAAATTGGGAAAAACTCCTTTTTATGGTGAGGGAAAGGTTAGTTTTGGGTCATAAGATTTCTGCGAGAGGAATTGAAGTAGTCATAGACAAGATAGATGTTATTGAGAAGCTGCCACCGCCTATGAATGTCAAAGCTATAAGAAGTTTCTAAGGACACACTGGTTTCTACCATCGCTTTATAAAATACTTCTCCAAAATTACCAAACCCCTTACTCAACTTTTAGAAAAAGACGCCCCATTTATTTTTGATGACCTTTGCCTATCTGCCTTTGAAACAATTAAAGAAAAGTTAATTAATGCCCCTATTATGATAGCTCCGGTGTGGGACCTTCCCTTTGAAATTATGTGCGATGGGAGTAGTTTCGTGGTGGGAGCCGTACTAGGACAACGAATATCTAAAAACTTCCACCCCATCTATTATATATGCAAGTTAAAAACTTATATCGGCACAAGAGAATTATACCACTACCTAGAAGGAGCTCCTAGCTACTGTTTTCGCTTTTGATAAATTCCTTCCTTATATTACGCTTTCAAAAATTATAGTTTTTACGAACCACTCGACCCTCAAGTATCTTCTTGCTAAGATGGATGCCAAGCCACGCCTGATTCGCTGGGTCTTACTCCTCCAGGAGTTTGAAATAGAAATCCGTGATAAGCGAGGAGCCGAGAATTTTGCCGCCGACCATCTCTCACAATTAGATAATCCGTATATAGAAAATTTAGATAAAAAATCTTTTAATGATTATTTTCCTGATGAGATGCTGCTTTCAATTAACACATCCCCCTCTCCTTGGTTTGCACACATAGCCAACTATTTAGTGGCTCGTGCGCTCCCAAAAGAGTTTTCCTCTCAACAAAAGAAATTCTTTTCTGAGTTGAAGAACTATATTTGGGAGGACCCGCATATTTTTTGAGTTTTTGCAGACCAGGTGATAAGGAGATGTGTTTCTTTTGAAAAAGGATTAGATATTCTAAAACACTTACATGAAGGACCCACTGGTGGTCACTATCAAGTTGCTCGTACAGCTCACTAGGTGATTTCCGTGGTTTTTTACTGGCCTAGCGCGTTTAAAGACGCAAAAGCCTTTGTGAGTTGGTGTGATAGTTGTCAATGATTGGGAAATATTTCCAATAAAAATTAAATGCCACAAAATTAATTCCTCGAATGCGAAGTTTTTGACCTCTGGGGAATTGATTTTGTTGGTCCTCTTCCTTCTAGCTTCGAAAATAAATACATTGTAGTTGTCGTCGATTATGTTTCAAGATGGGCTGAAGCCCAAGCTCTTCCTACTAACGATGCCCGAGTCGTAATTACATTTTTCAAAAAATTATTTTCTCGATTCGGTAAGTTGCAAGCCATCGTTAGCGATCGGGGTTCACACTTTCGTAACGTGCAGTTTTCCAAAAACTTTATTAAATATGGCATTATGAATGAGCTTTCAACTGTCTACCACTCCCAAACTAACGGACAAGTCGAAGTAGTGAATAAAGATATATAAATAATATTAGAAAAGAATGTTTCCACTTCTAGAAAAGGCTGGTCAGCCAAATTTGACGATGCACTATGGGCCTACCGAACAGAGTACAAAACCCCATCAAATGTACGCGTATCAATTGGTTTATGGAAAATCGTGCCATTTACCCGTAGAATTAGAACACCGCGCTTTTTGGGCATTGCGATTTTTAAATTTCGATCCCCACTATGTCGACGAACTTAGAAAATTTCAACTTAACGTGCTCGACGAGCGGTGCTCCTACACATACGAGAATAACAAATTTTATAATGAGAGGACGAAACGATTTCACGACAAGCACCTAAGGCACCCAAAAACCTTCAAACTGGGCGACCAAGTTCTTTTTTATTATTCATGTTTATGTTTTTTTCAGGCAAGTTAAAGTCTCGTTGGTCTGGGCCGTTTTCTATTAAACAAGTTTTTCCATATGGTACTGTTTTAATTTCACACCATGATAAGGGCGATTTAAAAGTAAATGGTCAGCATCTTAAACTGTATTTCTATGGTAATGTCAGTCCGAACTGTATTAATGTTATTTTATATGATCTGAAATTTGGATAATTTATGACTTTTTATTTGTCAAAAACTTCAAATATTATTTTTGACAATAATCTTTTGGACAATGTTTTTTTGATACGTCGAGCTCAAATGACATTTTAAATAAAGGGCGCTCTTAGGAGGCAACCAAAGTAATGTTTCTGTTTTCTATATTTTACACTATTTTGCCTCGTGTTAACGCCAGAATCCGCAATATGTTTAGCAGGACAGATCCTCCTCCTCTTTTGGCGGACTCGGTTTCGGCAGTCTGCTTAGGTGATCGAGACCATGTAGAATCCAAGGCTCCTCAGCGGCGGACTTTTTTCCCAGTCCCCCCAGGTCGCCTAGCCAGATTTCCAGTTGCTCCTTCAGTGGCGGGCTCGAGTATCCAGTCCTCCCAAGTCCATACAGCCTTAGATGATCAGCTTCCACATCGTCCACCAGCTCTTAAGGCGAACTCAAGAGTCAGTCCGCACAGGTCGCGGACCTTCCTCCAGCATCGTGCCTTGCAGCAAGATGAAAGCTCTAGCTTGCTAGCCAAGTATGCCCCACTTACGCAGACAGCTTGTCTTTTCTTTTTGATTCTCGTCACCGCTGCCCTGTTCTCCTGTACCACGGGTTTCCTATTATTTTAGCACTGCCCGTTTGGGCAGGCCCCCAAACCTATAAATAGGGGGAAGCGGTGCACCCAACGCACGCTGACTTGAGCCCAGGAGCCTACTTGTTAAAGGTTGCGGACTCGAATCTCGGGCTTTACGGTCTCCAACTTGCTCTCCATTCAGTTTTCTTTCTTCAACTTTTAACCAGTCTTTTTGCAAACAAAGGAAAGCCCGTCGCAAGAGGGCATTCAGGCCGCGATGGGCGAAGTCTGTTGTTTCTGTGGCTCACGGCTCTACTTTCTGTAGTCCGCTAGTAAATAACTGCTTGCAGTCTTCTCTTTTCCCTTCCTTTCCCCCGTGTTTGAGCCGTTAACTGGTGGTGTCCATTTCCGTATATCAACTGTTAACACGCGACCTTCAGATCTAAGCAGTTTTTTCAAAGTCAGCAAACTACCATGTCAGACTGCCGAGCTCGCTGATCAGACCGCTCTAGTTCGTTAGAGGATTCTCTTTGGGATGCGATCGAGCTGTCTCGTTGGGAGGCTGAGACATCTCGCAGAGAGATCGATCACCATCTAGATGCGATTAGTCAAGGCGCTCTTCGTGCTGACTCAGCGTCTTGCTCCTCAGCCTGCAGCAGATCTCGCGGACACTCCAGTCCGCCAGACCCCAGTCCGCCGAACTTCGCTTCGGCAATCTTCAGCAGTTGAGCCCTCTCCTCTAGCTCGCCCTCCAACTCATACCGTAGCTCCTCTATTGCCTCAAGAAGACCAGTTTGCCTCTTTTATGGATTTCTTCAGAGAGATAGCCAGGGGCAGTCCAGGCCGCCAGATTGATTTCACTGATCGTTAGTTCGCCCATCCTGCGGACCTTCCTGCACCAGTCCGACCTCAACTACCCAGCTGATTTTGAAGCGCCCTCTCCCTTCGTGGATAGAATCTGATGGGAGTCAGCTCTAAGCAGTTTCAGGGAGCCTTGTCAGCCTCTGTATTCAGGGGAGACTAATCCAATGGCCCAATTGCAGGCCTTTAAAGGGGCAGTGGCTTTGAGATTCCTCTCAGACGCGATCAAGTGCAAGATTTTTGTTACTACTCTCGATGGTCAGGCGAGAGAGTGGTTCTATGACCTGCCAGCAAGATCAATCTCTTCTTTTGCCGTGTTCCGCAGTGAACTCCTGCTGAGGTTTGCTACCTCTAAGAAGAGGAAGGATGGGCCTGCAGCACTTTTCGACATCAAGTAGAGGGATAACGAATCAGCTTCCCGATTCATTGATCGCTTTCAAAAAGAGATCCAAGGGGTACAAAAAAGTGAATCCTTATTACTACAAAGTCGCTTTGATCCATGGCCTTCGGGAGGGTCCTCTGAAGTTCAAAGCAATGACCAAAGCACCAGTGACCTACCAAGAGATTATTGCTCTCGTCAACCGCTTCATCGAAGGTGAGAACGCCAATACCTCCTACATTTCATCCCTGACATCTAAGGCTGAAGGAAGGGATGGTTCTAGCTCTTCAGGCAATCGTCACTCCTCTAGGCCTACCTCGCCCTGATTTCCAGCTTCCTTCTCAGAGGGGCCGCCATTTCCACCACAAGAAACTGTTACTCGGCCATCTACAATTTCATGATCAGAGACTGCCGATGGCCACCATTCCTGCCTTGCCTGCGCAAGTTTTTCCAGTTCTTTAAGAAGCCCCATCTACTCCAAGGAAGCAAAGCAGTGACTCAGTGGAGGAGTTCGCAGATCTAGGACTTATTATTGATGAGGTCAAGCAGGTTCTACAGAGGAAATCTGATGAGAAGAAAAAAGGACCTCCAGGGGAGTGGAAGCCGAGGAACTCTGACCTTTTCTGCGAGTTCCAAAAGGAGAATTGGCACTCGACTGAAAATTATCGAGCCCTGCGCTAGCTGGTGGAGAAACTTATTGTCGAATGAAAAATGAAAGATCTAGGCAAGAAGGATGCTTCATCGAAGCCATCTACCTCCAAGGGCAAGGAGGTAGTAATAGCCTATTGGGAGTGCGAGGAGATAGAGGACATTGGCCATCTGGGACATAACAATGTTCAAAGTGAATTCTTCGATGCCAATGATCAAGGAGCCTTGGGGCGACTCATCTGCATTCACGGTGGAGCAGGAATAGAGTCTACTAGCAAGTCCTTTATTTCAAGAGTATCTCGAGCAGAGGTCACCTCTACCTCTTCTTCGGCTCCGTCAGCGGGAAGTGTCACTTTTTGTCCAGAAGACCTTCCCCCAACAGCCAACCCATTCAATGATGCGGTCGTGATCAAGGCTGCTATTGGAGATTACACAATGGATAGAATCCTTGTTGACTCCGGTAGCTCCGTCAACCTTCTCTTCAAACCAACTTTTGAGGCCTTCAAGACCGGAAAACCTCTGCTTTCCACCAAACGGCTACTCTATGGAATTTCTGGCGAGAGGAAGGAGGTCGAAGGAAGTGTCACACTCCTAGTAAGGCTCTGAGGGGTGACAAAGCAGATTCAATTCATAGTAGTTGATGCTCCGAACAGCTACTATGCTATCTTTTGGAGGTCGCTGCTCAATAAATATTAAGCTATCATCTCAACCTTCCAACTTGCAATCAAGTTCGATGTTGATGGTCGTCAGTGCAGGATCAGGAGTGATCCAAAGCAGGCTCGGGAGTGCAATGTTCGTACAATAAACGTGACTGAATCCAATCCTCCCGCTCTTCCAGTTGTAGTACCAGAGGCCTCTTCCAGTTCAGAGGTGGTAGATGATAGTGAAGGAGCTCACTTGGAACATACCCAGGTGACTCAAGGAGTCCCCATTACTGAGGGGGAGGAGAGGAAGCTCTCGATCAACTTAGTGTTCCCAGAAATCAAAAGGCCGAGTTGATCTCTTTCTTGCTAAAGAACTTGGATGTCTTTCCTTGGTCAGCGGAGGACATGCAAGGAGTTAATCCAGATGTTGCCTGAAATCATCTCAACGTTGATCCAGTCATCAAGCCGGTGCAACAAAAGAAAAGAGATGTGGATACAATGCTTGTTGAGCCAATCAGGGAGGAGGTTGCCAAACTGCTCAAGGCGCAATTCATTCAATAAATTCAATATCCTGCTTTGGTTTCAAATGTTGTAGTGGTTAAAAAACCTAGGGGAAAGTTGAGAATGTGTGTAGACTTTACTCGATTTAATAAAGCGTGCCCCAAAGATTGCTACCCCTTGCCTCAGATAGATTCAATAGTTGATTCTACGGTAGGGAATTCTTTCATGAGCTTTTTAGATGCATTATCTGGCTTTCATCAAATTAGAATGCATAAGCCTGATATCCCCCACAAATCTTTCATTTCCAATGACAGCTGCTATTGTTATTTAGTAATTCCTTTCGGGCTTAAAAATGCTGGTGCAACTTACCAGCAAATGATGGATCGCGTTTTAAAGATCAAAAATGAAGAAATCTTGAACTTTACGTTGATGATCTATTAATCAAATGCAAAACCTTCTCGCTGCACTTACATGACTTAGCAGAGACGTTCGCTACTCTGCGAAAGTATAAGATGAAGCTTAATCGGTTGAAATGTACCTTTGGAGTGAGTAAGGGGAAATTCTTTGGTCATCTCCTTACTCTGGAAGGGCTTGCCCCCAATCCTGACAAAGTCAGAGCCATTTTTGATATGGCACCTCCCAAGTCGCCTAAGGAAGTTATGTAACGCCCCGTTTTTTCAGCTATTATTTTTATTCTCGTTTGGTGTTACGATGACGCGTTTTCGTGGCTTGAGCCGTGTGTGGAGTATGGTTTAGCTCCTTAGATCTGAGTGCCCTGTTTGGTAGCCTGTTGGCAAGATCTCCCTAGCAAACCGAGTCGTTTTGGTGACCCGGTGTGGCCTCTCGGGGGGGATGTTTGTGTTTGGCTTTGTTTGGGTGTAAATCGAGTTCTGTTGTCGAAAGTTAATTTCGACTTCGCCGTTGTGTTCGTAGCATGGGTATTTAGCTACGGTGCGAATTTCGTCGAATTCCGAGGTAGTTCGGTTTTCGCGTCGTTTTGACGCTTTATGTAATTTTGTAATTAATTATATTATTATATATTAATATATATATATATATATATATAGAATGAAAAGGCATCATCTTCTTCACTTTAATAACCGCCGGTCCTGTACGAGAGAAACGGAGAAACCGCCTACCCTTCCCTTCAGACGCCGATTCCCGGAGCATTTGTGGACGGAATTCGATTCCGAGAGTGGATTTGGATTGCTCTCGTCGAGACCTTCATTCCTACGGTAAGAAATTCGATTTTCGTGGAGTTTTGGGAGGTTTGGAATTTTCGGTTTTGGAGTTTTCCGCCATTAATGGCCGAGTGTTTGTTTTAGGTGTTGCGGCCGTTTTGATCCGTGCGAAGAGGAGGAAAGCAGTCCAAAGCTTCGCTGTGATTTGAGGCAAGTGGTATTCTTTCCCTTGCCAAGTTTTTTTTACGATTTTACTTGCTGAAATTGAAATCCCGGTTAGCCCAGGTTAGAGGCCTTGTTGTTCTCATTTCTTGCTAACTATAGGGCTTAGTTCTTCCTACTGAAACCCCCCCTATTTTGTGATGATTGGAATCCAAATTGTCGGCGTGGAGGCGTTGTTTTCCTTTACTCTGATTGTTGCTCTGGTTCGGGTGTAGCCGAGAGGGAGAGTTAGGAGGGGGTGTGGTTGCCGATTTTTGTTAAGGTATTACTCGAATGATTAGGCATAGTTTGTATAGTAGTGGTGCACGACGTTGGTAGTTTCCTGCTGCTACTGCAGTTGCGTGAGTCGTGTGCGCGTTCCGGTGTCGTTCGGGAAATTCCAAACGGTACAGGTTAGCCGCGCACGGTCGTTAACCATTAGGGCGCACGACCACTGGTCGTGTGCCTCTGTTCGTGTGCATATAACTTTCAGTTTCCAAAGTTCTGTCTCGGAGATCGCACGAGCGCTGGCAAGCAGTGCGCACGACCACTGATCGTGCGTCACTGATCGTGCGCTGACGCTAAGTTTTCTCAGGTTTTCCAGGTTCGCTTCGCACGATCATCAGCCGATGAGTGCGCACGACCACTGATCGTGCGTCACTGATCGTGCGCTCTGTATATTTTCTTTTGCTAGGCGAATTTAGCTGGTTTCGAGTGTGGGAATTTAGATACTCAAGTGACAGGCAACTACTCGAGTTCTGGATCTTCTGCCTTGGTCATTCGACTATCGTCGAGCTCCGTATTCTTTAGTGGGATTGTGGGTAGTGGCATTATTTTGGCGGCGAGTGAGGCTAGCTCGCTCAACGCCAAAGTTTAGGTAGGCACTGAGTGGGTTTCACTCAACGCCTAGTCGTGTTGGTTTATTTCAACACTCTTCCTTTACCTTGTCTTTCGTTTCCGAGTGGATTTCCAGTTGTATTTCTGGGTTTTCCTTGTCGGCCGTTTTTCTTTATTTTCCTAAAGGCCGAATCGTGGGTCGTGGTTAGTAGTGGTGGTTGTAGCTCTTTATGGGGGTGGAGTTGTGTGATATAGCCAAGGCCACCCATGTTTTTTTTTTCTTGCTCCAGGTACGGGCTGGGCATGTCGGGTGGAAGATCCCTTGTGTTTTCACGTGTTGACCCTCGAGCTTTTGACTTGGACATGGTGGATTGGGGGACTGCGTTTGCCTTCGATCCGGTTCCTCGTTGTTGTTTTTGCTACTATCACTTCCCACAGTTTAGGGTGTTAGAAGTTTCTTCTTTGGTAGTTTGTAACATTCTGGCTCTTGGCAGCCTAGTAGGCCCTGCGGGATGTGGTTCCTGGGCTGGGTCGTTACTGTTTCTTTGCACGATGTGCATTTCTTGTGATCCTGTTTTGGACAGTTGTGACTCTTTCTACTGCATGTTTTTCAGTTACTTTGTCCTTTTGGTTGACTCTTACATGCAGATGTTTTTTTTTACCTTGATTTTGCTTGCTGAGGTATTCTGTTTTCTTTTGGAATGCCTCAGGTTCTGAGCTGTAGCCAGTCTGGTGGCTAGTTGGAGGTGGTGTTGTTGGTGGACTCCCGGGCTTTGGAGTTCTGTTTACCTTGTTAGTGAGGTTGTTTTCAGTACTTTCTTACAAACATACATATATGCCAGTGGGTTCGTGTCAGGTTGTTGGCGCTCACTGGTAGTTTTTACCTTTGTACTGGATATATTTACTTATGCTGCTACCGTTTTCTGGAGATAGTCTACTTGCTCTGAGAAGGTTTTATGCTAGGTTGCTAGTTATTTTTAAACTATAATTATTATTATAAATAAAGCTCATGATCAGCATGTTTTATAAGACGTATTCACTATTTTCCAAATCACGTATAAAGACCGCGTTCTTATATATTATATAAATTAAATGTAGGGTCTTGCATAGCATGAGTGGTTCTCTTGGGACCCTTATGTGCTCTTTAGGATGTCAAACCTAAATAAAGTATTTTTCCGCAGCGTATAAATATAGTTTTCTTTGGTGGACTAGATGATCCACTGAGCCGAGGGATACAGACTCTAATTATAACTGATTTTCTATTCATTAAGCACATGATTTTCTTGCATAAAGATTGTAGTTGGTTTTGCCTGAGCGTCAGCAGTTATCCCCTGCTTGACGTGGCATCATGACGCGTGTTTTCTCTTACTCTGATAATTCTTAATTCGGAGAAAATGCGGGTTGTGACAGTTGGTATCAGAGGGAGGTTGCTTGACAAGTTAGTTGAGCAACCTTCCTTTGTTTGCTTATTAGTAGTTCAGCATCATGTCATTCACACACCGATATGTCATCAGCACGTCTTGGCAAAAGCACGAACACTACACTCATAGCATAATATGAAGTATACGGGGCATATTATGTAGTATGGGATGCATAATATGTGTTCGTATATGGATCCACCATAGGGGCTACATGTGAGGGTTATGTAGTATGGGATGCATAACCTCACCACATGACTGCGACTAGCACGTTTCTTTTTCGTTGCATGAGAATGTTATGTAGTATGGGATGCATAACATTTTCATGTGTACGCCGCTCATAACATGTATTAGGGCCTTTTTAGAATGCATAACACAAACATGCATATCATAACATTTCATAAGCACAACGCGCCGAGCTAAAGATTTGCAGGATTACATATGTACACACATGAGTTTTCAAATTAACATAAATTCATGCATCCGATCTAGGCACAAGAGTTAGTAAGGTGGTGGTTAACCATCCTAGGTTAGGGCATATCATCTAATTTTTTGTGAAGAAGATAAACTCTCAGAGCAAGTTTAGCAGCTTTAAGTCTATATCTACATATGTATTGTCTGTACTGGTAATCGGTTCTAGTCGTTGGATTTGGATCTGATTTGCGTTGTATTGATTTTTAGGATGGCTAGGCGTTCTGCGACTCGATCGACTCCCCTGTCTGAGTGTGAATCTTCTGGAGCTCAGAATGATGCGATGATCGAGAGTCTGCGTCATAGTAGCGAAGCTATGGGCAGGCAGTTGGAGGAGGTGCAAGCCCAGATTCAGTCTTTGGTGGCTGTTGTGGCAGGTCAGGCTCAGGGTGTGCAAGTTCCTACTGGGGGGTTAGCTGTTCCTCCTCCTCCTTCACCCTTGAGACCTCCAGTGGTGGTGCCAGCAGAGATGGCCTTCATCTCGCAGTTTCAGAGGCTGAGCCCTCCCACTTATGATGGGAAGGCAGATTTCATGGTGATAGACGACTGGCCGATCTCCATGGAGGAGATGTTCTCGTACTCAGGGATTGCAGATGATCAGAGGGTGATGATAGCCGCCTATCAGCTCAAAGGGTTGGCTAGGAGTTGGTGGCTGAGAGAAAAGGAGAGCTTAGTGGCTGGGTGCTCTTGGGAAGTGTTCAAGGAGATGCTGTTGAGGAAGTTGTTACCCTCGGTCGAGCGTGACCGCCTTATGAACGACTTCCTCCATCTGAAGCAAAGACAACTCACGGTGGGTGAGTATGAGATAGAGTTTAGTAAGTTGAGCCGTTTTGCCCCTGGATTGGTCAGCGTTGAGGCTGATCGAGTTAAGCGATTTCTCGGTGGTTTGAGGAGTGAGGTGCAGCAGTTGGCCAGTGCTTATGGGTCAGTGACTTATGCTGGAGTTGTTGAGGCTGCTCTTAAGGTTGAGGCCATTGAGACGGTGAAGAGCAGAGGCCAGCAGTTGAAGAAGGATAAGAGGAAGTTGGTAGAGGAGAAGAAACCCCTGGTACCCGATGCTGTTCCGGGAAAGAGGAGCAGGGTGGTGTGCAGTTTTTGTGGCCGGTCAGGCCATCCTGTCGAGAGGTGTTTCAAGAAGGCGGTAGCTCAGAAGAAGGAGCAGGTTCATGCGATTCAGGGTGCTCCTAGGAGAGATGCCTCCTGTTCAGTTTGTAAGCGATCCGGCCATGATGCGGCCCAGTGTTGGACCAAGGATAAAGTCTGCTTTCAGTGTGGGCAGAAGGGACACATCAAGTCGAGGTGTCCTCTGTTTCAGCCAGCTCTTCCTGCAGTTCCGTTACAGGCTTTACCTCCACCTCAGCGTGTGGACAAGGGAAAAGGGAAGCTGAACGTGATTTCTTCCGAGGAGGCTCAGACTTCGACCCAGGTGATCTCAGGTTAGTTGTTTGTTGTTTTTCTTTCTAGCCTGGTAGTTTAGTTGCTAGATTATTTGCGGTATTGTTGTGCTAGTTCCTTAGCTTTGTGTGTTCCTATAGGGAAATTTAAGGTGAAGAACCGCTGGGCGCGTGTTCTGTTTGACTCCGGCGCTACCCACTCGTTCGTGGCTAGAGCCTTTGTGGAGCGTCATCGGTTGTCTCTAGATCGTGTTCGGGATTCCTTCCGTGTCAAGTTTCCCTCTGGTGAATCTGTGTTGTCAGATTTGGGTATTTTGGATTGCCCGGTTTTGTTGGGGGATTTTCTTGCGAAGGCGGACCTGAAGATGATTGATCTAGATGACTTCGATGTCATTTTGGGCATGGACTGGCTCTCTCGGTATGATGCGGTCATTCAGTGCAAAGGAAAGCGCTTGGACTTCATCAGGGACGACGGTCAGCCCGGCAGCGTGTATGCTGATCCGTGTCAGGATTCTCCTGTTCTCTCTGCGGTATGTGTTCAGAGATTGTTTCTTTCTGATTGTTGTGTTTGTTTAGTCTCGGTGGTTTGAACCGTTGTTAGCGTGCCACGCTTGGAGGAGATTCCTATTGTTTGTGGTTTCGCCGAAGTTTTTCCTGATGATCTTCCTGGTATCCCTCCTGAGCGGGATGTGGAGTTTGTTATTGATTTGGAGCCGGGTACGCGTCCTATTGCTAAGGCGCTGTACCGGATGGCCCCTCGTGAGTTAGAGGAGTTGCGAGGTCAGTTGGATGAGCTGTTGGCTAAAGGTTTTATCAGGCAGAGTTCGTCGCCTTGGGGTGCTCCTGTTTTGTTTGTAAAGAAGAAAGATGGGTCGATGCGGCTTTGCATCGACTATAGAGAATTGAACAAGGTCACTATTAAGAACAGATACCCTCTGCCGAGGATCGATGATTTATTTGACCAGTTGCGTGGTAGCACGGTGTTCTCCAAGATCGATCTTCGTTCGGGCTATCATCAGCTCAGGATCCATGAGGCAGATATTCCACGGACTGCGTTTCGGTCGAGGCATGGACACTTTGAGTTTTTGGTGATGTCATTTGGTTTGACCAACGCACCATCAGCTTTCATGGACATGATGAATCGAGTATTCAATGATTTCCTAGACAAGTTCGTGGTGGTCTTCATTGATGACGTGTTGGTTTATTCTCGCAATGCTGAGGAGCATGAGCAGCATTTGCTTTTGGTCCTATCAGAGTTGAGGAACCACAAGTTATTCGCCAAGTTGAGCAAGTGCGAATTTTGGTTGCCTCAGGTTTCTTTTCTAGGCCACGTGGTGAACAAGGATGGGATCTCGGTTGACCCAGAAAAGATTGCAGTAGTGATGGATTGGAGTAGGCCGAATACTCTTAAGGAGATCAGAAGTTTCTTAGGGTTGGCTGGCTATTACAGGAGATTCGTGGAGGGTTTCTCTTCTCTAGCCGCACCTTTAACCAAGCTGACTCAGAAGAATGTGGCTTTTGTTTGGAGCGAGAAGTGCGAAGAAGCTTTTCTGGAGCTAAAGAAGAGATTGTGCACTGCTCCCGTTCTGACCCTTCCTACTGAGGGCGTGGATTATGATGTGTATGTGGATGCTTCGCATATAGGACTGGGATGCGTATTAATGCAGGATGGAAAAGTAATTGCTTATGGGTCAAGGCAGCTGAAGACTCATGAGAAGAATTATCCTACGCATGACTGTTGGAACCTTAGGTTCTGATTTGGGTTAGGATCACTATTAGGATGATTAGTTTGACCCAAAATATATAGTCTAAGGGTTATAGGTCTTTCCAGGTATTCCTCAGAAAGAATCCCAGAAGAAGTGCAGAAGAATTCTAGAGAAAATCAGTTTTGAGGTTCAGAAATTTTAGCTCCAGAAATAGTCGAACGGAGATCAACTATTGCAGTCCAGAAATAGTCGAACGGAGTTCAACTATTGCAGTCCAGAAATAGTCGAACGGAGTTCAACTATTGCAGTCCAGAAATAGTCGAACGGAGTTCAACTATTTCTGTGCAGTTTTTCAGAAAGCTTTAAAAGATTCATTTTTGGCATTTTCCTGTGCCGTTTTTCAGACAGAATTATTTACAGCTGGCAGATTTAATTAAGTCTATTGAGGCGATTACAGCTATCAGAATTAATGCTATATATTCTTAAGAATATAGTCGTTTGGAGGCTGCATTAATTATGGATTAAATCATTGATTTAATGACAATTGATTCCCAAAAGAAATTACCATTCTTGGGAAAAGGCTTCAGCCGTTTCAAGGCAAGAATTCAAATGTTTGAATTAGTCCAAGGGATATATATATATATATATATGATATACAGAAGATTGAATATATATAATATATATCATAAAGTGACAGAGAAAAAGAAGCAGACATATACAGATCATCTTCATCTTCTTCATCTGCTCCAGGCTTTCAAGAGACACAAAATCAACATCAGTCTAAAAGCTTGCTGGAGAGCAACATCAACTTGAAGGCCTACACCCTGAAGCAAAGCTTCCACTCCTGAACTATTCTACATCTCAGGGGGAGCTTTGAAAACAACAATCCACTTGTGCTTCTCTTTGCTTGTTGAACAGAGAAGACAACATCAACTCTTCCTTCCTCCTGTACAAAGGGTTCTTGAACTCCCTTCAAAAGTTCTGCTTGGTTTCTGAGACCTTATCAAAACTCAGTGGTGGCAAGACACCTGATCAAAAAATCTAGATTTGGTTTTTGAGCACCTTATCAAAAGCTCATTGGTGGCCAGGACACCTGATCAACTCATCCTGTAGTGGATTCCTACCAGGGTGGTAGAAGAGTGGATGTACCCAGATTTGGGGAACCACTATAATCCTTGTGTTGTCTGGATTGCTTGATCTATTTTCTTCCTTATGTGCTGTGAATTTTATTTTGCATTTCATTTTCTAAAAACTCTTAAGCATATCAGATCTATCACCTCACTTTCAATTGGTATCAGAGGGAGGTTGATTGTTTGTACAGGCTAACACCTGAATCAAAAGATCCTTGATAGATCTTATTGTTTTTAAGAGTTTTCATGGCACAAAATGAAGAATATTCTAGCACCAGACCTCCTAAGTGCAACATAAACAAATTTGCACTTTGGAAGACAAGAATTAAGTCATTTATGGACAATATTGATGAAGAAATATTTTATGCCATCATGACAGGTCTCCCAACCTCAGCAACAACAAAAAGGGTCAGGCTAGCTGATGCCAGAGCCATGAATATCCTAGCACAGTCATTATCTGATGACTTGTTCCAGGAAGTTGTTGAATGCTCAACAGCTAAGGAGATATGGGATTCTCTTCATCAAATGGCTTCTGAACCAGTGGATGGAACAACAGAAAGAAGCCACAACATCTTATTTAAAGGAGGAGAATCAATATCCCTAGATATTATTTGGGATGTATCAGATGATGAATCATCATTTGAAGATGAAGAGGAGGAAGCAAGGGCCAAAAAATTCTGCTTAATGGCCATCAATACTTCCTGTAGCAGCTTAGAGGCTGAACAAACAAAAGGAAAATCAAAACCTGAAGAGGATCAGGTATTATCTAACTTTGTTTTCAGTTCAGTTAACTTAGAACTTCAATTTTGCTGCCAAGATTCAATAAAACCTGAGGAGGAAACAAAACTTCTCAGAGGAATGTTTTCAGAATATATTCAAAGGAAGAATAAACATTTTAATCGACGAAATGAGTTCAAATCGTCGAACTCAGATCGACGATCCTATATAAAATCGTCGAACTCAGATCGACGATCCTATATAAAATCGTCGAACTCAGTCTGCTGTTTCATAAATTTGATTTATAATTATAAGGATAAACTATTTAAAATATTTTCAAATCCTTCTCTTATTTGGAACAAATTTATCAGGAAACATCTTTTCTTAGGTCTGCTTTTATCTTTATGATATCTTGTTCAAAATTATGTTAGGACTTCTGTATGAGAATCCTCTGTCAGATAACTTTATATTTCTTATAGATCTTTTTCTAAATTCATCTAGATTGAGTCCTCTACTCTTGTTGCATTGGTCAGCAGTGATCATGGCACTGAGTTTGAATCTCTTCTGATGAAAAGAAATTCTATAGGACGGAAGATATCAGACTTTGTTTTTCAGATTTAGAACCCTAATAAAATTTGCTGGACAAATATCATTTTTCTGCTAATATATCCTTTTCAAGGAGAGAGCAATCTCTACCATAGCTTTCTGCAGGTACCATCTATAAGAGTTAGCTGGATGACTCAATAAAAATCCAATTTTCAAAGTCATCCCAGCCTCCTCCAATCATAGTTACTGCATCAACATAGGGGGAGATTATAATGCCAGTAGCAGTCAGTTTTTAACAGCAACAGAAGACAGCTATGCAAAGCTTTTCTTTTTATATCTTATGCTTTGTAACATTTATTGTAATATTTTCATTTTCATGTAAATAGTAATCCTAACCCAAATAGGGGGAGATTGTTGGAACCTTAGGTTCTGATTTGGAGCTATTAGGATGATTAGTTTGACCCAAAATGTATAGTCTAAGGGTCATAGGTCTTTCTACGTATTCCTCAGAAAGAATCCCAGAAGAAGTGCAGAAGAATTCCAGAGAAAATCAGTTTTGAGGTTCAGAAATTTTAGCTCCAGAAATAGTCGAACAGAGATCAACTATTGCAGTCCAGAAATAGTCGAACGGAGTTCACCTATTGCAGTCCAGAAATAGTCGAACGGAGTTCAACTATTGCAGTCCAGAAATAGTCGAATGGAGTTCAACTATTTCTGTGCAGTTTTTCAGAAAGCTTTAAAAGATTCATTTTTGGCATTTTCCTGTGCCGTTTTTCAGACAGAATTATTTACAGCTGGCAGATTTAATTAAGGCTATTGAGGCGATTACAGCTATCAGAATTAATGCTATATATTCTTAAGAATATAGCCGTTTGGAGGCTGCATTAATTATGGATTAAATCATAGATTTAATGACAATTGATTCCCAAAAGAAATTACCATTCTTGGGAAAAGGCTTCAGCCGTTTCAAGGCAAGAATTCAAATGTTTGAATTAGTCCAAGGGATATATATATATATGATATACAGAAGATTGAATATATATATAATATATATCATAAAGTGACAGAGAAAAAGAAGCAGACATATACAGATCATCTTCATCTTCTTCATCTGCTCCAGGCTTTCAAGAGACACAAAATCAACATCAGTCTAAAAGCTTGCTGGAGAGCAACATCAACTTGAAGGCCTACACCCTGAAGCAAAGCTTCCACTCCTAAACTATTCTACATCTCAGGGGGAGCTTTGACAACAACAATCCACTTGTGCTTCTCTTTGCTTGTTGAACAGAGAAGACAACATCAACTCTTCCTTCCTCCTGTACAAAGGGTTCTTGAACTCCCTTCAAAAGTTCTGCTTGGTTTCTGAGACCTTATCAAAACTCAGTGGTGGCAAGACACCTGATCAAAAAATCTAGATTTGGTTTTTGAGCACCTTATCAAAAGCTCATTGGTGGCCAGGACACCTGATCAACTCATCCTGTAGTGGATTCCTACCAGGGTGGTAGAAGAGTGGATGTACCCAGATTTGGGGAACCACTATAATCCTTGTGTTGTCTGGATTGCTTGATCTGTTTTCTTCCTTATGTGCTGTGAATTTTATTTTGCATTTCATTTTCTAAAAACTCTTAAGCATATCAGATCTATCACCTCACTTTCAATGACCTTGAGTTTGCAGCGGTTATCTATGCGTTGAAGTTGTGGAGGCACTTACTTTATGGGGCTCAGTGCAAGATTTTTACTGACCATAAGAGCCTGAAGTACGTGTTCACGCAGAAGGAGTTGAATCTGCCTCAGCGGCGGTGGCTTGAGTATATGGCGGATTATGACGTAGAAATCCAGTATCATCCGGGCAAGGCCAATGTGGTGGCCGACGCCCTGAGCCGAAAGACGGGAAAGATCTTTAACCTCTCCGCCGATCGGTTAGTTGAGGAGTTCCTCCTTATGGATATTTCAGTGGGATGTTGTGGTTTGCAGAGTAGTTTGTCAGTGGCAGAGCCATCCTGGATTTCTTTGACTAGACTGCATCAGAAGGACGATCCGGATCTGTTGCACCTTTTTACCAGGACAGAGAAGGGAGAGTTGCCAGATTTTGCTATTGATGATGCGGGTACTTTGAAGTACCGCAGCAGGTTTTGCGTTCCCGCTGTTGGGGACATTAGGAGTATGATTTGCAGTGAGGCTCATGGTTCCAGCATTGCCTACCATCCAGGATCTACGAAGATGTACCGTGACTTAAGGCAAATTGCCTGGTGGTATGGTATGAAAGGAGATATAGCCCGATTTGTTGCTGAGTGTCACACTTGCAAGCGTGTGAAGGACGATCAGGGAAGGCCTGGTGGTAAGTTGACTCCGCTAGAGATCCCGACTTGGAAGTGGGAGAGTATATCTATGGACTTCATTACGGGTTTGCCAAAATCCCCGAGGGGATTTGATTCTGTTTGGGTTATAGTGGATAGATTGACGAAGTGTGCTCACTTCGTGCCTTATAAGATTGATTACCCGATGAAGAAGATAGCGGAGTTGTACTTGAATGAAGTCATCCGACTCCACGGTGTGCCGGTTAGCATCATTTCTGATCGAGACTCCCGGTTTACTTCTCGTTTTTGGCAGAGTCTGCAGGAGGGATTGGGTACGGATCTGAGGTATTCTACTACGTACCACCCTCAGACTAATGGGCAAACGGAGCGGGTCAATCAGATTGTTGAGGATATGATCCGGTGCTATATTTTAGACCACGGTGGAGCGTGGGATGAGCGTCTGCGACTCATGGAATTTGCTTATAATAATAGTTATCAGGAAAGCTTGCAGATGGCTCCGTTCGAAGCTTTGTATGGGAGGCGCTGTAGGACTCCGTTGTTTTGGGCCGAGGCTGGTGAGAAGCCTTTGTTGGGTCCAGATGCTCTGGAAGAGATGGAAGTCGCCGTGAAGCTTATTCGTGAAAAGCTTCGTTTAGCTCAGGAGAGGTATGAAAAGAACGCCAATCGGCGTAGGTCTGCTTTGGAGTTTTTAGTAGGGGATCATGTATACCTCAAGGTTTCTCCAATGGTTGGTGTAAAGAGATTTGGTAAAAATCGGAAATTGGACCCAAGGTATGTGGGTCCCGTTCGAGATTTTGGAGCGGATTGGTGTGTCTGCATATAGATTGGATTTGCCAGCAAACTTCCCTGGTGTTCATAATGTTTTTCATGTTAGCCAATTGTGGAAGTGTGTGCGCAGCAGTGGGCAACTCTTGGATGTTGTGCCCCAGTTGGAGCCCAACCTCTCTTTTGTTGAGGTGCCAGTTCGTATTTTGGATACTCAAGAGCGTGTGCTGCGAAAGAAGTCCATACCGATGGTGAAAGTTCTATGAAAAATCAGGATTTGGAGAGCGCGACTTGGGAGCTAGAGTCGGCCATAGGAGGGCGTACCCTCACCTGTTTCACTGATTTGATCGGTATGTTTCCCTTTGTAACTTCTGTTTGTTACTTTTCCTTCTTTAGTAGGAGGGTTGTGCGTAAAGTTTCGGGACGAAACTTTCTTTTAGGGGAGTGACTGTAACGCCCCGTTTTTTTCAGCGATTATTTTTATTCTCGTTTGGCGTTACGATGACGCGTTTCCGTGGCTTGAGCCGTGTGTGGAGTTTGGTTTAGCTCCTTAGAACTGAGTGCCCTGTTTGGTAGCCTGTTGGCAAGATCTCCTTAGCAAACCGAGTCGTTTTGGTGACCCGGTGTGGCCTCTCGGGGGGATGTTTGTGTTTGGCTTTGTTTGGGTGTAACTCGAGTTCTGTTCATCGAAAGTTAATTTTGACATCGCCGTTGTGTTCGTAGATGGGTATTTAGCTACGGTGCGAATTTCGTCGAATTCCGAGGTAGTTCGGTTTTCGCGTCGTTTTGAAGCTTTATGTAATTTTGTAATTAATTATATTATTATATATTAATATATATATATATATATAGAATGAAAAGGCATCATCTTCTTCACGTTAATAACCGCCGGTCCTGTACGAGAGAAACGGATAACCGCCTACCCTTCCCTTCAGATGCCGATTCCCGGAGCGTTTGTGGACGGAATTCGATTCTGAGAGTGGATTTGGATTGCTCTCGTCGAGACCTTCATTCCTACGGTAAGAAATTCGATTTTCGTGGAGTTTTGGGAGGTTTGAATTTTCAGTTTTGGAGTTTTTCGCCATTAATGGCCGAGTGTTTGTTTTAGGTGTTGCGGCCGTTTTGATCCGTTCTAAGAGGAGGAAAGCAGTCCAAAGCTTCGCTGTGATTTGAGGCAAGTGGTATTCTTGCCCTTGCCAAGTTTTTTTTTTTCGATTTTACTTGCTGAAATTGAAATCCCGATTAGCCCAGGTTAGAGGCCTTGTTGTTCTCATTTCTTGCTAACTATAGGGCTTAGTTCTTCCTACTGAAACCCCCCTATTTTGTGATGATTGGAATCCAAATTGTCGGCGTGGAGCCGTTGTTTTCCTTTACTCTGATTGTTTCTCTGGTTCGGGTGTAGCCGAGAGGGAGAGTTGGGAGGGGGTGTGGTTGCCGATTTTCGTTAAGGTATTACTCGAATGATTAGGCATAGTTTGTATAGTAGTGGTGCGCGACGTTGGTAGTTTCCTGCTGCTACTGCAGTTGCGTGAGTCGTGTGCGCGTTCCGGTGTCATTCGGGAAATTCCAAACGGTACAGGTTAGCCGCGCACGGTCGTTAACCGTTAGGGCGCACGACCACTGGTCGTGTGCCTCTGTTCGTGCACATATAACTTTCAGTTTCCAAAGTTCTGTCTCGGAGATCGCACGAGCGCTGGCAAGCAGTGCGCACGACCACTGATCGTGCGTCACTGATCGTGCGCTGACGCTAAGTTTTCTCAGGTTTTCCAGGTTCGCTTCGCATGATCATCAGCCGATGAGTGCGCACGACCACTGATCGTGCGTCACTGATCGTGCGCTCTGTATATTTTCTTTTGCTAGGCGAATTTAGCTGGTTTTGAGTGCGGGAATTTAGATACTCAAGTGACAGGAAACTACTCGAGTTCTGGATCTTCTGCCTTGGTCGTTCGACTATCGTCGAGCTCCGTATTCTTTAGTGGGTTTGTTGGTAGTGGCATTATTTTGGCGGCGAGTGAGGCTAGCTCGCTCAACGCCAAAGTTTAGGTAGGCACTGAGTGGGTTTCACTCAACGCCTAGTCGTGTTGGTTTATTTCAACACTCTTCCTTTACCTTGTCTTTCGTTTCCGAGTGGATTTCCAGTTGTATTTCTGGGTTTTCCTTGTCGGCCGTTTTTCTTTATTTTCCTAAAGGCCGAATCATGGGTCGTGGTTAGTAGTGGTGGTTGTATCTCTTTATGGGGGTGGAGTTGTGTGATATAGCCAAGGCCACCCATGTTTTTTTTTCTTGCTCCAGGTACGGGCTGGGCATGTCGGGTGGAAGATCCCTTGTGTTTTCACGTGTTGACCCTCGAGCTTTTGACTTGGACATGGTGGATTGGGGGACTGCGTTTGCCTTCGATCCGGTTGCTCGTTGTTGTTTTTGCTACTATCACTTCCCACAGTTTAGGGTGTTAGAAGTTTCTTCTTTGGTAGTTTGCAACATTCTGGCTCTTGGCAGCCTAGTAGGCCCTATAGGATGTGGTTCCTGGGCTGGGTCGTTGCTGTTTCTTTGCACGTTGTGCATTTCTTGTGGTCCTATTTTGGATAGTTGTGACTCTTTCTACTGCATGTTTTTCAGTTACTTTGTCCTTTTGGTTGACTCTTACATGCAGATGTTTTTTTTTATCTTGATTTTGCTTGCTGAGGTATTCTGTTTTCGTTTGGAATGCCTCAGGTTCTGAGCTGTAGCTAGTCTGGTGGCTAGTTGGAGGTGGTGTTGTTGGTGGACTCCCGGACTTTGGAGTTCTGTTTACCTTGTTAGTGAGGTTGTTTTCAGTACTTTCTTACAGACATACATATATGCCAGTGGGTTCGTGTCAGGTTGTTGGCGCTCATTGGTAGTTTTTACCTTTGTACTGGATATATTTACTTATGCTGCTACCGTTTTCTGAAGATAGTCTACTTGCTCTGAGAAGGTTTTATGCTAGGTTGCTAGTTATTTTTAAACTATAATTATTATTATAAATAAAGCTCATGATCAGCATGTTTTATAAGACGTATTCACTATTTTCCAAATCACGTATAAAGACCGCGTTCTTATATATTATATAAATTAAATGTAGGGTCTTGCATAGCATGAGTGGTTCTCTTGGGACCCTTATGTGCTCTTTAGGATGTCAAACCTAAATAAAGTATTTTTCCGCAGCGTATAAATATAGTTTTCTTTGGTGGACTAGATGATCCACTGAGCCGAGGGATACGGACTCTAATTATAACTGATTTTCTATTCATTAAGCACATGATTTTCTTGCATAAAGATTGTAGTTGGTTTTGCCTGAGCGTCAGCAGTTATCCCCTGCTTGACGTGGCATCATGACGCGTGTTTTCTCTTACTCTGATAATTCTTAATTCGGAGAAAATGCGGGTTGTGACAAGTTAAGTAGTTAGGATGGAGGTTAACAGTTCTCGGAGGTTTATCTCTCGAGGTTGAGATAAGAGTGCTTCATTCTTTAGAACTTGAGGAGCGTCCAAGTTTGAGTGGACCGAAGAGTGTTCACTAGCCTTTGAGAAGTTGAAAAGGAAATTAACTTCATCCTTTTTGTTGCAGATCCCTCAATCAGGGGAAATGTTGTTTTTGTATTTGGGAGTTGGCCTAGAGGCGGTCAGCTCAGTTCTTTTTCACGAGGAGAACAGGAGGAGGTTTTGATTTACTATGTCAGCCATAATCTCAAGAGTACTGAAACTAGATATCCAATTTTGGAGAGGTTGGCTTTGGCGTTAGTAATGTCAGCTCGGATACCTCGTCCATACTTCCAAGCTCATGAAATTCAGGTAGTAATGGATCAACCGTTGAAGAGTGTCATGGAGAAGCTAGAGCACTCAGGAAGATTGGCTAAATGGGCAATAGAGCTGAGCGAGTTCGAAATTTCTTATGTGCCCAGAAAAAAAATTAAATCTCAAGTGTTAACAGACTTTTTGATTGATACAGCAGAGTCCACCTATGGTCAAAAAGAAAGATCTCCTTTGGTTTGGATTATCTATGTTTAAGGGGAATCAGGCAGAAATTCCTCTAGAGCAGGAGTGGTTCTTATTAATCCCAATGGCATCAAGTTAGAACAAGCAATAAATTTTTTCTTCCCAACATCTAATAATCAGGCAGAGTATGAAGCTTTGCTAGCCATCTTGAGGCTTGCAAGAGAACTTAGAATAGATCATGTTCATATCAAAACAGATTCTCTGGTGATGGCTTCGCAAGTGTTAGGCAATTTTTAGACCAGAGAGCCTATCTTAAAGAAATATATTGCTCTTGTTAAGATTGAAATTGGCAAGTTCAAAAGTTTTATGATTGAGCATATTAGGAGGACAGAGAATGAAGAGGCATATTTCTATCTAAGCATGGCCTTCCTTCAGGAGGAAAAACTTCAGAACTTATCCGCCCGGCTGTGGATGAAGAAGAGATGATGCAGATTGATCAGCATTCCTCCTGGATCGAACCATTTATTCTTTATCTGTCATCAGGCAACTTTCATCCTTCAATCAAGGATAAGAAGAAGTTCAGAATAAAAGCAGCACATTATAACTTTGTATCATGCATCCTGTATAGAAAGACTTTCCTGTCGACTATGACAAGGTGTGCTTCAGAAGACAAAGCTCCTGTTATGCTTCAAGAAGTTCATTCTGGTGAGTGTGGAAGTCACTCAAGGGAAAGGACTTTAGAGAAAAGGATCCTCCAACAGGGTTATTTCTGTCCCACTATGAAGAAGGACTCAGAAGCTTATGCAAGAAAATGTGCCCAATTCCAGAAGTTTGCTCCGTTGCAGCATCAGTAAGCTCAGTCGCTCAGATCAATTGCAACTCCATGGCCCTTTGCAGTTTGGGGAATGGATCTCCTTTGTCCTTTTCCCATGGAAAGTGGACAACGGTGTTTCATCATAGTGATGGTTGACTACTTTGTCAAGTGGATCGATGACAAAGCACTAGCCAAAACGACAACTCAAGTATTGAAGAACTTCATTTGGGGAGAGATAGTCTGTCAGCATTGAATTCCTTTGGCAATTATTACTGACAACGGGCCGCAGTTCAACAACAGTGAGATGATTGATTTTTTCAAGCAGATTGGAACAGAGCTGCATTTTTAATCAGTCCATCATCCCAGAAGTAATTGTCAGGTTGAAGCAGCGAACAAGCAAATTCTTAACTTGCTTAAGAAGAAAGTACAAAATCTCAAAGGTAGTTGGGTTGATCAGCTTCCATCAGTTCTCTAGACCTTGAGGACAACGCCTTCATTAGCTACTGGAGAGACTCCTTTCAAGCTCTCTCATGGTTCAGAGGCCCTCATTCCGATGTAGTTTGAAGTTCCATCACCGAGAGTTCTGCTTGCAAGGCAAGGCATAGAAAACTGGCTTGAGCTGAATAATGAAGAAATGAAATTCACTTTAGATCATATTGAAGAGTTTAAAGAGGAAGCAGCAATCAGACAGGAATACGTAAAAAGAAGGATGGCTTGATACTTTGATAAGAATGTAAGGATCAAACACTATCGAGTGGGAGACCTTGTTCTTAAAAAAAAGTTGATGTTTCTGCAAGGACTAGCTCAGTAGCAAAGCTGAATCTAACTTGGGCTGGTTCGTTCATTGTCAAAGAAGTACTAAAGAGCGGGGCTTATCATTTGTAAACTTACAAAGGAAACGATGTACCACATGCCTTGAGTGGGGATGATCTTAAACAGTTATATTCCTGAACCAACTCCTTTCTTACTATTCCTTTATAATACTTTCAAAGATTATCATTAATGAAAAGCCCCTTACTAACACTTTCTTGAGTGTTTATTGTCTCCTGTTCTATTCAAAGCACGGATAACTTACTCTAGGAAACATCGTCATGATCAGCTTGGACCCCCCTTTTAATCGTTATTATTAACGTAACACCACCAAGACCACGTATTGCGGGGAGATTTCGCACCGTGTAGTGGGAGCTTGCATATTCAAGCACACTGGGCTACTGATTCTCGGATCCCGACTGGTATCTAACCCCACCTCTGCATTTTGGAGGGACAAGGTGGGTTCTTGCTCTGTCTTGCCTTGTTAGGGATATCGTTACAACTTTGATGATCACGTGAGGAAAGCAATGCAATATGCACATGCCCGCAGATCATCCTAGCTTGTAACCCTCGAATACTCTTTAGAACCCCCGAGCAGTGCCTGTAGGAGACCCGCAGCCACGTTAATCTTAGAGGAAAGCAATGTTATATACACCTGCCCAAAGATCAACCTGGGATGTACTCCAGGCAAAGTGGGCAGTAGACCTTTTCTCTTTTTTGTTGAGGATCGAGTGTTTAGCCTTTGTTACCTTTCATGGAAAGCAATGATATATGCACCTGCCCGCTTTGCCACCTGGGTTGGCAGCTCATTCTCAAATTGCAGGTGATTCTGGCAGGGCGCAGACTATATCTTATGAGTCCGCTCAGTCTGTCAGTTGTGTTGATCTTGCAATTGTGACCTTGCGTGGAAAGCAATGTTATATGCACATGCCCGCTCGGTTAAGTTGTAAATCATTTCTCTTCGCGGACTGTATTTTGGTATCCGCTCAGTCTGCCATTTTTTCAGTGGGTTCTCACAGCTTTTGTGACCCTACGAGGAAAGAAATGCTATATGCACCTGCCCTCTTGGTCACCTAAGATGTGGATCTTTTCTATTCAGTCATACTCAGTAATGGTATTCGCTGCAGTCTGTAAGGCTTGATCATTTAGGCCGCCAAGTTATAATTCTCTGTTTATATAATTCTCTCAGTTCGCAACGACGGTCATTGATCATAGCTCAAAAATATATTGATGTTTATGTGCGGACTTGAATTGGTATCTGTCAGAGTCCGGCGATTATCCATTTCTTTTTTTGGCAAGTTATTTGAACTTGGCGAGCTATAAATCAAGCATCGCAGACTGGATTACAGTCAACCTTGGTTATCCTCAAGCTATATTTATCCAAAGCATGCGGCCTAAAAGTCTAAGTGCGCGGACTAGTTTTCATTAATCTACGATAGCTATTATTGATTATATACATTATAGACAGCAAGTCTCATCAAAGCATTGAAGAAGCAAAAAATGAATAAAAGTAGATGAATACGTGGACTGAGAAAAATATCCTTTGTATTCAATCATTGTAAAAAATTTACATCTTTTTCATCTTTGGCGAACTCTAACCGAGTCCGCCCTTTACAAAAGACAAAATCAAAATTACATCTTTTATTCTGTCGATATCCGCTGCTTCTTTCCCGCAGGCGCATCCGGGCTTGAAGATCTAACAATATCGACTTCAGGAGAGTAACCTCCCTAGTCGCTGTTGCTGCCGTCTGAACTTTTGCTATCCACGGACTCGCTCCGCGGATTTTCCTCATCTTAACTTGAAGAAGAGGCGGACTACCTGGACTGGCTCCCATGCTGCTTGTCTGAAGCAGCATCGTCGGAGATTTATTCAGCTAGCCCCTCATTTACTTCTTTGGCTTCCTCATAAGCAATGCCCTTTCCCTTCACATCCCATTCCAGATCAATGACCTTCTCCTTTATCTTGGGGAAGAGTTTCAGAAAAAGGGACCTCGACCACCCCTTCCTTCGCGAAGTTGTCGTCAATGAAGTGCTCGATAGCGACCTCAATGCTCTCCTTTAGAAAAGGAAACATAGCGTTTTGGAAGCTATAGTTAGTGACATCATACGCAGTCTGCAAAAGGAAAGAACGAGTCTGTTTGTCGCGGATAAGTAATAAAGATCGCCACAAATATTTAGACTTACCGCTTCTCCCTCTTTGTGTTGATTAATACTTTTCCCTAACCTTTTGTTCCTGTCCTTCAGCAACTAGTTTTCTCGCAGGAGTTGCTGATTTTCTTTAAGCAGCTCACGTGTCAAGCGACCCATGAAGTGGTTGGTAACGGCCCTGTTCGCGCTGGCTTGAGCGGCGAGCAAGGGGATATCTACAGGCGTCACGCTCTTTAGGTCACGTAGATTACACTTCCCATAAAGCGCGGTAATCGCCACAAGGGCATGGCAAGAGATCCGCAGACTCTTACAGGAGGGAAGAGCAGTGGACAGGCGGACGTGCTTGTTCTTTCCATGCTAGTGGATCTTCGGGTTTTCCCACAGATCCTTCTGGTTCTTTCCGAAGCCTTCCATATCGTAGTTATCGGAGGAAGAGTAGTCCGCAGTGGGATCCCCTTCCTCCTTCCTTCTATATTTCTTTTTTCCTTTTTCCTTAGGTAGGAGACAGTCTGCTCTGTGTTTGTGGCGGATTTGCCGGCACGACCAAGGTCGCTGCAAGAAAATAAACTAAATCAATACACTACAGGTCGCAGTAGATACGCTCTAGGTCATAATGGATACAAAGACAGGTCGTAGGACTTACTCTCTTGGTGGGCTATGGTGTCCAAGCTGGGCAGGAGCGGGATATAGTGGTCAATGTCAAGCCTTGCCCCTGCCAAGAATTCAATGATGGCGGTGTCACAACACGCATTTTCTCCGAATTTAGGAATTATCAGAGTATGAGAAAACACGCGTCATGATGCCACGTCAAGCAGGGGATAACAGCTGACGCTCAGGCAAAACCATCTACTTTACTTTATGAAAGAAATTCATGAGTTTAATGATTAGAAAATAAGTTATATTTTAGAGGCCATATCCCTCGGCTCGGTGGATCACCTAGTCCACAGTTTTAAACTATACTTATGCGCTGCAGAAAAATACTTTATTCAGGTTGGAAATCCTAAGGAGTGCATAAGTGCCCCAAGAGGATAGCTTATGCTATGCAAGACTCTACATTTAATTTATATTATATATAAGAAAACGATCTTTATACATTGTTTGGAAAATAGTGATTTAGTTTTATAAAACATGCTGATCATGAGCTATACTTATAGTAATAGTTGTAGTTTTAAAATAACTAGCAACCTAGCATAAATCCTCCCTAGAGCAAGTAGACTATCTCCAAAAAAAATGGTGGAAGCAAAAGTAACATATCTAGTACAAAGGTAAAAACTACCAGTGGGCGCCAACACCATGACACGAACCCACTGGCAAATATGTATGTCTGTAAGAAAGTGCAGAAGAAAACTACCTCACTAAACAAATCCAGACGGATCTCCAAAATCCAAGAGACCATAAGCAACACCACCGCAACCTAGCCACCAAACTGGCTACTGCTCAGAACCTGAGGCATTCAAAAGAAGGTGGAATACCTCAGCAAGCAAAACAAGGAAAAACTACATGAAAGTCTCAACCAGAGGATCAATGAAAGAGGTAAACACACCACAGTAAAAGTCACAACGGCCCAAAGCAAGACAAAAAGAAATGCACTATGTGCGAGGAAACAACATCAAACCTGCCCAGAAACTACATCCTGCAGAGTCTACTAAGCTACCAAGAGCCCAAAGTGCTGCAATCTAACAGGGAAGAAACATCTAACACTCTAAGCTGTGGGAGATGGTAGTAGAAAAAACAAACAACATTAATCCGGGTTGGAGGCAAACTCAGTCCCCCAACCATCATTTCCAGGCCAACAAGCTCAAGGGTCTAAATGTGAAAGCACTAATGACCTTCCACCCCCTTGCCCAACCTGTACCTGGTGCAAGATAGAATAAAAGGGTAGCCACGGCTAAATTACACAACACCTCCCCCATGAAGAGCTTCTAACCACCACTACTAACCACGACATACGATTCAGGCTTTAGGAAAGTAAAACATGGCCGACAAGGAACCTCAGAAAATAAAGAAAATCAAGGAATTCACTCGGGAGAGAAAATCAAGGAAGGGAAAAAGTGTTGAAATGACTCAACACGGCTTGGCGTTGAGTGGGACCCACTCAACGCCTAACCAGACCTTGGCGTGGAGTGAGTCAGCCTCACTCAGCGCCAGAACAGCCATGGCGTTGAGTGAGGTTCACTCACTCAACGCCCCATAGAAGAACTACTCTGGCGTTGAGTGAGCTAGCCTCACTCAACGCCACAACATGCATGGCGTTGAGTGAGGTTCACTCACTCAATGCCTCCCGCAAGAATTCTTTGGCGTTGAGTGAGCTAACCTCACTCAATGCCAAAATAGCGATGGTGTTGAGTGAGGTACACTCACTCAATGCCTTAGTACTTATCCATAATCAGAGAAAGTGGCGTTGAGTGAGCTGGCCTCACTCAACGCCAAAACAACAATGACGTTGAGTGAAGCTCACTCACTCAATGCCCTTACACTTAGCCGCAAAATAAAACTACGACGTTGAGTGAGTCCACCTCACTCAACGCCAAAACAGCAATGGCGTTGAGTGAGGTTCACTCACTCAACGCCCTGGCACTTAGCCGCAATAAGGCAAATCTGCGGCGTTGAGTGAGCTGACCTCACTCAACGCCAAAATAGCAATGGCGTTGAGTGAGGTCGTCTCACTCAAATCCAGAAGTTCTGGCCGCGAAGAAGGGTTGTGGCGTTGAGTGTGTCTACCTCACTCAATGCCAAAGAAGAAATGATGTTTAGTGAGGTACACTCACTCAACGCCACGGGACTTGGACGCAAACTTGCCTTCGGCGTTGAGTGAGGCCACCTCCCTAAACGCCAAACCAGAAATGGCGTTGAGTGAGGTAAACTCACTCAATGCCAAAGTACTTAGCCTCATAAAAGGCTATGGCGTTGAGTGAGCACACCTCACTCAAAACCAAAGTACTTGGCTGCACAGAAGCGACGGCGATGAGTGAGTCCACCTCACTCAGCGCCAAAACCGAAATGGCATTGAGTGAGGTCGACTCACTCAACGCCAAAACACTTAACTTCTCAGGAAAACCACGACGTTGAGTTATCTTGCCTCACTCAACGCCAAAACGGAAATGGCGTTGAGTGAGGTCGACTCACTCAACGCCAAAGTACTTAGCCGCTAGCAGGGGCTGCGGCGTTGAGTGAGTCCACCTCACTCAACGCCCTAGTACTTAGCAAAATTCTGACTGGCTATAGCTGCGGCGTTGACTGTATGCACCACACTCAACGCCAAACCCGCAAAGGCTTTGAGTGTGTGCACCACACTCAATGCCGGCCAGACAGAATCCAAAAAAATAGGCTCTATCCAACAAACACAGCAGGCACCCCCTCCTCTCTCACTCTCTCGGCTTCACCCACAAGCCACCAATAAGAAATCAATCTGGAGTTTAACTAATGGCATTACGTCGGCGGGTTGAGCACCAACAGCACAAAGAAGGGGGGCTCATAGGAGAATCTAAGCCCTAAATTCAGCAAGATAAAAGAGAACATGCTTTGCTTCTACCCTAGGGCAACCAAGAATTTTCATAATTACAAGAGAACAACAATGGCAAGGGCAAGAATACCACTTGCCTCGATTTTCGGAGAAGCTTGGACTGCTTTCCCTCCTCTTCACTTGGCACTAGCAGCAATAGCACCTAAAAGCACACTCACGTACTTTAATGGCAGAAAACAACAAGACCGAAATCCCAAATCCCCTAAAACTCCACGAAAATCGAATTTCTTACCTTCTAAACGTAGATCTGAGCGAGAGCAAGACAACGCCGCTTTCGGAATCGAAATCCATCCATGAACACTCCCGGAATCACCGTCCGAAAGCTAGGGCTAACCGTCGTTCCGCCTCTATTTTCCGCGAACAGGAGCAGACGGTTTTCTTCTTTTGGGAAGAAGGAGGAGAGTGGTCTGCCAACTTCTAATTAAGGCTTTAAATAAGTCTTAACATGCCTAATCAGCCTAACCGTTTCCTAAAAATGCCGATTCACTCAGCTAAAATCAAATTTCTAATTTGATTTTACTAATAGCACACCCAAAACGACGCGAAAACCGAACTACCTCGGAATTCGACGAAATTTGCACCGTAGCTAAATACACATGCTACGAACACAACGGCGAAGTCGAAATAAACTTTCGACGAACAGAAATCGAGTTATACCTGCCTAAAGCCAAAACACAAGCATCCCCCAAGAGGCCACACCGGGTCACCCAAAACGACTCGGCTTGCTAGGGAGACCTTGCCCATAGGCTACAAAATAGGCCACTCAGTTCTAAGGAGCTAAACCACACTCCACAAATGGCATGAGCCACGAAAACGCATCACCGTAATGCCAAACGAGAATAAAATAGTCGCAGAAAAATCGGGGGCGTTACAAGCGGTCTCCACCTCATCCTGCTTCACGCTTTTGAAGACGGAGTCCGCGTGTACCCGCAGATAGGTATGAGTGATAGAATTGATTTCAAGATAACCCAAACATCTAAAGGGGGGCTGAATAGGTTCTTTTCTTTTATACTTAAGGCAGAATAATATAACAGTTCTTAAAATTGAATCTAATTTATACTACAGCAATCACAGCACAGAAATCACAATCACACACACATCACAGATTGCACACAGGTTTATTGTGGTTCCCCAAAGTCTGGTTACATCCACTTTCCCTCTTCACCTATCTAGCATTGTGCTAGATTCAGCCTAACTTCTTTCTTTTTCTCAAATCCACAGATCTTACAGCTCAGAACCCTAAAAGGTTCCTACAACTCAGAACCCTATAAGGTTCCTACAACTCAGAGTGTAACCACACTCCTACAGCTCAGGCTAATAGCCCTACCTCAGCCTTCCCACAAGGCCTCCAACTCATATAAAAATTTCTCCTACACTCAGGCTCAAAAGCCCTACCACTCAGAGATCTATATCTCCTACACTCAGCCTTTATAATATAGGCTTACAACTCAGATCTATAAAAAGATCGTACAAAATTTGATAAGTGTTTAGATGGACTCTTACCCCTTGTTGAGAGAGAAGGGATAAAAGGTTTCTTGATAGGCTTCTTGATAAAACTGATGACTGAAATCAACCTGTTCTTAGCTTTCTTCAAAGATTCTTGAATCTGAACTCAGTAGGGTTGATCTCCTTTGAAGTTGACTGGCTGCCAGCTTCCTTCTTAGAATCCAGAAATAGGTTTGAATCCTTCTTAGCAAATTAGTTCAAGATCTGCTTCTTAAGACACTTGTAAATGTCTCCTTCTTTACTTCAATAGTTGGAGATCTCTCTCTCTCTCCAGAACTTCTGAAGTTTCTTCAGAATTCTTGCTTGAATTCTCCTTAGATCTTCTCACGAAAATCTTCTTCAGTGTGACGTGCACTTTCTTGATCAATGATCAATAATTCAATAGTTGTTACTGTTGTTGTTATTGTTGTTCACCTTTTACCTATTGATTTGACAGAATCCATCTATATATATAGACTTCATCCTTGGTAACCGGCTGATCCGGTTTCTAACTAACTTCTGACAAGTCTGACACTTCAGTAAACTTGTTGAAATACATAGCTGTCAAGTCTCCAGTCAGTTCTTTAATCATTCTCTTTGTCAGCAAAGCGTCGAGACTGATTGTCATTATGTGTCGAAAAAAGTAGATTAAGTGTCGACACAAGTTTTTGGGATGTTGACATAACTCCTTTGGTGTCGACACAGCTTCTTGACACTGCATCTGTAGAATGTGTCGACAATGCCTCTTTGTGTCGACACAGACACTTCTTTACTTCAATGCAATCAACATTGTTGAAACTTTGTTGTGTGTCGACATAAGTCCTGTGTGTCGACACAGTTGATATAGTCTCAGAATTTGTGGGTCGACACTGCCTCAAGGTGTCGACACAGTTAATGTCGACTAATACTTCTGTGTGTCGACACTGCCTCCCGATGTCGACACAGTTGATGTCGACTAATACTTTTGTGTGTCGACACAGCCTCCCGGTGTCGACACATTTGATGTCGACTAATAAATTCGATGTGTCGACACAGTTGCTTCTAGTGTCGACACAGCTTTTCCAAGTGTCGACACAGACATCCTGAAGTGTCAACACATGGACTTAGAAACTTTTTCTGCATTTTTGCAAATACTTAACCTGCACATATAAACTCAAAATAACATCAAATACACCTTGATATATATCATTGAGCTAATTGAGGCTTCTTCAAATCAGGTACACATTTTCCCATGTACCCAACAATCTCCCCCTATTTGTAGAAGTCATAACCCTTTAGTCAATGATATACATCACTCATAATAAGCAAACATTATGATGTATATAAGCAATAAATGACAGGGTAACTTATAAACAAAACATATATCAATATGACAATAAAGAATAATAAAACAAGCTCAATGAATTATGAAACATTATTTTTTTTATATTAACCAAAAGTTTCTTAACAACTATTTGCATAGATTTCTTTTAAAACTAAAATTTACATTATTCTTGCAAAATCTACTAAATTTATCCTAAGGCTAATCAGGCTCCCTAATGACTATGACTTTTCTTGGCTTAATCTGAGCTTGCATAGGAGGTTCTGCATCATCAATAGGCTCCTTTCCTTTCAACTATGCCTTTTTCTGAACTTCAGCCTTAATCCTTTGCCATTAAAAATAATGAAAAGGCTTAGGAAAGTACATGCTAGGCTCCTGAGCATTAGGAGGTAGCTTCCCAATCTTAGACTTTCTTCTATGCTGCACAATGGCTTCCTGCCTTGCCTCATACTTCTGTCATTCCTGTTCATTATACCACTTTCCCCTTTCATGAACTTGATCTTTCACAGCTTTCCAGGCAGTCAAAATTATAGTTCTTGAAGTGGGGCTTCACTGCTCAAAATCATGCTTTAACTAAGCCTGTTCTCTTAATCTTTTCTTTGAAAGTTGAGCTTCCTGCTGAGCTCTCAAGGCAGCTTCTGGCATTTCAACTTTCTTTATAATGACATTTTCAACATCCTGTGGAGGACTGTACATTGTCTGAACCTGTTGTTAAATCATATCAAAATCTGTTGGAGGTTAGATCATCTGAGCAACTTCAGGTTGATCACCTCCAGCATAAGCAGGTTGCACACCATATTCAGCAACATTGTCATCATCACAAAGGGGTGGATATCCCAGAGTGGCTCTGATGCTATTGGATATCCATTTGGCATGATCTGAGCCTGCATTGACTAACACTCTCTCCCCCTTTATGGCTTCTCTTACAATGTGATCTCTTAAGTCATCTTTTTGAAATCTTATTTGGCCATCAATAAAATTGACACCATCTTTATAAAATGATTTTATTTTAAGAAGCTGATCAGAGATTGTTTTTTGAGAACTATTAATGGTTGTCTTAAATGAATCCAAGGCTTCCTGTAGCTTCGTATCAAATTCCTCTTTCTCCTTTGCCCTTGCTTCAGTCATTGCAATAACTATTTTCTTTACTTCATTGACTATCTCATTGTGAGATTCAGTCAGATTATCATTCATTCTAATCTGATTTTCAAGGACATAGACTTGTTTGACAGCAATATTATCCACTTGTTCCTTGACTTCTGCTTGTTGCTTAGCCAAAAATACTACAGCATTGCCCCCCTTGTGGAAGCAATCTGTCATCTCTTTCTTATGGAGATTGACTTCAAACCTTATGGATTTAATATCCTGAGCCAAATCATATTGAAGTGATTTATGGCTTTCATCCACATACTTCTCAAGAGCCATTCTCTGCTCTTCCAATTTAACTTGCAAAGCCACCTTTAATGAGCTGTAATCAGCCTCTGGGGCAGGTTGTGAAGTAGGAGTTTGCAATGCCTTCTTATAGCTCTGGCTTCTTATCTTAAAGACCATCAGTTTCCTTTTCTTGGCATTTCTGATCTCTTCATCTTCTGAAGCAGATGAACTAGGGATGTCTACTCTTTCCTTAGGACTAGGAGGCAGCTCCTTCTCATTCCTATGCTGCTCCCCCTCAATGTTAACCTGCTCCCCCTAAATGTTAGCCTGCTCATCCTTATCTGCTGCTCCCTCTATGTCAGGAAACAATTCTTCTAGAGTGAACTCTTGTTGAGTGTGAACTGGTGATACTTCTTTCTCAGGAGCATCAGCAACTACAGATGTATCCTCTATGATCACATCTAGTGCTGGACTGTTGATATGAGGTCTCTCAAGAATAGATTGTGAATCCATTTCACTTGCCAAGTGAATTCTATCTTCCCCTTGTACCTGTGCAGTAATTATCTCCCCCTACACTTGTGCATTCTCAATCAGGTCCTGTACTTGAACATTATCTATCTCCCCCTGCACCTGTGCATGATTAGTTGTGTCCTGTGCAGGTGATCTCTCAGCAGCTTCTTGGCTTGCTATATTAGGTATGTTTTTGGTGAGGACCCTATCCCATCTAGAGATGATCCTGATGTCCATTCTTCTCATATGATTAATTTTCGATCCAGGGATTTGATGCAAGACTTCCGGAATGGCTCCAGCACAGGATAGACTCATTATTCTAGCCAAATTAGGCATCTTGATGCCTTCCTTAATCTTTTCAAACAGTACTACAGA
This sequence comes from Platanthera zijinensis, assembly GCA_039513925.1. Taxonomy (NCBI): domain Eukaryota; kingdom Viridiplantae; phylum Streptophyta; class Magnoliopsida; order Asparagales; family Orchidaceae; genus Platanthera; species Platanthera zijinensis. The sequence goes on from CM077092.1 coordinate 154,853,964, forward strand.
CCAATCTGTGTTGAGTTTAAACATTATCCTTGTCATGAGGCTGAACATATATGCTGAAATCCTTTCATGTCCCCATGGCTTATACAGAATAACATTTCCTACTACTTCTGAAAGGAATTTACCTTGCTGATTCATCCCTTTCCATTTTATAGCTGTTTAAATCTTCATGGTGGGATCCAATCAACACCATTGTAGGGCCTTCCTTGTTTTTGATACTGGTACTTCTTCTTCATCCTGAGTTCTTGGAAGATGAAGAATATTTCTCAAACATTTCAAGGTGAGTTTGACTCTTGCTTTATGAACTGTTGATTTAATTTTAAATCCAGTTGAGTCTACTGTTGCTGCAGCAAAGAACTCAAAAACCTCCTTCTTCAAAATCTTGGTTGGTTCGGATATCAGAAACTCCAAACAACTTTCAACAAACAGTGTAATGACCCCTTTAATCCTTGCGTCCGTAGCATCAAAGGCATGACAAATCACCTAATATCCTTCATTAATATTATCTTCAATCTTCGGCGCTATTGGGATGGTGAGAAAACTTGGATTGAGAGAAGAGAGTTTGTCTACACAAGGGTTTAGTCTCGAAAATCTGGAGAGCGTGTCGATAGAATATGTTATTGACCTATTTATACCCTTCTAAACAAAGAAGGTCAAAAGGCGGGCAAAAATTATCTAAAAATGTTGACACTGTTGAAATGTATCGACACATACTTCTATTGTCTCGACAACGACGTTGACTACTATGGATCGACACCTATTGATTATATGTCGACACAAGACAAACATAGAAGTTCATACTTAGTAGTTCATAAGAAATTCGGTGTTGACTCTTATTGCAAGTGTCGACACAATTTCTGGATGTGTCGACACCATTACTCTTATTGTGTCGACACCACTAACTGAAGTGTCGACACCACTTCTCTGGATGTGTCGACACAGATTTACTGAAGTGTCGACATTACTTCTCTGAATGTGACGACACAGATTTACTTAGCCAAATTTGTTAGACTAATCTATGTTCAACATTCCTAATTCAATTTTAAATTTATTGAATTTATTTTCATCTAAATGCTTAGTAAATACATCTGCAATTTGATAATCTGTTTTGACAAATTCTAGTGAGATGTCCTCTTTCTCTACATGTTCTCTAAGAAAATGGTATCTTATTTCTATAAGCTTAGTCCTACTATGTGAAACATGATTATTAGTGTTGGGTACATTGGAAAATGTATACCTGAAGCCTCACTTAGCTCAATGATATACATCAAGGTGTATTTGATGTTATTTTGAGTTTATATGTGCACGTTAAGTATTGGCTAAAATGCAGAGAAAAGTTTCTAATTCCATGAGTCGACACTTAAGCAAGCCTGTGTCGACACTTGGAGAAGTAGTGTCGACACCAGAAGAAACTGTGTCGACACACAGAAGATTATAGTCGACATCAATGTGTCGACACTTGGAGGCAGTGTCGACACACAAAAGCAGAGTCGACATCAACTGTATCGACATCTGAAGGCAGTGTCGACATACGGAATTCTTAGTCTACATCAACTGTGTCGACACACAAGACTTGTGTCGACACTCAGTCAAGTTTAAATAATGTCGAGTGCTGTGTAGTGAAGAAGTGATTTTGTCGACTCAAATAATCTATGTCGACAAATTCTTAAGATGCAGTATCAAGAAGCTGTGTCGACATCAAGGCAGCTATGTCGACATACCAAAGTCTGTGTCGACACTTAAGTCACTTGTGTCGACACATATTGATAGATTGTTTCGACACATAATGGAAGTAAGTCTCGACGCTTTGCTGACAGAGACAAAGGCTCAAGAACTGTTTGAGGACTTGACAGCTGTGAGTTACAACAGGTTTACTTAAGCTGTCAGACTTGTCATAAGTTAGTTAGAAACTGGATCAGCCTGTTACCATGGATGAAGTCTATATATAGATGGATTCAGAAGAATAAAGGAGTGATAATATATACAACTAACACAACTATTGTGAGATTGATCTCTTGTCAAGAAAGTGCAAGTCACAGAAAAAGATCTTCGTGAGAAGATCTAAGAAGACATTCTGAAGTGTTTATCCACTCAGATTTTGACTAAGGAGAAATCATTCAGAATTCAGAAGAAACTTTAGACGGTTTGGGGGGAGAGAGCTCCAGCTATTTTGAGGTCAAGAACGAGACAATCACAAGTCTCTTAAGAAGTAGATCCAGAACTAATCAACTAAGAAGATCCAGATCCATATCTGGAATCCAAGAAGGAAGCTGGCAGTCAGTCAACTTCAAGGGAGATCAACCCAACTAAGTTCAGATTCAAGAAGCTTTGAAAAAGCTAAGATCAGATTGATTTCAGTCATAAGTCTCATCAAGAAGCTGAACAAAAATCCTCATATTCTTTCTCTCTCAACAAGGGTAAGAGACCATCAAACTACATATTAATTTCTGTAGGATCTTTTCAAAGATCTGAGTTATAAGCCTATGTTATAAAGGCTGAGTGTAGGAGATTTTGATCTCTGATTGTTAAGGCTTATTGAGCCTGAGTGTAGGAGAATTTGTTCTCTGAGTTATAGGCCTTGTGGCAAGGCTGAGGTAAGGCTGATTGAGCCTGAGTGTAGGAGAATTTGTTCTCTGAGTTGTATGCCTTGTGGAAAGGCTGAGGTAGGGCTGTTAGCCTGAGTTGTAAGAACCTTTCAGGGTTCTGAGCTGGAAGATCTGTGGATCTGAGAAGAAGGAAGAAGTTAGGCTGAATCTAGCATAATGCTAGATAGGTGAAGGGGGAAAGTGGATGTACCAAGACCTTGGGGAACCACTATAAATCAGTTTGCAATCTGTAATCTGTGTTATTGTAGTTTCTGTGATTGTATGTGCTGTGTTAGCTGTAGAGATATATGATTTATATTAAAGAACTGTTGTTAAATTCTGCCTTAAGTTAAAATAAGGATAAGAACCTATTCACCCCCCCACCCTCTAGGTATTAAGGTTTTCTTGAAGTTAAAACTATCAAGTGGTATCAGAGGGAGGTTGCTTAAAGAAAGACTTAACAGTCTGAGTTAGATACCGAAGGCAGAATCAAGAATCAAGAAAATGGGTTCTAGAGAAAATCACAAGGAACTAGGTTCTATGAAATTACCCATCTGTAAGAAGGAGATATTTGGAATATGGAAAGAAACGATTAGATTGTTTATGGAGGCTTCTGACCCAAGGATATATATTACAGTAAAAGAAGGTCCTTATTTTCCATTGAAGGTATCTTTTCTTGATGCAAACCAGAGAAGTCCCAAGGATTTTTCTGAGATGACTAAGGATGAGATTATCCTGGCAACTATAGATAAAAGAGCCCAGAATATCATAGTAAGTGGCATAGATGATTCAACCTTTCAGAATTTGATTCACTGCAAGACCTCTAAGGAAATGTGGGACACCTTGATAGTCTACATAGAGGGATCTGAAGAAGTTAGACAAGATAGAAAGTCTATGCTAAATCAGGAGTATGAAAGCTTCAGACAAGGGAAGTCAGATAACATATCTGAGTGCTATAAGAAGTTCTATAGAATAGTAAATAAGTTGATGTCTTATGGAAGGATATTTAGTACATATGAACTGAATTACAAATTCCTAAGATCCTTGACAAAGGATTGGGACACCAAGATTTGTGCCATTAGGGAAGTGGCCAAGCTTATAGATATTTCACCTCCAACTTTATTTGGAAAGTTGCTGTCTTATGAAATGCAACTAATGACTAGAAAAGAGGAAAAAAGAAATGCAAAAGGGGAGCATATAGAAAAGTCTGTAGACTTCAAGGTTGAAGCCACTAGAAAGAATAGGAGGATATCTCCATCTCCTCCTAGGGAAGTTTCTGAAATTACCTCAGATAATTCAGACAACCAAAATTCAGATAGCAGTGATTCAGATGCATATTTTTCTACCTTTACAAGACAGTTTTAGAGATTCTTGAAGAAGAAGCAGTGGAAATCTGCCCCTCCACATCACAGCTAGTTGATGACTATTATTAAAAGAGAAAGTCATCTAGGAAGGACAGAAGCAGGTCAAAGCCTAGCAAATCTACAACATCAAAGATAGTTTGCTATTGCTGTAATAAGCCTGGACATATTGTGGTTGAATGTCCTAACAAAAGAAAGGAGTCTGCTGATAAAAGAAAGAATCAATAAAAGAGCTAGAAGGAGAAATCCTTTGTTGCTAAGAAGGAGAAGAGCTTGACAGACCAATAAACTTCAGAGTCTGAATCTGAAGCTGAGGCATACATTAGTCTTTATGCAACTGATGAAGAAGATGAGTTTATGCAATTGCTGGACTCTATCTATGAACAAGAAGACCATTAGTCTATTGGAATGATGGCTGTATCAGAAGAAGACAAATGCCAGGATCAGCCTTGTCCTAGTAAGGTACAATGTATTTCTAGAAATTCTGATTGTAGCACTGGTACAGAGTCAGCTACATCTGCATCAAGTGATGTGGATGGGTCTGAATCTGAAGGAGATATTCATCAGCTGATCGATGAATATGGGGACTTGTTCCAAGCACTAAAGAAAAGCAAAAACTGGCCAAAACTCAGGCTAAGCAAATTACAGAACTTAAGGTGGCTGCATCTAGTTTAGAGAAAGAGTTGGATCAAAAATTGAACTAGATTGCCAAGCTGAGAACTATAACTATTATTCAAATGGGCACAATCACATACAAAAATGATCTAATTAAAAGTCTAGAAGTCAAGCATCAAAAGGAGAAAGATTTTGTGGCTAGTTATTCCAAGCCAAAATAAGTTTTACCTTTAATAGATGAGTTTGTGGCTCAAAAGGGTAAGGCTGTAATAGGATTTAAGGGTAACACCAGGGCTGTCCAATTCAAGAGAAAAGGCAAAGCCTCAGTCAAGCCACTGAATTTTAAAGTCCCTGTAGTTTTTAGAAAGGTGCATGAGCCTTCTAACAAGTATGACTTTGAGAATACTCTAGGTCATGGTAAGACTGAAGTTCTGAATGACAAGGGTTCTTATGTCAATAAGGAAGCCAATGTTAATAAACCCCATGTTTTTAAGAAAATAGTGGGTGTAGCTGCAACAGTACCAGTACAATACAAAAGAGTTGATGTATCTAAAAATAGATATAACAGGTATGAATGCCGGTGCTGTGGCAAGACAGGTCATTATGCCATAGATTGCTGGCACAACACTAGTGTCAGGAAGGATAACAGTCTACCTGTTAGAAGAGCTGCAGGTAGATTTTGAAAGTATAAAGCTAACTTGAATCAAGGACCTAAGACTTACTTGGGTTCTAAGGGAAAGTAATTCTTTATTGTAGGAGAGTCCAAGTCACCATACCCCTATATGGTACTTGGACAGTGGATGTTCCAGGCACATGACTGGAATAAAGGGATTCCTGAAGGAGTACTTGCCTATCATAAATGGGCCTAAAGTGATCTTTTATGGCTCTGAAAAAGGAATCATCAAAGGATTTGGTAACATTTTTAGTAAGCAGATTACTATCACTCAAGTTGCCTATGTGAAGGGTTTGAAACACAACCTTATAAGAATAAGTCAGCTGAGTGATTTAGGATATGACATTTAATTTGTTAAGAATGGATGTCATATCAAAATGTCAAGTGATCAAAAGATCATTTTTACAGGATATAGAAAGAGGAATGTGTACTGTCTCAATTTTGAGTGTGAGAACAAAGGTTCTCCTATTTGTCTTGTAGCTGATGAGAGATCTTATCATTGTGTCAAATGGCACAAGAGGCTGGCCCATCTTAACTACAAAACAATTGGCCAACTCTTTAGCAAAGAGTTAGTGAGGAATGGTCCTCAAGTTAAGTGTATAAAGGAAGGGATATGTTCAGCTTGTCAAAAGGGAAAGCAGACAAAATCCTTCTTTCATAGCCTTGAAAACAAGGATTCAGTGAGGTGTCTATACCTCTTACATATGGATCTTTTTGGTCCTATGCATGTTCATAGTCTAGGTAGGAAGGTCTACACTTTTGTGGTAGTAGATGACTATTCTAAATATTCATGGGTGTTCTCTTTGAGACATAAATCAGAAACCCCAAGTGTTTTACATAGTTTTGTCAAACAAATTCAGAATGAACTGGATAGTACAGTGGTCAAAATCAGAAGTGACCATTGCACTGAATTTCAATCTGAAAGTATGACAAGAATGTGTGAAGAATTTTTGATTTTCTAAGAATTCTCCTCACCTAGAACACTACAGCAAAATGGTATTGCTGAAAGGAAGAATAGGACATTGATTGAGGCTGGTAGAACTCTATTGAGTGACACTTCTCTCTAGGAATATTTCTGGGCTGAGGCAGTAAATACTGCATGTCATGTGATCAATAGGGCTTCTATCACCAAGTGCCACAAAAAGACTCCCTATGAGATCATGAAAGGTCGAAAACCAAATTAATCCTATTTTAGGATCTTTGGTTGCAAGTGCTATATCCTTAACAATGGATAGTCTTATCTAACTAAGTTTGCTGCCAAATCCCAAGATGGGATATTTGTTGGGTACAACAACAATAGTAAGGCTTATAAAGTCTACAACTTGATTACTCTGGTTGTAGAAGAATCTGTAAATGTTGTATTTGATGAAACTAGATTTATCAACAGTGAGTTGCCTTGTATTTCATGCAGTCCAACATGTATAAATGAGAGAATGGACAAGCTTTCCATTGCAGAATATTCAACTACAGATCAACAAATTGAAAATTGTGGATACTGTCAAGGGGGAGTACAAGACTCTCTAGATACTGAAGTACATCAAGAGGTACAGCATATTGAAGAGACTGGAGGTGTTCAACCAGAAGACAGTTTACCTACAACTGTTAGACACTTAAAGGATCATCCAGCAAATCAGATAATTGGTGAGCTAAGACATGGAGTGCAAACTAGAAACAGGAACTTGAACACAGTGCTATGCTCAAGCTTCATATCTCAACTGGAGCCAAAGAAATTTGAAGAAGCTATCCTAGAACCACATTGGATTAATGCTCTGCAAGAGGAGCTGAATCAGTTAAGAAGATGCAAGGTTTGGGAGTTAGTTTCTAAACCAAGAGACCACAACATCATTGGAACAAATTGGATCTTTAGGAACAAACTGGATTAGAATGGAATCATTGTGAAGAACAAAGCAAGACTTTTTGCAAAAGGATACATGCAGGAAGTGGGTATTGACTTTGATCAAACCTTTTCCCCAGTAGCAAGTCTGGAAGCAATTAGGATGTTCCTTGCCTATGCAGCATATCAAGGATTCAAAGTATTCCCAATGAATGTAAAATCAGCATTCCTGAATGGAAATCTAAAAGAAGAAGTCTATGTAGAGCATCCTTCAGGTTTTGTAGATTCTCTCCAACCTGATTATTTTTATAGACTTAGGAAAGCTTTGTATGGGTTAAAGCAAGCCCCAAGGGCTTGGTATGAAACCCTGTCTACTTTCCTTATTGAGAACAAATTCTCAAGAGGGAATATAGACAAAACTCTATTCCTAAGGGAATCCAAAGGTAAGATAATCTTAGTCCAGATTTATGTAAATGACATAATATATGGGTCTAAAGAAAACAACCTTTGCAAGAAGTTTGCTAAACTTATGCAAGGGAAGTTTGAAATTAGCAGTATGGGGGAACTTAAGTTCTTCTTGGGACTCCAAGTAAGACAGACTGATGATGGCTTGTCCATATCCCAGTCTAAGTTCACCAAGAAGTTAATTAAGAAGTGTGGTATGGAATCATCCTCCACTATGAGAACTCCTATAGGAACAAGTATGCCTATATGAAAAGATGATGCAGGTAAACCTGTAGATGAGTCTTTGTATAGAGGAATAATTGGCTCTCTACTATGTCTCATTGCTAGAAGACCAGACATTATGTATACAACATGTGTCTGTGCTAGGTACCAATCATGCCCAAAAGAATCTCATTACACTGCTGTAAAGATAATTTTGAGATATCTAAAGGGCACACCTAATCTAGGCCTTTTGTATCCTAGGATTTGAGATTTTCTACTAACAGGATATTCAGATGCAGACTTTGCAGGTTGTAAAGAAGATATAAAAAGTACTACAGGTACATGTAAATTTCTAGGAGGAAGATTGATATCTTGGAGCAGTAAGAAGCAGACTAGTGTGGCAATATCCACAGCTGAGTTTGAATATGTGGCAACAGGAAGTTGTTGTGCAAAACTGTTTTGAATTCAACACCAGCTAGAAGACTATGGTATTCAGGTAAGTAGAACACCTTTGTTTTGTGATTCTACTAGTGTTATTTCTATTGCTAATAATCCTGTTTCACATAGTCGGACTAAGCATATAGAAATAAGATACCATTTTCTTAGAGAACATGTAGAGAAAGAGGACATCTAACTAGAATTTGTTAAGACAGATTATAAAATTGCAGATGTATTTACTAAGCCTGTTGATGAAACTAAATTCAATAGATTTTAAATTTAATGAGGAATGGTTACCATATGTTAGATTAACATAAGTGGCTAAGTAAAATTGTGTTGACACATTCATTAATAATGTGTCGACACAGAGTATTTGTGTCGACAATTCAGGGGAATTGTGTCGACACAGTATCGTAGTGTCGACACCTAAGGGATAACGTGTCGACACATCCAGAAAAGTAGTGTCGACACAACCAGAGTAATGGTGTCGACACTTCCAGAAATTGTTTCGACACTTGCAATAAGAGTCGACACAGAATTTCTGATGGTCTACTAAGTGTGTCCAGTGTCGACATATCATCAATTGATGTCGACACATTGTAGTCATCGCCGTGGTCGAGAAAATAGAAGTAAGTTTTGACACTTTCCAACAGTGTCGACACATTTAGACAGTTTTTTCCCGCCTTTTGACCTTCAATATTTAAAAGGATATAAATAGGTCGAGAACATATTCTGTCGACACGCTCACCAGATTTTCGAGACTAAACCCCTGTGTCGACAAACTCTCTTCTCTCAATTCAAGATTTCTCTCCCTTCCAATGGCACCAAAGAATTAAGATAACATCAACGAAGGCTACGAGCTAGTGCGCAATGCTTTTGATGATGCGGCGATAGAGATTAAAGGGGTCATTACCCTAGTTACTGATTCTGGGTTAGAGTTTCTTGTTTCTGAACCTACAAAGATCTGGAAGAAAGAAGTATTTGAATTCTATGCTGCTGCAACAGTGGACTCCAGTGGCCTCAAGATCAAATCAACAGTTCATGGTAACAAAGTCAATCTTACTCTAAAGATTTTAAGAAAGATTCTTCACCTTCCAAGAATCCAGGATGAAGAAGAGGTCCCAACCTCAAAGATAAGGAAGGCCCTTCAGTGGTGTGGATTTGATCCAGCCATGAAGATTGGAGCAGCAATCAACAGAAAAGGGATGAATCAATAAGGAAAGTTTCTATCTGAAGTAGTAGGGAAGGTGATTTTGTGTAAACCAAGAGGACATGATAGGCTATCTGCCTTTATGTTCAGTCTAATGACAAGGATAATCTATAAGATTAATACAGACTGGTCTGCAGTTCTGTTTGAGAAGATAAAAGAAGGAATCAAAAAGCCTAATTTGGCTAGATTGATGAGCTTATACCTGGCTGGAGCAATTCCAGAGACGATGCATCAGCTTCCAGGATCTAAAATAAATCATATGAGAAGGATGAATATCAGGATAATATCCAGATGGGATAGGGTCCTCTCAAAGGACATACCTGATGTGGAGACTGTAGCAAAATCACCAGTCCATGAGATTACTGATCATGATCATATGCAGGAGGACACAATGAATGCACAAGTATAGGGGGAGCAAGTTAGGGAACAGGTCCAGTACCTGACCAAAAATGCCCAAGTCCTTGAGGAGATAGTTACTTCACAGTTATAGTGGGAGCAACACACTTCACAAGGACAAGGGGAAGAAAGAATTCACTTGGGATGTGAAATGGATTCACAATTTATTATTGTCACTCCTCATATCAATAGTCCAACACTAGATGTGATCATGGAGGATACATTTGTGGTTGTTTATGCTCTAGAAAAAGCAGTTCACACTCAACAAGAGTTCACTATGGAAGAGTTATTTCCATACATAGAGGGAGCAGCAGTTGAGGGGGAGCAATTTAACCTTGAGAAAGTATAGCATAGGACTGATAAGGAGATGCCTTCTAGTCCTAAAGAAAGAGTAAATATTGACAGTTCTTCTGATTCAGGGGATGAGGAGATAACAAGTGTAAAGAAAAGAAAACTAATGGTTTTTAAGAGGAGAATCCAGAACTATAAGAAGGCGTTACAAGCAACTAGTTCAAAACCAGCCCCTGAGATTGATTACAGCAAATTGTTTGTTGATTTACAAGTGAAATTTGATGAGCAGAGATTGGCTCTTGAAAAATATGTAGATGAAAGCCATAAGTCTCTTCAAATTGATCTAGCCCAAGACATACAGTCAATCAGATTTTAGGTCAACAAAAATAAGAAAGAAATGACAGATTGCTTCCACAAGGGGTGCAATGCTGTAGTCTTTCTAGCAAAGCAACAAGCTGAAATCAAGAAACAAGTGGATGATATTGCTGTCAAACAAGGCTATGTCCTTTAAAATCAAATAAGAATGAATGACAATCTGACTGAATCTCACAATGAGATAGTCACTGAAGTAAGGAATACAGTTATTGCACTGACTAAGGTAAGAAATAAGGAGAAAGAAGACTTTGATAAGAAGCTACGGGAAGTATTGGATTCCTTTTAGATAGCTATTACATCTTCTCAGAAAACAATTTCTGATATGCTTAAAAAGTTAAAGCCATTTTTTAAGGATGGTGTTAATTACTTGGATGGGCAAATCAGATTTCAAAAAGATTATTTGAGAGAACATGTGGCCAGAGAAGTCATAAAGGGGGAGAGGGTGATAGTATATACTGGCTCTGATCATGACAAATGGGTAACCAACAGCATTAGAGCCACTCTAGGATATCCACCCTTATGTGATGATGATAATGTGTCTGAGTCAGGTGTGCAGCAAGCTCAACTTGAAGGTGATCAACCTGAGGTTGCCCAAGTTATTTACCCCCCTGCAGATCTTGAGATGATACATCAACAAGTTCAGTTTATGTACCACCCTCCAAAACCAGTTACTAATGTTATTATTGAAAAGGTATATATGCCAGAAGCTGGTCTGAAAGCTCAGCAAGATGCTCAATTATCAAAGAAAAGATTTAGAGAGCAGGCAGAGTTAAAACCTGATTTTGAGCAATGTAGCCCCACTTCTAGAAATATCATATTAACTACCTGGAAAGCTGTGAAAGACCAAGTTCATGAAAGTGGTAAATGGTACAATGAGCAAGAGTGACAGAAGTATGAGGCTAGGCAAGAAACCATAGTTCAATACAGAAGGAAGGCCAAGATTGGGAAGCTACCTCCCGATGCACAGGAGCCTAGCAAGTATTTCCCTAAGCCTTTACATTACTTTGAAAGGCAAAGGATTAAGGCTGTAGCTAAAAAGAAGACTGATTTGAATGGCAAGAAGCACATTGAAGATACAGAACCTTCTGTGCAGGCTCAGATTAAATCAGGGAAAGGAATAGTCATCAAGGAGCCATTCCAGCCTTAGTCTAGTTTTACTGGCTTTTTATAGAACTATGTAATTCTTAGTTTTAAAGAAGTTTATGTAATCAAGTGTTAAGAAACTTTTTGATATGATAAACAAAACATTGTTCCATGTTCATTTAATTTGCATCTTTATTTTGTGATGTGATTATGATTATTTATTTTGTTTATAAGTTACCCTGTTAAATAATGTTTATACAAATCATCATGTTTATTTATCATAAGTGGTGTATATCATTGACAAAAGGGTTATGACTTCTCCAAATAGGGGGAGATTTTTGGGTACATTGGAAAATGTGTACCTGATTGGAGAAGCCTCACTTAGCTCAATGATATACATCAAGGTGTATTTGATGTTATTTTGAGTTTATATGTGCAGGTTAAGTATTGGCTAAAATGTAGAGAAAAGTTTCTAAGTCCATGTGTCGACCCTTAAGCAAGCTTGTGTCGACACTTGGGGAAGCAGTGTCGACACCAGAAGAAACTGTGTCGACAAACAGAAGATTATAGTCGACATCAAATGTGTCGACACCGGGAGGCAGTGTCGACACATAGAAGCAGAGTCGACATCAACTATGTCGACACCTGAAGGCAGTGTCGACACACAGAATTCTTAGTCTACATCAACTGTGTCGACACTCAGCAGAGTTTCAACAATGACGAGTGTTGTGTAGTAAAGAAGTGATTATGTTGACTCAAATAATCTATGTCGACACATTCTTAAGATGCAGTATCAAGAAGCTGTGTCTACATCAAGGCAGCTATGTCGACATCACCAAAGTCTGTGTCGACACTTAAGTCACTTGTGTCGACATATAATGACAGTCAGTCTCGACGCTTTGCTGATAGAGACAAAGGCTCAAGAAATGTTTGAGGACTTGACAGCTGTGAGTTAAAACAGGTTTACTGAAGCTGTCAGACTTGTCAGAAGTTATTTAGAAACTGGATCAGCCGGTTACCATGGATGAAGTCTATATATAGATGGATTCAGAAGATGAAAGGAGTGACAATATATACAACTTACACAACTATTGTTATATTGATCTCTTATCAAGAAAGTGCAAGTCACAGAAGAAGATCTTCGTGAGAAGATCTAAGAAGACATTCTGAAGTGTTTATCCACTCAGATTTTGTCTAAGGAGAAATCATTCAAAATTCAGAAGAAACTTTAGAAGGTTTGGGGAGAGAGAGCTCCAGCTGTTTTGAGGTCAAGAAGGAGACAATCACAAGTCTCTTAAGAAGTAGATCCAGAACTAATCTACTAAGAAGATCCAGATCCATATCTAGAATCCAAGAAGGAAGCTAGCAGCCAGTCAACTTCAAGGGAGATCAACCCAACAAAGTTCAGATTCAAGAAGCTTTGAAGAAAGCTAAAATCAGGTTTATTTCAATCATCAGTCTCATCAAGAAGCTAATCAAGAATCCTCATATTCTTTCTCTCTCAATAAGGGTAAGAGACCATCAAATTACATATAAATTTTTGTAGGATCTTTTCAAAGATCTGAGTTGTAAGCCTATGTTATAAAGGCTGAGTGTAGGAGATTTTGATCACTCAGTTGTAAGGCTTATTGAGCCTGAGTGTAGGAGAATTTGTTCTCTGAGTTGTAGGCCTTGTGGCAAGGCTGAGGTAAGGATGATTGAGCCTGAGTGTTGGAGAATTTGTTCTCTGAGTTGTAGGCCTTGTGGAAAGGCTGAGGTAGGGATGTTAGCCTGAGTTGTAGGAACCTTTCAGGGTTCTGAGCTAGAAGATCTGTGGATTTGAGAAGAAGGAAGAACTTAGGCCGAATCTAGCATACTGCTAGATAGGTGAAGGGGGAAAGTCGATGTACCCAGACCTTGGAGAACAACTATAAATCAGTGTGCAATCTGTGATCTGTGTTATTGTAGTTTCTTTGATTGTATGTGTTGTGTTAGCTGTAGAGATATCTGATTTATATTAAAGAACTGATGTTAAATTCTGCCTTAAGTTAAAACAAGGATATGAACCTATTCACCCCCCCCCCTCTCTAGGTGTTTAGGTTGTCTCTAAGTTAAAACTATCAATTAGCAATAGAGATAGCACTAGTAGAATCACAAAACAAAGGTGTTCAACTTAACTGAAAACCATAGTCTTCTAGCTGGTGCTTAATATATAACAGCTGTGCACAACAACTTCCTGCTGCCACATATTCAGACTAAGCTATGGAAATTGCCATACTAGTCTGTTTCTTACTGCTCCAAGACACCAATCTTCCTCCTAAAAATTGACAGGTGCCTGTTGTGCTTTTTCTATCTTCATTGTAACCTGCAAAGTCTGCATCTGAATAGCCTATCAGTAGAAAATCTCCATTCCTAGGGTACCAAAGGCCTAAATTAGGTGTGCCCTTTAGATATCTCAAAATCCTTTTTACTGCAGTGTAATGAGATTCTTTAGGGCATTATCTGTACCTAGCACAGACACATGTTGCATACATAATGTCTGGCTTACTAGCAGTTAGATATAGAAGAGAGCCAATTATTCCTCTATACAAAGACTCATCTACAGGTTTACCTGCATCATCTTTGCATATAGGCATACTTGTTCCCATAGGAGTTCTCATGGTGGTGGATGATTCCATACCATACTTCTTAATTAACTCCTTGGTGAACTTAGACTGGGATATGGACAAGCCATCATCAGTCTGTCTTACTTGAAGGCCCAAGAAGAACTTAAGTTCTCCCACGCTGCTCATCTCAAACTTTCCTTGCATAAGTTTTGCAAACTTTTGGCAAAGGTTGCTTTCTGTAGACCCAAATATTATGTCATCTACATAAATCTGGACTAAGATTATCTTTCGTTTGGACTCCCTTAGGAATAGAGTTTTGTCTATTTTCCCCCTTGAGAATTTGTTCTCAATAAGGAAAGTAGACAGGGTTTCATACCAAGCCCTTTGGGCATGCTTTAACCCATACAAAGCTTTCCTAAGTCGATAAACATAATCAGGTTTAAGAGAATCAAAAAAACCTGAGGGCTGCTCTACATATACTTCTTCTTCTAGATTTTTATTTAGGAATGCTGATTTTACATTCATTTGGAATACCTTGAAGCCTTGATATGCTGCATAGGCAAGGAACATCCTAATTGCTTCCAGTCTTGCTACTAGGGCAAAGGTTTGATCAAAGTCAATACCCTCTTCCTGCATGTATCTTTTTGCAAAAAGTATTGCTTTGTTCTTCACAATCATCTCATTCTCATCCAGTTTGTTCCTAAAGATCCACTTTGTTCCAATGATGTTGTGGTATTTTGGTTTAGGAACTAACTTCCAGACCTTGTACCTTCTAAACTGATTCCGCTCCTCTTGTATGGCTTCAATCCAATGTGGGTCTAGAATAGCTTCTTCAAATCTCTTTGGCTCAAGTTGAGATAGGAAGCTTGAGCAAAGCACTGTGTTCAAGTTCCTACTTCTGGTTTGGACTCCATGTCTTAGATAACCAATTATCCGATTTGCTGGATGATCCTTTAAGTGTCTAACCGCTGGAGGTAGATTATCTTCTAGTTGAACACCTCCAGTCTCTTCAATATGTTGCACCTCTTGGTGTACATCTGCATCTAGAGAGTCCTGTACTCCCCCTGGACAATATCCACCATTTTCCACTTCCTGCTCTTAAGTTGTTTCTTCTGTAATGGTAAGCTTGTCCATTTTCTCATTAATACCTGTAGAACTGCATGAACTACAAGGCAACTCACTGTTAATCAGTCTTGTTTCATCAAAGACAACATGTACAGACTCTTCTACAACTTGAGTAATCAAGTTGTAGACTCTATAAGCCTTACTATTGTTGTTGTACCCAACAAATATCCCATCTTGGGATTTGGCAACAAACTTAGTTAGATAAGACTTGCAATTGTTAAGGACATAGCACATGCAACCAAAGATCCTAAAATAGGATAAGTTTTGTTTTTTACCCTTCATGATCTTATAGGGAGTCTTTTTGTGGCTTTTGGTGATAGAAGCTCTATTAATCACATGACATGCAGTGTTTACTGCCTCAGCCCAGAAATATTCTGGGAGAGAAGTATCACTCAATAGAGTTCTACCAGCCTCAATCAATGTTCTATTTTTCCTTTCAGCAATACCATTTTGCTGTGGTGTTCTAGGTGAGGAGAATTCTTAAAAATTCCCAAATTCTTCACACAGTCTTGTCATACTTTCAGATTGAAATTCAGTGTCATGGTCACTTCTTATTTTGACCACTGTACTGTCAAGTTCATTGCTAATTTGCTTGATAAAACTATATAAAACACTTGGGGTTTCTGATTTTTTTCTCAGAAAGAACACCCAGGAATTTCTAGAATAGTCATCTACCACCACAAAAGTGTAGACCTTCCTACCTAGACTATGAACTGGCATAGGACCAAAAAGATCCATATGTAAGAGGTATAGACACCTCACTAAATCCTTATTTTCAAGGCTATGAAAGGATGATTTTGTCTGCTTGCCTTTTAACAAGCTGAGCATATCCCATCCTTTGTACACTTAACTTTTGGACCATTCCTTACTAATTCATTGCTAAAGAGTTGGCCAATTGTTTTGTTGTTAAGATGGGCGAGCCTCTTGTGCCATTTGACACAATGAGTGGCTCTCTCATCAGCTATAAGAAAAATAGGAGAAACATTGTTCTCACACTCAAAGTTAAGACAGTACACATTTCTTTTTCTATATCTATCAATATGACCTTTTGATCACTTGATCTTTTGATATGACATCCTTTCTTAACAAATGAAATGTCATATCCTAAATCACTCAGCCTGCTTATGCTTATAAGGTTGTGTTTCAAACCCTTCACATAAGCCACTTGAGTGATAGTAATCTTGTTACTAGAAATGTTACAAAATCCTTTGATGATTCCTTTTTCAGAGCCACCAAAGAATACTTTAGGCCCATTTATGATAGGTAAATACTCCTTCAACAATCTCTTTATTCCAGTCATATGGCTGGAACATCCACTGTCCAAGTACCATATAGGGGCATGGTAACTTGGACTCACCTGCAATAAAGAATAACCTTCCCTTAGAACCCAAGTAAGTCTTGGGTCCTTGGTTCAAGTTAGCTTCAAACTTAACAAATCTACCTACAAATCTTCTAACAGGTAGACTGTTGTTCTTCCTGACACTAGTGTTGTACCAGCAATCTATGACATAATGACCTGTCTTGCCACAGCACCAACATTCATACTTGTTGTATCTATTTTTAGATACATTCTTGACAGTCTGGTTGACAACAAACCTTTTGTATTGTGTTGGTACTGCTGCAGCTACACCCACTATTTTCTTAGGAACATGGGGTTTATGGACATGCGCCGCCTTATTGACATAAACACCCTTGTCATTCAGAACTTTAGTCTTACTATGACCATGAGTATTCTCAAGGTCATACTTGTTAGAAGGCACTTGTACCTTTCTAAAAACTAAAGGGACTTTAAAATTCAGTGGTTGGATTGAGGCTTTGCCCTTTCTCTTGAATTGGACAGCACTGGTGTTACCTTTAAAGCCTATTCCAGCCTTACTCTTTTGTCCCACAAACTCATCTATTAAGGGTAAAACTGATTTTGACTTGGAATAACTAGCCACCAAATCTTTTTCCTTTTGAAGTCTGGCTTCCAGACTTTTAATCAGGTCATTTTTGTATGTGATTGTGCCCATCTGAATAACAGTTATAGTTTTCAGTTTGGCAATCTCATTTTATTTTTCATCCAACTCTTTCTCAAAAGTCAGATGCAGCCATCTTAAGATCTGCAATTTCCTTAGCCTGAGTTTTGGCCAGGTTCTTGCTTTTCTTTGTGCCTGCAACAAGTCCTCATATTCATCTATCAGCTGATGAATATCACCTTCAGACTCAGACCCATCCACATCACATGATGCAGATGTAGCTGACTCTGTGCCAGTACTACAATCTAAATTACTAAAAAAACATTGTACATTACTAGGACCAGGCTGATCCTGGCACTTGTCTTCTTCTGATACAGCCATCAGTCCCATGCACTGATGATCTTCTTGTTTATACATAAGGTTCAGCAATTGCATAAACTCATCTTCTTCATCTGTTGCATGTAGACCAATGTATGCCTCAGCTTCAGATTCAGACTCTAAAGATGATTGGTCTTTCAAGCTCTTCTCCTTCTTAGCAACAAAGGATTTCTCCTTCTTGCTCTTTTGTTGAGTCTTCCTTTTATCAGCAGACTCCTTTCTTTTGTCTGGACACTCAGCCACAACATGTCCAGGCCTATTACAGCAATAGCAAACTATCTTAGATGTTTTAGATTTGCTAGGCTTAGACCTTCTCCTGTCCTTCCTTTATGACTTCCTCTTTTGATAATAGACATCCACAGGCGGAGATGTGGAGGGCCTTGACATCCACTGCTTCTTCTTCAGGAATCTCTAAAACTGCCTTGTGAAGGCAACAAAGTCTTTATCTGAGTCACTGTTGTCTGAACTTTGGTTGTCTGAATTATCTGAAGTACTTTCAGCAACTATCTCAGTAGGTGATGGAGACATCCTCCTATTCTTCCTAGTGGCTTCCACCTTGAGTTCCAAAGACTTTTCTCTATGCTTCCCTTTTGCACTTTTCTCTTCCTCTTTCCTAGCCATCAGCTGCATCTCATATGACAGCAGTTTTCAAAAAAAAAATTGGAGGAGAGATATTTGCAAGTTTGGCCACTTCCCTAATGGCACAGATCTTAGTGTCTCAATCCTTTGTCAAAGATCTTAGAAATTTATCATTCAGTTCATATGTACTGAAGATCCTTCCATAGGACATCAGCTCATTACTATTCTATAAAACTTCTTATAACACTAAGTTATAACATCTGACTTTCCTTGTCTGAAACTCTCATATTCCTGGTTCAGCATAGATTTTCTATCTTGTCTGACTTCTTCAGAACCCTCTATGTAGACTATCAAAGTGTCCCACATTTCCTTGGAGGTCTTGTAGTGAATCAAATTTTGAAAGGTTTAATCATCTATGGCACTTACTATGATATTCTGGGCTCTTTTATCCATAGTTGCCAGGATGATCTCATCCTTATTCTTCTCAGAAAAATCTTTGAGGGTTATTTGATTTGCATTTTGAACTGACACTTTCATTTGAACATAAGGACCTTTCATTATTGTAATGTAGATCCTTGGATTAGAAACCTCCAAGAAAAGCCAGACCCTTTCTTTCCATATTCTAAATATCTCTTTCCTGCATATGGGTAATTTCATAGAACCAATTTCCTTATGATTTTCTCCTGAACCCATTTTCTTGATCTTGAATCTACCTTAAGGATCTTACTCAGACTGTTAAGTCCGTCTTTGAGTAACCTCCCTCTGATACCACTTGATAGAATTGATTTCAAGATAACCCAAACACCTAGAGGGGGGGGGGGGTGAATAGGTTCTTTTCTTTTATACTTAAGGCAGAATAATATAACAGTTCTTAAAATAGAATCTAGCTTATTCTAGGGCAATCACAGCACAAAAATCACAATAACACACACATCACTGATTGCACACAGGTTTATAGTGGTTCCCCAAGGTCTGGGTACATCCACTTCCCCCTTCACCTATCTAGCAGTGTGCTAGATTCGGCCTAACTTCTTTCTTCTTCTCAGATCCACAGATCTTTCAGATCAGAACCCTGAAAGGTTCCTACAACTCAGAACCCTATAAGGTTCCTACAACTAAGATTGTAACCACACTCCTACAGCTCAGGCTAACATCCCTTCCTCAGCCTTCCCACAAGGCCTACAACATAGAGAAAAATTTCTCTTACACTCAGGCTCAAAAGCCTTACCACTCAGAGATCTATATCTCCTACACTCAGCCTTTATAATATAGGCTTACAACTCAGATCTATGAAAAGATCCTACAAAATTTGATAAGTGTTTAGATGGACTCTTACCCCTTGTTGAGAGAGAAGGAATAAAAGGTTTCTTAATCAGCTTCTTGATAAAACTGATGACTAAAATCAACCTGTTCTTAGCTTTCTTCAAAGCTTCTTGAATCTGAACTAGGAAGGGTGATCTCCTTTGAAGTTTACTAGCTGCCAGCTTTCTTCTTAGAATCCAGAAATTGGTCTGAATCCTTCTTAGCAGATTAGTTCAAGATCTGCTTCTTAAGAGACTTGTAAATGTCTCCTTCTTTACTTCAACAGTTGGAGATCTCTCTCTCTCTCTCCAGAACTTCTAAAGTTTCTTCAGAATTCTTGCTTGAATTCTCCTTAGATCTTCTCACGAAAATCTTCTTCAGTGTGACGTGCACTTTCTTGATCAATGATCAATACTTCAATTGTTGTTCCTGTTGTTGTTATTGTTGTTCACCTTTCACCTATTGATTTGACAGAATCCATCTATACATATAGACTTCATCTATGGTAACCGGCTGATCCGGTTTCTAACCAACTTGTGACAAGTCTGACAGCTTCAATAAACTTGTTGAAATACACAGCTGTCAGTCTCCAGTCAGTTCTTGAACCATTGTCTTTGTCAGGAAAGAGTCGAGACTGATTGTCATAATGTGTCGACACAAGTAGATTAAGTGTCGACACAAGCTTTTGTGATGTCGACATAACTCCTTTGGTGTCGACACATCTTCTTGACACTGCATCTGTAGAATGTGTCGACACTTCCTCTTTGTGTCGACACATACACTTCTTTACTTCACAGCAATCAACATTGATGAAACTATGTTGTGTGTCGACACAAGTCTTGTGTGTCGACACAGTTGATATAGTCTCAGAATTTGTGTGTCGATACTGCCTCCAGGTGTCAACACATTGATGTGGACTAATACTTCTGTGTGTCGACACTGCCTCCCGGTGTCAAAACAGTTGATGTCGACTAATACTTCTGTGTGTCGACACAGCATCCCGGTGTCGACACATTTGATGTCGACTAATAAATTTTGTGTGTCGACACAGTTGCTTCAGGTGTCGACACAGCTTTTCCAAGTGTCGACACAGACTTCTTGAAGTGTTGACACATGGACATAGAAACTTTTTCTGCATTTTGACAAATACTTAACCTGCACATATAAACTCAAAATAACATCAAATATACCTTGATGTATATCATTGAGCTAAGTGAGGCTTCTTCAAATCAGCTACACATTTTCCCATGTACCTAACAATGAGCGAACCCCAAATCGCCCTCGAAGATGAGTTACCTCGAAGTCCAGATATGGATCTTATTTGGTAAGCCCATAACTTTCATCCCTCGGCATTACAAGTATATAATACCTTTATATTGGCGGCCTACGAAGGGAGTAATATAGCGAACATAAATTTTTTTTCTCAATATATTTAAAGAAAATGCAATCCTTTAAGACCGCAGGTATGACAAATTGCTGTAAATCGCAGCTAAAGTGTTTGGCGCGAGATGTCCTGACACCAAGCCGTAATGTTCAAAGACTTTAGCGACCTCCCACAGCAAGGGGAACTTGAATCTGCAGTCGAAGTGGTCGATAGGCACTGCGATCTGTGTTGCGGTAGAGAAATTAATCCTCTCCTGATCTTCGGGCAGGCGGGCGAGCACTTGCGAGCTCGCCATATGCTTCTGGACGAAGGCATCCAGATCGACCTCTATCAGCTTACATTTCTTGTGGTCGGGGGAAAGGAAAGAAACCGCGGCATCGGTGCGTGCGGAAACCATTTTCACAGACCGTAGGGACTTCTGCTTCTATTGCATTTCCTATATAGAAAGAAGACTAGGGCCATATTTATAGAAAAACTAGTCTGACAGCTTTTTTCCGCCAGTCCAAAAAGATTGATCGTTCAGTCCGCGCGGACCAGTCAATATTGCGGACTCGACGGCAGTCCGCCCAGCTCACTTTATTAAAGGTTCCTGCAATTTCAAAGCAAATTCACAAGTCAATATTTCAGACTCAGTGGCAGTCCGCCCAGCTCGCTTTATTCATGGTTCCTGCAATTTCAAGGCAAATTACAAGTCAAATATTTTGACACAAAGTCAGTCCGTATAGCTAACATTCAACATCAACCTGTAGAATGATTTTCATAATGCAGATGGCAACATTGTTCAAATCTTAGAGCAATATCATATAGAATAAATAAAGTTCGCATCACAGTACAAATAATGCAAACAAGCAATGTCCCAGAGCACATCAAATTATACAACATACAAATAAATCAAATCATTTGTTCATTCATGTGCGAACTCAGTCGCCTCTATGGTCAAATTGAACAGGTTGCACCTGCCTATTATTCTCGAGATGGGCCACTTGGTAGCTCCCTCGCAGTATCTCTCCATATAGCTGCTGGACAAGATGGTGCATAGTGTTCAAAGTACGGTGCATGTATGCGGACTCCTTGTCGATCCCGCTCACCAGAACCACATGCTCTCCTGCTGGACTCGGCTCCTCATCTGCCGCAGCCTGCCCACTTGCTACTGGAGCTGGAGCCTTTGCAGAAGTAGGTCGATTCAATAGTTACGGCCTTACTACGGCGACCTCCGCATCTTGCTTTTTTTTCCTTCCCGCACCAGGGCCAAGTACCTTCCTCTTTAGTGGCGGGCATCCTCACATAAACGCTGCTTCTCCTTCTTCAATTCCTCTAGCTCCACTGAGATGTTGGCGACCTGATAATCCAGAGCTCTTTCTCGATCTATCTGCCTCTTTAGTTCTGCTTGAACTTCATTCAGCTTTTCTTCATATTTTTTTTCTAACAGCGCCACGTTGTCAAGGCCGGACTGCTCACCTTACGCAGACTCACCAAGAGAGATCTCGTAGTCTGCACTGGTGTATTTATTTTAAGAGATGGCACAATCTCGCCAGCCTCAATAGAGTCGGGTGGAGATTTCCATCCTGCAACAAAGGAAACCAAAGTTCATATTAGTACCCAGGTCGTGGCAGACTCAAAAGGTAAAAGATCAATTCACTTTTTGTAATCATTGCAATGATCTGGCTCCTATCAAAGTAGGTCACCTCACGCACCCCAAATCAAAAGCACTCACCCGCTGCCTCCATTCTCTATGAACCCTTGCTCTTGTCCCAGCGATCGAGCTGCTCGACACGACTATGTCATCGGTCTCCGTAATGATCTTGATCGGTCATGATTTATATAGGGGATATTTATAAAGCAACTGACTCTTAAAATGCCTAGGCGCCGGTTGCAGTTTACCTGACCGCATCAGTTCAGTTGCAGTCAACAGATCCTCAGTTCGCTTGACCGCATCGATCTTTTTAAAGATCGCCTCAACCTTCGCCTTCATGATGGAGAGCTGCTCCTTCGCCGCTTTCTCTCTTCTTTCATATGTAGGAATAGAGGGGGAATCCGTAGTTTTTTCTCCTGTTATCTCAACATCGGTCTACAACACCTCAAGCATAGATTGATTCATATCAACGAGTTGCTCGTTATCGATGGTGTCGAGTATTTTGGTTGTGGACAAAGTGACCGTCGACAGGAGTCGTTTCCCAAGATCGAGGCATCCGGAGTGCCAAGACCAGCATCTAGAACTTCCTTTTCTCGTGGCCTATACTGCAAGATCGCAGCACCAGTCCACATAGAAACGTTCTTCTCTTTGGTAGCCCGATGTTATTTCTCCACTGCCTCAGCCACAGTGGACTTATCCCTTTTCCTCTTCTTCTTCTCAAGAGCTTGTTTCTCCAAGACCGTCGCGACCTGCTGCGAATCCGGAAGACTCTCACGGACTGTGTCCGGCTCGATGACAACCAGAGCCAAGAGGACACTTGTTCCTCAGCTGGTTCTTCAACTTGTTCTCGGGCTTGTTCTTCGGCTTGCACGTCAGCTTGCTCCTCAATTTTCTCTTCAGTAGGCCGCTTCTCCGATTTAGCTTCACCACCGGCTGCCTAACTTCGGGTGATGAAACTTCGTTATCAAAATCTATTAGCAGTATATAGGTTCCAGAGGCAGAAGGATGTATTTCCATACCCCCAGAGTTTGCAGGGTTCTGATCTAAAATTGATGGCGGATTCGACATTCTATGAGCGCTTTTTGAAGGTAGATTTTGAACAACAGAGACATTCATAGAGTTCTCATGTTCAGAATCTTTAGAACTACGAACTGAGTCAATCCTCTCCTGTCCCTTCTCTGAACCTTACCCTATGTGTAGGACAGGCGTCCCGCTCCGCTGAACAACCTTCTTGGTCCTTGTGTTCGCCTTGGGTTTCTCTAACCTTGAAGCGAGGTTGCCAAAGAATGATCCTAGCCTTGCCATGCCGGACTGAAAGGTGCAGACCGCAAGGTGTGAAAATTGACTCGTGGTACAGACTATTTTGTCAGAAGACAGAGTTTTCAGCAGTGTTTATAGCGCTGACAGCATTTATGAGGGTTGCGGACTTGGCGGTTAGTGAAACATTTTCGAAATTTTTGAAACTTGAAAATGTGAGGGGATTATGTTAACCCCAGAATCTGCAACATGTTTAGCAGGAAAGATCCTCCTCTTTCGGCAGAATCGGTTTCGGCAGTCCGCTCGGGTCGTTAAGACCATGTAGAATCCAAGGCTCCTCAGTGGCAGACTCAGTTCCCTGTCCGTCTAGGTCGCCTAGCCGGATTTCCAGTTGCTCCTTAAGCAGCGGACTCGAGTATCCAGTCCGCTTAGTCCATCTAGCCTCAGCTGATAAGCTTCCAGATCGTCCACCAGATCTTCAAGAGGACTAAAGAGTCAGTCCGCACAGGTCACGGACTTTCCTCCAGGATCACACCCAGCAGCCATATGTAAGCTCCAGCTCACGAGCCCAGTCCGCCCCTCTTGCATGGACAGCTTCTATTTTCTTTTTAGATTCCCGTCACCGCTGTCTGGTTCTCCTGTACCCTAGGAAGCCGATTATTTTAGCACTGCCCATTTGGGAAGGCCCCCAAACCTATAAATAGGGGGAAGCGGTGCACCCAATTCACGCTGACTCGAGCCCAGGAGCCTAATTGTTAAAGGCCGCGGACTCGAATCTTGAGCTTTGCGGTCTTCAGCTTGCTTTCCGTTCAGTTTTTTTTCCTGTACTTGTAACCAGTCTTTTTACAAACAAAGGAAAGCCCGTCGAAAGAGAGGCATTCAGACTGCGATGGGCGAAGTCTATTGTAGTCGTAGCTCACAACTCTGCTTTCTCTTGTCCGCTAGTAGATAACTGCTTGCAGTCTTCTCTTTTCCCTTCCTTTCCCCTGTGTTCAAGTCGTTAACTGGTGGTGTCTGTTTCCGTGCATCAACACCCCGGATAGCTCCGACAAGTTGAAGCCTCAACGATCGCCTACTCCAATACTGCTGAATCAATCACGAGGTCCAAAGAAGACATTTCATGAAGTTCCAAAGCGCTAGCATGGGGGAGCGGCATCAATCAATTTTCGCGGCGCATAAATCCGAGGAAGTACCTGTTTTCAATTTTGTACATTTATTTCTGTTTTAATTTTTCTCTCTCCTTCCCCTCTTTTTTTCCATTGAGGACAATTTCCATTTTAAGCTCGGGGGAAGATTTCCTCTTTCTTTTTTCTTTATTTTTATTTACCTGTAAAAATCAATCAAAAAAATCAAAAACAAAATTTTGTGCTTTCTCCTTTTTCTTCTTAAAGATAAATCTCAAAAAAAGATAATATCTTTAAAAAGCCAAAAAAAGAGAATATTTCAAAAAAAATTTATTATGCTAATTTTGGTATTTCAATAGTACCCCTTGTTTTTGTTTTATTTTTCTCAAAATTCCTTATAACGATTTAGCTAACTATAATATTTCTAATCGTTCTTTTTAATTATGTTTCACAAGTAAAATGTTGTCCATGTTGTGTTTCTAATTCACGGTAGCATGTTAATGTGAAAAGTTTTTCTAAAACTCGCATTTTTATTATGGTTTTCATTCTTTATTTTCATTACTTTCTTTGAAATCTTTCATCCACTATTTTTCTTCTCATTTTTGGATAATTTTTGTAATGTCAACTTTTGATTAGCATAGTAGATGTGAACGATCCAAGTTGCCTATTATTTCTATTTTCAAGATAACTTCATTAGTCTTCTTTTATTATCTAGGATTTGCTTTTTGAAATTTTTCAGAACTTATGCTTTTGATACATTTAAAAACATAAAAAGGATTTAGGCCGTTTTTGTTTTTGTTTGAGCCTTCTTGCCAACCTAAATTTTTTAACCCTAGTTAGCAGCTTTTGAGCATTTTTCCAATTTCAATTGATAGCTCCACTTATCATTTCATTTTCACCAAAGCTAAAATTTTCCAACCTATCTAATCATACTAACCTTTTGAGTTTCATAAAAAAAAATTCATGATTATGATAGGGTTATTTTGTGATATTTTTGGAGAACTTTTTGAAAAAGTATGGTCAAAGGAAGTGTTTACTTTTGTTTGGCCAATTTCAAAATGAAAAGAAAAATTATTTTTGGCCTTTGCTTTGAAAAGAAAAAAAAATGGAAAAGAAAAAGAAAAAAATTCTATTTTTGAAACTCTTTATTTTGGTTTAGTGTGATTTTTGAGCCTCCTTATTTATCTTTGAATTCCACTCCTAATCATAATCCTAAACCAAATGTTTCTATCCTAATAAGTCCTTTTGATTCATGTTTTTGAATTTTATTTATTAGCTAAGTAAAGAAGAAAAGTAAAATAGTAACGTTTTGGATTTAAATTTAGATTTTTATTATTTGATTGATATAGTAATAATGTGTCTCTTAGATCAAGTAACAACTCAATGCGCTTTTTCATTTCGTTTCCTTGTTTAAATTTATTTAAAGAATTTTTTTAAAATTTTGGATGATTTATTTTCGTTAGTAAAGTTTATAAATTGTTAAACCATGTTTAAGTAATTTTTTTAGGTTTATGTTTCACATTCTCCCTACTTAGAATTTCGCATAGTACTTGTGTAAGCATAATTAGAACTTTTTGATTAGTCATTTTTTATGTTAGCTAGTTTTTATATCTTTGCTTCGGGAAAGCAAATCTTAAGCTTGTGGAAATTTGATAATACGTTTTGTAGTGTAAACTATTAGGGTATTTTTAGGTTTTTAATACACAAATCATGTCTTGTAAGCTTATATATTGACATCCTTTTGTACATATTATTGCAACTAATGTTTTCTCTTCTTTTTTGAGATTTTTTAAGTTTTCGGCCAAAATGACCTTTCATGCCCCCCTGACACGCCCTCCCTAGGCGTGTTACCCTGCGTGTAACCTGATCCCGAGGAAGATTGCGGTCAGAGACCAAATCCCGAGAAAAACACCGGACACGCCCCCTTGCACGCCCTCCCTGGGCGTGTATCTGGGCGTGTCACCCTCATCCTGAAGCCTGCTGCCGCATTTAAAGATTTTCCATTGCTGCACGTCAACAGTACTGACACGCCCATCTACACGGGCTGTCCCTGAGGCGTGGTCCACCTTTTTTGACTGCTGACATATTTCCGACAAATGATTGAGACATGACGTGTCTTACACTCCCCTCCCCCCTACACGGGCGTATCCCAACCACAATTGTATAGAAGCATTCATCATTTCTGCCAGAATCCCGAGCCCGAGGTAAACTCCGTACATGACATACCCCCCAAACACCCCCTCCTTGGGCGTGACAGAGGGCGTGACCAACCCGTTAGAAAGTCTATAAATTCAGTGGTTCCCCCTTGTGTCCAAAGAAGTTTTGGGTTAAGCGGGGAGGTGTTGTGATGGTCGCAGAACAAAGACCGACTGTGGGTAGTTCGAAATGGTCTGATTTCGAGGGCCGAGTTAGAAGATCGAGTTTTCTAACGAGAGGAGGCAAGTGCACCTATCGCGTAGTACTCGGTATTCGGGAGAATACCGAGGTCGTACTGTTCTCGATGGCGCGTTGATTATATTTACTCTTCCAGGAAGACTATAATCTTACTATCAGTAAGGTGAAATTTTTAGTTAAATTAAAACGAAAATGAATGCAGGAAATTTTTAAGTTAGTTCGATGACGGGGTAACGATCGGCATCGAATCGGATTAAGACTAAAATAATTCTTAACAATTATTGAACTTAGTTTTTAAATTAATAAAGGCACTTGGCCGTGAAGGTTCCGAAAATATGAGCACACCTATCTCTAGGTAATATCTCTCACCTGAACATTAAGACTATTCGATCGATTGTTAGACCGACGAAGGATTCCTCTTAATGCCCGCTTTACGCTAAGAACCCCGCTATTGGGTGGGGAACCCAATTCGGTAGAACTACGCTCGTCCTCTTTCTAGGGTATGTACGCAATTCTATTTACCCAAGGGGGATCGGTCCATACGTGCGGCCTCTCGGCGTTGCGTATGGATAACAGAAATAGACCCCACAAATCGATTATGTGGTCCTATGCGTTGTTAACCCGGGGCAAACCTTAAGTCCTTAAATTAAAATAAAAATAAAGTTATTTAATTATTTCAAATCATTTTATATGTCTCAATGCTCTTTGATGCAGAAGGCTAAAAGAGATTAGCCACTTATCGGTATGGGGAAGGCTTTATGATTTTTAGTGAAACGTGAGTTTCAAATTAAGTACTAAACAATTATAAGAGAAAACATAGAAAAACAAGGCGTTTAGATAAAATTAAAAAAAAAAGCTAATTGATGCAGGCACTCACGCACACTTCGAAACCACAAAGAAATTAAGTAAAGCGAGTCCTACTCGAATGAGTAGGAGGGAAATAAATGCAAGTACAAGTCCTACTCAAAACTGAGTAGGAGGTAAATTAAAGCAATGCGTCATTTAACTCTTAATGAGTAGGCGGAAATAAATGCATAAATAAAAAGAAACTAAGTTACAAAAAATGAAAATTACAAGTCCCACTCAAATGAGTGGGCGTAAAATTTAAGCAGAGCGTCGTTTAACCCTTAACGAGTAGGCGAAAATAAATGCATACACGCACACACTCTACATAATTGAGAAAGCGATAAACAAAGCATGAAAAGTTATCACCTACACTCACACACTCTACATAAATGAATAAAGCAATAAAATTGCGAGTCCGAGCTCAAATGAGTGGGAGGGAGAATGAAAGCAATAAAACTGTCCTCATACACTCACACACACATAGAAATAACACAAGATGAAAGTTACCTAGAAATTAAAACTACAACTTTTCTACCATTACAACTTGCCAAAAATTAATAAAAAGATGAAATAAAAATTAAAGAAGCAAAAGTTTTTGAAAACAAAGTTGAAATCAAAGTTGTTGAAAAATTAAAACGTTTACATTTTCATCCATTGGATTTCATAAAAGTGATGAAAAAGTGAAAATAAAAATTAAAGGAACAAAAAGGTTTTACAATTCTAAAACAAATCTAAGTAGAAAAACACAAAACACTTTAAAACCTATTTTACAATTTCATAGGAATGAAAATATAAGCTTTTAAAAGGTTTTCAATACAACTTTGATTTTTTAAAAAGAAGACTTACACTAAATTTTGCCATTATAACGGATCATTTTTTGATAAAACCCTAGAATAAAACCTATCATGACAACTAACTAAGAGCATAAAAACCAATTAATCTCATACACACACACACTTTTTCATAAAGATGAACAATGATGAACATAAGGATAAAAAGAAGAAGAAAAATGAGCCACCCAAATCTATTTTCATTCCAAGTAGTGAGAAAAAAGAAAGAACATAATTTTTATTTCAATAATTAAAGCTATTACAAACTATTACAAAGCTAAAGAGAAAGCTAAAACAAACATAAGAAGGGAGGGGGGAGAAAGTTCTCCTTACATTGGATTGGAAACACCAAGGGCAGCCCACAAGAAGACACACTAAAATTGGCTAAAAAAAGTGAACAAGAAAAGCTTTCGGAAAGCTTTTATTTATAGACAAATTTTCAGGTGTGACACGCCCTAGGTCACGGGCGTGACAGGGGGCGTATCGGTCAAAGAAGTGTTTGACTTGGTGACTTTGGCTGGCTTGCTTCGTTTTGGAAGGTTCGGGAAGGTGACACGTGTCTGTCACGGGCGTGACATGTGTTAGTCATGGGCGTGTCAAGCAGTGGTCAACAATCTTCAAGCGCTGATCGACGATCTAAACGCTTCTGGAAGGAACACATGGCGGTTATTGGCGTGAGAGTCTTGGTCACGAGCGTGTCAGGGGGAGTGACTTGGATAGCTGGCAGTTCTGATGTCGGCAGCGTCGAGTGTTGAAAAAGCGTTGAGTGTCACATCGACACGGGCGCGACGAGTCTTGGACACGGGCGTGATTAGGGCATGTCTTGATGGCGTTGACTGTTGAACAGTAAAATCGTTTAGTGTTGACTGGCGGAAGGCGTTGAGTGCTTGACACGGGCGTGTTAGGTCAATGACACGGGCGTGTCAGGTAAAATTTTGACCTTTTTCTGAAATTTTCAGAAAACAAAAATAAAGTATGTTAGAATATATTTTTACAAAAAGAAGCAATTTTATTAAAGAAAACAACTAAAAAGGACAAAACAAATGACTTAGATAAAATACAAAAATATAGGTATATTTACAACTAATCATGTTGCCCCTTTGTTTCTTATTGTTTTTATGCTCTCTCTCTCTTTCTCATTTTATGCTTTTCTTATCCCTAACTTTGTGTACTACTTTTTTTGTTTTTTTTGTAACTTCATTTGTTGCCTTGTGTTAATGCTAACATAGGTTTTTGTTTCATTGCAAGGTTAACCCTTTACTCAAAGTTGTTGCTCTCTTTTCATATTAATATAAAGTGCCATTTTGCTTTGTGTTCTTAATGTTCTTCTACTCATCTCTTCTCCTCCACTTCTCCATGATTAACTAATCCTCCTTGTACTCGATCTTGATGATTTGATGTTCGAGTTGATTAAGTTATGATGCTTTAAATTTACTTTTCTTTTTAGGGTTTAGGCCTTCGATTTATTCTTTATTATTCATGTTTGGAGTTATATCATCGATATATAATTTCCATCTTTGTTTTCACTCTTAGCTAGCTGAGAGGCTCGTAGTTTGAAGTGAACACTCGAGAGTAAAGAGAGTTGCACGCACCCCTCGAAAGAGGCAGACGTTAAAATCCCGGATTAGAGTGAAAACCAATAGTGGGGTTCACAGCGTAATGCGAGCTTTAGGCCTCCGATTTTGATGAGAGTTCTATCGGACCTTCCTAAACTCAATTGGGCACGACCTCGAGAGATGCGTGTTCAAGCTTTTGGAACCTCCACGGTCAAGGACTTTCACCATATTAAGCTTAGGTTTTTTATCACATTTTAATCAACTTTTGCCGAGGTGATTCTCGATCGAGTGCTTTTCAATTTCATTGTTTCAACCCTTCGTTGTGATCGCTTTTGATAGCTCTTTATTTAACTGCAAGTAGTTCTATTTTTAGCGCAATATTTCTTTTCTTAATCGCAATTTGCTTTCTCTTAAACCCTCAAACAATCCTTTAATAAGATAATAGCTTTCGTGTGAGTAAGATTACTTAACGGTTCCCGGATTTTAATACGACACTTGTGTCCCCTTGCTACAGTTTGATATGTATACTTGCCTTGTTGGAATGATAGTTTAGCTCTCTTTTCTCTAGCATGAAAAGCGAACACCATAGGTCGTTGCGAACATACAATGGAGACCACCGCAAATGCAAAACTTACCGCATCTTTTTTCCTTTTAAAGATTAACCCTTTTTCGTAACCGTTTATTTCTTTCCTTCAGCGATTATTCTCCTTTTGAAGTTGCTCATTCACCCTGAGCATATCGCGCATCAAGTAGCCCATGAAGTGTCTAGTCACAACTCTGTTTGTATTGTCCTCGGCGGCGAGCAGAGGGAGATCGACAGGCGGGATGCCTTTTAGGTCATGCAAATTGCGCTTCCAATAGAGAGCGGAGATCGCCACATGGGCGTGGCGAGATATCGTTGAACTCTTCCATGAGTGAAGATCAGTGGAAAGGCAGACATGCTTGTTCTTACTATTCTAGTGGATCATTCGGTTTCCCCTCGGATCTTTCTGGCTCCTCCCAAAGCCTTGCATGTCATAGCTTTGAGAGGAGGAGTAGCACGTGGCATTTTCCCCCTCCTCTTTTCTTCTTCTTGCAACCACTTATTCCTTTCCTCTTGAGTAGGGGTCAGGCCGCTTGGTGTTTGAGGCGGATTCGATGGTACCGCCATGGTCATTGCAAGAAAAGAAAGTAAATCAATTCATTACAGGTCGTGCCAGATATAAAGGAAGGTCGCAGAACTAACTCTCTTGGTGATCTACGATGTCTACGTTGGGCAGGAGCGGGATGTATTGTTTGATGTTAAGTCTTGCTCCCGCCAAGAACTCAACAATTGCGGTCTCTACCGCATCGAGGTTCACGCTCTTGAAGGCAGAGTTCGCACGCTCCTACGGATGAGTATGAGCGAAACCCAGGTCACCATCAAAGATCCGGTACCTAAAGGTCCAGTTATGGATCTTATTTGGTAAGCCCATAACCTTTTTACCTCTGTAGTAGAAGTATATCACGTTCTTGTATGGGCGGCCTTCGGTCGGTGTGAATGAGCGGACAGAATTTTTTTTCTAAAAATGTTCAAAGAAAATGCAATCTTCTCAAATCGCAGGTAAGAAATGAAGATATAAATCGCGGTTAAGGTGTTCGGCGCGAGCTACCCCGGAACCATGCCGTAATGTTCAAATTTCTCACCGACCTCCCACAACAGAGGAAATTCAAATCTGTAGTCAAAGTGAACAATTGACACTGCGATCTGAGTGGCAGTGGAGAAGTAGATCCTTTCTTGATCATCAGGCAGGAGGACATGCACTGATGAGTTTGTCATATGCTTCTCAGCAAAGGCCTCGAGATCGGCTTAAGTTAGATTGCACTTCTTGTGGTCGGTAGAATGGAAAGCAATCGCAACATCAGTACGAGAGGACACCATTTTCCAAGACCACATGGACTTCTGCTTCGGTCGCATTTCCTATAAAAAAGGAAGACTTGAGCTCTATTTATAGAAATCATGTCTGACAGGTTTTCAACCAGGCCATGTAATTTGATTATTCAGTCCGCGCAAACCCAGCTTCTTTAAATTAAATATCGTAGACAGAAAGTCAGTCCGCCCGGCTCGATGTATTTTCAGTGTTCCTAAACAAATTCAAAGCAATTTTCAAATCAAAATATGCAGACACATAATCAGTTCACATAGTTCATATTCAACATCAACCTGCAGAAAGATTCACATCACACAGATCACAGCATTGTGCAAATCACAGCACAATATTATATATATCAAGAAATATCACATCACGGTTCAATAAAGAAATAATGCAATGTTCAAAGCCGACAAATTATACATCTAATCTCAAATCAATTGTTCGCGCCCATATACGGACTTAGCGGCCTCTGCGGTCAGGTCGCTCCTGCCTATCCCTACCAAGATGTGCCGCCAGATCGCTTCCTTGCAACACTTCTCCATATAATTGGTAGAGAAGATGGTGCATAGAGTTGAAGGTGCGGTGCATATGAGCGGCCTCCCGATCTATCCGGCTCAAAAGAACCACGGGCTCGGATGCCGGCCTCAACACCTCGTCTACTGCGGGCTTCCAACCTATTGAAGCTGGAGTCTCTGCTGGAGCAGGGCGATCTTTAAATTGCGCCTTCTCCATGGGGACCTCGGCACCTTGCGTGATTTTTCCTTCTCGCACTAGAGCCATGTATCTTCCCATATAGTTACGGGTGTCCTCGCCAAGCCGCCGCCTCTCCTTCACTCTATTCTCAAGCGCCATCGAGATGCTGGCAATCTGGTCCTCTAGAGCCTTTTCTCGATCTATCCTCCTTTTCAACTATGCTTGAACGTCTTTAATTTTTTATTCGTATTTCTCCTTTTCTAACATTATCAAATTGTCCAAGCTCAGTTGCTCTCCTTGTGCGGAATCATCAAGAAAGATTTCGCAAGGCCGCTCTGGAGCATTTAACTCTTGAGATGGCACAATCTCACCAACTTCAACAGAGCCAGGTGGCGACTTCCATCCTACAACAAAGAAAACAAAGTTCATATTCAAATCAAGGTCGCGGCGGACTCAAAATGCAAAGTTAAAAAAATCAAACTTTGGGCAATCGCACTTGGCGAGATGGCGACTATCGTGTAAAGGCTTCCTTATCCGCTCCAGGTCGAAAATGCTTAGTCACTTTCTCTATTCAAGATTGACTCTTGCTCTTGTCTCGGCAACCCATCTTCTTGAAATGACTATATCATCGGTCTCTATGATTATCTTTATTGGCTTCAACCTCTGTGGAGGATATTTATAAAGCCACTGATGCTTAAAGTGTGTAGGCGCCAGTTGTAGTTTACCTGACCACATCAACTCAGCGACAATCCACAAATCCTCAGCCTGCTTGTCTGCAATAATCTTCTCTGAGGCCTCCTCGACCTAGGCCTTCTGCGCAGTAATCTTTTCCTTCTGCGCAGCGATCCTCTCCCTTAGCGTCTCATCTCCTTCAATTGCAGGTGTAGAAGGGGGATTGCAAGTCTTCACCCCCAATATCTCAACTTCGGGCTGTAGCGCCTCCAACAGAGATTGATTCATGTCAGCGAGCTGGTCATTATCGATGGAGTTGAGTATTTCAGTAGTTGACAAACTTACCGTTGAGAGGGAATCTCTTCCTGGGATTAGAGCGTTTGGGGTGATGAAGCTGGTATTTAGAACCTCCATATCTCGCGGCCTGTGCTGCAAGCTTGCAGCACTAGTCCGCACAAAAACATTCTTCTCTTTTCTCTCCTCCAGCTTCTTCTCAACCCGCTCGACAACAGAAGACTTGTCCCTTTTCCTCTTCTTCTTCTCAGAAGGTGCTCTTTTCTACAATTCAGCAGAGACCTGCTTCGAGTCCAACAGACTCTCGCAGACTTCTTCTGTGTCGACTACGACCAAAGCCTGAGAAAACAGTTGTTCCTTAGCTTGTTCTTAGCAGACCACTTCTCCTATTCAAGATCAACGTTTAGGCTGTTGAACCTCTAGTGATGAGACCTCCTTATCCAGGTCTATCCTCAACATAAGTGTTCCCGAACCAGAAGGGTGCACCTCCATACCCGCTAATTCTGCGAGGTTCTTTTCACAACCCGCATTTTCACCGCATAAAAGGGGCATATCAGAGTATGGGAATATATGTGTGATGATGCCACGTCAGCGGGGTATAACTGTGGATGCTCTAACAAAACTCCTACTCGACACAAAAGAAAGATCTTTAAGTTATTTAGTAAGAATCCAATTTAAGTGAAGCATTTTGTCGTATCCCTCGGCTCGATGGCTCATCAAGTCCATGAAAGAAAAATGGTTTATACACTGCGGAAAATACTTCATTTATGATATTAAACATCCTACATGAGTGTGGACATTCCCTAGGGAACACGGTATGCGAGACTCCTAGGTTTATAATAGTAGTAAAAAATAGCTTTTATGGTCGCTAAATATAGTGAGTTATAGTTTTAAAACATACAAAGCATAAAGTAATAATAGTAGATTTTTATACTTGAAAATACCTAACATGCATTCCTAGCATAAATCATTCCAGAGAGCAAGTAAACCAATCCATCTCAAAGAGAACAACTACCAGCTGACAAGTATCCAAAATCAACAACCCTGTGGGCGTCAACAATCTGATACGAACCCACACAAAAATAGATGTATGTCTAAACTATGTAAAGCAACTGAAACAACAAACTACCTCGCTACGGCGAGGTGAAATCCACAGCTAAAACTGCTGCCCATGAACTCCCACAAACTAGCTCCACTACCTGCTAAAGCTCGAGACATGAGGCATTCCAAACACAGAGAACCTCAGCAAGAGGGTACAAGCAGTGGAAGAAAGTAAACCAAAAGTAAATAAATGTCAAAAGGAGTACAAACCCAAGACCAAAAGTACAGAAGTAAAGTACCAAAATCAGAAAATAGTACTTACTTGAATCGTCACGTACAACAAATCACACCAGATGCACAAGGCTAAAAATATGGAAAGCAAGATTAAATCATAAAAAGGAATTCTCAAATCTTTAATAGCCGCATGTGCTACCCAAAAACATAGGCGAGGTGGTCACTCATCTAGACACACCCTCACAGATGTATAATATCCGTCTAATTGTGGGGGAGACTCATACACTCCACCAATCACCACAAACATCCAAACACCCGGTAGAGTTCCACAAGGTACAAATAAAGGAAACCAACCTTGCGGCGGTGGATTCTCCCACTAACACCCGCAA
Organism: Platanthera zijinensis; assembly: GCA_039513925.1. Taxonomy (NCBI): domain Eukaryota; kingdom Viridiplantae; phylum Streptophyta; class Magnoliopsida; order Asparagales; family Orchidaceae; genus Platanthera; species Platanthera zijinensis. The sequence goes on from CM077092.1 coordinate 154,889,654, forward strand.
CAAAGAAAAACAAAGATATAAATCTAAGACATTGCGGAGGTGGTTACGTCCACTAACTCCCGTAACCAGAGAATCATGATATATCTCAAGACTTGGGACATCGGATTCTACTAGACAATTCTAGATTTAAGAAACGGTTGATCACCCTTAGGAAAGATTTCACGGTCTTAAACAACTTTTAGCACATCCTACATAATAGTTAGGAACGATTAAAGCCATCAATTGAACATTTCCATCGAATTTCTAAAACACTTATAAGATTAAATAATCATGATGAAACTAATAACAGAAATGGATTCAAAGAAAGATTAAATATATCTACAAATGGAAAGTACATTAATGTAGACAGATTGAAGAACAAGGAGATTACCAGTTATCATCAAGATTGAAAAGAAGAGGGAAAAGGGAAAACAACCACTTGCTTTGGTTTCATCGTGAAAACTCTCCAAATGACTCCTTGTCATAGATCGGGGCTAAAGAAGATGAGGGAAGTCAAAATCTGAACAAAATGATCCAAAATAGAGGTTAGGGAAAAAAACTCTAACAAGAATAACTCAAGAAATGGGGAAGATTTTACCATGATGACGAAACTCTCACGGAGAGCTTTCCGGATATTTGATCTTTTGAAGATTTGGAGCACTAGAGCGCCGATGGCGTAGACTGGAAGGTTCACGAAAACACTTCCTCTCCTTCGATCACGCCGCTTTGGTTCGGAAGGTGAACAGTAGTTCGGTCTAAGTGAGGGAGGAAGAAGGAGTAGGGTATTTATAAAGGATAATATTACAATAATAGTACTTAAGAAAAAGAACCTGGAAGAGGGTTGGCTGGACCGGACCTCTCGAGTAGGTAAGGACTTCTCGAGTGGAAGGAAGACTACTCGAGTGGAAAGAAGATGACTTGAGTACTGAAATGAACTTCTCGAGAACAGTAAGGCTTCTCGAGTACTGCAAGCTTCTCGAGAACTAGATGAATTGTTCTCGTGTATATCAAAACTTCTCGAGAATTGGACAAGAATTACTCGAGAACAACATGCCCTCTCGATAAACGAAACACTTCTCTAGAGAAAAGAATAGCACTTCTCCAGTACTGAAAAAGGCTTACTCGAGTACAGAAGGAAAACACTTCTCGAGTACAACATCACTTCTCGAGAACAAAAGAAGGTCCTTTTCAAGAACACCAAAGACATTCCTCGAGAGCTACAAAAAGACTTCTCGAGAACTACATGGCTTCTCGAGAATAAGAGGAGGGTTTCTCGAGTACTACCGGACCACTCGAGAATAAAAGAGGGTACTTCTCTAGAGCTAAAACCAGACATCTCGAGATTAATTAGGGCTTTCTCGAAAACTTCAGCTCTACTCGAGAACTTACTCTATGGTCTCTCAAGAAACACAACTAACATCCCGATAACTGAGCAAGATGGAATTCGAAAAATCAGATTGTCTTAAATTCCGGGTTAAAATTTTGACTCTAAGAATTTAGCAGGAGAGACAACCCTAGAATCTAATGCACCATTCTTGAGACAATATCAATAAATGCTCACACAAGCAGAAATCCTCACAAAGGTACAAACACACGCCGATACTCCAAAATGCTCGGGTCGCAATAAAATTGGACAAGATCAAAACCTCAAAACTCATTCCTTTAGACCAAGTAAAGCATTCAATCTAATCAAAATCCAAAAAATCGGTCAAACAAACCTAACGGACGCAAAAACGCACAAACATTGCTCCGCTGTCAAAAATGTAAAAAGGGTAACACCCTAACGTCATAAATATGACGACACCAACTCAAATAATATTTTCAGAAAATTAGGGGCGTTACAGTCACTCCCCCTAAAAAGAAGATTCGGCCCGAAACTTATCACAACTCCAAAATCAAACCAAAACGAAAAAATCCAACACTACCAAAAGCATGGAGACATACCGAAAACTATGGGAAGAGGTGCGGATAAGATTCCCTCATCACCGACTCCAATTCCACGTCATGCTCTCGATGTCTTGATTCCTCCAAAGAACATTGACCATGGGGATGGTCTTTCTTTGCAACACTCGATCTTGAGATTCTTACACACGGACATGCTCTTCCACATATGAAAGGTTGGGCTAAATCTGGGGCACTGAATTAAGGACATAACGGTCACTACGGACACACTTCCGTAGCTGGCTCACATGGAACACATCTTGGACACCAGGGAAGGTAGCAGGCATTTCCAATCTATACGCTGACACTCTGATGTGCTCAAGAATTTGAAAAGGTCCCACATAACGGGGTCTAACTTGTGGTTCCTTCCAAACCTTTTAACACCCGACATCGGCGAGACTTTTAGAAAAACCAAGCCCCCAACAGTGAACCCTAGATTGACCCTTTATCGATTAGCATACTTCTCATAACGCTCTTGTGCTACACGGAGCTTCACTCGAATATGAGTTACAACACAATTCTTCTCTTCAAGGGCTTCCGGACCTAGCAACGGTCTCTCACCAACCTCAGCCCAAAACAAAGGAGACCTACAACGCCTCCCGTACAAGGCCTCAAACGGGGCCATCTGCAGACTCCTTTGGTAACTATTATTATAAGAAAACTCCATGAGTCTGAGGCGTTCATCCCAAGCACCACCATGATACAATATATAGCAACTGATCATATCTTCCACGATCTAATTTACCCTTTCTGTCTGCCCATTTGTCTGTGGATGATAGGCGGTGGAATACCTTAAATCGGTACCCAATCCCTCTTGCAAGCTCTTCCAAAACGAGACGTAAATCGGGAATCTCGATCTGATACAATTCTAACAGGCACTCCATAAAACCTGATGACTTCATCAAGGTATAACTCAGCTATCTTCTTCATAGAATACCCAATCTTAAACGACACAAAGTGAGCACATTTAGTTAATCTATCAATTATCACCCAAACAGAATCGTGCCCACGGGGAGACTTTGGTAAGCCAGTGATGAAATCCATTGAAATACTCACCCATTTCCATCGTAGAATGTCAAGTGGTGTTAATTTACCACCAGGCCTTCTATGGTTAGCCTTAATACGCTGACACATATAACATTCCGACACAAACTTTGCTATATCATTCTTCATTCCCGACCACCAAACGATTTACTTCAGATCCTTATACATTTTTGGTGGAATAAGGATGGTAGGCAACACTGGAACCTTGAGCTTTATTACAAATTTTAGCCTGAATATAACAAAAAGCGGCGATACAAAATCTACCCCGATATTTCAGAGTATCTAACTCATCCAATGAAAAATTAGGTAGCTCTCCCTTCTCAATTCTATTTCGGAGATGCAACAAACAAGGGTAATCTTTCTGGTGCACTCTTTTAAGAGAAATCCAAGAGGGCTCTTTTCCTTCTAAACTAGCAGGTAGAGTACTACGCCAAACTTCAATGTCCATCAAAAAGAATTCTTCCACCAAGGACTGAACAGATAGATTGAAGATTTTGGCGGTCTTCCTACTCAAGGCATCGTCTACTACATTAGCCTTTCGGATGATAAAGAATTTCCACTTCAAAATCGGCCACATATTCGAACCACCTACGCTAGCGCAGATTTAACTCCTTTTGAGAGATGACGTGCTTCAAACTGCTATGGTCTGTATAAATCTTGCACATCGCGCCATATAGTAAATGTATCCAAAGCTTAAACGCATAGATTATAACAGCAAACTCTAAGTCATGCGTAGGATAGTTTTTCTAATGGATCTTTAATTGTCTTGATCTGTACGCGATCACCTTTCCTTCATGCATCAAAACAATACCAATTCCAATGCGTGATGCATCCACATACATAGCGAACTTGACTCCTTCAGTAGGTAAAGTTAGAACTGGTGCAGTACACAATCTCTTCTTCAACGCTTGGAATGCTTCTTCACAATTATCGCTCCAAGTGAACGCAGTGTTCTTCTGTGTAAGTCTAGTTAGAGGCGCGGACAACACAGAGAACCCTTTCAAAAATCTTCTATAATAGCCGACCAGACTTAAGATGCTCCTAATCTCCTTAGGTGTGGAAGTTCTTTTCCATTCCATCACATCGAAAATCATGGCAGGATCTACGGAAATACCATCCTTGCCCACAACATGGCCCAGAAAGGACACTTGGGGTAACGAGAATTAGCACTTACTCAGCTTGGCTTAGAGTTTGTGCTCCCTCAGGGTTGACAAAACTAAGCGCAAGTGTTGAGCATGCTCTTCAATTCTACGGGAATAGACGAGAACGTCAGATATAAACACGACCACAAAGTGGTCCAAGAAATCCTTGAACACTCTATTCATTAAGTCCATAAAAGCAGAGGGTGTGTTTGTCAAACCAAAGGACATCACCAAGAACTCAAAGTTACCATACAGGAAACGAAAAGCTATCCGTGGTATATCAGCCTCACGGACCCTCAACTGGTGGTAGCCTAAACGAAGGTAAATCTTCGAAAACATAGTGCATCCCCTCAACTGATCAAATAGATCATCAATACAAGGCAACGAATATCTATTCTTGATGGTTACCTTATTTAACTCCCGATAATCTATGCAAAGCCTCATGGAACCATCCTTCTTCTTTATGAACAAAATAGGAGCACCCCACGGAGAAGAACACGGCCTAAAAAAACCACACTGCAACAACTCATCCAGCTGAGTGCGAAACTCCTCTAACTCATGCGGAGCCATACGGTATGGTGCCTTAGAAATCGAACAAGTACCTGGCTCGAGGTCTATCACAAACTCCACCTCTCTCTCAGGAGGAAGTCTGAGAAGAATTATCAGGAAAGACATCTAGAAACTCTCGCACCGCCGAAATATCCTCAAGATGTGGTGTAATAATAGTTGTTCCCATAGCAGAAATAGAAACAATATACGCCTCAAAACCAAACTCTATAGCACTACAAGCACGTACCGCAGAAATAAGGAGGGAACCCTTGTCCTGAAAACCATAGACACGAATGGGTTGGCCGTTGTCCATCTTAAAGTCCAACCTCTTTGCCTTGCACTGGATGACAACATCATACTTGGACATCCAGTCCATGCCAAAAATCACATCGAAATCTGTCAGGTCCAACACAATCAGATCCGCAAAGGCTAGGAAATCACCTAGACAAATAGGACATCTCTGAACTCCTTGATTTGATATCACCAGATATCCTGAGGGAAACGTTATGTTGAAGGAATATCCTAATTGATCTAGGTTCTAATGATTTTTATCTACGAAACTTCGCGCCACAAAGGAATGGGTGGCACCCGAATCGAAAAGAACGCGCGCCCACCTATTCTTCACCTTGAACTCCCCTAAAACCATAGCATACATAACTAAACAAATGAAAACTAGGACAAACAATGGAGAGTAGAAGATAACCTAGATTCTAACCTGATTTCACTTGGGTAGAGGTCTAAGCTTCCTCTCTGGTCACCACATTTAGCTTTCCTTTTCCTTTCTTTTGGTTTGGCGATGGCGGCAGAGATCGGAGCGGGGTAGGCTGTAGTGGGGACTAAACCTGGGGGCATGAAGACTTCAGATGCCCCTTCTGCCCGCACTGTAAGCAAGACTTATCTTTTGACCAAAAATGACTCATGTTATGTCCCTTCCTTGTACAGAATGAGCATATTAAGTCTCCTTTGGGTGCGCTTTGGATGGCGTGCACCTGCTGCTACTTCAGAGTGGCAGTCCTCTTGAAACACATCTCATAGGTGTGGCCGGATCGACCATAGAAGCTACATATCTCTCCACTTTTATTTTTCAAGGAAGGGCCTGATGCCTTAGAGCCTCCATCCTCAACACCTTTCCTCTTCTCTTTTCTCTCCTCGGCACCTCAATTTATGGTGTTTACAATCGCCTCTAATTTCAGTGAGGCTTCTACTACCTCAGCAAAATTTTCATCTCTATAAGCGCATGCACACTATTGGACATCATTTCTTAGTCCTCCAAGGAAACGTTTAGTCTTCCCTCCTTTGAAGCTATAAAATCAGGAGAAAATCTGCTTAACTTGCTAAATTTAATCTCATATTCGCTCACTGTGAGCTGTCTCTTCTTCAGATACAGGAAGTTATTCATCAGACGGTCCTGCTCGACCGAGGGTATGAACTTCTTATGTAACATCTTCTTAAATGATTCCAACGAACATCATTCATTCAGGCTCTCCTTCTCCCAGATCCACCAACTCTTTTTCAGGCCCTCTAAATGATAGGTTGCAATCATTACCTTTTGGGCTTCTGCAATCCCTGAGTACGAGAATATCTCTTTTATAGCGATGAACCAATCATCCAGAACTATAAACTCGTCTCTCCCGTCATACGTGGGAGGTCCCAATCAATGGAAATGCAATATAAAATTCATCTTTGGTTGTAGCGTCACCTGGGGCACTAAAGGGGAAGGAACAACGGGTACGGCTTGATCCACAACAGGATCATGCACTAAGGGTTGCAGCACAGGAGCGACAGACAATAAGGACTGAATCTGCGACTGCATCACAACGAATTGTCTCGATAAAGACTCATTGCTCTGACGCAGACTCTCAATAAACGCATCGCTCTACACGCTAGACGACTCACCCTCCTATTGGGGATTTGACCTCATCGTGTGACGCTTCGGCGACATTTCTAAAAGGAATCGAACAACTCATGAAAATCCTAGATTACGACTAGGCCACACAACTTTGTTCAGATCATACTTAAAAGACACTTGCTTATGCTACAACTTGCTCTGGGAATTTACAATGATGTTATGTCCTACTTAGGATGATATCCTCTCATCCTACTGACTCATGTGTTTATGATATGAATGCATGGATTCTTCATTCTTATTTAAAAATCATGTGCGTACATGTGTCATCATGTAAACCTTAACTTAGCAAGCGTGTTTATGCGATGATATGATATGCATGCAGTGCTATGCATCCTAAAAAAGGGCCTTAATGCATGCTATGAGCGGCATACAAATGAAATGTTATGCATCCCATACTATATAACATCGCATGCAACGAGAAAAAAAAACGTGCTAATGGGAACCCATGAAATGGTGGTTATTCATCAAATACTACATAACTGTCACATGTTGCCACTTATGGTGGATCCATATACAAACACATATTATGTATTCCATACTATATAATATGCCCCATATACTTCTTGTCATGCTATGAGTGTAGTGACTATGCTTCGGCTAAGACGTACTGATGACACATCGGTGTGTGTATGCAAATGAACTGAGGAAAATAGATCTATAATGGGTCGCTTGTTTGACCAAACTTATCAAACCAACCTCCCTCTGATACCAACTGTCACAACCCGTATTTTCACCGCATAAAAGGGGTATGTCAGAGTAAGGGAAAATGCGTGTCATGATGCCATATCAGCAGGGGATAACTGCGGACGCTCAGGCAAAACTCCTACTAGACCCAAAAGAAAGATCTTTAAGTGATTTAGTAAGAATCCAATTTAAGTTAAGCATTTAACTGTATCCCTCGGTTCAGTGGCTCATCAAGTCCATGAAAGAAAAATTGTTTATAAGCTATGAAAAATACCTCATTTATGAGATTAAACATCCTACATGAGTGTGGACTTTCCCTAGGGAACGACCCACACTATACAAGACTATAGGTTTATAATAGTAGTAAAAATAGCTTTTATGGTCACTAAATATAATGAGTTAGTGTTTTAAAACATGTAATGCATAAAGTAATAATAGTAGATTTTTATACTTGAAAATACATAACATTTATTCCTAGCATAAATCATTCCAGAGAGCAAGTAAACAAATCCATCACAAAGAGAACAACTAGCAGCTGACAAGTATCCAAAATCAACAACCCTATGGGCATCAACAATCTGACACGAACCCATACAAAAAATAGATGTATGTTTGAACTAAGTAATGAAACTGAAACAGCAAACTACCTCCAATGATGAGGTGAAATCCACAGCCAAAAACTACTGCCCAAGAACTCCAACAAACCAACTCCACTACCTTCTAAAGCTCTAGACCCGAGGCATTCTAAACACAGAACACCTCAGTAAGAGGGTATAAGCGGTGGCAGAAAGTAATCCAAAAGTAAACAAAGGTCAAAAGGGGTACATACCCAAGACCAAAAGTACCGAAGTAAAGTACAGAAGTAAAGTACTAAAATCAGAAAATAGAACTTACATGAATCATCATGTACAATAAATCACACCAGATGCACATGGCTAAAAAGGTGGAGAGTAAGATTTAATCATTAAAAGGAATACACAAATCTTTATTAGCTATATGTTGTCAACTCTACCAAAAAACACAGGCGAGGTGGTAACTCATCTAGATACACCCTCACAGATGTATAATATCCGTCTAACTGCAAGGGATACTCATACACTTCACCAATCACCGCAGATGGCCGAACACCTGGTAGAGTTCCACAAGGTACTAATAAAGGAAACAAACCTTACGGCGGCGGATTCTCCCACAAACACTCGTAACAAAGAAAAATCCATGATATAAATCTCATACATCGCGGAGGTGGTTACATGAACTAACTCCCGTAACTAGAGAATCATGATATATCTCAAGACTTGGCATATCGGATTCTACTAGACAATTCTAGATTTAAGAAACGGTTGATCACCCTTAGGAAAGATTTCACGGTCCTAAACAACACTTAACACATCCTATATAATAGTTAGGAATGATTAAAAGCCATCGATTGAACATTTCCATCGAATTTCCATAACACTTACAAGATTAAATCATCATGACGAAACTAATAAAAAAATAGATTAAAAGGAAGATTAAATATTTCTACAAATGGAAAGGACATTAGTGCAGAAAGATTGAAGAACAAGGAGATTACCAGTTATCATCAAGATTTAAAAGAAGAGGGAAAAGGGAAAACCACCACTTGCCTTGGTTTCGTTGATAAAACTCTCCAAATCACTCCTTGTCGTAGATCGGGGCTAAAGAAGACGGGAGAAGTCGAAATCTGAACAAAATGGCCGAAAATAAAGGTTAGGTCCAAAAACACTTACGAGAAAAACTCAAGAAATGGGGAAGTTTTACCACGATGACGAAGCTCTAGCAGAGAGCTTTCCAGATCTATAATCGGTTGAAGATTTGGAGCAATAGAGCGTCGATGGCAACGATCAGAAGGTTCATGGAAACACTTCCGCTCCATCGATCACGCCGCTTTGGTTCGGAAGGTGAACAGTAGTTCGGTCTATGTGAGGGAGGAAGAAGGAGTAGGGTATTTAAACTAAGGGTAATATTAGAATAACAGTACTTAAGAAAACGAACCGGGAAGAGGGTTGGCTGGACCGGACCTCTTGAGATAGAGGTAAGGACTTCTCGAGTGGAAGGAAGACTACTCGATTAGAAAGAAGACTACTCGAGTATTGAAATGAACTTCTCAAGAACAACAAGGCTTCTCGAGTACTGCAAAGCTTCTCGAGAACTAGAATAATAGTTTTCGAGTATATCTGAACTTCTCAAGAACGGGACAAGAATTATTCGAGAACAACATGCCCTCTCGAGTAACGAAACACTTCTCTAGAGAAAAAACCATCACTTCTCGAGTACTGAAAAAGGCTTACTCGAGTAAAGAAGGAAAGCACTTATCAAGTACAACAACACTTCTCGAGAACAATAGAAGGACCTTCTCGAGAACAACAAATATATTCCTTGAGAGCTACAGAAAGATTTCTCAAGAACTACATGGCTTCTCGAGAACAAGAGGAGGGTTTCTCGAGTACTACCGGACCACTTGAGAACAAGGAGGGCACTTCTCGAGAGCTAAAACTAGACATCTCGAGATCAATAAGGGCTTTCTCGAAAACTTCAGCTCTACTCGAGAACTTACATTAGGGTCTCTCGAGAAACATAACAAACCTCCCGAGAACTGAGCAAGATGGAATTAGAGAATTCTGATTATCTTAAATTATGGGATAAAATGCTGACTCTAAAAAATTAGCATGGGAGACAACCTTAGAATCCGACGTATAATTCTTGAGACAATATCAACAAATGCTCACACAAGCAGAAATCATCACAAAGATCCAAACACTCGCCGAGATACCAAAATGCTCGGGTTGCAATATAACTGGACAAGATCAAAACCTCAAAACTCATTCTTTTAGACCAAGGAAAGCATTCAATCTAATCAAAATCCCAAAATTCGGTCAAACAAACCTAACAGACACAAAAAAACGCACAAATGGTGCAGCGCCGTCAACAAAACGCAAAAGGGTAATGCCCTGACATAATAAAAATGACGACACCAATTCAAATAATATTTTTAAGAAAATAGGGGGCATTACAGTTCTGGTCGGTAGTCGCGGGCAGATTCGATATTATGTCCGCACTTTTTGATGGCACATTTTGGGAAGTAGAGGCATCTGCGGACTTCACGGGATCAGGTTCTTTGAAGTCGCAGACTTAGTCATACTTTGCTTACTCCCTCTGGGAAGTGTATCCTATATGGTTTATAGGCGTTCCGCCCCTCTGGATAACATTCTTGGTTCTCGTGTGCGGCTTGGGTTTCTCCGTCCTTGAATAAAGATTGCTGAAGAATACTCTAAGCCTGGCCATCCCGGACTGTAATGCGCAGACTGTAAGTGGTGTAAAATGACCTGTGGCTCTAACAGTTTTTGGTAAATACAGAACTTCCAACGACAATTATAGCGCTGACAACATTAATGAGGGTTGCGGACTCGGCGGTTAAGAGAACATTTTTGATGTTTTCCGAAACTTAAAAATGTGCGGGGATTATGTTAACCCCAGAATCCGCAATATGTTAAACAAGAACCCATATCATCCTCTTTTATTGGCGGACTCGATTGTCCAGTCCGCTCAGGTCGGCAATTCTGAGCATCAGTAAGATCTAGGGCTCTCTGACGGCGGACTCAGTATCCAGTCTGTCCAAGTCGCCTAGTCGGGATTCCAATACTAGCCTCCTTCATCGGTGGACTAAACTCTCCGGACTGCCCAAGTTGTCCAGCCTTAGGTGATCAGCTTCCCAGATCGTCCGCCAACTCTCTTTAGGAAGACTTAAGAATCAGCCCGCACATGTCGTGGCCCTTCAGCCAGGATCGCGCCCTACAGCTAGACGGAAGCTCCGGATCGCGAGCCCACTCCGTCCCTCTTGCGATGACTGTCTTGTCTTGTCTTTTTTATTTCCCGTCACCGCTACCCGGTTATCTTGTACCCCGGGCAGCCGGTTATTTTAGAACTTCCCGTTTGGAAAGGCCCCCAAACCTATAAATAGGGTGAAGCGGTGCACCAAATGCACGCATACTCGAGCATAAGTGCCTACTTGTTAAAGGCTGCAGAATCGAATCTCAGGCTTTGTGTACTCCAGCTTGATCTTCTTTTATCTCTCTTCCTCTACTTGTAATCAAGGATTCACAATCAAAGGAAAGCCCGTCGCAAGAGAGGCATTTAGGCCGCGATGGGCGAAGTTTGGTGTTGCCATGGCTCACGACTCTATTTCTTTCTCTGATCTGCTAGTAGATAGTTGCTTGCAGTCGCCTCTTTTCCATTCCTCTGCCTCGTGTTCGAACCATTAGCTGGTGGTGTCCATTTCCATGCATCAACAACAGTGATAACCTTTTCTCTTATTTCTTTACACTAAAACTAGTTCACATATTCTTAAGGTAACTTTTAATGAAGCTAACCCCAGATTACTGATATTTATATATAGATAGAATTTCAGGTTCTATGGTTAAGAAAGATTAAGCCTTTAACAATTCAATCAGCCCCTCTCTGAAAAGTTCTGAGAGCGAAAACGAGTGTGGAAGTGGAAAGTTTGACTTGAGCACCGACTATCCTCTCCTAGAACTGAACCTAGAAGTTTGTGGAGATGAACAAGTCGATCATTCTCCTGCCTCTAATGTTCAATAATAGGAGTTTTTTGGCATTAGTGTAGATACCCGTGAAGTCGCGGATCTTGTTCTGCATGAACTCAATCTACTGAGTTGTTGTGTTCAAATTAGGTACAGATTTAAAAAGACAACTGGATATCGAATACGACTCAACATATGATCTCTAGAGCAGTCCGATAATTTTGAATCTTCATTCCAACATATTTATATTTGTTATTTTATTTTCTTGAGTCATAGTTCTCGCATGATCCACTTTCTCTTCAGGATTTTTCTTAAATTAATATTTGTTGCGCACATGTGATGTGACAAAAGCATAGAAAACATAACAGTAGTGACCGACAGGCAAAAAGTACGGTTTGTTGCTACTCGCTCTCCATATTAAAACTCACACATAGATTCCCCTAAACCCTCCTACATGTAATAATGCTGGCCTGTGCTGTAATTAACAAACCAATAAACAAACTTATAAGAATAACAACTAAATGCTAGACAAAAATCGCAGATAACACAAAAAGGAGAGACAATCAAAAATCAATTGTATGTGTTCATCGACATGATTCAATGAATGCAATATTTATGCTCGCAAATTATTATCAAAGGAATAATAATAATAATAATAGAAAATCATCGCTACGGTATCTTGAGATTCCCTTGCCTATTAGAGGTTTTAGTATGTCGCCTATCCAATCCCATATCTCATGCAGTGCAGAAAGGATCATTCGTCTTTACCATGTATTACTCTCTTATGCAGGCATGGTTATCAGTCCTCACTAGTTTGTTGACGACTCATCATGCTTATACCAATCCTGCGGTGCTCGTCTTTCTAAAGGTCCTTTTGATGCTCCAACACACAAACTGTTGATGAACGAAAAGCGAAAGGGAGTAGAGCACCACCAGCTAACTGTTCGAGAACTAGGGAAAGGAGGGGAAAAGGCAGACTGCAAGCAGCAATCTACTGAGTGGACAAGAGAAAAAGAGCAGCAGAGCTGTGAGCCACGGCAACACCAGACTTCACCCGCCGCGACCTGAATGCCTCTCTTGTAACGGGATTTCCTTTGATTGCAAAAAAGCGGATTATAAGTAGAGGAAAGAACTAAACGGAGAGCAAGCTAGAGTTCGAAAATCCCGAGATTCGAGTCTGCAGCCTTCAATAAGTAGGCTCTAAGGCTCAAGTTAGCGTGCTTTGGGTGCACCACTTCCCCCTATTTATAGGTTCGGGGGCCTGCCCAAACGGGCAGTGCTAAAATAACCAGCTCCCCGGGGTACAGGAGAACTGGGCAGCGGTGACGGGAATCAAAAAAGAAAAGACAAGCAGTACGCGCAGGAGGGGTGGACTTGGCTCGCGGGCTAGAGCTTCCAACTTGCTGCAGGGTGCGATCCTGACTGAGGGTCCACGACCTGTGCAGACTGACGCTTAAGTCCGCTTAGAGAGCTAGCAGACGAGCTGGAAGCTGATCAACTGAGGCTAGACGATCTGGGCGGACTAGACAATTGAGTCTGCCGCTGAAGGAGGAGCACTGGAAATCCGTCTTGGGGACCTGGGCGGACTGGGAACTGGAGTCCGCCGCTGGGGGAGCCTTGGATCTGTATGGTCCTGACGACCTGAGAGGACTAAGGAAATCGAGTCCGCTAGAATAGGAGAGGGATCTGTCCTGCTAAACATGTTGCGGGTTCTGGGGTTAACATAATCCCCGCACATTTTCATGTTTCAGAAAATTTCGAAATTGTTTCCTTAACCGCCGAGTCCGCAACTGTCATAAATGGTTTCAGTGCTATAAATACTGCTGGAAACCATGAATTCTGCCAAAACTGTCTGCTCTACGGGTCGGTTCTCACCACTTGCGGTCTGCACTTTACAGTCTGGCATGCCGAGACTCAGATCTTTCTTTGGCAACCTCACCTTTAGGACAGAGAAGCCCTAGGCGAACACCAGGACAAAGAAAGTAATCCATCGAAGTGGGACTCCTGTCTGCTACACAGGGGAGAGTTCACGACCGGGTCAGGAGAGGATTGAATCAGTCCGCAGTACTGAACAAGAGAAATCTGTGACTACCCTAACTACTCAAAATTTACCAACCAAAAGCGCGGAGAGAATATCGAATCCTCCATCAGTTTCTTACCAAAATCCTGCGAGCTCTGGGGGTTTGGAAGTACTCCCTTCTGCCTCAAGAACTGTCTTGTTGCAGATAGACCTGGACAGGGAGGTTTTATCACCAAAATTTCGGCAGCTGAATACTTAGGAGAAGTGTCCTGCTAATGAACATGTGGAGAAACAAGCAGAAGAGATAGCTGAGTAACGAGCTGAAGAGTAAGAAGAAAAACCGGCTGAAGAACAAACTGAAAAACCAGATGAGGTACCAGTGTCCTCCATGGCTCAAGTTGTCGTTGACTTAGAGAAAATGACACCTATGAAGAAAAAGAGAAAAAAAGGACAAGTCCTCGGTTGCCGAGCGGGTGGAGAAAAAGCTGCAAGCTCAAAAGGAGAAGAACATTTCTGCGCGGACTGGCGTTGCGAGCTTGCAGCACAAGCCACGAGAAAAAGAGGTTCCTGATGTTGGCTTAGTCACTCCGGATGCTCCAATCCAAGGAGGTGATTCTTTATAACCGGTCAGTTTGTCCACTACTGAAATACTCGACAACATCAATAACGAGCAGCTCGCTGATATGAATGAAACTCTGCTGGAGGTATTGCAGTCCGATGTTGAGATAGTGGGCGAAAAAACTACTGATCCCCCCTCCTCGCTTGTGGATGAAGAAAGAGAAAAAATGGTGAAGGAGCAGCTCTCCATCATGAAGGCCAAGGTCGAGGCGTTCTCAGAAAAGCTTGATGTGGACAGGCGGGCTAAAGAATTGTGGACTGCGGCTGAGCTGATGCTGTCAGGTAAACTGCAACCAGCACCCAGGAGATTTCAGCATCCGTGGCTTTATAAATCTCCACCCCGGAAATCATGGCCAATAAATATTATTACGGAGACTGAGGATATAGTTGCTTCAAGTAGATCAATGGACGAGACAAGAGCAAAAGTTCATTCCGAATGGAAGCAATGCTTAAGTGCTTTTTACCCGGAGCGCGTGAGACGGCCTGTCGTGGATAGTCACCAGATCGATGCAATGATTAAAAAAAGTGATTTTATCTTACCTTTTGAGTTTACCGTGACCTGGGAATTAATGTAAATGTTTTCTTTGTTGTAGCGCGGAAGTCGGCACCCGGCTCTGTTGAAGCTGGCGAAAATGTGCCATCGCTCGAAGTAGATGCATTGGTGCAAACTAGGATGGTCTCTATTACCGAGTCCACATATGACGAGAAGTCCAGCCTAGACAAGTATGTACTATTTGAAAGGAAGTATGAAGAAAAGCTGAATGGAGTTCAAGCAAAACTAAAGATGCGAATAGAGCGATACAGAGATCTGGAGACTCAAGTCGCCAAAATCTCGACGGAGATGGAGGAATTGAAGAAAGAGAAGCAGCGGTTAAGTGAGGATGCCCGCCACTATCGAGGAAGTTACTTGGCCCTGGTGCCGGAAGGAAAGGAGAAGCAAGTCGCTGAGGTCGTCGTAGTGAGGCCGCAACCTCCGGTTTAGCCCGCTTCTGTAGAGGCTTCAGTCCCAGCAGCAAGTGTGCAGCCCGCGGCAGATGATGAGCCGAGGCCGGCAGGCGAGCCCGTGGTTCTTGTTAGCCGGATCAACAGGGACACCGCTCATATGCATCGTACTTTCAACTCCATGCACCATCTCGTACTGCAGCTATAGAAAGAGATACCGCGAGGGAGCAACCAGGAGACTCATCTCAGGAAGGATAGGGAGGTGCGACCTGCTCAACCTGGCCATAGAGGTCGCTGAGTCCGCTAATAAGCAAACGTTTGATTTGACTTGCTGTATGATGTATAATTTGGTGTGCTCTTTGAACATTGGTTGTTCGTTTCACTTGTACTGTGATGCTAATTCTTATTTGTTTTGTACGATATTGCTCTGTGATTTGAATAATGTTTCGATCTGTGTAATGAAAGTTTTTCTGTAGGATGATGTTGAATGCTATATATGCGGACTGACTATGTGTCTGCACATTTGTTTGTGAATTGTGAATATTGAAAATTACGAGCTGGGCGGACTGCCTCTGAGTACGCAATCACCTGTAAATTTTGCTATGAAATTGCAGGAAACCTAAAAAGAAGCGAGCTCGGTGGACTGCCTTTGAGTCCTCAATCACTTATAGATTTTGCTCTGAATTTGCAGGAAACCTGAAAAGAAGTTAGCTGGGCGGACTGCCTCTGAGTCCGCAATCACTGATTGGTCTGCGCGGACTAAACGATCGATCTTTGCGGGCTGGCTGAAGAAGCTGTCAGGGTAGTTTTTCTATAATTAAAGCCCCAGTCTTCGTTCTATATAGGAAAGGCACTCGAAGCAGAAGTCTCTGTGATCTGTGAAAATGGTATGCGCACGTACTGATGCTGCGATCGCTTTCCAATCTGCCGACCATAAGAAATATAGACTAACGGAGGCCGACTTGGACACCTTCATGGAGAAGCATATGGCGAGCTCGCTAGTGCTTGATTGCTTTCCTTAAGATCAGGAGCGGATAAACTTTTCCACTGCAACGCAGGTCGCTGTGCCCATCGATCACTTCGACTGCAGATTAAATTTTCCTTTGTTGTGTGAGGTCGCGGAGATCTTCGAGCATTACAGGATGGTGCCGGGCCAGCTCGCGCCAAATACTATTACTGCGATCTACAACTACTTATCATACCTGCGGTCTGAAAAGATCGAATTCTCTCTAAATATATTTAGAAAAATTTCTCTGTCCGCTCAATAACACCTTCCGGAAGTCGCTACTTTAAAGAAATCATCTACTTGTACTCCCGAGGGATGAAAAGCATGGGCTTACCAAATAAGATCCATAACTTGACCTTGAGGTACCTCATCTTTGAGGGCGACCTGGGATTCACTCACACGTATCCACAGGTGCGCGCGGATTTTGCCTTCAAAAGTGCAAAGCTGAATGCGGTGGAGGACACCATCGTCGAGTTCTTGGCTGGGGTAAGGCTCGACATCGACCACTACATCCTGCTATTGCCCAGCCTCGACGCCATAGGCCGCCAAGAGAGTAAGTCCTACGACCTGGCTTTGTATCCGCGATGACCTGGAGCTTATCCGCTACGACCTGCAATGCACTGATTTAGTTTCTCTTTTTTGTAACAACCTTGGCGGTGCCAGCTAATCCACCCATGATGTCAGGCGGGCTGACTCCTACTAAAGGAAAATAGAAGAAAGAAGTTGTAAGGAAAAGGAGGGAGGAAGGGGATCCCACTGCGGACTACTCTTCCTCTGATAGCTTCGATATGGCGGGATTCAGGAAGAACCAGAAGGATCTGAGGGGAAACCCGATGATCCTCTGGCACGAAAAGAATAAATATGTCTGCCTTTCGAATGTTCTTCCCCCTGGAAGAGTCCTCGCACCTCCGTCATGCCCATGTGGCGATCTCCACGCTTTATGGGAAGCATAACCTGCGTGACCTGAAGAGTGTGGCCCCTACCGACCTCCCCCTTCTCGGTGATCAAGCTAGTGCGAGCAGCGCCGTCACCAGCCACTTTATGGGTCACATGACCCACAAACTTCTTAAGGAGAATGAGCAACTCCTGCGGGAAAAAAAGGTTTTAATGGACAGGAATAAGAGGCTAGGGAAAAGGATCAATCATCATAAGGAGAATGAAGCTGTAAGTACCGTTAATCCCCGCAAACTTTGTTGCTTATCCGCGGCGAACTGACTCGTTTCTTCTTCTTGCAGACCGCATATGGAGTCACCAACCATAGCTTCAAAAATTCTATGTTTCCTTTTGTGAAGGAAACCATTGTGGTCGCTATCGAGCGTCTCATCAATGATGGCTTCGTGAAGGAGGGAGTGAATGGTGGGCCAAAACCCGAACAGGCAAGCGTACCTGTCGAATTGTAGTACCAAGGTCGTATTTAAACACGGGGTTGTCAAGTACTGCTACTCACGCTTGAAATATTATCCTACCGGAAAATAGTTGGATTTTTAGAAATTTTAAAGTAAAGTAAAATGAAAGACAATTTGCGAGACGAAAAACTTATAATAAAAAGCTAGCATTCGATCAATGATTCACCATGAAATTAGATGAGAGAGATAAAAAATAAAGATAGTTTTAATTTTGCAAATCATACTCGGCCGTGACGGATCCGAAAATAAGACAAAATCTCGCTAGAGCATTAGGTCTCCTAACTTATAGACTCTTCGATCGAATTCTCTTTACAAACCAAAGAAGCCTAAAGTTGCATTATCGAGGTGATCCGCACTATTGGATTTGACTCCAATCCGGAGGATTTACGTCGTCCTATCTCTAGGATTGCGTTCAACTCCTTCCTTTTTTGAGCGATCTTTCAAATCATGAGTCTCTCGACTACTATGAAATGAGAACAAGGCCTACTACCGTATACCGGAAATACGGAGTCGACGCAAAATAAATCAAAGAAGGATCGAGCATGAAATAACAAAAATAAAACTAAGAAAGAAAATAAACTCTCATCTCACTTCATGGATCCTCACGATCGAATGCTATAAGGGATTAGCTACGCATACTGGAAAAGGAAACAACAAAATAAAGAGAGAAGAATTCCATTGATTAATAAAAAAAGAGGTACACAATAATATTAAAAGGATGACAATATTATACTAAGAAGAAAATTACAACCATAAAAAGAAAACAACAATGAAGAAAAACTTGTACTAGAACTCTCTTGCTCACTTGCTCTCTTGCTCCAATCCAACCTCTCTAAAGCATGGGATATGGGTTCCTTTTATAGGAGAGGAGGGAAGCATCTAGAAGAAGGGAGACCAAGGGTGGCCGGCCATGTGATGGAGGATAGGTTCATGCATGCATTAAATAAAGGGGAGAGAGAATAGTTACATGCATTGTACAACATTTATGGAGATGCAAAATAAAAATATAAAATGAAGGGCAAAGAGGGAGGGGGGCTGGCCATGTGATGGATTCATGCATTTCATTAAATGGAGAGAGAGAGGGATGGCAAAATGCAAGGAGTGCATGCACTAGAAATAATAGGTGGTCGGCCATGCATGAAGGTATTCATGCATGACATTTAATGAAAAGAGGGGGCTGCTCTTAAATGTGTGAGGGGGCCGGCCAATGTATTGAAGTGGGCTGGTTGCATGCTTGGGCTCGGCTTGGTGAGTGCTTGGGCTGCTCTTGATGTGGGCTTGAATTTGTGGTTGATTGGTGTGCTCGGGCTTCATGTAGGGGGCTGCATGGTGGCCGGCCATGCACCAAGTGGAGAAGTGGGCTGCATGAAGTGGGCTCGCCTAGCTTGATTAGGGGCTGCACCTAAAAAACAACATATAAAAAAACATAATATTAGTTCTCATAATAATAACACATAAATAAGTAACATGTTAAAACTAAACTAAACTTAACTAACACAACACATAACACATAACACATAATATAATAAAAAATATATAATAAAAACTATAGATTTTAATCTCATAACATAACAAAAATTAAATTTGCAACATAACAAGCAAAAAAAACTAGGAATTAAAATATCTTAACGCAAAAAGACTTCAAGACGAAATAAAACAAAACATGCATATAAATACTTAAAATAAATAATTAAAATAGGAATTTTTCATACTAAACTACCCCAAAATATGATGACTAAATCTAGTCATCAGTGAACACGGTCCCTTTGTTGCAGCTATTCCCTGAGCTGAAGGATAAGGTTGCCGAGTTTGAGCGGGCTGCGAAGGGAAAGGCTGTCATTGATGAGAATGATGAAGAAGAAGGAGAAGAAGGGCTCATTGATGACAAAGTCCCCGAGGATTCTTCTTCAAGTCAGCAACAAGGGGGCCAGTCCGGGCAGTCTGCCTCTTCTGGTTCTGATGAGGGCAGTTGGAGAACGGAGTCTGCGGATAGCACTAGTTCTTGTGGCAGCAGCAGCAATGACTCAGGAGGTTACTCTCCTGAAATAAATGTTGATGGATCAAGCTCGGAGGCGCCTGTAGAGAAAAAAAAGACCATAGGATAAAAATGTTGTATTTCGTTTTTTTCTTTATTGTAATGAGGCGGACTCCATTTAAGTTCGCCAAAGACAAAAAGATGTAAATATTTTTTTAATGAATGTAAATGATATTTTTCTCAGTACTCATCTTATGCTAATTTTTTTGTTCATTTCTTCAATGCTTTGATGAGACTTGCTGTGTTTGATCCATAATAGTCTTCTTTGTTTAGTGAAAACCAGTCCGCACAATATAGACTTTAGGTTGCACGCTTATAATATTTAAGGCTTGAAGATAACCATGTTTGATAATAATCTAGGTCGTGGAAGTTGACTTCCAGCTCGTGAGGTTCATATAACTTGTTTAAAAAAGAATCGGATAATCGGCGGATTCGGGCGGATACCAATTCCAGTCCCTAGATAAATCAATCAATAATTAATTTTTGCAAGCTAAGGAATATCAACGATCATTGCTGCGAATTGAGGATTATAAAACACTAAATTATAACTCCGCAGCCTGAAAGATCAAAATCTGCGGACTGCTGTGGATATCAGTATGGAATCCGTGAAGAGAAATGAGAACCTAACTGTGCGGGCAGGTGCATATAGCATTAGTTTCCACGCAAAGTCAGTTGCAAGATCAACCCAAGGAAAAACTGGCGGACTAGAAAACTAGAGTCCGCTCATAATCAAATTCCTGTGAAGAATGAGCTGCAGACTTGTGACCAAGTGGGCAGGTGCGGCCGGAACGATATTGCTTTCCACTCAGGATCTCAAGATCTACACACTTAATGAAATGATTCACTTACCTCTTGCCTTGAGTACAGTCCAAATTGATCTTTTTGGGCAGGTGCAGTTGGAGCGACATTTATTTCCCCGGAGATCAACAAGGCTATGGGTCTCTTACTGACACTGCTTGAGGGTACCAAGGAGTGTTCGAGGGTCACAAACTAAGATGATTCGCGGGCAGGTGCATATAGCATTGCTTTCCACATGCGATCATCAAAGTTGTAACGATATCCCTTAAATGGCATGGTAGAGAAAACCTCCACCCTGTCGCTCCATAATGAAGAGGTGGGGTCAGGTACTAGTTGGGATTCGAAATACAGTATCCTACCACACTAGAACCGGCAAGCTCCCACTACACTGTGTGAAATCTCCCCACAACACGTGATCTTAATTGTGTTACTCTAATGAAAACGGTTCTAAGGGAGGTTTCAGCTGAACTCGGCGATTTCTCCTGATATCAGGCAACTGTTGGAGTTGTTCAGGAAACAAAAGAAAGAAAGCACTTAAAAAAGTGTTTGTATGAAGACTTTGATCAATACAAACTTTTGTGAAACTTGCATAAGGGAGAAAAGAGAAGTTTCAGGGATAGAACCGTTTGAAATCACTCTTGCTCAATACATTAACTGTCAATATTTAAGTGACAAAAAGGCACTTGAAGAAGTCTTAGCAAGGAGCTTTTTATCAATGACAATCTCTGAAAAGTTTATATAGGATGGAAAAAAAAGAGGAGGAGGTTAAGGAATAGAACCGCTTTAGATCATCCCCTCTCCATGTTTGTGGCACATCTTCTCCTTCATACGTTTGCAAGCGATAAGCCCGGTTCTTGAGCACTTCTTTGACAATGAATGGCCCAGCCCAATTCGGATTAAGCTTCCCAACTGAGCCGGCTCTTGCAGCAATATCAACCTTTTTAAGAACCAGATCTCCCACATGAAAGTGTTTGATCATCACGTTCTTATCAAAGTAGAGGGAAATTCTTCTCTTGACTTCTTCTTGCCTTACTGCCGCCTTATCTCTGATTTCTTCAATATGTTCCAAGATGAACTTTATCTCTTCATTATTCAGCTCAAGCCAATCCTCCACGCCTTGTCTAGCAAGCAGAACTCTTGGTTATGGGACTTCAAACTCAACTGGAATAAGAGCTTCCGAACCATGAGAAAGATTGAATGGAGTTTCTCCTGTTGTAGATGAAGATGTTGTTCTCAGGGTCCACAGAACCGAAGGAAGTTGATCAGCCCAACTGCCCTTGAGATTCTACACTTTCTTTTTGAGAAAGCTGAGGATCTGCTTATTAGCTGCTTCAACTTGACCATTACTTCTAGGATGATGGACTGACGCAAAGCGCAGCTCTGTTCCGATCTGCTTGCAAAAATCAACCATCTCAGCATTGTTGAACTATGGTCTGTTGTCAGTGATTATTTCCATTGGGATACCATGCTGGCAGACTATCTCGCCCAAAATGAACTTCTTCATGACTTTAGTCATTTTTTTGCCAATGCCTTAGCCTTGATCCATTTGCTGAAGTAATCAATCATCACTATGATAAAGCACCGTTGTCCGCTTTCCATGGGAAAAGGACCAATGAGATCCATTCCCCAAACCTTAAAGGGCCAAGGAGTTGCGATTGATCTGAGTGACTGAGCAGCTTGATGCTGAAGTGGAACCAACTTCTGGCACTGAACACATTTTCTTGCATAAGCCTCAGAATCTTTCTTCATAGTGGGTCAAAAATAGCCCTGCTGGAGGATTATTTTCTCTAAAGTCCTTGCTCCTGAGTGACTTCTGCACTCACCAAGAATGAACCTCTTGAAGAACAATATGGGCTTCTTCTTCTGAGACACACCTTGCCATAGCAGACAAGAAAGTCTTTCTGTATAAGATGCTTGATACCAAGTAATAATGTGCTGCCTTGATTTTGAACCTCTTCTTATCTTCGATTGAAGGAGGGAAGTTTCCATTTGACAAATATAGAATGAGCGGATCCATCCAAGAGGGACGAAGATCAATTTGCATCTACTCTTCTTCATCCACTGCCGGTCGGAAGAGATCAGAAGTTGTTCCTCCTGATGAAAGTCCATAATTGGCAAGAACATCTGCCTACTCATTTTCTGATCTTAGGATGTGTTCAATAGTGAAACTTTTGAATCTACCAACTTCAACATTTACAAGAGTAAGATACCTCTTCAACACAGGCTCCCTGGTCTCAAAGTTACCGAGAACTTGTGACACCATCACCAGAGTATCAGTCTTTATGTGCACATGGTAAACTTGAGCTCTCTTGCAAGACTCAAGCTTGCTAATAAGGTTTCATACTCTGCCTGGTTATTTGTAACTGGAAAATAGAAATTGATTACCTGCTCAAGTTTGATTCCATTTGGATTGATCAAAACCACTCTTGCTCCAGAAGAATGTTTGCCTGAGGCACCATCAATATAGATGGTCCAAGCAAAAGGAGACAATTCTTCTTGATCAGAACTAAACTCTGCAGTATCAATCAGGAAATCTGTTAGCACCTGAGCATTGATAGCTATCCTCGGCACATTAGAAATTTAAAACTCACTTAATTAGATTGCCCATTTAGCCAACCTACCTGAATGTTCTGGTCTCTCCAACACACTTTTCAAAGGCTGATCAGTGACTACTTGAACTGAGTGTGCCAGGAAGTAAGGATGGAGTCTACGAGCAGACATAACCAATGCTAAGGGCAACTTCTCCAGGATTGGATATCTCGTTTCTTCATATTTGAGAATATGATTGATATAGTAAACTTGGAACTGCCTCCTGTTCTCTTATCGAACGAGAACCGAGTTGACCGTCATAGGGCCAACTCTTAAGTATAAGAACAACATATCCCCTGATTGGTGGATTTGCAGTAAAGGTGTTGAAGTCAATTGTCACTTTAATTGTGCAAAGGATTGGGAGCACTCTTCCATCCATTAAAACTTGGACGCTCCTCAAAGAGTTTTAAAGAACGATGCACTATTATCTCCAACTCGAGAGATAAACCTTCCGAGACCTGCCAACCTCCCCCCTAACTGCTGAACTTCTTTTTGAGAACAGGGAGGAGCCATATCAAGGATGGCTTTAACTTTGTCAGGGTTAGGGGCAAGCCCTTCTGGAGTAAGGAGAGTAGAAGGAATTTCCCCTTACTCGCCCCAAAAGTACACTTTGATGGATTGAGATTCATTTTATATCTACGCAGAATAGAGAAAGTCTCTACTAGATCTTGCAGGTGTAGTGAAAAAAACTTGCTTTTGACAAGAAGATCATCTACGTACACCTCAAGGTTTCTTCCTTTTTGTTCCTTAACCACATGATCCGTCATGCGTTGATAGGTCCCACCAGCATTTTTAATCCTTAAGGGCATTACGAGATAACAATAGCAACCATCGTTGGTAATAAAGGACATATGAGCAACGTCTGACTTATGCATTCTTATTTGGTGGTTGCCAGAGAATGCATCTAAAAAACTCATAAAAGAGTACCCTACCGCAAAATCAACTAAAGAATCTATCCAAGGCAAGGGGTAAAAATCTTTGGGGCACGCTTTATTTAAATGAGTAAAAACCACACACACTCGCAACTTCCCTCCTGGTTTCTTAACCATTACAACGTTTGATATCCAGGTAGGGTATTGAATCTCACGAATAAAATTTTCTTTGAGGAGCTTCGAGACCTCCTCTCTGATTGGATCAGCGAGCTTTGTTGCCACATCGCTCTTCTTCTACTGCACTAGCTAGAAGTTGGGATAAAGATTGCGATGGTGGCAAGAAACATCCAGATCAATGTCTGGCATGTCCTCTGCTGCCCAAGTGAATACATCTAGGTTCTTCAGCAAACAAGAGATCAACTCGGCCTTTTGATCTTCTAATAACTCCGAGACTCTCCTCCACCTCAGTAATGGGGACTCCTTGCGTCACATGGGCAGGTTCCAGGTGATCTCCTTCACTATCCACAAAAGCGTCTGACTGAGAAGATGCTTCTACTGCTGCTCTGAAGTCGTGAGGGGTGATTTCAGTCATGTTGACTGTTCGAAGATATCACTCTCCAGCATGCCTTGGGTTTATCCTCACCTTGCATATCCTGCGATAAACATAAAACTTGATTGCAAGATGGTAAGTCGATACCACCGCTTGATACTTATTAAGCAAAGGCCTTCCAAAGATTGCGTGATAACAACTAGGAGCATCGACCAATATAAACTAAATTGCCTTGATCGCTACTCCAAGCTTTACCGAGAGCGTGACGCTCTCCTCGACTTCTTTTCTTTCTCCTGAAAAACGGTAGGGCAGCCCTTCGGTGGAAAGAAAAGGCTTCCCAATTCTTAGGGCCTCGAAGGTTGACTTTAATAGGAGATTTATTGAGCTGGCTGTATCAATTAGAATTCTATCCACTGTATAATCTTCAATGGCTACCTTGACTACAACAGTGTCGTTGAATCGATTGGCAGTCTGAGGAAGATCTTCCTGGCCAAAGAAAATATCTCCACCAGATGGAGCAGAGGAGGAAGAAGAGGTGACCTTTGCCCAGAAAACCCTCGCGATTGAAGACTTCTGAGTAGCTTTGGTCCATGCTCCTCCATGAATGTAGAAGAGTCGCCCAAGGGCACCCTAATCATCTGCATAAAAACACTTAGGCTAAACATTGATAGGCCCCATACATCCTACATCCTCTATCTCCACCCCCTCCAACTGAACTACAGCCACCTTTTTACCCTTGGAGGTGGAAGGCTTTGAAGAATCACTTTTCTTACCAAGATCCTTGATCTTTCCCTCGGCAAGCAATATTTCAACCAACTGTATAAGGGCCTTAGAGTCTTCAGTCAAGTGACCCTTCTCTCTATGGAAATCGCAGTACTAGGAATTGTTCTTTGGTATCCACTCTCTTTGATGCCCTTGTCTCTTTTCCTCTAATTTTTTTTGAATGATCTAGACGACATCTTCAATGTCGAATCCCAGATCTGCAAGCTCCTCCACGGAGCTGTTCTCATATGGCCTTGGAGCAGGCAAGGAAATCTGAAGAATAGGAAGCGCTTGAAGCGGTATGGCGGGAGTGGCAGCCAACAACAGTCTCTGATCATGAATCAATTGATGGCCGATGAAGGGTTTCTTATGGCAGAGGTTTCGCCCACTTTTAGAATGAGGCTGGAAGTCGGGCGAAGAAGGATTATTGTGATGATTGTTGTTAAAAGAAGAGTTGGAAGCATCCCTTCCTTTACCCTTAGCTGTCAGGGATGAGATATAGGTTGGGTTTGCATTCTCGCCCTCGATGAAAAGATTAACCATTGCGATCAATTCTTGGTTTGTTGATGGTGCCTTCGTTGTTGCTTTGAACTTTAAGGGGCCTTCCCGGAGGCCATGAATCTGGGCAACTTTATAATAATCAGGGTTCACATTCCTCACCCCCTGGATCTCTTTCTGAAAGCGATCAACAAACTGTGCCACTGATTCGTTATCCCTCTTATTTATGTCAAAGAGAGCTGCTGGTCCATCTTTTCTCTTTTTTGAGGTATCAAACCTCAGCAAGTGTTCGCTGCGAAGCTCAACGAAGGAAAAAATTTTGCCGGAGGCAGCTCTTAGAACCACTCTCTCACCTGCCCATCGAGAGTTATAACCAAAAGTATACATTTTAGGGCATCAGAGAGGCATCTCAATGCAACAGCCCCATCAAATGCCTGCAGATGGGAAATGGGATCAGTCTACCCTGAGTAGAAAAGAAGACGAGGTTCTCTGAAGCTATTAGGAGCAGACTCCCATCGGATTCTATCGTCGAAGGGAGATAGAGTTTCAAACTCTGTAGGGTAGGTGGGGCGGACTGGAACGAAAGGGTCCGCGGGCTCGGCGGACCAGTGGTCAGTGAAGTCAAGCAGGCGGGAAGGAGTTCCTCTAGCTGCCTCTCTAAAGAAGTCCATCAGAGGGGCGAACTAATCACATTGAGGCTGCAGAGGAACTGCGCGCTGAGCTGGATGGCGAGGCAGAGGAGGAGTGACTGCAGGTGATCACCGAAGAGGAGTTTGGCGAGCTTGAGTCCGACAGACCGAAGTCTATTAAACTGGGTCTGCCGAACTGGGGTGTCCGCAATATCTTCTGTGGCCTGAGGAGCAAGCCGTTGAGTCAGCGTGATGGTTAAAACTCACGGCGCCCCTGGTTTTGTTTTTGTTGCGAAGGTGGGGTTATTTTTAGTGTTTTATTAGATGGTGGTTTTATTTAGAAAGGCGGGGCACGCGGATTTAGTTTTACCTAAAAAAGTGGTTGAAACCGAGTTTTAACGAAAGGGTGGCAAGTGCACCTATCGCGTGTAGTACAGGATATTCCGGACAGGAATATCAGTGTTGTATTTTTCTTGGGGTCGGTTTGCCTATTTCTACTCTTTCCCTGAATGGACTATTATTTTACCGATAATATTTTGTTGTTATTTTATTAAAAAAAGGGCGAATATAAATATAAAATGCAGAAAATGAAAGCATAAAAATGATGGAAGTCGATGAAGAAATAGCGCGACGATATCAAATTAAATTCGAACTAAAATAAACTTTTAATAAAAAGAGATCCGAAATTTCAAATTAATTAAGCCGGAGACTTGGCCTTGGAGGTTCCAAAAGAAAGAGCTCACTTATCTCTAAGACTATCGCTCACTTGAACATTAAGACTATTCGACCGAACGTTAGTCCGATGAAGGATTCCTCTTAATGCCCGCATTACGCTAAGAACCCCGCTAATGGTTTGGGAACCCAATCCGGTAGAGTTACGCGCCTACTCTCTCGAGGGTAAGTATGGAACACTCTTTACCCAAGGGTGATCGGTCCATATGCACGACCTCTCGGCAGCTAGTGTATGGACAACGGAAATAGAGCCCACACATCGATATGTGGTCCTACACGTCATTAACCCGGGGCAAGTAATTTTAGTTAACGAGAAAAAGAGGACCTTTAAGTATTTAAAGCGATTTTTTATGTCCTAATGCTCTTCGATATTGAGGGCTAAGAGCGGTTAGCCACTCATCTGAATGGGGACAGCGATTGAAAAGAAAATTGCATAATTGAAGTGCAAGTCCTACTCAAACGAGTAGGCGGGAAATTAAGGCAGTAAAAGAAAGCAGTAAATGAAAGCCAAAAATGAAAGCAGTAAAATGAAAGCAGTAAAGTGCGAGTCCTACTCAAACGAGTAGGAGGGAAATGAAAGCAGAAAATTGTGAGTCCTACTCAAAAGAGTAGGTGGGAAATGAAAGCAGAAAATTGCGAGTCCTACTCAAACATATAGGCGGGAAATGAAAGCAGAAAATTGCGAGTCCTACTCAAACGAGTAGGCGGGAAATAAAAGCTAAAAAAGCTATCTAACACACTCACACACTCTACAGAAATTAAACACACGCACACACTCTACATGAAATAAAACGCACACACACACACACAAAATCCTACTAAAACGAGTTTGCTGAAATAAATACACGCACGCAAATGAAAAATAAGAAAAACACGAATGCTGAAAAATTAAAACAACTACATTTCTACCGTTATAACATGGTAGAAATGCATAAAAAGAAGAAATTAAAATTAACGGATCAAAAAGTTTTGAAAATAAAAGTGAAAACAAAGTGAGCAAAAAATTAAAATGATAACTTTTTCTTTCTTAGGTTTTTATAAAAGGGCTAAAAAGGTGAAAATAAAACTAAAAAAGACAAAAAGTTTTACGTTCTTAAAAATCCTAAGTTAATGAAAATTAAAACCACCTTTTAGAACACTTTTATAAAACATATAAGAATGAAAACTAAAGAAAGAAGAGGAAAATAAACTAAAGTTAAACAAGTTCAGTGCATGAAAATAAAATTGCGATTGTAACGGCTAGAAATTTGGAGAAATTCCTAAAACTAAACAAGTTATAAAAGCTAAAAAGAAAAATATAAAAACGAAGAACGAAAAATTACTTAGAGTAGTGCGCTTCCAAATGAATTCTATGCAACATGAAGGGGTAAAAAGCTAACATTTTATTAATGAAAAGGCTGTTACAAGGAAAGCTAAAACAAACATCCTAAAATAAACTAAGAGAGAGGGGGGGTGGGGGGAGGGGAAATCTCCTTACATAGCATGGAATCCACCAAGGAAGCACCTACCCTAAGCAAAATGGCCCAAAAAGTGGAACAAGAGAGCTTACAAAAAGCTTTTATTTATCGACAAAATTTCCAGGTATGACAAGCCCTAGTCACGGGCGTGACGTGGTGCGTGTCGAAGGGTGTTACTAGACAGCTGGGTGGAGGAAGTCAATTTGAACTTTGCTGGCTAGAGGCGTTGACTGCAGACATTGACACGGGTGTGTCGGGTCTTCGGACATGGGCATGTCGTGCTCAGGTTAATGAAGGCGTTGAGTGTTTACTGGTGGGAGGCGTTGAGTGTTGGCTGGCGGGAGGTCAACAGTGAAAGTGATCAGTATTGAGTTTATGGTGTTGAGTGGCGTTGAGTGTTGAACAGTGAAAGCGTTGAGTGTTATGACACGGCCATGTCGAGTCTTTGGACACAGGCGTGTCCTGCTCTACTTTATGAGGGCCGAACGTCGACCGGTGGGTTGAGATCAACGATCGTCGAGGGCGTGACACGGGCGTGTCGGTCATGGGACACAGGCGTGTCACGTCAATTTTTGACAATTTTCAGAAAAATTTCAGAAAAACAAAATCAAATATGTTAGAACAGTTTTTACAAAAAGAAGCATATTATTAAAGAAAAATAACAGAAAATAACTAAAAAAATCTCAAACTAGTTAATTAAAATACAAAAAAATGTATATTTACAACTCATCAAATACCCCCATACTAAGCTTTTGCTATTCTAGAGCAAAAGTTGGAGATGAACTTATAAGGAATAATAAAAATTCTAAATTTGCTACCGCTTGAATTAATTAAAAGGAAGATCAAAATAAATATCTGGGGTTTTAGAGTTAAATCCTAAATTATGAAAATTTTATTAATAGAGGAAAGGTTTCAGCCAAAAAGACTTCTACACGAAACATATAGAAAGCGAAATTTGTTTTTTGTTAGGTTAACAAGGATAGATTGGAATTATATAAAAAATTTTAGCTTATAAGAGATTAAAGGAAATAGTGCAATTTACAAATTATGCTCTCAAAAAGTTTTAAATTAATTCTAGTATCATTGAAAAGGCTAAGTGGTTTGGTGGTTTATGAAGAGGACTTGGATTTTAGAGGCGTGGTAATTTTTATCGAACCTCGATATATATATATATATATATATATATATATACATATATATATATTATTTTTGGATTATTAGGAAAATGAAATCTTATTTTCCTAATATATAATAATTTTTTTTCTTTTCTTTCTTCAAAAATAATAAATAACCCAATGTATATGTATTCGAGTAATGAATTTAATTCTCTTACTCCGTAACATATAATATTTTTTAAATATTGGGTGCCTATGTTTACGGAATGAAATCTTTTTTCCATTGACATAGGATCTTTTAAGGGATAAAATAGGGGTAATCATGCAAAGTAAGACATGAAAAAAAATGGAGGTTGGTTTATATTTTTTTCAAAAAAGAAAACTAGATTTCAATAAAAAAGTTTTGAGAGCAATCTTTTTAAAATGAATGTTCGTATGTTTGTAAAAGCATGAAGTAGAAATAATTGAAATCCATGGTTGTTATTTTCTAAGATAAAGACGAGCTTCTATTTACAAAAATTAGAAGTGGTGGTGAAAAACAGGTACTCTATTATAAGGAAAAGACATAAAAAAATTTAAATCTTAACCCCAGACACTTAAATCTATCAAACAATAATTAATAAACGAATAGTAAATAAAGAATAAGTAAAATTTGCTTATTACTAAACTCAAAACTAGATTTTTGGAGATTGAAAAGGGGTTAAGACATGAGATATGCAATTTATTTGTTTCATAATAATCAATTTTTTTGGATTTTTAGGGTTTTTATTTTTTTTTTGTTATGATTATTATATTTTTTTGGATTTTTAAAGTAATTCTCTTTTTTTGGATTTTGAAAATTTTTTATTTTTTGATTTTTTTAAGTTATTTACAAGAAAGGGGAAAGAAATAGGTGTTATTATTTTTAAAAAAAAGGGAAAAAGAAGTGGGAAGTGAATATAATATATATATATATATATATATATATATATATATTTGTAATTACAAAGTAAAAAAAGAAACATGGTCGCCCGTGAACATACTCTTATTTAAGTGGTTGGTTCGATGAGTCGAACGTCGTAGAGCGATATTTCTTCATATTATATATTTTTGAGTTTTTTTAATTATAAAAGCACGAAAATTTTTGGAGTTTTTTTTTTCATTTTTGCAATTTTGTTTTTTTAGTTTTTTTTAATTTGGTGCAAAAAATAAAAGGACAGTAAATAAATAAAATGAAAAGCAGGAAAACACCCACATACTTAAGTCCAACATTGTCCCCAATATTTCACTAAGTATGAGGAACAATATATATAAAGATGTACATATGTACAAATAAATAAAAAGATAGGGGGGGAGGAAACTTCCCTGGAACGCATTCGTGGAGGCCTGTTTAACAAATCCTGCATTATTTTTAAAAGAAGTAGCAAAAATATAACAGAAAAAATGAAAAAGATAAATTCAGCGAAAAGTGTGCGGGTGATAGGGGGCAAGTGAGTGTGACTCGTAAGCTAACGTCTTAGCTATATGATTGTGACAGATATGTGTTACCCTAGCGCTCACAATAGTGAAGCACGCTGAAGCGACAAAATAAATATATAATTTTTAGTTTTTAGTGTTTTTAGTGTTTTTTAGTTTTTTAGTTTTTTATAAGTCTTATAGTTTTTTAATTTTTTAGTTTTTTTTATTTTTTAGATTTTTAAGTTTTTTAGTTTTTGATTTTTAAGGTTTTTAAGTTTTTAAGTTTTTGATTTTTTTTTAAATTTTAAGTATTTATTATTATTATTGTTATTGATATTATTATTATTAATATAATTTTTTTGGTTGGCCATTTTTTTTATATTAATAGAAATATAAGGTAAAATTAATAGTTTTCAGGGATTCAAAATAGTAAATCGAAAACTCCCCTGCAACGGCGCCAAAAACTTGATGGTAAAAACTCGCGGCGCCCTGGGTTGTGTTTTTGTTGCGAAGGTTGGGTTATTTTTAGTGTTATATAAGATAGTAGTTTTATTGAGAAAAGCGGGGCGCGCAGATTTATTTTTACATAAAAAAGGGGATGAAACCGAGTTTTAACGAAAGGGAGGAAAGTGCACCTATCGCGTGTAGTACAACATATTCAGGGGTGGAATATCAGGGTCGTATTGTTCTCGGGGTCGGTTTGCCTATTTCTACTTTTTCCCTGAATGGACTATTATTTTACCGATAATATTTTGTTATTGTGGTATATATAAAAAAAGGGCGGATATAAATATAAAATGCAGAAAATGAAAGCATAAAAATGTCGGAAGCCAATGAAGAAATAGCACGACGATATCAAATTGAATTCGAACTAAAATAAACCTTTAATAAAAAGTGATCCTAAATTTCAAATTAATTAAGGCGGAGACTTGGGCATGGAGGTTCCAAAAGAATGAGCTAACTTATCTCTAGGACTATCGCTCACCTGAACATTAAGACTATTCGACCGAATGTTAGTCCGACGAAGGATTCCTCTTAATGCCCGCATTACGCTAAGAACCCCGCTATTGGTCGGGGAACCCAATCTTGTAGAGTTACGCGCCTACTCTCTCGAGGGTAAGTACGGAACTCTCTTTACCCAAGGGTGATAGGTCCATATGCACGACCTCTCGGCAGCTAGTATATGGACAACGAAAATAGAGCCCACACATTGATATGTGGTCCTACGCATCGTTAACCCGGGGCAAACCTTAAGTAATTTAAATTAACGAGAAAAAGAGGACCTTTAATTATTTAAAGTGGTTTTTTATGTCCTAATTCTCTTTGATATTAAGGGCTAAGAGTGGTTAGCCACTCATCGGAATGGGGACGGCTATTGAAAAGAAAATTGCATAATTGAAGTGAAAGTCCTACTGAAACAAATAGGCGGGAAATTAAAGCTGTAAAAGAAAGCAGTAAATGAAAGCTTAAAATGAAACCAGTAAAATTAAAGCAGTAAAGTGCGAGCCCTACTCAAATGAGTAGGCGAGAAATGAAAGAAAAAAATTGAGAGTCCTACTCAAACGAGTAGGCGGGAAATGAAAGCAGAAAAGTGCGAGTCCTACTCAAACGAGTAGGCGGGAAATGAAAGCAGAAAATTGTGAGTCCTACTATAACGAGTAGGCGGGAAATGAAAGCTAAAAAAGATATTTAACACACTCACACACTCTACAGAAATTAAACACACGCAAGCACTCTACATGAAATAAAACGCACACACACACACACAAAATCCTACTCAAACAAGTAGGCTGAAATAAATACACGCCATTTAACTCTTAACAAGTAGGCAGAAATAAATGCGCACACGCACACACTCTACATAAATAAATGAAAAAAAGAAAATCTAACTCATACACGCACGCAAATGAAAAATAAGAAAAACACGAATGATGAAAAATTAAAACAACTACATTTCTATCGTTAGAACACGGTAGAAATACATAAAAAGAAGAAATTAAAATTAATGGAGTAAAAAGTTTTGAAAATAAAAGCGAAAACAAAGTGAGCAAAAAATTAAAATGATAAATTTTTCTTTCTTAGGTTTTTATAAAAGAGCTAAAAAAGTGAAAATAAAACTAAAAAATACAAAAAGTTTTACGTTCTTAAAAATCCTAAGTTAAAGAAAATTAAAACCACCTTTTAGAACACTTTTATAAAACTTATAAGAATGAAAACTTAAGAAATAAGAAGAAAACAAATTAAACCTAAACTAGTAAGGTGCATGAAAATAAAATTACGATTACAACGGCTAGAAATTAGGAGAAATTCCTAAAACTAAACAAGTTATAAAAGCTAAAAAGAAAAACATAAAGATGAAGAACAAAAAATTACGTAGAGTAGGGCGCTTCCAAATGAATTCCAAGCAACATGAAGGGGGAAAAAGCTAACATTTTATTAATGAAAAAGCGGTTACAAGGAAAGCTAAAACAACCATCCTAAAATAAACTAAGAGAGAGAGGGGGTATTCTCCTTAAATAGCATGGAATCCACCAAGGCAGCACCTACCCAGGGCAAAATGGCCCAAAAAGTGGAACAAGAGAGCTTACAAAAAGCATTTATTTATATGCAAAATTTTTAGTTGTGGCACGCCCTAGTCACAGGCGTGATCGGGGGCGTGTCGGGGGGCGTGACTAGATAGTTGGGTGGAGGAAGTCAATTTGAACTTTGCTAGCTGGAGGCATTGACTACTAACATCGACATGGGCCTGTCGGGTCTTCGAACACAGGCGTGTCATGCTCGGATTGATGAAGGCGTTGGGTGTTGACTGGTGGGAGGCATTGAGTAATGAATGGCGGGAGGTAAACAGTGAAAGCATTGAGTATTGAGTTGATGGCGTTGAGTGACATTGAGTGTTGAACAGTGAAAGCATTGAGTGGCGTGACATGGGTGTATCGAGTCTTCGGACACGGGCGTGTCCCGCTCTAGTTGATGAGGGCCGAACGTCGACCGGTTGGTGATATGTAAAGTTTGTTTTAAAGAAGATAGATTTTGTTTTATATAATCTTTTACGTATATAAGTCTGTCTCTTTTTTACTTACTTATATCCTGTGGATTAAGGCAAGAGTATCTATCGCATAGGAGTATAGTATTTTTTTAGAAAATATTAAGGTCATATTTTTTCTGGGATCAGTGTTACTTATTCAACTTTTTAGAACTGACTATTATCTTATCGAACGAACGGAGTGGAGTTTATATTTTAAAAAAAAAGATAGAAAAATATATATACGTGGTTTTATTAAGATAAGGACTCATAGGTTAGTCCTTGATTTCAGAATTACTAAGAGAGAATATTAATTTAGCTATTAAAGAACAACTTTATTCCTTAATCACCTAACTTAACGAGATGGTCCCTTTGGTAGCATCACTGACTCTAAAGTACGATCGGGGAGGCTTGCATTTAAAACGGGTTAATGTAAACGTAGTGTCTCTTCACCTGGTATATGATCAATTAATAGAAAACTCTAGTTAGGATAACTAGAATGTAGAGTTGAAATAGTTGAAAATAATATCCAGCCCAGAGCTCATCCTAACCAAGTGCTAAGGGTTCTTAGCCTCTTCTCAGGATGGGGGTGGTATAAAGTACAGAAAATAATATCTACCTATCTATCTTAATCCAGGACTTAAGCTTTCGCTTCGCCTTTCATTCGGGATAGGGTAGTAAAATCTAAAATTTTGAAAAGCTTTCGCACTATCTTAATCCAGGTCATAGGCTTTCGCCTCGTCCTTCATTCGGGATAGTATGAAATAATAAGGTTTTGAAAATTATTTTGAAAACAGTTACATGCTATCTTTATCCAGGATATAAGCAAAGCTTCGCCTTTCATTCGGGATTGTATGAAAAAATAAAGGAAAGTAAAATTAAAAATAAAGCTATAAAGTACTCAGAATTGAAATTGAAGGAGTCTATTTTATAAAGTCTGAAAAATTATTACAACTTTCTAAAAAGCTGAAAAGAAAGCTAAAATATTACAACTTATAAAACTTTTGAATACTTGAAAGCTACTTCCAGTTCCTTGTCAGAGAGTTGGGGAGTCCTAACAATTCTTAAGGAAGCTGCTGGTGTTCGAATAATTTTACAAAGCTCTTCCCCTCTATTTATAGAAAAAATAAATGCTTTTTGAAAAGAACTTTTTGAAAAGTCACCAAATAGCTTATGGAAAAGCTGCCAAACAGCTTTTGCTATAGAACAGCTGGCTATTGGACAGCTTGACACATGGCGGTTTGGATAAGGATGGAGCTGACTTGGCAGCTGAGTTGGCTGGCTGGATAAGGATGGCGGGTCGGGCTGGGAGCTTGCGGGTCGGGCAGCTGTCTTGGCGGGTTGGGCAGCTGGCGGATCGGGCAGCTGGCGGGTCGGGCAGCTAGCGGGTCGGGCAGCTAGTGGGTCAGGCTTTAATTGGGGCAAAAAGACCACAACCTGGAGTCGAACCTACAACCTGTTGAAACTCACAAGAACTCCCACTCCACTAGGCCAATTAGCCGTTGATGCTTATATCCTGAATATAATATATTTATATAAAATACAGATTTTATTATACTATAATTCTTACAATCTTATACTATTTTTAAAATATAATTATATTATTTATAATATAAATAAAAACATTTTTAAAATAATATTATACATACAAAATAAAATTTTATTTAAAAGATAATATACATAAAATTGTTTGGTGAACATAATATGTTTTGCTTCTATGGTATATATATGTATTTTTTGTATGTTAAAGCAGGCTTGCTAAAATAATAACTCCGATTGTATTGAAATTTACAAGGTAGGGTTTACAAGTTTATTCCGGATATTTATATCTATCTAGTTATGAGAAGGAGTAGTAAATTTGAAAATTGAATAATTTGCATTTTTATCAACTCAGATTTTTGGAATGTATATAAATAGTATGGTTTTTAAAGTTTTTAATTTTTTTGGATGAGTAATAAAATAAACAATGTTTTTATTTAAAATAAAAAATAAAACATAAAAGTGATAAAAAATGCAGCTAAAAGCAACCCCATACTTATGTTAGACATAGGTATGGATTGACAAATAAAGACAAAAAAACATATGTATAGAATATACAAAATA
This sequence comes from Platanthera zijinensis, assembly GCA_039513925.1. Classification (NCBI taxonomy): domain Eukaryota; kingdom Viridiplantae; phylum Streptophyta; class Magnoliopsida; order Asparagales; family Orchidaceae; genus Platanthera; species Platanthera zijinensis. The sequence continues at coordinate 154,926,049 of CM077092.1, forward strand.
AAAAAAGATGGAAATACACAAGTGAATTTATATTTTGAGGTTATGGAGTAGTGTTAGGGTTTCAGGTTCTTTTTGAAAAGGGTCACCAGTAAAATATATTTTTAAACGGTGCCCGTTTACTTTGAAAGTTCCTTGTTAAGGGTTCAAAATAAGAACGGTCCCATATGGCAAAATATGTTTAACAGTAAAGGGTCTGGTCCATCGGGATTTTAATTTTCCTGGAAATAATTTAAGGCGTGAGTTATATAGTAGGACAATATCACCTGGTGAAAAAGATTTTGGAAATTTAATTTTCCTATAATGATAAAACTTAGATCGCTCTTTATAAAATTTATTATTTTAATAGGCATTGCACGCCATTCCTCAAATTCATTGAGTTGAAATTTTCGTTGTTCGGCAGCTAAGTTTGTATCTAAGTTAACAAATTTTAGCGCCCAGTATGCGCGATGTTCTTATTCTACAGGTAGGTGACATGTCTTTCCATATAATAAATGATAAGGTGTATAACCGATCACAGTTTTGAATGCTGTACGGTAGGCCCAAAGTGCATCATCTAATTTGAGGGACCAATCTTTTTGATTGGTATTTACACTCTTTTCTAATATGCGCTTTAGTTCTCTATTGATTACCTCCACTTGGCTGCTTGTTTGGGTGTGATAAGCGGTAGCGAGTTTATGAGTAACTCCATATTTGGCTAACACATTAGCCATCTGGGTGTTACAAAAATTAGTACCTCGATCGCTAACTATAGCCCTAGGCATGCCAAAACGTGAAAATAAGGTTTTCAGAAATTTAACGACGACTCTCGAGTAAGCGGTGGGAAAAGCTTGCGCTTCAGCCCACCGTGAAATGTAATCGACAGCTACTAAGATATAATGATTTTTAAAAGAAGGAGGTAAAGGGCCTACAAAATCTATGCCCCACAGATCAAAAATTTCACATTCTAAGTAAAAGTTTTGGGGCATTTCATCCCGACGGGAAATGTTACCTGACCGTTGGCAGCAGTTGCAAACGCTTACCAATTGTTGAGCGTCCTTGAAAAAAGTTGGCCAAAAGAATCTTGCTTCAAGGGCTTTACATGCAGTCTGGTTAACTTGATAATGTCCGCTAGTTGGTCCTTCATGGCAGTGCCGTAGTACTTTTAGTACTTCCTCGTTTGAAATACATCTTCTAATTACTTGGTCGTCACAGACTCGGAATAAATACGGGTCTTCCCAATAGTAGTTTTTCAAGTCAGAAAAGAATTTTCTTCTTTTCTTAAATTGAAAATGCTTTTGGAAGGACTCATACTACTAAATAGTTAGCCAAGTCTTTGAACCAAGGATTAGAAGAGTTTGTTACCTTTTCGAGAGCAAGGAGACTTTCTTCAGGGAATTTATCTTCGAGGTCGGCTTCCACGAGTGTATCTATTGCAGCATTCTCTAGTCGAGAAAGATGATCGGCTGCTAAATTCTCTGCGCCTTTCTTATCTCAGATCTCTAAATCAAATTCTTGTAATAAGAGAATCCAACGTAATAAACGGAGTTTTGCGTCTGCATTAGTTAGTAAATATTTTAAAGCAGAATGATCCGTAAAAACTATAACTTTCGAATGCATGATATAAGATCTAAACTTATCAAATGCAAATATAATCGCCAGTAGTTCCTTTTTTGTGGTCGTGTAATTGGTTTGTGTGGATGTGAGAGTTTTACTTGCATAATAGATAGGATGAAAATATTTTTGTACTCGATGTCCTAAAACAGCTCCTACCGAATAATCACTCGCATCACACATGATCTCAAAAGGAAAGGACCAGTCTGGGGCTACTAAAATAGGAGAGTTGATAAGTTTGTCCTTAATAATATTGAATGCTACTAAGCATTCCCTATCGTATATAACTGGGGCTTCTTTTTCTAATAAATGAGTTAACGGTTTTGTTATTTTAGAAAATTTTTGAATGAACCGTCTATAGAAACCTGCATGGCCTAAGAAACTTCGAATAGATTTTACATTTGTTGGAGGAGGAAGTTTTTCAATTATTTCTATTTTGGCCTTATCGACCTCGATTCCCTGGGAAGAAATTTTATGACCAAGAACTAAACCTTCACGGACCATAAAGTCACATTTCTCCCAGTTCAACACTAAATTCGTTTCTTCAGAGCGTTGAAGAACACGAGCGAGATTATCTAAACACGTATGGAATGAGTCTCCAAATATGGAGAAATCAGCCATAAATACTTCCATAATGTCCTCTACTAACTTGCCGAAAATAGCTAACATACATCTTTGAAATATAGCTGGCGCATTACAAAGTCCAAACGACATTCGCCTATTGGAGAAAGTACCAAAGGGGCAAGTAAATGAAATTTTCTCTTGGTCTTCAGGGGCTATAGGGATTTGTAAATACCCTGAATAACCATCGAGAAAACAATAATATGAGTGACCCGAGAGTCGCTCTAATATTTGATCTATAAACGATAGTGGAAAGTGATCTTTTCAGGTGGTATCATTTAATTTTCGATTGTCGATGCACATCCTCCGACCCATAACAGTACCTGTTGGAATTAGTTCATTATTAGCATTTGGCACTACTGTTATACTGCCATTCTTAGGGATGAATTGTACAGGACTAACCCATGTGCTATCTGAGATTGGATAGATAATTCCTGCGTCTAATAATTTCATTACTTCAGCTTTTATGACATCCTTCATATTAGGATTTAAATGTCGTTGGAGCTGGATAGATTTACGAGGGTTATCTTCCAAAAATATTTTATGCGTACAAACAGATGGGTTGAGCCCTTGGATATCAGAAATTTTCCATGCTAATGCATTGCGATGTTGTTTTAACACTTCTATTAATTCAGACGTTTTCTTATCATTTAATTTGGCAGAAATGATAACAGGGAGTTTAGATTCGGCTTCAAGGAAAACGTATTTTAAATGTGCAGGAAGTGTTTTCAGCTCGAGGGGTGGTGGTTTTTCATACGAAGTTGGGGTTTTTAGAGTTGTAGAAGTTAAAGATATAAAAGGTTCTAAAGGATCATCGGTTGGAATTTCTTGTGAAAGGGGAAAGTCTGCCAAGTCCTATCCTACTAGTACAAATTTATGTAGATGACATTATCTTTGGATCTACTGACTCAAACTTGTGCAAGAAGTTTTCCAACCTAATGCATTCAAAATTTGAAATGAGTAGCATGGGTGAGCTCTCCTTCTTTCTAGGATTGCAAGTCAAACAGCATGCTGATGGCATATTCATTTCTTAAACCAAGTATGCAAAAGAGTTGGTTAAGAAATTTGGTATGTCTGAAACATCATCTATGAAAACACCTATTGATAGTTTTACTTTCAAGATCACCTAAACACCTAGAGGGGGGGTGAATAGGTTCTAATGCTTATTTTAACTTAAGGCGGAATATAACTTCAGGTTATAATAAAATTCAGAAAACTCTGCAGCTAACACAGCACAGCAATCACAAACATGTACACATCACAGATTGCACACAGACTTATAGTGGTTCCCCAAGGTCTGGGTACATCCACATTCCCCCTTCACCTATCTAGCAGTATGCTAGATTCGACCTAACTTCCTCCTTTATCTCTGATCCTAAGATCCTACAACTCAGAACCCTGAAAGGTTCCTATAGCTCAGGCTAACCAGCCCTACCTCAGCCTGGCCATAAGGTCTATAACTCAGAGAACACCTTCTCCTACAACTCAGGCATAAACAGCCCTACCACTCAGAGAATACCTCTCATACACTCAGCCTTTATAAAATAGGCTTACAACTCAGATTTATAAATAGATCCTACAGAATTTGAAAATGAAGTTATATAATATCTTACCCCTGTTGAGAGAGAAGGGATAAGACAGTTCTTGATCAGCTTCTTGAAAAGGCTGATGGATGAAATAAACTGTATCTTAGCTTTCTTCAAATCTTCTTGAATCTGAACTTATTTTGAGTTGATTTCCTTTGGAATATACTGCTTCTTAAGAAACCTATGATAGCTTCCTTCTTGTCTTCAAATGGCTGGATCTCTCACTATCCACAACCCTTGATAATATCTCTGAATTCTTGAATGAATTCAACTTTGACTGAATCTGAGTGGATGTTTACTTCAGAAAGTCTTCTTAGATCTTCTCTCTAAGATCTTCTTCTATGCCTTGCACTTTCTTGATTAGAGATCTTATCTCACAACAATGATAAATCAATAATTTTATATATATATTTTCTTCTTCTGAATGTGTCTATTTATAGACTTCATCCTTGGTAACCGGCTGATCCGGTTTCTAACAAACTTCTGACAAGTCTGACAGCTTCAGTCGACCTGTTGTAACTCACAGCTGTCAAGTCTTCAAACAGATCTTGTGCCTTTATCTTTGTCAGCAAAGTGTCGAGACTGTCTGTTAGAAAGTGTCGAGCCATCTGTCAATATGTGTCGACAAAAGTGACTTAGGTGTCGACACAGCCTTTGATGATGTCGATATGTCTGCCTTTATGTCGACTCAGCTTCTTGATTCTGCATCTTGAGAATGTGTCGACACTGAGTATTTGTGTCGACACAAACATTTCACCATTCGCCAGCAACTAACTTATTCTAGATATTACTGTGTGTCGGCACAAGTCCTATGTGTCGACACAGTTGATGTAGACTCAGAATATAGAGTGTGTCGACACAGCCTCAAGGTCTCGACACAGCTGTTGTCGACTCTTCCTCTATGTGTCGACGCAGTCTTCTGGTGTCGACACAAATGTTGTCGACTAGCAATTCTGTATGTCGACACAGCCTCCTAGTGTCGACACAGGTTATGTCGACCAAACTTCTGTGTGTCGACACTGCCTCCAGGTGTCGACACAATTATTGTCAACTCTTTTTCTCTGTGTCGACACAGCCTTCTTCAAGTGTCGATACAATCTTTCTGAAGTGTTGACACAATTTCGTCTTGTGTCGACACATGGACTTAGAATATTTTTCCTGCATTATAGTACATTCTTAACCTGCACATATAAACTCAAAATAACATCAAATACACCTTGATGTATATCATTGAGCTAAGTTAGGCTTCTTCAAATCAAGTACACATTTTCCAATATACCCAACAATCTCCCCTTATTTGGAGAAGTCATAACCTTTTTAGCTAATGATATACACCATTTATGAAAATTCAATATGATGATGTATAAAAGCATAATATCACAGGGAACTTTATAAACAAAACATTAAACACAGATACATCACAGAATAAAGATGTAAAAGAAACGATTATAGAACAAAGTGTTGTTTATAAATTCAGAAATGTTTGTTACAGTTTGTTTACATTGATTGTTTTAACACACTAACAATAACATAGTTCTAGGACAAAAACTAGTAGAACTAAAACTAAGGCTGGTCAGGCTCCTTGATAACAATTCCTTTTCCTGGTTGAACTTGAGCCATCACAGGAGGTTCTGCATCATCAACAGGCTTTTTGCCTTTCAAATCAGCTTTCTTCTTAGCCTCAGCCTTGATCCTTTGCCTCTCAAAATAATGAAATGGCTTGGGAAAATACTTGCTAGGCTCCTGAGCATCAGGAGGTAGCTTTCCACCCTTAGCCTTTCTTCTGAATTGAACCATGGCCTCCTGCCTGGCCTCATAATTTTTCCATTCAAATTCATTATACCATTTTCCTCTTTCATGCACCAGATCCTTCACAGCCTTCCAGACAGTTAATATAATGTTCCTTAAGGTGGGGTTCCATTGCTCAAAATAATGTTTTTGTTCTGCTAGCTCTCTGAATCTCTTCTTTAATAATAGAGCATCTTGTTGAGCCTTCAAATCAGCTTCTGGCTTATCTACTTTTTCTATAAAACCATTTGTAACCTCCTTTGGAGGACTGTACATTGCTTGCACTTGCTGATGAATCTTTTTAAAATCAGCAGGGGGAAATATGACATGGGCAACCTCAGGTTGATTACCTTCAAGTAGACCATGTTGATCCCTGACTCAACAATGGTATCATCATAACATAATGGTGGATATCCCAATGTAGCTCTGACACTGTTGGTCACCCACTTGGCATGTTTTGAGCCAGCATGGATGAGTATCCTCTCCCCCTTTAGGACTTCTCTGGCAACATGATCCCTAAGATCATTCTTCTGAAACCTTATTTGGCCATCGAGAAAATTCACACCCTCTTTAAAAAATGGTTTTAATTTTTGAAACTTCTCAGATATTTCTTTCTGTGAGGAGGTTATAGTAGTTTGAACTGAATCTAGGGCAGCCTTGAGCTTCTGATCATAATCTTCCATGTCTGTAGCCCTTGCAGTAGTCAGCCTTGTAGCAGTATCTTTGAACTCAGTGAGAATCGTATAGTGAGATTCAGTAAGATTGTCATTCATTCTTATCTGATTTTCAAGAACATATCCTTGTTTCAATGCAATGTCATCAACTTTAGCAAGGATAGTTTGTTGTTGGTTAGCTAGATATACCACAACATTACCTCCCTTGTGGAAGCAATCTGTCATCTCCTTTTTATTTTGATTGACCTCAAATCTAATTGACTTTATTTCTTGGGCTAGATCAAACTGAAGTGTCTTATGACTCTCATCTACAAATTTCTCCAAGGCTCTTCTCTGCTCATCCATCTTCACCTGTAAATTTACCATGAACTTATTGTAATCAAACTCAGTAGGAGATTGGTGAGTTATTGTCTGGAGAGCTGACTTATAGCAATGACTTCTTCTCTTGAAGACCATTAGCTTCCTTTTCTTAGCCTCCCTAGCTTCTTCTGTCTCAAATTCTGAAGAACTTTCAATCTGAACTCTTTCTGGAGGAGTTGTAGGAATTTCTTTCTCAGTTTCATGTTGCACTTCCTCAATATGCACTTTCTCCTCCTCAGCAGCACCTTGCTCCTTCTCAACTCTTAGGGTGTCATCCTTTTCAACTGCCTTTCCAAAGTTAAGAAACAACTCTTCTAGAGTGTATTCCTTTTGTGCTTGAGCAGGTGATGAAACATCAATTGCAGCAGTGTTCAAATCTTATGAGAAGTTTAGTCTTTCTTCCTCTTGTTCTTGTTCAGGAATGGGCTCCACCTGCAACTGTGCAGGATCAGTAATGTTCTGAGCAGGAGTAAGATCTATCTCCCCCTGCATCTGTGTATGTATAGATTCCTCTTGGACTTGAGTAGACCTAGTCTGGTCCTCAGCCTGCTCTCTAACTTGTTCTTCTTGAACTTGTGCATTGGCATGATCATGTTCTGGTGATTTCTCAACTGTTTCCTACCTGTCCACATCAGGCAACTCTTTTGACAAAACTCTATCCCATCTTGAAAATAACCTCATGTCCATTTTCCTCAAATGATTGATCTTGGACCCAGGAATCTGTTGCATTACCTCTGGAATGATTCCAGCCAGGTATAGACTCAAAATTCTAGACAAGTTTGGCTTCTTGATTCCTTCTTTGATTTTTTTCAAACAGAACTGCTGACCAACTGGTTGGAATTGTAAAGACAATTCTTGTCATCAGGCTGAACATATAGGCTGAGATCCTATCATGTCCACCTGGCTTGCAAAAGATCACTTTGCCTACTATTTCAGGTAGAAACTTTCCTTGTGGATTCATTCCCTTTCGGTTTATGGCTGCTCCAATCTTTATGGTTGAATCCAAACCACACCACTGGAGAGCCTCCCTTGTCTTTTAGGTTGGGACCTCTTCTTCATCTTGAATGCTGGGTAGGTGAAGAATCTTTCTTATACTTTTTAGAGTAAGTTTAACCTTAGTCCCATGAACTATAGATTTGATCTTGAGACCAGTGGAGTCCAATGTTGCAGCAGTATAGAACTCGAAAACTTCTTTCTTCCAAATTATAGTAGGTTCAGAGACAAGGTATTCCAATCCATTGTTTGCAAGAAGAGAAATCACTTGTTTGATTTCTGGCGCGGCATTGTCGAAGACAACCCTAACCAACTCATATCCCTCATTGATGTTGTCTTCAACCTTTGGCGCCATTGGAATGATGAGAACGCTTGAGAGGAGAGAAGAGAGATTGTCGACACAAGGTTTTAGTCTCAAAAACCTTGTGAGCGTGTCGACAGAATATGTTCTCGACCTATATATACCTTTTCAAAACACAGAAGGTCAAGAGGCGGACAAAAATTGTCGAAAAGTGTCGACACTGTTGACAAGTGTCGACACATACTTCTATAGTCTCGACCACGATGCAGACTACCATGTGTCGACACCAATTGATGATATATCGACACAGGAGATACTGAATAGTTCAGCCGGAATTATGTGTCGACTCTTAGTATAAGAGTCGACACAAAATCTGTAAGTGTCGACACCATTACTCTTATTGTGTCGACAGTACATATCTGGATGAGTCGACTCTTTGACCCTTAGGTGTCGACACAGATTCTTATGTGTCGACACATTTTCCCTGACTAGTCGACATGACTACTTTGTTGTCGACTAATTATAACTGAATGTGTCGACACAGTTTTACTTAGCCAAATATTTTTTTAATAAACTAACTTATGGCCAACATTCCTAATTCAATTTTAAATCTATTGAATTTAGTTTCATCCAGAGGCTTAGTAAATACATCCGCAATTTTATAATCAGTTTTAACAAATTCTAATGAGATGTCTTCTTTTTCTACATGTTCTCTAAGAAAATGGTATTTTATCTCTATATCCTTAGTTCTACTATGTGCAACAGGATTGTTTGCAATAGAAATAGCACTCTTAGAATCACACAATAAAGGTGTTCTACTTACTTGAATACCAAAATTCTTTTAGCTGATGTTGAATCCATAATAGTTGTGCACAACAACTTCCTGCTGCCACATATTCAGACTCAGTAGTGGATATTGCAACACTAGTCTGCTTCTTACTGCTCCAGGATATCAATTTTCCTCCCAAGAATTGGCATGTACCTGTAGTACTCTTTCTATCTTCTCTACAGCCTGCAAAATCTACATCTGAATAACCTGTTAGTACAAAATCTCCATTCCTAGGGTACCAAAGGCCTAGATTAGGTGTGCCCTTAAGATATCTCAAAATCCTTTTGACTGCAGTATAATGTGATTCTTTAGGGCATGCTTGATACCTAACACAGATACATGTAGCATAAATAATGTCTGGTCTACTAGCAGTGAGATATAATAGAGATCCAATTATTCCTCTATACAAAGACTCATCTACAGGCTTACCTGCATCATCTTTGCATATTGGCATATTTGGTCCCATAGGAGTTCTCATGGTGGAGGATGATTCCATACCATACTTAAATAATTTCTTGGTGAACTTAGACTGGGATATGGACAAGCCATCTTCAGTCTGTCTTACTTGGAGTCCCAAGAAGAACTTAAGTTCCCCCATAGAGTTCATTTCAAACTTCCCTTGCATAAGTTTGGCAAACTTTTTGCAAAGGTTGTTCTCTGTAAACCCAAAAATTATGTCATCTACATAGATCTGAACTAAGATTATCTTACCTTTAGATTCCCTTAGGAATAGAGTTTTGTCTATTTTACCTCTTGAGAATTTGTTCTCAATAAGAAAAGTAGACAGGGTTTCATACCAAGCCCTTGGGGCTTGCTTTAACCCATACAATGCTTTCCTAAGTCTATAGACATAACTAGGTTTAAGAGAATCTACAAAACCTGATGGCTGCTCTACATAGAATTCTTATTTTAGATCACCATTAAGGAATGCTGATTTCACATCCATTTGGTATACTTTGAAGCCTTGATATGTTGTATAGGCAAGGAACATTCTGATTGCCTCCAGTCTTGCTACTGGGGCAAATGTTTGATCAAAGTCTATTCCTTCTTCCTGCCTGCATCCTTTAGAAACCAATCTTGCTTTGTTCTTCATAATTACTTCACTCTCATCCAACTTGTTCCTAAAGATCCACTTTGTGCCAATGATGTTGTGGTCTCTTGGTTTTGGAACTAACTCCCAGACTTTGCACCTTCTGAATTGATTAAGCTCCTCTTGCATAACATTAATCTAGTGTTGGTCTTGGATGGCTTCTTCAAATTTCTTAGGCTCCAGTTGAGATAAAAAACTTGAGTGCAGGACTGTGCTCAGATTTCTGCTTCTAGTTTGCACTCCTTGTCTTGGATCACCTATTATTTGATTTGCTGGATGGTCTTATAGATGTCTTATAGCTGGAGGTTGATTTTCTTCAGGTTCAACATCTCCAGTTCCTTCATTATGCTGCACCTCTTGGTTGTCATCAGCTTCTATAGAGTCTTGTACTCCCCCTGGACAGTAGCCATCATTTTACAATACTTCATCTGGAATTGTTCCTTCTGCAATGGAAAGCTTGTCCATCCTATTGCTTATACCTGTTGGTCTAAATGATCTACAAGGCAACTCACTGTTGATTAACCTTATTTCATCAAATACAACATGTACAGATTCTTCTACCACTTGAGTAGTCAAATTGTAGACTCTATAAGCCTTACTATTGATGTTGTACCCAACAAATATCCCATCTTGGGATTTGGCAGCAAACTTAGTTAGATAAGACTTGCCATTGTTAAGTATATAGCACTTGCAACCAAAGATCCTAAAGTAGGATAGATTTGGTTTTCTACCTTTCATAATTTTATAGGGAGTCTTTTTGTGGATCTTGGTGATAGAATCCCTATTAATCACATGACATGCAGTGTTTACTGCCTCAGCCCAGAAATATTCTGGAAGGGAAGTGGCACTCAATAGAGTTCTACCAGCTTCAATCAATGTCCTATTCTTTCTTTCAGCAATACCATTTTGCTGTGGTGTTCTAGGTGAGGAGAATTCTTGGAAAATCCCAAATTCTTCACACAATCTTGTCATACTTTCAGATTGAAATTCAGTGCCATGATCACTTTTGATTTTGGCCACTGTACTGTTCAGTTCATTCTGAATTTGTTTAACAAAACTATGTAAAACACTTGGAGTTTCTGATTTTTGTCTCAGAAAGAACACCCATGTATATCTAGAATAGTCATCTACAACCACAAAAGTGTAGACCTTACTACCTAGACTATGAACTGGAATAGGACCAAAAAGATCCATATGTAAGAGGTATAAACACCTCACTAAATCCTTGTTTTTAAGGCTATGAAAGGAGGATTTTGTCTGCTTGCCCTTTTGACAAGCTGAACATATCCCTTCCTTTATACACTTAACATGATGACCATTCCTCACTAATTCTTTACTAAAGAGTTGGCCAATTATCTTGTAGTCAAGATGGGCCAGCCTCTTTTGCCATTTGACACAATGAGATGCATTATCATCAGCTACAAGACAAATAGGAGAAACCTTGTTCTCACATACAAATTCATGATAATAAACATTTCTTTTTTTGTATTCAGTCAATATGTCCTTTTGATCACTTGACCTCTTGATATGACATCCATTCTTAACAAATGAAATGTCATATCCAAGATCACTCAGCTGACTTATGCTTATCAGGTTGTGTTTCAAACCTTTTACATAAGCCACTTGAGTGATGGTAATTTGGTTTGAAGAAATGTTACCAAAACCTTTGATGATTCCTCTTTCAGATCCACCAAATATTACTTTAGGTCCATTCTTGATAGGTATGTACTCCTTCAGCAGCCCCTTTGTTCCAGTCATGTGCCTGGAACAACCACTGTCCAAGTACCATATAGGGGCATGGCAACTTGGACTTTCTTGCAATACAAAATTACTTTCCCTTAGAACCAAAGTAAGTCTTGGGTCCTTGGTTCAGGTTAGCATCATTCATATCAAACCTACCAGCAGCTCTTTTAACTGGTAGACTGTTGTTCTTCCTGACACTTATGTTATGCCAGCAGTCTAAGGCAAAATGGCATATCTTGCCACAACACCAGAATTCATACCTGTTGTATCTAGGTCTAGATAAATTTTTGGCAGAAAAATTTCTGTTCTGAGCTGGTGCTGCTGCAGCTACACCCACTGATTTCTTATAATCATGGGGTTTATGAACATGGACTGACTTATTGGCATAAACAATCTTGTTCTTTAGAACATCAGTCTTAATATGACCACGAATACTTTCAAGATCATATTTATCAGAAAGCACTTGTACCTTTCTAAACATAACAGGGACTTTAAGGTTTAGTGGCTGGACTGGAGCTTTGTCTTTTCTCTTGAATTGGGCAGCCCTAGTGTTACCCTTGAAGCCTAATCCTGCCTTACCCTTTTGAGCCACAAACTCATCAATTAAAGGTAAGATTGATTTTGGCTTAGAGTAACTAGCCACTAAATCTTTCTCTACTCTCAGTCTGGCCTCCAGACTTTTAACTTGATCTTTATAATATGTGATGTGCCCATCTGAATAATAATTATATTTTTTAGTTTGGCAATCTCATTTAACTTTTGATCCAATACTTTTTCTAACTCAGATGCAGCCACCTTAAGATCTGCAATCTCCTGAGCCTGAGTTTTGGCTAGGTTCTTGCTTTTATTAAGAGTCTGCAATAAGTCTCCATACTTATCTATCAACTGATGAATATCTCCTTCAGATTCAGATCCATCCTCATTACTTGATGCAGATGAATCTGACTCTGAACTGGTACTGTAATCTGAAATTCTAGAATTACTTTGTACCATATTGGGACCAAACTGATCCTGCCACTTGTTGTCTTCTGAATCATCCATCAATCCCATACACTGATGGTCTTCTTGATCATAGATGGAGTTTAGCAATTGCATAAACTCCTCTTCTTCATTAGCTGCATACAATCCAATGTAAGCTTCAGCTTCAGATTCTGACTCTGAGGAAGATGATCTGTAAGACTCTTCTCCTTCTTAGCAATAAAGATTTCTCCTTCTTGCCCTTTTGTTGAGTCTTCTTTCTGTCTGTTGACTCCTTCCTCTTATATGGACATTCAGCCACCACATGTCCTTGCCTATTGCAGCAATAACAAACAATCTTTGATGTTGTAGCTTTGCTGGGCTTTGATCTGCTCCTTTCCTTTCTTGATGATTTTCTCTTCTGATAGTAATCATCAACTGGATGTGATGTGGAGGGCCTTGACTTCCACTGCTTCTTCTTCAAGAACCTCTGAAATTGCCTTGTAAAGGCAGCAAAATCTGCATCTGAATCACTGCTTTCTGAGTTCTGATTGTCTGAATTTTCTGAGTTATCTTCAGCAACTTCCTTAGGAGGTGATGGAGACATTCTCCTTCTATTTCTAGTGGCTTCAACCTTGAAGGCCACTGACTTCTCTTTATGCTCTCCTTTTGTAATTTTTTCTTCCTCCTTCCTAGCCATTTGTTGCATTTCATATGAGAGCAATTTTCCAAAAAAGGTTGGAGGAGAAATGTCTGCTAGTTTGGCCACTTCTATTATGGCACAAATCTTGGTATCCCAATCCTTTGTCAAGGATCTTAGAAATTTGTCATTCAGCTCATATGTACTCAAGACCCTTCCATAGTACATCAGTTCATTCACTATCCTATACAATTTCTTGTAGCATTTAGTTATGCTATCAGACTTCCCTTGTCTTAAACTCTCATATTCTTGATTAAGCATAGATTTTCTATCTTGTCTAACTTTTTCAGAAACCTCCATGTGGACAATCAAAGTGTCCCACATTTCCTTGGAGGTTTTGTAGTGAATCAAATTTTGGAAAGTAGAATCATCTATGGCACTCACTATGATACTCTGAGCTCTCTTATCCATAGTTGCTAATATAATCTCATCCTTAGTCATTTCAGAGAAATCTTTAGGAGTTTTTTCATTTGCATCTAGAGCAGACACATTCATTGGGATATATGGACCTTCTTTTACTGTAATATAGATCCTTGGATCAGAAGCCTCCATAAACAACCTAACCCTTTCTTTCCAGATTCCAAAAATCTCTTTTCTGCAGATGGGTAATTTCATTGACCTTAGTTCCTTGTGATTCTCTCCAGAAACCATTTTCTTGATTCTTGATTCTGCCTTTAGGGATCTAACTCAGACTGTTAAGTCCTTCTTTGAGTAACCTCCCTCTGATACCACTTGATATTTTTACTTTCAAGATCACCTAAACACCTAGAGGGGGGGTGAATAGGTTCTAATGCTTGTTTTAACTTAAGGTACAATATAACTTCAGGTTATAATAAAATTCAGAAAACTCTACAGCTAACACAGCACAGCAATCACAAATATGTACATATCACAGATTGCACACAGATTTATAGTGGTTCTCCAAGGTCTGGGTACATCCACTTTCCCCCTTCACCTATCTAGCAGTGTGCTAGATTCGGCCTAACTTCCTCCTTTATCTCAGATCCTCAGATCCTACAACTTAGAACCCTGAAAGGTTCCTATAGCTCAGGCTAACCAGCCTTACCTCAGCCTTGCCACAAAGCCTACAACTCAGAGAACACCTTCTCCTACAACTCAGGCATAAACAGCCCTATCACTCAGAGAATACCTCTCCTACACTCAGCCTTTATAAAATAGGCTTACAACTCAGATCTATAAATAGATCCTACAGAATTTGAAAATGAAGTTATATAATATCTTACCCCTGTTGAGAGAGAAGGGATAAGACTGTTCTTGATCAGCTTCTTGAAAAGGCTGATGGATGAAATCAACTGTATCTTTGCTTTCTTCAAAGCTTCTTGAATCTGAACTTAGTTTGAGTTGATTTCCTTTGGAATATACTGCTTCTTAAGAAACCTGTGATAGCTTCCTTCTTGTCTTCAAATGGCTGGATCTTTCTCTCTCCACAACCCTTGATAATACTTCTGAATTCTTGAATGAATTCAACTTAGACTGAATCTGAGTGGATGTTCACTTCAGAAAGTCTTCTTAGATCTTCTCTCGAAGATCTTCTTCTGTGCCTTGCACTTTCTTTATTAGAGATCATATCTTACAATAATGATCAATCAATCAGTTTCTATATATATTTTCTTCTTTTGAATCTGTCTATTTATAGACTTCATCCTTGGTAACCGGCTGATCCAGTTTCTAACAAACTTCTGACAAGTCTGACAGCTTTAGTCGACCTGTTGTAACTCACAGCTGTCAAGTCTTCAAATAGATCTTGTGCCTTTGTCTTTGTCAGCAAAGTGTCGAGACTATTTGTTAGAAAGTGTCGAGACCATCTGTCAATATGTGTCGACATAAGTAACTTAGGTGTTGACACAGCCTTTGATGATGTCGACATGTCTGCCTTTATGTCGACTCTGCTTCTTGATACTGCATCTTGAGAATGTGTCGACACTAAGTATTTATGTTGACACAAACACTTCACCATTCACCAGCAACTAACTTAGTCTAGACTTTGCTGTGTGTCGACACAAGTCCTGTGTGTCGACACAGTTGATGTAGACTATGAATATAGAGTGTGTCGACACAGCCTCCAAGCTTCGACACAGCTGTTGTTTGACTCTGCCTCTGTGTGTCGACACAGTCTTCTGGTGTCGATATAAATGTTATCGACTAGCAATTCTGTGTGTCGACACAGCCTCCCAGTGTCGACACAGTTGATGTCGACAAAACTTCTGTGTGTCGACACTGCCTCCAGGTGTCCACACAATTATTGTCGACTCTTTTTCTCTGTGTCGACACAGCCTTCTTCAAGTGTCGACACAATCTTTCTGAAGTGTCGACACAATTTCGTCTGGTGTCGACACATGGACTTAGAATATTTTTCCTGCATTCTAGTACATTCTTAACCTGCACATATAAACTCAAAATAACATCAAATACACCTTGATGTATATTATTGAGCTATGTTAGGCTTCTTCAAATCAGGTACACATTTTCCAATGTACCCAACACCTATGCCTACTAATGCTGTATTAGATGATGATGAACATGGAAAACCTGTTGATCAGACAACATATAGAGTAATGATTGGCTCTTTATTGTATCTTACAGCTAGTAGACCTAACATAATGTTTGCTATATATATCTGTGCTAGATTCCAAGTAAGCCCTAAAGAGTCACACCAAACATTAGTAAACAGGATTCTTAGGTATGTGAAAAGTTTTTCAAATCTAGGTCTCTGGTATCCAAAAGATTCAGGATTATAATTAACTTGATTTTAAGATGCTGATTATGTTGGATATAGAGTAGACAGGAAAAGCACCAGTGAAACTTGTCAGTTTATTGGTGACAGACTTGTCTCCTGGTTTTGTAAGAAACAAACATCTGTGTCCACATCAACTGTTGAAGCTGAATATATGACAGCAGGTAGTTTTTGCTCACTGATATTTTTGATTCAAAATCAGCTCCTAGACTATGGTTACAACTTAGATAAGTCAAAAATCTTTTGTGATAACACCAGTGCTATTTCTATAGCCCAAAATCAAGTCCTCCATAGTAGGACAAAACATATAGAGATTAGGCATCACTTCCTAAGAGATAATGTTGAAAAGAATAAAATTGAACTTCAATATATCCCAACTGATTTTCAAAAAGGAGATATTTTCACCAAACCGTTGGATTAAAAGAAACACACATTCTTCCTGAATCAGTTAAGAATATTAGATGGAGGAAGTCTAAATTTAGATCAAAGATTTTTAAGAAACCTGAAAATTGACAAAGACTAGGATAAAAACTTGATTTTTCTAGTGTCTATAGGTTCTTTATTAACTCTGAACTGTGCTCGACATTTTTCCTAAAGATCATCGAACGGAGATCGACGTTCTCATGAAAGCGTTGAACGGAGCTCAGTGTTTCCCGGATAGTGTTAGGTTATCTCTTTCCGGTCACAGATTGTCGAACGGAGCTCAACGCCCTCCAATATCGTCGAATGGAGATCGACGATGTTGAAGACCTTTCAGATTCTATTAGAAGCCCAGATCGTCGAACTGAGTTCAACGATCTTTCCATTTCAGCGTTGAACCCTGATATAAAATCATTTTCGACCGTCGTTCTCTTTTACGCATTCATACTTTCTGCAGTGCTTTCTTTCCCTCCAAACCCCTCTACACTTGGTCTTGTTTGGTTTGTTTTTGCAGGAAAGTCATGGCTGTTTCAGTTGCTATCCTAGCCGCCATGAAATTCGACACAGGATTTGGCATTGATATGGATTCATTTGAAGACACCGATCAGATTTTCAAGGACATCCTAGAGTTATTCAAAGAACAACAGCTGGTCACCATTATGACTTTAAGAATTAAGCTTGCTGCCGATGAAATCAAGGAATGTGTATACACAGCCCATAACCTAGATCAGAATACAATGGTCGGGAATATCTCGGGAACCCAGGTATCCCTCACTCCCGCAATTTTGACAGAGGTATTTTAACTAAGTACTGGAAATGATAGTGTTGAGTTGTCTGGAGAAGTGTTTTCTAATATGCTAGATAGAATGGGTCATAATGCAGCAAACCCCAATAAGTTACTTAAGAAAAATCTATCAGTAGAATATAGATTTCTGGCTGATGTAGTGGGAAAAGTCATTTTAGCAAAACACTCTGTCCATGATACTATTTCTAAGTTTCAGTTCTGTCTAATGGCTGCTATTGTAGATAAGAAACTGTTGAACTGGGGAGAGATTTTCTTTTATCTGATTATGAAGAAAATCAATAAGAATTTTGTAAATTTTGGGAGAATAGTGGGATTGTTTTTGAACAACAGATGCCCCCAACTTCTGGTCTCAAATGGCATGCATATTAATGCCTCCAAGAGGTTGTCCTCTGCCTTTTTTGGCAGATGGGAGATGTAACATCCCATTTTCCAATTAGACCCCCCTTAGGAGTGACTTGAGCATAACTAGGTCATATGAGTTAACCTAGGTGAGCCCAGGAGACCAAGTGACCTAAAAACCTAGTTGAGACCCACTTGGTCAGCAAATAGTAATTTTCAAAATTCTTATTTTGGGTGGCCTAGTAGGTGCATTGTGATCCTAAAAATCCCCTTAGACCTAATGTGGGCTCAATGAGTCACCAAAGACCCACTTGGGTCAACCATAGTGGTCATTTTGACCAAGTCAACCCCAAGCCCAAATCAAGTCAAACCTAGCCTAGATGGGCTAACCCAACCTCAAACCACCCTCCCCCTTAGGTTAACTCTTGCATGATTATTTTTATCATATTTGGCTGCCTATATCCTAGGGAATTGACCAAGTCAACATTGGTGACTAGGAGAGAGAAAGTGAGCTCCATTTTCATGATAATGGAGGAGAGAGAAAAATTCAAGAGAGAGGGAAGGAGGAATTCGGCCAAAGGGAGGCCAAAGGCCACCCTTAATGGCTGAATTCAACTCCCCTAGGGAAGGGGAGGAGTTTCCAGCCGTTTCCCGGCCACCTAGGCCTAGGTTCACCCCCCCTCCACCATGGCCGCAACCTCCCTTAATGGCCATTAATGGTGTCTTTCATAACTGCCTTCCCCCTCCCCTCCTGGCCATATAGACCTCACCAGCAAGCTAGGGCGACGGATTTTGAAGCATTAGAAGGAGGGAGAACCACTGCTGGAGCCACCAAAGGAGAAATCGCCGCCGCTGCCGCCGCCATGAATTCCCGTCGATCCACCCGCATCCAAGCCCGAGTTCAGGTCCTCCTCCTCTCCTTCTCTCATGCTTAGATCCTAGGAATGCTTAGAAACCATTTCCATGCTCATCTAACCCGAGTTTAGATTTTAGGTTTTTGGAAAAATGCCATTTTTTGGAGAGTTTGAGCTCTCGGCTAGGGCGGCGCCGCCACCTCCGACCGCCCTAGCTCCGGCCAATGATAGCCCCCACCACCGGGAACAATTTGGGGATGTTTCCCGGTGGTGGCGCCGCCTCAGGCCGCCGGTAGATAGCCCGCAAAAACCACCTGCACAGCCCTATTTTCGGCTCCATCGGGGAAGATGAACAGGAGCCACCCGATCCTGCTTTAAGATTCGTGCAGGATCAATAATCCTATTTTCTGTTTTTCTATTTTTTTTTTTAATATACAGTTTACTGTTTTTGGATTTTAGGCCCTTTATGGGCACCTGATGAAAAAGTTTTTAGCATGAAAATTGTAGGCCCTTTCAATACCTATAATTTGATATGCTGTGGTGAAAATTTGGTAGAGTACCTAGACCTGTATGGCCATTTGATTATGGGTATGTCCAAGGATTAGGGCAGATTTCTTATAAAAATTATTTAGGCCCTTTAGAGGCTTGTTCATCAAATTTGATCAACATGAATGTTGTAGGCTTTTTAATTATCTACAGTTTGATATGTTATGGAAAATTTTAGGACAAGTATTCTGACCTGTAGGGTCATTTTTCTAGGGTAGGTCCTACAAATAGGGCAAATCTTTGAAAAATTCCCCACACCTAACCCTTGGTCCAAATGCTTTGAATTTTGGACAGAGACTCAATATCACCTAGATCTAGCTCCTGTAAAAATTGGAATCCATTGAAAGAAGTATAAACTAGGGTTTTGCCCTAAACCTAGAAAAGCTAGGTTAAGGTAATTGAAGGGTCAAATGACCTCAAAACCCTCCCAAATTTAGGAGAGGTGTCCCTGGTATAGGTATCTAGGTCTGGTTCAAATTTCAACTCATTTGGTTGAGTTTTGATTAGGAATCATCTAAACCCTAGTTTTGACCTAGTAGAAGGAAGCTTAGTGAGAGGGTTATTTTTATTCTTGTGTGATCATATCACCTCAACGAGGTTGAGGTTTTGACCACTGGTTTATTTTGGTCCTCAGATTACCCTTAGGGAAGATGGGATGATTTAGGGTAAGTTTACCCTAGGGCCCAGGTTAAAACCCTAAAGGTGGACTTTGGGGGTTTGTGAAGGACATAGGGGAAAATGCCCTTGTATGGCCTTGATATTTAGTGGAGAGGTTGTCAATGAGTTTGTAACTCTATGGTTGTAATGTTAGAGAATTTTGATGTAAGTAGCTACCTCAAAACTTAAACCCTAGTTTTAGGGTAGAAGGGCTTTTAGGCCAAAACAGTATCTTAAACTCTTGTAAAAGTTATGAAATTTGGGTAGTGTGTTTCTAGGGCAGTTAGGACCCTTGGATAATTTTACTAGAATTTTTGGATAGGTATTTCTAGTACTTCATTCATGAATGTGGTTATAGCCCTTTTTGATGTTTTATTTATTAAAGATTTTTAATTCAAATAAGGCCCCCTTGAAACTCTGGATTTAGATGTTGTTGGCCAGTAGGAATGCCCATGAATTTTTAGTTCAATTTTATGTTGATTAAATAGAACAGTTCCTTCACAAGTATTATTAAAGGGCTCTATGTTTTAAAAATATTTTATGGCATAAATAATTTCTGGAAAAATTAAGAAAGTTGGTAATTAGTGTTATTAAATCATTATGAGTCAGTGGGATTTTTCTCGATTTTTTGGAGTTATGGATTTAGTACTTGATTCACAAGCTTGCTAGATTAGGGTTTTAGAAAATGATTTATTATAAATTAATTTCCAGCAGGAAAATTATGAAACTTTTATAGTACTGTTTTCATGGTATTTCTAATATCCTGTAATTAATCCAATTTATTTGGATGAGAATTTGATGTAGTTTATTCATTAGACATGAAGGAAATGGTTTATTGCAAAAATAAGTTTAGGCCCCTTAGACCATAGGGAAAATTGCCAAACCTTGGATAAGTCATTTTTAGATACATTAATATTTGTCTTAAATTTATCATGATTTATACATGACTGAAAAATATAATCCTTGTACAAATTTGGAAGACCTTGGATTTTATTAAAATTAATTAATTATTAGATTAATTGGAAAATTGTTATTATCGGAAATCGATTCAATAATGTCATGATAGGCCCCCAGTAATTAACTTAGGCTATTCGGAAGAAAATACAAAGGACATCCTATCATAGACATCACTTAGTATAAGGTGGTCTGTAGTTAGTAACTTTGGGAAATGAGTAACAAGATAAGGTTTGGGTTAGCGTAAGGACAGCTTGTGATGGTTGGATTTAAAGAAAGAGGATGGATCACCATAGGAGGTTTCAAGTGTGGTGAGGAATGAGTTGATGCACTCTAGAAGGTGCGCGGGACCGACGAAAGATCGTCGCCCCCGTAAAAGTGAAGAGTCAAATCCACCCTAGGTTTAGTTGATGCAATTTATAAAGGGAACGGGTAAGGGTAAAACAACCAATAACAATAAGTGCCTTGCGAAAGGGAACTTCGGGCCGTAATGCCGCCATCTTGGTTCCTAGTGCCCTTTGAGAGCCCTTCACGGGGTATGCCGGGGGCAGTCCTGGGCTAACGTAAATCTTAAAACAAACGAAAGAGTAATTAGCCTAATAGGGATTCACATTGCACACACTCATGAGTTAGGGTTGGTAATGGTTAAGTCATCCCGAGGTGTTCAAGGGGGCGCTGTCCCGTGGTGTTCTAAGGGATGAAGTCTGGAGATGAGCCGGACGGTTTAGTCCGGGGAAGTTGGTCTCGGATGTGGTTTATACGGACGGTTTAGTCCGGGAGTTTGACACTTTAAAATTGTTATATATTAAACTGCTGCATGTGCATAAATATAGGAAAGATTAAGGTGGTGGGTTTTCGATATCGGGGAGTTCGATTGCACCGACACCAATATCGTCGACTCGGCAAGGTGACTAGCACTTAGCCAAGGTTAAGTCCGGCGGACCAGTCGGCAAGAGTACGCAGGAGTCCGCCTCATGCACCAGGCATTGAGGGCATACGATAGGTCAGACCAGTGGTGCTTTTACTGGTTTTGAGGTGGGCGAGGCCCAACCCACCGCTTCCGTTTGCCACTACGGGAGTATCCTGGGAGTTATCTCCAGAAAGGGGGAACTAAAGGTTTGTGTACACAAAGTTGTGTGTGTGAGTTGCACTGCTTGAACATCATAACCCACCATATAGCTGCATGTCATAATCATTCATAACAACCTTGACACCTAAAGTATAAGTGGAATGGGACGCTTATACTTTAGGACTTGCAAAACGACCCCTTGGTCTATAAGCTTGTGTGGGCAAGTTTATAAATTAAGGTTAATTTGATATATGTATATCTGCTGCTTTATAACCGACACCCCAACGTATAAGCGGTATGGGACATGTTATACGATGGGAGCCTTACAAAAGATCCCTTGGCTTATGTGTACTCACATAAGCGAAGGTTTAACTTCTTACTTACTTATCTTTCTGTTATACCTATTACAACATTTATACTGTTCACCTGTTATAACTTGCTAGTTAGGTCCACCGTCATCTGCTTTGGAATTTATCTCCACTTTCATGTCCTCCCCTTTCTTCCTCTCCGCCCGGTGCCTTAGAGCGTGGGGGAAGGGGTGGGGGATGATAGGGCTTAGTCTTTTAGACTAACGGTTTTCGAACCATATCATATTAGGCGATCGCGGAGCCCAGCATGGAGGAGCAGCCCAGGAGGCTGGTATGCTTGGAGATGGGACAGTCTAGCACTGGAGTCCAGACTACGGGGACTGTGAGTCCCGGCCCTTCGTAGAGTTTTAGTTTTGTTTCCGCTTTTGAGTGATCTTGTAGTGAGGATTTGATGTACCGGGCATGAGCCCTTTTATTTCCAGACTATTTATACTCTGATGATTTTCTGTGGACACTCCCTTCGTGGAGTTTTATTTTATGTGATATTCTCTTTTGGTGGAATTGCTTCTCTCTTGCTTGCTACTTATTGTGATCGAAAAGGCCGGCAGAATCGGCGCGTTGTAGTGACGACCTTCCCGGGTGCGATGGTGTCACCGCAAAGCGGCGGTTCTGGGCATAAGACCCCGGGTTTGCAAAAAAAAGGGGTCTTACAGGAGAGGATAATTGTCAACTCTAGCAGGACCCCGTCATCAGCTACTACTTTAGGCACCAAGACTGCTTTAGTTACTTCCCCTCAAGCAACTGCCCCATTAGAGGATTTTCCTCCATCCTCCATCTCATCACCACCATCTCCACCTCGAGTTTACTCAACCATCCCTACATCCCTCATCACAATTTTATCTCCAACACTCTCTACCTCCTCCAGCCACTCTTCAAGAACAATTTCATCCACTTCATTACTATCCCTCACTAGTACTTGACTCATCCATCCATATTCCATCATTCAACCTCACAGATGACTCTTATATGGATGATTCACCTTATTCTACAGAAGAGCTTCCCTCTTCTTCCACCTCCTACCAACAGCTTCTTCAAGATATCTTAGCTCAGCCCTCATTCACACCATCCATCTCCTCAGTCACACCATCCATCACCATCCTAGTTTCATCCATCACCAACATCCCTATATCTGAACCATTCATACCACTACCATCAACATAACATCCACACATTTCTGTAGCTCCACCAACAACATCCACTTCTGCAACATTCTTCTTTACCTCTACTCAAGCCTCCCTTGAGCAAGTACATGTTCCTGCACTTGCAGATAGGTTATATGAGATATTAGCTCCCAGGATAACACTCCTGCTGGAAGCCTCCTTGGCTCCTCTTCTAAAATCTATCAATGATTTCTCTTCAAGGCTATCTTCTTCCTATCCTCCTCAGGAAATCCCTTCTTTGGGGTGCCTAGATCCAGCTTCTACTGAATTCAAGCAGGGGGAGATGCCCAATGAAGAAGCCGTGCTGCCTGTTGAAGTTTCAGATTTCATGCTAAGTTCAGAAACAGTGCCAGATGTTCCAGCTCTAGCCCCAGTCCCATCTTTCAGGTTCCTGCTTTTAGTTTTTGATGGTATATATAGCAGATATCTTCCAGCTCCAGTTACTGAAGATCATTCTAAGGCCATTATGCCTGTTTCAATCTGTGATCCCTAGCTTGATCCAATAATATATATATTCAATCAAGTCTGTGGAAGTTCAAACTGCTGATGATGCTTTTGTTGATGATGATGATGTGACGATCACAGAGGCTATTGTTGAGCCTGTTGTTATTTCAGAGCCTGCTGATGTTGTTTCAGAGGCAGTTGTTGTTATTTCAGAAGCTACTGTTGTACATGTTATTCCAACTTCTTCTGTTGTTATTCCTACTGTTGCACCCCCTATTTCTGCTCCTGTTTCCCCCACCAAGGCAGCTTATAAGGAAATAGATGCTATGTATGATAAGCCCTAGAGTTCTGATAGTGATGAATATAGGACAGATTCTGCTGATTCCTCTACAACTATTGCAAGAAGAGGAAAGCTAGAAGTAAAGCAATGAGGAGAGTTCCTACAAAAAAAGCCACTTCTAAAAATGACATTCCTTATTATATATTGCATAATTGTCCCATTACAGAACATTAGATGCAATATTCTAGGAATCAACTGAAGGCTATGAAGAAGAAAAAGAGATGCAATGAAAGATCTCTTCCATTTATTCATCCTCCTCATCCTCCTTCCTGGTGCAGGATTTAGTGCTGATTTAGCCTCCAATATTTGTACTCAAAGATCTGCCCAGTCTCATGTTTAAGCAAGAGGTTCTCAGTCCAGAAGCTATAGCTCAAGGGGAAATCAATCTAGAGGAAGCCAGCAGAGAGGCAATTAGAGAGGTCAGCAAGTATACACCATAGGACAGTCCCGATATAAGCCATATGAAAGAAGAAGACAAGCTGCTTCTAGTGATACTACTGCATGGCTATTCCCTTATAAATTCAGAGAAGGATTTCATGAAAAAGCTGCTCCTTCAGATACTATTAACAAATATGAGCCTCTTGTTCAATTTGAAGATCAAGAGAACAATCCAGTCTCTTGGACAACCAGGATGAAGGAGCTAGCTACTTTAGATCAGATGATGAAAGCTAGAGAGCAAGGGAAAGACACCTCCAATATCTCAACACTTTCTGAGCAAAGAAAACTAGAACTTGAAAGGTATTCATCCAGGAAATTCTTTGACCCAGAAAGGTATATGGAATTGCACCCAGAGGCAGTTGTTCCTAGAGCTAAATCTCAAACTACTCTTGGTGCTGTTGAAGATAGAAGATCAAAGAAAGAAGTAGAAAACCCCAATAGGGAAATTCTTTTCAATAAAGGCAAGGAAAAGGACTGCTAGTGTAAGCTGAACTATATATCTCACTCTGAACAAATTGATGTGTGTTATATATATATGCTTCTGCAATGCTGTTCTCTATAATTCTGCAATGTTGTATTTATTTTTGCTAATTTGTTTTTAAATTCCTATAAATCAAGTAAATAGTAATCCTAACCCAAATAGGGGGAGATTGTTGGAACACCCTATTACTAATTTGGGTAAGGATCACTATGTCCATAGGATTGTGTCTTGACCTCATTGTATAGATTTAAAGGTCAACTATAATAGGTCTAAGGATTAGAACTTAGGTTTGAAAGCTGCCCCCAAGACCTCCTAGTTCAGATTACAAGTGTAGAAGACCAAAGGCAATTTTCGTCGAGCTCAGATCGACGAGGCATCGAACTCAGTTCGACTATCTCTGAGCTCAGGTCGACGAGTCGTCGAACTCAGTTCGACGATCTCCGAGCTCAGATTGACGATTTCTATCTCAAGTCAAAATCCAGATCTCTGAGCTCAGATCGACGATAGTTGAGCTCGGATTGACGACTTTTTGAGAGATCAACGATTTCAGGATTTCAAATCAAACTGTTATGGAATTCAAATATCTTCAATATCCAGCATTTAATGTAGAAGATTTTGTAGTCGTTTCATCAATCTGGAGCAAGTTTCAAGGAGACTGAAAGGGAATGTTTCTTAGGACTTTCCTCCAGAGACAGCTACAAATTAAGGAAGTCATTTATGACTGGCTAACGGCTATCTAGGAGATTGGATTTCATAATATCATCACAGACAATAGAGACATATAACAAAAAAGAAGAATATCTCTCAAGAATTCTACAGGATTATACAGTTAGAGTTTTACAGAACACAAGATATAGAACAGAGAAGGAGATCAACACACAAAGAAGAATCTCTTCTATTCTTTAAGATCTCTTCTCTGATTCAAGTTTTCAGGGCTTCGTCAATCAAAGACACCAGACACAACACATTTTAGCCTTTGCTGAAAATTATCAATTGGTGGAGATCTCAACTTACTGAAGGCCTATCACCCTGTGCAAAGCTTCTTCTCTGTACCTACTGCTAATCTAAGGGGGAGCTTTTACATCGACAAATCCACTAGTCTTCTATTTGATTGTTGACAGAGAAGAACACCTTCACTCTTTTTTTTTCTTTTGCTGTAAAAGGGTTATTATGAACTCCCTTCAAAAGTTTTGTGTTTGGTTCCTGAGACCTTGTCAAAACTCAGTGGTGGCAAGACACCTGATCAAAAAATCTGGTTTGGTTTTTGAGCACCTTATCAAAAGCTCATTGGTGCCCAGGAAACTTGATCAACTCATCCTGTAGTGGATTCCTACCTAGGGTGGTAGAAGAGTGGATGTACCAAGGTTGATTGGGGAACCACTATAGCTCCTTGTATCATCTGGTTTGCTTGTGTATTGGTTGTTGTGTGTTGTGTTTTTTATATCTTGCTTTACTTTGTTGTATTTACTACAAGCACAATACACTATAAATAAATTAAGTCTTCCACTGCCAATTAGTTTTTAATTTGCAAAATTATTTTAAAATACTCTATTCACCCCCCCCCCCACTAGAGTAAAGGTAGATCTTACCCTCACTTTCAATTGGTATCAGAGGTTGGTTGGTTATTTTTACAGGCTAACACCTGAACCAAAGTTCTCTTATAAGATCAACCTTTAATAGAGGGTTGTTATTTCAATTATAATTATTTTAATATAAATCCATGGCACAGAATAAAGACTATGCAAGCACCATACCTCCAATGTGCAATCTTTCTAAGTTTGCACTTTGGAAGGCAAGGATTAAATTGAACATGAATTCTATTGATGAGGATATCTTTAATTCTGTTTGGATAGTGTGTCAAAGACCTCTAGAAACTACAAGTACAAATGCTGCTCCACCCCCTTCAGGAACAGATGCAGACATCAAGAAGTGGAAAATTGTTGATGCAAAGGCAATGAATATAT
Source organism: Platanthera zijinensis (assembly GCA_039513925.1). NCBI lineage: Eukaryota > Viridiplantae > Streptophyta > Magnoliopsida > Asparagales > Orchidaceae > Platanthera > Platanthera zijinensis. The sequence goes on from CM077092.1 coordinate 154,952,875, forward strand.
TGGCTCAAACAATGTCTGATTATATATTTCAGAAAGTAGCTGAATGCAACTCAGCAAAGGAAATTTTGGACAAGCTATCTGAGCTTGTGTCAGGATCTGCTTATGAGAGAAAGGACATAAGATCTCATCTCATAACCCAGTATTAGAACTTCAAGAAGGGAGAAACTTGAGTCAGTAGCTGACATGTATAACAGACTCAGTCTGATTGTCAGTGAATTAAAAACTTTGGAAAAGGAGATCTCACTGACTGAACTCAATGATAAGATCGTAATGTGCTTCCCCAGCACTTGGGACTCAAGGATCTGGCCAATCAAGGATGATAGAAGCTTGAATGCGATCACCACTGAAGCTCTATTGGGCAAGCGCAAGTCTTATGAGTTGCTCATCAAAAATAGAGAGGAAGAGCAAAAGAAAGCTTCTCCAGCAATAAGGAAGGAGAATACAATTACTTTTAAAGCTACAAAACAACAGCCTGAAGACAAGTTCATAGGCAATGAAGAGCTAATAAGCCTACTAGCCAAAAGATTCTACAAGATGGCTAGAAAAGACTTCAGGAAAAGGCCATCTAGAGGCCATGAAAAGCCAAGGTATGACAAATCAAGTAATAAAGAGATTATCTGTTTTGAATGCAGGAAACCATGCCACATTGTGCCTAACTGTCCAAAGAACCAAAACAAGGACAAGAAAGATAAGAGAGAAAGGAAATGAGACAAAGACTCCAGGAGAAACAACTATGACAAATCCTTCTCTTGCAAGAACAAGCATACAAGGAAAGGATTTGTAGCTGAGACCTGGAGTGAGACTGAAGAAGAATCAGATACTTCATCAAGCTCAAGTGATGATGAAGATGATGCCCAAGAGAAGGACTTCTGCATGATGGCTATCAATGCCTCTCAACACAATTCAGATGCAGAATAAGAGTCAGGATCTGAATTTGAACCTAAAACTGAAGAAGATCAGGTAATATAATCTTTTGATTTTGATTAAGAGGACTTAAAATTTGTGTTTAAGCCACTGTGTTTAGACCTACTCAAGTCTGAGAAAGTGATTATCTCTCTCATAAATCAACTGTTTGAATACAACACCTTAAAATCAGATAACCTCAAACTCTCTGAGGAGTTAGAATGCTGTAGGGAGCAGATTGCTTCACTGAAAAGTGAACTATCTGAGGAAAAGAAGTTTGAAGAATCCCTCAATGGGAGAAGCATCACACTGATGGACATCACAAGCACAGAGAATTCAAGACTTAACAGTACACTGGGCTTGGGTGCTTCATCCAGCAAACCTATAGTATTAATAACCCCAATCAAATTTATCTCAGATAAAGGAAAGGGAGTTGTAGAGGTAGCTAGGAAGAATTCTGATCTACCTAAAAAGAACAAAGTTAATAAGATATCGTCGAACAGAGCTCGACGATCTTCGAACAGAGCTTAGCGATCTCAAGCTGAATCGTCGAACTTAGGTTGACAATCTCTGAACTCTAAACTCAGGCAGTCGATCTTCGAACAGAGCTCGACGATCTGACCCAAGATCGTCGAACTCAGCTCAGAGATCGTCGAACAGAGCTCGGAGCTTTGAACAATCTTTTAAGGGTAAGTCAAAATTCAATTCTAGAGGTCCTACATCCCAAGGCTTCAACCCTTATGCTGAATGGATAATACCTCCTAGGAGATATCATCCTGAAGGCTATAAGAGTCAACCAGGGATGTCTCTTATTTCAGATTTTAAAAGTTATCAACCTAGACCCAGGGTAAACTTGGTCAAAAATAAATAAATTGTTATATGTGCAGGTGAAGATCTATCCAACAATAAACTAGCAATGGTATCTGGATAGTGGGTGCTCAAAGCACATGACAGGGAGCAAGGATAATCTTACATCCTTCAAAGCCAAGCTTGGACACAAGGTCATATTTGGAGACTCAAACTTTTGACAGACCAAGGGATTCTGTGCAGTCCAGATAGGGTCAGTCACATTTAAGAAGGTGGCCTATGTGGAAGGACTGAAGCAAAACTTAATCAGCATCAGTCAATTTTGTGATGAAGGCTACCAGGTGACTTTCAACAAATCTTCATGAAAAATCAAATCAGAGGACAACACAACTGTATTGACAGGTAAAAGGAAAGGTAACATCTATCTTGTAGATTTTCAATCAACTAAGGTAGACATCTGTTTGTACAATTCTGTTAGTAAACCAAATGAGCTATGGAATAAGAGATTATGACATGTAAACCTTAGAACCATTACTAGGCTATCCAAGGACAACCTTGTTAGAGGACTACCTTCTGGCCCCTACAAGAAGGAAGGACTTTGTATGGCTTGTCAATTAGGCAAGCAAACTAAAAATTTCTTTAAGTCACTTAATAAGAGTGATTTACCTAGGATTTTGTATCTGTTACAAATGGATCTATTTGGACCCATTACAGTACAAAGTCTAGGAGGGAAATCTTACAATTAGTAGTTGTAGATGACTTCTCTAGATTCACATGGTTGTTCTTTCTGAGGAAGAAGTCTGATAACTTTAAGTGTTTGACAGAGTTTCTCAAATGCATACAGATTGAGTTCAATACTCACATTTCCCTGATCAGAAGTGATCATGGGACAGAGTTTTATTCTCTTCTTATGAAAGAATTCTGTCAGAGTGAAGGGATCAGACACACTTTCTCATCTCCTAGAACTCCTCAACAAAATGGGGTAGCTGAAAGAAAAAAAAGAACCCTTATTGAATCTGCTACTACATTGTTGACAGATGCTCACCTTCCTCTATCCTTTTGGGCAGAGGCAGTGATCACCTCAAACTATGTGTTGAATAGAAGTTTGATACATAAGTTGAAGGGCAAGACTCCCTATGAATTACTCAAGGGGAAGAAACCTAAAGTAGACTATTAAAGAATTTTTGGTTGTATTTGTTACATACATAATAATGACAAAATATATATAGCAATATTTCTAGACAAAGCTGATGAAGGAGTGTTTCTTGGATACTCCATGATCAGTAAGGCTTATAGGGTATATAACAAATCATCTCTTAAAATTGAAGAATCTGTACATGTGTCCTTTGATGAAACTAACATGTCTTTCAAGGAGAAAAATACTTCTACCATAAAACCTTTGCAGGTACATTCTCTTTCAGAGAATTTAGACAGGATGAACATTATTGAAGAGGATACAACACCTTCACCTATCCAACAAAAAAGTGAAAGCAGTGAAGATGAAGAAGAAATTAAACATCTTGGTGAGAATCATATTGAAGATCCAGTTGTTGTTCCACAAGAGGAAACAACAACACAGGTTGGTGAACAATCAACACCCCCTATTAATTTAGTAACATCAAGAGATCATCAAATCTCCCAAGTGATTGGAGACATCTCAGCTAGTGTGCAAACCAAAAATCAGGTCAACCAAAACCTGATGCACCCTTGCTCTCTTTCTCAAATTGAGCCTCAATCCATACAAGATGCAAAAAAAGATCCACACTAGATCATTGCAATGCAAGAGGAGTTAAATAAATTTTAAAGAAACAAGGTTTGGGAGCTAGTGCCAAGGCCAAAGGATCATCCCATTATTAGAACAAAATGGGTATTCAGGAATAAACTAGATGATCAAGGCATTATTGTAAGGAACAAGGCAAGGCTAGTTGCACAAGGATACTCTCAAGAAAAAGGAATAGATTATGACAAGACCTTTGCACCAGTTGCAAGGTTAGAGGCCATAAGAATATTCCTAAACTTTGCAGCTCACAAGAGATTCAAAGTTTATCAAATGGATGTGAAGAGTGCATTTCTAAATGAAGATATCAAGGAAGAAATCTATGTCAGACAACCCCCAGGTTTTATCTCTCCTACTCATCCTGATCATGTTTTTAAACTGCATAAAGCATTATGTGGTCTCAAGCAAGCTCCTAGAGCATGGTATGAGACCTTAACATGTTTTCTTTTGGAAAATGATTTTAAAAGAGGTAGAGTAGACCAAACTCTGTTCATTAGAACCAATAAGTCCAATATCCTACTAGTACAAATTTATGTAGATGACATTATCTTTGGATCTACAGATTCAAACTTGTGCTAGAAGTTTTCCAACCTAATGCATTCAAAATTTGAAATGAGTAGCATGGGTGAGCTCTCCTTCTTTCTGGGATTGAAGATCAAACAGCATGCTGATGGCATATTCATTTCTCAAACCAAGTATAAAAAAGAGTTGGTTAAGAAATTTGGTATGTCTGAAGCATCATCTATGAAAACACCTATGCCTACTAATGATGTATTAGATGCTGATGAACACGGGAAACCTGTTGATCAGACAACATATAGAGCAATGATTGGCTCTTTATTGTATCTTACAGCTAGTAGACCTGACATAATGTTTGCTACATGCATCTATGCTAGATTCCAAGTAAGCCCTAGAGAGTCACACCAAACATTTGTAAAAAGGATTCTTAGGTATGTGAAAATTTGTCCAAATCTAGGTCTCCGGTATCCAAAAGATTCAGGATTTGAATTAACTGGATTTTCAGATGCGGATTATGCTGGATGTAGAGTAGGTAAGAAAAGCACTAGTGGAACTTGTAAATTTATTAGTGACAGACTTGTCTCCTAGTTTTGTAAGAAACAAACATCTGTGTCCACATTAACTGCTGAAGCTTAATACATGGCAGCAGGTAGTTATTGCTCACAGATATTGTGGATTAAAAATCATCTCCTAGACTATGGTTACAACTTAGATAAGTCAAAAATCTTTTGTGATAACACCAGTGCTATTTTTATAGCCCAAAATCCAAACTTCAATAGTAGGACAAAACATATAGAGATTAGGCATCACTTCCTAAGAGATAATGTTGAAAAGAATAAAATTGAACTTTAATATATCCCAACTTATTTGCAAAGGGGAGATATTTTGACCAAACCCTTGGATGAAAAGAAACACGCATTCTTCCTGAATCAGTTAGGAATGTTAGATGGTGGAAGTCTAAATTAAGATCCAAGATTTTAAAAAAACGTTAAAATTGAAAAAGACTAGGCTAAAAACTTGATTTTTCTATTGTCTATAGGTTTTTTATTAACTCTGAACGTTGCTCGATGTTTTTCATAAAGATCGTCGAATGGAGATCGACGTTCTCATGAAAGTGTCGAATGGAGCTCAGCATTTCCCGGATAGTGCTAGGCTATCTCTTTCCGGTCACAGATCATCGAACGGAGCTCGACGCTCTACAATATCGTCGAATGGAGATCGACGATGTTGAAGACCATTCAGATTCCTTTAGAAGCCCAGATCATCGAACTGAGTTCAACGATCTTTCCATTTCAGCATCGAACCCTGATATAAAATCATTTTCGGTCGTCGTTCTCTTTTGCGCATTCATACTTTCTACAGAGCTTTCTTTCCCTCCAAACCCCTCTACACTTGGTCTTGTTTGGTTTGTTTTTCCAGGAAAGTCATGGCCGTTTCAGTTGCTGTCCTAGCCGCCATGAAATTCGACACAGGATTGCACATTGATATGGATTCATTTGAAGACACCGATCAGATTTTCAAGGACATACTAGAGTTATTCAAAGAACAACAACTGGTCACCATTATGACTTCAAGGATTAAGCTTGCTCCCGACGAAATCAAGGAATTGGTATACCTAGCTCATAACCTAGATCAGAATACAGTGGTCGGGACTATCTCGGGAACCCAGGTATCCCTCACTCCCGCAATTTTGACGGAGGTATTTCAACTAAGTACTGGAAATGATAGTGTTGAGTTATCTGGAGAAGAGTTTTCTAATATGCTAGATAGAATGGGTCATAATACAGCAAACCCCAATAAGTTATTAAGAAAAATCTATCAGTAGAATATAGATTTCTAGCTGATGTAGTGGGCAAAGTCATTTTAGCAAAACACTCTGCCCATGATACTATTTCTAAGTATCAGTTCTTTCTAATGGCTACTATTGTAGATAAGAAACTGTTGAACTGGGGAGAGATTTTCTTTGATCTGATTAAGAATAAAATCAATAAGAATTTATTAAATTTTGGGAGAATAGTGGGATTGTTTTTGAACAACAGATGCCCCCAACTGCTGGTCTCAAATGGCATGCATATTAATACCTCCAAGAGGTTGTCCTTTGCCATATTTGGAAGATGGGAGAGGACAATTGTCAACCCCAGCAGGACCCCCTCAGCAGCTACTACTTAAGGCACCAGGACTGCTTTAGTCACTTCCCCTCAAGCAACTGCCCCATTACAGGATTTGCCTTCATCCTCCATATCATCTCCACCATCTCCACCTCTAGTTTCCTCAACCATCCCTACATCCCTCATTAAAATTTAATATCCAACAATCTCTACACCTCCTCCAGCCACTCTTCAAGAACAATTTCATCCACTTCATTACTATCCCTCACTAGAACTTCACTCATCCATCCATATTCCATCATTCAACCTCATAGATGACTCCTATATGGATGATTCACCTTCTTCTCCACAAGAGCTTCCATCTTCTTCCACCTCCTACCAACAGATTCTTCAAGATATCTTAGCTCAGCCCTCATTCACACCATCCATCTCCTCAGTCACACCGTCAATCACCATCCGAGTTTCCTCCATCACCACCATCCCTATATCTGAACCATTCATACCACTACCATCAACATCACATCCACACATTTCTGCAGCTCCACCAAAAATATCCACTTCTGCAACATTCTTCCCTACCTCTACTAAAGCCTCCCTTGAGCAAGTAGATGTTCCTGCACTTGCTTATTGGTTATATGAGATATTAGCTCCCAGGCTAACACTCCTGCTAGAAGCCTCCTTGTCTCCTCTTCTAAAATCTATCAATGATTTATCTGCAAGGCTATCTTCTTCCTATCCTCCTCAGGAAATCCCTTCTTTGGGGTGCCTAGATCAAGTTTCTACTGAATCCAAGTAGGGGGAGATGCCTAATGAAGAAGCCATACTGTCTGCTGAAGTTTCAGATTTCATGCTAAGTTCAGATGCAGTGCCAGATGTTCCAGCTCCAGCCCCAGTCCCATCTTTCAGGTTCCTGCTTTCAATTTTTGATGTTCAATATAGCAGATATCATCCATCTCCAGTTGCTAAAGATCATTCTAAGGCCATTGTGCTTGTTTCAATCTGTGATCCCAGCTTGATCCAATTATATATTGATTCAATCAAGACTGTGGAAGTTACAACTACTGATGATTCTTTTGTTGATGATGATGATGTGAAGATCACAGAGGCTATTTTTGAGCCTGTTGTTGTTTCATAGCCTGCTGATGTTGTTTCAGAGGCTACCGTTGTTATTTCAGAAGTTGTTGTTGTACATGATATTCCAACTTCTTAGGACTTTCCTCAAGAGATAGCTACCAATTGAGGAAGTCATTTATGACTGGCTAATGACTATCTAGGAGATTGGATTTCATAATATCATTACAGACAATAGAGACATATAACCAAAAAGAAGAATATCTCTCAAGAAATCTACAGGATTATACAGTTAGAGTTTTACAGAACTCAAGATATAGAATAGAGAAGGAGATCAACACACAAAGAAGAATCTCTTCTATTCTTTCAGATCTCTTCTCTGATTCATGTTTTCCAGGCTTTATCAATCAAAGACTCCAGACACAACACATTTCAGCCTTTGCTGAAATTATCAATTGATGGAGATCTCAACTTACTTAAGGCCTATCACCCTGTGTAAAGCTTCTTCTCCTGACCTACTGCTAATCTCAGGGGGAGCTTTGACATCGACAAATCCACTAGTCTTCTCTTTGATTGTTGACAGAGAAGAACACCTTCACTCTTTTGCTGTAAAAGGGTTATTCAGAACTCCCTTCAAAAGTTGTGTGTTTGGTTCCTGAGACCTTGTCAAAACTCAGTGGTGGCAAGACACCTGATCAAAAAATCTGGTTTGGTTTTTGAGCACCATATCAAAAGCTCATTGGTGCCCAGGACACCTGAACAACTCATCCTGCAGTGGATTCCTACCTAGGGTGGTATAAGAGTGGATGTACCCAGGTTAATTTGGGAACCACTATAGCTCCTTGTGTCATCTGGTTTGCTTGTGTATTGGTTGCTGTGTGCTGTGTTTTTTATATCTTGCTTTACTTTATTTTATTTACTGCAAGCATAATATACTATAAATAAATTAAGTCTTCCACTGCCAATTAGTTTTTAATTTGCAAAATTATTTTAAAATACTCTATTCACCCCCCTCTAGAGTAAAGGTAGATCTTACCCTCACTTTCAAGCGAGTAGGGCATTAAATTTATGCTAGCACCTAAGTCTGCTAACGCATCTTTTATTAATAAATTACCGAAGAGACACGAGATGGAAAATCTTCCGGACCGTTTAATTTTGGTTGTAATTTATGTAATAAAATGGCTGAACAGTCAGCGTTAAGGAAAACTCTCGAAATATCTTCGAGTTTCTTTTTATTTGAAAGTAATGATTTTAAATATTTTGCGTTTTTAGGCATCTGTGCAATTGCCTCGCAGAAAGGAATATTGATTTGAATTTTTTTTAACATTTTAAGAAAGTTTTTATACTATTCATCTTCTCGCTCATCTTTTAATTTAGATGGAGAAGGTAAAACAACATGTGGCGAAGAAATTCGCGGGGGTTGAGGAGGCAGAGACGTAACGGGAAGTGGTGTAGGGAGGCTAACCTTAGCTTCTTTTTCTACCCTAACGGGTGGTGGTAGCTCCCTGCAACTTTGTAGTTTAACGGTTTGTAACCTTGATGGGTTACTGGAATGTCTATTATCCCGCAGATTTGGTTCCGTATTTCCTGGCAAATTACCAGGTCTGCGTTCCGATAGCATTTTTGATATTTGTCCAATTTGTATTTCTAAGTTTTTAATTGATCTGGTCAGGTTCCGAATATTGGACTCATTTATACTGACATATTTCGTGAATTTGTCTTCTATCGGTGTTGGCCTAAATTTGTGCGGTTGTAGTGGTGGTGTTTGTGGTTGTGGGGGTTGCGGTGCAAATCCACTTGGATTTGCAATCAGAGGGCGTTGAGCATTATTGGGGTTGATCCATGAAAAATTAGGATGTTTCCTATATCCTGGATTATAAGAAATATTATTTGAGTTAATATTAGGATTATAGTAAGGTCTATAAGAGTTCCCCATATAATCGATTTCTTCAATTACATTATTATTCGGATTCCAAGTAGTTATGGCGGAGGAAGCAGATATTCCTGCCAATTGTTTAGTTAAATTTTCTACTTCGAGTGCTAAATTAGAAGAAGTTTCGAGCTCATAAATCCCAGCTTGTTTAGGGCATGACCTTGGCACGTTCCACTGGTACGCGTTCATGGCCATTTCCTCAAAGAGGGTTTGAGAAGCCTCGGGTGTTTTATTATTGAGCGTGCCCCCAGCGGCAGCATCAATGGCTTGTCTGGTTTGAATATTCAAACCATTATAGAATATTTGTACCTGGAGCCAAGTTGGCAGTGCGTGATGTGGACACCGACGTAGATATTCCTTAAAACATTCCCAAGTCTCATAAAGAGACTTGGACTCGCCTTGCACAAAGGAATAAATATATGCACGCAGACGTGCGGTTTTTGCAGGTGGAAAATACTTTGTAAGGAATTTTTCGGTCATTTCAACCCAAGTGGTAATAGATCCTCTATGGAGAGAACCTATCCACTTTTATTCATTCGTTCGTAACGAAAAAGGAAATAAGAGAAGACGGATGGCATCATCAGTGACGTCATTTATCTTTAATTTGTCGCATATTTCTAAGAAGATGGACAAGTGTGTGTTTGGATCTTCATCGGGCAATCCATCAAATTGAATAGAATTTTGAATCATTTGGATTATACTCGATTTAATCTCGAAGTTATTATTAGCAATTGTTCGACGAACGATACTAGACCCGGTGTCATCTAAATTGGGTCGTGCATAATAAGACATGGTCCTTTGGGAGACCACCTCTGGCATTTGTTGTTTCTCTGCTGCCATTTCTTGAACATGTGCGGTGCCTGCAGACTCTTCAAGATTTAATACAAGCTCTAGATTCATAGATCGGAGGCGCCTGCGAAAGGTGCGATCGATTTTAGGATCAAATTCAAGATTTAAATCAGTTGGAGTTCTACAGGTCATACACTAAAAAGACTTTTTGATAAACACAAAAAAAAACAAATATATAAAAACTAAGTAAAAAAACTAAGTTACAAACAAATATATCTAAACACACAAATACAAACACACGAAAACACTTAAAACGAAAAATAACTAAAAATAATTTTTTATATAAAATAGGATTTTTATAAAACAAGTTTTATAATAAAAAGCAGTTTTATTATAAACTAGTTTTTATAATTAGAAACGTTTTATATAAAACACGTTAAAATAGTAGGTTAGGTTTTTTTGTTAGAATTTTTGTGGTTAATAAACTTGTTAATAAAAAGTTAGGTTTTATAAAAACAAAGTTTTAAATTCAGGGAATTTTATGTTTGTTTTATTTTTATAAAAACTAAGGTTTTTAAATAACAAGAAAAAGAAAAGATAAAATTAATAGCGTTCTTTTATTTTCAAATATTAACACATATAAACGAATCCCCGGCAACGGCGCCAAAAAGCTTGATATGTAAAGTTTGTTTTAAAGAAGATAGATTTGGTTTTATAAAATCTTTTACGTATATAAGTCTATCTCTTTTCTACTTACTTATATCCTATGGATTAAGGCAAGAGTACCTATCGCATAGGAGTATAGTATTATTTTTGAAAATATCAAGGTCGTATTTTTCCTGGGATCAGTGTTAATTATTCTACTTTTTAGAACTGACTATTATCTTATCGAACGAACGGAGTGGAGTTTAGATTTCAAAACAAAAGATAGAAAAATATATATACGTGGTTTTTTTAAGATAAGGACTCAGAGGTTAGTCCTTGATTTTAGAATTACTAAGAGAGAATATTAATTCAGCTATTAATGAACAACCTTATTCCTTAATTACCTAACTTAACGAGAGGGTCCCTTTGGTATCATCACTGACTCGAAAGTACAACCGGGGAGGTTTGCATTTTAAATTGGTTAATGTAAACGTAGTGTCTCTTCACCTAGTATATGATCAATTAACAGAAAACCCTAGTTAGGATAACTAGAAAGTAGAGTTGAAATTGTTGAAAATAATATCCAGCCCAGAGCTCATCTTGACCAAGTGCTAAGGGTTCTTAGCCTCTTCTCAGGATGGGGGCGGTATAAAGTACAAAAAAAATATCTACTTATCTATCTTAATCTAGGACTTAAGCTTTCGCTTCGCCTTTAATTCGGGATAGGGTAGTAAAATCTAAAATTTTAAAAAGCTTTCACAATATCTTTATCTAGGTCATAGGCTTTCGCCTCGCCCTTCATTCGGGATAGTATGAAATAATAAGGTTTTGAAAATAATTTTTAAAGCAGTTTCACGCTATCTTAATCCAGGACCTAAGCAGAGCTTCGCCTTTCATTCGGGATAGTATGAAAAAATAAAGAAAAGTAAAATTAAAAATAAAGCAATAAAGTACTCAGAATTGAAATTGAAGGAGTCTATTTTATAAAGTCCGAAAAATTATTACAATTTTCTAAAAAGCTGAAAAGGAAGCTAAAATATTACAACTTACAGAACTTTTGAATACTTGAAAGCTAACTACCAGTTCCTTGTCAGAGAGCTGGGGAGTCCTAAAAGTTCTTAAGGAAGTTGCTTGGTGTTCGAATAATTTTACAAAGCTCTGCCCCTCTATTTATAGAAAAAAAATAAATGCTTTTGGAAAAGCACTTTTTGAAAAGTTGCCAAACAGCTTATGGAAATGCTTCCAAATAGCTTTTATAAAAGCTGAAAATCTGCTTATAGGACAGCTGGCTACTGGACAACTTGACACGTGGCGGTTTGGATAAGGATGGAGTTGACTTGGAAGCTGAGTTGGCTGGCTGGATAAGGATGGCGGGTCGGGCTGGCAGCTGGCGGGTCGGGCAGCTGTCTTGGCAGGTTGGGCAGCTGGCGGGTCGGGGAACTGGCGGGTCAGGCAGCTGGCGGGTCATGCTTTAATTGGCGCAAAAAGACCACCCCATGAGTCGAACCTGCAACCTGTTGAAACTCACCAGAACTCCCACTCCACTAGGCCAATTAGAAATTGATGCTTATATTGTGAATATATTACATTTATATAAAATACAGATTTTATTATACTATAATTCTTACAATTTATACTATTTCAAAAATGTAATTATATTATTTACAATATAATTAAAAACATTTTTAAAATAATATTATACATTCGTAATAAAATTTTATTTAAAAGATAATATACATAATATTACTTATATAATAATACTAAATATTAATAATACTATACTTAACATATTATATTATAATTGATAAGTACATTGTAATTAATTTATAACATTATAGTAACTCTTTTTTTTTACATTATTATTATATGTATTATTATTATTATTTACATTATATATAGATTATTAGATCATATATATATATATATATATATATATATATATATATATAATAACATGACGGTTCAGCACCGTTCAGGCCGTACAAACCGGTCAGACCGTGAACATTACCACAAAACATAATATATTATATTAAAGTGATGGTTAAAATTTACAAACAAACTAATTGAAGAATAAAACTAAAAACAAACAGTTTATTGAAGTTTTTACATGAAGTATAACAACCTTAAATTAGAATTGATATTAAAACATAGACCAAAACATTAATAAATAATTACTCATAAGCGGGTTGAGGTCAACGATCATCGAGGGCGTGACACAGGCGTGTCAGTCATGGGACACGGGCGTGTCAGGTCAATTTTTTACCATTTTCTTCAAAATTTCAGAAAAACAAAATAAACTAAGTTAGAATAGTTTTTAAAAAAAGAAGCATATTATTAAAGAAAAATAACAGAAAATAACTAAAACATTGTAAAACTACTTAAATAAAATACTAAAAAAATGTATATTTATAACTCATCACAGCGCGAGCAAAGCCTGACTGATGGTATCAAGTCACTGATCGGTCTCCCTGCGAGATCGTTCAACCTCCCAATGAGACTGTTCTTTGGCCTCCCACAGCGAGTCCTCTTGCAAATTGGAGCAGTCTGAACGGCGGGCTCGGCGGTCTGATATGTCTGTCCACTGGTTTCAAAAAACTACTTGAAACTGAAGGTCGCGTGTTAACTGTTGATGCACGAAAAGCGAAATGGAGTCGAGCACCAACAACTAACGGTTCGAGCACTGCAGAAAGGAGGGGAAAAGGCAAACTACAAGCAGCAATCTACTGAGAGGACGAGAGAAAAAGAGCAGTAGAGCCGTGAGCCACGGCAACATAAGACTTCGCCCGCCGCGACTTGAATGCCTCTCTTGCGACGGGCTTTCCTTTGATTGCAAAAAACGGATTACAAGTAGAGGAAAGAACTGAACGGAGAGCAAGCTAGAGTCTACAAAGCCCGAGATTCGAGTCCGCAGCCTTCAACAAGTAGGATCCAAGGCTTAAGTCAGCGTGCTTTGGGTGCACCACTTCCCATAATTTGTAGGTTCGGGGGCCTGACCAAACGGGGCAGTGCTAAAATAACCTGATTCTCGGGGTATAGGAGAATCGGGCGGCAGTGACGGGAATAAAAAAAGAAAAGAAAAGCAGTCCGTGCAGGAGGGGCGAACTGGGCTCATGGGCTGGAGCTTCCATATGGCTGTAGGGCGCGATCCTTGCTGAGGGTCCGCGACTTGTGCGGACTGACGCTTGAGTCCGCCTGGAGAGGTTGCGGACGATCTGGAAGCTGATCAACTGAGGCTAGAGAAACTGGGAGGACTGGACAATTGAGTCCGCCGCTGAAGGAGGAGCACTAAAAATCCGGCTCGAGGACCTGAGCGGACTGGGAACTGGAGTCCGCCCCTGGGGGAGCCTTGGATCTGTATTGTCCTGATGATCTGAGTGGACTAAGGAAATCGAGTCCGCCAGAATAGGAGAGGGATTTGTCCTACTGAACATGTTGCGGATTCTGGGGTTAACACCAACGCATCACTCCATCTTTTTGATTGCGTAGAAACAGAACTCAATGAAAACCATCCGGTACTCAATCTCCTCGGTCTTTGTAAACAACACCTCTAGTGCGATGAGATGACGCTGGGCTCGCAAATTGTATCTGCTTGAACTTGGTCCCCAAATCAAGGTAGGCTGACACAACCTCTCTTTATACTCACGGAGTGGAAGGCCAATGACATCAATCAGCATGCCTATCGGCATTGAGGAATGACCTATTAGGAAGCTCGCCTAGGTTAGCGAGAACACTTCGTAGATAAAGATAAAATGTCGTCCGAGCGAACACATGCCAAAGTACAGGGTCTTACTCCATGCATTATGTTGAGGAAAACATTCTATATGAGTTGAGTGGTCTCTAGGGGTAGGCTTGCTAAAAAATTATGCTAGACTGAAGAGAACATGGGTTATGCTAAGAACCTCTCTTACGCAAGAGCATAACCCCACAATTGTCTATGTCTTAGTATATGGGGTAGGAGTGCGAGGTCCCGGGCACAAGCAATGCTCGGTTGAAAACTCAACAGGGGACTTCTCGTCCTAACTAGGAACTCATGACCCATCAAAAGGAGGGCCACCCATGTGAGACCTCAAGTTTCACCGTTAATACGAAGTTTTTCGTGGAGGAATAATTCTTAAGGTGATCGAGGAAGGAGAGAAGTACTTGAGCATCAGAGGCGATGATGGAAGACTTCTTGTGGCATTGCGGGGTAGAGGAACATGTGAGCTCTCAGTTGCAGACATTTGCCTATTGGAAGTATTTGAAGTTGTGGCATTCCCGCCAGGGAGACCTTCCCGCTACTCATACTGATATGTAATGGTAGTGTACTCTCAGAGACCGAGTCACCCACGTATATGGTCGGTGTGGTAGGATATTGAGGAGGAGCAATACTCAACTATCTGGACATCTTGTTTGCGGTGGCAACTGATGAGAGAATATTATATAGTAGTTTAAGCTTTATTTTAGTTCTGTTTTCATATCGTATCGCTCATCATATTATCATTTTCTTGTAAAAATCATTTAGAATCGAATTGTTAGTCCATTGTGAGATATTTATCTAGTTAGAGCATTCTTGTGATCTTCATACTATGTGGGATTTTCTACCATCCTTTTTTTAATATTTTTTTAGCATTTTGTAGAATCCTGGGTGTGTTCCCTTTGTGTGTTGGGGGTTTTCCTGCAGTTACCAATATGTGTGGAAGTTCATCTAGCGTCTTTACTTTGTTTTATAGAGGAGTCTAGTCCTTGTGTGTTTTTGTTCTCATGTAATCATTTGCCCCCGCTACGCATGGCCACTAGTTGTACGTGGTCATTTGTTCATCATGATGATCATTGAGTGAGTTTATTCCTCGTGCAAATTTCTTCTCGTACAATTAATGGCCTCCTCTTTTAATATGACCAGTGGTCATGCATGGTAAATAAAAAAATGATTAAGGAAATACATGAGTGTATTCACATATTAATTTTGGCATGACCATTAGTCGTGCGAGGCAAAACCTTTTCCCCCAACTCCTCAGTTTTTTCCATCAGCACAGGTTCCTTCTTGTACGAGTACGAGCATTTCTTTCTCGCATGACCACAGGTCGACAACCAAGTCATGTGATTGGAAAAACCTGGTACGCCTATAAATTATGGATTCTGTCTTCTTCCTTAGCAATTTGTGATTTTCTCTTTTCTTCCACCATTTTTTTGCCATTTTAGAGTTTCAAGGGCTAGGGATCATCCCCTAGGCTCTTCTCACCATTCGAAAGCTCGAGGAAGGTGTAAGATTCCTCCAGTCACCGAAAGTTAGGTATTCGAAGAAGAAGACGTGGATAATGCAAACCCCTTCAGAACAAGGGTCCATTGAGAGTTTGCGATATAGGTTCCTCTACCTCGGACGGTAACTGTTGTGAATAGTGCCCTCAATATTTCCTAGGTTTGATTTGAAGAGGCATCACCATCAACACTAAGAGCATAGGTGTATTTGATGTTGTTCAAGCTCATCATGAGCAGGATGTTCCATGGAACAAGTTTAGATAGGTTGTCTAAATGGTTATTATAGTTTTTCACAAGGTAGAGAGGTGGAGAGACAAAAATCTATCTAAGTCCACAAGCGTTGAGTGAAGGAATTTCACTCAATGCCATATAAAAAGAAATTTAGAGTACAACACAGACTGTTAAATCCTCTGCATTGGCAAGCTGAAGAATCGACTAAGTTCAGAATCGTTGAGTGTGGATAGCTCAGTCAATGCCTGATGACAGAAGCGTTGAGTCAGGCTCAAGCAGTTGAAGATTCTGTCAAGAATTCTAGTTAAGTCAAGAAGCATTGAGTGAGGACAACTCACTCCATGTCAAAGGAGAAGGCTTCGACAGAGTAATGATCAGTCAAAGCCAAAAGATTGATAGACATGAAAATCTGTCTAAGTTCAGATGCATTGAGTGAGGATAATGCACTCAAAAGAAGCTCTTTAAGAAAATTGGCTAAGTACAGAAGCGTTGAGTGAAAGCTGTTCACTCAACGTCATCAACAAGAATCCAAGCAAAGGTAGAAGCATTGAGTGATAAAGGCTCACTCAATGCATTCATAAAGAAAGTTGTGACTAAGTACAGAAGCATTGAGTGAAGCCAGTTCACTCAACCCCTCAGCATGAAGGCAGACATTCAGTAAAGACGCTAAGTCCAGAAGCGTTGAGTGATGAAGACTCACTCAATGCTTTCAACGCCTGAAATAGCAGGATGATTGTCCAAGGACAAATGCATTCAGTAAAGGCTATTCACTCAACCCACTCAATGCCTGGGATTAAAATGAGAATTTGGCTACGTCCACAGATGCTGATATCAGCATGAGTCAGCAACGTTTCGAAATGTTGCCGGAAATATACAACACACGACAAATGGCGTCAGTAGCCTACTATATAACTTTTTCGGTAAAATTAGAGTTGCACCCATCAACTATAGGTGGAACCACGGGTCTAATAAACTTTGGATGGTGGATTATAAAAGGGATAAGTTCAGCGGATTCAAAAAGAACTTTTTAGGTTTTGATTATTTCGAAAAGAGGCGGAAGTTCTACGTCTTCTCTCTCGCCATTTTTCCTGAGCTTGAAGCTGAAGTTTCAAACCCGGTGAACTAAAAGTTCTTAAAGTTACATGTAGCAGTTTTCATCTGCTACAGCAAGGTTAAGAAGCATAGCATCTTGTCTTTGCAGTCAAGGTTTGTTGATTGAAGAATACAAGAACAGACAACTCTTTTGTCTTCATCAGCAAGATCAAAAACCTGTTTCTGAGTAACTTCCAGCACAAGCTACCATTTATTGAAGATCAATTTACTTGTTGCTGAGAAAAAGGTAGGGTTGAGGTAAACTCAGCTCAGGAAGAAGACATAAGGAAATTTATCTGGTGTCAAATCAACATCAACCAAACTCTATTCTCTCTGTACGATCCTTTGGATATGAGTTGTAGGCCTATTTTATATAGGCTAAGGTAGGATCATTTATTGATCTGAGTGTAGGGATTTTATTCTTGAAGTAGGAGAGTAATTCTCTCTGAGTGTAGGATCTTTGGGTCTAAGGTAGGATCCATCTTTGAATCTGACATAGGGACTTTGTGCATAAGCTGTAGGAGAGTAATTCTCTATATGGTTGGGCTATCCTCCTATCCTGAGTTGTAGGGTCTTTGGCCTGAGGTAGTTGATCTTTTGATCACTGAGTTGTAGGGATTTTTTCCTTAGCTGTAAGTCTTTGAGCTGACTGAGAGATCCTACGGGATCTATGTTGTAAGCTCTTAGGAGCCGAGATTTGAAGAAAGTGCCTTGTCTAACAAGCTATTCGAGAGGTAAGAGGGACAGTGGATGTACCCATAATCTGGGGAACCGCTAAAACCTTGTGTGTGCTTTGTGGTGTGTCTTGAAAGCTCTTAACAACTAACTCACAACTCACATAAAAGCAAGGAAATATCAAAGAGACAAAAAACCTATTCACCCCCCCTCTAGGTGTTTAGCTGCCCTTGCAAACTAAAAACTTTAAAGTGGTATCAAAGAGAGGTTGCTCAAGATGGACATAACAGTCTTAGTAGACCTTAAAGGGTAGCGGCAAGAATTATACTTATGGATTGAGGAGAGAACCATAAGGATCTAGATTCCATAAAACTCCCCCATATGTAGGAAGGAGACTTTTAGAATCTGGAAAGAGAGGGTCTGGCTATTTCTGGAAGCCTCTGACCCAAGGATCTTTGTGACAGTCAAATAGGTACTACCATCCCCATGAAGGTCTCAGTTCTCGATGCAATAGTCAAGACACCAAAGACATATTATGAAATGACAAAGGACGAGATCAAATCGGCAACATGGATAAGAGGGCATAGAACATTATTGTTAGTGGCATAGAGGATTCTACCTTTCAAAATGTGATTAACTGCCAAACCTCTAAGGAGATGTGGGACACTTTGGTGGTCTACATGGAGGGAACTAAAGAGGTCAGTGATTATAGGAAGTCCAAGCTTAACAAGGAGTATGAGGATTTCAGACCGTTAAAGGGAGAGAGCATATAGTTGTCTGCTATTAAAGATTCTTCAGAATATTGAATGAGCTAAAGACCTATGGGTCTGCAGTCATTATGAGCTTAATGAAAAATTCCTTAGGACTCTAACTAGAGACTGGGACACCAAAATTTGTGCCATCAGAGAGGTGGCAAAGATGGTGGATACTCCCCCTCACAGACTATTTGGAAAGCTGCTCTTATATGAGATGCAGCTGGCTGCCTGGAAAGAGGAGGAGATAATCAATAAATCTCAGGCCAAGGAAAAGTCTTCGGCCATCAGAGCATATCGCACTAGGAAGAGCAAGGAGATGATTCCCTCTCCTCCAAGAAGGCCTGCTGATTCAGATAGTATAGGGCCAAGCTTATCTGACAGCAACTTATCAGATGAAGACTTTACTGCCTTCTCTAGGAAGCTCTAGAAGATGATTAAGAAGAAGTAGTGGAGGAGCAGACATTCCTCCCCTAATCATCACAAGAAGAATCACTCCAAGGAAGACAGGTATGATTCTAAAAATAGTAAACATAGTTCCTCTAAAGTTGTTTGCTACTATTATAGCAAACCTGGGCATGTGACAGGTTACTGCCCAGTAAAAAAAGAGAAGTTGGTGAAAAAAGGTCCGCCAAAAAAGGGGAAGTGGGAAAATTCCTTCATTGCAAAGAAGGAGAATAGATGTAGTCATTCTTACTCAGTATTTTCTGAGTCTGAAGAAGAAAAAGCCTACATAGGGCCGGTTGCAGGAGAAGCAGAAGCTGAAGAATATCCAGCTTGCAAGATAGGAATCAGGGCCCCTCTATCAAACTCAGACAGTGACTTAGAGGAGGATGAAGATGCCTGCCATTACTATGGGCTGATGGCAATATCAGATGAAGAACCCAGCCTTGTCTAGAAAACATACTTTTCGTATCTAGTTCTTCTTCTCAGTCTGGCTATGAGACTAGTTCAAATTCAAGTGCATCTTCATCTAATATTGAAGATTGCTCTGAATCTGAAGAAGATGTCAATCAATTGATTGACAGGTATGGTGAACTTTTTGATGCCTTTGAGAAAAATAAGAAGTTGACTAAGAAGCAGGCTAAGGAGATAACCTCCCATTACCTAGCTACTTCCCAGCAGGTTGAGAGAACATACTTGCTGGATCAGAAGCCTAGGGAAGTCAGCTAAATCAGGAACATTACCCTCATCCAGAAAGGCACCATCAAGTACAAGGATAATCTAATTAGAGATATTGAAGAGAAGCTCCAAAGGGAGAAGAGAATTGTGGCTAGTTACTTTAAGCCCAATACAGTGTTTCCCTTAATAGACTCCCTCTCCTCTCAAAAGGGTAAGAAGGAGTTGGGGTTTAAGAGAAACACTAGAGTTGCCCCTTCCAAAGCGAAAGGGAAAGCTCAGGTCCAGCCTCTGGCTTCTAAGCCTCCTATCCCTTTTAAGAAGGTGATATTGCCTTCAAATAGGTATGACCAAGAAAGCATCTATGGTCACTGGATGAATGGTAGATCCACTAGTGTGAACAAAGATGTTCACAACTATGGTAGAAAGTATAGTAGGGGAAAGAGTGTCGTTATGGCTCACCATAAGGAAATTCAAATGGCCCATCATAGACCTTTTATTTTTAGTACCCCATCCCCCACTCTCAAGAACAATGCAATAACATTCACTCAAGCCCCTCTAGCAAAGGTTCAGACGAGGGGTAAGTCTGTTAGGAGGCCAAATCTAGCTATCTCTGATGCTACAAGCAACATGTGATCTGCAAAAAAGACTGCTGCAAATGGCAGTCAGAGCCATCAAAGAAAGACTGCTAGAAGGCTCACATCAGTCAGATTCTTACTGAAAGGAACATGAAAGCTATTGCACCTCTCCCTTCTGTTCATTCCGTAGTAAACCATACTGCAGGACCTTCTCAAAAAAGAAGATAAAACATTCATTAGTGTTGGCGTTGTGGGAAAGTAGGGCATTTTTCCTAGGATTGCAGGCACAATCCTACTATGCCGAGAGCTAGTGTTAGTGCTCCTATCAAAAAATCTACAGGAAGACATATTAATTTTAAGGCTAATCAGAACCTAGGACCCAACAATTATTGGGGTCCTAAAGTAAGATAAATTATGTGTTACAAGTTAGTCCAAGTGCCCTTACCCCTATATGGTACTTGGATAGTGGTTGTTCCAGGCACATTACTGGAACAAGGAGAAATTTAAAGAAGTACACTCAAGTGAAGGATGGACCCAAAGTTATCTTTGGTGGTTTAGATAGAAGGTGATAAGAGGTTATGGTAAGATTAACAATGACATAGTCATAATCTCAAAAGTGGCTTATGTTGATGGGTTGCAACACAACCTCATAAGCATAGGCCAACTATGTGGTCTTGGCTATGTCAATTCCTTCGATAAGGATGAGTGCTAGATTAAGAGTTCAAGTGATCAAGAAGTCTTCTTGACAGGCACTAGGCGTGGAAATGTTTATTGCATAAATTTCCTTTGTCTTAATAAAGACTCTCATATTTGTCTAGTTACAAATGAGACATTCTCATATTGTGTACAATGGTACAAGAGACTATCTCATTTGAATTATAAGACTATTGGCAAGATCTTTAGTGAAAAGCTAGTTAGGAATGGTCCTAAGATGAAATGCATTAAGGAAGGCATTTGTTCAGCTTGCCAAAAGCGCATGTAGACCAAAGCTTCCTTCAAGGGCATTGGGACCAAAGATTATGTGAGGTACTTATACCTCTTGCATATGGACTTGTTTGGTCCTATTCCAGTTCACAGTCTAGGTAGGAAAGTCTACACCCTTGTGGTGGTTGATGACTATTCTAGGTTTACTTGGGTTTTCTTTCTGAAGAAAAAGTATGAAACCCTTGATATCTTCAAGACATTTGTCAAGCAAATTTAGTATGAGCTAGACAATACTGTGGTCAAAATCAGAAGTGATTATGGGACTGAATTCCAATTTGATAGCATGATAAGGTTCTTTGTAGAGCACGGGATTCATCAAGAATTTTCTTCTCCAAGAACACCCCAATAAAATGGGATTTTTGATAGGAAAAATTGAACTCTCATAGAGGCTAGAATGACCTTGTAGAATGATATATCTCTCCCAAAATATTTCTGGGCTGAGGCAGTCAATACTGCATGTCATGTCCTTAATAGGGCCTCTATCACTAAGAGCCACAAGAAGACTCAGTATGATATTCTGAAGGACAGAAAACCAAACCTATCTCAGGATCTTTGGCTGCAAGTGCTATGTGCTGAATAATGTGAAGTTCTTTGTGATTAAGTTTGCTGCCAAGTCCTATGATGGGATCTTTGTTAGGTATAACAATCATAGTAAGGTCTATGAATCTACAACTTGGAAAGTCAAGTTGTAGAAGAGACTGTTAATGTAGTTTTTAATGAGTCAACTATGATTAACAGTGAGCTGCCAAACTCCTCTTCTAGTATTGCAGGTACAGAGATGATGATGGACAAGGTAACCATAAAGATGCAGCTCAATTAGTACAAGATATAGTGGGTATTCCTGAAGAAGGGCAAGGCACACCTGAAGTGGATGAAGATCAGCAAGGTGCTTCCACTGAAGTTGATGCTGAAAGAAGATTGCCTCCAGCTTTAAGGAATATAATAGATCATCCAAGACACCAGATTATTGGTGATGCAAACCAAGGAGTGGTGACAAGAAGCAAGAGCCTTAATAAGGCAATGTATGTAAGTTTCCTATCACAGGTTAAGCCCAAGAGATTTGAAGAGGCCAAAATAGATCAGTTTGGATTGTAATAATGCAAGAGGAATTCAACCAGTTTATGAGGTGTAAGGTCTAGAAGCTGGTTCCCAGACCACAAGGACATAAGGTCATTGGAGTCAAGTGGATTTACAGGAATAACTTGATGAAAATGGAATTATAATTAAGAGCAAGGCTAGGCTAGTTGCTAAGGGGTACAGACAAGAAGAAGGTATTGACGTTGAACAAACCTTTGCCCTGGTAGCAAGATTGGAATCCATCAGACTCTTCCTTGCATATGCTGTATTCAAGGGATTTAAAGTCTACCACATGGATGCGAAGTCATCCTTCCTGAATGGTGACTTAAAGGAAGAAGTTTATGTTGAATAGCCTCCAGGTTTGGTTGATTCTAACTCACCTAAATTTCTTTATAGACTTAGGAAAGCTCTATATGGGTTAAAGTAAACCCCTAGAGCATCGTATGAGACATTGTCTTGCTTCCTCATTGAGAACAAATTCTCAAGGGGGAAGTTAGACAAGACACTATTCCTAAGGGAATCTAAGGGCAAGATCATCCTAGTCCAAATTTATGTAGATGACATAATTTTTGGGTCTACTTATGATAACCTTTGTAGGAAGTTTGCCAAACTTATGCAAGGGAAGTTTTAGATGAGTAGTATGGATGAGCTTAAGTACTTCTTGGGCCTCCAAGTAAGGTAGACTGAAGATGGATTGTCCATTTCACAGTATAAGTTCACCAGGGAGTTTATTGAGAAGTTTGGTATAGAGAATGCCTCCACCATGAAAACTCCTATGCGGTCAAGTATGATTATAAATAAAGATGAGGCAGGGAAACCTTGTTATGAAACTTTATATATAGGGATAATTGGATCTCTTCTATACCTTACTGCAAGTAGGCCAGACATCATGTATGCTACATGTGTTTGTGATAGGTATCAGGGAAGCCCTAAAGAATCTCACTACTCTACTGCAAAGAGGATTTTTAGGTATCTTAATGGCACACCAGATCTTGGCCTCTGGTACCCTAGAAATATGGATTTTGAAATAACATGCTATTCAAATGCAAATTTTGCTGGCTGCAAAGAGGACATAAGGAGAACTTTAGGCACCAGTTCTTGGGAGGAAGACTAGTGTCTTGGTGCAACAAGAAGCATACTAGTGATGCCATCTCAACAGCCGAGTCTGAGAATATTTCGATAGATAGCTACTGTGTACAGTTGCTGTGGATCCAGCACCAGCTCCAGGACTATAACCTTCAGAGATGTAGAACCCCCAATGTTTTGTGATTCTACTAGTTCAATCTCAATTGCTAGGAACCCTGTCTCTCATAGTAGGACTAAGACTATTGAGATTAGGTATCATTTTATTAGGGAGCATGTGGAAATGGAAGATATCTATCTTAAGTTTGTCGTCACAGATAAGCAAGTGGCAGACAACTTTACTAAGCCACTAGATGAAGTCACGTTTAATACCTTCATGTTTGAATTGGGTATATTGAACTTGGTATAGCTTCAGTTGCTCCATGTAATATTTCTATTGCAGAACTCACCCTTCTTGCAGGTAGACAAGTCTCCAAAATGGTATCAAGACTGTTAAGTCTGTCACTTGACATCAAGACTCTCAAGTGATTTCAACTAGTATCAAGACTAAGATGGACTCAAGTGTCCAGTAAAGAGAAGATAACAGATGCACCTATTGAGGGGGAAAAAATCCAGCAAGTTGCAGAAACATGTTCAACTTCTTGTTAAGAGGTAGACAATAGATGTAGTGGATAAAAGATCATCGCATCTGATCAACAGGGCCTCAGGACTATGCACAGTCTAGGGGAGATCAACCCTAGTGGATGGTTGTTGTAGTGCAGTCACTATTACTGCTATGAAGACATGTTGTTGTAAGACAAGAGGAATATCCAGTACCTCCCTTAATATAGCTGCATGAACCTTTAAGTGGTATAGGAGTGGCATTGGCTCAAGTGGAACAATGTTAGCAGCTAGCTCAAGTGGCTGCATTGATGTGTTGTACCAGTGTAGCAATACAAAAGGTATGACTCAAAGTCAAGTAGGTTGATCACTATGATAGTTCTTAAGTGGCATCAACACAAGATGTTGGCTAGGATTAAGAATAAATTTCTCCCTTGATTCTATAACCTCCGTCATTAGGAAAATGTATATTGAAGAAGCCAGAAAAGGGGAGAGGTAGAGGGGGATGAGTAGAGCAATACTTGCCCACGAGGTGATGTGGAAGCAATAGTTGACATGACTAGCTCATGTTAAGTAAGTGCATCTTTATTGAAAACATTCAAGTTATATGAAGAGTGCAATGTTGAGCCATTGCATATTTTGTTTCCACCCTCAAGTGGTATGAGGAATGTCCTCCACTTAAGTGTTAAGTGGTGAGGAGTGCTATAAGCTGCTTTAAATTTTCAAATGGTATGAGAAGGCTTACAACTAATTTTGAATCTCTACACTTTATAAGAAAATGCTTCTTAGTATTGCCGGATGTTCTGCCTTCTTCAAATAGGAAGAGATTGTTGGGAATATTGCCCTCAATGTTCCCTAGGTTTGATTTGAAGAGGTTTCACCATCAACAATAAGAGCATAGTTGTATTTGATGTTGTTCAAGCTCATCATATGCAGGATGTTCCATGGAATAAGTTTAGATAGGTTGTCTAAATAGTTGTGACAGGTGGTCACAAGATAGAGCTATAAAGAGACAAAAATCTATATAAGTCCACATGCGTTGACTGAACCCAGTTCACTCAATGCCAGATGACAAAAAGCGCTGAGTAAGGTGTGGACAGTCACAACCTAGCAATTTGCAAAGCAATTATGTAGATAAGTCCACAAGCATTGAGTGAACTGGTAAGCGTCCGCATAACGGGCCAGGTGAGTGAACTCCTGATAGTACTCCACCACAGTCCTGTTCCCCTGCCTCAACCGCAGGAATCTATCCTCCAGGTCATCTCTCGCCGACTGAGGTACAAAATGTCCCAAGAGTGCTGCTCTGAACTCCTCCCAAGTAATATCAGCACAGTCCATCCCTGCAAAGGTGGTGTCCAGCTGAGATTTCCACCATCTCTTTCCGTGTGACTCTAAGCAGGAGACTGTCAAAGCGACTGCCTCCTCCGTGGGGCATCGAATCCCTGCCAGCATCTCGTAAATGGTGTCCAACCACTCCTCCGTACGTACTGCCGACTCCGCCCCTGGTAGGATGGAGGGGAAAGTCCTCGGAAGACCGTCATCCAATTGGCCCCGGGGTTTGGCTGTGGGGCCGGGGTTTGCTGAGCTCTGAAGGCCTCCAGGATGGCCGTCAGTGTTTGCCCCATCTCCGTCTGCTGGAACGGAACGGGTGCTGGCGGAGTCGGGACCACATTCGGAGCCTGAGGTGTCCCCTGCTGCGATGTAGGGTTCGTCGCAGGCTACAAGCAAAAATTCCATTTGTTAGAGAGCGAATGAATGGAATTTAAGAAGAGTTATGATGGACTTTCACATGTGATTTCCCTTATGGGCAAACCACTGCTTCCGCTGTTAGTTTATCCGCAAACTATGCTCGCACGGGGGTGGCCCAAGGTTTTTGTGGACTACTTCTCTTTCGATCGAGGTCTCCTCTGATACTACTTGTAAGACCCCCCTTTTTTTTCTTTTTCAACCAACGGAGTCTTAGCCCAGAATTGCCGCTTTGCGGTGGCACCGACTCACGGGAAGGTCGCCGCTACAAAACGCCAATTCTGCCGGCCCTTTTCGATCACAAGAGAGAGAAGTATTTATACAAAAATGTAAACAAGTCCACAGAAACATGTAAATAAAAGTGAATCATATCCAGTCCATCAATACATATAATAGGAAAATAGATAAATGGGCTCGAGCCCAGTACATCAGAGTCCTCACTACAAGTCACTCATCGCGGAAGCTAAGAAAATACTAATCACTCACGGAGCTGGTCTCAGGTGCACCGGTGCTAGACTGTCCCACCTCCATGCGCACCGTACTCCGCTGCTGCTGGTCCCTGTCTCCCATCCGGAGCTCTTGTAATGTTTGGTTCGAAAACCATTAGTCATAAAGACTAAGCCCTATCGTCCCCTACCCCTCCCACCACGGCTCCTAAGCACCGGGCGGAGAGGAGGAAAGGGAAGCTACAAAAGTGGAGAATAGTCAAGCAGGTGACGGTAGACCTAACTAGCAAGTTATAACAGGTGAACAGTATAAATGTTGTAATAGGTAGAACAATTAATAAATAGCAAATTGTATAAAAGGCAGCTAGAGAATAGTAAGTAAGCAACAAGTAAGTAAGTATGTAACCTTAACTTATATGAATGCCCATACAAACTTATAAGTTAAGGGATCTTCTACAAAGCTCCCATCGTATAAAAAGTCTCATACCAATTTATACATTGGGGTGTCGGTTGTATGCAAATATGAGTGTAGTGATATGCTATGCCATGATTCATGCAAGTGCAACACACGCACACGACTCTATGCGCACAGACCTTTAGTTCCCCCTGTTCGGGCAACTAGCTTCACTCCCAGGAACCTCCGTAGTGGCAAACGGAGACAGTGGGTCGGGCCCCCCACTCCTAGGCGGGCATCCACACTACCAGGCCTAGCCCTCCCGTACGCCCCTAGAAGAACACAACCTAGAGTATCCGCGTACTGCTGCTAGATGTACCCTCCAGACTTTCTTTGGCTAAGTGTCCCACACCGCCGAGTCAGCGTACCGATGTCGGTGTGAAAGACGATCAGGTAGCGAAGACCCACCACCTTTACTCTGTACTCCAACCCTCGAGCCCTCGGCCCCCCGGACAGTCCTGTCCGTGCATCTACCTTCAGAGCTACTGTCTGAATGGCAACAAGTCCTATCATTCTACCTTCCTAGCTATCGGGGAGTGAGTGTGTGCAACCCTAGTTATACTAGTTGCTCTTTTAATATATTATTCCTATGGTTTACGTTAGCCCAGGACTGCCCCCGGTATACCCCGTGAAGGGCTCTCAAGGGGCACTAGGAACCAAGATGGCGGCATTACGGCCCGAAGTTCCCTTTCGCAATGCACTTATTATTATTGGTTGATCTCCCTTAGCCCGATCCCCTTTTAGTTACTTGTTCTAACCCTAGAGTATTAAGACTCTTCCTCTTCTTCCCGGGATGGACGATCTTTCGTCGTTCCCGTACTCCCTTATTCCAACAAGTCTCCCAATGATGAACTCGATCATAGTTTGCCCTACCAACCATCAACTATCAAAATTCCGTGGCTTTACTATATGCAGACCATCCTTAACTATATGAGGTACCCAAGGGGAGGTACACCAAATTATCTTCCAAATCTCCTATAATATTTACTGGAGGTCTACCATATCATACTTTGTCTAAATCCAGAAACTTATAATTTTCCTAATTAATCTGATATTTATTTAATTTTCCCAAAGGACGTGCCACGGGTCATTTTAAACATGAACTACATGATCTTCCTAAGTAATGGCTACTCAAAAATCATGATCATTAAATAACAGCAAAATAACCTCAAATACAAATTCTCAGAATTTTATAGAAAGTATTTAACCTCCAAATAATTTATTCAGTATAATCATGTTAATTCTATGTAGTGAAGGAAGTACTGAAATTATTCATCTAAAAATTATAGAAAAATCATTAGTCAGTAGTATGATATATAAAAGATCTTTGTGCAGAGAATCATAATTTTACTAGCTTGCTAACCACCACTAAAGATTTAATCAAATAATCAAGGTAAAACATACTTAATGAAGCGAGCCTTAGAATTAATCTTCCAAAAATCCCATAAAAATTCACAGAGATTTAAAATCATAATAAACGTTCTCTGCTTAAATTTCATCACTTTATAGAGAGTGTGTATTCCCTAATAAATTTTCTAAGCAAATCATACAACTACTAAATCATTAAAGGAAGTATCCAAAATAATGAACATAAAATTCATAGAAAAATATCCAGAGCTTGTACCATCCCTATAATTCACTCTCCCCAAATCTCACCACTTTTCAATGTGATTTAGTGTCATTTCCTATCTCTACAAGTTTTGCGCCCTAAACTAGGGTTAGATTTTCAGGTATCCCAACGGTCTCCAAATTTACTAAAATTTCATCCAGAGAACTATATTGGCCCTATGGTTCCCTTCACCCAATTTCGGGTCAATCCAAGGTCATTTGACCACATGACCTTCACAAACCACCAAGATCCATCCTTAGGGTTTGGCCTTGGTCCTTAGGGTAAACTTACCCCGATCCACCTCAAACTCCATGAGGGGGTGCTAGAGAATATTACTAGCCAGTGGTAAAAATCTCAGCCTCTGTTGAGGTGATCTCACCACTCAAACTTCAAAAGTGCACTTTTAACCTAAGACCCCTTATTAGGGCAAAACTTAGGGTTGATCATTTCTAGTCCAAACCATCTACAAATGAGATGGAAAATTATACAGAACCTTATGGTGACCCCAGGGACCTCTCACCAGAATTTGGGAGGGTTTGGAAATTATTTAACTATCTAATTAAATTCGGCTATGATTATTGAATTTTCCTAAAAACTATAGAAAAATATTCTCCAAAAATTCTCATTTTTGGATAGCACCTAGATATAGGTAAGATTAGGCCACACCCCAAATTTTAAGTCATTTTGATGACTGGATTGGAGTGGGGAATTTTTCTAAGGTCAAGACAGCCCTCTGGATAGACCTCACCAAAAAGGGTGCTGTTATCTAACCAGGATTCTAAATTGAGTGAAATTAATTTTGAATAAAACTAGACTTCAAGGGATACAGTTTCTATGTTGACCACTTTTCCTGTAGGAGCCTCTAGGTATTTTTTCCAAATTATTTAACATGACAGATAAATTCATTCAGAAATTGTTTTAAAAATAGAATCCAATTTTCATGGCACTGTTCATCTTCTTCAGAGCCCGAACCAGAGGCCTAAAAACCTAATTTTCCTGTAGCTTTTCCAAGCTATTTCCCGGCCATCCAGCCATCTCCCTGGCCGGCCACCACCACCTCCATTGAGGCGAGGGCTATCGTCGGGCGGCGGCACGGCCGCCGGAGAGGCGGTTTCCGGCGAACCCGCCACCATGAAATTTTCGGAAAACCACGAATACGCTCACCCGATTTGGCTCTTTTGAGCCCGATATCTCTCCTAACGATTCCTAAGATCTATCCGCAGATGAAGAGGGAGGGGAGGACCTTGTTCGCGGGTTGAAGGCGTGCAGAGCGTCGGGAAGCCATTTGCGCGGTGGTGGCGTCGCCGGAAATTCTTCAACAGCAAGGGGGAAGTCTGAAATAGTTTGAGGGAGTGTAACCTTTTCCTCTTGCTCTTAGGAGTCTTTTATAGATCAGCAAATGGGGAGGGGAAAGGATGAAACGTTGGAGATGAAACGTTCGCGGCCATTACTAATCCCCTTAATGACGTTTCGGTTTTGACGAATGGCAGTTGAAACGTTGGAGATGAAGAGGTGTTTGCCAGGTGGCAATTTCCTATTGGACCCACTTTTCCTTAATTATTTAAATAATTAAAGTAGGAAACGGCCAATAAATACTCTTGGTTTTCATTCCCTTAATCGGATTTTATTACGACGTCAGTTACTGAAATTTCCAACCTGGCTGTCGTTTCGGCCTTGGTCACGGGCGTGACACATAGGTCACGGGCATGACAGGCCCGGTTAGCCAGTTCTGGGTTCGACGATCGTCGAACCGAGATCGACGATCGTCGAGCGGTTGTCACGGGCGTGACACCTGGGTCACGGGCGTGACAGGCCTGTGCGGCCAATTCTGGTTCGACGATCGTCGAATTGGGATCGACGATCGTCGAGCGTGTCACGCCCTATGTCATGGGCGTGACATTGTGGATCACGGGCGTGACATGCCTGGTGACTAATTCTGGTTCGACGACGTCGAACTGGAATCGACGATCGTCGAGCGTGTCACGCCCTATGTCACGGGCGTGACATGGCGGGTCACGGGCGTGACAGGTCTGGTGACTAATTCTGGGTTCGACGATCGTCGAACTGAAATTGGCGATCGTCGAATGTGGTCACGCCCTATGTCACGGGCGTGACGGGTTGGTCACGGGCGTGACCAACCCGTGACCCGATTTCTTGGTCGATTTATTTCATGTTTTGGGCTCCCTAGGGTTCTACCACAACCAACCGACTCCTAGGGGTCTAGCCGAAAATGGGATGTTACACGTTTGAGGTGGTGGAGCGAGTTGGGGAAGCTGCTTATCGACTAGCACTTTCAGCAGACTTGGGTGGATTACATGATGTATTTCACATCTCAGTCCTTCGTAAGGCAGTGAAGGATCCAGCTCAAGTAGTGGAGAATGATCGGGTACCGGTCGAGTATGGGCTAACGACGAGGGTTAGACCCATTCGGATCGAGGATCGAGCCGAGAAACAGTTGCGGAACAAAGTGATCGGGATGGTCAAGGTCCGATGGGACAATTGTGGCCGTGAAGAGCTAACATGGGAGCGAGAGCAGACCATGCGAGCTGAATTTCCCGTGCTGTTTGTATAAACTATAGACCGTGTACTTTTGTTATATCAGAATTCTCAAGTTATATCATTGTTAGTTCTTGTTTCCTTACCGTGCAAATTTCGGGACGAAATATTGTTAAGGGGGGAGGATTATAACACCCCAAAAAGACCCCAAAAAGACTCAAAATGGTTGAGGTGCAGGTCAGGTTACACGGCCTGGGACACAGGCGTGTCCCAGGGCGTGTCGGGGGTACACGGCCTGGGACACGGGCGTGTCCCAGGGCGTGTCACGCAAATAAAATGCGATTTGAGTCAGAAGATTACACGGCCTTGAACCAAGCCTTGAACACGGGCGTGTCAGGTTGGACACGGGCGTGTCCAATGCCGTGTGCCTACCCGTGTACTGCTTGCAGCTCGATGAGGCAGGGGTGACACGGGCGTGTCTCAGGAATGACACGGGCGTGTCAGGTTCGACACGGGCGTGTCGATGCCCGTGTTCTGGTAAATCTCAGTCGGTTCGAATACCGCGTGTGCCGCTTAAGGGTACACGGCCTGTGACACGGGCGTGTCACAGGCCGTGTCAGCCAAAAATTGAGTTTTTGGGCAAATCGTGGCCGTTCAGATTTCTCTCTTTTGATCCAAGGGCTCAGGTGATTTCCTGGCTGGATTTAATTCGTGAAGGCTGATGAAGACTTCATTCTTCATTTACTTAAGGAAGAGAGAAAGAGAGAGGAGGAAGAAGAAGGAGGAGGAGATCAAGCCACCGGCGGAGTTCCCGTGGTCCGATTTGTGATCCGAAGCCGGCGTTGTGAAGGCAAGGCTGCTGCGGTTCTTTCTCACCGGCTAGTTTTCGATGGCTCCCAAGAGATCGACAAGGGTAACGATCTCCCTTCTTGTACATGTGAAGTCCTTCTTTTCTGCATTGCATAGGGAAAACCCTTCCCCGCGAGTGTGCGGTGGATTGTGGTGTCCCTTGGGGTAGATATGTGAAGTCCCCCTTGTTAGAGGCCGGAAGTGGAGTACGGCTCTAGGCATGCTGTGTGAAGGCCATCTGGACATGGTCTGGATTGGTGATGCTTGTTTGCATATCGGAGAAGGCTCTGTGATTATGGCTTGTGTTGCCTTGTGCCTACCTGTTGCTTGGTGCAGCAGGAAGTACTGGATGATGTCCAGGAAATGAAGAGGGTTGGATGCAACTCTTGTGGCCGTGCGTTGCCACTTTATGCGCGGTTGAGCCGTTGGGCTGCAACTCGATGAAAAGGCAGATTATCGAACAGGAAAGATGAAACCGACCCGCGCCTATAAATAGCCATGGATACTTCTGTATTCGAGGTGGCACGGCGACTTGAGCAACGGGGGGTGGCTGATCCGTACCTGCGTTAGGTCCGTCCGACTTGGAAGCCTGGTGATAGGTTTTGTTGGAGCGCCTAATGAGAGTCTTAGGCCCGCGTGCCGGAAAGACTAGAATGCTCAAATACCGTGTAGACGGTGGTGTTGACCCTGGTATTCCGGTACACCAAGAATGTGCCCTGAGCGCACGGACTGTCGGACCGTGTGGTTGATAGTTGTGATGGCTTGAATGTGCCTGCGCGCACATAGTTGCTATATGATGATGCCATGCTTTGTAGGGAAAGAATGCTCATGCCCCGAGAAAGGGGTAGGATTGTTATAATTGGGTCAGCTGAATGCTGACCGTTGCATTGTTTGCCACCAGTTGGGTGGTTTGTTCCCATGCAGGTGCTGGAGAGCCAAGTGGTAAGTGAAGGGCTGAAGCCCTACTGCTGTTGCTGCTGCTGCTGCGGCTAGCCCTTGAAGGCTAAGCGAATGTTTTTGCTTGTTCTCTGTTACTCATGTATGGTCGGCCTGCGCGCCGAGGTTTGTAAACCATACGGTGTGAAAAGAGAAACTGTAAGGCCTTAAGGCCAAACTCTATGTATTTGTGTACATTCCGTGGTTATATATCAAGGTGGTTTATATATTAGACATTCCTGGTTAGAGTTCAACTTACAACTTAAAGCTTCCGCTAGAATGCTCTGAGTTAGGATTCGTGTATTGTTTGGTATTATCCTGTGACCTCACCGTCTGTTTGTGGCATATAGTGTGGGGCCCCGGCCGGACCTTCTACTATACGTCGTTTAACGGATGGGGTCGTTACAAAAAAATGCAGTAAATAAGTGCGGAACTCCGATGACCAACTTAGCGCGACGCTATCAAAAAGAGAATTGAACTAAAGTAAACTTTTAATAAAAAGAGATCCTAAATTTCAAATTAATTAAGGCGGAGACTCGGCCGTGGAGGTTCCTTAGATATGAGCTCACCTTGGTCTAGGGATATCGCTCACCTGAACGTTAAGACTATTCGACCGATCTGATAGTTTAACTTTCAAGACAGCCTAGACACCTAGAGGGGGGGGTGAATAGGTTCTGCTTATTTATAAAAACTTCTAGGCAGAATTCAATTCAATGACTGACAAAAGAATCACAGCAATCACAGAAAATAAAACATCACAGATTGCACAATATTTTATAGTGGTTCCCCAAGGTCTGGGTACATCCACTTTCCCCCTTCACCTATCTAGCAGTATGCTAGATTTGGCCAAACTTCCACTAATCTCAGATCAATAGATCCTACAACTCAGGCACAACAGCCCCACCTCAGCCTTGCCCCAAGGCCTACAACTCAGAGAAGATCCTTCTCCTACACTCAGGCAAACAGCCCTACCACTCAGAGTTCAACACTCCTACACTCAGCCTTTATAACATAGGCTTACAACTCAGATCTGTGTAAACAGATCCTACAGAAATATGGAAAATATTATCTAACTGTCTTGCCTAAAATTGAGAGAGAAAAGGCCAAGACAATTCTTGATCAGCTGATGAAATCAACTGTATCTGAGCTTTCTTCAAAGCTTCTTGAATAAGAACTTAGCTGAGTTGATTTCCAAACAGCTTCTTGAGAATCCACTGGTGGTTTCTTTCTTCTTCTTCAAATTCTGGCTTGATCTCTCTCTATCCAGCACTTTGAATGATTCTTCTGAATTCTAATTTAGAACTCTTCTTTGATCTATCCTTAGATAGTCTTCTTAGATCTCCCGGAGAAGATCTTCTTAAGTGCCTAGCACTTTCTTGAAATGAATTGGATCGTAATCCTTCTCAACTTTTTGATTCTCAACAATGTTTTCCAACAGTTACTTTCTCCTTCTGAATCCGTCTATTTATAGACTTTCTTTATGGTAACCGGCTGATCCGGTTTCTAACCGTTTTCTGACAAGTCTGACAGCTTCAGTTAACTGGTGGCAATCCTCAGCTGTCAAGTCTCCAAACAAGTCCTGTGCCTTAGTCTTGAACCATAAGTTGTCGAGACAGTCTGTCAGAAAGTGTCGAGACCATCTGTTTATTTGTGTCGACACAATTGACTTTGGTGTCGACACAGTCTTCAGTGATGTCGACTAAGTTGCCTTTGAGTCGACACAGCTCCTTCTGAAAATAACTTGGTCTTGACTCTTCAGTGTGTCGACACAAGTCCTGTGTGTCGACACAGTTGTTGTAGAATCATAACTTAGTAAGTGTCGACTTAGCCTTCAGGTGTCGACAAACTTGAAATTGACTATATTCTTTTGTGTTGACACATCCAGCTGGTGTCGACAATCTTGAGATCAACTTTACTCTTCTGTGTCGACACATTTTCCCAATGTTGAGGTCGACGCTTTTCTTCTGTGTCGACACTTTTTTCCCTTGTGTAGTTGTAGACTAACTGCTATGTGTCGACACTGCTTCCCAGTGTTGTGTCGACTTACTTCTTCTGTGTCGACACTTTTTCCCAGTGTAGTTGTAGACTAACTGCTATGTGTCGACACTGCTTCCTCTGTGTTGTGTCGACTTACTTCTTCTGTGTCGACACTTTTTCCCAGTGTAGTTGTAGACTAACTGCTATGTGTCGACACTGCTTCCTCTGTGTCGACACTTTTTCCCAGTGATGTGTCGACTATTTTCTTCTATGTGTCGACACTGCTTCCTCTGTGTCGACACTTGGACTTAGAATTTTGCTGCATACTTTATCAATCCTTCACCTGCACATGTCAACTAAAAAAACATCAAATACACCTTGATGTATATCATTGAGCTAGGTTGGGCTTCTTCAAATTAGGTACACATTTTCCAATGTACCCAACAATCTCCCCCTATTTGGAGAAGTCATAACCCTTCTAGCCAATGATATACACCATTTATAAACAGTACTAAATGATGATATATGATATGATAGGAATACTTAATATAAACAAAACATAAACAAAATAATCCATCACAGAATGCACATTATAATATGCCAAACAACATTTTGTTTATAACTGGGTAATGTTTGATTACATTGTTTTTCATTTAATGATTACATCACAACATTACAAAACACTATGAAGGAATTAAAAAAACATAATCAGGATTGATCAGGCTCTTTAATGATAATCCCTTTTCCAGATTGAATTGTAGCTGTCACAGGAGCTTCTGATTCTTCAGCTATCTTCTTTCCTTTTAGATCAGCTTTCTTCTGAGCTTCTTCCTTGATCCTTTGCCTTTCAAAGTAGTGAAAAAGCTTTGGAAAGTACTTGCTTGGCTCCTTAGCATCAGATGGCAGCCTCCCTAGCTTAGCTTTCCTTCTAAATTGGACTATTGCTTCCTGTCTTGCCTCATATTTCTGCCATTCTGTCTCATTGTACCACTTCCCTCTCTCATGAACTTTATCTTGTACAGCTTTCCATGCAGTGAGTATTATGTTCCTTGAAGTAGGACTCCACTGCTCATAATCTGGCTTAAGTACAGCCTGCTCTCTGAATCTTTTCTTTGCTAATAGAGCTTCTTGCTGTTCTTTCAGAGTAGCCTCAGGCTTATCAACCTTCCCAATGACAATATTAGTAACCTCCTTTGGAGGACTATACATTCCTTGAACCTTCTGATCAATCATGTCAAAATCTGGAGGGGGTAAATGACTTGGGCAACCTCAGGTTGATTGTCTTCAAGTAGATTTGATTGTATTCCTGATTCAGCCACCATAGCATCATCACACAATGGGGGATATCCCAAAGTGGCTCGAATACTATTGGTCACCCATTTGGAGTGCTCTGAGCCTGCATGAATTAGCATCCTCTCCCCCTTTATGGCTTCTCTAGATACATGATCTCTTAGATCTTCCTTTTGAAATCTGATTTGGCCATCCAAATAATTCACACCGTCTTTAAAAAATGGTTTTAACTTGTTAAGCTTTTCAGATATTTCTTTTTGAGAGGTTGAGATGGCAGTCTTAACAGAAGCAATGGCAGCTTGAAAATTCTTATCAAATTCGTCCCTTTCTTTGGCTCTATCTGCAGGCAGACCTGGACCAATCTTCTTTACTTCCGCAATGATCTCATTATGAGATTCAGTTAAATTATCATTCATTCTTAGTTGGTTTTCCAAAACATAGCTTTGCTTCAAAGCAATGTCATCCACCTTTGTAGTAATAGCCTCCTGTTGTTTAGCTAGATAAACCACAGCATTGCCACCCTTGTGGAAGCAATCTGTCATTTCCTTTTTATGCATGTTGACTTGAAACTGGATGGACTTTATATCCTGAGCTAAGTCAAACTAAAGTGACTTGCTATTTTCATCAACATACTTTTCCAGAGCCATCCTTTGTTCATCCAATTTTACCTGTAGATCTACCATAAATTTGTTATAATCAAAAGCTGGAGATACCTGTAGAGGTGTTGTCTGTAAAGCCTGCTTATAATTCTTGCTTCTTCTCTTAAATACAACAAGTTTTCTTTTCTTTGCCATCCTGGCATCTTCAGTTTCAGTTTCAGATGAAGTATCTAATTGAATTCTCTCTTGAGGAGGATTAATTGTATCTGTCCCAGTGACCTGTTGCTCAGCTTCAACAGCCAATGGCTCCCCCTCAACTTGTGTCTCAACTTCAGCTTCCTGATCAATGTCCATATCTATTGACTTCTCAATTTCTTGTCCACCTCCTACTTTATTAGTAGTAGTATCATCATCAGGGAATAACTCCTCCAGAGTAAATTCCAGTTGAGCTGTAACTTCTGCAGCAGTTAAATCTTGAGATAAGTTTAACTGTGCTTCCTCTTGCACTTGTACTTCAGTATTTAGAGGAGGAGTGGACACTAGCTCTTCCTGAACCTGTGCATTAATAAGAATATGAGCAATGTCTTTTATAGTAAAATACATTAGCTTCTCCTATACTTGTACCTGATCAGGAGTAGATACCTTTTGAGCAGGAGTGGAAACTGGCTCCCCCTGCATTTGTGCAGGTGTTGACACTTGCTGGACAACAGTTGAGTCTGGCTGATCTTCAACCTGTGTCCTGAGTGGGTTGTCCTGTAGTTGTTTCAGGTTCTTGGTTTTGAGTAGGGGATTTCACAGGGGTGTCTGGCCTGCTCTCTTCAGGCACATCCTTGGACAGTACCCTATCCCACCTTGAGAACAGTCTCATATCCATTCTTCTCATATGATTAATCTTTGTCCCTGGCACTTGCTGCATCACTTCAGGAATCATTCCAGTTAGGTATAGGCTCATGATCCTGGCCATGTTAGGCTTCTTGATTCCTTCTTTGATCTTGTCAAAGATCACTCCTGACCAATCAGTAGGAATTGTAAAAACAATCCTGGTCATCAGGCTGAACATATAGGCAGAAATCCTATCATGTCCACCTGTCTTGCAGAGGATCACTTTCCCAACTATTTCAGATAAGAACTTCCCTTGCTGATTCATACCCTTCCTGTTGAATGCAGCTCCAATCTTCAAGCCTGAGTCCAGTCCACACCATTGAAGGGCTTCCCTTGTTTTAGAACTAGGTACTTCCTCTTCATTCTCAACTACTTGCAATTGAAAGATCTTTCTTAAACTTCTTTGATTAATCTTCACCTTAGTCCCTTGAACTGTGGACCTAATCTTGAGGCCAGTCGAGTGGACTGATACAGAGATAAAGAACTCGTGCACCTCCTTCTTCCAGATTTTTGTTGGTTCTGAGATGAGAAATTCTAACCCTGACTCAGAGAGGAGGGTGATAACTCCTTGAACATCTGGCGGCGCCTCTGCAAAGGCCTGGCGCACCAACTCATACCCTTCATTAATGTTGTCTTTAATCCTTGGCGCCATCGGTTCGTCGAGAAAGCTTGAGAGAAGAGAGAAAGATAGACTGACGACACAGGGTTTTAGTCTCGAAAACCTTGGAAGCGTGTCGACAGAATGAGTTTTTGACCTATTTATAGCCTCAGTTGAAAGAAGTTCAAAAGGCGCCAAAAACAGTCAAAATGTGTCGACACAGACGGAATGTGTCGATACAAACTTCTATTGTCTCGACATTACTTCAGCCTACTATGTGTCGACACCAATTTGTGGTTATGTCGACACCTTAGATAGACAGAAATTCTGTGTCGACTCTAAGGATAAGTGTCGACACATATTCTGTAAGTGTCGACACCATTTTCCTGGTTGAGTCGACATTACATTTCTGGTTAAGTCGACAATATAACTCTCAAGTGTCGACACATATTCTCTGTGTCGACACAATATTTCTGACTTGTCGACATAATTTCTCTGAGTCGACACATTACTACTGAATGTGTAGACACATTCTTACTTAGCCAATTTTTGTAACTTCAATGTGTCCTTTTTAACACTTGATTATGTTGTTATTACCTTTACTTACTTATATACCACTTCAATTGCATTGTTAATAATTTTGTTAATACATTATTCAATGGTTAACATACCTAATTCAATTTTGAATTTATTGAATTTTGTTTCATCTAAAGGCTTAGTAATACATCTGCTATTTGATAATCTGTTTTTACAAATTCCAATGAGATGTCTCCTCTTTCTACATGTTCTCTAAGAAAATGGTATTTGATTTCTATATGCTTAGTTCTACTATGAGAAACTGGATTATTAGCAATAGAAATAGCACTCTTTGAATCACATAAAAGGGGTGTTCTACTTACCTGAATACCATAATCCTTAAGCTGATGCTGAATCCACAATAGCTGTGCACAGCAGCTTCCAGCAGCAACATACTCTGACTCAGCTGTGGAAATTGCCACACTGGTCTGCTTCTTACTACTCCAAGATATTAGTCTTCCTCCCAGGAATTGACAAGTACCTGTAGTACTCTTTCTATCCTCTCTACATCCTGCAAAATCTGCATCTGAATAGCCTGTTAGTAGAAAATCTATATTCCTAGGGTACCAAAGACCTAGAGTAGGAGTGCCCTTTAGATATCTCAGAATCCTTTTGACTGCAGTATAATGAGATTCTTTAGGGCAGGCTTGGTACCTAGCACAGACACATGTTGCATACATAATGTCAGGTCTACTAGCAGTGAGATATAGTAGAGACATCTTCTAAATTGATTCAGCTCCTCTTGCATAGCATCAATCCAGTGCTGGTCTTGGATAGCTTCTTCAAACTTCTTAGGTTCCATCTGGGACAAGAAACTTGAATGCAAAACTGTGCTTTGATTTCTGCTTCTAGTTTGCACTCCTTGTCTTGGATCACCAATTATCTGATCAGTTGGATGATCCCTTAGATATCTTATAGCTGGAGGAAGATTCCCTTCAGGTTGAGCATCTCCAGCTTCTTCATTCTGCTGAGCCTCTTGGTTTTCATCAGTTTCCATTATCTCTTGTACTCCCCCTGGACAGCAGCCTTCATTTTCCAATGCTCCATCTTCCTTTGAAGCTTCAGCAATGGAGAGCTTGTCCATCTTCTTGCTTATACCTGTTGAGTCATTTGATCTACAAGACAACTCACAATTGATTAATCTTGTTTCATCAAATACAACATGCACAGATTCTTCAACAACTTGAGTAGTTAAGTTGAAAACTCTATAGGCCTTACTATTTGTGCTGTACCCAACAAATATCCCATCCTGGGATTTGGCAGCAAACTTAGTCAAATATGACTTGCCATTGTTAAGTATATAGCACTTGCAACCAAAGATCCTAAAATAGGATAGGTTTGGTTTTCTACCTTTCACAATCTCATAGGGAGTCTTTCTGTGGCTTTTGGTGATAGAAGCCCTATTGATGACATGACAAGAAGTGTTAACTGCCTCAGCCCAAAAATATTCTGGAAGAGAGGTGTCACTCAATAGAGTTCTACCAGCTTCAATTAATGTTCTATTCTTTCTTTCAGCAATTCCATTTTGCTGAGGTGTTCTTGGTGAGGAGAACTCTTGGAAAATCCCAAAGTCTTTACACAAATTTGTTATGCTTTCAGAATGAAACTCAGTACCATGATCACTTCTGATTTTGACCACTGTACTATTCA
This sequence comes from Platanthera zijinensis, assembly GCA_039513925.1. Classification (NCBI taxonomy): domain Eukaryota; kingdom Viridiplantae; phylum Streptophyta; class Magnoliopsida; order Asparagales; family Orchidaceae; genus Platanthera; species Platanthera zijinensis. Next base: position 154,992,961 of record CM077092.1, read on the forward strand.
GTTCATTCTGAATTTGCTTTACAAAATTAAGTAGTACACTTGGGGTTTCAGATTTTTGTCTTAGAAAGAACACCCATGTAAATCTAGAATAGTCATCTACAACCACAAAAGTGTAGACCTTCCTACCTAGACTATGAACTGGCATAGGACCAAAAAGATCCATATGCAAGAGGTATAAGCACCTCACAGAATCCTTGTTTTCAAGGCTTTGAAATGAGGATTTTGTCTGCTTGCCCTTTTGACAAGCTGAGCATACCCTTCCTTTATACACTTAACTTGAGGCCCATTCCTCACTAGTTCTTTACTAATGAGTTGGCCAATTGTCTTGTAGTTTAGATGAGCCAATCTCTTGTGCCACTTAACACAATGGGAAGCATTGTCATCAGCTACAAGACAAATGGGGAAGCCTTATTTTCACATTCAAAATTAAGGCAATATACATTTCTCTTCCTATACCCAGTCAAAATGATCTCTTGATCACTTGACCTTTTGATATGACATCCATCCTTACCAAATGAAATGTCATATCCTAAATCACTCAGCTGGCTTATGCTTATTAGATTATGTTTCAAACCTTTTACATAGGCCACTTGGGTGATAGTAATTAGGTTAGAAGAAATATTACCAAACCCTTTGATGACTCCTTTTTCAGATCCACCAAAGATCACTTTATGTCCATCTTTGACAGATGAATACTCCTTCAGCAGCCCCTTTGTTCCAGTCATGTGCCTGGAACAACCACTATCCAAGTACCATATAGGGGCATGGTTACTTGGATTCACCTGCAATACAGAATTACTTACCCTTAGAACCCAAGTAAGTCTTGGGTCCTTGGTTCAGGTTAGCATTAATAAAGTTATCATAACCTCTTCTAACAGGTAGACTCTTATTCTTTATAACACTTGTGTTATACCAGCAGTCCAATGCAAAATGGCCCCTCTTGCCACAGCACCAACATTCAAACTTATTGTATCTAGATCTAGATACATCCTTGTCAGAAGAATTTTTGTTCATTGCTGGTGCTGTTGCAACTTCACCTACTGATTTCTTAAAACCATTGGGTTTATGACCATAGGTAGGCCTGCTTGCCTTAATACCCTTGTTCTTCAGAACATTTATCTTAATATGACCTGGAATGTCTTCATGATCATATATGTTAGAAGGCACTTTCTCCTTACTAAAATTTATGGGGACTGAAAGGTTTAGTGGCTGAATAGGGGCTTTGCCTTTCCTCTTGAATCTGCCAGCCCTGGAGTTACCTTTAAATCCTAATCCAGCCTTACCCTTCTGAGTGACAAATTCATCTATCAAGGGTAAGACAGATTTTGGCTTAGAGTAACTAGCCACTAAATCCCTTTCAATTCTAAGTCTGGCCTCCAGACTCTTTACTTGATCATTAGTATAATTAATTGTGCCCATCTGAATAATAGTTATATTCTTCAGCTTGGCAATTTCATTTAATTTTTGATCAAGGACTTTTTCTAACTCAGTTGTTGCTACCCTTAGTTCAGCAATTTCCTGAGCCTGTGTTTTAACCAGGTTCTTGCTTTTCTTAAGGGCCTGCAACAAGTCCCCATACTTGTCTATCAATTGATAGACATCTCCTTCAGATCCAGATGCATCTTCATCACTTGATGCAGATGTAGCTGATTCTTCACTTGTACTACAAACAGATGTACAGGAAGGACAGTTTACCTCATTAGGACCAGACTGATTCTGGCATATGTCCTCTTTTGATCTTGTCATCAAACCCATGCATTGATGTTCATTGATGGAGTCTAGCAACTGCATAAACTCCTCTTCCTCAGATGCAGCACATAGTCCAATATATGCTTCAGCTTCAGATCCTGATTCTGAAGTTGACTGGTCTGACAGACTTTTATCTTTCTTTGCTACAAAGGATTTCTCCTTCTTGCCTTTCTGATAAGTCTTCTTCTTTTCTGAAGATTCCTTCCTTTTGTCAGGACAATCAGCCACTACATGTCCAGGCCTATTGCAACAATAGCAGACAATCTTTGAAGTAGTGGCTTTGCTGGGCTTTGATCTGCTTTTCTCTTTCCTTGATGACCTTCTCTTCTGATAATAGTCATCAACTTGCTGTGATGTGGAAGGCCTAGACTTCCATTGCTTCTTTTTCAAGAACCTTTGGAATTGCCTTGTGAATGCAGCAAAGTCTGCATCTGAATCACAGCTTTCTGAACCCTTATTTGAATTTTCAGAACATCTTCTTCAACTTCTTTAGGAGGAGATGGTGATTTCCTCCTACTCTTTCTAGTGGCTTCAGCATTAAATGCCACAGTCTTTTCTCTATGCTCTCCTCTTGAGTTTCTTTCCTCCTCCTTCCTTACCATAAGTTGCATTTCATAGGATAGTAACTTTCCAAACAGGGTTGGAGGAGATATCTCTGCCAATTTAGCCACTTCTCTTATGGCACAGATCTTTGTATCCAAGTCCTTTGATAAGGATCTTAAGAATTTGTCATTCAGTTCATAGGTACTGAAGACTCTTCCATAGGAGATTAGCTCATTCACAATTCTATAGAATTTCTTATAGCACTCAGTTATGCTATCAGATTTTCCTTGTCTAAAGCTTTCATACTCCTGATTTAGCATAGACTTTCTGTCCAGCCTTACTTCTTCAGATCCCTCCATGTAGACAATCAATGTGTCCCACATCTCCTTGGAGGTCTTGCAGTGAATTAGATTTTGAAATGTTGAATCATCTATGGCACTAACAATGATGTTCTGTGCCCTTTTGTCCATGGTTGCCAAGATGATTTCATCCTTGGTCATTTCTGAATAAGTCTTTGGTATTTGGATATTTGCATCAAGAACAGATATCTTCATTGGAATGAAGGGCCCTTCCTGTACTGTGATGTAAATCCTTGGGTCAGATGCTTCCATAAACAATCTGACTCTTTCTTTCCAGATCCCAAAGATTTCCTTCTTGCATATGGGTAATTTCATAGACCCTAGCTCCTTATGATTCTCTCCAGAACCCATCTTCTTGAATCTTGAATCTGCCTTTCAGATCTACCTCAGACTGTTAAGTCCTTTTTGAGGAACCTGCCTCTGATACCACTTGATAGTTTAACTTTCAAGACAGCCTAGACACCTAGAGGGGGGGTGAATAGGTTCTGCTTATTTATAAAAACTTCTAGGCAGAATTCAATTCAATGACTGACAAAAGAATCACAGCAATCACAGAAAATAAAACATCACAGATTGCACAATATTTTATAGTGGTTCCCCAAGGTCTGGGTACATCCACTTTCCCCCTTCACCTATCTAGCAGTATGCTAGATTTGGCCAAACTTCCACTAATCTCAGATCAATAGATCCTACAACTCAGGCACAACAGCCCTACCTCAGCCTTGCTCCAAGGCCTACAACTCAGAGAAGATCCTTCTCCTACACTCAGGCAAACAGCCCTACCACTCAGAGTTCAACACTCCTACACTCAGCCTTTATAACATAGGCTTACAACTCAGATCTGTGTAAACAGATCCTACAGAAATATGGAAAATATTATCTAACTGTCTTGCCTAAAATTGAGAGAGAAAAGGCCAAGACAATTCTTGATCAGCTGATGAAATCAACTGTATCTGAGCTTTCTTCAAAGCTTCTTGAATAAGAACTTAGCTGAGTTGATTTCCAAACAGCTTCTTGAGAATCCACTGGTGGTTTCTTTCTTCTTCTTCAAATTCTGGCTTGATCTCTCTCTATCCAGCACTTTGAATGATTCTTCTGAATTCTAATTTAGAACTCTTCTTTGATCTATCCTTAGATAGTCTTCTTAGATCTCCCGGAGAAGATCTTCTTAAGTGCCTAGCACTTTCTTGAAATGAATTGGATCGTAATCCTTCTCAACTTTTTGATTCTCAACAATGTTTTCCAACAGTTACTTTCTCCTTCTGAATCCGTCTATTTATAGACTTTCTTTATGGTAACCGGCTGATCCGGTTTCTAACCGTTTTCTGACAAGTCTGACAGCTTCAGTTAACTGGTGGCAATCCTCAGCTGTCAAGTCTCCAAACAAGTCCTGTGCCGTAGTCTTCAACCATAAGTTGTCGAGACAGTCTGTCAGAAAGTGTCGAGACCATCTGTTTATTTGTGTCGACACAATTGACTTTGGTGTCGACACAGTCTTCAGTGATGTCGACTAAGTTGCCTTTGAGTCGACACAGCTCCTTCTGAAAATAACTTGGTCTTGACTCTTCAGTGTGTCGACACAAGTCCTGTGTGTCGACACAGTTGTTGTAGAATCATAACTTAGTAAGTGTCGACTTAGCCTTCAGGTGTCGACAAACTTGAAATTGACTATATTCTTTTGTGTTGACACATCCAGCTGGTGTCGACAATCTTGAGATCGACTTTACTCTTCTGTGTCGACACATTTTCCCAATGTTGAGGTCGACGCTTTTCTTCTGTGTCGACACTTTTTTCCCTTGTGTAGTTGTAGACTAACTGCTATGTGTCGACACTGCTTCCCAGTGTTGTGTCGACTTACTTCTTCTGTGTCGACACTTTTTCCCAGTGTAGTTGTAGACTAACTGCTATGTGTCGACACTGCTTCCTCTGTGTTGTGTCGACTTACTTCTTCTGTGTCGACACTTTTTCCCAGTGTAGTTGTAGACTAACTGCTATGTGTCGACACTGCTTCCTCTGTGTCGACACTTTTTCCCAGTGATGTGTCGACTATTTTCTTCTATGTGTCGACACTGCTTCCTCTGTGTCGACACTTGGACTTAGAATTTTGCTGCATACTTTATCAATCCTTCACCTGCACATGTCAACTAAAAAAAAACATCAAATACACCTTGATGTATATCATTGAGCTAGGTTGGGCTTCTTCAAATTAGGTACACATTTTCCAATGTACCCAACACGATCGCTAGACCGACGAAGGATTCCTCTTAACGCCCGCATTACGCTGAGAACCCCGCTATTGGGTGGGGAACCCAATCCGGTAGAGTCACGCGCCTCCTCTCTCGAGGGTTAGCGCGAAGCTCTCTTTACCCAAGGGTGATCTGTCCATACGTGCGGCCTCTCGGCGTTGCGTATGGAATAACGGAAATAGAGCCCGCACATCGATTATGCGGTCCTACGCGTCGTTAACCCGGGGCAAACCTTAAGAAATTTAATCAAATAGAAAACAGGACCTTTAATTATTTAAAGCTACTTTATCTGTCCCAATGCTCTTCGATATTGAGGGCTAAGGGCGGTTAGCCACTCATCGGAATGGGGACACTTACGCTAGAAAGCGATAAAAGAAAGTAGTAAGAAAGCAGGAAGAAAGCAGTAAATTGCAAGTCCTACCCAAACGAGTAGGACTGAAGAAAGCAGTAAATGCGAATCCCGGCTCGAGCGAGTGGGCGGGGGTAAATTTATACTCATACACGCACACACTCTACAGGAAAGTAAAATCACACACACGCACTCTACAATAAATGAAAACACACGCACGCACTCAAAGTTTTCCTACTCAAGTGAGTAGGAAGAAAATGAAAGCATTAAAATGACGAGTCCTACTCAAACGAGTAGGCGGGAAATGAAAGCAGAGCGCCATTTAACTCTTAACGAGTAGGAGGAAATAAATGCATACGCACACACTCTACAGAAATTGAAATAAAGCAATAAAATCTAACTCATACACGCACGCACACTTGCAAAAATAAGAAAAACGAAGTTACTGAAAAATTAAAACAACTGCATTTCTACCGCTACCGCTAGAATGCGGTAGGAATGCATAAAAAGTGCAAATAAAAATTAACCGGACAAAAAGTTTTGAAAATTAAAACGAAAAGCTAAGTGCTCGGAAAATTTAAACGACTGCATTTCTACCGCTAGAATGCGGTAGAAATGCATAAAAAGTGAAAATAAAAATTAAACGGAGCGAAAAGTTTTTCAAATAAACGCAAAAATGGAAGTTGGCGAAAAATTAGAACAAGTGCATTTCTACCGCTAGAATGCGGTAGAAATGCATAAAAAGTGAAAATAAAAATAAACTAAAGCTAAACGGGTGCGAAAAATGAAAATAAAATGGACATTACAACGGCTAGAAAGTGCGGAAAATCCTAAACTAAACTGAGTTATAAAGCTGAAAAAGATAAAACAAGAAAAGAACAAAAAATGGAACGAAAAATTACTTAAGTTAGGGCGCTTCAAAATGAGATTCATGCTAAGCAAGAGAGAAAATAAACTATTTTTACAAAAAAAAAAGCTATTACAAACTAAGGGAGGGGGGAGAAAAATCTCTTACATAACATTTGGATTCCATTTGGGCAGCACCTCCCCTAAGGAATTTGGACCAAAAAGGTGGACAGAATTCTCATACAGCAGCTGCCCTTTTATAGGCAAAATTTCGGGTCGGTCACGCCCTAGGTCACGGGCGTGACAGGGGGGCGTGACAGTACTGTTTATGAGCTGATTGGTGATTTGACTGGAGCTTTGACTTCGGCTGAAAACATGGCGGTCACGCCCCAGGTCACGGGCGTGACAGGTGTCAGTCACGGGCGTGACTAGGGCGGGACGGGGAGCTAGCGTTGGGGATTTGACTCGCGCTTTGACTTCGGGGCAGCCCACGTGGCGGACACGGGCGTGACAGAATTGTCACGGGCGTGACAGGGGGGCGTGACCCAGACAGCTGGCATCCTGATGTCGGCAGCGTTGACTGTTTGACTAAACATTGCGTTTCGGCCTCGACACGGGCGTGATAAGCTTTGACACGGGCGTGACGGGGGGGCGTGTCGGGCTCGGAAGAGTGAAATTGTTGACTTTGACTGGCTGATTGCGTTGAGGGCCTGACACGCCCGTGTCGGGGGGTGACACGGGCGTGACAAGGCCGAAAATTATTTTTCTGGAAAAATTCAGAAAACAAAAAACTAAGTTAGAAAAAAATAAAAAATTACAAAAAAGAAACAATTTATTAAAGAAAATAAACTAAAAAAGACAAAAATAAAGTAAAACAACAAAATAAATACACTATAAAATGGGTATATTTACAACTCATCAGGCGCTTCGTAAAGAACCTCTCGCAGATAGCGCTACCACTCACGACGCTGACAAGGAAGGATCAAAAGTTTGTGTGGACGCTGGAGTGCGCGCAGGCTTTTGAAGAATTGAAGAGGCGGTTGGTCACGACGCCTATTTTGCGTTCGCCGAGTGGGTCTGAAGGGTTTGAAATTTATAGTGATGCTTCGAGCAGTGGTTTGGGTTGTGTTATGCTACAGCATGGGAGCGTAATAGCCTACGGATCACGACAGTTGAAGGTTCATGAGAGAAATTATCCGGTCCATGACTTCGAGCTAGCGGCCGTGATATTTGCTCTAAAGCTTTGGAGGCACTATCTGTACGGTGTGAAGGTCGATATCTACACCGATCATAGAAGCCTGAAGTATTTTCTAGATCAGAAGGACCTGAACATGAGGCAGAGGAGGTGGATGGAGTTCCTGGGGGGACTACACTTTTAAAATACATTATGTTCCCGGGAAAGTAAATGTAGTGGCGGATGCGATGAGTTGTAGGGCACCTGTGCAAGCCAACTGGTTGGCGGTGCATGATGAGAGTTTGGTCTGTGATTTGGAGGCTTTGGAGATCTCCTGCATCGACAAGCAGGCTAGTGCTGAGGCAATATTGTGTTAGACAGAGGTGCAGTATGACCTAGCTGATAGGATTTGGCAGGCTTTAGTTCAGGATAGCAGTATGAAGCAGATCTTGGATGAATCGTTGGATGGGTCAAATTCCCAAATTGCAGTTGAATATGGACTGCTAAGGAAGGACGGTCGCTTATGCATCCCTAGTGCGGATAATCTTCGGGAGGAGTTGATGTATGAGTCTCTTCATACCAAGTACTCAATCCACCCGGGAGCACGAAGATGTATAGGGACATGAGGAAGTTGTTTTGGTGGCCATGTTTTAAGAAGGATGTAGCACTTTATATGGCGAAGTGCCAAACTTGTGCCCTGGTGAAGGCGGAATGCCAGAAGCCCGAAGGTTTCTTAAAGTCCTTGTCTGTCCTGGAATGGAAGTTCAACGACATTTCCATGGATTTTGTGCATGGTTTGCCAAGGTCGCAAAGGGGAAACAACGCCATCTGGGTGTTCGTAGATAGATTGACAAAGGTGTCGCACTTCATCCCGAATAGGAAGGAAGATCCGGTGGAAAAGTCTGCCAAGCTGTATATGGATAATATAGTACGGTTGCATGGTGTACTACACAGTATTATTTGTGACCGAGATGGACGCTTCACGTCTAATGACTGGAGGATGGTGCATAAGTTGTTGGGAACTAAGCTGAGTTTCAGCACAGCCTTTCATCCGCAGATGGATGGTATGACTAAAAGGGTCAACAGGACGATGGAGGACATGCTTCACATGTGCGTCTTGGAATTCGGAAAGCAGTGGGAAGATCACATGTACATGGTAGAATTTGCTTACAATAACAGTTTTCAAGCGAGTATTGGAATGGCACCTTTCGAGGCCCTGTATGGGAGAAGGTGTCGCACGCCATTGTCTTGGTTGGAGACAGACGAGTCAAAGTTATATAAACGTCAGGCAGTGTAAGACGTCACTTCTATGGTACGTACGATTCAGAAACGGTTAAAGATCGCCCAGGACAGACAGGCAAAATACTATAATACCAAGTATAGGAATGTGGAGTTCAGTGTTGGCGATTGGGTGTACTTGAAAATAAAGCCATTTAAGGGTGTCTCGCGGATTCGACGCTTGAAGAAGCTGAGTCAGAGATACCTTGGACCATTTGAGATCCTGGACCGGATTGGCAAAGCAGCGTATCAATTGAAGTTGTCGGTAAAATTTAGTGGGCTACACGATGTATTCCAAGTTTTTGTATTGCGGAATGTAGTATAAGAGCCTTCTTAGGTTGTTGTGGTCGATCAAGTGTCGATTGATAATGGGTTGACGACCAAGGTCAAGCCAATTCGCATTGAAGACTTTGAAGTCAAACGTCTCCGCAACAAGGAAATTTGAATGGTTAAAGTCTGATGGTATAACTGCGGACGTGAGGAGCTTTCTTGGGAACGAGAGTAGACAATGTTGGAAACATACCCCGAATTATTCGACGCGGGTAATAATTAAATTGTTTTGCGTACCTTTACATAATTTTGTGGACGAAATTCTTGTAAGGGGTGGAGATTTGTAACGCCCAAAAACTTAAAAGTGAAACGGGCGGTGTTCGAACCAAGTTCGGGTCTTGGTAGGGTGAACACGGCCTGTGACACAGGGGGGTCACAGGGTGTGTCGTGCTCGGGTAGTCAAGTTGAGGTCGACAAGCATTAAGTGCTCGAACACGGCCTTTGACACGAGCGTGTCACAGGGCATGTCAGACACACGGCATGTGACACGGGCGTGTCACATGGCCGTGTACTCCTCTGGAAGTTTGGTCCTGTGTCGACTTGGGACACGGCCCGGAGCTGTTGCATGTACCGTTTGACACGGGCGTGTTAGATTCGGCATAGGAGTGTGGCCACCCGTGTCGACCAAGGGACGTGACGGTTGGTGTGGCGGTTATTCGTGACACGCCACTGGTCACGGGCATGTCGATGACCCGACACGGGCGTGTCAAGTTGGGACACGGGCGTGTCCCAACCCGTGTCCTTTTTTGTCCTTGAAAATCGTGTCTGGATCGAGGCACACGGCCTGGGATACGGCCGTGTGCAAAGCCATGTTCGGCCCAGGGTTTGGAGATTTTAGGCAAATCTAAGCCGTTCGTTCTCTTTAATTACGATCCGACAGCCCCGTTGAGTTCTTGCTGAGTTAAGTTCGGGAATTGAGGGTTAATTCCACATTTCATCCTAAACTCTCTCTTTTTAAGAAGTTAGAGAGAGGAGAGAGCAAGGATGTCAAAACTCGCATTTTCACCGCATAAAAAAACATATCAGTGTAAGGGAAAATACGTGTCATGATGCCACGTCAGCAGCGGATAACTATATTTTGATTCGTGGACTAAATGAGACATTAAGCCGAGGGATACGGCTAACTATTGCACTAAACTAATTTTTTCCTTAAAAATAACTTAAACATTTTTTCTTCAAGATTAAGTAGGTGTCTGCCTGAGCGTCCGCAGTTATCCCCTGCTGACGTGGCATCATAACGCGCATTTTCTCTTACTCTGATATGTTTTTTTATGCGGTGAAAATGTGGGTTGTGACAGTTGGTATCAGAGGGAGGTTGCTTGACAATTGGTCGGGCAACCTTCCCTTGTTAGTATTAGTTATTTAGTGTCATATTATACACACACCGATGTGTCATCAGTATGACTTGGCTTAAGCATGAACACTACACTCATAAGCATGATTAGAATTATACGGGGCATATTATGTAGTATGGGATGCATAATATGTGTTTGTATATGGATCCACCATAGGTGGCAACATGTGAGGGTTATGTAGTATGGGATGCATAACCTCACCACATGAATGCCCATTAGCACGTTTTTCTTTTTTTTTCATTGCATGCAATGTTTTGTCGTATGGGATGCATAACATTTCATGTGTACGCCGCTTATAACATGCATTAAGACCTTTTTAGGATGCATAACACTGCATACATAGCATAACATAACAAAAGCACAACATGCCAAGCTAAAGATTTACATGATGACATATATACACACAAGATTTTAAAAAAAGAGTAAAGAAGTCATGCATTCATATCATAGGCACATGAGTCAATAGCATGATAGGATATCTTCCTGAGTGGGACATATCATCATCATATAATCCCAGAGAAAGTGACAGCTTAACCAAGTGTCTTTTAAGTATGGTCTGAACTAGTTTTGTTTGCCCTAGTCGCAATCTAGGATTTTGATGGGTTGTTCGTTTGCCTTTTTAGAAATGCCGCCAAAGCGTATTGCGATGAGGTTGACTCCCCAGTCGGAGGGTGAGTCGTCAGGTGCACAGAGTGATGCGTTGATCGAGAGTTTGCGCCAGAGCAACGAGGCTCTATCAAGGCAAGTAGTTGTGATGCAATCGAAAATTCAGACCTTGTTGTCTGTTGCTCCCACGCAATAACCCTTAGTGCAAGATCCTACCGTGGATCAAGCCATACCTGATGCCCCTGCTCCTTTCGTGCCCCCGGTGATGCTACTACTAGAGATGAATTTCATCTCACATTTTCAGCGATTGAGACCTCCTACTTATGACGGGAGTGCTGACTTCATGATTTTAGATGATTGGATCATCTCCATCGAAGAGATGTTTTCGTATTTAGGAATTCTAAAAGCCTAGAAGGTTATGATTGCAGCCTATCAGTTAAAAGGCCTAGCAAAGAGTTGGTGGATTCGTGAAAATGAGAGTCTTAAGGAAGGCTGCTCCTGGTACTCTTTTAAGAAGATGCTGCTGAAAAAGTTTCTGCCCTCGGTCGAGCAAGACCGTCTCATGAATAACTTCCTACATCTGAAGTAGAGACAGCTCACGGTGAGCGAGTACGAGATTGAGTTTAGCAAACTGAGTAGGTTTTCTCCTGATTTGGTAGCTTCTGAGGAGGGTAGAGTGAAACGTTTCTTGGGAGGATTAAGAAGCGATGTCCATAAGTTGGCATGTGCTTACCGAGCTGAAAGTTATGCTGAAGCAGTGGAAGCCGCTTTGAAAGTGGAGGCGATTGAAAACGATATGAACTATGGTACTGCGGCAAGGAAAGAGAAAAGGAAAGGTGTTGAGGATGGTAGCTCCAGGGCGTCTGGCCCTTCTTCGAAAAAGAAAAGTAAGGAAGTGTGTAGCTTCTATGGTCGTCCTGGGCACCCTTACGAAAGGTATTTCAAGAGGACTGCCACCCTGAAGCAGCAGCAGGTGCACGCCATTCAAGGTGAACCCAAGGGAGAGCTTGTGTGCTCTTTCTGTGCAAGGAAGGGTCACGATGTCAATCGTTGCTGGATGAAGGTAAGGACATGCTTCCAGTGCAGGCAGAAGGGACACTAGAAATCTTCATGCTCCCAGGCTATATCCCCACTGTAGCCAGCCCCGCTTCGAGCTCTACCGCCGCCACCAAACCTGGATAAAGGAAAAGGAAAGCTGAACGTGATGACAAGCGAGGAAGCTCAAACCACTACGTAAGTGATATCAGGTTTGCCCAAGTTTAAAATATCCTAATTATTTATCATTGTTGCCCTAGTTGTCGTTCGTTTAGTTATGTATGTTATGGTTTTAGGGGAGTTTAAGGTGCGGAATAGGTGGGCGCGAGTTCTTTTCGATTCAGGTACCACCCATTCCTTTATGGCCAGGATATTTGTTGATAAACATCGCCTGAATGTGGATCAATTAGGAGACTCCTTCAATGCCAAGCTTCCCTCCGGTGATTCGGTGATATCGAGCCAAGGAGTTCCGAGATGCCCTATTTATCTTGGAAATTTTTTGGCCTTCGCTGATTTGATGATTTTAGATCTGGCTGACTTCGATGTGATTTTGGGCATGGACTGGCTGTCCAAGTATGATGCGGTCATCCAGTGCAAGGCTAAGCGACTGTATTTCAAGATGGACGACGGCAAACCTATGAGCGTCTATGGATTTCAGGACAGAGTTTCTCCTACTTTTTTGCAGTACGTTCTTGTCGTGTTATAGAGTCTGGTTGCGAGGCATTTTTAGTTTATATTTCTACTCTGGAAACAGCTTTGTTACACCACTTCTTGAGGATGTCTCGGTAGTGTGAGAGTTTCTAGATTTCTTTCCTGATAGTCTTCCAGGACTTCCTCTTGAAAGGGAGATAGAGTTTGTGATAGACCTCGAGCCAGGTACTCATCCGATTGCCAAGGTACCGTACTATATGGCTCTGCGTGAGTTGGATAAGTTATGTACTCAACTCGATGAGTTGTTGAGGTGTGGTTTTATTAGACCAAGTTCTTCTCCGTGGGGTGCTCTGGTTTTGTTCGTAAAGAAGAAGGATTGATCGATGAGGCTTTGCATCAATTATAGGGAATTGAATAAGGTGACAATTAAGAATAGATATCCCCTGCCAAGGATTGATGATCTGTTTGATTAGTTGCGTGGTAGCTCAGTATTTTCAAAGATAGATCTTCGCTCAGGCTACCACCAGTTGAGGATTCGTGAGGCAGATATTCCTCGAACCACTTTTTGTTCGCGGCATAGACATTACGAGTTTTTTGTGATGTATTTTGGTTTAACCAATGCACCCTCTGCTTTCATGGATTTGATGAATAGGGTGTTTAAGGATTTCTTGGACCAATTTGTTATTGTTTTCATAGATGATGTCTTGGTATATTCCCGTAATATTGAGGAGCATACTCAGCATTTGTGTTTCGTTTTGTCGACCCTTAGGGAGCATAAGCTATATGCAAAGTTGAGCAAATGTGAGTTCTGGCTACCTCAAGTGTCCTTTCTGGGTCATGTGGTAAGCAAGGATGGTATTTCCATAGACCCGACCAAGATTTCTGCTGTGATGGAATGGGAGAGACCTTCTACACCTAAGGAGATTAGGAGCTTCTAAGGACTGGCTTGCTATTATAGAAGATTTGTGAAAGGATTTTCGGTGTTGTCTTCTCCTCTAACTAGACTTACTCAGAAGAACAGTGCATTCATTTGGAGTGGTAAATGTGAAGAGGCTTTCCAAGAGTTGAAGAAGAGACTGTGTACTGCCCCAATTTTAACCTTACCTACTGAAGGAGTTGAGTATGCTGTGTATGTCGATGCATCAGACATCAGACTTGAATGTGTTTTAATGCAAGATGGTAAGGGGATCGTGTATAGATCGAGGCAACTAAAGACTCACGAGAGAAATTATCCTGCGCACGATTTGGAGTTTGCTATCATAATTTATGCGCTGAAGCTGTAGCGACACTTATTGTATGGCGCGCCGTGCAAGATCTATATGGACCAAAAGACTTTGAAGTATGTCTTCACTCAGAAGGAACTAAATCTGTGCCAGCATCGGTGGTTAGAATATGTGGCGGATTATGAAGTGGAAATTCTTTATCATCCAGGAAAGGCTAATGTAGTAGTCGATGCTTTGAGTAGAAAGACCGCTAAAATTTTTAATCTATCGATACAGTCCTTGCTAGAAGAATTCTTGTTGATGGATATTGAGGTTGGGAGTCGTACTGTGCCTGCTAGTTTGTAAGCGGAAGAACCTTCTTGGATTTCCCTTACTCGAGCACACAATATGGATGATCCTGATTTGTTGCACCTCTGAAATAGAACTGTGAAGGGAGAGCTACCAGATTTCTTCTTGGATGATTTGGATACCTTGAGGTATCGGGGTAGATTTTGCATCCCCACCTTTGGCGATATTCGAGCTAAGATTTGTACTGAAGCTCATGGATCCAGTGTAGCCTATAACCCTGGTTCCACTAAGATGTATAAGGATCTAAAACAAATTGTTTGGTGGTCAGGGATGAAGAGCGATATCGCAAAGTTTGTATCAGAATATTATACGTGTCAGTGTGTCAAGGCTGATAATAGAAGGCCTGGTGGTAAACTGACACCGCTTGATATTCCAAGTTGGAAATGGGAGAGTATTTTTAAGGATTTTATCACCGGTCTACCAAAATCTCCTCGTGGGCATGACTTTGGTTGGGTGATAATCGACCGGTTGATAAAGTGTGCTAACTTTGTTCCGTTTAAGATTGGGTATTCGATAAAGAAAATAGTTGAGCTATATCTTGAAGAGGTCATCAGGTTACATGGAGTGCCTGTTTGTATTATATTATATTGGGACTCCAGATTTACGTCTTGCTTTTGGAAGAGCTTGCAAGAGGGGCTTGGTATCGACTTGAGGTATTCCACCGCCTACCATCCGCAGACGAATGGGCAAACAGAAAGAGTAAATCAGATCATGGAGGACATGATTAGATGTTACATTTTGGACCACGGTTGAGCGTGGGATGAGCGTATGAGGCTAATGGTGTTTGCTTACAATAATAGTTATCAAGAGAGTCTGTTGATGGCCCCATTTGAGGTCTTATATGGGAGGCGTTGTAGAACTCCATTGTTTTGGGCTGAAGTTGGTGAGAGACCGTTGCTCGGTCCGAAATCCCTTGAGGAGATGAATTGTGTCGTGACTCATATTCGAGAAAATCTTCGTGTAGCTCAAGAGTGCTATAAGAAGTATACCAATCAACGAAGGGTTGATCAGGAGTTTACCGTTGGAGACTTGGTTTTTCTGAAGGTTTCTCCGATGTCTGGCATTAAAAGGTTTGGAAGGAACCACAAGTTAGACCCCCGGTACGTAGGACCTTTCAAGATTCTTGAAAGCATCGGAGTGTCAGCTTATAGGCTGGATTTGCCTGCGACCTTCCCTGGTGTCCATGATGTGTTCCATGCGAGCCAGCTGCGGAAGTGTGTTCATAATGATCGCCAAGTCCTCGACTCGATGCCCCAGATTCATCCCAACCTTACGTATGTGGAACAACCTATTCGTATTCTTGATTCTCAAGAGCGTGTGCTGCGAAGAAAGACCATCCCCATGGTCAAGATTCTTTGGAGAAATCAAGACGTCGAGAGCGCGACGTGGGAATTGGAATCAGCAATGAGATAATCTCATCTGCACCTCTTCTCTTAGTTTCGGGTATGTCATTATGTTTGTAGTTATGTTTGATTTATCTTCCTAATTTGTTTTTGGAGTTGTGTTAAGTTTCGAGACGAAACTTCTTTTTAGGGAGAGTGACTGTAACGCCCCCGATTTTTCGATGATTTTATTTAAATGGGAAACGTCATATTTACGACGTCATAGCGTTACTTTTAACGTCTAGTTGATGGCGCAATTCTGTTAAGGCATTTTTTTGTCCGTGCAGTCGAGTCAGCTGAATTCTTCTTGTAATTGGGAAAATTTTTGCATTTTTGAAATTTTGGACTTGCTTGTCAAGTTTCCTCGCAATTCGAGAGTTTTTGGAGTCTCGGCGCGTGATTTAATATCTCGAGAATGGTACGTTGGATTTTAAGGTTGTCTACGCTGCTAATTCGTAGAGTAAGCAATTCATTAAAAAATATTAGTCAAATCGGAACTTCTGCAATTTGTCATGCTTGTACTCGAGATCCCCCCTTTCGTTCTCGAGAACTCCCAGTTGTTCTCGAGAAGTCACGACTTAATATTTTCGAGAAGTCTGCTCTAGTTCTCGAGAAGTTTATCCTAGTTCTTGAGAAGTCCTATGCTATTCTCGAGAAGTCCTTTGCTATTCTCGAGAAGTCCTTTGTTGTTCTCGAGAAGTCCTTTGCTGTTCTCGAGAGCTCCGTTTCGTCCTGCATTCGGGCGCCGTTTTGAGTGTCAAAACGGCGTCGTATCAAAAAATGGTAAGCATGAAATTTGTTCGTCTCGCCGATATCTATAACTTTCATATCGACCACTTTTGATTTGAAGCCATCTTACACTCTTATTTTCAATTTTCCCAAAACTGCTCGTAAATAAGCTGCATTATTGATTTCTACCTTAGAACCCTTGTTGTTCTCGAGACCTACTGTTTATTCTCGAAAATTATGGTCTTATTCTCGAAAAATACTTAATTATCTCGAGTCCTGCTATTTTGTTCTAAAGAACTATGATGTTTCTCTCGAGAACTATGAGTTTCTCTCAAGAACTTTGCTCTCTTTCTCGAGAAGCCCCCTTTCCTCTCGAGTAGTCCCGTATAGTCTGCTGTCGGGACCATTTTTGAGGGCCAAGAAGGCACTGTATGGAAAAATGGTCAACATGAATTTTTTTCATTTCGACGAGAGCTACAACTTTTATGTTGGGGACTTGTTGATTTGGAGGCATCTTAGACCTCTTTTTTTTATTCTCCCGAGACTGCTCGTAGGTAGCCTGTTTGATTGATTCTCTCAAGTCCTACGCCTTTATTCTAGAGAACCAATGTTATTATCGAGAGCCTTAGCCTCTCCATCTTGAGAAATAATGTTCCTCTCAATAACCATTGCTTTTGTTCTCGAGAACCAAAGTTATTCTCGAGATCCAACCTCTCCCTCTCGAGTAGGTCTGTTTTCTCTCGAGTGGTTCTGTACCGTCTGTGTTCGGACACCGTTATGAGGGTCAAAACGATGTCGTACAAAAATATGGTCAACATAAAATTTGTTTTTCTCGATGAGATCTACAACTTTCATGTTGGGCACTTTTCGATTTGGAGCCATCTTAGATCACTATTTTTTGTTTTTCCGTAATCACTCATAAATCACACGTTTTCTTGTATTTAGACAAAATATTTTATAAGTACTTTTACATATACATATATATATCTATATATATATATATGTATATATATATATATATATATATATATATATGTATATATATATATATATATATATATTATATATATATTATTGGACTTAGGTTTGAACATAACTTCATCTTCTCCGATTCTTTTTCCTCCCGAACCAAAGCGGCGTGAGTGTGAGAGAGAAAATACTTCGTGAACCTTCTGGTGGCAGGCGACGGTGCTCCGATGCTCAAAATCATCATCTGAATATAGATCCGGAAAGCTCTCACCGAGAGCTACGCTATCGTGGTAAATTTTTCTCCTTTCCTTGAGTTTTCTCATCATGGTTTTTTGGCCCTAACCCCCTTTTGAGCTATTTTTGTTTAGATTTCAACTCCTCCCGTGTTCTTTTACCCCGATCTACAACGTGCAGTGATTCAGAGGACTTTTCCGGTAAAACTAAGGCAAGTGATGGTTTACCCTCATTTCTCCTTGTCCAATTTGATGGCAACGGCTATGTTTTTCATGTTCCTTAACATTTTCTACACTTATTCTTCCAATTTATTGTTATGATTAACCTTCTCAATGATCACATGAGGTTGTAACGTTTTGTGATGGTCAACTCGATTTTTGTCCGGATATGTTTGATCATTCTTGAAGTGTCTTATTGACGGCTTTAAATGCCTTAGATTTCGTTATTAAACGGATTAGAGTTATTTAGGATTGTAAATCTTTCTTAAGGGTTGATCAACCATGTCATGTATCTAGTAATGTCAAGTAGAATCCGACGAGCAAAATCTCGAGATATGTGTTGTTTTCTTAGTTGTTTCTTGATAGCGGGAGTTAGTGGGCAATTCCACCTTTGCGGTGTTTATTTCCTTCATTAGTGTCCTGTGGAAGTCTACCCGTATTTTTAGGTGGCGAGTCCAAGAGTGACCACCTTGCCCGTGTTTTTGGGTGGTGAGTCCAAGAGTGACCACCTCGCCCATGTTTTTGGGTGGTGATTCCAAGAGTGACAACCTCACCCGTGTTTATGGGTGGTGTGTCCACGAGTGACCACCTCTCCCGTGTTTTTTTTTTGGGTAGAGACAACCACATGTGCCTTATAAGGGTTTGTATTTCTTCCTTATGAATGGTTCATGTTGTCACCTTATAGCCTCGTGCGTCTGGTGTATTATTGTTGTACGTGATGAATCATGTAAGAGTTCTTTTTTTCCGATGATAACTTGATCCTCTTTTTGTGCCTTATTTCAGTACTGTTGGTCTTGGGTTGGTATCCCTTGATCTTTGTTTATTTTGGATTTTTTATTCTTTGTCACCATTTGTACTTTCTTGCTGAAGTGTTCTGTCTTTGGAATGCCTCAGGTTCAGAGCAGTAGCAGATAGCAGAGCTAGTTTTATGTTTTTCGGCGGTAGTGTTGGTCGTGGTTGTTACCTCGTCTCAACGAGGTAGACTGTTATTTATTTAGTTACTGGTTCAGACTTACTTTACTGTAAGTTGGTTCGTGTCAATTGTTGGCGCCCACAGTTTTGTTATTTATTTGATACTTGCTAGCTGCTTATTTCTCGCTATGTGGATGTGGATTACTTGCTCTTTGGGAGGATTTATGCTAGGAATGCATGTTAGGTATTTTTAAGAATAAAATCTATAACTATTACATCATGCACTGCATAATTTAAAAACTCTAACTTGTTATATTTAGCGACCGTAAAAGCTATCCTTACTACTATTATAAATTTAGGGTCTTGCATAGCCTGAGTTATCCTTCGGGGATGTTTATACTCATGTAGGATGTTGGAGTCAATCTAAATAAGTATTTTTCCACAGCATATAACTATATTTTTATTTGTGGACTAAATGAGCCATTAATCCGAGGGATACGGCTAACTATTGCACTTAACTTATTTTTTCCTTAAAAATAACTTAAACAATTTTTCTTCATGATTAAGTAGGTGTCTGCCTGAGCGTCCGTAGTTATCCCTACTGACGTGGCATCATGACGCGCCTTTTCCCTTACTCTGATATGTTTTTTTATGCTGTGAAAATGCGGGTTGTGACAAAGGAAGAGGGAACGGGAGGAATCTGGCCGCCGACGGAGCATCGGAGAACGAAATTAAGAACTGAGACCAGATCCGTGGAGAGAATTCCCTTGCGAAGCCTTTCATCTGGCTAGTTTTTCATGGCGCCTAAGCAGACTTCAAGGGTAACGATTCTCAATTTGAGCATGTGAAGATCTTCTTCCTTTGCATAGGAAAACCCTCTCCCGCTAGTGTGCGGTGAGTTTACGGTGTTCCTTGGGGTAGGTATATGAAGTCCCCCTTGTTTAGAGTCCGGAAGCGAAGTACGGACATAGGAATTGTGTGTGAAGCCTACCCGGACGTGTTTATCTTGATCGGTGAAATTGCATTGCATGAATATCCGGAGAAGACTCCGTGTGTTGTTTACGGGTTTCTACGCGGTATATTGTAGCAGGGATCCTTGGAGATTAACTCCAAGGCGGACCCAAAAAACTGGGCAGAAACGTAATTCTGCTAACTTGGTAGCCGGGGAGCCAGCCTTGAACATAAATGGGTTATGTGATGTTTTTAAATGAATTAGGATCTGGGTGAATCTTGGCCCGCGTGTACGTCTTAAAGTTACTAGGCGGCGTGAGCAACGGGCGGGTGGAAACGGACCTAGGCTTATGGTTCGGTGCTAGAGGCCCTAAAGTGGAACTGGTCGTTGGCATAGTCGGGAGTCTTGGACTGCGGTCGGAAAGACTCAAAAATGCTAACAATGTTTGCCATCCCGAGGATGGTAGTGAAGCCACGGAATTGAATGGATTCACTGAGAATGTTCCCTGAGTGCACGAGGTGTTTGGCCGAGCGAGCCTACACCTGTCGCGAAATATACATATGCACTTAAATGTTTAGCTGGGCTAATGAAATGCATTGAAGGAGCACCGCCATCCCGAGTGAGGGGCAGGGTCGTTATAATTTGGTCAGCTTTAGCTGACCATTGCTTTGTTTGCCATCGTGCGGTGGAATGTTACTTGCAGGTGCTGCGGAACCAAGCGCCAAGTAGAGGGCTAAAGCCCAAGTTGCTGAGCTGGCCCTCGAAGGCCAAAGAGAACTGTTGTTTTACTTTTGTCATGTGTGGCCGGCTTGTGATCCGATGTATGTAAAACATTATATTGTCAAGTGAACATTTGTAAGGCCTTAAGGCCAAGTACTCTTTTGTGTATTTGTTGTATTTCATTCCTGTGGTGTATAGTGGACATTCATGCCGTTGTTTTGCAAATTCTTGGGTTCCCTTGAACTATTTAAAAGCATTCGCTAGAATGCTCTGTGTTAGGGCGAGTAGTTGAGTTTGTGGTATTATTCTGTAACCCTTCCGACTGTCCGTAGTATATGGCATCAGGTTCTAGCTAAACCTTCTGTTATATGCCATACGACGGATGGGAGTGTTACATAAAATCAAGCGTGACCTAGGAAACTTCTTATAGCTTTTATGTTTGTAGGCGGCGGCAGCTTCTCTATAACTTCTACCTTGGCAATATCTACCTCAATTCCTCTCGCAAAAATTTTATGACCCAAAACTAACTCTTCCCTCACAATAAAATGACATTTTTTCCAATTCAGGGCAAGGTTAGATTCTTCGCATCATTCTAAGACTTTTTCGAGGTTTTCTTAACAACTATCAAAAGCATCGCCGATCACGGAGAAATCATCCATGAATACCTCCATAATGCTTTCTACGTACTTGTCAAAGATAGTGAGTATACATCGCTAGAATGTAGCTGGTGCATTGCACAATCCAAACGACATTCTTCGATAGGCGAAGGTGCCAAAGGGACAAGTAAACGTAGTTTTCTCCTAGTCCTCGGGGGAGATGGGGATTTGAAAATACCCTGAGAGGCCATCGAGAAAACAATAAAAGCTATGCCCGGATAATCGTTCTAAACTTTGATCAATGAATGCAAGGGAAAGTGATCCTTACGGGTGGCGTCATTTAACCTACGATAATCTATACACATTCGCCACCCGATCACCATCTGTGTCGGGATTAATTCATTATTCTCATTACTAACTACCGTTATCCCTCCCTTCTTCGGAACTACTTGGACTGGGCTAACCCACTTACTATCAGATATAGGGTAGATAATTCCCGCGTCTAAGAGTTTCATAACCTCGCCCTTTACGACTTCTTTCATGTTCGGCTTTATACGGCGCTGAGGTTGTATGGAGTTACGCGAATTATCTTCCATTGAGATTTTGTTAGTGCAGAAAGATGGGCTTATGCCCTTGATATCAGAAATTTTCCAGGCAATAGCTCGGTGATGTTTACGTAAAATTAAAAGAAGTTTATCATTTTACGCATCCGTGAGGTAGGACG
This sequence comes from Platanthera zijinensis, assembly GCA_039513925.1. Classification (NCBI taxonomy): domain Eukaryota; kingdom Viridiplantae; phylum Streptophyta; class Magnoliopsida; order Asparagales; family Orchidaceae; genus Platanthera; species Platanthera zijinensis. The sequence continues at coordinate 155,014,489 of CM077092.1, forward strand.
AAACTATTACTGGTAACTTGGAATCTTTTTCTATGAAGGCATACCTAAGATGTTCGGGTAGTTCCTTCAATTCTAGGGTAGGGGGTCTTCATACGAGGTTTTAAAAATTCTTACTTTTCCAAAAACTATGTCCTCATAGACTTTTTTAAATGAAAAATTAAAAGAGGTGGGGCTAGCAGCCATGGCGGCTTCTTGCAGTGATTCAATTTGAAGAGTAGAGGAGGAACAAAAATCAGAAAATTCTTTTTCAAATTCAGAGAGGCGATAGGAGGATTCTTCACTCAGGTGCAGTGATTCAGTTGAAAGAGTAGAGGAGGAACAAAAATCAAAAAATTCTTTTTCAAATTTAGAGAGGCAATAGGAGGATTCTTCACTTAAGGAATCTACGAAAAAACAGGAGTCGTCATTTGCTAGGGTGTTCTTCATCGAGGGTTGATAGAGAATGTCACTTCATCATCGCCTACTCGAAGGAAGAGCTTACCATTGCTTACTTCAATGATAGCTCGGGAGGTGGAAAGAAAGGGTCGGCCAAGGATCAGGGGAACCTCGACGTCTTCTTCGATGTCCAATATGACGAAGTCTATCGGGAAGATGTGTAAGATCCTGTTTCCCCATTCCGAGGCTAACCCGGATCTTATGCCCAGAACCGCAGCCTTACGGTGACACTAACGCACGGGTTAGTCGACACCGCAAGACGCCGATTCTGCCGGATAGTACGATCATAACTTGTCGGCCAATATGAGAATAAAAGGGTACAAAGCAGAGCAAAAATGTAGAAGTCCACAGCCACAGTACTAAACACATATATATAACAAATGAAAAGTACAAGGTACAGTCCACAATGAGTACTATATAATGAGAGTAAAACGGGCTTATGCCCTGCACATCAGAATCAAATCTCTCTCTCAACTAACAGCAGCAGAAATCTAAAATCTCACTTGTTGGTACCCTAGTTTGATTTGAGTTTAGTCCTCTCCTTTGTGCCCCTTGACCCAAGAAATATCTATGGTCAATGGTTAGAAGTCTAGCTGTAGAGTCCTCGCTTTTCCAAATTGAGAATTTGGTTAAGTAGGTTTTTCGTTCGACTATAGTCGAACGCCGTTCGACTATCGTCTATCGGCTGATCGACGATCGTCTATCAGTTGGTCGACGCTTTGTCTGCGCTGATAGTTCGACTATCTGTTGATAGTTCGACTATCTATTCTGCGCTGATAGTTCGACTATCTGTTGATAGTTCGACTATCTGTTCTGCGCTGATAGTTCGACTATCTGTTGATAGTTCGACTATCTGTTCCGCTTTGATAGTTCGACTATCTGATTTGTTTTGATAGTTCGACTATCTGTTGATAGTTCGACTATCTGTTTTCTGAGGTAGGTCGACTATCTGCTGGATAGGTCGACTATCTCTGTGCGCTTGATAGTTCGACTATCTGTCCTAGATAGATCGACTATCTGATGGTTCGACTATCTGCTCTGATAGTTCGACTATCTGCCGGGGTAGTTCGACTATCTTCTTCGATAGTTCGACTATCTGGATCGTTCGACTATCTGCCCGATAGTTCGACGATCTCCGTGCGTCGTTCGACGATCTTCGAAGGTCGTTCGACGTTTTCTGTCTGCCTTTGTATTTTGTATTTATTTATTATATTTAATTATTTAATACATTTTCTGGCACTCTATTTTAAGCTGTATGATAAAGTTTCCAGGCATTATTTGCTCTATTCTTTTTGCCTGAGTTAAAATCTTTTAAGATAAAGTTGTTTGTCTTATTAGCTGTCTCTTTAAATTACTTTATCTGCTGACAGACCTTTATAGCCGTTGGACTGAAAAGTCTTCTTTTTGCTATAAAGAGATTATTTCTGATGTGACTTTATTTAGTCTATCTGATTATTTGATTTAAGCCTGCAGCTTCTTAGAAAGAGGTTTATTCCTTTTTATAGAATGTTTTGCTGCAGAGATATTTCTGTCTTCTTGATATTTACAGCCCAGGTCTCAAGGCTCAGTAGAAGACAAACAATTCAAATGGAAGAGAGCCGTTGCTTGCTGATGATTATATAAAGAACCCTTTGCAGAAGGATTCAAGCTAGTTAACAGAAGCTAATAGCCAACTAGTGTTGATTCTAGCTCTCAAGTCTTCATCAAGCTCAAGCTCCCTGCTCTCAGCAATCTCCATCTAACTGAGAAGTGTTAAGATCTTCATCTCTTCTTCACCTGAGTTCTCCTGCTTTCAGGAAGTTCAACTCAGAGTTTCTTTGTAGAAGAAGAAGAAGAAGATAGCTGCTTGAAGAATTTTGTTTTTATTACTTACTTTCTTCCTGTAGCTTTTCCTTCAGAACTTTCTGAAGAGTTTTTCTGCACTGAAGCAAGACTTCACCTGCACATCTTTGAGCCAGGGGGAGCCTTGATTCTTTAGAGCATTCTAGCTCAGTGCAAGCTTTTTGTGCTTCTCTAATCTATTGTAAAATAGAGAAGACATCTTAACCTTCTTCCCCCTCCTATACAGGGTTATTACTCCCTTCAAAAGTATCCCTTGGTGGCAGGGCACCTGATCAAAAACCTGTGCTTGGTTTTTAGACACCTGATCAAAAGTCTAAAGGGTTTCTTAATCTACCTGAATCAGATTCTGTTGGTGGCAGGGCACCTGATCAAAAACCTGAGTGGATTCCTACCGTGTGGGTAGAAGAGTGGACGTACCCAAGTTGTTTGGGGAACCACTATAAATTTCCTTTTGTCGTCTGGATTCCTTTTGTTTAATTCCTGCATTGTGGCTGTGATTAGATATAACTAGGTTGCTAGTTGCTGATTAGGTTTTCCAAGCTTAACTGTAATTACAGTTAGCTTGTGTTTGTACACATCACTTGTGTTAGGCTTTAAGGTTAAATCAATATCTATAATCTTTTCATTCCGCACTTCACTCCAAGGGAGTTGGGTAGAATATTAAGTTTTGTCTGTGCAAGATTTGATAACTCTATTCACCCCCCCTCTAGAGTAGTATCTATCCCTTCACTTTCAATTGGTATCAGAGCCAGGTTGACTGACTGTATAGGCTAACACCTAAGTCACAAGATCCTGATAGATACCAAGAGCTTATAGATATTCACTATCATGGCCCAGTCCAAGGATTACTCTAGCACCAGACCTCCAGCATGCAACTTAGCAAAGTTTGGCATCTGGAAGGCAAGGATTAAATTATATATGAACTCTATTGATGAGAGTATTTTTGCTTCTATTTTGTCAGTCCCCCAAGAGCACCTGCTGCAGCCACTGCCTCATCATCTGATATGAGTGCAGTGCCTCCTCCAGACTATAATGATGAATACAAGAAGGCCAAAATTGCTGATGCCAAGGCAATGAACATACTGGCTCAGACAATGTCTGATGAGGTGTTCCAGAAGGTGGCTGACTGCTCCTCAGCTAAGGCCATGTGGGACACACTAAACCAGATTGTAGCTGGTTCAGCTGATGAAAGGAAGGACAGGAGGTCCAACCTTATCTCTCAGTATGAGAACTTCAAGAAGACTGATGCTGAATCAGTTGAAGCTATGTACACCAGGCTCAGCTCAATCATCAATGAGCTGAGGACCCTGGACAAGGACATATCATTGACAGAGGTCAATGATAAGATCCTTATGTGTTTCCCTAGCACATGGGATCTAAGAATCTGGCCCATCAAAGAAGCCAGAAGTACCAATGAGATCTCAACTGAAGCTCTCCTCGGCAAGCTCAAGTCTTTTGAGCAAGTGCTGAAGACCAGAGAAGCAAAAGCTGAAGCCAAGACCCCCACTCCAACAATAAAAGAGCAATCTCTAGCTCTTAAGGCTGCAGATGTTTCTGAAGGCAGCCAATCCAATGAGGAACTTATGGCACTGTTTGCCAAGAGGTTTCTCAAAATGGGGAGAAAGGAGTTCAGAAAGAAGTCTTCACGCTATGAAGACAAACCAAGGTATGATCGCTCTCCTGCTAAAGAAATTATTTGCTATGGTTGCAGGAAGCCTGGACACATTTTGCCACAGTGTCCAGAGGAGAAGAACAAGGAAAAGAGAAAAGACAAAGAACAACACAGGAAGCACTCCAAGCCATCCTCCTACAAAAACAAGAAGAAGGAGAGAGGTTTCATTGCTGAAACCTGGAGTGATTCTGATGAAGAATCCTCCTCATCAAGCTCCAGTGAAGATGAGGAAGAGAAGAAGGCAAAAGAAATTTGCCTAATGGCAATAGATGCCTGCAGCAACCACTCTGCTGCAGAGAGTTCTGATTCTGATGAAGAGATGCCTACTGAAGATGAGGTACTTTCATCTTATGATTTTACTTCAGAAGAGTTTAAGTTAGATTTTAAATCTTTATGTTTAGATTTAATTAGTTCAGAAAAGAGATAAAAGAACTTAGAAATAGGCTAGCTGACTCTGAATCAATAGCCTCTGAAAACATTAGGTTAAAGGAAGATCTCACTACTTGTAGTGAAGAAATTAAATTTCTTAAAATAGAATTAGCTAAGTCTAAGAGATTAGAAGAATCCCTTAATGGTAGAAGCCTTAAGCTGTTAGAAATTACCAGCATAACTAACACTAGGTCAGGTAATGATAAACTAGGCTTAGGAGCTTCTCCCAGTGAACCCCCAGTCTTGCTTAAAAATAATCTTTCAACTCCAGTGAACTTCATTTCAGCTAGTGGAAAGAAGAACACTGAGCAAGTAAACCTTGTAAATAAAACCCTAAATAAAGCTAAGAGAGAAAAGAGAAAGAAGTTTTTCAAAGAAATGCAAAGAGCGTCAAACGCCGCTCGACGATCGGATGCTCCATGGTCGAACGAAGCTCGACGATCTGAGCGCCCATCATCGAACGTCGATCGATGATTTCAATATGATTTTCAAAATCATAATCCATTCCATAGAAACCTAAATGAGAATAGAAACCCTAGGTTTGTTGACCCATCATCAGCATGGAGAATCCCACCTAGGAGATCTCACCCACTAGGCTATCACCCTCAGCCTGCATTCTCTTATATTTCCAGTTTTTCTTATGTGAAAAACAAGGGACCCAAGGTTACCTGGGTCCACTCTGTCTAAATAATTGTTTTGCAGGTGAAGGCCTATCCAATCACTCAAAATAAGTGGTATTTGGATAGTGGATGCTCTAAGCATATGACAGGAAATAAAGATCTACTGTCAAAATTCAAAGCTAAGCTCGGCCCAAAGGTTATCTTTGGAGACTCCAGCTGTGGTCAGACAGAAGGCTATGGCAAGATCACCATTGGAGCAGTTATATTCAAGAGAGTTGCTTATGTCAATGGACTGAAGCATATCTGATTTCAGTCAGCCAGCTATGTGATGCTGGCTACCAGGTTTCATTTTCTAATTTCTCTTGCAATATTACTTTGAATAATAATGTTGTCTTAGTAGGTATTAGAATAGGTAATATATATTTGGTAGATTTTAATTCACCTCATTCTGAAATATGCCTGTTTAATGAAGTAACCCTTAATAATAATTCCCTATGGCATAAAAGGCTTAGTCATGTAAACCTCAAGAACATATCTAGGCTATCTAAGCACAACCTTGTTAGAGGTTTACCTTCTTGCCCCTACAAGAAGGAGAGTCTATGCAAGGCTTGTCAGCTAGGCAAGCAAACCAAGAATTCATTTAAATCTGTAAATAAAAGTGATTCTCCTAGAATCCTGTATTTATTACATTTGGACCTTTTTGGCCCAATAAATGTACAGAGTTTAGGAGGGAAGTATTACACTTTAGTAATTGTAGATGACTTCTCTAGGTTCAGTTGGGTTTTCTTTTTGAGAACTAAGTCTGATAACTTCAAAGCCCTTACAGACTTTCTACTTTGTGTGCAGACTGAGTACTCTACTCATGTGGCCTTGATCAGAAGTGATCATGGTACTGAGTTTGACTCTCTTCTCATGCAAGAATTCTGTGAGAGAGAAGGAATCAAACATAGCTTCTCAGCTCCTAGAACTCCCCAACAAAATGGGGTAGTTGAAAGGAAGAATAGAACACTAATTGAAGCTGCTAGCACATTGTTGGCAGATGCTAACATGCCTCTATCCTATTGGGCAGAAGCTGTTAGTACAGCCAACTATGTCTTGAATAGAAGTTTGATACACAAACTTAAGTGTAAAACTCCTTATGAGTTGCTTAAAGGAAAGAAACCAAAATTAATTACTTTAGAGTTTTTGGTTGTATTGTTTATATTCATAACAATAATAAAGAATATATTAGAAAATTTGAAGCAAAAGCTTCAATGGGAATTATGCTTGGATATTCCCAAGTAAGCAAAGCTTATAGGGTTTATAACAAATCAACCTGTAAGATAGAAGAATCTGTGCATGTATCATTTGATGAGCATCAGATGTTTTACAAGGAGAAAGAAAATTCTCCTTCCTCCAGTTCTTTGCAGGTACCTGATGCTCCTCAAGAGATTCTCCAACTATCAACTCTTCAGATCACTGAATCAGACAGTGATGAAGACATTGCTGAAGCTGTTGAAGCTGTTGTTGTACCACCAACAGTAGATCAAATTCCTCCTGAGGAATTAATCCCAACTGTTGCTGAAGATCACATCCCACCTGCTGATATTGTCACACTTAGAGATCACCCCACATCTCAAGTGATTGGAGACATATCAGCTGGTGTACAAACAAGACACCAATTAAGACAGGATGTGATGCATGCTTGTTTCCTCTCACAGGTTGAGCCCCTCACCTTTAAAGATGCAGAGCTAGATCCCCACTGGATCATTGCAATGCAAGAGGAGCTCAATCAGTTTGAGAGATGTAAAGTTTGGACTTTAATTCCAAGACCTAAAGGCCAACTGATCATAGGCACCAAGTGGGTGTATAGAAACAAGTTAGATGCAAATGGAGTAATAGTAAGGAATAAAGCTAGGCTTGTAGCTCAGGGCTACAGACAGGAGGAAGGTATAGACTATGACCAAACCTTTGCTCCTGTTGCAAGGCTAGAAGCAATAAGGATCTTCTTGGCCTATGCAGCCTTCATGAAGTTTAAGGTGTTCCAAATGGATGTCAAAAGTACCTTCCTAAATGGTGAGCTTAAGGAAGAGGTGTTTGTTGAACAACCACCAGGGTTTGTTTCTTCAACTCAGCCCTCACATGTTTTCAAGTTGCAGAAAGCTCTTTATGGACTAAAGCAAGCTCCTAGGGCCTGGTATGAGACCTTAGCTAGTTTCCTGTTAGAGCACAACTTCACTAGGGGAGTAGTTGATAGAACCCTTTTCGTCAAGCATCACAAGGACACAATCCTGTTAGTTCAGGTGTATGTAGATGATATTATTTTTGGCTCCACTGATCCCAAACTATGCAAAAAGTTTTCCAACTTGATGCATTCTAAGTTTGAGATGAGTAGCATGGGTGTGCTGTCTTACTTTCTTGGTCTCCAAGTTAAGCAAGATGCTGATGGTATCTTCATCTCCCAATCCAAATATGCCAAGGAATTGGTAAAGAAATTTGGGATGGCTGATGCTTCAGCAATGCCTACACCCATGGCTACTAATGTAGTTATTGATTCTGATGATCACGGCAAGCCAGTTGATCAAAAGAATTATAGGGCCATTGTTGGTTCCCTATTATATCTAACTGCAAGTAGGCCAGATATAATGTTTGCTACATGCCTTTGTGCTAGATTTCAGGTCAACCCCAAGGAATCTCATCTGATTCTTCTAAAGAGAATCCTGAGATACCTGAAAGGATGTCCAGATCTAGGACTTTGGTACCCAGCTGAGTCAGAGTTTGAATTAATTGGATATTCTGATTCAGACTATGCTGGTTGCAGAGTTGACAGGAAGAGCACCTCAGGAACTTGCCAGTTCCTTGGAGAGAGATTGGTCTCTTGGTTCTGTAAGAAGCAGGCTTCTGTCTCAACTTCAACTGCAAAAGCTGAATATATAGCAGCTGCCAATTGTTGTTCACAGATCCTGTGGATTCAAAACCAGCTTGTGGATTATGGTTACTCACACAAGAACACCAAGATCATGTGTGATAGTACCAGTGCTATCTCAATTGCACAAAATCCAGTGCACCACTCTAGAACCAAGCACATTGAGATTAGGCACCATTTCCTGAGAGATTGTGTGGAAAAGAACAAGATCTGTCTTGAGTTCATATCCACTGAGTTTCAGAGAGGTGATATATTCACCAAGCCTTTAGATGAACAGAAGCATCTGTTCTTTTTAGTTCAACTAGGCATGATTAATGGACGAGACTAAGTGTGACGATATCTGCCTTTGTTGAATCTGCTTGAAGATCGTCGAACGATGATCGAAGATCGTCGAACGGATTGAGCCTATCGTCGACCTCTGGTTAATGATAGCTTATCTGTTTGAAGATCGTCGATCGACGTTCGACCATCGTCGAACAGGTTGAGCTCATCGTCGATCTCTGAACGACGACAGCTTGTTGCATGTGAAGCCAGAAATAGCCGAACGATGGTTCGACTACTCTGCTTCTGAGCCGATCGTCGAACGGCCGTTCGACTATCGGGTCAAGTATCTTTTTAATAGATCGACTATTTCCGGTCTAATATAAAACCGATAGTCGACCTAGGTTAAAAGATCTGTTGCTTTATCGTCGACGGAGCGTGCCCTTTCGCATTCTGCTTTCCCGCTTGCGATTTCTGGGCGTTCGTCTTCTTCGTTCTCTGCAGCTTTCTCGTGCCTTCTCCGGCGAATCAATGGCGGTTTCCCAGCTGTTCTGGCCGTCGTCAAGTTTGATGCAGGATTCAGTGTGGATTTCGAAGCTTTCAGCATTTGCGATGCCGGAATCGTGGAAGTTCTCCAGCTCTGCAGGGATCAAGGTTTAGAGAAGCTGATGTCTGAAGGATAAGATCAACATTCCAGAAATAAAAGAATGGGCTTTCACGTCGTCTTCCTCAGACGAATCGATGACTGGTACCATAGGCGGAGAAGAAGCTATCCTGACTCCGGCCGTCTTATCTGATGTTTTTGGTTTAGTTATTGGTGATGAGATTATGAGCAAGACGCTCAGGAATTTGGAAGAATGCTGGTCGAGCTGGGAATGCTGAGGCATTCCCACCAAGCTGCTCAAGGTAAACTTCCCCTTCAAGATCAAGTTCCTCGCTGAGGTAGTAGAAAAAGTGCTTCTGGGTAAGCACTCTGCTCATGACAATATAACAAGGCAACAATTCGCACTCATGTGTGCAATTGTTAATCGAAAAAGGATAGATTGGGCTGCAGTTCTGTTGGATTTAATCAGGAAAAAGAATGGAAAGAAGGAAGTCACCCTAGGAAGGGTTATCGGAATCTTCCTGAAAGAAAGATATCCCCAGCTGCTAAGTTCCACTGCAACAACCAAAAACGCCAGCAAGAAGATGGATCCCCACTTGTTCTCTAAGTGGAAGAGGACGTTTGTGAAGTCTGCTCCAGCAACATCTGAGGACACAAGGACTGCATCAGTCGCTCCTCACCTGTTGAAGCTGGCTCAGCTCTCCTTTCCTCCTCCTCTGCTTTGCCGTCTGCCTCAGTTGAAGTACCATCAACTTCTGCTGAGGTACGACCTTCTTCCTCTGCTGCTCCAGAACAACTATGGTTGTTCCTCTTCCCCTCCAGCCTCTCCTCTACCTACTCATCTGGCTAGGATATCTGCTCCTAGCTTTGATCTGTTAGGATCAGAGAGAATTCTTACTCCTCCTGTACACCAATTCATTCCCCAATAAACTCTCCTGCTCCATCTCCTGCTCGATCCCCTGTTCACATCATTTCTCATCCCAGCACCACTACCATATCTGCTGCAGCTCCATCCACCTCTCATCCTTCATCTTTTGAAATCTCTCCAGAGCTTATCTCCCGCATTGTGGAGCTGATTACCCCGTCAATCAAAACCATGATTGACGAGGCAATCGCTCCCCTTGCAGCTTCCATTGATCTTTTGTCTGCCTCCATCAAATCTCTTACTAAATCTGCTGAGCCATCTTCCTCTAGGGGCCTGGTTTCAGTTTCCACTGAATCAGGCAGGGGGAGATGTTCAATGAAGATGCCTCAGATCCATCCTGCTTCTCCTCCAGCTCTAAAAGATTCAGTTATGTCTGCTCAGGAAGAAATAGTTCCAGATGTTGTCATGTCTGCCCAGGAAGTGATAGATCCAGCTGAGAAAGAGATAGCTCCAGCCCATGAAGAAATAGCTTATGCTGAGAAATTTTAGCTCCAGTTTTGTCTGAGAAAGAAATAGCAGATGGAATATTGTTATCTGAGATTGCTGTTAAGTCTGCTTATAAGATCTTACCTCTCCTGTGATAGTTAGATTCCTGGAAGGAATCATAACTTCATATCTGAATGACTGCTGGAATGGTTAAGTATGAAGGTAACTCTTTCATTCGTTTTGTTGATGATTCGATTAATTTGATAGTTTGTGAATACCTTGAAGGAATGATTCAAGCTTATTTAGCAGATATGTATTCATAATTTTACAGATATTATTAAAGAAGATTTAACTGCTCAAATCATAGCAGTAGTTTCTGAGGCTGACTCAAGTATTCCTGCTACTCAAGTAGACCCTGAGTGGGAATCCTTCTAGATAATAAAGAAGATGAGTCTGAGAAAGAGGAAGTCAAAGTTGACTCTCCTGTTCTGAGCTTGGAAGAAGCTCAAGCAAGAGCAGCATGGGAATTAAGAGTTCAATCCTTAAAAGAGAAAAGAAAGATTTGCAATTTGAAAAGTCATCCATCTGGATGACTCTCCAGGTTTAGATTTAGACTCCCTTCTGGCTCTGGATGCCATGGAAGAAGAAAAAGAGAAATCTGCTTCAAACTTAAAGAAAAGGCTGTCTCAGAAGCCTATGATCCTTATGAGAACCCTCCATCATCCCATTCTGATGATGATGATGATTCTGATATTTCTGAAAAGTCAAAGAAAAAGAAATCTGCTGCAAAGAAAAGAAGCTGCTCCTCCTCCACCTCCAATAATGGATAATGACACTCCCTATTACATTTTGAAGGGCATTGACCCCAAATCCAAGGATTTTAAGCATTGGATGTGGTTCTTCGAAAAATCAGCAAAAAGAAAGAAAAAGAACCAAGAGGTATGACAGTCCTGTCTCAAGATGGACTCCCAGAGGTCCTCCTCCACCTCCTGGTGCAGGAGCCTCTGGGAACCTATCAGCTCATCCTTCTGCCTCCTCTGGAAATCTGCGTCTGCTCAGCCCCAACCAAGACAAATTATCAAAGTTCTCAAGGCAAATCATCTTATGGCTCTCAAAGACAAATGAAGGAGTTGTGGATCAAAGACCAACCTTTTCCCCACCTCCTTCACCAAAGAAGAAATTACATCTCCATCTCCAGTTCAATCTGAGAAAAGTATTTCGAAAGGTAAATAGTTAATGGGGTTTTAAGTTATCTAGCAAGAACCTCTCTGCTAAGTATACTCTAAATGTTTTTATCTAGATAAATAGCTGATGCTGCTTCTCCTGAGCCCGTATATGAAAATCCTGAGCTCGATCCTAACTTTAGGATGGCTCGCTTTCAAGAACTTGTAGGAGCAGCCCAAATAAGAAAAGCAAGAGCCGAAGGTAAAGATACGACTGGTTTTACTACCATGTCAGCGTACAGAAAGAAAGAATTTGAAAAGTTCCAGGTAAATCCTGAGATTTTTGATCCGTCAAAGTACATGAAAAACATCCTGAAGCTGTTGTCCCCAGAGCTACAGAACTAAAGATCATTGGTGCTCAGGACCTGAAGATGTCAAAGAAAGAATCAGATGACCCTCTTTGAAAAATTTCTTTTGTTTCTAGTTCTTCTGATCCTTTACCAGACTCTAAAGACTCTTAATAGTTTGATTAACTGCTGTGCTATATCTATTTATCTGATTGATAATTCTGCCAGTTTATTGTTAACTATTTGCTGAATTTATTTTTTAGTTCTATTGCTAGCTTTTTTAGATTTTGAGAGACTTAACTCAAATAGGGGAGATTGTTGGTACCCTAGTTTGATTTGAGTTTAGTCCTCTCCTTTGTGCCCCTTGACCCAAGAAATATCTATGGTCAATGGTTAGAAGTCTAGCTGTAGAGTCCTCGCTTTTCCAAATTGAGAATTTGGTTAAGTAGGTTTTTCGTTCGACTATAGTCGAACGCCGTTCGACTATCGTCTATCGGCTGATCGACGATCGTCTATCAGTTGGTCGACGCTTTGTCTGCGCTGATAGTTTCGACTATCTGTGATAGATTCGACTATCTGTTCTGCGCTGATAGTTCGACTATCTGTTGATATAGTTCGACTATCTGTTCTGCGCTGATAGTTCGACTATCAGTTCTGATAGTTCGACTATCTGTTCCGCTTTTGATAGTTCGACTATCTGGTTTGTTTTGATAGTTTCGACTATCTGTTGATAGTTCGACTATCTGTTTTCTGAGCTAGGTCGACTATCTGCTGGATAGGTCGACTATCTCTGTGCGCTTGATAGTTCGACTATCTGTCCTAGATAGATCGACTATCTGATAGTTCGACTATCTGCTCTGATAGTTCGACTATCTGCCGGGGTAGTTCGACTATCTTCTTCGATAGTTCGACTATCTGGATCGTTCGACTATCTGCCCGATAGTTCGACGATCTCCGTGCGTCGTTCGACGATCTTCGAAGGTCCTTCGACGTTTTCTGTCTGCCTTTGTATTTTGTATTTATTTTATTATATTAATTATTTAATACATTTTCTGGCACTCTATTTTAAGCTGTATGATAAAGTTTCCAGGCATTATTTGCTCTATTCTTTTGCCTGAGTAACAATCTTTTAAGATAAAGTTGTTTGTCTTATTAGCTGTCTCTTAAATTACTTTATCTGCTGACAGCCCTTTATAGCCGTTGGACTGAAAAGTCTTCTTTTTTGCTATAAAGAGATTATTTCTGATGTGACTTTATTTAGTCTATCTGATTATTTGATTTAAGCCTGCAGCTTCTTAGAAAGAGGTTTTTTCCTTTTTATAGAATGTTTTTGCTGCAGAGATATTTCTTTCTTCTTGATATTTACAGCCCAGGTCTCAAGGCTCAGTAGAAGACAAAATTCAAATGGAAGAGAGCCGTTGCTTGCTGATGATTATATAAAGAACCCTTTGCAGAAGGATTCAAGCTAGTTAACAGAAGCTAATAGCTAACCAGTGTTGATTCTAGCTCTCAAGTCTTCATCAAGCTCAAGCTCCCTGCTCTCAGCAATCTCCATCTAACTGAGAAGTGTTAAGATCTTCATCTCTTCTTCACCTGAGTTCTCCTGCTTTCAGGAAGTTCAACTCAGAGTTTCTTTGTAGAAGAAGAAGAAGAAGATAGCTGCTTGAAGAATTTGTTTTTATTACTTACTTTCTTCCTGTAGCTTTTCCTTCAGAACTTTCTGAAGAGTTTTTCTGCACTGAAGCAAGACTTCACCTGGACATCTTTGAGCCAGGGGGAGCCTTGATTCTTTAGAGCATTCTAGCTCAGTGCAAGCTTTTTGTGCTTCTCTAATCTATTGTAAAATAGAGAAGACATCTTAACCTTCTTCCCCCTCCTGTACAGGGTTATTACTCCCTTCAAAAGTATCCCTTGGTGGCAGGGCACCTGATCAAAAACCTGTGCTTGGTTTTTAGACACCTGATCAAAAGTCTAAAGGGTTTCTGAATCTACCTGAATCAGATTCTGTTGGTGGCAGGGCACCTGATCAAAAACCTGAGTGGATTCTACCGTGTGGGTAGAAGAGTGGACGTACCCAAGTTGTTTGGGGAACCACTATAAATTTCCTTGTATCGTCTGGATTCCTTTTGTTTAATTCCTGCATTGTGGCTGTGATTAGATATAACTAGGTTGCTAGTTGCTGATTAGGTTTTCCAAGCTTAACTGTAATTACAGTTAGCTTGTGTTTGTACACATCACTTGTGTTAGGCTTTAAGGTTAAATCAATATCTATAATCTTTTCATTCCGCACTTCACTCCAAGGGAGTTGGGTAGAATATTAAGTTTTGTCTGTGCAAGATTGATAACTCTATTCACCCCCCTCTAGAGTAGTATCTATCCCTTCACTTTCATCACTCATCACACCTGTAGACGTGTTCCAGTAGTAGTAGTAGAAGGTGCCGGTATCTGCTCCTCAAGTCCTGCCTCCTCGTCGTGCTGGTCCGTCTCCTCGAGCTCCTAAAAATAGTATGGTCACCGACCATTAGTCAAAAAGACTAAGTCGTTTCCTCCGCACCTCGCCCCGCAACTCCTAGGCACCGTGCGGGAGGATGAAGTGGAGGACAAACAAGGGGTGACAAAGGTGGAAGCAGGTGACAGGAAACTAAAGCAGAATATATCGAAATATAAGTAATGAAAAGTAACCTTCACTTATGCGAGTACGCATAAGCAAGGGGTCTTCTACAAGGCTCCCATCGTATAAAGTGTCCCATACCATTTTATACGATGGTGTGTCAGATGTCACAAGGAGTATATATATAAAAGGAAAGTAACCTCAACCTATAAACTTGCCCACTCAAGCTTATAGGCTAAGGGATCATTTAGCAGGTCCTAATGTATAAGCGTCCCATACCACTTATATATTAGGTGTCATAGGTTGTTATGTATGTTTATGATATGCATCTATATGGTGGGTATGATATGAACATGCAGTGCAAACACACACACACGACTCCGTGATCACAGACCTTAGTTCCCACTTTTCGAGAGCTAGCATCACTCTCAGGTACCGCCGTCGTGGCTCCGGCAGCAGCGGATCGGGCTTCTCCGCTTTCTAGGCGGGTATACACACTACCAGGCCTAGACCTCTCTTGTGTACCTCTGTACATGAAACAAGTGTACTCTAGAGTCTCTGCGTACCACTTTGCTGACTACCTGTCAGTCTTGTTGGGCCGGGTGCGCGTTATCGGGAAAAGTCCTCCAGACCTCAGTATAAACAACCTACTGGTCCCTCTAACCCTCGCACCCGCCTGGTCCACCGTACTGCCGTCGGTGTGACGACTGGCCAGTACCGCATGGCCCGCCACTAGTATATGCACATGCAAGTATAATATATTGAGCCTCTAGCTCGAAGGACTATCCTGTCCCAAATCTCTCCAACCCGTCACGGATGAGTATGTGCTACAAAACCTCCAACCCTGCACGGGTGAGTATATATATATGTCAATCTCTTTCCTCCAACTCTGCACGGGTGAGCAAGTAGTCAATAGACTCCAAGTCCCTCCAACCCGGCACGAGTGAGCAGATGTCCACTATACTTAACCTATTAGACTACTCTTGTCTACCGGTTGTTATACCTAGGACTTAAGGTTAATCCCAGGACTGCCCAAGGTATTCCCGGTGAATGGCTCTCAGGGGCACTAGGAGCTACGATGGGCTGAATCCCAAAGCTCCCTTTCTCAAGGATGTTTACTTTAGTTGATGTCTACCCAGAATCCCTTTTTCTCTCTCCTGTTACATAGAGTGACATAGTGACTTAGGTATGGATTGAGGAACGACGGTCTTCCGTCGACTCCTCCTAGGTAAGTCTAAGGTTGCGCTATTACTCACGTCTCTAGAATACATCTGCCACCCAAGGTTATACTTCCGATCTTAGACTCTAACTCAGTTGTTGATTCGTTCCCTGGCGGCCTATAGTATAGCCTACCTTTACTATGCGCACCCCATGGCCTAGTACCACCCCGAAATCGAACTTCCAAATCCTTGGGCCACCAACCCCCAAACATTTATGCTAGGGTGGTATGATCTACTAGAATGAGTATGGTAATTTTCACAATTTTCTCAATTATTTTCATAATTAGTTTATTTTCTCCCAATATTTCCAAAGGTCATTTAACATATGAAGTGTGTCTTTGCATAGCCCTAATGATACAAAATAATTATCCTAACCATTAACATGATGAAATATCACTATTTCCCAAGGTTTATAATTTCTCACCAAACATTTGTATTTATTTGTTAATTATCACAAAACCATCATAATTACCACTTTTCAAAGTAAGTATGAGAACCTTAATCACAAAAATTCTAGGAAAATTACAGGGGATCTAAATCATCAAAATAAGTCTACTGACAAAGTTTCATCAACTTTAACAATGTTATAGACTTGCAATTCAATTTCTTGTGTATTTACCAAAATGCCATTATGATGAATTAAAATTTGTATGCAAACCAAAAATTCTGAAATAAATATGTCAGTTAACTAATATCTGTATACACCTCTATAAATATTCCCAAATTTTTCTGACATATATTTTCATTAAATCATGAATAAAAGCAATAGGGGTAAAATGGTCATTTACATAACATTCTACTTCAAAAGATCTCAAACAGAGAAAATAAAATTAATCCAACTCAATTATATCCAAATATTTAACAGGACCAAATTTGAGGATTTTTGCTTGATTGAACCTAATTTTTATTTTTATTTTCCAATAAAACCATAGTTTTCAATAATTCCAAATAATGGGATTTTTGTTCCCAAAAATCCCATAATAATTTTGAGGGGCTGAATTTGACCTAAATATCCTTTAGAATTAATTTCAAGGTCTTCAGAAGTCCTGAGATGAATAAATACACACTTTAGCAAAATTGCTAATTGCACACCAAGGCTAATTCTAGCCTACACTTGCAAGTGGGTTAACCCATCATGCAGTGGTTCAAATGGGATGAAATTGTTTTCAGACCCTAACCATGTCCCAGAGGACTTGCCACCAAAACTTGGGACCATTTGGAGTCTTAACACTCCATTTATTCCAATTATTTAATTTTTGACATTTTGAACAAAACTATAGGAAAAAGTATTCTAAAAATTCCTAATTTTTGGCATGGGCTAGGTATGCCCTAAACATGCACATGCCTAAAATTTCAGGCCATGTGGATCACTGGTTTAGCATGGTCACTCAAATTAAGATCTGCCCTAGCCTAGGACCAGTCCTAGGAGAATTGACCTATAGGACAGACCACTAGGTCAAAGTCCAAGATTATTGTGGCATTGGAAAGTTAAGGCCTAGAGCTACAAATTATCTTCAGGGGTCCTGACCTAGAAATGTCTCTGGGTGCCCTAAATTTCAATTAGAAATAGGCTTTAAAAGTGAGACAATAATCACTGTTCATTTATTTAAATCAACATATATACATATTGATACAGCGCGAATCTTAAAGCTAGATGGACGGGATCGTTTCATCGTCCCCAATGAATGGACGGCCTGGATTGGTGTTTCCTGGGCCACCTTGCGGGACATTTTCTGGCCGGCTGAGGCGGCGCCGTGGCCGGCCAACGGTGTCATCACCTTCACGGTGGTGGTGGCTTCCATTTCCCGGCGATGAGGCGGCGGGAGACGGCGGCGCCGGCGATCCCGAGATGTAGGAAAAACTCGGAAAATTCATGAATTCCTCACATGGCATCGGTCTCAATTGAGCCCGATTTCTCTCCTAAAAGATCTAGGAAGCTAGTACGTGGAGAGGCGAGGCGAAACGGACCTGGATTGGGGCTCGGCGGCGAGTCAGGCGACGGTTTGGCATGGTGGTGGTGCACCGGCAATCTCCTGCCCAAATACTCGTTTCTCCACCAATTTATCTGTTCCAGCTATCATTCTCCAGTCGATTCCTCCTTCTGAAGCTGTTGGTGGGGGTGAATTGGACTGAGGTGGCTTATACATGGAGATATGGCCGAGGTGAGCTCGGGTTGACACTTTGGTTTCTCCACCATGGGTGACAAGTGGCTGCCATGCCCCCATTTTCTTCTGAAATGTGGTGGGGTGGTCGGCCAGCACCTTTTTCGGCGATGAGGAGATGAAGACCACATGGCCTCCTCCATCACTTCTTTCTCCTCTCTCCTCATTTTGGTGTTTTCTCCAAATTGCCCTTTGCATGCATTCTCTCTCCACAACCAGGGGGTAGGGCTGGTCATTGGCCACTTGGCTGGTCATGGGCCAAATTTGGTGGGCTTGGTCCATGGGAAATGACTTGGGCTCACATCTTTCTTCTTTAGGGTAAAATGTTGACTTGTTGACTTTTAGGTTGACTTTGTCAACTTGATGAGTGGGCTGACCCCACATGATGGCCATGGACTCCATGTCATCACCTAACATGGATTGGGCCATGGTGGTGCCCTACTTGATCCAATTGGGCTCATGAGTGTGGGGTTTAACCACTTTAGATCCAAGGTTGACCTGGGTCAACTATGGTCAAAGTGTTGACCTAGGGTATGACCTTGGGTCCACTTAGATTATAATTAGGGTTATGGCAGTGTGGTGGGGGGTCATGTTGTGGCTAGGGTCCTCATTTAGTCTAGTTTGACCTAGTTTTGACTTGGTCCTATTGTGGGCCCCACATGGTTATAACTCACCACCTAGGGTCAAACCTAGCTAATTTCCCCTAACTCACCACATGCCTAACCCAATCTAAGTTAAGGGGCCTAGAAGTAACATGGGATGTTACAAATCCTATAAACAAAACAAATAATTTCGTCCCTGAAATTTAAGTTTGGGTCTACGGGTTCTACTTGCAGGAATTTAAGGATCTTTTAAAAGAAAGCATATATTAAAAGTACCTGATGAAAATAGCTCCGGGTGCCGCTCCAGCATCAGATCCCTCGGCTCCCAGGTGTGCTCCTCCCGTCCGTGGTTGGACCACAACACCTTCACGAGCGGGACCTTCTTTTCCGCAACACCCGGACAGCCGTATCATCGATCCGGATATGCTCCAATCTAACTGAACGGTCAGGCTCTACCGGTCCAGCTGTAGTGGTGATATGCTGCTAAGGTCGAAGGAGAGCTCTTCGCAAGGAAGAGACATGGAAAACATCATGTAGGGTGCTCAACTCCGGAGGTAGCTGCAGTCGGTAGGCCAAGGGGCCCACACACTCTAAAATCAAGTAGGGCCCCATGTATCGTGGACTGAGCTTCTTGTGTCTCCGTATCCGAGAGACACCGTGTACCGGTCGAATCTTCAGGAAAACTCTGTCTCCAACCTTGAACTCTATTTTCCGGTGTCGAGCATCATAATATTTTGCCTGCCTGCTCTGTGCCTCCAAAAGCCGATCCCTGATCAAGCGAATCTGGGCCTCCGTATCTTCCACAAAATCTGATCTGAGGGCTCGAGTGTCCACATCTTGGACCCAAGATAGCGGTGTCCGGCACTTCCTCCCATAGAGTGCCTCATAAGGTGCCATCCCGATGCTGGCCTGGTGGCTGTTGTTGTATGAAAACTCGATCAGTGGCAGTAGCCTCTCCCAAGGCTTCCCCGTATCCAATACACATAGCCTGAGCAGGTCCTCCATAGTCCGTATCGTCCGCTCCGTCTGACCATCGGTCTGTGGATGGAAGGCAGTGCTAAAGGTAAGTCTGGAACCCAAATAAGCATGCACTGCCCTCCATTCTCTAGAGGTGAAGCGGTCGTCTCTGTCCGAAACAATAGACCTGGGAACGCCGTGGTACCGGATGAACTGCTCTACAATCAACCTCACCAACACAGCAACTGGGGCATCCTTTTTGATCGGGATGAACCGTGCTACCTTGGTCAATCTGTCCACAATAACCCAGACGGAATCGTGCCCAGAGTGGGAGCGAGGGAGTCCGTGTACAAAATCCATGGAAATATCCTCGAACTTCCATTCTGGGACTGGCAGTGGCTGTAATACACCGCCTGGGCTCTTGCACTCGGCCTGCACTCACTGGCAAGTCTCGCAGTGTGTCACAAGATATATGATCTCCCTCTTCATTCCTGGCCAGTACATGGTCCGTCGTAAGTTAGCCCACATCTTGGTGATGCCGGGATGCACTGAATATCTGGAGTAGTGTGCCTCTCTGAGGATGTCATCCCGGATCCCACCTCCTGCTGGAATGTACACCCGACCACGAAATCGAAGAAGATCGTCCTCCAGCGTGTAGTCCTCATACTTGCCTCCTTCCAAAGCGCCAAAAATAGGCTCTAAATCAGCATCCAATCTCTGATGTGTAAGTATGCGCTTCTGAATATCATCATCGCTGACCAAAGAGTTCAGGTACTCTCGATAGATCACTGGCTCGGCCTCCGAAACCATGGTAATGTGCATATCCTCCATCATGCGTAGCAGCTCCATAGACATCACCCGAGGCTCCGGTCCAGAAGTGCCGGCTCTCCTGCTCAAGGCATCCGCAATAGTGTTCGCCTTCCCCGGGTGATAATGCATCTCATAATTGTAATCACAGAGGAACTCAAGCCATCTCCTCTGGCGCAGGTTCAGGTCCTTCTGTGTGTCAATATACTTTAGGTTCTTGTGATCTGAATAGATATCACAATGGACCCCATACAAGTAATGTCTCTATGTCCTGAGGGCGAATACTACGGCCCCGAGCTCGAGATCATGTACTGGATAGTTATGCTCATGCTTCTTCAGCTGTCGCGAAGCATAAGCGATAACATGCCCATGTTGCATCAAGACTGCACCCATCCCCTGATAAGATGCATCCGTGTAGATCTGGAATCCTTCACTCCCGGAGGGGAGCGCAAGGATAGGGGATGAGGTCAGTCGGTCTTTCAACTCCTGAAAAGCTGCCTCACATTGTTCTGACCAAACAAAATTTGCATCCTTCTTCGTCAGTGACGTAAGGGGGAGGGCTATCCTTGAGAATCCCTCCACAAACTTACGATAGTATCCTGCCAATCCCAGAAAGCTTCGGATGTCTGCTATTGTCTTTGGTCGTGGCCAATACCGTACCGCCTCTATCTTAGCTGGATCCACCGCCACTCCAGCTCCACTAATAACGTGACCCAGAAAAGCCACCTCCTGTAGCCAAAATTGGCACTTAGAGAACTTTGCATACATCTGAAACTCTCTCAACCTCTGTAAAACTTGGGCCAGATGTTTTGCGTGTTCTTCCTGCGTTCGGGAATAGACCAGAATATCGTCGATGAACACAATGACGAAGCGATCCAAATATGGTTCGAATACACGGTTCATTAGGGTTATGAATGCGGAGGGGGCATTCATGAGCCCAAATGGCATGACCGTGAATTCGTATAAACCATAACGTGAGCTGAAAGCTGTCTTCGGAATGTCTTCCTCCCGAATGCGTAATTGATAATAGCCGGATCGTAAATCTAGCTTAGAGAACCAGAAGGCTCCCTGAAGTTGATCAAATAACTCATCTATCCGGGGCAATGGGTAGGTGTTCCGAACCGTCAACCTATTCAATTCCCTGTAATCTATACACAGTCGGAGGGATCCATCCTTCTTCTTCACAAATAAAACCGGTGCTCCCCATGGCGACGAACTTGGCCGCAAAAATCCTGACTCCACAAGTTCCTGCAGCTGAGTCCTGAACTCTGCCAATTCTCTAGGTGCCATTCTGTAAGGTGCCCGGGACACTGGCCTCGCCCCTGGCACTAATTGGATCCTGAAGTCCAAATCCCGAACTGGTGGTAGTCCGGGCAATTTCTCCGGAAACACATCGGAGAAATCCCGTACCACTGGGATATCAGCTATAGAACTCTCTACTGCTACCATCTCAAAGCAAATAAGATACACTTCCTCCCCTTGCTCATAGGCCTTGACAGCCTGTATGGAAGACAATGAAAGAAGGGGGATATGTCGGATACCTTCGATAGTAATGTAAGAATCTCCATGTCGGAGTGTGATCCTCTTCGAGGGACAATCTATCTGCGCATAGTTCCAATGGAGCCAGTTCATGCCTAGAATCAGATCAAAGTCTGGTAGCCTCAAGACCGTTGCCGGAGCTTCGAACGCCTTGCCCCCTATCTCGACTTCCATATTGCAGCAATCTGTGGTTCGAAGTTCTGAGCCATCGGGAAGTCGCACACTTTTTTCCAAGCCGGAAAACCTCTCTACTCCCTCTAATCCTTCATTAAACGTGTTTGACACGAAGGAGTGTGAAGCACCCGTATCGAAGAGGGTATGAGCGGGCTTGCCGCTAATCATCACTATGCTTGGGTTCGTTTGAGTTCAAAGATAAATATTATTCTTAAGGTCTATAAGGCGCTGATTAAAGTTTAAACTTATGATTCTTGCATAATTAAAGTACCTGTAATCACTTCCTCGGGGTTCCTCTGCTCTGTGAGGTCCAGCGCATACGCCTGCTCCCGATCTCGGCCTCGGCCGTGATGTCCTCGGCCTCGGCCTTGGCCTCGGCCTTGGTGAACTGGAGGGGCCACTGGAGGTGGAGGAGGAGGAAGAGGGTGGACCTGAAGCGGGCACTGCGTCCTGATGTGCCCAGGTTGGCCGCAACCATAGCAGGTGATCTGCCTCTGACCTCGATCATCCTATCTCATCGGCCCGGGAGTCTGCATAGGTGGGGGAGCCAATGGTGGAGGAGGCCCCTGATCCTGCCTGTAGTTGGGACGACGACGTCCCCCACCCCTCCTATATCTGATAACCTTTCCCCTTTGGGATGTCCTGCTACCATCGGAAGACGATCCTTCGAGCGGCCTTTTACCTCTGCCCTGTACCATTAGCTGGTCAGCCTCCAGCTTTTTCGCCATTTCTATGATCTGAGCAGTGGTACCATGCGATATAAATAACAGGGGCTGCCTCAACGAATCCCGGAGGCCATGATAAAATCTTTTAGCATACTTTCGATCATCCCATTCATGAAAGCCTGCAAACCTAGCCAGGTGGGAAAACTCTCTCCGATATTCGATCACTGATCGGCTCCCTTGCTGGAGGTTCAGGAACCTCGCCTCCAATGTGTCCCGGTCTGTGACAGAAACATAATGGTCCAGGAACGAGTCGCTGAATTCTTCCCAGGATATGTCTGTTAGTTCCCTATCCCCATAAACTGAGTCCCGAATAGACTTCCACAATCTCTTTGCACGGGCTTCTAGTGCGGAAGTGGCAAGTGGTACCGCCTGGCTGACTGGGCAGCTAATTCCAGCCAGTAACTCCTGAATGGTCTCCAACAACTCCTCTGTCTTCACAGCATCTTCTGTCCCACGATACAGTGGCGGAGACAGACTTTTAAACGCACTCAACCAGTTCGACCCTGGGTTGGGCAGCTGTATCGGGGCTTGCTGGGCTCTGAATGCGTCCAGGATCACCGTCAGCGTTTGCCCCATCTCTGTCTGCATGAACGGAATGGCAGCCGGAGGGGGAGGAACCGCATCCTGTGGAGGCTGCATAAAGGTAAGGTAATGTCAAAATTTGCCTAACTCATTGTTTAATGGACTGTTTTATGTGACTTTTACACATGGGCACAACATTGCTTCCGCTGCATAGTTTGTCCGCAAACTAATGCTCGAGCGGGGTGTACCAGTTTGTGGACTTCGTTCTCATATGATCGTTTGTTCAAGTGATGCCAGTTTGTAAGATCCTGTCTCCCCATTCCGAGGCTAACCCGAATCTTATGCCCAGAACCGCCGCCTTACGGTGACACTAACGCACGGGTTAGTCGACACCGCAAGACGCCGATTCTGCCGGCTAGTACGATCATAACCTGTCGACCAATATGAGAATAAAAGGGTACAAAGCAGAGCGAAAATGTAGAAGTCCACAACCACAGTACTAAACACATATATATAACAAATGAAAAGTACAAGGTACAGTCCACAATGAGTACTATATAATGAGAGTAAAACGGGCTTATGCCCTGTACATCAGAATCAAATCTCTCTCTCAACTAACAACAGTGGAAATCTAAAATCTCACTCATCACACCTGTAGACGTGCTCCAGTAGTAGTAGTTGAAGGTGCCGGTATCTGCTCCTCAAGTCGTGCCTCCTCGTCGTGCTGGTCCATCTCCTCGAGCTCCTAAAAATAGTATGGTCACCGACCATTAGTCAAAAAGACTAAGTCATTTCCTCCGCACCTCGCCCCGCAACTCCTAGGCACCGTGCGGGAGGATGAAGCGGAGGACAAACAAGGGGTGACAAAGGTGGAAGCAGGTGACAGGAAACTAAAGCAGAATATATCGAAATATAAGTAATGAAAAGTAACCTTCACTTATGCGAGTACGCATAAGCAAGGGGTCTTCTACAAGGCTCACATTGTATAAAGTGTCCCATACCATTTTATACGACGGGGTGTCAGATGTCACAAGGAGTATATATATAAAAGGAAAGTAACCTCAACCTATAAACTTGCCCACTCAAGCTTATAGGCTAAGGGATCATTTAGCAGGTCCTAATGTATAAGCGTCCCATACCACTTATACATTAGGTGTCATAGGTTGTTATGTATGTTTATGATATGCATCTATATGGTGGGTATGATATGAACATGCAGTGCAACACACACACACGACTCCGTGATCACAGACCTTTAGTTCCCACTTTTCGAGAGCTAGCATCACTCTCAGGTACCGCCGTCGTGGCTCCGGCAGCAGCGGATCGGGCTTCTCTGCTTTCTAGGCGGGTATACACACTACCAGGCCTAGACCTCTCTTGTGCGCCTCTATACATGAAACAAGTGTACTCTAGATTCTCTGCGTACCACTTTGCTGACTACCTGTCAGACTTGTTGGGCCGGGTGCGCGTTATCGGGAAAAGTCCTCCAGACCTCAGTATAAACAACCTACTGGTCCCTCTAACCCTCGCACCCGCCTGGTCCACCGTACTGCCGTCGGTATGACGACTGGCCAGTACCGCATGGCCCGCCACTAGTATATGCACATGCAAGTATAATATATTGAGCCTCCAGCTCGAAGGACTATCCTGTCCCAAATCTCTCCAACCCGTCACGGGTGAGTATGTGCTACAAAACCTCCAACCCTGCCCGGGTGAGTATATATATGTCAATCTCTTTCCTACAACTCTGCACGGGTGAGCAAGTAGTCAATAGACTCCAAGTCCCTCCAACCCAGCACGAGTGAGCACATGTCCACTACACTTAACCTATTAGACTACTCTTGTCTACCGGTTGTTATACCTAGTGACTTAAGGTTAATCCGAGGACTGCCCAAGGTATTCCCGGTGAAGGGCTCTCAGGGGCACTAGGAGATACGATGGGCTGAATCCCAAAGCTCCCTTTCTCAAGGATGTTTACTTTAGTTGATGTCTACCCAGAATCCCTTTTTCTCTCTCCTGTTACATAGAGTGACATAGTGACTTAGGTATGGATTGAGGAACGACGGTCTTCCGTCGACTCCTCCTAGGTAAGTCTAAGGTTGCGCTATTACTCACGTCTCTAGAATACATCTGCCACCCAGGGTTATACTTCCGATCTTAACTCTAACTCAGTTGTTGATTCGTTCCCTGGCGGCCTATAGTATAGCCTACCTTTACTATGCGCACCCCATGGCCTAGTACCACCCCGAAATCGAACTTCCAAATTCTTGGGCCACCAACCCCCAAATATTTATCCTAGGGTGGTATGATCTACTAGAATGAGTATGGTAATTTTCACAATTTTCTCAATTATTTTCATAATTAGTTTATTTTCTCCCAATATTTCCCAAGGTCATTTAACATATGAAGTGTGTCTTTGCATAGCCCTAATGATACAAAAAAATTATCCTAACCATTAACATGATGAAATATCACTATTTCCCAAGGTTTATAATTTCTCACCAAACATTTGTATTTATTTGTTAATTATCACAAAACCATCATAATTACCACTTTTCAAAGTAAGTATGAGAACTTTAATCACAAAAATTCTAGGAAAATTACAGGGGATCTAAATCATCAAAATAAGGCTACTGACAAAGTTTCATCAACTTTAACAATGTTATAGACTTGCAATTCAATTTCTTGGGTATTTACCAAAATGCCATTATGATGAATTAAAATTTGTATGCACAACCAAAAATTCTGGAATAAATATGTCAGTTAACTAATATCTGTATACACCTCTATAAATATTACCAAATTTTTCTGACCTATATTTTCATTAAATCATGAATAAAAGCAATAGGTGTAAAATGGTCATTTACATAACATTCTACTTCAAAAGATCTCAAACAGAGAAAATAAAATTACCCCAACTCAATTATATCCAAATATTTAACGGGACCAAATTTGAGGATTTTTGCTTGATTGAACCTAATTTTTTTTTTATTTTCCAATAAAACCATAGTTTTCAATAATTCCAAATAATGGGATTTTTGTTCCCAAAAATCCCATAATAATTTTGAGGGGCTGCATTTGACCTAAATATCCTTTAGAATTAATTTCAAGGTCTTCAGAAGTCCTGAGATGAATAAATACACATTTTAGCAAAATTACTAATTGCACACCAAGGCTAATTCTAGCCTACACTTGCAAGTGGGTTAACCCATCATGCAGTGGTTCAAATGGGCTGAAATTGTTGTCGGACCCTAACCATGTCCCATAGGACTTGCCACCAAAACTTGGGACCATTTGGAGGCTTAACACTCCATTTATTCCAATTATTTAATTTTTGACATTTTGAACAAAACTATAGGAAAAAGTATTCCAAAAATTCCTAATTTTTGGCATGGGCTAGGTATGCCCTAAACATGCACATGCCCAAAATTTCAGGCCATGTGGATCACTGGTTTAGCATGGGCACTCAAATTAAGATCTGCCCTAGCCTAGGACCAGTCCTAGGAGAATTGACCTACAGGATAGACCACTGGGTCAAAGTCCAAGATTATTGTGGCATTGGAAATTTAAGGCCTAGGGCTACGCAGAGACTCTAGAGTACACTTGTTTCATGTACAGAGTGGCGCAGCGGAAGCGTGGTGGGCCCATAACCCACAGGTCGG
Organism: Platanthera zijinensis; assembly: GCA_039513925.1. Taxonomy (NCBI): domain Eukaryota; kingdom Viridiplantae; phylum Streptophyta; class Magnoliopsida; order Asparagales; family Orchidaceae; genus Platanthera; species Platanthera zijinensis. The sequence goes on from CM077092.1 coordinate 155,041,099, forward strand.
AGGATCGAAACCTCCCTCTGATACCAGTTTGTAAGATCCTGTCTCCCCATTCCGAGGCTAACCCGGATCTTATGCCCAGAACCGCCGCCTTACGGTGACACTAACGCACGGGTTAGTCGACACCGCAAGACGCCGATTCTGCCGGCTAGTACGATCATAACCTATCGGCCAATATGAGAATAAAAGGGTACAAAGCAGAGCGAAAATGTAGAAGTCCACAGCCACAGTACTAAACACATATATATAACAAATGAAAAGTACAAGGGACAGTCCACAATGAGTACTATATAATGAGAATAAAACGGGCTTATGCCCTGTACATCAGAATCAAATCTCTCTCTCAACTAACAGCAGCGGAAATCTAAAATCTCACTCATCACACCTGTAGACGTGCTCTAGTAGTAGTAGTAGTAGAAGGTGCCGGTATCTGCTCCTCTAGTCCTGCCTCCTCGTTGTGCTGGTCCATCTCCTCGAGCTCCTAAAAATAGTATGGTCACCGACCATTAGTGAAAAAGACAAAGTCATTTCCTCCGCACCTCGCCCCGAAACTCCTAGGCACCGTGCGGGAGGACGAAGCGGAGAACAAACAAGGGGTGACAAAGGTGGAAGCAGGTGACAGGAAACTAAAGCAGAATATATCGAAATATAAGTAATGAAAAGTAACCTTCACTTATGCGAGTACGCATAAGCAAGGGGTCTTCTACAAGGCTCCCATCGTATAAAGTGTCCCATACCATTTTATACGATGGGGTGTCAGATGTCACAAGGAGTATATATATAAAAGGAAAGTAATCTTAACCTATAAACTTGCCCACACAAGCTTATAGACTAAGGGATCGTTTTGCAGGTCCTAATATATAAGCGTCCCATACCACTTATACATTAGGTGTCATAGGTTGTTATGAAAGTTAATGATATGCATCTATATGGTGGGTTTGATATGAACATGCAGTGCAACACACACACACACGACTCTGTGTTCACAGACCTTTACTTCCCACTTTTCGAGAGCTAACATCACTCTCAGGTACTACCGTTGTGGCTACGGCAGCAGCGGAGCGGGCGTCTCCGCCTTCTAGGCGGGTATACACACTACCATGCCTAGACCTCTCTTGTACGCCTCTGTACATCGACAAGTGCACTCTAGAGCCTCTGCGTACCACTTTGCTGACTACCTGTCAGTCTTGTTGGGCTGGGTGCGCGTTATCGGGAAAAGTCCTCCAGACCTCAGTATAAACAACCTACTGGTCCCTCTAACCCTCGCACCCGCCTGGTCCACCGTACTGCCGTCGGTGTGACGACTGGCCAGTACCGCATGGCCCGCCACTAGTATATGCACATGCAAGTATAATATATTGAGCCTCCAGCTCGAAGGACTATTCTGTCCCAAATCTCTCCAACCCGTCACGGGTGAGTATGTGCTACAAAACCTCCAACCCTGCCCGGGTGAGTATATATATGTCAATCTCTTTCCTCCAACTCTGCACGGGTTAGCAAGTAGTCAATAGAATCCAAGTCCCTCCAACTCGGCACGAGTGAGCACATGTCCTTTACACTTAACCTATTAGACTACTCTTGTCTACCTGTTGTTATACCTAGTGACTTAAGGTTAATCCCAGGACTGCCCAAGGTATTCCCGGAGAAGGGCTCTCAGGGGCACTAGGAGCTACGATGGGCTGAATCCCAAAGCTCCCTTTCTCAAGGATGTTTACTTTAGTTGATGTCTACCCAGAATCCCTTTTTCTCTCTCCTGTTACATAGAGTGACATAGTGACTTAGGTATGGATTGAGGAACGATGGTCTTCCGTCGACTCCTCCTAGGTAAGTCTAAGGTTGCGCTATTACTCACGTCTCTAGAATACATCTGCCACCCAGGGTTATCCTTCCGATCTTAGACTCTAACTCAGTTGTTGATTCGTTCCCTGGCGGCCTATAGTATAGCCTACCTTTACTATGCGCACCCCATGGCCTAGTACCACCCCGAAATCGAACTTCCAAATCCTTGGGCCACCAACCCCCAAATATTTATCCTAGGGTGGTATGATCTACTAGAATGAGTATGGTAATTTTCACAATTTTCTCAATTATTTTCATAATTAGTTTATTTTCTCCCAATATTTCCAAAGGTCATTTAACATATGAAGTGTGTCTTTGCATAGCCCTAATGATACAAAATAATTATCCTAACCATTAACATGATGAAATATCACTATTTCCCAAGGTTTATAATTTCTCACCAAACATTTGTATTTATTTGTTAATTATCACAAAACCATCATAATTACCACTTTTCAAAGTAAGTATGAGAACCTTAATCACAAAAATTCTAGGAAAATTACAGGGGATCTAAATCATCAAAATAAGGCTACTGACAAAGTTTTATCAACTTTAACAATGTTATAGACTTGCAATTCAATTTCTTGGGTATTTACCAAAATGCCATTATGATGAATTAAAATTTGTATGCACAACCAAAAATTCTGAAATAGATATGTCAGTTAACTAATATCTGTATACACCTCTATAAAAATTCCCAAATTTTTTTGACCTATATTTTCATTAAATCATGAATAAAAGCAATAGGGGTAAAATGGTCATTTACATAACATTCTACTTCAAAAGATCTCAAACAGAGAAAATAAAATTAACCCAACTCAATTATATCCAAATATTTAACAGGACCAAATTTGAGGATTTTTGCTTGATTGAACCTAATTTTTATTTTTATTTTCCAATAAAACCATAGTTTTCAATAATTCCAAATAATGGGATTTTTGTTCCCAAAAATCCCATAATAATTTTGAGGGGCTTAATTTGACCTAAATATCCTTTAGAATTAATTTCAAGGTCTTCAGAAGTCCTGAGATGAATAAATACACATTTTAGCAAAATTGCTAATTGCACACCAAGGCTAATTCTAGCCTACACTTGCAAGTGGGTTAACCCATCATGCAGTGGTTCAAATGGGATGAAATTGTTGTCAGACCCTAACCATGTCCCAGAGGACTTGCCACCAAAACTTGGGACCATTTGGAGGCTTAACACTCCATTTATTCCAATTATTTAATTTTTGACATTTTGAACAAAACTATAGGAAAAAGTATTCCAAAAATTCCTAATTTTTGGCATGGGCTAGGTATGCCCTAAACATGCACATGCCTAAAATTTCAGGCCATGTGGATCACTGTTTTAGCATGGGCACTCAAATTAAGATCTGCCCTAGCCTAGGACCAGTCCTAGGAGAATTGACCTATAGGACAGACCACTGGGTCAAAGTCCAAGATTATTATGGCATTGGAAATTTAAGGCCTAGGGCTACAAATTATCTTCAGGGGTCGTGACCTAGAAATGTCTCTGGGTGCCCTAATTTTCACTTAGAAATAGGCTTTAAAAGTGTGACAATAATCACTGTTCATTTATTTAAATCAACATATATACATATTGATACAGCGCGAATCTTAAAGCTAGATGCACGGGATCGTTTCATCATCCCCAATGAATGGACGGCCTGGATTGGTGTTTCCTGGGCCACCTTGCAGGACATTTTCCGGCCGGCTGAGGCGGCGCCGTGGCCGGCCAACGGTGCCATCACCTTCACGGTGGTGGTGGCTTCCTTTTCCTGGCGATGAGGCGGCGGGAGACGGCGGCACCGGCGATCACGAGAGGTAGGAAAAACTCGGAAAATTCATGAATTCCTCACATGGCATCTGGCTCAATTGAGCCCGATTTCTCTCCTAAAAGATCTAGGAAGCTAGTACGTGGAGAGGCGAGGCGAAACGGACCTGGATTGGGGCTCGGCGGCGAGTCAGGCGGCGGTTTGGCATGGTGGTGGTGCGTCGGCGATCTCCTGCCCAAATCCTCGTTTCTCCACCAATTTCTCTGTTCCATCTATCGTTCTCCAGTCGATTCCTCCTTCTGAAGCTGTTGGTGGGGGTGAATTGGACTAAGGTGGCTTATACATGGAGATATGGCCGAGGTGAGCTCGGGTTGACACTTTGGTTGCTCCACCATGGGTGACAAGTGGCTGTCATGCCACATTTTCTTCTGAAATGTGGTGGGGTGGTCGGCCAGCACCTTTTTGGGCTGAGGAGATGAAGACCACATGGCCTCCTCCATCACTTCTTTCTTCCTCTCTCCTCATTTTGGTGTTTTCTCCAAATTGCCCCTTTGCATGCATTCTCTCTCCACAACCAGGGGGGTAGGGCTGGTCATTGGCCACTTGGCTGGTCATGGGCCAAATTTGGTGGGCTTGGTCCATGGGAAATGACTTGGGCTCACATCTTTCTTCTTTAGGGTAAAATGTTGACTTGTTGACTTTTAGGTTGACTTGGTCAACTTGATGAGTGGGCTGACCCCACATGATGGCCATGGACTCCATGTCATCACCTAACATGGATTGGGCCATGGTGGTGCCCTACTTGATCCAATTGGGCTCATGAGTGTGGGGTTTAACCACTTTAGATCCAAGGTTGACCTGGGTCAACTATGGTCAAAGTGTTGACCTAGGGTATGACCTTGGGTCCACTTAGATTGTAATTAGGGTTAGGGCAGTGTGGTGGGGGGTCATGGTGTGGCTAGGGTCCTCATTTAGTCTAGTTTGACCTAGTTTTGACTTGGTCCTATAGTGGGTCCCACATGGTTACAACTCACCACCTAGGGTCAAACCTAGCTAATTTCCCCTAACTCACCACATGTCTAATCCAATCTAAGTTAAGGGGCCTAGAAGTAATATGGGATGTTACAAGATGATCTTGTCGACTTTAACTAAGACATCCTCCACAATTCCTAACGGGTATTTGACTGATCTGTCGGCGAGATGGATACGCATGGGCATGGGGTTGAGACTACCAATTCCTAACTTCTTAAACAACGAGAGGGGCATCAGGTTTATACTCGCACCTAAGTCGGTCAATGCGTTCTTGACAAAAAGATCACCAAAGACACACGGAATAGAAAAACGACCCGAGTCACTGATTTTCTTTGGTAAACCGTTTGTCAAGACCTCAGAGCACTCGGCATTTAGTGAGACGTCCGATAAGTTCTCTAACTTCTTTTTGTTAGTCAAGAGGTCCTTAAGGTACTTAGCGTACTTCGGCATCTGGGAGATCGCTTCGTGGAAGGGCAGATTTATGTGGATTTGCTTGAACATTTCTAAGAAGCGGGAGTACTGATCATCCTGGCATTGTTTGTAAAGTTTGGAAGGGTATGGTAGAGTTGGATTATTTTTTAAAATGTGTGGTGGAGTGAGATCTTTTTTTAAAACAGGGGTGATAACTTCTTCAGCAGGGGGTGGAATTTTTAAAATGGGTGCGGAGCTTTGATTTTTAAAAACAGGGGCGGAGCTTGCCTCAGGCTCTTCACTAACCATACCGGAAACTTGCTTCCCACTCTAAGAGCTATAGATTTTGCTTGCTCTCTCGGGTTGGGCTCGGTATTGGAAGAGACCCTGTGGGTCGCTCAGAAATTATTTTTGCGAGCTATCCTACTTTATTTTCTAGACTTTTAACGCTTCTAGTTAAGGTTCTTATAGTAGCGTCATTTGTGGTTATAAATTTAGAAAGTAACTCCTCCAAGCTTGGAGGTTTTGGATAGTTTTGAAGAGGTGGTGGTGGTGCAAAAAAATCATTGCGGTGGCAGGCGCATTGCGTTCGAGGGATTACTCTACAAAAAATTTGGGTGATTTCTTAAAGCAGGATTATAACTATTCGGAAAAGTAAAACCAGGAGCATGAAAATTCGCAGTAGAAAAATTATTAAAAGCATTTCTAGGCATATTGTTAACATAATCTATTTTTCGGGAGCAGAAGTTGAAGATTCCCATACCTGTGGGGTGGAGGCAGCAGTCATCTCCGTTATTTTTTTGCTTAATATTTCACCTTGCAGAGCGATCTAGGAGACATTTTCCACTTCAAAGATACCTGCAGGTTTTTTTGGGCGGGACCTAGGCACATTCCACTGATAAGTGTTCATCGCCATGTCCTCGAAAAGCTCAAGAGCTGCTTTCGGGATCTTATCATAACGGTCCAGGATCGCCAACCCTGCGGGACCCAGCTGGCACCGCCGACCTACCAGAGTCCAGACCCAGGCCCACTACTAGTAGTTAGCCTATCAAATCAAGCCTGTAGGCCATGCACCCCAACCACTCTCCACGCCTGTTTTTCAGCCGCGGTAGGTTCTTTCCACTAGGGATCGAACCCAGGACCTTGATAAGAGACTCTTTACCACAGCACTCATCACTAATAGAGTTGCAGCTCAGTTGGTGATGAGAGTTGTGGTAAAGAGTCTCTTATCAAGGTCCTGGGTTTGATCCCTAGTGGCAACAACCTACCGCTGCTAAAAAACGGGCGCGGAGAGGGGTTGAGGTGCATGGTTTATAGAACTGGTTAGGCTGAACCCTTTCGACCGTGGTGTTGGGGGTGCCGGCGGCCATCCTTGCGAGCGTAGTGCTGGGGAGGCCGTTACAAAAGGTGCACTTATTATAACGGTCCAGGCCCGTCAACCCTACGGGACCCAACTGGCACCGCCGGCCTACCAGAGTCCAGACCCGAACCCAGCTAGCACCGCCGGCCTACCAAAGTCCGACCGACTTTCGTCTAAATCGGAGGCCTAAATCTCGCCTTACGCGTTGAAAACCACTATTTGATTTTACTCCAATCTGGGAGATTTGGACGTCCGCCTCTCTCAAGGGGTGCGTAAACCTCTCTTTACTCTTGAATGCTCACTTCAAACTATCGGCCACTCGGCTAGCCAAGAATGAAAGCTAAGATGGAAAATATATATCGATAATATAATTCAAAGCAAAGGTTAATCAAGAGTAATCCAAGATCTAAAACCCTAAAAAGAAAAGGTAAATTTAAAGCATCATAACTTAATCACTCGAACCTCGTATCATCAAGATCGAGTACAAGGAGGATTAGTTAATCATAGCGAAGTTGAGGAGGGGGGATGAGTAGTAAAGCATTAAGAACACAAGGTAATAAAGAGCACTTATATTAATAATGAAAGAGAGCTACACATGAAATGGAAATTACAACTGCAATGAAATAAAAGACTAAGCTAGCATTAACACTAGGCGACAAATGAAGTACAAAGCTAATACAAAAGCTATTACAAAAGGAGCACTAAGCTAGGATTAGAAAAACATTAAATGAGAAATAGAGAGAGAGGGAGAAAAAGCATAAAAAGGTCTAGTAAACAAAAGGTAAGCTCCTCCACTCCCAACCCAAACTTGTTCTGAAATGGAAGGGGGGGACTTGAATTTATTGGAAAAATTCTCGAGTTGGTCACACCCTAGGTCATGCCCAGGGAGGGCATGTCAGGGGGCGTGACACGTACAGAGTTGGCCACGGGTTCTGGATTCTGGCAGGAAGGATGATTGCTTCTGTATGATGGCTGACATGCCCTAGGTCACGCTCGTGTAGGGGTGTGTGACACGTACGTCGCGTCAAAATCATTGGTCGGAAATCAATCCATCTTGGAAAAGGTGGCGAACACGACCTAGGTCATGCCCGTGGCGGGTGGCGTGACAGTACTGTTGGCGTGCAGAGGCGAAAATGCAATTAATGCGGCGACAGACTTCAGGCAGAGGGCGACACACCCTATGTCACGCCCTGGGACATGCCCAAGGAGGGCATGTCAAGGGGGCATGACAACAATTTTTCCTATTATTTGGTCTCTGTCAGCAAGCTTCCTCGGGATCGGGTGGCACGCCCTGTGACACGCACAGGGAGGGCGTGATAGGGGGTGTGTCAAGTAATTTTTGTCCAAAATTCTTGAAACCTGCAAAAAGACAAGAAAATGTTAGTGGAAATAATATTTACATAAGAAAGATAAAAATTAAGCTAATAAGACAAGATTAGTGCCTTAAAAATTAGAAAATACCCTAATAGTTTAAACTACAAAACGTACTATCAAACACGCCCAAAGTCACGCCTGTGTAGGGGGACGTGATAGTAAAATTGGCGAGTTGAGGCGAAAAAGCATTTAATGCGGTGGCAGGCTTCGGGCAGAGGGCGACACGCCTAGTGTCACGCCCTGGTACACGCCAAAGGAGGGCTTGTTTGGGGGGCATGACAGCCTTTTTTCCAGTTACTTGGTCTCTGGTGACATGCTAGCTTAACACGGCCAGCAACACGGCTGTGTTTAAGGTCGTGTCCTACTCGAGATGAACTCTAGACTTTCCACTGGTGGTTAACTTCCTTGGTATCACGCCCAGTGAAACGCCCAGGGAGGGCATGATAGGGGGGCGTGTTTGGTCATCTTTGGCCAAATATCTAGAAACCTGCAAAAAGACAAGAAAATGTTAGTGGCAATAATATTTACATAAGAAAGATAAAAATTAAGCTAATAAGACACGATTTGCGTGTTAAAAACTAGAAAATACCCTAATAGTTTAAACTAAAAAACGTATTATCAAATTCCCCAAAGCTTAAGCTTTGCTTGTCCCCAAGCAAAAATATAAAAACCAGATAACCATAAAATTGGACTAATCAAAAAGTTTTAATTATGCCAACACATGTACTATGTGAAATTCTAGGTAGGGAGAAGGTGAAACATAAATCTAAAATAATTATTTAGATATAGTTTAACTTTTATAAACTTTACTTAACGAAAATAAATCATCCAAAATTTTGATAAAATTCATTAAATAGATTTAAGCAAAGCAATGAAAATGAAAAACGCATTTAGTTGTTACTAGATTCAAGCAACGCATTTGTTGATGCACGAAATGCGACAAGGACTCGAGCACCACCAGTCAACTGTTCGAGCACTGGAGAAAGAAGAAAAATAAGACTACAAGCAGTAGCCAACTTAGCGGATGAGAGAAAAGCACAAAGGGGCCACGAACTACGGCAACACCAGACTTCGCCCGTCGCGGCCTGAATGCCACTCTTGCGACGGGCTTGACTTTGATTGCAAATGGCGGGTTACAAAAAGCGGAAAGGAAAGCTGTGCAGTAAACAAGTTGGAGTCCGCAAAGCCCGAGATTCGAGTCCGCAGCCTTTAACAAGTAGGCTCTTCGGCTCGAGTCAGTGTGCCTTGGGTGCACCACTTCCCCCTATTTATAGGCTCGGGGGCCTGACCAAACGGACAGGGCTAAAATAACTGGCTGCCCGGGGTAAAGGAGAACCGGGTAGCGGCGACGGGAATCAAAAAAGAGGAGGACAAGCAGTCTGCGCGCGAAAGGCGTACTGGGCTTGCGAGCTGAGGCAGCCCCTTGGCTGTGCGAAGCGTTATCCTGGCTGGAGGGCCGTGACCTGGCCGGGCTGGCTATTGGGTCTGCCTAGGGAATGGCAAGATCTAGAAACTGACCAAGTCAGGGCGACCTTAGCAGACTGGGAACAGGAGTCCCCCTCTGGCGTGCCTTGACGACCTGAGCGGACAGAGGGTCTGGATTCCGTCGAAAGATGGAGGGTCTTGGCCGGGCATGTTGCGGATTCTGGGGTTAACATCATTATATTTATATCAATTAAATAACAAAAATCTAAGTTTAAATCCAAAACTAATACTGATTTTCTTTTCTTCTTTTCTTAGTTATTAAATAAAATTCAAAAACGTGAATCAAAATGACTAATTAGGACTGAAACGTTTGGTTTAGGATTATGAATAGGAGTGGAATTCAAAGATAAACCGGGAGGCTTAAAATCACACTAAACCAAAACAAAGAGTTTCAAAAAATTTATCATAAACAAAATATTTTTCTTTCTTTTTTCTTTTCCATTTTTTTCTTTTTCTTTTTCAAAACAAAGGCCATAAATATTTTTATTTTCATTTTGAATTGGCCAAACAAAAGCAAACATTTCTTTTGAGCATACTTTTTTCAAAAACTTCTCCCAAAATATCACAAAATAACCTATCATAATCATGGAAAATTTTTTATGAAACTTAAAAAGGCTAGTGTGATTAGATAGGTTGGAAATTTTGGCTTTGGTGAAAATGATATGATAAGAGGAGCTATCAAATGAAATTGGAAAAAATCTCAAAAGTGGCTAACTCAGATCCAATAAATCTAACTCGATCCAGGAAGAAAAACCTCAAATCAAACTCAAAACACCTTGAAACCTCCATGGATCGTGCACAAAAACACAAAATCCCCATGAACTTAACTCTAATCTCAACATACATGGAAATAGGTGAGAAAAGGAGTGATATTTACGTTGATCTGGGGTTGCGTCGGCGGAAGAACTGAGCATGGGAGAGTGGGAATGGTAAAATAAATATGAGGGGTTCGTCCTAGGGCTGGATCTAATAAATAGAGTTGTCACGCCGCGCTAACAATGTCAACATCAATAGCACAATTTTGTTCTGATTATCAACTATCATTGCTGGTAACCTCTGTTTCTTATTTGATGTAAATGATAACTCAAGACCAATTGTGATGTGTCTCACAATTGCAGGGGCATAGGTTTGTGTGTGCCTTGGAGTCGATTACAAGTAAACCACATCTTGTCCTTAACCGGGGAAGGTTCCAATAGGTCCATGTGAGGTATTGGGGGGAAAGAGTGTTTGGTTTTGCGGGTTATTCTGTATGCATATGGAATTAACACCCCATCCTATAGCATTTATGCAACTCCTCATGCATATCCGTCACTTAGTACGGGGCTAGGGTGATGACATATTGCTTGGGGAATTTATTTTTCTTGATCATTCTCATGATTTTCATATACATAGCATGATAATGATTTCATGTCTCAAGCTCGTTAATATCATTCATAAAATTCTATCGTATTGTCCTGTGTTTGTGTGTTCTTTGCGTTTGTTTCTTTTGTGACTTTTCCATTTGTCTAGTGTGCATTGTTTGTATGTTTTCAAAAATCAAATAAAAATCTGGAAAAAAAAAGTGTCTTTATTTTTATTTTCACTTTGATTTGTTTTATTTTTATTAAAACTATATATATATATATATATATATATATATATATATATATATATATATATATATACAAACCCCCCAAAAAACTGGGGATCATTCATTCTTAGGCCACACATGACTAGAACCTAAAGCATAATGATTACGTGTAATATTTTATTTAGGATTGTTAATCCATGTTAACATTGTCAAATTATGTCATGATATATCTAATTTATAGGTACTTAGCTACTGAGTGCGACTAGACAGGATAGTGTATGTTGAATATGACTCTAGGTATGTGTGAGGATTTATATAGCATAATGACATTACACAGTTCACACATCCCTAGAAATGCACTTGTGTAGAAATTCAAGTGTACATGCTATAACTCGTGATATTGTGTCTAACATGCTAGAAATAACTTGAATAATCAAAGTCACAATGTTCATGTTTTTATATAAAACTAAGAACTTTGAACCAAAATTCCATTGAAAATGTCATTTATATACAAGTTAAAGTGTATCTATCTATGTGGGAAGATTTTGATTGATTCGAGGTCCTTGAACTAAAAATTGATATAAAATGATAGTGAAAAAAAAGAATGAATGAAAAAATTATTGGGTAAATCGTATACTATCAAGTCATGTGTCAAGGATACCCCCCAAGCACTACTCACTCCTCCTAATAAATCTTCATGAACATTGTGAGGATGAGCACCTTGGTCAAAAGTGTTGGGTATTGACTGCACAATAACCTTGATTTGAAGAAGAATCTCTTGAACTAAGATGACTTAAGATTGTATCTAATGATGTGTATTTAGTTATGTGCTTGCAAGACTCTATTTCAAAGTACAACCCAATGTCAGATTACAGTTGGTCATGAAACAGAGGAATATATAATGTAATCCCTCATTATTTAGACCAATGAGTTGTCTCACTATTGGGGTGTACTTCTATTTCAAGTGTATTAGAAGAATCGGGGAAGGATAGGTTGCTGAATTGAGAAGGACAAAAATTTTCTCTAAGGAAAATTTGTCGAGTATCGTAGAGTAGACTCGTCGAATTCGTTGAGTTTATCTGTTGATACTCGTCGAATTTGTCGGGTATACCTACTGATACTCGTCGAATTCAAAGGAATTCACTCTGCGAATTTTTCCTGTATCCTTGAGAATTGGCCAAATAAAAAGCATTGAGAGCTATGAGACCTCTAAGTAAAATTTGTCGAGTATAGTAGTGAATACTCGTCGAATTCGTCGAGTATACTCATGGATACTCATCGAATTCGTCGTGTATACTTACTAACACTTGTTGAATTCATCATATTTACTTAGGAATAACCTCTGAGTTCTTGGAGATCAGTTAAGTAAAATCTTCGAGTATCTTCATGTATACACGTTGAATTCGTCGAGTATATCTACTGATACTCGTCAAATCTTCGAATATGTATGTCGATACACGATGAATTCATCGAGACTCTCTAGGTATGCCTTGAGTTCTCGAATTTACTTCTTTGGATTTTGTCTAAGTTAAATTCGTCAAATATCGAAGTTGTTTTGTCGAGTATACTCGTGGATATACAACGATACTCGACGAATGGACTTAGCGAATTTATTATCTATCTTTTTGTCTAATGGGTTTTTACTTCTTGCTAATGGACATGCACAGTACACGTGGACATTTCATCCTTGGAAAGTATTTTTTAGCCATTGGAGAAGGAATTCTATAAATACCTACGGTTAATTCGTTCAACCCTAATCACTCATTCCAAACTTGAAATCTGTAAAGGCCTCAATTCTCCGTCGCTCGTATAACCTTCGAAAAGAGAAGTTTGTGACCTAGCCTTGCACGATCAGCGATTCATTCAAAGTGTTGATTCGACAGATCTCTTCTCTAGTCTTTTCCAAGATTTTTGATCGTGTTGGATCAAGAATTCAGATCAAGCTTTCAAGTTTTGTTTCAAGTTTTCTCCTTCTATAAAGCTTTTAAGATTTCATTCTAGGAAGAAGAAGACTGAATTTTTTCAGATCTGAAGTTTAGATTGTTGTCAATATAACTAGTTGCGTAAATTTATTTTGAACCCCAGTAGAAACTTTCACTTCTGAGTTGTAGATTCTTGTTCTAGGATTTAGTTGTAGGAGAGGTTGTTCTCCAAGTTATAGGAGCATTGTCTCCGAATGATAGGAGTTGAGGCTCTGAGGTATAAGATTTGAATAATCTGAGATTTGGTGAAGTAGCCGAATCTAGCCCTTCGTGGTAGATAGGCGAAGCGGGATAGCGAACGTACCCAACTTAGGGAACCACTATTAGTTTTTATTCCACTATAAGATAGAACTAACCTATTCACACCCCTCTAGGTGATTTAGGTTGACACTATATACTTTCAATTGGTATCAGAGGGGTATTTTTCGATACAACGTTTACACCTTGAACAAGATCTCCAATCTAGCTGTCAATAGATACTGCTAGCAGCAATGGACAGAAGCAAGGATATGTCTTCGATGAAGTTTCCTGTGTGCACCATATAGAACTTCCCCATGTAGAAGGAGAGATTCTGATTCTACAAGGAAGCTGTTGATCCCAGCATACTTCATATTGTTGAAGAAGGTACTCATGTTCTTACTCAAGCTTCTGCTCTGAATCCTAACATCCAAGCTCCCAAGAAAATGATGGATTTGAACAAAGATGAAATTGTTCTAGTCTCTTTCGATAAAAAGGCAAAGAATATCATAGCCAATGCAGTGGACGACTTTATGCTATAAAATCTATTCCTCTGCAAATCTGCCAAGGAGATGAGGGATTGTCTCTTGGTTCTCATGGAAGGACTGAAGAGGTTAGAGATGATCATAGATCTCTGCTAAATCAAGAATATAAGGCATTCAAGCAAGGATCTAACAATACAATTGCTAACAGCTTTGAAAAATTCTGAAGATCGTCAATGGCCTTAGAAAATATGGTCGTACATTTACAAATGGTGAGCTCAACGACAAATTTCAAAGATCCCTGACAAAAGACTGGGACACCAAGGTGGTGTCCATTAGGGAATTTGGAAAGCTGCCTGAGATTGATCTATAAAATCTTTTTGGAAAGCTCCTCTCCTATGAACTACAAAAGAATACTCAAAAGAAAGAGGAGCAAAGCTGCAAGACTTCAAGCAAAGAGTAGTCGATAGCTCTGAAGGCCGAAGGGGCAAGAAAATATAAAATTTTATCACCAGAAAGAGCACAAGCTTCAGATGCCCAAGAAGATTCTGAGCCAAGCATGTCAGGCTCTGAATTGTCTGATGAAGAATTCTCGTTAATCTCCAAGTAATTTAAAAGACTGCTCAACAAGAGGAGGCAAATGAAAAATCATTCCTCCTCCTCTGACTTCAGAAAATCACATCGTGATGGTGATCGGTCCAAGAAAAGCTACAACAGAGATCATAGGTATAAGTCTAAACCGAACAAACATTCTTCTTCTGACATAGTTTGTTATTGTTGTAATAAGCTAGGACACATGATTGCGTAGTGTCCGTAGAAAAGGAAGGAAGGATACAAGAAAGAAGGGAAGGCATTCAAAGGTAAGAGGAAGGAAGAGAAGAGCTTTATTGCAAAGAAGTAAAAGAATTTTAGTGATAGTGGCTCAAGTGAGACAAGCTCTAATAATGAAGAAGCCTAGTTCTGGCTCATGGCTCAATTAGATGAGGAAGTAGGCGACTCCCAATTCAATGGGAAGGTAAACTCTCACACTATGCTCTCTGAATCTGAAACTTCAACTAGTGGTCATGAAGAATATTCATTTGAGGAAGATGATTCTGACTTGATGGCTCAGCATCAAGAACTTTTGAGAGCCTTTGACAAATGTCGTAAGGTAGTCAAAAAACACTCAAAAGAGATCGCTTATCTCAAGGTAGTGGAATCACGTCTGAAGGAGGAAATTGCTGAATTAACTCCTCTCAGAGATGAAGTTCACTCCTTGAAAGAGGAATTAAAATGCTCTATTGAACTATTAAGTTAGATAGAGAAATGCTTAGATGAGCTAAAAGAAAAGCTCTTGGTAGAAAGAAAACTTGTTGAAAGTTACTCTAAGCCAAAAACCATTCTTCCTCCCATTGATGAATTTTTTGCTCCTAAGAAGGGTAGTGGTCTTGAACACATTGCTGAGAAAGGTAGGGCTACTAAGAAAGCCGCTACCAAAGGCAAAGGGAAGGCACCTCAAAGTAAACCCTCTTTTAGGAAGGTAATCTTTCCTACAAATAAAAATGAATTTGAGACATTCTATGGTAACTTTGCTAGACCAACTTATGTGGAGCCTAAAAAGTACTACCAAGGATGGACCCATCCCCAAGACTTTTGTACTAGTGCTTTCAAGGAATCGTACAAAGAAATAACTCTCAAAGATTATGGCCCCTACATTCATATACCAAATATTAAGAAGGCACCAGAAGCCAAAACTGTCGTTCCCAAGGCCAAGGAGACAGATAAGCCTTGTGTTTGCTACAATCATGAGGCTTCCACCTCCAAGTCGATAGCACCTTATAGAATTCCCATTCATAAGGTGAAGCGTGAATATAAATGGAGGTACAATAGGTTTGACTGTTGGTGTTGCGGCAAGATTGGTCACTTTATCGTAGATTGTTTGTTTCATCCAGTGAAAATTGAAACTCGACGAGTTAACTTTGTGAGACTGACCACTCAAAATGTTAATGTTCCTAGTGGTTCTAAGCTGACAAGGAACCAAGGACCTTAATCTATTTGGGTTCCTAAGGGAAAATAATTCATGATTACAGGTATGTCCAAAGGCCAACGAAAATCTTATCTATTATTTGGAGAGTGGATGCTCTCGGCACATGACCGGGACAAGAATCTTATTACAAGAATATAGCCAAGTTGAAGATGATCCAAAAGTCATATTGGGAGATTCTGACCATAGAATCACTAAAGGCTACGGTAAGATTACCAATGGTATAGCTTCCTTCACATAAGTGGCTTATGTTAAAGGATTATAGCATAATCTCATAAGCATAAATCAATTATATGATAAAGGCTATATCATTGATTTATACAAGGATAAGTGTTAGATAAAATCGTCCGCCAATTTGGAGACAGTTTTAACAGGCACTCGGAGTAGAAATATTTTCTTCTTAAATTTTTTATATTTAGACAATTCTACACTAGTGTGCTTTTTGGTAAAAGATAGTGTGTCTCTCTGTGGCCAATGGCATAAGAGATTAGCATATATAAATTTCAAAACTATAAATATGTTATTTTCTCAAAACTTAGTGTGTGATTCCCCCAACATTAAGTACATTAAAGAGAGTCCATGTCACGCATGCCAAATAGGTAAGAAGACAAGGGCTACCTTTAAGGGTATTGTTGAAAAAGATTCTTCTAGAAGTTTATACTTACTTCACATGGACTTATTCGGTCCCATGCCAATTCACAGTTTAAGAGGTAAAGTCTATACATTGTTCATTGTTGATGTCTACTCTCATTTTACTTGAGTGTTCTTTCTAAAACACGAGTCAGACACCTTCGAGGCTTTCACTAAATTTGTTTGGCAAATTCAAAATGAATTAAACTGCTTAGTGGTCTGATAAGTCCTTTTTATATAGTGATTTTCGGACTCATCTGGGCTAGTTTTATTTCACTTGCACTTCACTTTTAGTTCATTATCGTATATATTTCATCTTATCTTTATTTCCATATGAAGTGCACATTAAGGCCCATGGTTTTGTATTTTTGTTACTTTTATTGATTGTACTCCTTTTTGTGATTGCCTGGAATGTCTGCACATATCAGTGTTGGTACAGGGGTCGTGTGTATGTTCTGGGACCTTTTTAAAATAGGAATACTGCGCACGATCATCGTATATATTATGGAAGACCACTGGTCGTGTGCCACCGATCGTGCGCACTATTCTCCATTTCCCAAGTTCTGTCTAGGGCAAATGCATAACAACTGGACATAGTATGCACGACCACCGGTCATGCGCCACTGATCGTGTGCAGTGATTCCACTTTTCCTGGAGTTCTGTCTGGGGTAATCGCACGACCATTAGACATAGTGCGCGCGACGACCGGTCGTGCGCCACTGCTCGTACGTGTTATCCCTGTTCTTCTTTTGATTCTGTCATACTAGTATGCATGATCACTTACCATAGTGCGCATGATCACTGGTCGTGCGCCCGTGATCGTGCGCATTGTTATATTCTGCTGTCTATAAATATGCAAGTTCCGTCCTAATTCCAAAATCGACATTTTTCTCCTCCATTTTTCATCTCCGAGGAAGGGATTCGTCGTTCCCCTTCATATTCCATCGTAGGGAGGTGCTCCGGGCAAGCTTTCACAGCCAAATCCAAGTTGGAGCTTCCTCTCAGCCTTCTCCTTCATCCTTGAGCCTCAAGAAAGGATTTGACGTTATATCCAACGAGCAAAAGGGAAGCTTGCAACTTTCTTCCGCAATCGTGACATGAAGAAGACGGGTCAATTGGAAGGTAGTGATAGCCCTTCTCTACCCCGGACACAGTTGAGGATCGTGGTAGGATGCGAATTGATAACCCGGCGATTCCTTCCATGAACCCTCAGCAAGACTTTGCGGTCGATCTCTTGACTTGTACATGCTTTCTTGTTGTATATCCGTGTTAAAACTTTATATGTAGATGTTGTTGCACTTTAGTTGTATGCTTT
Source organism: Platanthera zijinensis (assembly GCA_039513925.1). NCBI lineage: Eukaryota > Viridiplantae > Streptophyta > Magnoliopsida > Asparagales > Orchidaceae > Platanthera > Platanthera zijinensis. The sequence goes on from CM077092.1 coordinate 155,058,616, forward strand.
TTTAGATTCATGTCTATGTGAATCTTTATTGCTTTACTTCTGTAGTTGCTTGAGTAGCGCCTTTTTTTCCATCCACCGCCACCATCCATTTTTTTCGTTCTAGCAATTGCTAAAAGTGTGCGTAGCGAAGAGGTGCTCTCGACCCTCATTCTGCCGTTCTCACCACCTCATCTGCAAGCCTACTCATCCATCCGCCTAGCAATTTGGTGTATAGCGTCCTGACTAGTCTTCCATCCCGCCTGGCGAAGCATTGCGTAGCGGTATTTTATAGGAGTAGTTTGTAGCATTTTACTTTATTTTTCCGCATCAATCAAACCCCCCCCCCCTTCGTTAGCTCCGACCTAAGGACTTCAATCTCAAGTCCTCCTCAAAAATTAACTCCACCATACTGTGTTCCCACGAGATCGATACTTGGGAAAATTAGCCCATTTTATATTACTTGTGCGACCAGTAAACTTGCCGTTCAACCGCGTCAGGTTTTTGGCCACATTGTCGGGGAACACAGTCGTGTGAGTTTTTGTAGAGGGAGATAGGAGATAGAAGCCCTGTTCCATTTGTACATTTCATGTTTATTCTTTGTTTTAGTTTTTAAATTTTGTTGCTTAATTTTCTTTGTTCCATTTCTAGTTTTAATTTTTCTACAGCAGACATTCCTTCTCTTTTATCTGCTAGTATGTAGTTAATTAATGCTTAGAATATTTTTGTTGGTGAATACTTTCTTGTTGCACCATGTTCTCTTATATGAATATTCGTTGTAGATGGTGCGGGGATTATAGGCATGGTATTGATGAGTGCCCCACTGAAGGCAATGGGCATAATTCTCATGGTTCAGTGTATGGAGCACCGTATTCTTATGATACTTCATACACCATACCCCAGTCTTATGGTTACTTCTCTTCTACGCCTACACCTTTTTCTTATTCCTCTCCGGTCCCACCGAGACCGAGAAGAAATGGAAAATGGTGTTTGTGTTGTCGTAGCACCGAGCATGTGTTCAAAGATTGTGCAGAATTTCAGCGCCAGTTGGAGGAGAATGATGAGCTGGATATCCGACTCGTTCCATCCACCTCTCAATTGGCTGCCCCTTCTAATTCTGATGATATATTCGCAGTACCACCTTGTCTATGGGGGACTACTGCGGATATACCCATCAAACTTTCTGCTGCTCGGTGTGATGACATTGTGGTGTCGTCTCTCCCCATGCACTCTTCCCCTCTTATTGATTCACCCCCAGAGGAACCCGCACATATTTTCTCTGATGTTGTTGTTCCTCCGCTTTCTTTGCAAAAATTATCTACTCCTTTTTTTAGTGAGTCGGTTAATGATGTTATGTTGGATAGTGATTCAGAGCGTGAGGTTGCGCCAATATGGGACGAGGACGTTATTCTCTCCAATGGAGAGTATGACACCTTGGAACATGCTGACGCACCGAGGTTGGATGATGAGGAGATCCTTTCTGATGAGGAAGTTTTCAATTCCTTCTTGGATGAGGAGGTCCAAACCGCCACTGAGGACCTCGAGCTCTCGGATTCCCCTCGCCATGACTCATATGACATCGGCGGTTATCTATGCTTGGATCCTGCTGGGAGTGAGACCGGGACCACTCCCCCTATTGTTGATTATTTTAGTTCTTCATATCTTTTATTACTTGATCCCCTTCTCTATCTGAGCTTATGCAGGCTGAGACTTCACAGGTATGTTGGGATGATGAGGAGCCTAGTGCCCATGTCGTTGCCATATCTTCCTGCAAACTTGTGGTAGAAGATACCTTGCTAGGCAAGGATTTATTTTATGATAAGATGAGCGAGGACCAGTGATCCTCCTCTTCTTATTTCTTATTTCCTCTGCCTGCAAGTAGCAGGTATGATTATTTAGGCAGAGGGGTAACTGCTCTATCTCCGTATCGATACCCGTTACTGAAACGGATAATGAAACAGTTACCTGTGCACCATTATTTTCATTGGCCCACTAGCTAGAATTGTATAGAATGTAATAAGTCGTGTTGGGATGACAATAACCCCAACTGTTATCTTACTTTTCTTGCTTTTTTATTTTTTAATGTTTATCTTAGTTTAGTATTTATTGTATTTTGTCTATTTTTCTTTTGTTTTTGCGTAGCTCACCCCTGCAGGTATTCTTGGCAAATTCATATTGGTAGGGTTGTGATTCTTCGTATGGCGTGCCTGCTTCTGTTTTTCATGCGTCTTATGGTATCCTCATTAGCTGAGCATTGGGTAACCTCTCCCCTTGTCTTTATCTGATTTAAATTTCTATATCATATGCTGTGTAGTTTAGCTTAAGTCTCGGGGAGAGAAGTATCGTTACCTTTTGCACACGCACATTTCATGTGCATTTTACTAGAAGCTTTTATTGTTTTATTTTGATTAGTTCATTTCATCGCACACCACTGCACCCACATGAGCGCATGCTTAGCTGTTAGCGTGCTACGAGTTAAACTCTTTTCTTTTGTATGATTTGGGAAAATTATTGTGCTGGCATAGGATTGTGAGACAGAGTAAAATGTTGACTCCTGTAGTGCTCTTAGTCGCGTGCTCTCGTCTCGTGTAGAAATTGGACTAGATTTAATTTTTTCTGTATGCTTATAGTTTTATATTTTTTCTATTTGCGTAAATACTTTTTATTCTACTCAAAATTGATGGATCTGGTGTGAATCGAACGGTAGTGTAGGGATGTGTGTAGCCGTCACTAGACTCGTTTTGCTCGATTCGGGAGGAAGGATCATCTTTCTCGGTGGCTAAGAACTTTCCCCAAGCTACTCTCGAAGCATTGGTACATGGTTAGTCTAGCGTGAGCTTGATGAAGGCCATCATTTTGGCCCGGTTGAGCTTTGTGCCATTCCTAACGTCTTATCTTCGCTAGCCCCATTGTGCCTACCCCTTCTTTTGATTAACCTCCACCATTTTTTCACCAAATCCTCATAGCCGATCCTAGTCGCACACCCAAGTCGAGCTTTAGTGTTTTACATTTTCATGTTTGGGTGTTTATGTGGTGATGTTTTTTGTAATATGTGGATGTGCTCCAAAGTTTAGATTTGCTGAATTTGTTAAAATAAAGATGATTTGAAAAAAAAACAATTATTTGTAAAAAAAGAAAAGTGAAAAGAAAAAGTTTGATTGAAAATCCTATTTGAGATGTGATTATATTTGGAGTAGGCGGTGCACATACCCATATGTTAAAAGTTAAGTCTGGGGGTGTGGTGTACCTACATATATTTTGGTTAGTAGATGGATTCTTTTTATGCTAGCTAATTTGGGTTAGGTGCATAGCCTTCCTGTTTATCTTTGTTTACCTCACCGTAATCCAAGCCCCATCTCTTAACATAAAGTCCTACTGATTCATGCTTGGGTCGAACTAGTACCGTGGAGAGTGTGTGAACGGGCAAGCGTATGGTCCCCGACATTAGTAGATTCCTTTGGAGGTGATCCTGAGCCCCGGTCTTTGGCAAAGCTCACCTTAGTGGCCTGCCTACTTTCTTCCTACGCATGACCGGAAGATTCACCGTGATTCCATTTTTGAGTAGTAATAAAATTTGATACGCATTGTGAAAAGTATAAACTATTTTGCATACTTAGAAATTTCCTCTGTTTATATTTTTACGCGTACGAGCATGCGACTTCGCATGGTACTCCATATCATAATTTCTATGTTAGCTAAATCATTTATTCCGTCTGCATAGATTTTGTTTGCTCGGGACGCGCAAACAGGTAAGTCTGGGAGTATGACGTGTCCTTTTTATATAGTAATTTTCGGACTCATCTAGGCTTGTTTTCTTTCACTTGCACTTCACTTTTAGTTCGTTATCGTATATATTTCATCTTATCTTCATTTCCATAGGAAGTGCACATTTAGGCCCGTGGTTGTGTATTTTTGTTACTTTTATTGATTGTACTCTTTTTTGTGATTGCCTGGAATGTCTGCACATATCAATGTTGGTACAAGGGCCGTGTGTGTGTTCCGGGTCCTTTTGGAAATAGGAATACTACGCATGATCATCGGATCTATTACGCACGACCACTGGTCGTATGCCACTGATCGTGTGTACTATTCTTCATTTCCCAAGTTCTTTCTGGGGAAAATGCACGACCACTAGACACAGTGCATACAACCACTGGTCGTGCGCCACTGATCATGTGAATTGATTCCTCTTTTCCTGGAGTTCTGTCTGGGGTAATCGCACGACCATTGGAGATAGTACGCACGACCACCAGTCGTGCGCCACTACTTGTGCGCATTATCCCTATTCTTCTTTTGATTCTATCATGCCAGTACGCACGATCACTGGCCATAGTGCGCACGATCACTATTCGTGCGCAAGTGATCGTGCGCATTGTTATATTCTTATGTCTATAAATATGTAGGTTCCGCCCTAATTCCAAAATCGACATTTTTCTCTGCCGTTTTTCTTCTTCGAGGAAGGGATCCGTCATTACCCTTCATCTTCCACCATAGGGAGGTGCTCTGGGCAAGCTTTCACCGCCAAATTAAAGTCGGAGCTTCCTCTCGGAATTCTCCTTCATCCTTGAGCCTCAAGAAAGGTTTTGACGTTGTATACAACAAGAAAAAGGGAAGCTTGCAACTTTATTCCATAATCATGACACGAAGAAGATGGGTCAATTGGAAGGTAGTGACAGACCTTCTCTACCCCGGATGCAGTTGAGGACCGTGCTAGGATGCAGATTGACAACCTGGTGATTCCTTCCGTGAACCCTCAGCAAGACTTCAGATTCGGTCAATCTCTTGACTTGTACTTACTTTCTTGTTTTATATCTGTGTCAAATATTTATTTGTAGATGTTGTTGCACTTTAGTTGTCTGCTTTATTAGATTCATGTCTATATGATTCTGTATTGTTTTTCTTCTTTAGTTGCTTGAGTATCGTCTTTATTTCCATCCACCGCCGCTATCCATTTTTGTCATTCTAGCAATTACTAGAAGTGTGCGTAGCAAAGAGGTGCTCTCGACCCTCATTCTGCCGTTCTCACCACCTCATCCGCAAACCTACTTGTCAATCTGCCCAACGATTCGGTGCATAGCGGCCTGACTAGTCTTCCATCCTATCTGGCGAAGCATTGCATAACGGCATTGCATAGGAGTAGTTTGCAGCATTTTACTTTATTTTCTGCAACAATCAACCCCCCCCTTCATTAGATCTGACCTAAGGACTTTAATCTCAAGTAATCCTCAAAAATTAACTCCACCTTACTGTGTTCCCTCAAGATCGATACTTGGGAAAATTCTCCCATTTTATATTACTTGTGTTACCGGTACACTTGCCATTCAACCGCATCTTGGTCAGAAGCAGAAATGATCACGGAATTGTGTTTGAGTCTGGGGCCATGAGAGAATTCTGTGTAAGTCAAGGTATCTTTTAAGTGTTTTCCTCCCCACGTACTCCACAACAAAATGGAGTTACAGAGAGAAGTAACAGAACCCTCATTAAAGCATATACAACTATGTTGAATGATGCTTCACTACCAAAGTACTTCTGGGTCGAAGCAGTCAACACAGCTTGCCACATTCCAAACAGTGCATTAATCAACAAAAGCCATCATAAGATTCCCTATGAACTATTGAAGGGCTGAAAACCAACTGTGTCCTACTTTAGGATCTTTCGTAGCAAATGCTTTGTACTAAACAATGGGCACTATTATCACACAAAGTTTAGTGAAAATTATTTTGAAGGTATTTTCATAGGTTATAGTAGCTATAGTAAGGCATATATGATTTTTAACAAGAAAACCCTGGTTATAGAAGAGTCTATAAATGTTGTGTTTGATGAGTCAAGCATGCTCCAATGTAGCTCATCTAGTGTTATTGTTGTAGATGTAGGTGTTAGGTCGAAAGAAATAAGCTTGGAAGAAGCGGTATAGGAAGATTCTCTAAGCTCCTTCAAGGTCATCACTCAAAGTTTGTTGGAAGAAGAACTACTAGATGATGAGCTCCCTCAATCTACAGGAGATGCAACAAATGTAGCATAACCTGCTTGTGGGATAGGAAGGAATCTGGTGTTCAGACACCTAAGAGATCACCCAATTGATCAGATCATTGGAGAGCTAAGCGACGGTGTAAGGACTAGAAGAGGTACTAGTAACGAAGTATTACATCTCAGCTTTCTTTCTCAGGTGAGCCAAAGAAATTTGAAGAAGCAAATAAGGACGCCTCTTGGATAATGGCAATGAAAGAGGAACTCAACCAGTTTGAAATGTGCAATGTATGGGATTTGGTACCAAGGCCAAAAGGATATAATGTGATTAGTACCAAATGGGTATTCAGAAACAAGTTGGGGAGAATGGAGTAATTATAAAGAACAAAGCCAGGCTTGTAGCTCAAGGCTACAGACAAGAAGAAGGGATCGACTTCGATCATACCTTTGATACAGTGGCCATACTCGAAGCGATCAGGTTGTTCCTTGCATTTGCTGTCACAAAGTCTTCAAGGTCTATCCAATGGACATGAAGTCAAAATTCCTCAACGGGAATCTAAAAGAGGAAGTATATGTAGAACAACCCCAAGGTTTTGTCGACTTAACTTTCCTTGATCATGTATATTTTCTTAATAAAGCTTTATATGGTTTAAAGCAAGCTCCCTGAGCTTGGTATGAGACGTTGTCTAGCTTTATTCTTGAGAGTAGGTTCACAAGAGGAAAGATAGATAAGGCATTATTCTAAAGGAAGTTAAAGGCAAGATTTTGATAATGTAAATCTATGTCGACGACATTATCTTTGGCTCTACAGAGGACAACCTTTGCAAGAAGATTTCTAAACTTATGCAAGGGAAGTTTAAAATGAGCAGTATTGGAGAGCTAAAGTATTTCTTAGGACTTCAGGTAAATAAATCTGAAGATGGAATCTTCATCTCTCAAACGAAGTTCACTAAAGAGTTACTTAAGAAATTCGAAATGGACAACGCAACCTCGATTTAACTATGTCTCTGGACAAGGATGAGAAAGGGAAACCTTTTGATGAAACCAAGTACATAAGAATAATTCAGTCCTTGCTCTATCTTACTGCCAGTATACCCGACATAATGTTTTCAACATGTGTGTTCGCTAGATTTCAGTTGAACTATAAGGAATCTCATTACGTCACTACAAAGAGGATCTTGAGATACCTTAACTGTTGATGCACAAAATGCGACAAGGACTCGAGCACCACCAGTTAACTGTTCGAGCACTGGAGAAGAAGAAAAAGCAGACTGCAAGCAGTAGCCTACTTAGAGGATGAGAGAAAAGCACAAAGAGGCCGCGAACTATGACAACACAAGACTTCGCCCGTCGCGGCCTAAATGCCACTCTTGTGACGGGCTTGACTTTTATTGCAAATGGCGGGTTATAAAAGGTGGAAAAGAAAGTTGTGCAGTAAACAAGTTGGAGTCCACAAAGCCCGAGATTCGAGTCCGCAGCCTTTAATAAGTAGGCTCTTGGGCTCGAGTCAGCGTGCCTTGGGTGCACCACTTCCCCCTATTTATAGGCTCGGGGGCCTGCTCAAACGGGAAGGGCTAAAATAAACGGCTGCCTAGGGTACAGGAGAACCGGGCAGCGGTGATGGGAATCAAAAAAGAGGAGGAAAAGCAGTCCGCACGCGGAAGGCGGACTGGGCTTGCGAGCTGAGGCAGCCCCTTGGCCGTGCGAAGTGTTATCCTGGCTGGAGGGCCACGACCTTTGCGGGCTGGCTATTGGGTCTTCCTAGGGAATGGCAAGATCTAGAAACTGACTAAGTCAGGGCGACCTGAGCAGACTGGGAACAGGAGTCCGCCTCTGGCGTGCCTTGAGGACCTGAGCGGACTGAAGGTCTGGAGTCTGCCGAAAGAGGGAGGTTCTTGGTCGGGCATGTTGCAGATTCTGGGGTTAACATAATCCCCGCACATTTTCAGGTTTCGAGAAATTTCGAAAATGTTTCCTTAACTGCCGAGTCCGCTGTTGGGTTTCTCTATGAGAATGTCACAACGCTTGTGCACGCAGCGGAAGGAATAAAACATCAAGACAACCCAAAAGTGATGGGATCGGGCCATGAAAATTGAATCAAGAAGTTAACAAATAACTAGACAAAAATTACCTTAGCGGCATTGAGTCACAACTCAACGGAGATGCTCCAAGCTTCGTGTCCTCGTCGGTGGCGAGTTCTACGTGGAATAACGTCCATGTCTCTGCAAAAATCCACACGAGCGGGAGAACCCCGAGCTTCGTCGCACGAAGGGTCGGGAGGAAGACCAACCGCACCTTTGCACTTCCCACGGGCTGCTAGGTCCGTGCCAGAGAAAGCAAGAATGGCGACGGTCGCCGAAGATGAGGTCGTCGGCGGAGCGAACAGGCGGCGGCGGAACTATTCCGTCCGGTGGGGTTCGGGATTCGGCGGATCGGGAGATAGGCAAAACTCTTCGGTCAGCTTCGATCCGACTACAGGAAAAACCCGATTCCCCTCTTCCAAAAACCCTAAGTCCTTTATTTATACCAAAGGCATAAACAGTCCAAAGAACATCGCTATCTGCAGACCACCCAAGCTAGGGTATCTGGACCGTTCGGCGAGAATAACCTCCAGGTTCGACGAGAATCACCTGCAGATTCAGCGAGAATCAGTCAGCGAGAATCACCTCCAGATTCGGCGAGAATCAGTCGGCGAGAATCAGTCGGCGAGAATCGGCGAGAATCAGCGAGAATCAGCGAGAATCGAACAGTTCGATTCTCGACGATTATGCCTTAGTCGGCGAGTCATACTCGACGACTCTCGACGATTTTTCCTTAGTCGTCGAATCATACTCGACGACTCTCGACGATTTTGCCTTAGTCGTCGAGTCATACTCGACGACTCTCGTCGACTCTCGACGAATTGGCCTTAGTCGCCGAGTCATACTCGACGACCCTCGTCGAACCATTCTCGACGAATCTCTCTGGCAACATTTTCCTGACCCCATTCTGTATGGTGATTGGTAACCTTTACCAACACAATCAATATTCCAATTTCTCCACATGCTCTTATGTGCTACCCTGCAGGCTCATATCGCATTGGCAGTGAGATTACATGTTTGACCACTTCTAGATCACCATGGTAATCCCAACAGTCTCCCACTTAATCTTGAAAGTATCAAACCAAAAACCTCACAAACAATGAGCGACATCTAGCAATGCATCATTGCTCCCCAAGCAATAAGAATTCATAACTCATAAGCCTTTATGAACAATGTCCCAGCGTTATCTTTGTCCCTTACATCCGGAAAGAACTAGAGGCATGGACCGTGTCACCCTCATAATATCTCAATCCAAGTTTCTTGATCTAGAACGGACTTCCAGAGAATGGTGAGTCCAATATCACATATTGACTCAACCAAGCATGGCCATGCATTTCTCAATCCAGTTCCATCAAGGGGCCCATGAATGCAACTCCTTTCATATAGGAGGACAAATCCAATATATGCTCACACACAAACACCCAAATGATTCGTAATGTGCCCAACAACCACCCTTATCATCAACATTTCTCAAGGACTTTAGATGACATCAAAGCACGCTCTTCCTCACTTGATGAATGCTCTGACTTCAGGTCAAAGGACCACAACACCATTGTCAATTGAGACCTACTCATGACACGATTAGATAACAATCCACAAAGTAGTCTCAGGTTGGATCTGTCCAGTACAACTTGTTCATTAACAAGTACCCACGTGATGACTTGATATCACAATATCATGACCTGTGAGAACTGGTCATTAGTCAACGCACGTGCTAGTCTTAATGTATCATCATCACCCTTAGCTTCTATGATGATACAACGACCAGGGACCTTTTAAGAATGAAGCTTCAAATAAATCATAGGCTCTCACATTCAAGTCTCGTACTTGATGTCCTATGGAAGCAAACATTCTAAGGGTATTTATTATGTTAACATTTAACTATCACATAGAGAAACCATAATAAAAGAACTAGCCATTAATAGTAAAAGGAAAAACATTGGTACACAATTCATCATATGAATAAACAATAAACAGACAACAGAATATATGTTTACATGCAACCCACAAGGCTCTCACTAGAGTTGATCATTTAGGTATCGTATACTCATTGATCTAGTATGACCATCATGCTTTCTCTACGCGAGAGGCTTTGTCAGTGGATCCGCAATATTCTCCTCAGTCGGCACTCTGCAAATGTTCACATCTCCTCGTTCGACAATCTCACGAATAAGATGGAACCGCCGAAGTATGTGCTTGGAGCGCTGATGGGATCTAGGTTCCTTAGATTGTGCAATTGCACCATTGTTATCACAGTAGAGAACTACGGGACCAACAATGCTAGGAACTACATCAAGCTTGTCGATGAATTTCCTAATCCATACAGCCTCCTTCGCTGCGTTAGCTGCAGCAATATACTCGACCTCTGTTGTAGAATCAGCAACTATCTCTTGCTTGGAACCCTTCCAGCTCACAGCTCCTCCATTAAGGATAAACACAAAACCAAACTGAGACTTTGAGTCGTCCCTATCAGTTTGGAAGCTAGCATCCGTGTAACCATTTACAACGAGCTCTTCCTCTCCACCATACACCAAGAACACATCCTTTGTCCTTCTCAAGTACTTTAGGATATTCTTGACTGCAATCCAGTGACACTCACCGGGGTCTGACTGATACCTTCTAGTCATGCTCAAAGCAAAAGAGACATCGGGTCGAGTACACAACATTGCATACATGATTGATCCAATTGCCGAAGCATATGGAATCAACTTCATGCAGTCCTTATCTTCATAAGATTTTGGACACTTGTCCTTAGAGAGATTCACATTATGAGACATGAGTAAAAATCCTTTCTTGGACTCAAGCATGTTGAACCGCTTCAACACCTTCTCGATGTATGTACTCTGGGTCAAACCCAGCAACTTCTTCGATCTATCTCTATAGATCTTAATACCGAGTATGTAAGTCGCTTCACCAAAGTCCTTCATAGAAAAGAAGTTCCCTAGGTTGTTCTTAACAACTTTCAGGGTAGGAATGTAATTCCCAATCAACAGTATGTCATCTACATACAATATCAGGAAGACTACAATGCTCCCACTGATTTGCTTGTAAACACAAGTCTCATCTTCATTCTTGATGAAACCAAACTCTTTGATTTTCTCATCAAAACGAAGATTCCAACTTCGAGAGCCCTGCTTCAGTCCATAGATGGACCTATTCAGCTTGCATACTTTAGTGGCTTCATTTGAGGATACAAAACCCTCGGGTTGTGTCATGTACACTTCCTCAAGGAGATTTCCATTAAGGAAAGCCGTTTTGACATCCATCTGCCAGATCTTGTAGTCATAATATGCAGCAATAGCAAGCAGTATCCATATGGACTTTACCATGGCAACATGGGAAAGGGTCTCATCATAGTCAATACCATGAATTTGCTTGAAACCCTTAGCCACCAGTCGCCCTTTGAATGTCTGTACATTCCCATCCATGTCGGTCTTCTTCTTGAAGACCCACTTGCACCCTATGGGACGTACCCCTTCAGGTGGTTCCACCAAGTTCCAAACTTGGTTTGCATACATGGAGTCCATTTCGGATTTCATAGCCTCAAGCCATTTGTCGGAGTCTAGTCCATTCATAGCCTCTTGGTAGGTTGCTGGTTCATCATCATGATCCATAAGCACCACATTACCTATTTGAGACATGAGAAATCCATATCTCTCAGGCTCAAATCTAGGTCTACCAAATCTACGTAGGACCTGTGTTTCTTAAGCAGGTTCTCTAGCTAAAACATCTTGTAGTCCTGTCTCAGAATCCAATTCCTGTTCATTCACTATTTGCGGTTCTTGAACTTCTTCTAGTTCTACCTTTTAAGTCTTTCTTGATAAGAACTCTTTCTCCAAGAAGACGCCAGTCCTTGTGACAAACACTTTGCCCTCGGACCGTAGGTAAAAGTAATACCCTTTCGTTTCCTTAAGAAAACCCACCAGATAACATTTATCCGATTTGGGTTCCAGCTTGTCAGGCATTTGACATCGCACGTATGCCTCACAGCCCCAAATTTTAATGAATGACATACTAGGATTCTTCCCAGTCCATATCTCATATGGTGTCTTCAGAACCGTTTTCGTTGGAGCGCGATTCAGTGTCATTGCAGTAGTATCTAAAGCAAAACCCCAAAAGGAAACAGGCAAGTCTGCATGACTCATCATCGAATGTACCATGTCTAACAAAGTACGATTTCTCCTCTCAGACACACCATTATGCTGTGGTGTTCTAGGTGGAGTGAGCTGTGATACAATACCACACTCCTTCAGATGATCACGGAACTCATGACTCAGGTATTCTCCACCTCGATCAGATCGGAGTGCTTTAACCCTTTTACCCAACTGGTTTTCTACTTCATTTTTGAACTCTTTGAACTTTTCAAAGGTCTCGGATTTGCACTTCATAAGATACACATATCCGTATCTACTGAAATCATTAGTAAATGTAACGAAGTAGAAATACCCACCTCTAGCCATGGAGCTCATGGGTCCGCATACATAACTATGTACAACACCCAAGAGATCCTCAGCCCTCTCAGTATAACTAGTGAAAGGGGCTTTTCATCTTGCCTAACAAACAAGATTCGCATCGCTTAAATGATTCATAATCAAATGAGTCCAAAAGTCCATCTTTATGGAGCTTGGATATGCGCTTCTCGTTTATATGGCCCAAACGACAATGCCAGAGATATGTAGGGTTTGAGTCATTTGTTCTTAGTCTTTTATTATTTTATACATTATAGATCTGATGGTCCAAGTTCAAAACATAAAGACCATTAAACAATTGTGTTACAGCATAACAAACATCATTCTTAAATATAAAACAACAGTTGTTCTTAATTATATAAGAAAATCCAATCATGTTCAAGCATGAAATGGATATAATGTTTCTAGTTATGGCCGAAACAAAATAACAGTTATCAAGTTCTATTACAAGTCCACTGGGCAAAGAAAGACGGTAAACCCCTACGGCTACAACAACAACTCTTGCTCCATTGCCGACGCACAGGTCCACCTCCCCTTTACTCAGCAATCTTCTCCTTTCCAGTTCCCTGCACATTTGTACAAATGTGAGAACCACATCCAGTATCCAATACCCAAGATGAAGGAGCAGAGAGGTTTATTTCTATAACGTAAATATTTGAAGCGAAAGTCATACCTCCCTTCATTTTCTGTAGACCCTCAATGTAAGAAGGACAGTTCCTCCTCCAATAACAAGCCTTGCCACAGTGGTGGCATTTCCCCTCCTTCACCATGCTCTTCTTTTTCATCAGTGCAGAAGACTTGGGCTCGAGATGTGATTTAGGTCCCACCTTCGTCTTCTTAGAGCCCTTAGCCTTACCCTTGCCCTTATGCACCATCAGTATGGGGCAGGCAGGCTTGGCCTTCTTCATATTGATCTCGGCAGTTCTTAACATGCCTAGGATCTCGGGCAGTGTCTTGTCTATTTCATTCATGTTGTAGTTCAAGACAAACTGCTCATAACTGTCCGGCAAAGATTGCAGGATCAGATCTGTTGCCAACTCTTGACCTAGAGGAAAACCAAATCTTTCAAGGTTCTCAATATACCCAATCATCTTGAGTACGTGAGTCCCTACTGAGTCTCGAACTCCCATCTTGTACTGAAACAACGCTTTGGTGACGTCGAACCTCTCTTGACGAGCCTGCCCTTGAAACATTTTCTTGAGATGCTCGTCAATCTCCTTGCACCCCATGTTCTCATGTTGCTTCTAAAGCTTAGAGTTCATGGTGGAAAGCATAAGGCATTCGACGTCTAAGGCGTCATCAGTATACTTCTTATAAATATCTTTATCAATACGGGAAGAATTCCCGGTCAGCACCTCGGGGGATTCTTCTTCCAAGACATAGAGCTTTCGCTCTTGCCTGAGAACAATTCTCAGGTTCCTGTACCAGTCCATGTAGTTAGTCCCACTGAGCTTATCATTCTCAAGGATGGCTCTCAGAGATAGAGTGGAGTGTGAACCACTTACCATGGAATTCTACAAGAATTCATGCAGAATAATATCAGTACCAAAATTTCAAATACAATTTATTTTAATTTGGACTTCAATTAAAACTCACACTATTTTATTCGAAATAATAGCCCTCACTATCAATTCGGAGAGTTCATGCGAGCTACTCTCTAAGTGGACAAGATCCGTATTTCACAAACACAATGAGTCAGCTTTGGATTTCCTCTCATAATGCGGTTATTTAGGTAGGCAACGCTTGCCAATTGCATCCTCATGCAATTCTTTATGGTTGGTGAATAACTCCTTATTCGCATCCATCATATGGTGCATGCCAAACCTATGCCTCTAGGCACTCAACCTTTGAGGTCACCTAGTTAAGCTTGACCCGATGTCGACAATGGGATATCACAATTATCCGCTCGTACCCTTACCAAGATAGATTAATGCACCTTGCTTTGGCAAGCCCACACTTCATCGATTGAGGCAGGTAGAGTGTCATCCATCGGAAGGCATCCAAACACTTAATATTAAATTAAGGGATTTTTATTATAGGTTAACAATTAACCATGATCAACATTTGACCATTGTGCACATCCACAAAAAAACATATTTCTAAAAGCCACATGCATCCCTTATGTGCACAACCTAGCACTATCAACATTTGATAGAGGGAAGGTTTAAATCTGAACATCCGGACATTTCCAAATCTTAAGATTTACATGCATTGGACAAAAGCAAAGACAACTCAACTAAAGCAGTAGACGTGCTCGTCTCTCATTGTTGGATTCAAAATCCAAAACAATACGCTGGTTCATTAACCACTCGAGGGACGGTTACCTCTAAGGAGACAACAATTTCTAACAATTAGAAATTACCACGAAATTCCAAACATTCCTGGCAGGGTTCCAAGGGGCAGAGCCCATAACCTGTGGGTTATGGGCCCACCAATCTCCCTTCAAAACCATCAATAATTGATGTACCAGGAATAAATCTAGACATTTAGAACACTTCTAAATCCCTAGGTTTACACATACTGGAATAACCTAACTTCCAATACAACAATCATGGCCGAAACCTCCCTCTGATACCACTGTTGGGTTTCTCTATGAGAATGGCACAACGCTTATGTACGCAGCAGAAGGAATAAAACATCAAGACAACCCAAAAGAGATTGGATCGGGCCATGAAAATTGAATCAAGAAGTTAACAAATAACTAGACAAAAATTACCTTAGCGGCGTTGAGTCACAACTCAACGGAGATGCTCCAAGCTTCGTGTCCTCGTCGGTGGCGAGTTCTACGTGGAATAACGTCCACGTCTCTGCAGAAATCCACACGAGCGGGAGAACCCCGAGCTTCATCACATGAAGGGTCGGGAGGAAGACCAACCGCACCTTTGCACTTCCCACGGGCTGCTAGGTCCGCGCCAGAGAAAGCAAGACCGGCGACGGTCGCCAGAGATGAGGTCGTCGGCGGAGTGAACAGGCGGCGGCGGAACGATTCCGTCCGGCGGGGTTCGGGATTCGGCGGATCGGGAGATCGGCAGAACTCTTCCGTCAGCTTTGATCCGGCTACAGGAAAAACCCGATTCCCTTCTTCCCAAAACCCTAAGTCCCCTATTTATACCAAAGGCATAAACAGTCTAAAGAACACCGCTATCCGCAGACCACCCAAGCTAGGATATCTGGACCGTTCGGCGAGAATCAGTCGGCGAGAATCACCTGCATATTCGGCGAGAATCAGTCTGCGAGAATCACCTCCAGATTCGGCGAGAATAAGTCGGCGAGAATCAGTCGGCGAGAATCGGCGAGAATCGGCGAGAATCAGCGAGAATCGAATAGTTCGATTCTCGGCGATTATGCCTTAGTCGGCGAGTCATACTCGATGACTCTCGACGATTTTGCCTTAGTCGTCGAGTCATACTCGACGACTCTCGACGATTTTGCCTTAGTCGTCGAGTCATACTCGACGACTCTCGTCGACTCTCGATGAATTGGCCTTAGTCGTCGAGTCATACTCGACGACCCTCGTCAAACAATTCTCAACAAATCTCTCTGGCAACAATTGCCTGACCCCATTCTGTATGGTGATTGGTAAACTTTACCAACATAATCAATATTCCAATTTCTCCACATGCTCTTATGTGCGACCCTGCAGGCTCATATCGCGTTAGCAAAGAGATTACATGTTTGACCACTTCTAGATCACCAGGGTAATCCCAACATCCGCAACTATCATAAATGCCGCCTGGGCTATAAATACAGTCGGGAGCACTGTATTCTTCCAAAACTGTCTGCGCAATGGGTTGGCATTCACCAATTGCGGTCTACATCTTCGAGTCCGGAATGGCGAGACTTGGATCCTTCTTTGGCAATCTTGCTTCCAAGCCCGACAAGCCTAAGGCGTTCGCGGCACCGGCGAAGAAAGTAGTTCACCGGGGCAAAACGACGGTCCGCGATGTTGGAGAAAGTTTGCAAAAAGGAAAAACACCCGCCGATCCGGTCCGTGGCGGTAAGGAGCCGGAGTGTGAGAAGTCAGATGCCTTTCTTGCCCCAAATGTGCCTCCCCAGAGCGCGGAAAAGACTTTTAATCCGCAACAAACCTTTGACCAGGTCCCTACGGATTCCGGGGGAATGGCAATAGAAGCCACTCCTTCTGGTACATTCATGCTGTGCATAGATGCCAAAAAGGAGTCCTCTCACCGGAAGCTCGGCAGCAAGACACCGTGAGGGCGCGGACTGCCAATCCAGATGCTGAAAAACGGACAGAGAAGCTGGTTGAGGATCAGGCCGCGGCTACAGCGAATTCCTTGGCTATAGTTGTCACAGACCAGGAGACAATCCGCGCGAACCCTTCGGCCTCTGAGCAGGTCGTGCTGGCTTTGGAGAAAAAGGCTCCCGAGAAGAAGAGGAGGAGGGACAAGTCTTCCAATTCTTAGCGGATGGAGAAAAAGCTGCGGGCTCAAAAAGAGAAGAACTCCTCCGAGGTCGCCGGTACTCAGCCACAAACGTCGGTACTCGGCCACAAACGCTGGCTCAGACCGCTACGGGAGAGGCAACAGCTCCGGCGGCAAGCGGGCAGCCCGTGGTGGCCGCAGATTCGAGGCCGGCCGGCGAGCACGCGATCCCGTTCAGCCGAGTCGTCAGGGACACTGCCCGTATGCATCTAACCTTCAATAACATGCACCACCTAGTCCAGTAGTTATACAGAGAGATACTGCGAGGGAGCAACCAAGCGGCCTATCTTGGGACGGTTGAAGAGGAGAAAACTGCTCGCCGGATAGACGGAGAGGAG
The DNA here is from genome assembly GCA_039513925.1 of Platanthera zijinensis. Lineage (NCBI taxonomy): Eukaryota > Viridiplantae > Streptophyta > Magnoliopsida > Asparagales > Orchidaceae > Platanthera > Platanthera zijinensis. The sequence goes on from CM077092.1 coordinate 155,075,889, forward strand.
CGACCTTCTCGCCGGTTAGAAGGAGAGGAGCGACCTACTCGTCGTTGAAGTCGCTGAGTCCGCGAAGACTTGATGAACATTGTATAATTTGCTGTGAACGTTATTCTTGCGTGACGCGGATATTATTAGTTTCTTTATAACATTGTATTTTATGATATTGTGTACTCTTTTATTATGCAGAGATCTGTGCGTTGAATGCTTCTCTGTAGGGTATTTTGAATGTGATTTACGCGAATTGTTATGCGCGAACTGAAGAGAAGAGGACTATACAGATTGATCTGGAATCCGCACAAACTTATCTGAATTTGTAGGGATCTAGGAAAGAGGCGAGCTGGGCGGATTGAGCTATCAACCTTTGCGGATTAGCTGTCATCTGCCTGTCAGAGTTTTTTTTATAAATAGGGTATTCATTTTCTTTATGTATCTGAAACAGCTTGATCTGAAAACCCTGTGGCCTAGAGAAATGGTGTTTGCACGTACCGACGCCACAACAACCTTTCATTCCGCCGAACATAAAAAAAGCCAGCTGACCACGGCCGACCTGGAGATCTTCCAGGATAGGCACATGACGGGCTCGTCGGTGCTCGCACGACTTCCTGAGGGCCACGAATGGCTAAACTTCTCTACCGCTACCCAAATCGCGGTGCCCATTGATCATTTAGATTGTGGGTTCAAGTTCCCCCTGCTCTGGGAGGTCGCCAAGATCATTGAGCACTATGGGGTGGTTCCAGGCCAGCTCGTGCCGAATACCTTTACTGCGATCTACAGTTACCTTTCCTACCTGCGATCTGAAAAGATCCAGTTCTCCTTGAATATTTTGAGAAAAATCTTCTATGTTCGCTCGATAACTCCGTCTAAAGATCACCAGTATATGGGTGTGATTTACTTCTACTGTCGAGGGATGAAAGTTGCGGGCTTGCAGAATAAAATCCACAACTGGACCTCGAGGTATCTTATCTTTGAGGGCGACTTAGGGTTCCTTCACACTAACCCGCAGGTACGCGCGGATGTCGAATTCAAAAGTGTTCCTTTGGGTACGGTAGAGTCCACTATCGTTGAATTTATGGCTAGGGCAAGGCTCGATATTGATCACTATATCCCGTTGTTGCCTGGCCTGGATACCATAAGCCGCCAAGAAAGTAAGTATTGCGACCTGACTTTGTATCCGCAAATTCCTTTGCTTCATGGCTTGACTGATCTGTCTTTTCCGCGACCTTGGCAGTACCAGCAAACCTACCTTTAACGCCAGCCAGCCCGACTCCTACACAAGGAGAGAGAAAGAAAGAAATTGCAAGGAAAAGAAAGGAGGAGGGTGACCCTGCGGCGGATTACTCTTCATCCGGATGTTTCGACATGGCGGGCTTCGGGAAAAACCAGAAGGATCTCAGGGGTAACCCGATGATTCACTGGCACGAGAAAAAAAAGTTTGTCCGCCTCTCTACCGCTCTTCCTTCCTGGAAGAATCCGCGCCTCTCTAGTCATGACCATGTGGCGGTCTCCGCTCTATACGCGAAGCAGAACCTCCGTGAGCTGCAAATAGCGCTGTCACCAACCACTTCATGGGTCGGATGATGCGCGAGCTACACAGGGAAAATGAACGCTTGATATGAGAATTCAAGTCTCTAAAAGACAGGAACAAGTGGTTAGGGATAAAGGTCAACAAGTGCAAAGAAATAGAAGCTGTAAGTATCGATAATCGTTTGTCTTTGTTGCTTGTCCGCAGCGGACTGATTCATTTACTCTCTCCCCAGATCGCATACGATGTCACCAACCCAAGCTTCCAGCGCGCTACATTTCACTTTGTGAAGGAGAGCGTGGAAGTCGTTGTTGAACGCTTCATTAGCGATGGGCTTGCAAAAGAAGGAGTGGACTCCATCCCCTTTTTGCAACTGTTTCCCAAATTCAAAGACAAAGTCGCCGAGTTCGAGCAGGCAGCAACAGGGAAGGCGGTTGATGATGAAGAGGAGAAACCTTCCGATGGAGAGACCCCTTTGGTCATTGCGTCGAGCCAGCAAGGGAGCAAGTCTGGTCAATCAGCCTCTTTAAAATCTGAAGGAAGCAGTGAGCGGACGGAGCCCGCGGCAATGAGCGAACGGAGTCCGACCAGCTCCAGCTCCAGTGGTAGTAGCAGCAGTTCCTCAGGTGACTATTCTCCCTTGATCGATGTGGACGGGTCGAGTCCCGAAAAGCATGCCGAGAATAAACAAAGAACAGAATAGACATTGCAACTTTTTGTTTTTGTTGTAAGAAGAGAGCAAACTCCGTTTGAGTCCGCCAACACTTGTAAAAAGTTTTTGAATGATATGAAAAGGATATTTTTGTATCATGGTGTTTTGATCTGTTTGTAGTGTATCTATCCGCTTCATATAGACGTTATCCGCACGACATTAATTTTTTTTAATCCACAAATAATCCTTGTTGAAATTGTTGGAACTTGGTGCGACATGATTTGCGAATTAGCCGGATTTAATCAATAGTCCGCCGATATTTGAAACCGAGATGCAACATATCTAACCAAGATGAACCCTGTGGACTAAGCGGACTGAAGAATTCGAGTCCGCCAATAATTATAATAACGATAGAAATGATCTATAGCTCATGACCAAGTGGGCAGGTGCGGCTACCGCGGCATAGCTTTCCACACCGGGCCATGAACTATAAGGTCAACCCGAGAAAACCGGCGGACTAAGCGGACTGAAGAATTTGTGTCTGCCAATAATTATAATAGCGATAGAAATGATCTATAGCTCATGACCAAGTGGGCAGGTGCGGCTACCGCGGTATAGCTTTCCACACCGGGCCATGAACTATAAGGTCAACCCGAGAAAACTGGCGGACCGAGCGGACTGAAGAATTTGAGTCCACCAATAATTCTATTTATTGAAACGGAAACTCCCCCTCTTGCCAGGAGTAAAGCCTTGATTGATCCTTCGGGTAGGTGCGGCTGGAGCGACATTACTTTTCCTGAGATCAACCAGGCTGTGGGTCTACTGCAGGCACTTCTTGAGGGTTCCAAGGAGAGTTCAAAAGTCACAAACCAAGATTATCTACAGGCAGGTGCGGCCGGAGCGGCATTGCTTTCCATGCGCCATCATCAAAGTTGTAACGATATCCCCTAAATTGTATGGTAGAGCTGACCGCCACTCTGTCCCTCCAATATGCAGAAGTGGGGTTAGGTACTAGCCGGGATCCGAAGTTTAGTATCCTGCCGCGGTAGAACTGGTAAGCTCCCACTACACGGTGCGAAATCTCCCCGCAACACGTGGTCTTTGTGGTGTTACGCAAATAACAACGGTTCTAATGGAGGTTTTTGCTGAACTCGGCAATGTCTCCTGGTTTTAGATGCTGGATCTGCTCATGGAGCGAAAAAGAGAAGGAACCCAAAGAAGTGTTAGTATGCAAACTTCATCAAGTATTAATTTTCAAGAAATTTGCGTGACACGGAAAGGAGAGTTCAGGGATAGAACTGTTTTTGAGCTGCCCTTGCTTAACATATTAACTGCCAATATTTGAGACAAAAAGACACATGAAGAAGCGTTAGCAAGGAACTTTTTATTAATGATACACCTCTTTACAAGTTGGCATAAAAAGAAAGAATGAAGAGAAGAGGTTCAGGAATAGAACCGTTTTAAGTCATCTCCACTCCATGTATATGGCATATCTTCTCCTTCATATGTTTGCAAACGATAAGCTCCCTTCTCGAGTACTTCTTTGATGATGAATGGACCAGCCCAATTCAGATTGAGCTTTATGACTGAGCCGGCTCTTGCCGCAGCATCTACCTTTTTAAGAACTAGATCTCCCACTTGGAAGTGTTTGATCCTTACGTTCTTATCAAAATACCGAGCCATCCTTCTCTTGACTTCCTCTTGCCTGATTGCAGCCTTATCTCTTATCTCCTTGATGTGTTCTACGCTTAATCTCAATTCCTCATTATTCAGTTCCTGCCAATCTTCCATACCTTGCCTTTCAAGCAGAACTCTGGGTGAAGGGACTTCAAATTCAACAGGAATTAGTGCTTCTGATCCATGTGAAAGATTGAACGGAGTTTCCGCTATTGAAGTTGAAGGCGTCGTTCTAAGGGTCCAGAGAACTGAAGAAAGTTGATCAGCTCAACTGCCCTTGAGGTTCTGTACTTTCTTCTTAAGCAAGTTGAGAATCTTCTTATTGGCTGCCTCTACCTGACCATTGCTTCTAGGGTGATGGACTGATGCAAAACATAGCTCTGTTCCGATTCGCTTGCAGAAATCTAGCATCTCAACGTTTTTGAATTGTGGTCCATTATCAGTGATTATCGCCATCGGGATACCATGTCGGCAGACTATCTCTCCCCAAACAAAATTCTTTACAATCGGTGTGGTTGTCTTTGCCAATTCTTTAGCCTCAATCCACTTACTGAAGTAGTCAATCATGACTATGACGAAATGCCGCTATCCACTTACCATGGGAAAAAGACCAATGAGATCCATTCCCCAAACGACAAAGGGCCAAGGGGTTGCGATTGATCTAAGGGATTGGGCAGCCTGATGCTGGAGTGGTGCGAACTTCTTGGCAATGAGCACACTTTTTTGCGTAAGCTTCAGAATCTTTTTTCATTGTGGGTCAGAAATAACCCTGTCGCAGTATCCTTCGTTCCAATGTTCTTGCCCCTGAGTGGCTTCCGCACTCGTCAGAATGGACCTCCCGAAGGATGGTAGGAACTTCATTTTCTGATACACACCTAGCCATGGTAGCTAAGAAGGTCTTTCTGTAGAGAACTCCAGCCGCTAAGTAATAGTGCGCTGCCTTCAATCTGAATCTCTTCTTATCTCTGACCGACTGATGCAAGTTCCCAGTCGAGAGATAGAGGACGAACGGGTCCATCCAAGAAGGGCATTGATCTACCTGCATAACCTCTTCCTCCTCTATTACCGGGCGGAAGAGTTAAGAAGTCGTCCCTCCTGATGAAAGTCCGTATTTGGCAAGTACAACTGTCTCCTCATTCTCTGCCCTCGGAATGTGTTCAATGGTAAAACCTCTAAATTTTCCCACTTCAACCTTTACGAGTGCAAGATACTTCTTCACCACCGGCTCCAGGGTCTCAAAGTTACCCAGAACTTGTGACTCCATTACCAGGGAGTCAGTCTTTATGTGGACATGGTCGATCCCTAGATCTCTTGCGAGCCTCAAGCTGGCCAACAGAGCCTCATATTCTTCCTGGTTGTCGGTCACTGGAGAGTAAAACTTGATTGCCTGCTCGAGTTTGATGCCATTTCGATTTATCAAAACCACTCCTGCTCTGGAAGAATTTCTGCCTGAAGCCCCATCTACATAGATGTTCCAAGCCAAAGGAGACCTCTCTGCCTGATCTGAATCAGATTCTGCCATATCAATCAGAAAATATGCAAGTGCATGCGCCTTGATGGTTGTCCTGGGCATATAGGAGATATCAAACTCACTCAGCTCGATTGCCCACTTAGCTAACCTACCCGAATGTTATGGTTTCTCCAACACACCCTTCAAAGGTTGGTCGGTGACCACTTGGATTGAGCTCGCCTGGAAATAGGGACGGAGTCTGCGAGCAGACATAACCAGTGTCAGAGCTAGCTTCTCAAGGATTGGGTACCTGGTTTCTACATCTTTCAAGATATGGCTGACATAATAAACTGAAAATAGTCTCCGGTTTTCCTCTCGGACAAGAAAGGAACTAACTACCTCAGGGCCAACTCCCAGGTATAGGAACAACGTCTCCCCTGCTCGGGGGCTTTGTAACAAGGGCGTAGAGGTTAGTTGCTTCTTTAACTGTTCAAAAGCTTGAGTACACTCTTCCGTCCACCGAAACTTAGACACTCCCCGAAGAGTTTTGAAAAACGGGGCACTCTTGTCCCCAACCCGAGAGATAAATCTCCCGAGTCCTGCCAACCTCCCCCCTAATTGTTGAACTTCTCTTGGAGAACGGGGGGGGGGGGGGCATATCAAGGATGGCTTTAACCTTATCTGGATTGGGGGCAAGACCCTCTGGAGTAAGGAGATGAGCGAGGAATTTCACCTTACTTGATCCAAAAACGCATTTTAACGGGTTAAGTTTTATCTTGTATTTTCGCAAAGTGGAAAAAGTTCCTACCAAATCGTGCAGATGTTGCGGAAGAGACTTGATTTTAACCAAAAGATCGTCCACGTATACTTCAAGGTTTCTCCCCTTTTGTCCTCTAAACACATGATCCATCATGCGTTGATACGTCGCACCAGCGTTTTTTAAGCCCAAAGGGCATCACAAGATTGTAGTAGCAACCATCGTTAGTAATAAACGATGTGTGAGGGATATCGGGCTTGTGCATTCTTATTTGGTGGTAATCAGAGAATGCATCTAAAAAGCTCATAAAAGAGTACCCTACCGCAGAATCAACTAAAGAATCTATCTGAGGCAAGGGGTAGCAATCTTTTGGGCACATTTTATTCAATCAGGTGAAGTCTATACACATCCTCCACTTCCCCCTGGCTTTTTAACCATTTCAACGTTTGAAACCCACTCAGGATATTGAATTTCTTGAATAAAGTGCGCCTTGAGGAGTTTGGCAACCTCCTCCCTGATGGGCTCCATTAGCTTGATTGTCGAATCTCTCTTCTTCTATTGCACCGGACGGGCAGTTTGATCAATGTTAAGGTGGTGGCATGCCACGTCAGGATCGACTCCCGGCATGTCTTCCGCCGACCAGGCGAAGACATCGAGGTTCTTCAACAAATAGGATATCAACTCTGCCTTTTGGTCGTCTGGCAACTTTAAGTTGACGGAGAGCTTTCTCTCCTCCCATTCAGCAATAGGGACTTCTTGCGTCACCTGGGAAGGTTCCAGGTGAGCTCCTTCGCTATCCATGGCAGCTTCTGACTGAGTAGATACTTCTTCTACCGCCGAGAAGAATTGAGGGGCAACTTTGGTCATGTTGACTGTGCGAAGGTAGCATTCTCAGGCTTGCCTTGAGTCACTTCAAACCCTGCACTGACGACCATCTTTGTTGAACTTGATAGCCAGGTGGAAGGTTGAAATTATTGCTTGGTACTTATTTAGCAAAGGCCTCCTGAAGATGGCGTGATAGCTGCTCGGAGAATCAACCACTATAAACTGAATCTGATTGGTCACCCCCCTCCCCAAGCCTTACGGGGAGTACAACGCTTCCCTCGACTTCCTTCCTCTTGCCATAGAAGTCATAAAGTGGCCCTTCGGTGGAAAGCAAAGGCTTTCAATTCCTCAGGGACTCAAAAGTTGTCTTAAAGAGAAGATTAACTGTGCTTCATGTATCGATAAGAATCCTATCGACCGTATAATCTGTGATGGCTGCTTGGACCACAATAGCATCATCAAAAGGATTAGCGATCGGGGGAAGATCCTCGGGACCGAAGATGATGCTTCCCAAAGATGGGGCAGAGGAAGAAGTAGAAGAAATCACCGCTTGGGTGACTCTTGCAAGGGAGGACTTTCGAGTGGACTCAGTTCCTGCTCCACCGTGAATGTAAAAGAGTCTCCCCAAGGACCCTTCGTCGACGACATAACAACATTCATTTTGAATGTTAATGGGCCCTAGATGGTCGTTATGCTCTATCTCTATGCATTCTAGCTGAACCTCTGCCACTTCCTTGGCTTTGGAAGTGGAGGGCTTCGAGGGATCACTCCTCCTACTCAGATCTTTGATCTTGCCCTCGGCGAACAACCTCTCGACCAGCTGCCGAAGGGCCTTACAATCTTCAGTCAGGTGGCCCTTCTCCTTGTGAAATTCGCAGAATTTAGAGTTATTTCTGGGCTTCCAGTCCACCTGAGGCCCTTTCCTTTTTTCCTCCGCCTTCCTCTGGATGATCTGGACGACTTCTTCAAAATCGAGTCCCAGATTCGAAAACTCCTCCACGAAGCTATTCTCAAGCGGCCTCGAAGCAGGAAAGGCATTCTGGTAATTGGGTAGAGCCTGAAGGGGTATGGAGGGAGTGCCGGCCAACGACAATCTCTGATCACGAAAATGTTGATGGCCGAGAAAAGGTTTCTTGTGACGGAGGTTTCGCCCCCTCTGAGAAGGAGGCTGGAAATTAGGCCGAGGAGGTTTGCTGTGATGGTGGTTGCTAGAGGAGGCATTGGAAACATCCCTTCCTCCAGCCTTGGCTGTCAGGGATTAAATGTAGGTGGGATTGGCATTTTCACCTTCAATAAAGCGATTGGCCATCGCTATCAATTCCTGGTAAGTTGATGGTGCCTTGGTTGTTACTTTAAAATTTTAGGGGCCTTCCCGGAGGCCATGAATCAAGGAAACCTTGTAGTAGTCGGGGTTCACATTTCTCACCACCTGGATTTCCTTTTGGAACTGGTCAACGAACTGCGCTACCGATTCGTTGTCTCTTTGTTTGATATCAAAGAGGGCTACCAGCCAATCTTTCCTCTTCTTTGAGGTAGCGAACCTCAGAAGAAGTTCGCTTCAGAACTCAGCGAAGGAATAAATCGTGCCCGAGGGCAATTCATAAAACCACTCTCTCGCCTGCCCATCGAGAGTGGTAAATAGAAGCTTGCATTTAAAGGCATCGGAAAGACATCTCAAAGCGACTGCCCCCTCGAATGCCTGTAGATGGGAAACTGGATCGGTCTCCCCTGCGTAAAAAGGGAGATGGGGTTCTCTAAAATTATTGGGTGCTGACTCCCATCGGATTCTGTCAATGAAGGGAGGAGTCTCGAGCTCGGCAGATGAGCGTACTAGCACAAGGGGGTCCGCGGGCTCGGCGGATTGCCGATCAACAAAATCAAGCTGGCAGGCTGGAGTCCCCCAGGCTTCCTCCCTAAAGAAATCCATCAGGGGGGCGAGCTTATCAGCCTGAGGTCATAGGGGAGCTGTGGGCTGAGCTTGGCGGCGAGACTTAGTGGTAGCAGGTGACTGTTGGAGAGAGGTCTGGCGAGCTGGAGTCCGGCGGACTGGCATTTCAGCGACGTCTCCTACAGCCTGGGGAGCAAACCGTTGGGTAAGCGTAAGCAGAGCTTGGCTGATAGTATCAAGCCGCTGGTCCGTCTCTCTATGAGATAACTCGGCTTCCCAACGAGATTGTTCAAGAGCTTCCCAAAACGAATCATCTGGCAAGCTGGAGCGGTCTGGACGGCGAGCTCGGCGATCTGACATTTCTATCTGCGGATTTCGATGACTGCTTGGATCTGAAGGTCGTGTGTTAACTGTTGATGCACGAAATGCGACAAGGACTCGAGCACCACCAGTCAACTGTTCGAGCACTGGAGAAGAAGAAAAAAGCAGACTGCAAGCAGTAGCCTACTTAGCGGATGAGAGAAAAGCACAAAAATGCCGCGAACTATGGCAACACCAGACTTTGCTCGTCGTGGCCTGAATGCCACTCTTGCGACGGGCTTGACTTTGATTGCAAATGGCGGGTTAAAAAAGGTGGAAAAGAAAGCTGTGTAGTAAATAAGTTGGAGTCCGCAAAGCCCGAGATTCGAGTCTGCAGCCTTTAACAAGTAGGCTCTTGGGCTCGAGTCAGCGTGCCTTGGGTACACCACTTTCCCCTATTTATAAGCTCGGGGGCCTGCCCAAACGGGCAGGGCTAAAATAACCAGCTGCCCGGGGTACAAGAGAACCGGGCAGCAGTGATGGGAATCAAAAAGAGGAGGACAAGCAGTCTGCGCGCGGAAGGCGGACTGGGCTTGCGAGCTGAGGAATCCCCTTGGCCGTACGGAGTGCCATCGTGGCTGGAGGGCCGCGACCTGTGCGGGCTGGCTATTGGGTCCGCCTCGAGAATGGCAAGATCTAGAAACTGACCAAGTCAGGGTGACCTGAGCGTACTGGGAATAGGAGTCCGCCTCTGGCGTGCCTTGACGACCTGAGCGGACTGAAGGTCTGGAGTTCGCCGAAAGAGGGAGGGTCTTGGCCGGGCATGTTGCGGATTCTGGGGTTAAGATTAACGGTACACTAAATCATGGCTTATGGTGCCCAAAAGGTAATGACGTCGAGCTAATTTGATTTTTAGATGTTTATTTTGCAGGTAGCAGGGATGATAGGAAAAGCACTTCCGGGACTTGCCAATTCCTCGGAAGAAGACTTATTTCATGGAGCAGCAAGAAGAAAAATTGTGTGGCAACCTCCACTACTGAGTCAGAGTACATCTCTGCTGGGAGCTGTTGCGCACAGCTTCTATTGATCGGGAATCAACTAGAAGACTACAACAAGCAATACAAGGAGATTCCTATGTTTTGCGACTTCTCCAGTACGATTGCAATTGCAAATAATCCAGTCTCTCACACCCAGACAAAGTACATCGAAATCAGATATCATTTCATTCGGGGGCATGTGGAGAACAGGGACATATCTCTCAGCTATGTCCCGACAGATAAGCAAGTCGTAGTCATTTTCACGAATCCACTAGACGAGGTCAAGTTTTCATTCTTCAAAATAGAACTGGGCATGCTCAACAAGGAATCATGAAGATGGCTAAAGAGTCGAAATTCTCTCAGTGAAGTTCATTGATGCGTGTAAATACGGCAAGCGCACCGGTCGCATAAGTAATAAAGTTTGGGAATGGATCCCCGAGTGTCGGTCTCTTGAGGAATGCAGTTGGCGTGGAATGACGAACAATCCGAAATTATTGCTAATAGAGTTAGTAAAATGAAAGAAGAAACAAAAGGGGCCTTGAGGTTTGTGTTCTTATAAACAAAGAAATTAAAGCTAACAATGCGGGTTGCATTCACCGCTTCGCAAGGCGAGATGGGTGTATCGGCCGCTATGCCGTACTTCGGTAGGGCGAGTGGCCGGTGAGCCAGTGGGTGAGGTGTTAAGTGCGGAGTGCAATCAAGTGGAACGGTGGGAGTGAGATGGGGCAAGGTGCATCACAACACAAATCCCACAAACAAGTTTAAACAACAAAAATCCAATTACAAATAACTAGAAATTCGAAGTTCATAACAAGCTTGAGTCATTCATACACAACAAGGAAGGTAGAGGAAGAGTAAACCAAGAGGATGAAGATCCACCGCGGTTGTTGGCCAAAGGTGCGGGTTGTCAATCCGCTTCCATGCGCAGTCCGAGGAGGCTTCCGGTACCGACGAGCTGTCACCTTGAGGGCCTTTGAGTCCGTTCTCTAGGTCGTCTCCGTCATCTTCTTCTTCGGTAGAAAGCTCGGAGAAGAGGTCGTTAATGGCCGGGAGGGTCACCGGAGGATGTGGAATGCTTTAGAATAGTCGGAAATCACCTCCCGATGGTAGGGATGAAGGTGGAGATGGATGGAGCGTCTGAAATGCGGAAGGGCGAAGTGGCGGCCAAGTTCGATCAAGGTTCGTTGACCTAATTCGCGGAGCAGGCCAATTTATAGAAGCAGAATTAAATAGCGCGCACGACCACCGGCGCACGACCAGTGGTCGTGCGCGAACAATGTCAGCGCCCGTGCGGCAACAACCTATAGAACCTGCACCAGGAAATTTAAGCATGTGCACGATCAGCAGCGCACGATCAGTGATCGTGCACGGTAAGGGTGGTGATCGTGCGATATGAGACAGAAAAGTAGAAAAAGATGGCATGACTGCGCACGACCGACAGCGCACGAGCAGTGATCGTGCGCGGTATGGCTGGTGATCGTGCGATATGGCGGGACAGGACAATGAAATGAGAGCTCAGGCTGCGCACGACCGATGGTCGTGCGCCAAAGAGGTCGATGGTCGTGCGTGGGTAAAAACGCACGACCTTTGACTCCTTTGCCAAAAATGGTGAAAGTCCTATGTCGGACGCCCACACGATCCCCGAACCTGCAGGAAAACTGCACGCGCTGTCGATCATGGTAGTCACAGAAAGAAATAAAAATGCATCACACGATGAGAATAAATACACGCACAGAAATAGGCCAAAAGAGTGCACACGACGTGGAATGTCGTAGCGAACCAAAAGGAGTGCTAATGGCGCTAAATGGTAGTGCAAATACATTCAAATGATCCTAGATGAGTCCGGAATTTGGTATGAAATAGGGACTCATCACACCCCCAGACTTAACTGTTTGCGCATCCCGAGCAAACACAATCTAAGCAAGCCGGGAAAATAATCTAGCTGACATAGAGATTGAAATACAGGGTACCATGCGAAGTCGCATGCTCGCGTGCATAAAAATACAATAGAAGAAATTCCTAATTATGCAAAATAGTTTATATTCTTCACAATGCGTAAAGACATTTTATTACTACTCAAAAATAGAATCACGGTGAATCAACCGGTTACGCGTTGGAAGAAAGTAGGCTGGCCACTAAGGTAAGCTTTGCCGAAGACCGGGGCATGGGATCACCTCCAAAGGAATCCACCAATGTCGGGGACCATACGCTTGCCCGTTCACACTCTCTCCACAGCACTAGTTTGACTCTAGCGTGAGTCCGTAGGACTTCGGGTAATGATGGGGCTTGGGTTACGGTGAGGTAAACAATGATAAAAAGAAAGGCTTAGCACCTAACCCAAATGAGCTCGCCTAAGAGAATCCCTCGGCAAACCACCGAATGCGCGAGTGCACCACACCCCCAGACTTAACTTTTGCAACATGGGTGTGTGCACCGCCTACTCCAAATCAAAATCATTTTCAATAAGATTTTCAATCAAAATTTTTTTTTCTTTTCACATTTCATTTTCACTTTTCAATTTCTTTTTTTTTCTTTCTTTTCTTTTCTTTTTCATCTCTTTATTTTGAACAATTCAGCAGATTTACTTGTGCGCACTTTCACTTTTTCACAATTAATACACCACATCACAACCCAAAATGAAAATATGAAGTACGAAAGCTCTATTTGGGTGTGCGACAAGGATAGGCTAAGAGGCTTTGGTGAAATAACGGTAGAGCTGAATCAAAAGGAAGGGTAAGCACAAAGGGGGTAGCGAGGGCGACGTTAGGAAGGGTACAAAGCTCAACCGGGCCAATATGATGGCCTACATCACTCTCATGCTAGACTAACCATGCACCAATGCTTCGAAAGTAGCTTGGGGCAAGTTCTTAGCCACCGAGAAAGATAATCCGTCCTCCCGACTCGAGCAAAACGAGTCTAGTTACGGCTACACACATTCCTAAACTACCGTTTGATTCACACCGGATTCACAATTTTTGAGTAGAATAAAAAGAATTTACGCAAATTGAAAATTACAAAACTATAAGCATAAAGAAAAATTAATTCTACACGAATTTCTACACAAGACGAGAGCAGTTGACTAGAAACACAGCAAGGTCAACATTTTACTCTGTCTCCCAATCCTAAACTAGCACCAAAATTTTCCCAAATCTAACAAAGACACGAGTTTGACTCGCAATACGCAAAAGCTAAGCGCGCGCTCAAGTGGGTGCAGTGGTGCGTGACAAGATTCTACAATAATGAACGTAAAATAAACTACTGGCATGCTAACAGTGTGCTCATGGTGTGCCTAAGCAGCTCTCCCCCCCAGACTTGCATGAAAACAGGCAGAAATGAAAATAGTCATCTAAAATAAAAAGAGGCCTGAGGAGAAAGGGTACCTGTGCTCCAAAGAAGGAGCATACCAGAAGGCGGAGGTTGCTGGATCGCACAAAAATATACTGTACCTGCGAATTAGCTTGAACAAACAAAAAAAAGACAAATAACAGAAAAATAAAATAGGCAAGCGAAATAAAAAGCACAAAAAGAAGAAGGACCACAGAGGTCCAAGCTTGGGTTGTCTCCCGAATAGCCCTTTTGTTTACCGTCCTTAAGGTGGACCAAATACCTGTATTAGCAGTTTATAAATTGTTCTTGCAGTAAAATAAGTAAGCACAAGCATAAGCGATAATCAAGAAAAGGGCGGAGCAATCAGCTAAACGTGGACTTGTGATAAATCTCTCCGGTGGGGCGCGAGGGAAAAGCAGAGTACCTTTTTGCATCCGGAGAAAGGACTTTCCCTTTACTCCGAATGTGCACCTCCTCACGCCTTAGGGCGGCATAACGCTCATCGCGTATATGCTTAGCCTTTTTCAGCTTCTCCACCGTAGGAGATTTCCAAATGTTGCGGTCCATGGGGAGTTCTAATTTTTCGGTTGGTGGCTTCATTTCCGGTACCAAAACAGCAACCGGATCAGCCCAAGCTACTGATCGCTTAGCAAAGTTTGAGACAATATTACAAAATTCACTATCCAGGGATTTCTCCCGAATAAAACTAGTTTTGCTATGTTCAAAAATCGACGCGACATGAGACGGGAAGGTGGCCCTTGCATCAGTGCACTTGGTCTCTTCCTTGCACTCCTTCTCATCATTCTTGATCACCTCCTCGGAAGGTACTTCCCTAATCATCTCCTTCATCTGAGTATCACTCACCAAGGCAAATTCCAATCCAATATGAATATCTGCAGCACTATGAAAATTGTCGTTATGGAGAAGAGGGTCATGTGCAGGAGCGACATCCAAGGTTGAAGCAACAACCGGCTAAGTTACGCATCCTCTGGAGAAATCAAGAGATGCGCCGCTAGCCTTCAGGAATGGAAACCCCAATATAGGAATCGAATTATTTTCCTTGGGTCCCAATACCTAGAAATCAGTGGTTATGCACTTCCCATTAACCTCGATTTCAACTTCTTGCACACCCCCCTCGGTGTCAACCAAAATACCATTAGCTAAAACTAGCGACTTCCGGATTGCAAGATCAATATACAGGTTCATCCTCGCAACATCCTGCATGGCGAGGATATTGCTAGATGCTCCGGAATCACACAAAGCGGTAGTTTCAACATTATTAATTTTAGAATCCACAACGAGCTCATGAGTCTTATCTTTATTTTCTTCCCCAAGGCTTTTTCCTTGCTTATAGGGGTTTTTTTCGGTGTTGCTCGGTAGCGTGCCTTGGGTCCGCTCAGAGACCATTTGGGCCAGTTGGCCCAATTGTGCCTCTAGCTTACGCATTGAGGCAGCCTGATTCGTCATGTTGGTCTGGGAGACCTCAACGAATTTTTCGAACATTTCCGCTAAAGAGTTTGTTTTTGTTACAGGGGGCCCTTGGGGGTAATTCGGTAGAGGCGGCCGCGGTTGGCTTCCAGAGGCGTACGCATCATTTTGATGCTGCCCCGGCTGCCATCGTTGGCCTGGCACATTTTGGTTCCAAGAGAAATTTGGGTGATTTCTCACCCCCGGATTGTACGTGTTCCCATAAGGTGCTCCCCTATTTTGGTTCGTAATATAATAAACTGATTCATCAAAGAAGGTAGTTTCAGCATGTACCTCGCCTGCTTGACATTCAAAGCTGTGGTGGTCGGAACCTCCACAACCCTGGCATGAGATTGCCATAACTGGGGAAGCAGCAGCGGCGGGCCTGGATGCTTCCATAGCAAAAACTCCGCTAGTGCCTCGTGGCATATTCCTCCCTGCAGTCCAATATGCGCTGTGGGTGGCAGTATCCTGCAAAATTCTTAATACAACATCGGGCGCAAGATTCATTATAGTCCCTCCAGAGGCGGCGTCAATCATAGCCCTGTGCTGTGGTTCAATAGAAAAATAAAAGCTTTCGACGAGATTCCAAGTTTGGAATCTGTGGTTTGGACACTTCCTCAGCAACTCGTTGAAGCGTTCCCAAACCTCAGCCAGGCTTTCTTGATCATTTTGCCGAAAGTTGGCAATTGTACGTCGCATGCTCACTATCCGGTCCACCGGATGGAACTTAGCTAAAAATTTTGTTGTCAACGCCTCCCAGGTGGTGGCTGCTCCAGGCGGAAGAGAGTGAAGCCACGTCTTGGCTTTGTCCCTGAGGAAAAAGGGGAAAAGGCGGAGCTTGACTGCATCGTCGGGGATTACAGCATAGCGGAACGTGGCACAGATTTCGGAAAATTCAGCCAAGTGAAGATGGGCGTCTTCAGTGGCCATTCCAGAGAACTGGGCGATGTTCCGGATTATGTTCAGGATAGCAGGTTTGATCTCAAACTGCTGGTTGGTGATCGCCGGTCCGAAACCGGGGTAAATGCTCCCAACAGTCGGTGTGGTGTAGTCCCTCATGGTGCGGACCTGGGGCAGGTTTACTTCATTCTGATCACCATTCCGGTCACCATGAAGGATTCCTCCGACAAGATTCCCGGCATCAATGTTCAGCTGGTCCCCCATTGGGACTAGATTGATGGCAGCGGCACGCCTTTGTGCACAAAGAGTTCATTCGATCTCGGGGTCGTAAGCTGCAAGATCTCTAGCAGCGCGTCCTTGCATTCACTGCGGCAACAAAGCAGAGAAATAGCAATCAAGAAAAACAACTAACTCTATAACAACACTTTCGTACGTCGTGGTCGTTCTACAGTTGCATTCCCCGGCAATGGCGCCAAAAACTTGATGTGTGTAAATACGGCAAGCGCACCAGTCGCTCAAGTAATAAATTTTGGGAATGGATCCCCGAGTGTCGGTCTCTTGAGGAATGCAGTTGGCGTGGAACGACGAACAATCCAAAATTATTGCTAATAGAGTTAGTAAAATGAAAGAAGAAACAAAAGGGGCCTTGAGGTTTGTGTTCTTACAAACAAAGAAATTAAAGCTAACAATGCGAGTCGCATTCACCGCTTCGCAAGGCGAGATGGGTGTATCGGACGCTATGCCGTACTTCGGTAGGGCGAGTGGACGGTGAGCCAGTGGGTGAGGTGTTAAGTGCAGAGTGCAATCAAGTGGAATGGTGGGAGTGAGATGGGGCAAGGCGCATCACAACACAAATCCCACAAACAAGTTTAAACAACAAAAATCCAATTACAAATAACTAGAAATTCGAAGTTCATAACAAGCTTGAGTCATTCATACACAACAAGGAAGGTAGAGGAAGAGTAAACCAAGAGGGTGAAGATCCACCACAGTTGTTGGCCGAAGGTGCGGGTTGTCAATCCGCTTCCACGCGCAGTCCGAGGAGGCTTCCGGTACCGACGAGCTGTCACCTCGAGGGCCTTTGAGTCCGTTCTCTAGGTCATCTCCGTCATCTTCTTCTTCGGTAGAAAGCTCAGAGAAGAGGTCGTTAATGGCCGGGAGGGTCACCGGAGGATGTGGAATGCTTTAGAATCGCCGGAAATCACCTCCCGATGGTAGGGATGAAGGTGGAGATGGATGGAGCGTCTGAAATACGGAAGGGCGAAGTGGCAGCCAAGTTCGATCAAGGTTCGTTGACCTAATTCGCGGAGCAGGCCAATTTATAGAAGCAGAATTAAATAGCGCGCACGACCACCGGCGCACGACCAGTGGTCGTGCGCGAACAATGTCAGCGCCCGTGCGGCAACAACCTGTAGAACCTGCACCAGGAAATTTAAGCGTACGAACGATCAGCAGCGCACGATCAGTGATCGTGCGCGACAAGGGTGGTGATCGTGCGATATGGGACAGAAAAGTGGAAAAAGATGGCATGACTGCGCACGACTGACAGCGCACGAGCAGTGATCGTGCGCGGTATGGCTGGTGATCGTGCGATATGGAGGGACAGGACAATGAAATGAGAGCTCAGGCTGCGCAAGACCGATGGTCGTGCGCCAAAGAGGTCGATGGTCGTGCGTGGGTAAAAATGCACGACCATTGACTCCTTTGCCAAAAATGGTGAAAGTCCTATGCCGGATGCCCACACGATCCCCGAACCTGCAGGAAAACTGCATGCGCTGTCGATCATGGCAGTCACAGAAAGAAATAAAAATGCATCACACGATGAGAATAAATACACACACAGAAATAGGCCAAAATAGTGCACACGACGTGGAATGTCGTAGCGAACCAAAAGGAGTGCTAATGGCGCTAAATGGTAGTACAAATACATGTAAATAAGCCTAGATGAGTCAGGAATTCGGTATGAAATAGGGACTCATCATTCATCACAAAGAATTCCAATATTTCGAAGGCAAATTCGTCGAGAAATATTCATGGAAACTCACCGATTCATCGAAACAACATTTATTTTTTCGACAACACTCGACAACATTCGACGAATATGACTTATCTCCCATGCGATTTCGACGAATTGGAGTTAAGGTCAATTTTTTATTGGATCTGAAGAGTCACTGGCGATCGCTTTTCGCTTAAGAAAAGAGAGCCGAACTAGCAATCCAATTAGGCAAGTATACCTATCAAACTGTAGCTAGGGGACACAAGTGTCATATTGAAATCCGGGAACTGTTGAGTACACTTACTCACACGAAGACTATTATTTTATCGACAAAAATATTTAGGGATAAAGAGAAAATAAAACGCACTTAATGAAAGGAAAAATAGCACTAAAGGAGAACTAAATGCAGTTAAATTGAAAGCATAAAAGAAATGATTGCGATAAGGGATTAGAATGATGAAATGGAAATGCACTCTGTTGGTTCCCTAGTTTTGATTTGGGCCATGTCATCTCAATTAGGCTTAATTGACCCAAGAATTATCTATGGTCAATGGTTAGACTAGAGGATAGTCTACCCTAGGATTAGTTAGAATAGAACCAGATTGGATAGTTGAGATTTGATTGAAATAGAAATTCTGTTTAGTAGAATTGTGCTCGACGATAGTTGATTGTCGCTCGACGATCATCGATTGATGATCGACGATCTCAGAGTCATATGAACTCTGAAGTGGGATCGACGATCTGCTTGCTTAGATCGACGATCGTGTTGCCCTGGTCGACATTTTCTGTGAAGATAGTTTTTCTTCAGGTCGACGATCTGCTTGTTCAGATCGACGATCTTCGTTCTCTGGTCGACGTTTTCTGTCTGCTATTATCTGTATTCTTTTCATTTGAATTATTGATTTATTTCCTCATGTTTAAATCATATTCTATTCAAATATTCTGCTTATTAGAATGCCTATACTCTATTGCTTATTTGCAATATTTCTTATGCATTGATTTACAAGATTTTGAAAGAATAAAGTCATTTGTTTTATTAAAGGAAAGAGTGGATTTTGTACAGCTGTAATATAGCCATTAGGCTTGGTTTCCTGTGCCAACGTGTAAAGTCAATTTGATAGGATATTTTAATATCCTTAATTCCTTTTTGGGAATGACAGAGAAGATTTCTGGCACAGTTTCTTTATTTGTTGTATTGTATTATTTACAAAGATCTTTTAGTGCAGGGCTAGAGACTGTTTGTACACATAAGAGAAGTTCCTATTTTATTAAGGCAGTCGGTTGAAGACATTACACATAGAAACAAAAAGAACTTAGCAACAACTGTGAGAGAACAAGAGCTCTCAAGAAAAAGAATTTGTTCTTCTACTGCTTCCTGAGTTCATCCTGTCTTCAGGAAAATCAACACTGAGTGCTCAAGCTTTCAAGAAGAACTTTCCTCCAAGATTGCAAAAGTTGCTGAAGAAAAACAACCATCAACATCTTGAGTCTTCTTCAAAGCTGCATCAGAAAAAGTTTCAAAGCAATTTGGAGATCCTACACCCTGAAGCAAAGCTTCTTCCTGGACATTCTCTAAGCCAGGGGGAGCTTTGTTATATTCAGAGCAATCCACTAGCTTCTTTGAACACAGAGAAGACACCTTAATCTCTTTCCCTTAACCTCCTGTAAAAGGGTTATTACTCCCTTCAAAAGTGAACCTTTGGTGGCAGGGAACCTGATCAAAAACCTGTGTGTTTGGTTCTTAGGAACCTGATCAAAAGCCGGAAGGGTTTCTAGATCTACCTGAAGCAGATCTTGTTGTGGCAGGGCACCTGAACAAAAACCTGTAGTGGATTCCTACCAGGGTGGTAGAAGAGTGGATGTACCCAATTGGGGAACCAATATAAATCTCTTGTGTTGTCTGGTTGTTTACTTTAATCATTGATCTGTGGCTGTGATAGTTATAACTAGGTTGCTAGTTGCTGTGTAAGGTATAAAGCTCAACTGAAACTTCAGTTAGCTTGTTTTTATTCACTACACTCTAATAGGCTTTAAGTTTAAAACTTTTATATTTCAATTCCGCAATTTGCTCAAGAGAAGTGTTTAGAGTCTCTTAATTTTTGAATACTCTATTCACCCCCCCCCCTCTAGAGTTGTAAGTATCTTATCACATCTCTTTCAATTGGTATTAGAGGGAGGTTGTTTATTAAACAACAAAATCCTTATCAGATTGATTGGTTGAACAGGCTAACACCTGAACCATAAGATCTTATGATAAGATACTTTGATACCATATTCACTCACATTAGATTCATGCCCCAGTATAAAGATTACTCTAGAACCTGACCTCCAGTATGCAACTTAGCCAACTTTGGCATCTGGAAGGTAAGAATCAGACTTTACATGAACTCTATTGATGAAAATATTTTTTTCCTCTATCTTAACAAGGCAACCAACACCACCTGCTGCTGCTACAACATCTGCAAATCTCAGTGCAGTGCCACTTCAGACTATAATAAAACTTACAAGAAGGCCAAGATAGCTTATGCCAAAGCTATGAATATTCTGGCTCAGACCATGTCTAATTATACATTCAAGAAAGTGGCTGATTGTACCTCAGCAAAAGCCATGTGGGACTCACTGAATCAGATTGTAGCTGGTTCAGCTGATGAGAGGAAGGACAGAAGGTCCAACCTCATATCCCAATATGAGAACTTCAAGAAAGAAGAGGCTGAGACTGTAGAAGCCATGTACACAAGGCTCAGCTCCATTATCAATAAGCTGAGGACACTTGATAAGGAGATTACATTGACAGAAGTCAATGATAAAATACTGATGTGCTTTCCCAGCACATGGGATCTCAAAATCTGGCCAATCAAGGAGTCCAGAAGTACAACAGAGATCTAACCTGAAGCTCTCCTTAGCAAGCTCAAATCATTTGAGCAAGTACTAAAGACCAGGAAAGCTGAAGCTGAAGCCAAAGCGCCTACTCCAATAAGGAAAGAACAAACCCTTGCTCTTATGGCTGATTATGAGTCCAAAGTTACTCAATCAAATGAAGAACTGATTATACTCTTTGCCAAGAGGTTCTACAAGATGGGCAGAAAATACAACAGAAGAAAGCCATCAAAATATGATGACAAGCCAAGGTATGATAAAACCCCATCTAAAGAAATTGTTTGTTATGGATGCAGGAAGCCTGAACACATTCTCCCTGAGTGTCCAGAGACAAAGCATAAGGAAAGAAGAAAAGAAAAGGAACATGAGAAGCACTACTCCAAGACATCCTCTCACAAATATAAGAAGAAAGAGAAAGGTCTTGTTGCAAAGACCTGGAGTGATACTGAGGAAGACTCATCTTCTTCCAGCTCCAGTGAAGATGATGAAGAAGAGAATAAAGCTAAGGAGATTTGCCTTATTGCAATCAATACCTGCAGTAGTAACTCAGCTGCAGAGATGACTGAAGATGAGGAGGATGAATTGTCTGATGAAGATCAGGTAAATGCATCTTATGATTTTACATCTGATGAATTCAAGCATGAATTTAAAACTCTCTGCATAGACTTACTTAGCTCAGAAAAGGAGATTAAATTGCATAGAGATAAACTAGCTGGATCTGAATCTATATCTAATGAAAACATTTGAAAGCTGAACTCAATAGATCAACTGAAGAAATTAAATTTATTAAATTAGAACTAGCTAAAGCTAAAAGGTTAGAAGATTCACTTAATGGCAGAAGCCTTAAGTTGCTAGAAATCACAAGCACTGCCAACACTAGGACAGGCAACAATAAGTTAGGATTAGGTGCCCCACCTAGTTAACCCCCATTGCTCCTTGAATAAAATCTGTCTACTCCATTAAAGTTTGTTTCTAAAAAGGGAATAAACAACACTGAGGTCATTCAAAAAGCTAAGAAAACCTTAAATAAAATCAAGAGAGACAAAAGGAAACAGAAATTCATGGAAATACAAAAATCGTTCAACGCCTATCGACGATCGCTGAACCCATCGTCGAACGACAATCGACGATCTCTGAACTCACTTACTATGTATAACTACTTGGCAATGAGTGATCGACGATCTCATCCTGAGTCGTTGAACAGAGATCGACGATCGTGGAACCCAGAATTCTATTCTGTGAACCAAGATCGACGATCTGGGTACCGATCGTCGACCACCGATCGACGATCAGAACTAAATTTTCAGAATTACAACAATGTTAATAGATACAAAAACTTTAATAACAACCCTAGGTCTGCTAATTGGATTATCCCACCTAGGAGATCTCATCCCTTAGGATATCACCCTCAACCTGCATATTCTTTTATTTCTAGTTTTTCATATGTGAAGAACAATGGACCAAAGGTTACCTGGGTCCACAATGTTTAATCTATCCTATTGCAGGTGAAGACCTATTCTATCACTCAGGACAAGTGGTATTTTGATAGTGGATGCTCCAAGCATATGAATGGAAACAAAGAGAACCTGTCAAGCTTCAAAGCCAAGTTGGGACCAAAAGTTGTCTTTGGTGATTCCATTTGTGGTCAGACTGAAGGATATGGTAAATTCTCCATAGGGTAAGTAACTTTCAAGAAGGTAGTTTATGTCACAGGACTGAAGCACAATCTCATTTCTGTAAGTCATCTTTGTGATGCTGGCTACTTGGTTTGGTTTTCTAATACTTTGTGCAATATTACTTTTAATAATAAAATTGTGTTAGTAGGCATTAGACAAGGAAATATATATCTTGTAGATTTTAATTCCACTTCTTCTGAAATTTGCTTATTTAATGAAGTGAGTAGCAATATCACTTTGTGGCATAGAAGGCTAGGTTATGTTAACCTTAAAAATATATCTAGGTTATCTAAATACAACCTTGTTAGAGGTTTGCCCTCTTGCCCCTACAAGAAGGAAGGCCGATGCAAGGCTTGTCAGCTAGGCAAGCAAACCAAGAATAGTTTCAAAGCTATAAATAAAAGTGATTCACCTAGAATCCTGTACCTATTGCACTTGGATCTCTTTGGTCCAATAGCTGTACAGAGTATAGGAGGGAAATTCTATACCCTAGTTATTGTAGATGATTACTCTAGGTTCACTTGGGTGTTCTTCTTGAGAACTAAATCTGATAACTTTAAAGTTCTTACAGACTTTCTACTTTATATACAGACTGAGTACTCTACTCAAGTTGCCTTGATCAGAAGTTATCATGGTACTGAGTTTGACTCTCTTCTTATGCAAGAATTTTGTGATAAAGAAGGTATCAGGCATAGCTTCTCTACTCCTAGAACTCCTCAACAAAATGGGGTAGTTGAATGGAAAAACAGAACCCTGATTGAAGCTGCAGGAACATTGTTAGCAAATGCTAATATGCCTCTATCCTTTTGGGAAGAAGCAGTTAGAACAGCTAACTATGTACTGAATAAGAGTTTGATACATAAACTAAAGGGGAAGACTCCTTATGAATTACTTAAAGAAAAGACACCTAAAATAGATTATTTTAGAATTTTTTGCTTTGTAGTTTACATTCACAATAATAACAAAGAATACATTAGAAAGTTTGAGGAAAAGGCTTCAATGGGAATCTTTCTAGGATATTCCCAAGTAAGCAAAGCCTATAGGGTTTTTAATCAATCCTCATTAAAAATTGAAGAATCAGTTCATGTATCTTTTTATGAAACAAAAATGTTTTACAAAGAGAAGGAAACTTCATCCAGTAGTTCTTTGCAGGTACCTGAATTATGCAAGAATTTGGATGAGCTGAAACTCACTCAGGAGATTCAACTTCAATCAACTCCTCAGTTAGAGTATTCAGACAGTGATGAATATCAGGTAAAAGTGATTGCAGTTTTACCAACAACCAATCTATTTCAACCTAAGGAATTAATTCAAACTGCTGTTGAAGATCACATACCACCAACTGATTATGTCACACTTAGAGATCATCTTACATCTCAAGTGATTGGAGACATTTCAATTGGTGTGCAAACTAGACATCAACTAAGTTAAGATGTGATGCTTGCTTGTTTTCTTTCTCATATTGAGCCCTTAACCATTAAAGATACTGAGCAAGATCCCCACTGGATCATTGCTATGCAAGAAGAGCTAAACCAGTTTGAAAGATACAAAGTTTGGAAGCTGGTCCCTAGACCAAAAAGGCCAACTGATTATTGGCACCAAATGGGTGTTTATAAATAAATTGGATACACAAGGAATTATCATAAGGAATAAAGCAAGGCTTGTAGCACAAGGCTACAGACAGGAATAAGGAATAGACTATGATCAGACTTTTGCTCCTATTACAAGGCTAGAGGCAATAAGGATCTTTCTAGCATATGCTGCCTACATGAAGTTTAAGGTGTTCCAGATGGATGTAAAGAGTCCATTCTTAAATGGTGAGCTAAAGGAAGAGGTATTTGTTGAACAACCCCCTGGTTTCATTTCTTTAACTTATCCCTCACATGTTTTTAAGTTGGAAAAAGCTCTGTATGGACTTAAGCAGGCTCCTAGAGCATGGTATGAGACTCTAGCTTGTTTCCTATTAGAACACAAGTTTGTAAGAGGCATAGTTGATAGAACCCTTTTTATTAAGCACCACAAGGACAAAATCCTGTTAGTTCAAATCTATGTGGATGACATTATATTTAGTTCCACTGATCCAAAACTATGCAAAAGGTTCTCAGACCTAATGCATTCTAAGTTTGAGATGAGTAGTATGGGTGAGCTGTATTATTTCCTTGGTCTTCAAGTGAAACAAGATACTAATGGCATCTTCATCTCTCAATCTAAATATGCCAAGGAATTGGTAAAGAAGTTTGGGATGGCAGATGCTTTAGCAATGCACACTCATATGGCTACTAATGTAGTTATTGATTCTGATGATAAGGGAAATCCTGTTGATCAGAAAAATTATAGGGCCATTGTTGGTTCCCTATTATATCTAACTGCAAGTAGGCCTGATATAATGTTTGTCACATGCCTATGTGCTAGATTTTAGGTCAACCCCAAGGAATCTAACTTGACTCTTCTCAAGAGAATCTTAAGATACGTGAAGGGATGTCCCAATTTAGGACTTTGGTACCAAGCTGAATCAGAATTTGAGTTGATTGGATACTCAGATGCTCACTATGCTGGCTGTAGAGTTGACAGGAAGAGCACCTCAGGGACTTGTAAGTTCCTAGGTAAGATATTAGTCTCATGGTTTTGTAAAAAGCAAACTTCTATTTCAACATCAACTACAGAGGCTGAATATATTTCAGCTGCTAGTTGCTATTCACAGATTCTGTGGATTCAAAATCAACTCTTGGATTATGGGTACACACACAAAAACACAAAAATTATGTGTGACAGTACCAGTGCTATCTCCATAGCACAAAATCCTATGCACCATTCTAGGACTAAGCATATTGATATTAGACACAATTTTATTAGAGACTGTGTTGACAAGAATAAGATAAATCTCGAGTTTATACCCACAGATCTTCAGAGAAGTGATATTTTCACAAAGCCTTTAGATGAATAGAAACATCTATTCTTTTTGAATCAACTAGGCATGATGAATGGATCAGACTAAGTGAAAAATCTGCTAAGTTGAAATCTGTTCTGAGATCGTCGAACGGTGTTCGAAGATAATCGAACAGGTTGAGCTAAATCGTCAACCCTAGGTCTACGACAGCTCTTTGAGTTTAGAGACAGAAATCGTCGATCGATGATCGATGACTCTGCTTTGTAAATTGATCGTCGACCGACAATCGAAGACCGATTCTCTTGATCTTCATTCAGAGATCGACGATGCAAGTTTATCTCAAACCGATCGTCTATTTAGGTCTGAAGATCGTCGACGGAGCTCGTCTTTTCGTACTCGTCTTCCAGGCTTGTTTCTATCTCTCATCCCACGCTTTCTCTTCTCTCTCTGTGTGTTTGTTCTTGTTTCAGGTACTCTCTTCGATCAAATGGCGATTTCCTCTGCAACCCTATCCGTGATGAAGTTCGATGCAGGCTTCAGTGTTGGTTTCGAGTCCTTCAGAAACTGCGAACAAGTTTTTCAGGAAATGCTGTAGTTGTGTGAAGATAATGGTCTTAAAAAACTCATGTCCTCAAAGCTCAAACTGCACCTATCAGAAATCAAGGAATGGGTTTATACATCGTCTTCTGATGAAAAAGAGATGAATGGATCAATCAGCGGCATGGAGGTAACTCTTACTCCAGAAATTCTGACTGAAATTTTTGAGTTAAAGAATGGCTCTGATGAGTATGAGCAAGATTCTGCTGAGTACGGAAGGATGCTGTTGGAAATGGGTCATGCAGAAGGCATCCCATCCAAGCTCCTGAAGGTAAACTTATCTGTCGGATTCAAGTTTCTGGCTGATCTAGTTGGAAAATTATTGCTTGGAAAGCATTCCGCCCATGATAACATCAACTGGCATCAGTTTGCCTTGATGTCAGCTCTCGTGAATAAGAAAGAAATCAACTGGGCTGGTCTGCTGTTTGATTTGATTAGGAAGAAGAACAAAAAGAAAGAGGTAACGTAAGGAAGATTGATCGGGTTCTTTCTCTCTAAGAAAGCTTCCCAGCGCTTAGGCTATGTTCATACAGCCATCAATGCCAGCAAAAGGATCGATTCTTCCCTGTTTGCTAAGTGGAAAATGGTTATTCAGAAGCCTTCAAAGGCTGGTTCTTCCCTTCCAACATCTGAGGGCACAAGGGCTCTTGAAGCCTCTTCCCGCCCTAGTAAAGAAATCCTTGCTTCCTCCTCCTTGCCATCCACCTCCATTGACATTTCTTCTTCTCCTGTGAACCACCCATCTCCAACTGCTTCTCCAACACCAGCTCACATAACTGAGATTCCAAATTTAAATTTAGAATCTTTGTTCAATTTTCTTTCTCAATCTCATTCCCCAGCTACCTCAAATCATCCCTCACCAGCTGCTGATCATTCATCTCATCATAATCCTCCAAATACTGAAACCCCAGTTCAGAAGTGTACAACCCCATATTCGCTAGGTAGATCCCAGAGGCTTCAATGGTCTGAGTTGGGCTAGCCTCGGGCTAGCCCAAGGGCAAATCAGCAGAGTTCCCGCTTCTTAAGGGGCTCCCGCGTAGCTATGAGCGATACCTTTTGCGCCAGGATTCGAGCCTCAGGCTAGACGAGCTTTTGCCTTGAGAGAGCTCCTGCCCAGAGATAGGCGAGAGGGCACTGGGTGGGCCTTCAGCGGCAATAGCATTAAGACCACCAAGGGCGAGAACCTTCTTGGCCGGAGCTCTCGCCAAGATAAGCTCAATTGGGACTCGGCGAGAGCCTTCTCGGCCGGAGTTCTCGCCAGGTGGGTCCATGTGGTACGGCCTGACGCCCAGGAAAAGATTATTTTATTATTTCATTATCCTCGGGTTCATTTACCTATATGCCCCTGGGATGACAGTGGGATTTGGCTATTGGCAGACCCATCAGGGGTATTTCAGTATTTTCAGGACAGGAGAAGACTATAAAAAGACACATAGGGGCTCTTTGGAAGGCAGGCTTCTCATTTTACTCTCTAACTCCAGTGCTTTCTGAAGAGCTCCCAGTCCAGCATTTGGTTTTGGAGGGGAAGCTCTCAGAGATCTTCCGGGTTTGAGGTGGGACCTCCCAGCTGAGTCTTTGGGTCAGTCTTAGGACCTTAGCAGCAAGTCAGGGGTCGAGATTTGAGAGAAGTAGGCATCGGTTGCACTTTGGTTGGTGAACAGTCGTTGAGGTAAATTTTGGCTTCAACAGTTCTAGTACGGTGAGCGTGGAAGCAGTCGGTGCAAGAAAATCTTGAGTCGAGTCCCATGGCAGGAGGTGAAGGTGAAGGATCTGGCGCAGGAGGATCACCCACCCAGGGAGAAGAGGCAATAAGGAAGATGTTAGAGGATTTCAGGCGAGAGGTCATGCAGTCGATCAGCTTGGCCTTCTCGGCAAGGAATGAGTGGGAGACACCGCAAGCTCCTGTGGAGGCAGTCCCGCTGTTAGGCGAGAATGCCCCAAGGCAGCGCCCTGGGAAGGAAGTCCCGGTGGAGGCAGGCGAGAGGGATGTGGCTGCGCGGGAGCTTTTCCCAGGCCAGCATCCCGGAAAGGAGGTTTCGGTGGATCTGGGCGAGAAGGAGGCGACAGTGTGGGAGCTCTTCCCCGGGCACGGTCTCGCGGATCGGTCCAGCCAGCCGAGGTCGCGGGACGGGCCCTCTAGCCAGGCAGGGGGCGAGACCTCTTTTAGTGAGCTCATCATCTCGGCTCCGGTGCCGGAGGGGTTCAGGGAGCCGGATATGACCTACTACACCGGGAAGGATGACCCAGTTCAGCACGTGCAATGGTTTGAGGATGTGGTGTCGATAAGGCAGATGTCGGATGCCTTCAAGTGCAGGATTTTTGCCATCACTCTGAAAGAAAATGCCAGGAACTGGTTCCACCAGTTGCCGGCGAGCTCGATCTACAGTTTTGAGGACCTGCGCAGGGGTTTTCTGTTGAGGTTCTCGACTTCGAAGAAGCGGAAGAAGGAGGCTGAGTGCCTGTTTGCGATGAGGCAGAAGCCGGAGGAGACGTTGGGTCATTACGTTGACCGATTCCAAGAGGAGATTCTCCTAGTCCAGGAGGTCCCGGGGTATGCACTGATGCTTGCCTTCACCCTGGGGCTGAGGCCGGGATTTTTTAGCATGGAGCTGAAGAGAGTGCCCCCTCTCTCTTTTGAGGAGCTCATGGAGAGGGCGGCAAAGGAGATAGACTTCGATAGGGCAAACCTTGCGTTTGCGAGGAAGCTGGCCAGGTTGGCGGAGGATGATGTGAAGGAGCCGACAGCAGGGAGGCAGAGAGAAGTGAGAGAGCAGAGGGAGTCAAGGGAAGATAGGAGGAGGGAAGAACCCCGAGGGCAGGGACAGCAACATGGGGGGGGGGGGGCAGGGAGCTGAACAACCGATTGGGTTGGAGGCCTCAGGAAGGCCGCCCCCAGGGCCAAGGGGGTTTTCAAGGAAGAGACAACTTCCGGGAGCCGAGAAGACTCGAGCATGGAGGATGGAGGCAGGGACCGAGAGGTCACCCCCACCACCGCAGGAGGCCATGAAGGTGGGAAGAGGAAGAGGAAGAAGAATTCGAGGAGCAGGGAGAAGAGGAGGAGGAGAAGGATGAGGGGGCAGGGTAGTGTTGCCCTATTGTGACTTCCATCAGGAGAAAGGTCACGCAACGGCCACCTGCCCAGAATTTCTAGAGATGAGGGAGGCCAGAGGAGCTGGAAGGCAAGATCCGCCTACAAGGATTGTCGAGGTGCAGCACGGAGAGGCTGAGGATAGATGTGAAGACAGGGTCGATGTGGGGACCCGACGGGGGATCAGAGTGATCCATGGGGGAGTAGGGATCGAGGCAACCCGCAAGGGGAGCCTTCAAACCATGTTCCGCAGAGGGGTTGCCTCGACCTCCCTAGCTCCCCCCCAGAAGAAAAGATCACCTTCTCATCCGCAGATATGCTAGACTACGAAGACTCGTTCTGCGACACACTAGTGATCCAGACAGCGGTGGAGAACTTCACAGTCTCCCGGATACTGGTGGATAACGGGAGCTCCGTGAACGTGATCTTCAAGAAGGCCTTCGATGAAATGAGGGTGGAAGGAAAAAGGGTCCTAGCTTCCGACGGACCGCTTTTTGGTTTTTCTGGAGAGAGGAAGGAGGTAGAAGGGGGAGTGGGCCTGCATGTGAAGCTTGGGGGCGTCTCGCGGAACTGTAGGTTCGTGATTGTAGACGCCCCAAGTAGCTACAACGCCATCTTTGGGCGTCCTCTCATCAGCGCCTTTCGCTGTGTCCCCTCCTCATTTCATCAATGCCTCAAGTTCAGCAATGGAGGGGTGCAGGTTAGGATCAGGGGGGACCCGAAGGTGGCAAGGCAGTGCTATGTGATGGCGGTAAACACCGTGTCATGGATGGCTGAGGCTGAGGAGCTGGAGAAAGAGATGGCAGGGCTGGAAGGAGGTATCGAAGTAGAGGAGGTGATCCCGCAGGAGGCGGAGGACTTGATGATGGAGGAGGTAGCAGAGATGGAAGAGATGAGCCTGGAAGAGGCAGAGGAAGGAGAGTAGAGGCAAGAAGAAGGCCTGGTGGAAGCAATGGGGAGTTGAAGAGGTTGGAGGAGAAGAAGTTGAGTAGGAGGAGGCAAGGGCAGGATGAGAGCGGTCGAGGCTGGAGCCGGCCGAGGAAGTGGTGGAGATGGAGGTACTCACCAGAGCGGGGCAAGTACAGAAGGTGCGGGTAAGCGGAAGCTTAAGCCTCGGGGACCAGGCACAGATGCTAGGCTGTATCCAGAGCAACATCGACATCTTCGCTTGGAGCGCGGCAGACATGCCGGGTATCGATGTGGACGTAGCTTGTCATCGCCTGAACCTGGACCCGAGGACTCGCCCCATGCGCCAGAAGATGAGGGTCATCGCCACCAAGCTGGAGGAGCCCATCCGAGAGGAGGTCAGGAAGCTTCTGGAGGCAGGCTTCATCTCGGAGATCTAGTATCCAGGCTGGATCTCCAATGTGGTAATGGTAAAGAAGGGGGGAGGAAAGTGGCGTATGTGTATCGATTTTTCCCTGTTAAATAAATCATGCCCCAAGGATTGCTATCCCCTGCCTCGAATCGACGCGCTGGTTGATTCAGCCGTTGGTTTTTCTGTTATGAGTTTTTTGGATGCTTTTTTAGGTTACCACCAGATCCGGATGCACCCTCCCGATGTCAAGGATGTCTCCTTCATCACGAGAGAGGGATGCTTCAGCTATAAGATGATGCCCTTTGGATTGAAAAATGCAGGGGCAACATACCAACACATAATGGATCGAGTCTTTCGAGACCAAAGGGGGAAGAATCTAGAGGTCTACGTTGATGACCTACTGGTCAAAAGCAAATGCGTGGATTCCCATTTGCGGGACTTGGAAGAAACGTTTGCCACCCTGCGGAGGTTCAAGATGAGGTTGAACCCCTTGAAGTGTGTCTTCGGGGCCAGTCGCGGGAAGTTTCTCGGACACCTCTTGACTCCGGCAGGGGTAGAACCTAACCCGGACAAGGTGAAGGCTATATTGGACTTGGAGTCACCTCGCAGCGCCAAGGAAGTCCAGCGCCTGACGGGAAAGTTGGCCGGGCTAAGCAGGTTCCTCTCTCGGTCCGGGGATAGGTGTTCTTTTTTCTTCAAAGGGCTCCGTAGTAATCAGGTGTTCGAATGGACGGTTGAATGCGAAGAGGCTTTTCAGGGGCTAAAGAGGCAACTCTCCCAGGCTCCGCTGCTCCAAAGCCCCAAAGAAGGGGAAGACCTGGCCTTGTATCTCGGGGTGGGGGTGGAAGCTGTGAGCTCCGTCTTGGTTAGGGAAGAGGAGAAGAAGCAGCTGCCCGTCTATTACGTAAGCCGAATCCTGAAAAAGGCAGAACTCCGCTACCCCATCCTGGAGAAGCTGGCTTATGCCTTGGTTGTTTCGGCAAGGAAGCTCCGTCCATACTTTCAAGCGCACTCGATTTGGGTGGTCACCGACCATCCTCTTCGCAAGATCTTCGAGGGGGTAGAGCACTCAGGAAGGTTGGCAAAGTGGTCTATCGAACTAAGCGAGTTCGACATCTCGTTCGTCCCGAGGCTCTCCATCAAAGCTCAGGCCGTGGCGGACTTTCTTGCAGACTATGTCACTGAGGCTGAGAATGAGGAGCCGAAGTCCCACGAAGCATGGAAGATGATGGTCAATGGGGCCTCGGGAAGGCACTCCCTAGGAGGGGGTGTAGTATTGGTGAGTCCTCAAGGGGTTACCATAGAACAGGCGGTGGTTTTCCACTTCCCTGTTACCAATAATCAGGTGGAGTATGAGGCTGTGATAGCCGGCCTTCGATTGGCAAGGGAATTGGAAATACAGGATGTGGAGACCTTCACTGAATCGATGGTGGTAGCGTCACAGATCAGAGGGGAGTTTGAGGCTCGGGAGCCTACCCTCGTGAAGTATCTATCCAGGGTAAGGGAAATCATCGGAGGGTTCCGTTCCTTCTCTATTCAACACGTTCCCAGGGAGGAAAGTGCAGCAGCTGATCGGTTGGCAAAGTTTGGGCCTCAGGGAGGAGGGACCGTAACTGAACTTTTCCGACCAGCAATTGAAGAGGGGGAATCGATGGAGGTGGGTCGGCGATCCTCATGGGTGGACCCATTGGTGACCTTCCTTACCACAGGCAAGCTGTCAAAGGGGGTTAAGGAGGCGAAAAGCTTTAGGCGAAAGGCAGCCCACTACCTGATGTTGGAAGGGGGTTTGCACCGGAAAATGTTATCAGGGCTCCTCGCGAGATGTGTGACCGAGGAGGAGGTCCCGAGAATCCTGGAAGAGGTGCATTCGGGAGAGTGCGGCAGTCACTCGGGAGGAAGAACGTTGGAGGAAAGGGTGATAAGACAAGGATACTTCTGGCAGACCTTGAGGAAGGATACAGTCGAGTTTGCATAGAGATGTCTGAAATGTCAAGCACACACCCCCCTCCAGCTCTTACCCGCACAAAAGCTTCGGAGCATCGTGGACCCATGGCCCTTCGCCATTTGGGGAATGGATCTGGTTGGACCCTTTCCTCCAGCTAGCGGTCAGAGGAGGTTCCTCCTAGTCATGATCGACTACTTCTCAAAGTGGCTGGAAATCAAGGCCCTAGCCAAGGTTACCTCCCAGGTCATCAGGAACTTCGTTTGGGGGGAAATCATATGCAGGCATGGGCTACCCCAAGCGATAGTGACGGATAATGGTCCTCAGTTTTCCAGTGAAGAGTTCATCAGCTTCTGCGCCCAACTGGGGATTAACCTCAGGTTTGCCTCTGTCCATCACCCCCGGAGCAACGGCCAGGTGGAAGCAGTGAACAAGATCATCGTGAACTTGCTCAAGAAGAAGGTGGAGAACCTGAAGGGCAACTGAGTGGAGCAGCTCCCTTCCGTCCTGTGGGCCTTGCGAACAACTCCGAACACGGCCACAAGGGAGACACCCTTCAAGCTCTCTCATGGGTGTGAGGATGTCCTCCCAGTAGAGTTCGAGGTTCGATCTCCACGGGTCGCAGCTGCGGGTGAAGGAAGCGAAGCTTGGAGGTTGGAGAACGAGGAGGGATTGCGCCTCTCGTTGGATATGGTAGAAGAGCTACGGGATGTTGCTGCCATCAGACAAGAAGAGATAAAAAGGCGAATGGCCAGGTACTTCGATAAACACATTAGGGTTAAGCAATTCGCCGAGGGGGACCTGGTGCTATAAAAGGTCGACGCAGCAGGAAGGTCGGCCCCTGTGGGCAAGCTCAACCCCAACTGGGAAGGGCCTTACATAGTAGAGAAGGCTCTGGCTAATGGGGGTTACTACCTCCAGGATGTGGAGGGAAGGACCTTGAGCCACACTTAGAACGGTGATGACTTAAAACGTTTCTACCCTTGAAGGGAGAGAAGGATTGTAATATGGTGAATAAATATTATCATTTCGAAGTAGTCTTTTCAGAATGTTGACTCTCTAAAAAATGCTATCACAAGAATAGGCCTGGTTGAAGGAATCATCATCAACACCCCGAGCTCGGCTCGGCCCCAGGTAGACCCGCTGCACAGGCTCTCATCTAGCTAGCAGGTTCGAAGGCTCGCCTGTGGGGGAGAGGTTTGGCTTGATCTTCATCAACACCCCGAGCTCGGCTCGGCCCCAGGTAGACCCGCTGCGCAGGCTCTCATCTAGCTGGCAGGTCCGAAGGCTCGCCTGTGGGGGGGAGGTTTGGCTTGATCTTCATCAACACCCCGAGCTCGGCTCGGCCCCAGGTAGACCCGCTGCGCAGGCTCTCATCTAGCTGGCAGGTCTGAAGGCTCGCCTGTGGGGGAGAGGTTTGGCTTGATCTTCATCAACACCCCGAGCTCGGCTCGGCCCCAGGTAGACCCACTGCGCAGGCTCTCATCTAGCTGGCAGGTCCGAAGGCTCGCCTGTGGGGGAGAGGTTTGGCTTGATCTTCATCAACACCCCGAGCTCGGCTCGGCCCCAAGTAGACCAGCTGCGCAGGCTCTCATCTAGCTGGCAGGTCTGAAGGCTCGCCTGTGGGGGAGAGGTTTGGCTTGATCTTCATCAACACCCCGAGCTCGGCTCGGCCCCAGGTAGACCCCATGCGCAGGATCTCATCCAACTGGCAGGTCAGAAGGCTCGCCTGTGGGGGAGAGGTTTGGCTTGATCTTCATCAACACCCCGAGCTCGGCTCGGCCCCAGGTAGACACGCTGTGCAGGCTCTCATCTAGCTTGCAGGTCCGAAGGCTCGCCTGTGGGGGAGAGGTTCGGATTGATCTTCATCAACACCCCGAGCTCGGCTCGGCCCCAGGTAGACCCGCTGCGCAGGCTCTCATCTAGCTGGCAGGTCCGAAGGCTCGCCTGTGGGGGAGAGGTTTGGATTGATCTTCATCAACACCCCGAGCTCGGCTCGGCCCCAGGTAGACCCGCTGCGCAGGCTCTCATCTAACTGGCAGGTCCGAAGGCTCGCCTGTGGAGGAGAGGTTTTGCTTGATCTTCATCAACATCCCGAGCTCGGCTCGGCCCCAGGTAGACCCGCTACGCAGGCTCTCATCTAGCTGGCAGGTCTGAAGGCTCGCCTATGGGGGAGAGGTTTGGCTTGATCTTCATCAACACCCCGAGCTCGGCTCAGCCCCAGGTAGACCCGCTGCGTAGGCTCTCATCTAGCTGGCAGGTCCGAAGGCTCGCCTGTGGGGAGAGGTTTGGCTTGATCTTCATCAACACCCCGAGATCGGCTCGGCCCCAGGTAGACCCGCTGCGCAGGCTCTCATCTAGCTAGCTGGTCCGAAGGCTCGCCTGTGGGGGAGAGGTTTGGATTGATCTTCATCAACACCACGAGCTCGGCTTGGCCCTAGGTAGACCCGCTGCGTAGGCTCTCATCTAGCTGGCAGGTCTGAAGGCTCGCCTGTGGGGGATAGGTTGGTCCCTGACTCGTGGTCCTTGGTTCTTGATTTATGGTTACTCAGTGTTACAACAAGCCCGGCTCAGCCCCCGGTAGACTCGCTCCGCAGGCTCCCATCTAGCTGGCAGGTCCGAAGGCTCGCCGGTGGAGCGTAGATCCAGTTTGTGGGAAGGTATCTTGTCATGACCCTGGCCTAGATCAGAGACAGCCCTAAAGGTCTCAGCCAGTAGAGGTCTCGGCCAGTCAGGGGTCACGGCCAAAAGGTCTCGGCTGGGGGGATCTCGTTGAAGGAGGCCCCCGGCAGACCTGGGCATAACGACCTAATCGATGGTGCAAGGCTCCCGCCTAGTCAATCTCTAGGGAAGGTGACCCTAAAGAGACTAAGGGTTTCGGCGGAAGCTCGTGCGGGAGCCGCTGGCTCTCTAACCTATTCGTTCAAGCAAACACCGGCAGTGAAAAACGAAACATTACATTATATTAAATAGTTACAGAGGTTTGGAGCTTCTCGCTCATTACAAAAATGTATCAAAAGAAAAAGAAAAGGCACTTCAAGGGGACGTGGTGTAATCCCCGCTGGTACTCTCGCCCGAATACTCGCCGGAGTCCTCGCCCGAGCTCGCCCCAGACGTCTCGCCGGCAGCAGAGGAAGACTTCGGGATATCCGAAGGAGGAGAGTCGGGCGCGCCGGGAGGCTTCGGGACTTGATCGAATAGCCAGGGGAGGAGTTGACGGGCATCGATGGTTACGCCGTCCTCCCGAAGCAGCTTCGCGTCTCGCAGCGTCTCGACCGTCAGCCTGACGGTAGCCTGAGCGTTCGCCTGGAGCAGCTTGTCGATGTCATACTCTGAGAAGTGTCGACTCTTTAGTCTCTCATCAAGCGTCGGAGGCGGACCTTTCGCTGCTTCCGCACGCCGGAGTTGGTCCCTCAACAGGACGTTCTCGCAGCGTACGTCAGCCAACTCCGCGCAGAGCGCCATGGCCTGGGCGGAATCCTGTGGAAAAGAGATCAACTCAGTAAATACGACGCAAGTGTGACTTCGAGTAGCGAGAGCAAGGGTCCAGGAAGATCCCGCTTACCTCGGCTGCGGGGCGTAGGGACAGCGCTTGTTGAGCATCCGCCAACTCTTGTCGAGCACTCGCGAGCTCTGTCTCCGAAGAGCGTGCTCTGGCCACCGCTTCTTCCCTCGCCTTGTACATGTCGGCGAAGTTCTTGTCGATATTGATGCTTCAACGCGCGCACATGTGCGCAAGCTCGAACCCGCGAAGCAGGGCCAGGGTAGCGTCGAAAGACAGGAGCCGGGTGGGCGTCTGGTCGAAGACACTGGCGCCCTCTCGGCTATAGAGGCCATAGCCCAGCGAGAAGGCCTCGCCAGTGACCTCATCCCGCTCCGACCAGCTGGGAAGGAGCGTTGAAACCGCAACCCTGTTAGATTCGGGATCCCATTGGAGCAGAGGCTTCCCTTCCGCGTTGATGTGCTTCACACCAAGGCCATAATTTCTGTGCCCTTTCGGCACTTCCCTGGGCGGGGTCCGGGCAGAGGTTTCGGCGACGACTCCCTCTCCTCCCGCCATGTCAGCGGCCGGAGGGTTCTCGGCAGTAGCCTCGGTACGCCTCCTGGCGGAAGCACCCATCTCGCTGGCCATCTGGAGCAGCCCTTCGAAGGACTTGCCCAAGGCGGGATGTCGGACAGGCGAGACGGCCAAGTCCTTGCCCTTGTCTACAGCGGATGGCTTTGGCCTCTTCAGCGATCGCGAGGCGGGAGCGGTGCCTTTTCGCTTCTTAGCTTCGGGCGCCGAAGGCTGAACGGGCTCTTCCCGGCAGGCGCGAGCGCTGGCCTCCGCAAGAGCGAGAGAGCCTCTCACAACCCGATCCTCGACACCCGGGGCCACAATGAATGGTTGGCGTAGAGGGACCTCCCGCTCTCCTGCGAAGAGCGCTATTCAACACAGGAAGATCCTAACGAAAGATCAAATCTAAGGCGAGACCATACCTTCGCCCGGGTGAACGGGAGGAAGGGAGTCGACGTCTCGCCGGAGGAAGAGAACGTCAAACTCCTTTGTTTCGAAGAACTCCAGGAGTGCGCTCTCACGCGACCCCAAAACGGGCGGCTTGTAAGCAGCATTCTCGTACTGGACGGGTCGGAGCGGGACATTGGCGAAGTCCCCGGTGACGTAGACAAACTTCTCGCCCCAATGGTGATGTTTATTGGCGAGGCCGGTGGTCTTGAGCAGCTACCCGTAGAAGAAGACCACGCCGCCTTTGGCGCGGAAGTTGAACAACTTGCGGAAGATCGGCAGACTAAAATCGATCCTCTCGGATCGCATGTAGCAGATGAATGCCACAAGGATCGCGACAGAGTTCGGGTTCAGCTGGGCGGGAACCACCCCATTGTAGCGGAGGGCTTGTCGAATCTCCGGCCAGAGGGGTAGGCGGAAGCCCACCTCGAAATGTTCGAGGTGGATGGCGAGCTCTCCCACTTCCGGGGTATTCACCTTGTCGTGATTACCCGGGTTCCGCGCCGAGAAGCCAGCGGGAATGAAGCGGTTGACGATCAGATTGTACTCGTCCAAGGTGAGCGTGCAAGATGGGAAGAGATGCTTGCGGAATGCTTCCGCGCATTGAGCGCGACCCTCGTTCTCGCCCGGCATTTTTAGTTTGGGGGGGGGGGGGGGTAAGAGCGAGAACAATGAAGAGGAAGAAGCGGAAGCAATTGGGCGAGAGCAAGGAAGGGGAGTTGAGGTTCCGGATCAGAGAAGTAAATGCGGTTGGTAGATTTCTCTATTTATATGGAACCGTGGTCGTTACGGCTCCGTCCGATAGAGAGAGAAAATAACGGCGGAGTACAGCTGTCACGATCTGGGCCGGCGACGCCTCGGTTTCCCCCCGCGGGATGACGGCAGTCGACGATCATCTCTAGTTTCGGCGTAAGCCATTTAGTTTCGGCGCAAGCACCCTAATTTCAACACATTCTTAAAATTCGCAGCACAATGAAAGAAGAAGCGGATAGTAATTTGCTCTCGCCGCCGAGAGCTGAATAAAGTTAATAACAATTATTACAAAGGCATAAAGGTACATGGCGGAAGGGAAGGCTAGTAAGGGAGAAGGGGCGAGACCTAGATGAACTAATACGGTTCCCAGCGCCATCGCCCTCGCTCCCGCCGCCTAGTTCTCGGAGGCACCAGCGGGTTGAAGTAAGATGACAGGGTGGTACACCCTAGGTTGATCCGCCTAGCATGATCCCGGATCTGCGCGATGCATCTCCCTGGCGAAGACTCGGCAGTAGGCCCTCCCGGTCGATCGGTCTCGCCCAAGAAGAAATCACGCTCCAGGGCCTCCAGCCTTTGTTCCACGGATTCGCGGAACGCTCTCGTCGCGGCAGCATGGGCGCGGTCTCGCCGGATGAGCTTGGCCAGAATGGCCGAGATCTTCCTCCTTCGCTCCTTCGCGTTCCCAGCGTCGTTCAAGGTTTCTTCTATCTCGCCGGGCGAAGGAGGCAGGGAATCTTCTTCTTCTTCTCCTTCGTCTTCTTCTTCTTCTTCTCTCTCCTCGTTGGCTTCCGACCGAAAGCTGGGATCCCCTGCGAAAAGTGCGCCTAAGGGTTCGATTAAGGCATAACGATCAGCCGACAAGAATGTCTCGCATAACTGCAGTCTGGCGAGAGCCATTGACTGGTGTCGGGTGAGAAGGCCCGACCCCTCCGTCAGTTCCATAAAGGAGGTGGAGAGGCTTTCCATGCCCTGGGCGGAAGGGTTCACGCTCAATGGTCCCAGCCTGGCCGGAAGCGGGGAGAGAGTTGTCATCTCTCAAGGGATGATCAGCATCCGTAGTAGCGGAAGGGTCAAAGGCCACCCCTCTCGCCTGCAGGGCGGGATTTGCCGCGGAAGGAAGCAGCTCGTCAGTTCTCGCTTCATCCTCCTGGGTGACAAGACCCGGGAAGACGGAAGCTGGCTCTGCGAGAAGATAGCTCAGAAAAGGAAAGGTACGGTTGAAGTATTGAGAAGTGGAGGAAAGGATACCTATCACCCAGGGTCTCGGCTGGAGGAATTGTCTCCAAGACCCTCGTTCGATCCTCAGGAGAGAGCGCTGACGAATCTGGGGGAATTGGGGAAGACACGACGACGTCATTTAGGGCGGATTTCTGCGAGAGGTCGCGTTAACTATCAGGCCTGTAGCATAATCAGCTCGGTAAGCAGGGTCGGAAGGCATACCTTTTGAGGGGAGGGGTCCCCCGCAGGGATGGGAGTGGGAGAAGGTGAATCCTTGTTCTCGCGAGCAAGATCTCGCCGGACCACCTTTGCTTTCCTCTTCCCCTTTTTCTTCTTCGGCTCAGAAGGGCCGATGTCTGAAGATTTCCTCGATAGCCAAGGCGCTACCGCAGCACTATTTGCTAAGGCTCACGCTTGAGCCGCGTTTAACCGATCTTGAAGGTCCTGCGGAAGGGGTTTGCCAGCACGCTTAGCAGACATCTTTGTATCGCGCATAAAATCTCGGGCGCGAGCTCAGTGAAAAACCGTAGTTCGGAGGCAAGACCTATGGTCACCCGTCGGCGTATATTTATAGCCGCAGTAGGGCCCGCCAAAAGATTCCCTTGGCTGAAAGGAACGTGTCCAGCGAATATTTTGGGGTTAGACTTGTCTTGTCGAGCGCAGGGCTAGCTCGAAAAGAGCGGGGATTGTGTACAACCCCATATTCGCTAGGTAGAACCCAGAGGCTTCAATGGTCTGAGTTGGGCTAGCCTCGGGCTAGCCCAAGGGCAAATCAGCAGAGTTCCCGCTTCTTAAGGGGCTCCCGCCTGGCTATGGGCGAGACCTTATGCGCCAGGATTCGAGCCTCAGGCTAGACGAGCTTCTGCCTTGAGAGTGCTCCCGCCCAGAGATAGACGAGAGGGCACTGGGTGGGCCTTCAGCGGCAATAGCATTAAGACCACCAAGGGCGAGAACCTTCTTGGCCGGAGCTCTCGCCAAGATAAGCTCAATTGGGACTCGGCGAGAGCCTTCTCGACCGGAGTTCTCTCCAGGTGGGTCCATGTGGTAGGGCCTGACGCCCAGGAAAAGATTATTTTATTATTTCATTATCCTCGGGTTCATTTACCTATATGCCCCTGGGATGACAGCGGGATTTGGCTATTGGCAGACCCATCAGGGGTATTTCAGTATTTTCAGGATAGGAGAAGACTATAAAAAGACCCATAGGGGCTCTTTGGAAGGCAGGCTTCTCATTTTACTCTCTAACTCCAGTGCTTTCTTAAGAGCTCCCAGTCCAGCTTTTGGTTTTGGAGGGGAAGCTCTAAGAGATCTTCCTGGTGTGAGGTGGGACCTCCCAGCTGAGGCTTTGGGTCAGTCTTAGGACCATAGCAGCTAGTCAGGGGTCGAGATTTGAGAGAAGTAGGCATCGGTTGCACTTTGGTTGGTGAACAGTCGTTGAGTTCAATTTTGTCTTCAACAAGAAGAATATTAATTCTGATGATTCCCCCTCCATCATTCCTCCATTGTTTCCAATCACACCAGAATTCATTGCAACTATCCTTCAACTCAAAACTCCTTCCATCAAAGCAATGATAGCTGAGGCCATTGACCCTCTTGCTTTATCTATCTCTTCTCTTGCTGCCTCCATTTCCACCCTCACAGACCCTTCTTCATCTAGGGGCCTGGGTTTAGTTATCACTGAACCCA
The DNA here is from genome assembly GCA_039513925.1 of Platanthera zijinensis. Lineage (NCBI taxonomy): Eukaryota > Viridiplantae > Streptophyta > Magnoliopsida > Asparagales > Orchidaceae > Platanthera > Platanthera zijinensis. Next base: position 155,116,230 of record CM077092.1, read on the forward strand.
CGCAGGGGGAGATGCTTGATGAAGATGATTCAGGCCCTGCTATGGAGTTAGAGAGATTTTTATAGTTAGAAAGATTTTTAGTCCCAGATGCAGTTGTTCCAGATTCTGTTCAGAGGTTAGTTGAAGATTTTGATGCTCCAGTAGTTTTGGAAGAGGAACTGGATGCATTCCTTGATTGAGATGATGAGTCATCCTATGGAGAACCTTATAATCCTATCTCCTCCCATTGGTCTTTTGATCCTCTTCAGGCCATTGTGTGTTTCAAAGGACCAATGTGCCTTCAGTTTTTGGATAGCTTGTTATTTCTGAAATAATAGCTTAAGCAGATTCTTCTTTAAAAGTTTATCTTGAGGAGATTTCTACTCTTGTTGCTGCTAGATATCTAGAAGGAATCATAACATCTTTCTTAGAAGCTAAATGGAATTCTGCTGCTCAAGAAACAGTTCCAGAAATTGAGACTGCTGTGCCTTCTACCCTTTGGGATGACACGCCAGGTCCAGATTTGGACTCTCTCCCGGCCCAAGACATTCTCGAAGAAGAAAAAGAAAAAGCTCTTCTGCAAGCTAAAGAGAAAGAGGAGTGTATGTTAAAGGAAATTGATGATCTGTATGCAGAACCTCTACCCTAACATTCTGAGGATGAAGATGAAGACTCTAATGATTCTGATAGTAATAAGAAAAAGAAAAGGTCTGCTCAAAAGAAAAGGAAAGCCACAACTCCAGCTCCTCCTAATCCAGATAATGATATTCCATACTACATTTTGAAAGGAATTGATCCTAAAGCTAAAAATTTTGAGGCTTGGATATGGCACTCTAAGAATGAACAGAAAGCAAGGAAGAAGAGCAGGAAGTACTCTCCTCCTCCCAAGGGAATTCAGAGAGGTCCTCCTCCTCCTCCTCCCTCTGCTGGTGCCTCAAGAAATATTGCTCCCAAATCTTCTGCTCCTTCAGCCAGGCAAAATCAGTCCTATACCTATCAGAGAAAGGGAAGACAGCCTCCTCCAAGCAGTTCTAGTGATCAGAGGCAGTCTAAAAAGTCAAACATTCAAAGAGAGCAAGTTAAGGAAATTGTATATCAACAACCCACCTTCTCTCCTCCTCCAGCCTCTAGATCATCTTCAAAGGAAATACCAGCTCAAGCTAAGCTAGTAAATTTCAAAGGAAAAGGAGTTATATATTCTGATAAATCAAGCAAAAAGTATGCTGAGTTTGCTCCTCCATCCAGTCTTATAATTCAAGAGCCAGCAGATATAAATGTCAAGCCAGTTCAAGTGCAAACTAAGAGTTTCTTAACTCAATCAGTAAAATTAAAGACTATAAATCCATTGGATCCTTTTGATGAACATGACTATGAAAGTCAAGAGCATGATCCTAACTATAAAATGGCTAGACTTCTAGAATTGGTTGGATCTGCACAAATCAAGAAAGCTAAAGCTGATGGAAAAGATATCTCAGGATTCTCTTCCATGTCAAAATACAGAAAGAAAGAACTGGACAGATTCCAAGTCAGTTCAAAAGTTTTTGATGCTTCAAAATATATAGAAAAACATCCTGAAGCTGTTCTACCCAAAGCTAGAGAGCTAAAGATCATTTGAGAGCAGGACTTGAAGTTGTTAAAGAAAGATGCATATGATCCTAATAGGAAAATCTCTTTCTCTCCTGCCACTTCTATTCTTCCTTCAGATTCTATTGATAAACAATTGTGACATTTGTGTTGGTTATCTATTTTATTTAAATCTAGTTGATGATTTATCTATTGTTGTTTACTCTTATTTGCTTATAACAGTTTTGTTTGTGTTTGAGTGACATCACCCAAATAGGGGGAGATTGTTGGTTCCCTAATTTTGATTTGGGCCATGTCATCTCAATTAGGCTTAATTGACCCATGAATTATCTATGGTCAATGGTTAGACTAGAGGATAGTCTACCCTAGGATTAGTTAGAATAGAACCAGATAGGATAGTTGAGATTGGATTGAAATAGAAATTTTGTTTAGTAGAATTGTGCTCGACGATAGTTGATTGTCGCTAGACGATCTTCGATTGATGATCGACGATCTCAGAGTCATATGAACTCTGAAGTGGGATCGACGATCTGCTTTCTCAGATCGACGATCGTGTTGCCCTGGTCGACGTTTTCTGTGAAGATAGTTTTTCTTCAGGTCGACGATCTGCTTGTTCAGATCGACGATTTTCGTTCTCTGGTCGACGTTTTCTGTCTGCTATTATCTGTATTCTTTTCATTTGAATTATTGATTTATTTCCTTATGTTTAAATCATATTCTATTCAAATATTCTGCTTATTAGAATGCCTATACTCTATTGCTTATTTGCAATATTTCTTATGCATTGATTTACAAGATTTTGAAAGAATAAAGTCCTTTGTTTTATTAAAGGAAAGAGTGGATTTTGTACAGCTGTAATATAGCCATTAGGCTTGGTTTCCTGTGCCAACGTGTAAAGTCAATTTGATAGGATATTTTAATATCCTTAATTCCTTTTTGGGAATGACAGAGAAGATTTCTGGCACAGTTTCTTTATTTGTTGTATTGTATTATTTAGAAAGATCTTTTAGTGCAGGGCTAGAGACTGTTTGTACACAGAAGATAAGTTCCTATTTTATTAAGGCAGTCGGCTGAAGACATTACACATAGAAACAAAAAGAACTTAGCAACAACTGTGAGAGAACAAGATCTCTCAAGAAAAATAATTTGTTCTTCTACTGCTTCCTGAGTTCATCCTGTCTTCAGGAAAATCAACACTCAGTGCTCAAGCTTTCAAGAAGAACTTTCCTCCCAGATTGCAAAAGCTGCTGAAGAAGAACAACCATCAACATCTTGAGTCTTCTTCAAAGCTACATCAGAAAAAGTTTCAAAGCAATTTGGAGATCCTACACCCTGAAGCAAAGCTTCTTCCTGGACATTCTCTAAGCTAGGGGGAGCTTTGATATATTTAGAGCAATCCACTAGCTTCTCTGAACACAGAGAAGACACCTTAAACTATTTCCCTTAACCTCCTGAAAAAGGGTTATTACTCCCTTCAAAAGTGAACCTTTGGTGGAAGGGAACCTGATCAAAAACCTGTGTGTTTGGTTCTTAGGCACCTGATCAAAAGCCTGAAGGGTTTCTAGATCTACCTGAAGCAGATCTTGTGGTGGCAGGGCACCTGAAAAAACCCTGTAGTGGATTCTTACCAGGGTGGTAGAAGAGTGGATGTACCAAATTGGGGAACCACCATAAATCTCTTGTGTTGTCTGGTTGTTTACTTTAATCATTGATCTGTGGCTGTGATAGATATAACTAGGTTTCTATTTGCTGTGTTAAGTATAAAGCTCAACTAAAACTTCAGTTACCTTGTTTTTTTTTTCACTACACTCTGATAGGCTTTAGGTTTAAAGCTTTTATATTTCAATTCCGCAATTTGCTCAAGAGAAGTGTTTAGAGTCTCTTAATTTTTGAATACTGTATTCACCCCCTCTAGAGTAGTAAGTATCTTATCCCCTCTCTTTCACACTCGATCAAGAATCACCTCGGCTAAAGTCGATTAAAAATACAATAAATTTACCTAAGCTTAATAGGGGAAAGGTCCTTGACCGTGGAGGTTCCTAAACCTTGAACACGCTTCTCTCGAAGTTGTGCCCAACTAAGTTTAGGAAGGTCCGACCGACTCTTGTCTAAATCGGAGGCCTAAAGCTTGCTTTACACGGTGAACCCCACTATTGGATTTTACTCCAATCCGGGAGATTGGGACGTTTCCCTCTCTCGAGGGTTGCGTACAACTCTCTTTACTCTTGAATGGTCACTTCAAATTATCGGCCTCTCGGCTAGCCTAGAATGAAAGCTATTTTGGAAATTATATATCAACAATATAATTCAAAACGAGAAAAATCAAGAGTAATTTTAAGGCCTAAACCCTAGAAAGTAAAGCTAAATTCAAAGCATCATAACTTAATCACTTAAACCTCGGATCATCAAGATCGAGTACAAGGAGGATTAGTTAATCATAGTGAAGTGGAGGAGGGGGGATGAGTAGTAAAGCATAGAACACAAGTATAAGAAAAAAGCACTTTTATTAATAATAAAGAGAGCTATAACTATTTGAAATGAAAATTACAATTGTAATGAAAATTAAAATCCTATTCTAGCCCTACCATTAACAACTAGAGCAAGTGCAAAAATTACAATAAAAGCTAATACAACAAAAGCATTAAGCTAGGGTTAAGAAAATTACAAAATAAGGAAGATAGAGAGGGAAGAACACTAAAAAAAGACAAGAAACAAAGGGGCAGCACCTCCCCTCTCAACCCAAGCTTGTTTGAAATAGAGGGGGGGGGGTCTAAATTTATAGGAAAAATTCTCGGGTTGTTCACGCCCTAAGTCTTGCCTGGGGAGGGCGTGTCAGGGGGCGTGACACATACGGGTTTGACCTCGCATTCTGGATTCTAGCGGGAAGGATGATTGCTTCTGTACGATGGCTGACACGCCCTGGGTCATGCCCGTGTAGGGGGGCATGACACATACGTTAAGTCTTAATCATTGGTCGGAAATCCGTCAATCTTGGAAAAGTGGGCGAACACGCCCTTTGTCACGCTCGTGATGGGGGGCGTGACAGTACTGTTGGCGTGCTGAGGCGAAAATGCATTTAATGCGGCGGCAAACTTAAGGCAGAGTGCGACACACCCCATGTCACGCCCTGGGACACGCCTGGGGAGGGCGTGTAAGGGGGCGTGACAGCCATTTTTACTGTTATTTTGTCTCTGTCAGCAAGCTTCCTCGGGATTGGCTGACACGCCCTGTGATACGCCTAGGAGGGCATGACAGGGGGGCTTGTCAGGTCATTTTTGGCCAAAATTCTGGAAACCTGCAAAAGACAAGAAAATGTTAGTTGCAATAATATTTACATAAGAAAGATGAAAATTAAGCTAATAAGACACGATTAGCGCCTTTAAAACTAGAAAATATGATAATAGTTTAGGCTACAAAACTTATTATCAAATTCCCCCAAGCATAAGCTTTGCTTGTCCCCAAGCAAAAATATAAAAACTAGATAACCATAAAAAGTGACTAATCAAAAAGTTCTAATTATGCCTACACAAGTACTATGCAAAATTTTAAGTAGGGAAAATGTGAAAGGTAAATCTAAAACCATTATTTTTGTATGGTTAAACTTTTTAAATTTTACTCAACGAAAATAAATCATCCAAAATTTTGGCGAAATTCTTTAAATAGATTTAAGCAAAGCAACGAAAATGAAGAAACACATTGAGCTGTTACTAAATCCAAGCAACGCATTATAATTATATCAATTAAATAACAAAAATCTAAGTTTAAATCCAAAACTAATACTGATTTACTTTTTTCTTTTCTTAGTTATTAAATAGAATTCAAAAGCATGAAACAAAAGGACTAAATAGGACCAAAGCATTTGGTTTAGGATTATGATTAGGAGTGGAATTCAAAGATAAACAGGGTGTCTTAAAATCACACTAAACCAAAACAAAGAGTTTCAAAAAATTTCATTTTAAACAATTTTTTTTTCTTTCTTTTTCTTTTCCATTTTTTTTCTATTTTCTTTTTCGAAACAAAGGCCATAAATATTTTTATTTCATTTTGAATTAGCCAAACAAAACAAACATTTTTTTTGAGCATACTTTTTTCAAAAACTTCTCCAAAAATATCACAAAATAACCTAACATAAACATGAATTTTTTTAAAAAACTCAAAAAGGCTAGTGTGATTAGATAGGTTGGAAATTTTGGCTTTGGTGAAAATGATATGAAAAGAGGAGCTATCAAATGAAATTGGAAAAAACGACCAAAAGTGGCTAACTAGTCGTGAAAGTTTTTAGGTTGGCAGGAAAGATCAAACGAAAACAAAAACGGCCTAAATCATATTCATGCTTTTAAATTTATTTAAAAAATAGATTTGAAAATTTTCAAAAAGTAAGTCCTATATAATAAAAGAAGATTGATAAAATTATTTTGAAAATAGAAATAATAGGTGACTTGGATCATTCACATCTACTACGCTATTAAAAAGTTGACCTTACGAAAATTATCCAAAAATGAAAAGGAAAATAGTGGATGATGAATTTTTGAGAAAGTAAAGAAAATAAAGAACGAAAACCATAATGGAAATTCGAGTTTTAGAAAAAATGGTTTACGTTAACATACTACCACGAATTAGAAATACAGCATGCCCAACATTTTACTTGTGAAACATAATTAAAAAGGGCGATTAGAAATATTATAATTAATTAAGTTGTTTATATGAGATTTTGAGAAAAATAAAATAAAATCAAGGGGTACTATTGAAATACCAAAACGTCTAAACTATTAAATTAATAACAAAAAACATATATTTTTTAATTTTGAAATATTTTCTATTTTTTTGATTTTTAAGATATTCATTTTTTTTGAAAAATATTCACAAAAAATAAAATATTCACATATAGTAAAAAAGAGGAAGTCCTCCCCAAGCTTAAAATTGACATTGTCATCAATGGAGAAAGGAGGTTAGAGAAGGAGAGAAAATGAAATTACAGAATTGAAAGTACAGAATTGAAAAATAGGTACTTACCCGGAATTATTCGCTGTGAATGCTGATTGATGTCGCTCCCCCATGCTTGCGCTTTTGGATCTTCATAAAATGTCTTCTTAGGACTTCATGATGGATTCAGCAATGTTGGAGCAGGCGATCGCAGAAGATTCAGCTTGTCGGAGCCGTCCGGGGTAAAAAATTGTAAAATAAAGAAAACAAAAAAAAGATAACTTGGGTTATCTCCCAAGAGCGCCCTTTGTTTAAAATGTCGTTTGAGCTCGACGCAATAAAAATAATAAGGTCCAAAAATATTGTGTCCAGAATAATAATTATTAAAGTTTTTAACAAAAAATAAAAGTTCGAAGTTAGAGTTCATACAACAAAAATTTAACAATGTTTGGATTGACATCATCATCATCAGAGAAATACAGTTTAAGAAACTGACCATTTACTTTTAAATTCCCCTAATCAGGGTGTGAAATTAAAATAACACCATAAGGAAAAACTTCAAAAACAGAAAATGGCTCAGACCATCGCGACTTAAATTTCCCCGGAAATTAACGTAAACAAGAGTTATAAATAAGAACTTGGTCGCCCATCTTAAAGCTTTTTGGGTGCCTTAAGTGTTTATCATGAAAACGTTTCGTCCGCTCTTTATAAAATTTGTTGTTTTCATATGCGTAAGAGCGCCACTCGTCGAGTTCGTTGAGTTGAAATTTTCTAAGGTCGCCAACAGAGTGGGGATCAAAATTTAAAAACCTTAAGGCCCAAAAAGCGCGGTGTTCTAGTTCTATGGGTAAATGACATGATTTTCCATAAACCATTTGATACGGCGTACATCCGAGGGCGGTTTTGTACGCTGTTTGGTAGGCCCATAAAGCATCGTCTAATTTGGTTGACCAGTCTTTTCTAGATGTTGAAACAGTCTTTTCTAAAATTCTTTTAATTTCTCTGTTCACTACTTCGACTTGTCCGTTAGTTTGGGGGTGGTAGGCAGTTGAAATTTTATGCGTAACACCGTATTTAGTAAGGATTTTAGAAAACTGTGCATTACAGAAATGAGAACCCCTGTCACTAACGATGTCGCGCGGCATACGGAATCGAGAAAATAATTTTTTTTAAAACGTAACTACGAATCGGGCATCGTTCCTAGGAAGAGCTTGGGCTTCAGCCCAACGCAAAACATAATCGACGGTAACTAAAATATACTTATTCCCTAAGCTAGAAGGAAGAGGGCCAACAAAATCAATTCCCCAGAGGTCGAAGACTTCGCACTCAAGGAAATAATTTTGTGGCATTTCATTTTTATTGGAAATATTGCCCGACTGTTGGCAACAATCACACCTGTACACAAAGGCTTGTGCATCTTTAAACAGGCTAGGCTAGTAAAAACCCGCACTTAGCACAGTGTGAGCTATGCGAGCAGCTTGATAGTGCCCACATGTCGGTCCTTCTTGCAAATATTTTAAAATATCTAAACTTTCTTCATAAGAAACACATCTCCTTATCACTTGGTCCGCACAGACTCTGAAAAGTTGTGGGTTCTCCCATAAGTAGTTCTTCAACTTAGAAAAGAATTTCTTCTTTTGTTGAGAGGAGAACTCTTTTGGGAGCACACGAGCCACTAAATAGTTGGCGATGTGTACGAACCAAGGAGAAGTAGATGTGTTAATTGAAAACAGCTTCTCATCGGTAAAAAAATCGTTAAAAGATTTTTCATCTAATTTTTCTATGTGCAGGTTATCTAATCGGGAGAGGTGGTCGGCGACCAAGTTCTCGGCTCCCCGCTTATCACGGATCTCTAAGTCAAACTCCTGGAGGAGTAAGACCCAGCGAATCTAGCGCGGCTTGGCATCCGATTTAGAAAAAAGATATTTGAGGGTCAAATGGTCCGTAAAAACAATAATTTTTTAAAGTGTAATATAAGGATGAAATTTATCAAAAGCGAATACTACAGCTAGGAGCTCCTTCTCGGTCGTGGTGTAATTTTCCTATATAGATGTAAGTGTTTTACTTGCGTAATAGATGGGGTGGAAGTTTTTAGATATGCGTTGACCTAAGACAGCTCCCACCGCGAAACTACTCGCATCGCACATAATTTCAAAGGGAACGTCCCACACTAGAGCTATCATAATCGGGGCATTAATTAATTTTTCTTTTATTAAATAAAAAGCAGCTAGGCAAAGGACATCAAAAATAAATAGGGTGACTTTTTCTAAGAGATGGATAAGGGGTTTGGTGATCTTGGAGAAGTCCTTTATGAAGCGGCGGTAAAAACCAGCGTGACCTAGGAAACTTCTTATAGATTTTATGTTTGAAGGCGGCAGCAGCTTCTTGATAACTTCTATCTTAACAATATCTACCTCAAATCCTCTCGCAGAAATTTTATGACCCAAAAGTAACCCTTCCCTCACACTAAAATGGCATTTTTTTCCCAATTTAGGGCAAAGTTAGTCTCTTCGCATCGTTCTAAGACTTTTTCTAAATTTTCCAAACAACTATCGAAAGCATCGCCGAACACGGAGAAAACATCCATAAATACCTTCATAATGCTTTCTACGTACTTGTCAAAGATAGCGAGCATACATTGCTGTAATGTAGCTGGCGCATTGCACAATCCAAACAGCATTCTTTGGTAGGGGAAGGTGCCGAAGGGACAAGTAAACGTAGTTTTCTCCTAGTCCTCGGGGGAGATGGGGATTTGAAAACACCCTGAGAGCCCATCGAGAAAACAATAAAAGCTATGGCCAGATAATCGTTCTAAAATTTGATCGATGGACAGCAAGGGAAAGTGAGCCTTTTGGGTGGCGTCATTTAACTTTCGATAATCTATACACATTCGCCACCCGGTCACCGTCCGTGTCGGGATTAATTCATTATTCTCATTACCTACTACTATTATCCCTACCTTCTTAAACACTGCCTGGATTGGGCTAACCCACTTACTATCAGATATAGGATAGATAATTCCTGCGTCTATGAGTTTCATAACCTGACCCTTAACTACTTCTTTCATGTTTGGGTTTATACGGCGCTGAGGTTGTATGGAGTTACGCAAATTATCTTCCATTAAGATTTTATGAGTGTAGAAAGATGGGCTTATGCCATTGATATCAGAAATTTGTCAGGCAATATCTCGGCGATGTTTATGTAAAACTAAAAGAAGTTTATCATTTTTCACATCCGTGAGGTAGGCCGAAACTATCACTGGTAACTTGGAATCTTTTTATAAGAAGGCATACCTAAGATGTTCAGGAAGTTCTTTTAATTCTAGGGTAGGTGGTTCTTCATACGAGGTTTTAGAAATTCATTCTTTTTCAAATACTAGGTCCTCGTAGACTTTTTTTTAATGGAAAATTAAAAGGTGTTGGGCTAGTGGCCATGGCAGCTTCTTGCAGCGATTCAGTTGGAAGAGTAGAGGAGGAACAAAAATCAGAAAATTCTTTTTCAAAATCTGAGAGGCGATAGGAGTATTCTTCACTTAGGTGCAGCGATTCTGTTGGAAGAGTAGAGGAGGAACAAAAATCAGAAAATTCTTTTTCAATTTTAGAGAGGTAATAGGAGGATTCTTCACTTAGAGCGTCTACGAAAAAACATGAGTCGTCATTTGCTAGGGTGTTCTTCATCGAGGAGGTGATAGAGAAAGTCACTTCATCGTCGCCTACTTGAAGGAAGAGATTACCATTGCTTACGTCAATGATAACTCGGGAGGTGGCAAGGAAGGGTCAGCCAAGGATCAGGGGAACCTCGACATCTTCTTCGATGTCCAATATGACGAAGTCCACATGGAAGATGAACTTGTTGACTTTAACTAAGACATCCACAAAGATTCCTAACTGGTATTTGACGGATCTGTTGGCGAGTTGGATACTCATGCATGTGGGGTTGAGGCTACCAGTTCCTAACTTCTTAAACAATAAGAGGGGCATCAGGTTTATACTCGCACCTAAGTAGGTCAAAGCGTTCTTGACAAAAAGATCACCAAAGACACACGGAATAGAAAAACTACCAGGTGTATAACCCTGTATCCGGCGATTGGGTTCGGCATGAGCCAGACTAGGCAAGTCCAGCCCAAGACCCAGGCAAGCCAGGCCCGTGGCATCGAATGAGGTGAGCTCAATCAACGACTTCTGCCGTGGCGTCGAGTGAGGTGAGCGTCGAGTGAGGCGAGCTCACTCAATGCCTTTTGCCATGGCATCGAGTGAGGCGAGTGTTGGAACACCCTATTACTAATTTGGGCAAGGATCACTATGTTTCTAGGAAATCAGTTTGACCTAGATGTATAGTTGAAAAGGTCAAGTTAGAAAGAGTCTAGGGCTTAGAACTTAGGTTTGAAGCTGCCCCCAGGACCATTCAATGATCAAGACTTAGAGCTGAGACAAAGACAATTTTCGTCGAGCTCAGGTCGACGAAACGTCGAACTCCGTTCGACGATCTCTGAGCTCAACTCTGCTAAGTCGTCAAACTCAGGTCGATGATCTTCGAGCTCAGATCGACGATCTATCCTCACTTATTCTTCAGGTCGCTGAGCTCAGTTCGACGATCGTAGAGCTCAGTTCGACGTTTTCTGTCTGATGTTCAATCCAATCTCTGAGCTCAGTTCAACGATCGTAGAGCTCAGATCGATGTTTTTCTGAGAGATCGATGACTTTAAGGATTCAAACTCAGTCGGCCTTTGGAATGTTTTTCAAATTCTCTCAGCATTTATTTCAAGAGATTTGTTAGCCGTTTTCATTTATTCTGGAGCAAGTTTCAAGGGATTTCTCAGAGAATGTTTATTGGACTTTCCTCCAGAAGACAAAATATTTATGGAAGACATTTATGACTGCTAACGGCTATCTTGGACAGAGGATCATCAGAGAATAATATACACAACAGCAGATCAAGAGAAATATAACACTCAATACAGACATACACAGATAGTGAGATCAACTCAGAGAAAAATCAAGTGATCAATCCTGAAGAGTTAGATTTAAAATTAGCATACTAAAAAGTGTTCATAGCTTCAACATCAAAGACTCCAGACAACTCATATTTCAGCCTCTGCTGAAATCATCTTCTGCTAGAGATCTGAAGTTTCTGAAGGCCTATCACCCTAGCAAAGCTCTCACTCCTGAACCATCTACATCTCAGGGGGAGCTTTGACAACACAATCAATCCACTATGTCTTCTCTAAGTGATTGAGACAGAGAAGAAAACTTCACCTCTTCCTTTTTCTTTTCCTGCTGTAAAAGGGTTATCAAAACTCCCTTCAAAAGTTCTGAATCTGGTTCTGAGAGCCTTGTAAAAACTCAGTGGTGGCAAGACACCTTATCAAAAAATCTAGATCTTGTTTTTGAGCACCTTATCAAAAGCTCATTGGTGCCAGGACACCTGATCAACTCATTCTGAGTTGATTCCTACCAAGGGTGGTAGAAGAGTGGATGTACCCAGGTTGATTGGGGAACAACTATAGCTTCTTGTGTTTGGTTGCTTGTGTGTATTCTTTGTTGTGTGCTGTGAATCTTTTGTTTTCTTTTTATTATTACTTCTGTTTTATTGCTACAGCACAATACATATACTATATGAACTTAACTCTTCCTCTGGAAAGTTTTATTTTGAAAAATTATTTTAACAAACTCTATTCACCCCCCCCCCCTTAGAGTCAGACTGATCTTATCCTCCACTTTCAATTGGTATCAGAGGGAGGTTGTTCATACAGGCTAACACCTGAACCAAAAGATCCTTGATAAGATCAATCCTTTAAGAGAGTTATTTTCATTATATTTAAATTTATATAAAGACATGGCACAGAACAATGATTATGCAAGAACCAGGCCTCCAGTGTGCAATCTATCCAAGTTTGCACTTTGGAAAGCTATGATTAAACTTTATATGAATTCTATTGATGAAGATGTATTTAATTCTGTTTTGACAGTGTGCCCAAGTCCACCAGCAAGCTTAAGTACAAATGCTGTTCCACCTCCTTCAGGAACAGATGCTGAAATAAAGAAGTGGAAGATTGCAGATGCCAAGGCCATGAATATCTTAGCTCAGACAATGTCTGATGAGATATTTTAGAAGATAGCTGAATGCAACTCAGCTAAAGAAATTTGGGAAAAACTTACTGAGTTTGTCTCAGGATCTGCTGATGAAAGAAAGGACAGAAGATCCCATCTCATAACCCAATATGAGAATTTCAAAAAGGGAGAAGCTGAGTCAGTAGCAGACATGTACAACAGATTAAGTCTGATTGTCAATGAGTTTAAGACTCTGGATAAAGAAATCTCATTGACTGAGCTGAATGACAAAATCCTAATGTGTTTCCCCAGCACCTGGGATTCAAGAATCTAGCCAATCAAAGATGCCAGAAGTCTAAATGAGATTACCACTGAAGCTCTCCTGGGCAAGCTCAAATCTTATGAGATGCTCATTAAAAATAGAGAAGAAGAACAGAAGGCTGCCTCACTAGCCACAAGGAAAGAGAAGACAATAGCCTTCAAAGCTGTTGAGGACCTACTTGAAGAAAAGGTCACAGACAATGAGGAGCTACTCAGTTTATTGGCCAAAAGATTCTACAAAATGGGCAGAAAAGACTTCAGAAAGAGATTATACAAGGGACATGATAAGCCAAGGTATGATAAATCAAATAACAACAAGGAAGTTATAAGTTTTGGTTGCAGGAAACCAGGCCATATTGTGTCTGACTGTCCAGAAAACAAAAACAAGGACAAGAAAGATAGAAGAGAAAGGAGAAAGGAGAAAGACTTTAAGAAGAACAACTCAGACAAACCCTCCTCCAGCAAGAACAAACATACAAGGAAGGGATTTGTTGCTGAGACATGGAGTGAAATTGAAGAGGATTCTGAAGCTTCATCCAGCTCCAGTGATGATGAGGATGATGCTGATGAAAAGGAATTTTGCATGATGGCTATCAATGCCTCCCAATAAGATTCAGAAGCAGAAGAGTCAGAGTCAGACTCAGAAATTCAACTAGAAGAACACCAGGTAATCAATTCATTTAATTTCAGTTCAGAGGACTTTAAACATGAGTTTAAAGTACTATGCCTAGATCTATTAGAGTCTGAGAAGGAAATCATTTCCCTCAGAAAACAATTGTCTGAGTATAGCACTTTAAAATCAGAGAACCTCAAACTCTCTGAAGAGTTAGAATGCTATAGGGAGCAGATAGCTTCACTGAAAAGTGAACTATCCAAGGCCAAGCAGTTTGAAGAATCCCTTAATGGGAGAAGCATCAAACTGATGGATATCACAAGCACAGTGAACTCTAGACTTAATAGTACACTGGGCTTAGGAGCTTCATCCAGCAAGCCTATAGTTCTGATAACTCCAATCAAATTTATCTCTGATAAAGGGAAGGAAGTTGTAGAGGTAGCTAGGAAGAATGCAGATTTGCCAAAGAAAGTTATCGTTCAACAGAATGCGTTGAACAGAGCTCGACGATCGTCGAACGGCATTCGACGATCAAAGAAAAAATCGTCGAACTCAGCTCGACGACACCTGAACTCTGAACTCAAGGACAGTCAATCTTCGAACAGAGCTCGACGATCTGACCCAAGATCGTCGACCTCAGCTCGACGATCGTCGAACAGAGATCAAGGCTTTGAACAATCTTCCAAAGGTACATCTAGATTCAATCCTAGAAGTCCTACATCCCAAGGTTTAAACCCCTATACTGAATGGATAGTACCTCCTAGGAGATACCATCCTGAAGGTTATAAGAGTCAACCTGAGATGTCCTTCCTTTCTGAATTTTAAGGATATCAACCTAGGCCCATGGTAAACTGGGTCAAAAACATGTAAATTCTTGTATGTACAGGTGAAGACCTATCCAACATCAAACCAGCAATGGTATCGGGATAGTGGGTGCTCAAAGCACATGACAGGGAACAAGGACAACTTCACATCCTTTAAAGCCAAGCTTGGACCCAAAGTAATTTTTGGTGATTCAAACTTTGGAACAACAAAAGGATATGGTGCAGTCCAAATTGGAACAGTCACCTTCAAGAAAGTAGCTTATGTTGAAGGACTCAAGCACAACTTGATAAGTATCAGTCAACTTTGTGATGAAGGATATCAAGTGACTTTCAACAAAGCTATATGCAAGGTCAAGTCAGAAGACAACATAACTGTGTTGACAGGTAACAGAAAAGGTAACATTTACTTAGTAGATTTTCATTCATCTAAAATAGATATCTGCTTGTTCAATTCCATATCTAGACCTAATATACTGTGGAATAAGAGACTAGGGCATATTAACCTTAAAACTATTGCTAGGCTATCCAAGGATAACCTTGTTAGAGGACTACCTTCTGGCCCCTACAAGAAGGAAGGACTTTGCAAGGCTTGTCAATTAGGCATACAAACTAAAAATAGTTTTAAGTCACTTAATAAGAGTGATTCACCTAGGATTTTGTATCTGTTACGCATGGATCTTTTTGGACCCATTACAGTAGAAAGCTTTGGAGGGAAATCATATACTTTGGTGATTGTAGATGACTTCTCCAGATTCACTTGGGTATTCTTTCTGAGGAAGAAGTCTGATAACTTTAAGTGTCTGATAGAGTTTCTCAAATGTATACAGATTGAGTTCAATACTCATATTGCCCTGATCAGAAGTGATCATGGGACAGAGTTTGATTCTCTTCTTATGCAAGAGTTCTGTCAGAGTGAAGGGATCAGGCATACTTTCTCAGCTCCTAGAACTCCTCAATAAAATGGGGTAGCAGAAATGAAAAATAGAACCCTAATTGAATCTGCAATTATATTATTGACAGATGCTCACCTTCCTCTATCCTTTTGGGCAGAAGCAGTGAGCACCTCCAACTATGTGTTGAATAGAAGTTTGATACATAAACTGAAGGGCAAGACTCCCTATGAATTACTCAAAGGGAAGAAACCTAAAGTAGATTACTTCAAAATTTTTGGTTGCATTTGTTATATTCACAATAATGACAAGAGATATTTAGCAAAATTTCAAGCAAAAGCTGATGAATGAGTGTTTCTGGGATACTCCATGATCAGTAAAGCTTATAGGGTTTATAATAAAACTACTCTAAAAATAGAAGAATCTGTCCATATTTCCTTTGATGAAACTAATATGTCTTTCAAGGAGAAGAATTCTTCTACCATAGAACATTTGCAGGTACACTCTCTAGCTGAAGACTTGGACAGATTGCAAGTTACTCAAAAGGATGAAAGTAGTGAAGATTGAGAAGTTGCTCAACATCTTGAATAAAATCTTCTTGAAGAGCCAGTTGTTGTTCCACAAGAGGAAACAACAACACAGGTTGGTGAACAATAAACACCCCATGTTGATTTAGTAACATCAAGAGATCATCCGATCTCCCAAGTGATTGGAAACATCCTAGCTGGTGTGCAAACCAGAAATCTGGTCAACCAAAACCTAATGCACACTTGCTATCTCTCTCAAATTGAACCTCAATCCATTCAAGATGTAGAGCAAGATCCACACCGGATCATTGCAATGCAAGAGGAGTTGCATCAATTTGAAAGAAACAAAGTTTGGGAACTAGTGCCAAAGCCAAAGGATCATTCCATTGTTTGAACAAAATGGGTGTTCAGGAACAAGTTGGATGATCAAGGAGTAATTGTAAGGAACAAGGCAAGGCTAGTTGCTCAAGGCTACTCTCAAGAAGAAGGAATAGACTATGACCAGACCTTTGCACCAGTTGCAAGGTTAGAGGCCATCAGAATATTCCTAACTTATGCTGCTAACAAAGGATTCAAGGTATACCAGATGGATGTAAAGAGTGCATTTCTCAATGGGGAGATCAAAGAAGAAGTCTATGTCAGATAACCCCCAGGTTTTATCTCTCTAACTCATCCTGATTATGTCTTCAAACTACAAAAAGCATTATATGGTCTAAAGCAAGCTCCTAGAGCATGGTATGAGACCATAACATGCTTTCTTCTGGAAAATGATTTTATAAGGGGTAGAGTAGACCAAACTCTTTTTATTAGAACCCATAAGTCCCATACCCTACTAGTATAAATATTTGTTGATGACATTATCTTTGGTTCTACTGATTCAAAATTGTGCAAAAAGTTTTCCAAGCTGATGCACTCTAAATTTGAAATGAGTAGCATGGGTGAGCTCTCCTTCTTATTAGGATTGCAAGTAAAACAACATGCTGAAGGCATATTTATTTCCCAAACCAAGTATGCAAAAGAGCTGGTTAAGGAGTTTGGTATGTCTGATGCATCATTTATGAAAACACTCATGCCTACCAATGCTGTATTGGATGCTGATGAACATGGGAAACCAGTTGATCAGATAACATATAGAGCAATGATTGGCTCTTTATTGTACCTTACAGCTAGTAGGCCTGATATAATGTTTGCTACATGTATATGTGCTAGGTTCCAAGTAAGCCCTAGAGAGTCACACTTAACTTTAGTAAAGAGGATTCTTAGATATGTTAAAGGTTGTCCAAATCTAGGTCTCTGGTATCCAAAAGATTCAGCATTTGACTTAACTGGATTCTCAGATGCTAATTATGCTGGATGAAGAATAGACAGGAAAAGCACCAGTGGAACTTGTAAGTTTCTTGGTGATAGACTTGTCTCATGGTTTTGTAAGAAACAAATATCTGTGTCAACCTCAATTACTGAAGCTGAATATATGGCTGCAGGTAGTTGTTGCTCACAAATATTGTGGATACAAAATCAACTCCTAGACTATGGTTACAACTTAGAGAAGTCAAAAATATTTTGTGACAACACCAGTGCAATTTCCATTGAACAAAATCCAGTCCTCCATAGTAGGACAAAACACATAGAAATTAGGCATCATTTTCTAAGGGATAATGTTGAGAAAATCAAAATCTAACTTCAATATATCCCAACTGATTTACAAAGGGGAGATATTTTCACCAAACCCTTGGATGAGAAGAAACGTCTTCCTAAATCAGTTAGGCATGTTAGATGGAGGAAGCCTAAAATAAATTACAAGATCTTAAAAGCTAAAAACAGACCAAGATTAGGCTAAAAACTTATTTCTTTTTGTGTCTGTAAGATAGTTTCTGTCTCTGAACTGTGCTCGACGATTTTCCTCAAGATCGTCGAACGGAGATCGACGTTTTCCTAAAACGTCGACCGGAGTTCAGCGCTTGTCAGATAGTTTTATACTATCTCTTTCAGGTCAACGATCGT
Source organism: Platanthera zijinensis (assembly GCA_039513925.1). Classification (NCBI taxonomy): domain Eukaryota; kingdom Viridiplantae; phylum Streptophyta; class Magnoliopsida; order Asparagales; family Orchidaceae; genus Platanthera; species Platanthera zijinensis. The sequence goes on from CM077092.1 coordinate 155,133,942, forward strand.
CGAACGTAGATCGACGCTCTCAAGAACGTCGAACAGAGATCGACAATGTTGAGGACCTTTCAGCTTCCCTTAGGAGCCCCGATCGTCGAACGGAGATCGACGATCCTTCCTTTTCTGCGTCGAACCCTAATATAAAAATCATTTTTCGGCCGTCGTTCTCTTTTATGCGTTCATAGTTTCTGCAGAAAAACTCTTTTTCCCTCCAAACTCTTGCTGCACTTGTTCTTTGTTTGTTCATCTTTGCAGGATCAAATGGCCGTTTCAGTTGCAGCTCTGTCGGCAATGAAATTCGACACCGGATTTGACATCTATATGAATTCCTTTAAAAGTAGTGATCAAATATTAAAAAACATACTCGAGCTCTTCAAAGAATAGCAACTAGAGAACATCATGATAACAAGAATTAAGATAGCAGCAGATGAAATCAAAGAATGGGTATATACAACACAGAATCTGAATAACAACACCATCGTCAGCACGATCTCGGGAAATCAGGTATCTCTTTCACCTGAGGTTTTATCAGAAGTTTATCTGTTGAGTACAGGAGTAGATAGCATTTATTTGTCTGGAGAATAATTCTCCAATATGCTTGAAAGGATGGGGCATACAGCAACTAACCCCAACAAGCTTTTGAAGAAAAATCTGTCAATGGAATACAGATTTTTGGCAGATGTGGTAGGGAAAGTGCTGTTAGCCAAGCACTCTACCCATGATACAATTTCCAGGTATCAGCTCTGTTTGATGGGAGCTCTTGTGGACAAAAAGTACCTAAACTGGGGAGAACACTTTTTTGATTTAATCAAAAAGAAATTAAACAAGAATTTTGTTAATTTTGGTAGAATAATTGGGCTATTTCTTCATGCTAAGTGCCCTGAACTGTTAGTTTCAAGTGGAATGCATATCAATGATTCCAAAAGGCTCACTTGTGCCTTATTTGGAAAATGGGATAGAAAGATTGTCAAGCCCAGCAGACCTGCAGCAACTCCATCTTCAGGCACAAGGACTACTATTATCACTTCCCCTCAGGTCTCTGCCCCAGCAGAAGATTTGCCTGCTTTCTCTCCACCTGTTTATACAACAATCTCCACATCAACAACGACAATCACCTCAACCTTATCTATCTCTTCCCCCATTACCATTTCATCACCCTTGTCTCCTCCAGCCACTTCAGAATCATTATACCCACTACACTATTATCCACCTCTCACCATTCCATCATTCCACCTCTTAAAAGACTCCTTCATGGATGATTCTCCTTCCTCTCCTTCTGAGATTCCTTCTACCTCCTCCTACCAACAACTCCTTCAGGATATACTCTCACAACCATCCTTTACTCGATCCATTTCCACTCCCATATCATCCATCTCCTTTCCAGTACCATCCATCTCCACAATCTCTACTACTGAGCCATCCATCCCTATACCTCCTACCAGCACACCATCCAACATTATGCCAGCAACATCAACTCCTACCTCTACTCAAGACCATCTTGAGCATGGAGATCTTCCTGCACTGGCAGACAGGCTGTATGAGCTGCTAGCCCCCAGGCTATCCTCATTACTGGAGACCACAATGGCTCCGCTTCTGAAACATGTTCAGGAGCTGTCTGACAGGCTATCTTCTTTCCTCTCTTCTCAGGCAATCCCTTCCTCTGGGTGCCTTTATCCAGTTCCTACTGAATCCAGGAAGGGGGAGATGCCTAATGAAGTTCTGGAATTGCCTGCTGCTGCTGAAGCCTCAGTTGCTACTCTAGTGTTTGTAGTGGATCTCCATAGCCTGCATTCAATTTTTGATGATGTTTACTTCAACTATCTCCCAGTTCAACAGTATGAAGATCTCTCCAAGGCAATTGTGCCTGTTTCAGTATGTGAGCCAATTTTGCTAGCTTCTTTTATAGAATCTGTCCAAGCTGAGGACAAGGCCACTACTGCTATTGCTGCTGCTGTGCTTATATCCACTGATATTGAAATGCTGCCTGTTGATATGCCTGCTGATATTGATAATACTGCTGATGAAGAATTGGCCAAATATTTGGAAGTACAAGTATCTGAGACTCCTGCTATTTCATCTGCTCCTACTGAGAGTACTGCTGTGATTACTGTTGTTGTATCAACACCTCCTGCCCCTGTTGATACTGAGAAATCAAAAGTTCAAGAGGAATACATCAAAAGTATAGATGATTTGTATGACAAACCACAGAGTTCTAAAAGTGATCAATTCAATACAGAATCTGATGACTCTGCTGGCACTATTGCTAGGAAAAGGAAAGCTAGAAGTACGGCCATGATGAAGGTCCCTCCTGCAAAGGCCAAGGATGTTAATGACATACCCTATTATATTCTACATGACTGCCAGATAACTGAATCTTGGATGCAGTATTCTAAAAACCAGCTAAAGGCCATGAGGAAAAGAAGAAAGTTGGATAAGTATGAGAAAGGATCATCCTAGTTTCAACCTCCTCCTCCTCCTCCTCCGGATTCAGGATCAGGTGGAGGCTTAGCTTCTCAAACCTCTGCTCCAAAGCAAAGCTCCTCCCAATCTTCACAGAGATATCATCCCAGAGGGCAATATCAAAGAGGTTATCAGTCCAGAAGGGGACAATACAGAGGTAATCAGAGAGAACACAGGATTTAATCAAGACAACCAAGGGAAGGACAAAGACATATGGACTCAACTCAAGGTCCTTTCCCTTATAAACTCAGAGAAACTGTTGATACAAGGACTTCTACTGCTTCAAAAACTATTAATAGATATGAACCTGCAATCCCTTTTGAAGATCCAGAGAATAATCCTTTATCATGGACTGCTAGGATGAAAGAACTTGCTGCCTTAGATCAGTTGAAGAAGGCCAGAGAGCAAGGAAAAGACACTTCCAACATCACTACCTTATTAGAGAAAAGGAAGGCAGAACTAGAAAGATATGCTTCAAGGAAGTTCTTTGACCCAGTGGATTACATGAAACTGCATCCTGAGGCTGTGGTTCCCAGGCCAAGATCTTAAACCTCCTTAGGTGCAGATGATGACAGTAGGTCAAAGAAAGAGGCTCTCAATCCCAACAGGGAAATCTTATTTAAGAAAGGAAGTGAAAAGAAGTGATCTCTGTAAGCAGATAGTACATTCACTTTAAAACACTTGCTAATATTCTATCTGAATGCTGCTATGCTGCATGTTCTCCTCTGTTGCTTTAATATTTTTTTTACTTTTCTGTATTTGCTTTTGTATTTATTACTGAGCTCTGTAAATAGTAATCCTAACCCAAATAGGGGGAGATTGTTGGAACACCCTATTACTAATTTGGGCAAGGATCACTATGTTTTTAGGAAATCAGTTTGACCTAGATGTATAGTTGAAAAGGTCAAGTTAGAATGAGTCTAGGGCTTAGAACTTAAGTTTGAAGCTGCCCCCAGGACCATTCAATGATCAAGACTTAGAGCTGAGATAAAGACAATTTTCGTCGAGCTCAGGTCGACGAAACGTCGAACTCCGTTCGACGATCTCTGAGCTCAACTCTCCTAAGTCGTCGAACTCAGGTCAACGATCTTCGAGCTAAGATCGACGATCTATCCTCACTTATTCTTCTAGTCGCTAAGCTCAGTTCGACGATCGTAGATCTCAGTTCGATGTTTTCTGTCTGATGTTCAATCCAATCTCTGAGCTCAGTTCAACGATCGTAGAGCTCAGATCGACGTTTTTCTAAGAGATCGATGACTTTAAGGATTCAAATTTTGTCGGCCTTTGGAATGTTTTTCAAATTCTCTCAGCATTTATTTCAAGAGATTTGTTAGCTGTTTTCATTTATTTTGGATCAAGTTTCAAGGGATTTCTCAGAGAATGTTTATTGGACTTTCGTCCAGAAGACAAAATATTTATGGAAGACATTTATGTTTGCTAACGGCTATCTTGGACAGAGGATTATCAGGGAATAATATACACAACAGCAGATTAAGAGAAATATAACACTCAATGCAGACATACACAGATAGTGAGATCAACTCAGAGAAAAATCAAGTGATCAATCCTGAAGAGTTAGATTGAAAATTAGCATACTGAAAAGTGTTCATAGCTTCAACATCAAAGACTCCAGACAACTCATATTTCAGCCTCTGCTGAAATCATCTTCTACTGGAGATCTGAAGTTTCTGAAGGCCTATCACCCTAGCAAAGCTCTCACTCCTGAACCATCTACATCTCAGGGGGAGCTTTGACAACACAATCAATCCACTAAGTCTTCTCTCAGTGATTGAGAAAGAGAAGACAACTTCACCTCTTCCTTTTTCTTTTCCTGCTGTAAAAGGGTTATCAAAACTCCCTTCAAAAGTTCTGAATCTGGTTCTGAGAGCCTTGTCAAAACTCAGTGGTGGCAAGACACCTTATCAAAAAATCTAGATCTTGTTTTTGAGCACCTTATCAAAAGCTCATTGGTGCCAGGACACCTGATCAACTCATCCTGAGTGGATTCCTACCAAGAGTGGTAGAAGAGTGGATGTACCCAGGTTGATTGGGGAACCACTATAGCTTCTTGTGTTTGGTTGCTTGTGTGTATTCTTTGCTGTGTGCTGTGAATCTTTTGTTTTCTTTTTATTATTACTTATGTTTTATTGCTGCAGCACAATACACATACTATATTAACTTAAATCTTCCTCTACAAAGTTTTATTTTGAAAAATTATTTTAAATAACTCTATTCACCCCCCTTCTAGAGTAAGACTGATCTTATCCTCCACTTTCAACGAGCTCACTCAATGCCTTCTGTCATGGCGTCGAGTGAGGCGAGCTCCCTCAACGCCTTCTACCATTGCGTCGAGTGAGGAAAGCTCACTCAATGCCTTCTGTCGTGGCGTCGATTGAGGCAAGCTCCCTCAATGCCTTCTATCTTGGCATCGAGTGAGGCGAGCTCTCTCAACGCCTTCTATCTTGGCGTTGAGTGAGGCGAGCTACCTTAATGCCTTCTACCTTACAATCGAGTGAGGCGAGCTCCCTCAACGCCTTGTCTTAGCGTCGAGTGAGGTGAGTTTGCTCATTGGCCGGCTTAAACCTGCCCTAAAGATCTTGGCAGTAGCTCTGACTCACCTAGGCGGAGTGGGATGTTTTTGAGGGGCGAGCTTGTACTCGCCAAGCCCCGTTCGTCGAGATCTGACCTTTTAGCGAGCTCGCGACATGTGGTCAGGGCAGGCTGAGCCTGTGCCTTAGCGTTTAGTGATGCTTCTCCACTCCCGCATTCGGCAAATAGTGGGCGGATAGGGCTAGTCAGGCCCGCACTCGCCAAAGGCCGAGTAGAAGCGGTGAGTGCCAACCTCGTCGAGCACTCGCCATCCTTGCCGATTAGATATTATTGGGGGCTACTCGTCGTGTAGTATGTAAGGTGTTTTTACCATTTTTCCCTGCTGGCCTTCCCATAGCCAGTTGAAACAGCGGAGTTTCTCTGTTGGCAGACCCGGGTGGGCTGCATATAGCTACTCAGAACAACGGAGTTTTGTTGTTGGCAGGCTAGACCAAGGTGTTTTCAGTAATTTCATGCCGGCAGAGGTTAGTTATTTGCAGACCATTTTCAAAAATCTATAAATAGGACCCAAGGGGTACCTTAGAAGGCATGCTTACTTGTCTCCCAGTTTTCTAGCGCCTTCTGAGGTACCTTAGCCTGGCATTTAGCTAAGGAGGGGAAGCGCTCAGTGATCTTCCGGGTGTGTGGTGGGACCTTCGTGCCGGGCCCTTGGTCTCGTCCTTTGCTCTTTTTTTCCTTAGTTGTTTTTCTTGTAGGAGAGAAGTAGGTGCGCGACCACCCCCTCCCCAAGGGTGAACTCCACAAGAGACCGATTTTCAATTTCAACATTTTGGTGCGGTGAGCGTGGAGAGTGGTCAGCACAGAAAACCTTCAGTGAGCTCAATGACTGGAGGAGAAGGGCAAGGATCGGGCAGGACCGACTCGCCACCCCCTCCCACTCTTGCAACCCTTGGGATGCTCGAGGATTTCAGGCAGGAGGTGCTCGGCATGGTCTGATTTGCGCTCGACATGCGGGCCGAGAGCTCGTTTCCGGCGATTATGGTCCTCGGGAATCCATCACTCGGCGAGGTCACGCTCGCCAGGCGAGCCGGGAAGGAGGACGCCCAGGAAGTTCGGGGTGCCGAGCTCCTCGGGTGAGTGCTCTTCCCAGGTTCGGGGAGCAGCGGCAGGATGGGCGAGTTGGGGGCACGAGACCCTCTAGCTTGCCCGGTGGGCGGTGATAGCCCCTTCATCGAGTTAGTCTCCTCTACACAAGTCCCGGATAGGTTCAGGGAGCCCGAGATGTCCTACTACACCGGGAAGAGGGACCCGGACCAGCACGTCTAGTTGTTTGAGGATGTGGTCTCGATCCAACAAATGTCAGATGGCTTTAAGTGTAGACTCTTTGCCATCACCCAGAAGGAGAAGGAAAGGAAGTGGTTCCACCAGCTGCCAGCCAGTTCCATCTACTGCATCGAGGACCTACATCGGGGGTTCATGTTGAGTTTCACAACCTCGTAGAGGAGGAAGAGGGAATTGGAGTCTCTTTTTCGAATCAAGCAGGGGGTGAATGAGACCCTGGGGAGCTACGTCGATCAATTCCAGGAGGAGGTCACCATGGTTTAGGAGATGTCGTGGCACACCCTGATATGGCCTTCACCTTGGGGCTGCAGCAGGGTTTCTTCCGGATGGAGTTGAAGAGGATACCTCCCCTCTCCTATTAGGAGTTGATGGAGAGGGCGGAGAGAGAATTCGATGGGGAGGCATCGAACCCGGAGTTTGCCCGCAGGCTATCCAGGTGGGCTATGGAGGAGGAGAGGCCCAGAGGGGGCAGAGTTCAGGAGGAAAGGAGAGCTAAACCCCGGCAGAGGGAGAAGCAGCAGCTGCAGCAACAGACCAGGTGGGGGCGTCAGGAGCCGAATCAACGGCTAGGGTGGAGGCCAAAATGGCAAGATCAGGGGGCGAGAAGAGGGTTCCATGGAGGAGACCGTCGCAAGAGAGGCCAAGACCAGTTCTATCCTCCGAGAGAATAGCAGGCCCAGAGGTCGCCTCTTCCCGACCAGGAGTAGGCTATGGCAATAGACATGGGGGAGAGAAGGAGGGAAGCAAGGAGAAGGAGAAGGGAAGTCAGGGTAGAGCTTCCCTATTGCGACTTCCACTAGGAGGAAGGGCACCCCACGACCACGTGCCCGGAGTTCCTCGAATTGAGAGGAAACAGGGAGCAACAATGGCAGTAGGAGCATCAAGAGGTGCGGATCGAAGAGGTCGTGCCTCGCCCGGAGGAGGATCGGTGCGAGGACCGGGCGGATGTGGGGACCCAGGGAAGGATCGGGATGATCCATTGAGGGGCAGGTGTCGAGGCTTCCCGCAAGGCGAGCCTCCATACCATGTACCGAAGGAGCGTCGCCTCCACATCCCAGACCCCACCCCAGGAGGAGAAGATCACCTTCTCGAAGGATATGTCGTATCACGAGGATCCGTTTTGTGATGCGGTGGTCATACAGACAGCCATCGAGAACTTTACCATCGCCCGGATCCTCGTCGACAATAGAAGCTCGGTCAATGTCATCTTTAAGAAGGTGTTCGATGCGATGAAGGTGGAGGCGAAGAGGATGCTTGCCTCAGACGGACCCTTGTTTGGGTTATCGGGGGAGAGGAAGGAGGTAGAAGGAGGAGTGGGACTCCATGTTACACTGGGGGGCAGTCCCGCACCTGTAAGTTCGTTATTGTGGATGCCCCCAGCAGCTACACCGACATCTTCGGGAGGCCCCTCATCAGTGCCTTTCGCTGCATCCACTCATCCTTCTACAAATTCTTGAAGTTCAACATCGAGGGGTCCAGGTCCGGTTCCGCGGAGACCCCAAAATAGTAAAGGAGTGCTACGTCACCACCGTAAACTCCATCTCTTGGCATGGGGGTGCCGAGTAGATGGGGCAAAGGATGGAGGAGGCAGAGCAGGAGGTTGGCCGAGAGGAGGTGGAGGTGACCCGCCCTCAGGAGGAGGAGATGGAGGAAGTCCAGTAGCCGGCTGAGGAAATGGCCGCAGAGGAAGCCGAGGAAGAGGTCTTCGCACCTGGAGGTGGCATACTGAAGAGTGGGGGGAGCAGTCTCATCTGGAGGAAGCGGAATAGGTGGTATAGATGGAGATTCTCACCCTCAGAGGAAAGGTGGAGAAGGGTCCGCATCAGCGGGGGGCTGACCCCGGAGGCTTAGGGCAGGATGCTGGAGTGCATCCGGAAGAATGTGGACTTCTTCGCCTGGAGTGCCGCGGAGATGCCAGGGATTGATGCGGACGTGGCATGCCATCGCCTACACCTAGATCCAGAGGCTTGCCCCATTTAGTAAAAGAAGAGGTCCACGATAGACAAGTTGGTCGAGCCAATTCGGGAGGAGGTGGCCAAGCTCCTCAAGGCCGGTTTTGTATCCGTGATCCAATACCCCGGCTGGGTCTCCAACATTGTTATGGTTAAAAAGGGGATGGTTGGTGAAGAATGTGTATCGATTTTTATTTACTTAATAAATCATGCCCCAAGGATTGTCACCCCTTGCCTCGGATCGACGCGCTTGTTGACTCAGCCTTTGGTTTCCCTGTAATGAGTTTCCTAGATGCTTTTTCAGGTTATCATCAGATGATGATGCACCCCCCCGCCCCGATATCAAGGATGTCTCCTTCATCAAGGGTATTGATGCTATTGTTATAAAATGATGTCGTTCAGGCTAAAAAATACAGGGGCGACCTATCAAAAGATGATGGACAGGGTCTTCTGAGAGAAGAAGGGAAGGAACCTGGTGGTGTTTGTAGAGGACCTCATGATCAAGAGCCAAGACGTCGACTCTCACCTCCGGGACTTGGAAGAGAATTTTGACACTCTCCGCAAGTATAAAATGAGGCTAAACCCCTTGAAGTGCATTTTTGGGGCGAGCAGGGGGAAATTCCTGGGGCATCTCCTCACCCCTGCCAGTGTAGAGCCCAACCCTACAAGGTGAGGGAGATTGCGGAGTTGGGTTCACCATGGAATGCCAAGGAATTGCAGCGGTTGACGGGGAAGTTAGATGGGTTGAGCTGGTTCCTCTCACGGGTCGGGGAGAAGTGCTCTCCCTTCTTCAAGACCCTGAGGGGAGGTCGGAAGTTGGAGTGGACCTTGGAGTGCGAGGAGGCTTTTCGAGCCATGAAGTGGCAGCTGACTCAGGCCCCCCTTCTCCAAGGGCCAAAGGAGGGGAGGACTTGTTCTTGTATCTAGGCGTCGGAGCGGAGGCCCTGAGCTCCATTTTAGTTCGGGAAGAGGGGAAGAAACAACTCCCGATTTACTATGTGAGTCGGATCTTGAGGAAGGCAGAACTTCGGTATCCTATCCTGGAGAAGCTGGCCTTTGCTCTTATCATTTCAGCTCGAAGGTTCTGGCCCTACTTCCAGGAATACTCGATTTGAGTGGTGACTGACCACCCCCTCCACAACATCTTTGAGGGGGTGGAACACTCAGGCCGGATTGCTAAGTGGTCGGTAAAGTTAAGAGAATTTGACATTTCCTTTGTCCCTCGTCTTTTGATCAAGGCACAAGCGATGGCCGACTTCCTGGCAGACTATGTGGTGGAAGTGGCGGAGGCGGAACTCCACCGCCCAGTCCCCTAGAAGGTGATTGTGGATGCCGTGTCTGGAAGACATTCCCTGGGAGTGGGGGTGATCTTGGAGAGTTTACATGGGACAAAGATTGAGCAAACAGTAGTGGTGCATTTTCACATTACCAACAATAAGGCCGAGTATGAGGTTGTGATTGCAGGACTTTGCTTGGCCAGGGAGTTGGGGGTGTGCGACGTGGAGGTCTTTACTGACTCCATGGTGGTTGCCTCCCATATTAACGGATATTTCGAGGCAAGGGATCCAACATTACAGCTATACTTGGCGAAGGTGAAGGGGGTCATCGGAACGTTCCAGACTTTCTCCATCTGGCACGTGCCTAGGGAGGAAAATGAGCAGGTTGATTGACAGGCAAAGCATGGTCCCCGGGTGGGGGGTACCATCACTGACTTGTTCCACCCCTTCGTTGAGGAGGGAGAGCTGATGGAGGTGGAGCAGCACCCATCATGGATAGACCCATTCACAACTTTCTTGTCCACAGGAGAGTATCCGAGGGGATGGACAGGAAGAAGCTCAAGCACAAATCGGCATACTATCTCATGCGCGATGGGCAGCTGTACCAAAAGAACCTCTCGAGGATGTTGGCATGTTGTGTGGCCGAGGGGGAGGTCTTGAGGATCTTGGAGGAGGTCCACTCCGGGGAATGTGGAAGTCACTTTGGGGGTCGGACGCTGGAAGGGAGAATTGTCAGGCAAGGGTACTTTTGGCTGACCCTGAGCCACGACACGGCAAAGTTCGCAAAGGAGTGTCATAAGTGCAAGTTATTCGCTCCCCTCTAGCTGCAACCATCCCAACGCCTCAGGAGTATCACAGCCCCCTAGCCATTTGAAATCTTGGGAATGGACTTGGTCGGGCCCTTCCCCCAGGCCAGCGGCTAGAGAATGTTCCTGCTCGTGATGATCGATTATTTCTTAAGTTGCTTGAAGTTAAGGCACTGTCCAAGGTAACCTCCTAGGTCATAAGGAACTTTGTATGGGGGGAGATCATCTGCCATCACGGGTTGCCCCAGGCCATTGTCACAGACAACAGCCCTCAGTTTGCCAGCGCCGAGTTCACTAGCTTTTGCGGTAGCTCGGGATCGATCTCAGGTTCACCTCGATTCATCACCCCAGGAGCAATGGGCAGGAGGAGGCGGCGAACAAGATCATTGTTAACCTCCTCAAGAAGAAGGTAGAGAATCTGAGAGGAAGCTGGGTGGAGCAGCTCCCTTCAGTCCTTTGGGCCCTTCGAACCACACCCAACACGGCCACATGTGTAACGTCCCAATTCGCGCTAGGCCCCTCGCACGTGTTCTAAGTCAAGAGACTCAACTCGGGCTCGGGGTGCACCGACGCGAGGTGTCAGGTGCATAGAATAAGTGTAGGGTTGGGTTCAAGGTTACCCCAACCAGTAGCCGAGATGAGGGAACTCGGCTAAGTAAAAGTCGTCGAGAATGGAGGTTGATGCTTGTCGATCGTCGAGAATGGAGGACTGATTCTCGCCGATTCGACGGGTATCGGTGGTCGGTACCCGCCGGACACAGAGCTGCAAGTAGACTAAGGGAAATTCGGCGAGAATGCTCGGCGATTCCCACCGATCGTCGAGTATCGCTGAGAAATACTCAACGCAATCAACGCAGGATGTCCAGTAAAAAGGCAAGGGAAAATTGTCGGGAATCATTGTTGATTCCCGACGAATTCGTCAAGAATGACCCGACGGTTCTCACCGATCATCGAGAATGACCTGACGATTCTCGCCGATCGGCGAGAATGGCGACTGATTTCCGCCGAATTTTACTTGGGCGTTTTCTTCGCCCAGGCAGATTCACCGGCTTGTACAGGCGGACTGAACCGGACTTCGGGATTCGTGCTGAATGATCCTTGGACCGGTCACTTCAAATGAACCTAATTTGGGCGGTCCAATTAGAGAGTGACACGTGGCGGAAGGGGTTTAGCCTAATATGTAATATAAAAAGGGAGTAAACCAAACCCTAGCCGATCGTTCTTGGCGAGCCGTCACCGTACAAACCGACGGGAGCGGAGGAGGAGATATCGTGGGTCGCCGGAGCCGGATTCTGGAGGAGAAGCTCCGCCGTTTCCGTGGAAGAACACTGCTAACGAAGCCAAGGTTGCCGCCACGGAGAATAACGCGATCCATGGCCGGCAACGGAGGAAATGCCGGAAATGAGGTGAGTTTCCTCCCCTCTCCCTTGGTGCTAGATCTATAGTTATTCTTAGGCGAGACATCGACTCAAACGAGTCTTGATGTGTGAGATGAAGCTTTCTAGGAAGGTCATGCTAGAGCTTGTGCTCTAAAGCTTAGTCGTCTTCAACCTCCCCTCGCTTCAAAGTGATGATAGGGGTGGTCTCGTGAAGATTAAATGGCCTCAAGAGGGAGAATAAGGGTGGAGGAACTTCTGGTTGCGATTTGGGGAAAATCGCTTAAGGAGGAAGATGAACGGATGCCGTTCACTTCGCTTCAAGATGCGTGCAGAATCTGTATTCTGCGCGCAGCGACCTTCTTGGCTATTTTTAAGCAAGAAGGGGGCGGATCTGGGCTTTCGACTAAACATGAAAGTTGTAGCCCTTGAAATTACCTTTCCAACGAGTGGTTGCACGTTTCCATGCGATACCTGTAGCCACGGTAAAGACCGTTTGAATCTGCTGCGGTTGGAAGTTAATGTCCAGGAATTCTGTATCCTGTACGCAGCAGACTTCGAGGTGCATTTCTGGTATGATGTGACCAGATATAGGCTTTCGACTAAACATGAAAGTTGTAGCCCTTGAAATTACCTTTCCAACGAGTGGTTGCACGTTTCCATGCAATACCTGTAGCCATGGGAAAGATCGTTTGAATCTGCTGCGGTTGGAAGTTAATGTCCAGGAATTCTGTATCCTGTACGCAGCAGACTTCGAGTTGCATTTCAGGTATGATGTGACCGGATCTGGGCTTTCGACTAAACACAAAAGTTGTAGCCCTTGAAATTACCTTTCCAACGAGTGATTGCACGTTTCCATGCGATACCTGTAGCCACGGGAAAGACCCTTTGAATCTGCTGCGGTTGGAAGTTAATGTCCAGGAATTCTGTATCTTGTACGCAGCAGACTTTGAGTTGCATTTCTGGTATGATGTGACAATATCTGGGCTTTCGACTAAACACGAAAGTTGTAGCCCTTGAAATTAAATTTCCAACGAGTGGTTGCACGTTTCCATGCGATACCTGTAGCCATGGGAAAGACCGTTTGAATCTGCTGCGGTTGGAAGTTAATGTCCAGGAATTCTGTATCCTGTACGCAGCAGACTTCGAGTTGCATTTCTGGTATGATGTGACCAGATCTGGGCTTTCGACTAAACACGAAAGTTGTATCCCTTGAAATTACCTTTCCAACGAGTGGTGGCACGTTTTCGGGCGATACCTGTAGCCACAGGAATCCTCAGTCAAAGTTGCTGACCAGATTACATACAATTCTAGGTGATTATAATATGAACTTGGATTCGATGGAATAGACGTTGCAATTCATCTCGAGGTTGGGTGGATTCCTTTGTGTTAATCACCGAGGTAATGTGAAGATTGATGTTTGAGGATTTGAATCCCTATGCCGAGATGTGAATCAAGCCTAAGAGAATGAAAGGCTTTGTTATATTTCTTAGATCACCATTATGCACATTATCTATAATATGTTGAATTCATTTGGAAGGATTTGTAATTGTTTAAAACTATGGCCAGGATGTGTAATGGATTGATGGAAGGGAATGGATAGTCCAATGTTTAGAGGGTCATTTCCCCTCGGGTAACATTGTGAAAGTTAACAAGTGCGGTGTTGACCGTCACTAATGGGAATGAGGTTAAGTTGGATAAAATCGGACGGTTGGGCTTGGTCCTCGGTGTTCACGTCCCGAGGCTCCTTTCGTATTTGATGGATGGCTGGGCTTGGTCCTCGTGCTTTCTTCGAGGCTCCTTCCATGCCACAAAATTATGGAATTGCATGTGGTGTGAGTCGACACGCGGTGTCGTAATCCCGGGTTAAGGATAGTGTGGCAGGTCTACGGGCTCGCCAATCGTCACACCGATGGGAGTTGACAGTTAGACCTTGGGCGGTTGGGCTTGGTCCTCGGTGTTCACGTCCCGAGGCTCCTTCCGGGCCAGGTGAACGGTTGGGCTTGGTCCTCTTGCTCATTTCTGAGGCTCCTTCCGTGTCATACCATAGGCCAGACAGGGGCTAGGATCTTGGTGCTTATTTACCCGAGAGAACCCGCTGAGCCGTAGTACTCATATGAGCTCCACTGTTATGTCCTAGCGTGGAAGCGTACGGAGGCCTAGGCCAGGTAGTGTGGAGACCAGCCTAGTAGTGGAGATGCCCTCTCCACTGTCACCATTTGGCCACGACAGTTGATGCCTGAGAGGTTAGCTACCTGCTCGAATAGTGGGAACTAAAAGTCTGTGTCGACATAGCGATTGCATGTGCTTGAGCATGGGTGTCTCATTGCATTGCATACATAGCATCGCACTTCATTATATACACAAGACCCTCATCGTATAAGTTTGTATGGGCACTCCTATACGATGAGTTACTTTCTACTGAACGACCCTCAACTTATATGCTTGTATGGGCATCCATATAAGTTGAGTTACTTACTGTTCTAGTTATATACTCTCTTGTTGCTGTAGTTCGTAGATTTGAATTAAGAGTTTGTTTATTATATGTTGGTACCCTAGTTTGATTTGAGTTTAGTCTTCTCCTTTTGTCCCTTGACCCAAAAAATATCTATGGTCAATGGTTAGTGGTCTAGCTGTAGAGTCCTCGCTTTTCCAGATGAAGAATTTGGTTAAGTAGTTTTTCGTTCGACTATAGTCGAACGCCGCTCGACTATCGTCGACTAACTGTTCGACGATCGTCTATCAGTTGCTCGACGTTCTGTCTGCGAGGATAGTTCGACTATCGGTTGATAGTTCAACTATCTGGCTGAGATAGTTCGACTATCTGTTGATAGTTCGACTATCTGTTGATAGTTCGACTATCTGTTTGTTTGATAGTTCGACTATCTGCTTGGATTGTTCAACTATCTGATAGCTCGACTATTTGTTTGATAGGTCGACTATCTGCGTTGTTTGATAATTCGACTATCCGTTGATAGATCGACTATCTGCTTTCTTCTGATAGTTCGACTATCTGCTGATAGGTCGACTATCTGTTTTCCCTTGGTAGTTCGACTATCTTCTTTGATAGTTCAACTATCTGATAGCTCGACTATCTATTGATAGGTCGACTATCTGTTTTTTTCTGGGTAGTTCGACTATCTGTTGATAGCTCGACTATCTGTTCTGCGTTGATAGTTCGACTATCTGTTGATAGGTCGACTATTGGTTTTGCTTTGATAGTTCGACTATCTGTTGATAGTTTGACTATCTGTTTCGCCTTGATAGTTCGACTATCTGTTGATAGGTCGACTATCTGATAGTTCGACTATCTTCTGATAGTTCGACTATCTGTTGTGATAGTTCGACTATCTCCTGTGATAGTTCGACTATCTGGATCGTTCGACTATCTGACCGATAGCTCGACGATCTTCGTTCTTCGGTCGACGATCTCCAAGGTTCGTTCGACGTTTTCTGTCTACCTTTTTATTTTGTATTTATTTATTATATTTAATTAATTAATACATTATCTGGCATGTTATTTCAGTTGTTTTATGATAATATTTCCAGGCAATATCTGCTCCATCCCTTCTGCCTGAGTAAAATCTTTTCAGATAAAGTTGTTTGTCTTATTAGCTGACATTGTATTTTACTTTATCTGCTGTCAGTCCTTTATAGCCGTTAGAATGAAAAGTCTTCCTTTTGCTATAAAGAGTTTTTCTCTGATGTGATTTTATTTAGTACCTGTATTATCAGATTGCTTCCTGCAGCTTCCTTGAAAAAGGTTTATACCTTTTATAGAATATTTTGCTACAGAGTTTGTTTGTCTTTGTGATATTTGCAGCCCAGGTTTCAAGTTTTAGAAGAAGACAAACAGTTCAAATTGAAGAGAGCCGTTGCTTGTTGCTGCTATAAAAGGAATCCTTTGGAGAAGGATTTCAGCTAGCTAACCAGTTATTCATTTAAGCATTCAAGCTTTCATCAAGACTAAGTTCATTTTTGCTCTCAGCAATATTCATCCAACTGAGAAGTGTTAAGCTCTTCTGCTCTTCTTCAACCTGAGTTCTCCTACTTCTAGGAAGTTCCAACTCAGAGTTCTTTTGAAGAAGAAGAAGAAGAAGATAGCTGCTAGAAGATTTCCATTTTATATTTTATTTATCTTCTTGTAGTTTTTCCTTCAGTTTTTACTGAAGAGTTTCTGCACTGAAGCAAGACTTCACCTGGACATTCTTTGAGCCAGGGGGAGCCTTGATTCCTTGAGCTTTCTAGCTCAGTGCAAGTCCTTGTGCTTCTCTAATCTATTGTAAAATAGAGAAGACATCTTAACCTTCTTTCCCCCTCCTGTACAGGGTTATTACTCCCTTCAAAAGTATCCCTTGGTGGCAGGGCACCTGATCAAAAACCTGTGTTCGGTTTTTAGACACCTGATCAAAAGTCTAAAGGGTTTTTGGATCTACCTGAAGCAGATCCTGTTGGTGGCAGGGCACCTGATCAAAAACCTGAGTGGATTCCTACCTTGTTGGTAGAAGAGTGGACGTACCCAAGTTGTTTGGGGAACCACTATAAATTCCTTGTGTCGTCTGGATTGCCTTGTTTAATTCCTGCATTGTGGCTGTGATTAGATATAACTAGGTTTGCTAGTTGCTGATTAGGATTTCCAAGCCTTAACTGTAATTACAGTTAGCTTGAGTTTGTGCACAACACTTGTGTTAGGCTTTAGGGTTATTTCTGTATCTATAATCTTTTCCTTCCGCATTTCACTTCAAGGGAGTTGGGTAGACTATTAAGTTTTGTCTAGTGCAAAATTTGATAACTCTATTCACCCCCCCCCCTCTAGAGTAGTATCTATCCCTTCACTTTCAAATGGTATTAGAGCCAGGTTGACTGACTGAATAGGCTAACACCTAAGTCACAAGATCCTGATAGATACTAAAGCTTATAGATATTCACTATCATGGCCCAGTCCAAGGATTATTCTAGCACCAGACCTCCATCATGCAACTTAGCTAAGTTTGGCATCTGGAAGGCAAGGATAAAATTATATATGAATTCTATTGATGAAAGTATCTTTGCTTCTATTTTGTCAGGTCCCCCAAGAGCACCTGCTGCTGCTACTGCCTCATCATCTGATATGAGTGCAGTGCCTCCTCCAGATTACAATGATGAGTATAAGAAGGCAAAGATAGCAGATGCCAAGGCGATGAACATTCTGGCTCAGACAATGTCTGATGAGGTATTCCAGAAGGTAGCTGACTGCTCTTCAGCAAAAGCTATATGGGATACACTGAACCAGATTGTAGCTGGTTCAGCTGATGAAAGGAAGGACAGAAGGTCCAACCTTATCTCACAATATGAAAACTTCAAGAAAACTGATGCTGAATCAGTTGAAGCCATGTATACAAGGCTCAGCTCAATCATCAATGAGCTGAGGACCCTTGACAAGGACATATCATTGACAGAGGTCAATGATAAGATTCTTATGTGCTTCCCTAGCACATTGGATCTGAGGATCTGGACCATCAAGGAAGCCAGAAGTACAAATGAGATTTCAACTGAAGCCCTTCTCGGCAAGCTCAAGTCTTTTGAGCAAGTGCTGAAGACAAGGGAAGCAGAAGCTGAAGCAAAGACCCCTACTCCAACAAGAAAAGAGCAATCTCTAGCTCATAAGGCTGCTGTTGCTTCTGAAGGCAGCCAATCAAATGAGGAACTAATGGCATTATTTGCCAAGAGGTTTCTCAAGATGGGGAGAAAGGAATTCAGAAAGAAGTCTTCACGCTATGAAGACAAACCAAGGTATGACCGTTCTCCTGCTAAAGAAATTATCTGCTATGGTTGCAGGAAGCCTGGACACATCTTACCAGATTGTCCAGAGGAGAAGAACAAAGATAAGAGGAAAGAAAAGGAGCAGCACAGGAAGCACTCCAAGCCATCCTCCTACAAGAACAAGAAGAAGGAGAGAGGTTTCATTGCTGAAACCTGGAGTGATTCTGATGAAGAATCTTCCTCCTCTAGCTCTAGTGAGGATGAGTGTTGGAACACCCTATTACTAATTTGGGTAAGGATCACTATGCTTGTCTTAGGAATCCCAGTTGACCTAGTTGTATAGTTGAGAAGGTCAACATTAGAATGAGTCTAGGGCTTAGAACTTAGGTTTGGAGCTGCCCCCAGGACCATCCAAGATCAAGGTTGAAGAGTTAAGTCTAAGGCAATTTTCGTCGAGCTCAGGTCGACGAATCGTCGAACTCCGTTCGACGCTCTCTGAGCTCAACTTCAATAAATCGTCAAACTCCGGTCGACGATCTTCGAGCTCAGATCGACTATCTGCTTTTGGCTAGCTTCTGCTTAGTCGTCGAACTCCCCTCGACTATCTTCTAGCTCAGTTCGACGATCCCTCCTTCAAGTTATTTCTCAGGTCGGTGAGCTCGGTTCGACGATCTTCGAGCTCAGATCGACATTTTCTGTCTGCTTGTGTCATTTCATCTCTGAGCTCAGTTCGACGATCGTAGAGCTCAGATCGACGTTTTTTTTAGAGAGATCGACGCTTTCAGGAATTCAAATGCTGCTGTTCTTTGGAATGTTTTTGAATATTATCAGCATTTATGTCAGAAGATCTCCCAGCCGTTTGTCTTTATTCTGGAGCAAGTTTCAAGGAATTATTCAGAGAATGTTTGCTGGACTTTCCTCTAGAAGACAAGACTCTTTTTGGAAGACATTTATGACTCCCAACGGCTAATTTGGACAAGAAAACTTCAGAAAATTTCAATTCCTCTCTTCTGTGTTTTTAAGATATACAGAATACACAAGAAAAAAGAGGATACACAGATTGATAAGAAAGAAAGTGAACACACAGAATAGAGAATACTGATAGCAGAAGAACAACAGAAGAACTGTGACTTCAAAAATCTTCTTGCTGACTGAAAAGTGTTCACAATCTCATCTCAGAACTCCAGACACCTCATTTTTCAGCCTTCTTGTTGAAACCCTCCTTTGCTGGAGATCAAAGTTCTGAAGACCTATCACCCTAGAGCAAAGCTTCTTTTCCTGAACCTTTCTACATCTCAGGGGGAGCTTTGACATCATCAATCCACTTGTGCTTCTCTCATTTGATTGAGAATAGAGAAGACACCCTTCACTCTTATTTTTCTTTTCCTGCTGTAAAAGGGTTCTTGAACTCCCTTCAAAAGTTCTGTCTGGTTCTGAGAGCCTTGTCAAAACTCAGTGGTGGCAAGACACCTTATCAAAAAATCTAGCTTTGGTTTTTAGGCACCTTATCAAAAGCTCATTGGTGTCAGGACACCTGATCAACTCATCCTGAGTGGATTCCTACCAAGGGTGGTAGAAGAGTGGATGTACCCAGGTTTTTGGGGAACCACTATATTTCCTTGTGTCTTCTGGTTTGTTTGTGTGATTTGTCTGCTGTGTGCTGTGCTCTTTACTTCTTGTTTTTTAACCTCTTACTAGCACTCTACACTATATCATAAATTGAATTTTATATGTGCTGTTTATTTCAACTGTGAAAAATTATTTTAAAATACTCTATTCACCCCCCCCCCCTCTAGAGTTGAGATAGATCTTACCCTCACTTTCAATTGGTATCAGAGGCAGGTTGGTTGCTCATACAGGCTAACACCTGAACCAAAAGATCCTTGATAAGATCAATCTCTTAAGAGGATTATTTTCTATACATCTAGCTTTTCATTTAAAGACATGGCACAGAACAAAGATTATGCAAGCACCAGACCACCAGTGTGTAACCTTTCTAAGTTTGCACTCTGGAAGGCAAGGATTAGATTATACATGAATTCTATTGATTAAGACATTTTCAATTCTGTCTTGACAGTTTGTCCAACTCCACCATCAAGCTCAAGTACAAGTGCTGTTCCACCTCCTTCTAGAATAGATGCAGATATAAAGAAGTGGAAGACTGCAGATGCTAAGGCTATGAACATCTTAGCCCAAACAATGTCTGATGAAATTTTTCAGAAGGTAGCTGAATGCCACTCAGCCAAAGAAATCTGGGACAAACTCTCTGAAATTGTCTCAGGATCTGCTGATGAAAGGAAAGATAGAAGATCTCATCTGATAAGCCAATATGAGAACTTCAAAAAGGGAGAAGCTGAATCAGTGGCTGACATGTACAATAGACTAAGTCTAATTGTCAATGAGCTAAAAACCCTAGACAAAGAAATCTCACTGACTGAGCTGAATGACAAAATCCTGATGTGCTTCCCCAGCACTTGGGATTCAAGAATCTGGCCAATCAAGGATGCCAGAAGTTTAAATGAGATTACTACTGAAGCTCTCCTGGGCAAGCTCAAATCCTATGAGCTGCTCATTAAAAATAGAGAAGAAGAACAAAAGACTACCTCTCCAGCCACAAGGAAAGAAAAGACCATAGCCTTCAAAGCTGTAGAAGAGGAGCCTGAAGATAAAGCTACAGGAAATGATGAGCTCATAAGTCTACTGGCCAAAAGATTCTACAAGATGGCCAGAAAAGACTTCAGAAAGAGACCATACAAGGGTCATGATAAACCAAGGTATGATAAATCAAACAACAATAAAGAAATTATATGCTTTGGTTGCAGGAAACCAGGCCACATTGTGCCTGACTGTCCAGAAAACAAGAATAAGGACAAGAAGGAAAGAAGAGAAAGAAGAAAAGAAAAGGATTACAAGAAGAATAGCTCAGACAAAGCCTCCTCCAGCAAGAACAAACATACAAGGAAGGGCTTTGTTGCTGAGACATGGAGTGAGACTGAAGAAGAATCTGAAGCCTCATCCAGTTCCAGTGATGATGAGGATGATGCAGATGAAAAAGAATTTTGCATGATGGCTGTCAATGCCTCACAGCAAAACTCTGATGAAGAATCAGAATCAGACTCAGAAACTCAACCAGATGAAGATCAGGTAATCAACTCTTTTGATTTTAATTCTGAGGACTTCAAAGATGAATTTAAGACATTGTGTCTAGATCTATTAAAATCTGAGAAGGAGATAATCTCTCTCAGGAATCAATTATCTGAGCATAGTGTCCTAAACTCAAAGAACCTCAAACTCTCTGAGGAGTTAGAATGCTGTAGGGAGGAGATAGCCTCACTGAAAAGTGAACTATCAAAGACCAAAAAGTTTGAAGAATCCCTAAATGGGAGAAGTATCAGACTGATGGACATCACAAGCACAGTGAACTCTAGATTTAATAGCACACTGGGCTTGGGTGCCTCATCCAGCCAACCTATAATTTTGACAACTCCAATCAAGTTTGTCTCTGACAAAGGAAAGGGAGTAATAGAGGTACCCAGGAAGAATGCAGATCTATCAGAGAAAAATTCAGTTCAACAGATGGCGTCGAGCAGAGCTCGACGATCGTCGAACAGAGCTCGACAATCTAACTACAGATCGTCGACCTCAGCTCGACGATATCCAAACTCTGAACTTCAGCATAATCGATCTTCGAACAGAGATCGACGATCTGACCCAAGATCGTCGACCTCAGTTCGACGATCGTCGAACAGAAATCAGGACTGTGAACATTCCTTCAATGACACATCTAGATTCAATCCTAGAAGTCCCACATCCCAAGTCTTTAATCCCTATACTGAATGGATAGTACCTCCTAGGAGATACCATCCTGAAGGTTATAAGGATCAACCTGGGATGTCCTTTATTTCAGAATTCAAGGGATATCAACCTAGGCCCAAGGTTAACTGGGTCAAAAACAAATAAGCTGTTTTTGTGCAGGTGAAGACCTATCCAGCATCAAACCATCAATGGTATCTGGATAGTGGGTGCTCAAAGCACATGACAGGGGACAAGGACAACTTCACTTCCTTCAAAGCCAAGCTTGGACCCAAAGTAATTTTTAAAGACTCAAGCTTTGGAACTACAAAAGGATATGGTGCAGTCCAAATTGGCTCAGTCACATTCAAGAAGGTAGCATATGTTGAAGGACTCAAGCACAACTTGATAAGTATCAGTCAACTGTGTGATGAAGGATATCAAGTGACATTCAACAAAGCCATATGCAAGGTCAAGTCAGAGGACAACACAACTGTGTTGACAGGTAACTGAAGAGGTAACATTTACTTAGTGGATTTTCATTCACCTATAGTAGATATTTGCATGTTCAATTCCATTTCAAAATCTAATATTTTATGGCATAAGAGACTAGGGCATATTAACCTTAGAACCATTGCTAAGCTATCTAAAGACAACCTTGTTAGAGGACTACCTTCTGGTCCCTACAAGAAGGAAGGACCTTGCAAGGCTTGTCAATTAGGCAAGCAAACTAAAAGTAGTTTTAAATCAATTAATAAGAGTGATTCACCTAGGATCTTGTACCTATTGCACATGGATATTTTTGGACCCATATCTGTACAAAGCCTAGGAGGGAAATCCTATACTCTAGTGGTTGTAGATGACTTCTCAAGATTCACTTGGGTATTCTTTCTGAGGAAGAAGTCTGATTACGTCAAGTGTTTGACAGATTTTCTCAAATGCATTCAGATTGAGTTCAACACTCACATTGCCCTGATCAGAAGTGATCATGGGACAGAGTTTGATTCTCTTCTCATGCAAGAGTTCTGTCAAAGTGAAGGGATCAGGCACACATTCTCAGCTCCCAGAACTCCTCAACAAAATGGGGTAGCTGAAAGGAAAAATAGAACACTCATTGAATCTGCAACTACATTATTGGCAGATGCTCACCTACCTCTATCCTTTTGGGCTGAGGCAGTGAACACCTCCAACTATGTGTTGAACAGAAGCCTGATACACAAGCTGAAGGGCAAGACTCCCTATGAATTGCTCAAAGGGAAGAAACCTAAAATAGGCTATTTTAAAGTTTTTGGTTGCACTTGTTTTATTCATAATAATGACAAGAAATATCTAGCAAAATTCCAAGCTAAAGCTGATGAAGGAGTGTTTCTGGGATACTCCATGATCAGCAAGGCCTATAGGGTTTATAATAAATCTTCCTGTAAAATTGAAGAATCTGTTCATATTATTTTTGATGAAGCTAACATGTCTTTCAAGGAGAAGAATGCTTCTACCATAGAACCTTTGCAGGTACATTCTCTAGCTGAAGACTTGAACAAATTGCAAGTTGCTGAAAAGAATGAGAGCAGTGATGATGAAGAAGAAGTTCAACATCTTGAAGAAAATCATCCTGAAGAGCCAGTTGCTGCTCCACTAGAGGAGACAACAACACAGGCTGGTGAACAATCAACACTCCCTGTTGACTTAGTAACAACAAGAGATCATCCAATCACCCAAGTAATTGGAGAAATTTCAGCTGGTGTGCAAACTAGAAATCAGGTCAACCAGAACCTGATGCACACTTGCTTCCTATCTCAAATTGAGCCTCAATCCATACAAGATGCAGAGCAAGATCCACACTGGATCATTGCAATGCAAGAGGAGTTGCATCAATTTGAAAGGAACAAGGTTTGGGAACTAGTGCCTAAGCCAAAGGATCATCCCATTGTTGGAACAAAGTGGGTATTCAGGAACAAGCTGGATGATCAAGGAGTTATAGTCAGAAACAAGGCAAGACTAGTTGCTCAAGGGTACTCTCAACAAGAAGGAATAGACTATGATCAGACATTTGCACCAGTTGCAAGGTTGGAAGCCATCAGAATATTCCTAGCCTATGTTGCTCACAAAGATTTCAAAGTGTATCAAATGGATGTAAAGAGTGCATTTCTCAATGGGGACATCAAAGAGGAAGTCTATGTTAGACAACCTCCAGGTTTTATCTCTCTAACTCACCCTGATTATGTTTACAAATTGTATAAAGCATTATATGGTCTCAAGCAAGCTCCTAGAGCATGGTGTGAGACCCTAGCATGCTTTCTTCTGGAAAATGATTTTGTTAGGGGGAGAGTAAACCAAACTCTTTTTATTAGAACCCATAAGTCCCATACCCTACTAGTGCAAATTTATGTAGATGACATTATTTTTGGTTCTACTGATTCAAAATTGTGCAAAAAGTTTTCCAAGCTTATGCACTCTAAATTTGAAATGAGTAGCATGGGTGAGCTGTCCTTCTTCTTAGGACTGCAAGTCAAGCAACATGCTGAAGGCATATTTATTTCTCAAACCAAGTATGCAAAAGAATTGGTTAAGAAATTTGGTATGTCTGATGCATCATGTATGAAAACACCCATGCCCTCAAATGCTGTAATAGATGCTGATGAACATGGGAAACCTGTTGATCAGACAACATATAGAGCAATAATTGGCTCTTTATTGTACCTTACAGCTAGTAGGCCTGATATAATGTTTGCTACATGTATTTGTGCTAGATTCCAAGTTAGCCCTAGAGAGTCACATTTAATCTTAGTTAAGAGAATTCTTAGGTATGTAAAAAGTTGTCCAAATCTAGGTCTCTGGTATCCAAAAGATTCAGCGTTTGATTTAACTGGATTTTCAGATGCTGATTATGCTGGATGCAGAATAGACAGGAAAAGCACCAGTGGAACATGTCAGTTCCTTGGTGACAGACTTGTCTCCTGGTTTTGTAAGAAGCAAACATCTGTGTCAACCTCAACTGCTGAAGCTGAGTATATGGCTGCAGGCAGTTGCTGTTCACAAATATTATGGATACAGAATCAGCTCTTAGACTATGGCTACAACTTAGAGAAGTCTAAAATTTTCTGTGATAATACTAGTGCTATCTCTATAGCACAAAATCTAGTCCTCCATAGTAGGACAAAACACATAGAAATTAGGCATCATTTTCTAAGAGATAATGTAGAGAAAAATAAAATTGAACTTCAATATATTCCTACTGATTTGCAAAGGGGAGATATTTTCACCAAACCTTTGGATGAAAAGAAACACAGTTTCTTCCTAAATCAGTTAGGCATGTTAGATGGAGAAAGCCTTAATTAAATTTCAAGATCTTGAAAAGCTAAAACAGACCAAGACTAGGACAAAAATCCTTCTTTTTGTGTCTGTAGAATGAGTTTAGACTCTGAACTGCGCTCGACGTTTTCCCCAAAATCGTCGACAGAGATCGATGATTTTCCAAAAATCGTCGACCAGAGATCGACGCTTTTGCAGTCGTCGATCTGAGTTCAGAGCCCTCGCTAGAACTAGGCTTTCTCTCTTTCTGATCAGAGGCCGTCGAGCTGAGCTCGACGTTTTTCAACATCATCGAACGAAGATCGCCGATTTTGAAGACTCTTCAGATTCCCTCTGTAGCCCAAATCGTCGAGCTGAGCTCGACGTTTCGTCGAGCTGAGCTCAACGATCTTCCTTTTCGCCGTCGAACCCTAATATAAAATCTTTCTTTCAGCCGTCATTCTCCTTTTGCGCTTTCATACTCTGCAACTTTCTTTCTTTTCCCTCCAAATTCTCTACGCTTGGTCATTTTTGGTTTTCTGTTGCAGGTGAATATGGCTGAATCAAGTGCTGCTATTGCTAAGATGAAGTTCGACACAGGCTTTGACATCGACATAAACTCCTTCGATAGAAGCGACCAGCGCTTCAAGGACATCCTAAACTTATTCAGAGAACAACAGCTGACTCCAATAATGACTACAAGGATGAAGATCGCCTCAGAAGAAATTAAAGAGTGGTGTTATACCGCAACAGACGAGACTGAGAATTCTGTTGTCGGCACCATTAAGGGGACTCAGGTACTTCTATCCCTGGCTCTTTTAACAGAAGTTTTTCAACTCAGTACTGGAGGAGACTCCATTGAACTGTCTGGAGAGGAGTATGACTCCATGCTGGATAGGATGGGTCACAATGCAGTCAACCCTCATAAGCTATTGAAGAAAAATCTGGCTATAGAATTTCAATTCCTGGCTGATGTAGTTGGGAAGGTGTTGTTGGCCAAGCACTCAGCTCATGACACCATATCCAGATATCAGTTCTGCCTGATGGGAGCTTTATTAGATAAGAAACACCTTGACTGGGGCTCCATCTTCTTCACTCTGATTAAGAAGAAGATCAATAAGAATGCAGTTAGTTGTGGGAGAATCTTAGGGGTCTATCTGCACAACAGGTGCCCTGACCTTTTAACCTCCTCTAGCATGTTCATCAATGCATCCAAGAGGCTTTCCTGTGCCCTCTTCAGTAAATGGGACAGGCAGATCATAAACCCCTCCAGGGCTACTGCACCACTTCATTCAGGCACAAGGACTATTTCAGTCACTCCTCCAGCAGAAGAGCTGCCTGCTTCTTCCCCTCCTCCAGCCATATCCACCCAAGCCGTCACCTCCTCACCACCAGTCACCACCATAATAATCTCATCCCCAATTACCATTTCCTCACCTATGTCATCCCCTCCACTATCCACCTCAGAGGAATTCCACCCTCTCTTTTCCTATTCAACCATCACCCTACCATCCTTCTCACTTATAGATGATTCCTTCATGGATGATTCACCCTCTACTCCTCCTGAGCCACCCTCAACTTCCTCATTTCAACAAATGCTCCATGACATTCTCTCTCAACCCTCCTTCACACCCTCTCTTACTTCCCCTATCTCCACCTCAACCTCCTCTATCTCCATAATTCCATCTTCTGAACCAACCATTCCCTCTCCACCTTCCTCCACATTTTCAGTTTCAGCCACCATCCCTCCATCCACCTTTGCTCCTACCTCTGCTCAAGCCCCACTTGAGCATGTGGATCTTCCTAGTTTGGCAGACAGGCTGTATGAGTTGCTAGCTCCCAAGCTGGCATCTCTACTGGAGTCTTCCCTGGCTCCACTCCTGAAGCAAGTCCAGGAGCTGTCTACCAAGCTTGCCTCCCTTTCCTCCTCCCTGGCTATCCCTTCTTCTGGGTTCCTTGATTCACCTCTCTCTGAACCATGGCAGGGGGAGATGCCTTATGAAGAAGTGGATGTGCCAGCTGCTGATCATATGTCTGCTCCAGCTCCAGCTCTTGGATGTGCTTTTGCACTGAATCTGCAGAGGCTGCTATCTATATTTGATACAGTCCATTTCAGCTTTCTGCCTGCAACTCCTGCTGAAGATTTGTCTAAGGCCATTGTGCCTGTATCTATCTGTGATCCCAGCCATATTGATTCCTACATCAAGTCCTGGAAGGCTGTGGATATCTCTGATGCTGCTACTAAGGCCACTGTGCCTCCTTCTGTTGAAATTGCTGCTGCTGCTACTGCTGACATAAAGATGATTCCAGCAACTGATGCTGATGAAATTGCTGTTGAGACTGCTGATGAAGAGCTTGCCTCATACTTAGTAGATCCCACTCTTGCTGCTCCTGCTGTTTCTGCAAAACTTAAAGCTCAAGAAGAGCATATCAGAAGAATTGATGATCTGTATGATCAACCTCAAAGTTCTGAGAGTGATCAGTACAGGACTGATTCTGAAGATTCTGCTAGCACTATTGCCAAGAAGAGAAAAGCTAGAAGTAAAGCAATGATGTCAGTCCCTCCTGCCAAAGCCAAAGACTCCAATGATATTCCATACTACATCCTGCATGACTGCCCCATCTCTGAGCCATGGATGCAATACTCCAAGAATCAACAGAAAGCTATGAAGAAGAAGAGGAAGCTAGACAAATATGAAAAAGGATCTTCTCAATATCAACCTCCTCCTCCTCCTCCAGATTCTGGCTCAGGCTCAGCCCCTCAAGCTCCAGTTTCCAGACACAGTTCTTCCCAGTATTATCAAAGATCCTATCAAAGGGGACAGCATCAAAGGGGATATCAATCCAGAAGAGATCAATTTAGAGGAAGCCAGAGAGGGCATAGACTTCATCCAAGGGAAGGGCAAGGTCACTCTGACCCTTCTTCAGGTCCTTTCCCTTACAAGCTGAAAGACACAATTGTCTCCAGGACTCCTTCTACTGATTCTGAAATCATCAACAGATACGAACCTCCTATTCCTTTTGAAGATCCTGAGAACAACCCTGTGTCCTGGACAGCCAGAATGAAAGAATTGGCTTCCCTTGATCAAATAAGAAAGGCCAGAGAACAAGGCAAGGATACTTCAAACATAACTACTTTATCAGAGCAGAGAAAGAAAGAACTAGAGAGATATGCATCAAGGAAATTCTTCAATCCAGAAGACTATATGAAGCTGCACCCTGAGGCTGTTGTTCCAAGGCCCAAATCTCAAACTTCTCTAGGTGCAGAGGATGACAGAAGGTCAAAGAAAGAAAGTCAGAATCCTAATAGAGAAATTTTATTTAAAAAGGGAACTGAAAGGAAGCGAACTGTGTAAGCTAAACATTTCATCCACCTTTGGATATCTACTGCTATTTATCTATGATCTGCTTTGCTGCTATATATCTTCTCTGCAATTTTGTATTAGCTTCTGTATTGTTGTATGCTTTTTATTCCCTATGATTGTCTGTAAATAGTAATCCTAACCCAAATAGGGGGAGATTGTTGGAACACCCAATTACTAATTTGGGTAAGGATCACTATGCTTGTCTTAGGAATCCCAGTTGACCTAGTTGTATAGTTGAGAAGGTCAACATTAGAATGAGTCTAGGGCTTAGAACTTAGGTTTGGAGCTGCCCCCAGGACCATTCCAAGATCAAGGTTGAAGAGCTAAGTCTAAGGCAATTTTCGTCGAGCTCAGGTCGACGAATCGTCGAACTCCGTTCGACGCTCTCTGAGCTCAACTTCAATAAATCGTCGAACTCCGGTCGACGATCTTCGAGCTCAGATCGACTATCTGCTTTTGGCTAGCTTCTGCTTAGTCGTCGAACTCCCCTCGACTATCTTCTAGCTCAGTTCGACGATCCCTCCTTCAAGTTATTTCTCAGGTCGGTGAGCTCGGTTCGACGATCTTCGAGCTCAGATCGACGTTTTCTGTCTGCTTGTGTCATTTCATCTCTGAGCTCAGTTCGACGATCGTAGAGCTCAGATCGACGTTTTTTTTAGAGAGATCGACGCTTTCAGGAATTCAAATGCTGCTGTTCTTTGGAATGTTTTTGAATATTATCAGCATTTATGTCAGAAGATCTCCCAGCCGTTTGTCTTTATTCTGGAGCAAGTTTCAAGGAATTATTCAGAGAATGTTTGCTGGACTTTCCTCTAGAAGACAAGACTCTTTTTGGAAGACATTTATGACTCCCAACGGCTAATTTGGACAAGAAAACTTCAAAAAATTTCAATTCCTCTCTTCTGTGTTTTTAAGATATACAGAATACACAAGAAAAAAGAGGATACACAGATTGACAAGAAAGAAAGTGAACACACAGAATAGAGAATACTGATAGCAGAAGAACAACAGAAGAACTGTGACTTCAAAAATCTTCTTGCTGACTGAAAAGTGTTCACAATCTCATCTCAGAACTCCAGACACCTCATTTTTCAGCCTTCTTGCTGAAACCCTCCTTTGCTGGAGATCAAAGTTCTGAAGACCTATCACCCTAGAGCAAAGCTTCTTTTCCTGAACCTTTCTACATCTCAGGGGGAGCTTTGACATCATCAATCCACTTGTGCTTCTCTTATTTGATTGAGAACAGAGAAGACACCCTTCACTCTTATTTTTCTTTTCCTGCTGTAAAAGGGTTCTTGAACTCCCTTCAAAAGTTCTGTCTGGTTCTGAGAGCCTTGTCAAAACTCAGTGGTGGCAAGACACCTTATCAAAAAATCTAGCTTTGGTTTTTGGGCACCTTATCAAAAGCTCATTGGTGTCAGGACACCTGATCAACTCATCCTGAGTGGATTCCTACCAAGGGTGGTAGAAGAGTGGATGTACCCAGGTTTTTGGGGAACCACTATATTTCCTTGTGTCTTCTGGTTTGTTTGTGTGATTTGTCTGCTGTGTGCTGTGCTCTTTACTTCTTGTTTTTTTAACCTCTTACTAGCACTCTACACTATATCATAAATTGAATTTTATATGTACTGTTTATTTCAACTGCGAAAAATTATTTTAAAATACTCTATTCACCCCCCCCCCCTCTAGAGTTGAGATAGATCTTACCCTCACTTTCAATGAGGAAGAGAAGAAGGCAAAGGAGGTTTGCCTGATGGTAATAGATGCCTGCAGCAATCACTCAGCTGTAGAGAGTTCAGATTCAGAAGAAGAAATGCCAACAGAAGATGAGGTACTATCTTCTTATGACTTCACTTCTGAAGAATTTAAATTAGATTTTAAATCCTTATGCTTAGACTTAATTAGTTCAGAAAAAGAGATTAAAGAACTTAGAAATAAGTTAGCTGACTCAGAATTAATTGCTACAAAAAATATTAGGTTAAAGGAAGATCTCACTACTTGTAGTGAAGAAATTAAATTTCTTAAAATAGAGTTAGCTAAGTCTAAAAGGTTAGAGGAATCTCTAAATGGTAGAAGCCTTAAGCTGTTAGAGATAACCAACATGACTAACACTAGGTCAGGCAATAATAAACTAGGCTTAGAAGCTTCTCCTAGTGAACCCCCAGTTACACTTAAAAATAATCTTTCAACTCCAGTGAACTTCATTTCAGCTAGTGGAATGAAGAACACTGAGCAAGTAAACCAAGTTAATAAAACTTTAAATAAAGCAAAAAGAGAGAAAGAGATCTAAGAGATATGATAGTCCTACCCCCAGATGGAATCCCAGAGGTCCTCGTCCTCCACCTCCCAGTGCAGGAGCCTCTGGCAACCTTTCTGCTAATCCTTCTGCTCCGTCAGCAAAATCTGCTCCCTCTCAGCACCTTTCAAGGAAAAGCTCTCAAAGCCACCAAGGGATATCTCATTCTGGTTCTCAAAGGCATGTTACTGAAGTTAAAGAACAAGTAAAGGAGGTTGTGTATCAGAAGCCATCATTTTCACCTCCTCCTTCTCCTAAGAAAAAGATCTCTTCTGGTATTCCAGTTCATGTTGCTAAGGATGCTGCAAAAGGAAAAAGAACCATATTCTCTGAAAAATCTAGCAAAAAGTTTGCTGAGTTTGCTCCTCCATCGTCTCTGGTTATTCAAGAAGTAAAAGACACAGCTGAAAGTTTATTAGACTTATCTGTTAAATTTAAAACTGTGAAGCCTATAGATACATCATCTGAAAATGTGTATGAAAGCCAAGAACTAGATCCTGATTACAGGATGGCTAGATTTCTTGAGATTGTTGGCTCAGCTCAAATTCAGAAAGCTAAGGCTGAAGGAAAGGATTCTACAGGATTTTCTATAATGTCAAAGTTCAGAATGAAGGAACTAGATAAAATCCAGGTTAGCCCTGAGGTCTTTGACCCTTCAAAGTATATGCAAAAGCACCCAGAAGCAGTTGTTCCAAGGGCTGCAGAATTAAAGATTATTGGCGTGCAAGACTTGAAAATGTCTAAGAAAGAGGCCATTGATCCTTTGCGGAAAGTTTCCTTTGTTCCTAGCTCTTCTGACCCTAAGCCAGACTCTGTAGATCCTTAGTTTTGTTTGACTGTTGTTATTTATCTGATTGACTGTTAATTGTTTATCTATTTCCTGTATTAATTTTATTGCTCTATAGCTAGTTCTATGTTTTAGTTTTTGAGAGACTTAACTCAAATAGGGGGAGATTGTTGGTACCCTAGTTTGATTTGAGTTTAGTCTTCTCCTTTTGTCCCTTGACCCAAGAAATATCTATGGTCAATGGTTAGTGGTCTAGCTGTAGAGTCCTCGCTTTTTCAGATGAAGAATTTGGTTAAGTAGTTTTTCGTTCGACTATATTCGAACGCCGCTCGACTATCGTCGACTAACTGTTCGACGATCGTCTATCAGTTGCTCGACGTTCTGTCTGCGAGGATAGTTCGACTATCGGTTGATAGTTCGACTATCTGGCTGAGATAGTTCGACTATCTGTTGATAGTTCGACTATCTGTTTGTTTGATAGTTCGACTATCTGCTTGGATAGTTCAACTATCTGATAGCTTGACTATCTGTTTGATAGGTCGACTATCTGGGTTGTTTGATAATTCGACTATCCGTTGATAGATCGACTATCTGCTTTCTTCTGATAGTTCGACTATCTGCTGATAGGTCGACTATCTGTTTTCCCTTGGTAGTTCGACTATCTGCTTTGATAGTTCAACTATCTGATAGCTCGACTATCTGTTGATAGGTCGACTATCTGTTTTTTTCTGGGTAGTTCGACTATCTGTTGATAGCTCGACTATCTGTTCTGCGTTGATAGTTCGACTATCTGTTGATAGGTCGACTATCGGTTTTGCTTTGATAGTTCGACTATCTGTTGATAGTTCGACTATCTGTTTTGCCTTGATAGTTCAACTATCTGTTGATAGGTCGACTATCTGATAGTTCGACTATCTTCTGATAGTTTGACTATCTGTTGTGATAGTTCGACTATCTCCTGTGATAGTTCGACTATCTGGATCGTTCGACTATCTGACCGATAGCTCGACGATCTTCGTTCTTCGGTCGACGATCTCCAAGGGTTGTTCGACGTTTTCTGTCTGCCTTTTTATTTTGTATTTATTTATTATATTTAATTAATTAATACATTATCTGGCATGTTATTTCAGTTGTTTTATGATAATATTTCCAGGCAATATCTGCTTCATCCCTTCTGCCTGAGTAAAATCTTTTCAGATAAAGTTGTTTGTCTTATTAGCTGACATTGTATTTTACTTTATCTGCTGTCAGTCCTTTATAGCCATTAGACTGAAAAGTCTTCCTTTTGCTATAAAGAGTTTTTCTCTGATGTGATTTTATTTAGTACCTGTATTATCAGATTGCTTCCTACAGCTTCCTTGAAAAAGGTTTATACCTTTTATAGAATATTTTGCTGCAGAGTTTGTTTGTCTTTGTGATATTTGCAGCCCAGGTTTCAAGTTTCAGAAGAAGACAAACAGTTCAAATTGAAGAGAGCCGTTGCTTGTTGCTGCTATAAAAGGAATCCTTTGGAGAAGGATTTCAGCTAGCTAACCAGTTATTCATTTAAACATTCAAGCTTTCATCAAGACTAAGTTCATTTTTGCTCTCAGCAATATTCATCCAACTGAGAAGTGTTAAGCTCTTCTGCTCTTCTTCAACCTGAGTTCTCCTGCTTCCAGGAAGTTCCAACTCAGAGTTCTTTTGAAGAAGAAGAAGAAGATAGCTGCTAGAAGATTTCTATTTTATATTTTATTTATCTTCTTGTAGTTTTTCCTTCAGTTTTTACTGAAGAGTTTCTGCACTGAAGCAAGACTTCACCTGGACATTCTTTGAGCCAGGGGGAGCCTTGATTCCTTGAGCTTCTAGCTCAGTGCAAGTCCTTGTGCTTCTCAAATCTATTGTAAAATAGAGAAGACGTCTTAACCTTCTTTCCCCCTCCTGTACAGGGTTATTACTCCCTTCAAAAGTATCCCTTGGTGGCAGGGCACCTGATCAAAAACCTGTGTTCGGTTTTTAGACACCTGATCAAAAGTCTAAAGGGTTTCTGGATCTACCTGAAGCAGATCCTGTTGGTGGCAGGGCACCTGATCAAAAACCTGAGTGAATTCCTACCTTGTTGGTAGAAGAGTGGACGTACCCAAGTTGTTTAGGGAACCACTATGAATTCCTTGTGTCGTCTGGATTGCCTTGTTTAATTCCTGCATTATGGCTGTGATTAGATATAACTAGGTTTGCTAGTTGCTGATTAGGATTTCCAAGCCTTAACTGTAATTACAGTTAGCTTGAGTTTGTGCACAACACTTGTGTTAGGATTTAGGGTTATTTCTATATCTATAATCTTTTCCTTCCGCATTTCACTCCAAGGGAGTTGGGTAGACTATTAAGTTTTGTCTAGTGCAAAATTTGATAACTCTATTCACCCCCCCTCTAGAGTAGTATCTATCCCTTCACTTTCATTATACACTGCTAATGTTGCTGCTTATAATATGTATACTCACTTCACCTGTTGTACTACTGCTATTTATATATTGTACCCGTTCCTTTCTCCGCCCGGTGCCGAGGAGTCGTCGGGGGAGCGGATGTGAAACCACTTAGTCTTTTTGACTAACGGTTGCTACGTCTTCCTTTTTAGGAGGAAACCCCGCAGGTGGAGCAGCAGGCTATGCAGATGGACAGCCAGGCCAGGGTGACAGGGCCTGAAGGGACGGTACCGTCGCTACCGTCGGTTACCGATGTGAGTGAGAGAGAGATTTTGTTGTAGCCCTTCGGGGCAATTCTGGTTACGTACTCTGATATTAGAAGCTTGTTGTAGCTTCTTTATTTATGATATTATAGACATATGCTTGGCGTGGATTTGACTTTCATATTATTATGGTTGGGTTGGCATTTATCTGTTGATATTGTTGGTAGCCGGCAGAATAGGCGTATTGTGGTACAGGCTAGCCTGGGTGCTAGTGTCACCGCAAGGCGGCTGTTCTGGGCATAAGACCCCTCTCGTGCCGTGTCTTGTGTTCCGGGAGGGGGGGGGTCTTACAAATGGTATCAGCTTGCTACGATCCTCCAAGGCGAAAGTCACTTAACAATGGTACCACCCCCGTTTGATTGGTCAGTTTGGGGACAAGCTGACTTAGCGGAAGCAGTGGTGTGCCCATATGTAATTCACACTAAGTTGTCCATCTTTAACCTTAGATTATCCAACCTAACCCTAAGTTTGTACCTTATGTGTAGATCCCAGCACTTGTTGAGCCAGTAAGGGGCACCCCCGCCCCGTCCGTACCTACACAATTTCAACAATCAGAGCTGGGGCAGACGCTCACAGCTATTCTGGACGCCTTTAGGTCCCAATCTTAGCAAACACCTGTACAACAACAGGGTCCGGGATCTAGTTGGTTAAGCGTTTTCCGAGCTCTCTCCCCTCCCGCTTACGTTGGGACAGAGTCGGAAGTGCGTACGGAAGAGTGGCTCGACACTATACAAGAGTTGTTGGCAGGAATAAGATGTCCAAACAACATGGCGGTGACCCTTGTGGTGACACTCTTAGAGCTGCACGCCAAAAGGTGGTGGAAGTCCCTCATGGGCTCCACTTTTCGTGGAAGAGTGTACACGGACATTAGTTGGAGGGAATTCTCCGAAGCCTTCTTAGAGCATTTCATCCCCTCGGCCGCTCGGGATGGCCTGGAAGAGAGATTTTTGCAACTTAAGCAAGGGTCCATGTCGGTGACGGAGTACCAACGGGAGTTTCAGCACCTGGCTAGATTCGCTGACTCCTATGAGCTGGATGATAGAGGTACGTCAAAAGATTCTACAAAGGCTTGTGAGACCCCCTAAGGCAAGCCCTTTTGTTTATAGCGGACTCTAGTCTGGCGGAGATTATTGATATGGCGAAGAGATTGGAAGCGGACCACTTGGGAAGTGGTAAGAGGCCAGTAGAGGGCGTGATGGAAGCCGGCCCCAGCAATAGAAGGAGGTTTGACAATAAAAGAGGAAGAGGATATCGGAGGGGTGGCGGGCGTTTTCCCCAGAACTTTGGAGAGGAGCGCCCGGTTCCACAACCGCCAGCATTACCTCCACCTCCACGGTTTCAGCAACACGGCGGAAGGCAGGAAAGGGTGTGCTTCGAATGCAACCAACCGGGCCACATTCGACGCTTCTGCCCACAACTGTTTGGTGATGCGCCTCTTGCCTTCCCTCCAGCAGCCCCTCGGGGGCGGGGATATGTGCGTGGTTGAGGACGAGGACCACGAGGAAGAAACCCCGGACCCGCTCGAGATCAGATGTATGCCTTGGACATGACACAAGAGCGGAACCCTCAAGAGATGATTGCAGGTACGATTCGAATTGGTCATTTTGCTTTCATCAATATCCTCTAGTTGCTTGAGATATACTAGACATCTAGCTTGAGTATTATTGATGACACTTAGGCACCGTGATGGTCGGCGGGAAACCGGCTCATATGTTATTTGATACGGGTGCCTCACATTCATTCGTGTCTGAAGACTTCATCAAAGATATACACGGAGTGCAATATTTCACTGGTATTGCTCGAAGAGTACGCCTCCCAGACGGATCTGAGATGATGGCAACCGCAAAGTGTGAGTTAGAGATAGCCATTGGGGGAAAGACCTTTGATACCCCTACCACAATTTTGAGAATACCAGAGTTCGACCTTATCCTGGGTATGGCGTGGCTGGATTGGCACCATGCGAGAATCGACTCTGCGGAGAAGCGTATCTATTTGAGACATGGGGATACTGATGTAGTCTTCCAAGGTATTAATTTCGCACCACGAATCATTTTATCCTCGATCCAGACCTTGAAAGCTCATATGAGAGGGGATGAAGTCTACATGATACGATTCGAACTAAAAGAGATGAAGTTAGATGTGAAGGATGTGCGGGTAGCACGGGATTTCCCTGAGGTATTTCCCGAGAAACTGCCAGGGTTACCCCCGCATAGAGAAGTGGATTTTCAAATTAAGCTTGTACCAGGAGCTAAGCCTGTCTCCAGGACCCCTTATCGGATGGCCCCAAAAGAACTTGCGGAGTTTAGAGTGCAATTGCAGGAGTTGGTAGAATCAGGGTTTGTTCGCCCGAGCTCGTCGCCTTGGGGAGCCCCTGTTCTATTCGTCAAGAAGAAGGATGGAACCCTGCGTTTATGTATAGACTATCGGGAACTTAACCGACTGACAGTACGGAACACCTACCCGTTACCTCGGATCGATGAGTTGTTCGACCAACTGGTGGGAGCGCATTGGTTCTCCAAGTTAGACTTGCGCTCGGGGTATTACCAATTGAGAATATAGGAGGATGATATACAGAAAACGGCTTTCAGCTCAAGGTACGGCTTATATGAGTTCACAGTGATGCCGTTTGGACTCACAAACTCCCCATCGGCTTTCATGAGCTTGATGAATAAAGTGTTTGAGGCCTATTTAGATGTCTTCGTCATTGTGTTCATTGACGACATCCTAGTCTACTCGAAGACGGAGGAAGAGCATATCGGACATTTGGCCTTAGTTCTAGAGAAGCTAAAGGAGCACGCCCTATTTGCCAAGTTTAGCAAGTGTGAATTCTGGCTTAAGGAGGTTGCTTTCTTGGGCCATGTAATCAGTGGGGCAGGACTAGCTGTGGATCCAGCCAAGGTGCGCGCTGTGAAGGAGTGGTCACCTTTGAAGTCGGCGGCCGATGTGAGGAGTTTTCTTGGACTTGCCGGATACTACCGCAAGTTCGTAAAAGGATTCTCCAAGATTGCCCTCCCGCTTACTTCCTTGACAAAGAAAGGAGCGCTATTTGAGTGGACACCCCAGTGTGAAGCGGCATTCCAGGAATTGAAGGATAGACTTACCTCCGCCCCCATCCTTGTCCTTCTGTCTGGGAAGGAAGGATTTCAAGTCTATACGGATGCGTCTTATCAGGGGTTGGGAGCGGTGTTGATGCAGCACGGGCACGTAATTGCTTATGCTTCAAGACAATTGAAGAAGCATGAAGTCAATTACCCGGTGCATGATTTGGAGCTAGGAGCGGTGGTGTTCGCCTTGAAGGTATGGAGGCATTATCTATACGGCGTCCACTGCGAAATCTTCTCGGATCATAAGAATTTGAAGTACGTTCATACCCAGAAGGAATTGAACTTAAGAAAACGGCGGTGGTTAGAGTTTCTATGCGACTATGAGTTCACCTTGAACTACCACCCCGGAAAAGCAAACTCGGTAGCCGATGCGTTGAGTAGGAAAGTACCCGGCTCGAGCCCAGAATCTCGGTTGATGAGCATGGAGTTGACACGGATGATCGAGGAGATGGACATCACCTTAATATTTAAGGCTTCTTCGGAATATACGGAGTACCTGTCCAGCATGAGTATAGTTTGTGATATCCAGGACCGGATCTGAATGGAGCAAGGATTAGATGCGGCTTTGGCCCCGGCAATAAAGTTAATTGAAGACGGGACTACCGACGAATACACACTAAAGGAAGGCCTCGTTTACTTTCGCGGCCTACTCTACATTCCCAAAGGTGGCAGAATCCGGGAGGATATTATGAGAGAAGCACATTGCTCTCAATATTCCGTGCACCCAGGAATTTCAATGATGTACGCTGGCTTACGAAAGACGATGTGTTGGCCAGGGATGAAGAAAGATGTCCGGTACTTTGTCACGCATTGTGAAGCCTGCCAAAGAGTAAAGGCGGAATGTAGGAGCCCTGGTGGCCTGCTGCAGTCGTTGCCAATCCCCGAATGGAAGTTCGAGGATATATCCATGGACTTCGTACATGGGCTACCTCGCTCCCGCTCAGGGAATGATTCAGTATGGGTGATCGTTGATCGCCTGACGAAGGTTGCCCGGTTCATACCTATGAAGAAGGAGGCTCACGTGGATGTCTTGGTACGCTTGTTTGTGGAACAATTTGTACAGTATCACGACGTACCTAAGACGATAGTTTCGGATCGTGATGGTCGTTTCACCTCCAAGGAATGGAGGGCGGTACAGATGTATTTGGGCTCACGTCTTACCTTCAGTACTGCATTTCATCCTCAGACGGACGGACAGTCTGAGCGGACCATCCGAACATTGGAAGATCTGTTGAGGTTGTGTGTGATAGATAGGGGAGAGCCGTGGGAAAGACTCTTGCCCTTGGTGGAATTCTCCTATAACAATAGCCATCAAGCTAGTATTGGCATGGCGCCCCATGAAGCCCTATATGGAAGGAGGTGCAGGACCCCCTTGTCTTGGGTGCAAGATGAAGACCCGTAGACTTTGGGAATTGAGTACATAGATGACACTAATGCGGTGGTTAGGCTAATAAGGGATCGCATGTTGGAGGCTCAAAGTCGGCAGGCGAAGTATTACAACGCAAGGCACCGTATGATGGAATTTCAAGTGGGTGATAAGGTGTTTCTAAAAATTCGGCCGATGCATGGAGTGTCACGAGTGCGAGGAGTGAAGAAGCTCAGTCCACGGTATGTTGGGCCCTATGTCATATTGGAAAGGGTTGGCCCTTTGGCCTACCGGCTGGAGCTATCGCCCGAGCTAGAGAATCTCCAGGATGTGTTCCATGTGGCGTCGCTTCGGAAGGCGCTGTTGCGGCCCGAACAATACATCCCCACAACTGATGGTACTGTGGCGTCTGACAGATCTGTGCGACTGGAGCCGGTGCGGATCGTTGATAATGAGATAAGAACCTTGCGCCGCAAAAGTGTCCCCTTGGTAAAAGTGTTATGGTCTAATCATGGGAAGGAGGAATTCACATGGGAGCCAATGGATTTGATGCAAAGACGCTACCCGGAGTTGTTTGCTTCAGGTAACTTTATTTAAAAACATATTTTGTTTTCTGTATACTTTACTCCCCACGACCTCAGCCTGATTTTGGGGACGAAATCTTTTTATTTTGTTTATAGGATTTGTAACGTCCCAATTCGCGCTAGGTCCCTCGCACGTGTTCTGAGTCAAGAGACTCAACTCGGGCTCGAGGTGCACCGACGCGAGGTGTCAGGTGCATAGAATAAGTGTAGGGTTGGGTTCAAGGTTACCCCAACCAGTAGCCGAGATGAGGGAACTCGGCTAAGTAAAAGTCGTCGAGAATGGAGGTTGATGCTCGTCGATCGTCGAGAATGGAGGACTGATTCTCACCGATTCGACGGGTATCGGTGGTCGATACCCGCCGGACACAGAGCTGCAAGTAGACTAAGGGAAATTCGGCGAGAATGCTCGGCGATTCCCACCGATCGTCGAGTATCGCTGAGAAATACTCAACGCAATCAACGCAGGATGTCCAGTAAAAAGGCAAGGGAAAATCGTCGGGAATCATTGTTGATTCCCGACGAATTCGTCGAGAATGACCCGACGGTTCTCACCGATCGTCGAGAATGACCTGACGATTCTCGCCGATCGGCGAGATTGGCGACTGATTTCCGCCGAATTTTACTTGGGCGTTTTCTTTGCCCAAGCAGATTCGCCGGCTTGTACAGGCGGACTGAACCGGACTTCGGGATTCATGCTGAATGATCCTTGGACCGGTCACTTCAAATGAACCTAATTTGGGCGGTCCAATTAGAGAGTGACACGTGGCGGAAGGGATTTAGCCTAATATGTAATATAAAAAGGGAGTAAACCAAACCCTAGCAGATCGTTCTTGCCGAGCCGTCACCGTACAAACCGATGGGAGCGGAAGAGGAGATATCGTGGGTCGCCGGAGCCGGATTCTGGAGGAGAAGCTCCGCCGTTTCCGTGGAAGAACACTGCTAACGAAGCCAAGGTTGCCGCCACGGAGAATAACGCGATCCATGGCCGGCAACGGAGGAAACGCCGGAAATGAGGTGAGTTTTCTCCCCTCTCCCTTGGTGCTAGATCTATAGTTATTCTTAGGCGAGACATCGACTCAAACGAGTCTTGATGTGTGAGATGAAGCTTTCTAGGAAGGCCATGCTAGAGCTTGTGCTCTAAAGCTTAGTCGTCTTCAACCTCCCCTCGCTTCAAAGTGATGATTAGGGTGGTCTCGTGAAGAGGAAATGGCCTCAAGAGGGAGAATAAGGGTGGAGGAACTTCTGGTTGCGATTTGGGGAAAATCGCTTAAGGAGGAAGATGAACGGATGCCGTTCACTTCGCTTCAAGATGCGTGCAGAATCTGTATTCTGCGCGCAGCGATCTTCTTGGCTATTTTTAAGCAAGAAGGGGGCGGATCTGGGCTTTTGACTAAACACGAAAGTTGTATCCCTTGAAATTACCTTTCCAACGAGTGGTTGCACGTTTCCATGCGATACTTGTAGCCACGGTAAAGACCGTTTGAATCTGCTGCGGTTGGAAGTTAATGTCCAGGAATTCTGTATCCTGTACGCAGCAGACTTCGAGTTGCATTTCTGGTATGATGTGACCAGATCTGGGCTTTCGACTAAACACAAAAGTTGTAGCCCTTGAAATTACCTTTCCAACGAGTAGTTGCACGTTTCCATGCAATACCTGTAGCCACGGGAAAGACCGTTTGAATCTGCTGCGGTTGGAAGTTAATGTCCAGGAATTCTGTATCCTGTACGCAGCAAACTTCGAGTTGCATTTCTGGTATGATGTGACCGGATCTGGGCTTTCGACTAAACACGAAAGTTGTAGCCCTTGAAATTACCTTTCCAACGAGTGATTTCACGTTTCCATGCGATACCTGTAGCCACGGGAAAGACCGTTTGAATCTGCTGCGGTTGGAAGTTAATGTCCAGGAATTCTGTATCCTGTACGTAGCAGACTTCGAGTTGCATTTCTAGTATGATGTGACCAGATTTGGGCTTTCAACTAAACACGAAAGTTGTAGCCCTTGAAATTACCTTTCCAACGAGTGGTTGCACGTTTCCATGCGATACCTGTAGCCACGGGAAAGACCATTTGAATCTGCTGCGGTTGGAAGTTAATGTCCAGGAATTCTGTATCCTGTACGTAGCAGACTTCGAGTTGTATTTCTGGTATGATGTGACCAGATCTGGGCTTTCGACTAAACACGAAAGTTGTAGCCCTTGCAATTACCTTTCCAACGAGTGGTGGCACGTTTTCGGGCGATACCTGTAGCCACAGGAATCCTCAGTCAAAGTTGCTGACCAGATTACATACAATTCTAGGTGATTATAATATGAACTTGGATTCGATGGAATAGACGTTGCAATTCATCTCGAGGTTGGGTGGATTCCTTTGTGTTAATCACTGAGGTAATGTGAAGATTGATGTTTGAGGATTTGAATCCCTATGCCGAGATGTGAATAAGCCTAAGAGAATGAAAGGCTTTGTTATATTTGTTAGATCACCATTATGCACATTATCTATAATATGTTGAATTCATTTGAAAAGATTTGTAATTGGTTAAAACTATGGCCAGGATGTGTAATGGATTGATGGAAGGGAATGGATAGTCCAATGCTTAGAGGGTCGTTTCCCCACGGGTAACATTGTGAAAGTTAACAAGTGCGGTGTTGACCGTCACTAATGGGAATGAGGTTAAGTTGGATAAAATCAGACGGTTGGGCTTGGTCCTCAGTGTTCACGTCCCGAGGCTCCTTCCGTATTTGATGGATGGTTGGGCTTGGTCCTCGTGCTTTCTCCGAGGCTCCTTCCATGCCACGGAATTGTGGAATTGCATGTGGTGTGAGTCGACACGCGTTGTCGTAATCCCGGGTTAAGGATAGTGTGGCAGGTCTACGGGCTCGCCAATCGTCACACCGATGGGAGTTGACAGTTAGACCTTGGGCGGTTGGGCTTGGTCCTCAGTGTTCACATCCCGAGGCTCCTTCCGTGCCAGGTGAACGGTTGGGCTTGGTCCTCGTGCTCATTTCCGAGGCTCCTTCCGTGTCATACCATAGGCCAGACAGGGGCTAGGATCTTGGTGCTTATTTACCCGAGAGAACCCGCTGAGCCGTAGTACGCATGTGAGCTCCGCTGTTGTGTCCTAGCGTGGAGGCGTACGGAGGCCTAGGCCAGGTAGTGTGGAGACCAGCCTAGTAGTGGAGATGCCCGCTCCACTGTCACCGTTTGGCCACGATGGTTGATGCCTGAGAGGTTAGCTACCTGCTCGAATAGTGGGAACTAAAAGTCTGTGTCGACATAGCGATTGCATGTGCTTGAGCATGGGTGTGTGATTGCATTGCATACATAGCATCGCACTTCATTATATACACAAGACCCTCATCGTATAAGTTTGTATGGGCACTCCTATACGATGAGTTACTTTCTGCTGAACGACCCTCAACTTATATGCTTGTATGGGCATCCATATAAGTTGAGTTTCTTACTATTCTAGTTATATACTCTCTTGCTGCTGTAGTTCGTAGATTTGAATTAAGAGCTTGTTTATTATACAGTGCTAATGTTGCTGCTTATAATATGTATACTCACTTCACCTGTTGTACTATTGTTATTTATATATTGTACCTGTTCCTTTCTCCGCCCGGTGCCGAGGAGTCGCCGGGGGGAGCGGATGTGAAACCACTTAGTCTTTTTGACTAACGGTTGCTACGTCTTCCTTTTTAGGAGGAAACCCCGCAGGTGGAGCAGCAGGCTATGCAGACGGACAGCCAGGCCAGGGTGACAGGGCCTGAAGGGACGGTACCGTCGCTACCGTCGGTTACCGATGTGAGTGAGAGAGAGATTTTGTTGTAGCCCTTCGGGGCAATTCTGGTTACGTACTCTGATATTAGAAGCTTGTTGTAGCTTCTTTATTTATGATATTATGGACATATGCTTGGTGTGGATTTGACTTTCATATTATTATGGTTGGGTTGGCATTTATCTATTGATATTGTTGGTAGCCAGCAAAATAGGCGTCTTGTGGTACAGGCTAGCCTGGGTGCTAGTGTTACCGCAAGGCGGTTGTTCTGGGCATAAGACCCCTCTCGTGCCGTGTCTTATGTTCCGGGAGGGGGGGTCTTACAACATGAGAGACTCCTTTCAAACTCTCCCATGGGTGCGAGGCGGTACTTCCAATAGAGTTTGATGTCCGAACACCTAGGGTGGTCGAGGCAGGAGATGGCAAAGAAGAATGGAGGGCCGAGAATAACAAGGAGCTGTGGCTCTCACTCGATACGGTTGAGGAGCTGCGAGACCTCTCTGCCATCAGGCAAGAGGAAGTGAAGAGAAGAATGCCCAAGTACTTTGAAAAGCACGTCAGAGTCAATTCGCGGAGGGGGACTTGTTTTTAAGAAAGGTGGATGCCACAGGGAGGTCAGCCTCAGTGGGAAAACTCAACCCCAATAGGGAAGGACCATATATAGTATAGGAGGTCTTGAAGTCAGGAGGTTATCGCCTTCGGAATGTGGAAGGCAAAACCCTAGGTCTAACCTAGAGTGGTGATGACCTAAAGCGCTTTTACCCTTGAGTCGTGTAAGTTCAATTTTGTGAAATAAAATTTCTCTAAATACTTATGCTCATGACATGTCTTGTGCAAGTGCAAGAGTGAGTCTGCCCCAGACCCCGAGTAGATCCCGCTGCCAGGCTCTCACCTAGCTGGCAGGGCTGGATGTCACTCAAGGGAGTCTGCCCCAGACCCCAAGCATATCCCGCTTCCAGTCTCTCACCTAGCTGGCCGGGCTGGATGTCACTCGAGGGAGTCTGCCCCAGACCCCGCGCAGATCCCGCTATCAGGCTCTCTCCAAGCTGAGAGGGCTGGATGTACCTCGGAGGAACCTTCCCCAGACCCCGAGCAGATCCCGCTACCAGGCTCACATCTAACTGGCAGGGTTGGATGTCATTCGAGGGAGTCTGGCCCAGATCCCGAGAAGATCCCGCTGTCAGGCTCTCTCCTAGCTGACAGTGTTGGATATAACATGGAGGAGTCTGCCCTAGACCCCGAGCAGATCCTGCTGCCAGGCTCTCACCTAGCTGGCAGGGCTGGATGTCACTCAAGGGAGTCTGCCCCAGACCCCAAGCAGATCCCACTATCGGCTCTCACCTAGCTGGCAGGGCTGGATGTCACTCGTGGAAGTCTGCCCCAGACCCCCAGCAGATCTTGCTTTCAGGCTCTCTCCTAGCTGATTGGGCTGGATGTCACTCGGAGGAGTCTACCCAAGACCCCGAACAGATCCTGCTGCTAGGCTCTTGCCTAGCTGGCAGGGCTGGATGTCACTCGAGGGACTCTGCCCCAGATCTCGAGCAGATCCCGCTGCCTGGCTCTCTCCTAGCTGTCAAGGCTGGATGTCACTCGAGGGAGTCTACCCAAGACCCCGATCAGATCCCACTGTCAGGCTCTCTCCTAGCTGACAAGGCTGGATGTCACTCAGAGGAGTCTGCCCCAGACCCGAGCAGATCCCGCTTCCAGGCTCTCACTTAGCTGGCAGGGCAGGATGTCAATCGAGAGAGTCTGCACCAGACCCCAAACAAATCCCGCTATCAGGCTCTCTCCTAGCTGAAAGGGCTGGATGTCACTCGGAGGAGTCTGCCCCAGACCCCGAGCAGATCCCACTTCCAGGCTCTCACCTAGCTGGCAAGGCTTGATGTAACTCGAGGGAGTCTACCCCAAACCCCGAGCAGATCCCACTACAAGGCTCTCGCCTAGCTGGCAGGGCTGGATGTCACTCGAGGGAGTCTACCCCAAACCCTGAGCAGATCCCACTACAAGGCTCTCGCCTAGCTAGCAGGGCTGGATGTCACTCGAGGGAGTCTGCCCCAGACCCTAGGAAGATCCCGCTGTCAGGCTCTCTCCTAGCTGATATGGTTGGATGTCACTCGGAGGAGTCTGCCCCAGACCCCGAGCAGATCCCGCTGTCATGCTTTCACCTAGCTGGCAGGGCTGGATGTAACTCGAGGGAGTCTGCCCCAGACCTCGAGCAGATCCCTCTGCCAGGCTATCGCATAGCTGGAAGGGTTGGATGTCACTCGAGGGAGTCTGACCCAGACCCCGAGCAGATACCACTGCCAGGCTCTCACCTAG
This sequence comes from Platanthera zijinensis, assembly GCA_039513925.1. Taxonomy (NCBI): domain Eukaryota; kingdom Viridiplantae; phylum Streptophyta; class Magnoliopsida; order Asparagales; family Orchidaceae; genus Platanthera; species Platanthera zijinensis. Next base: position 155,178,839 of record CM077092.1, read on the forward strand.
CTGGAAGGGCTGGATACCACTCAAGGGAGTCTGCCCCATACCCCGAGCAGATCCCGCTGCTAGGCTCTCACCTATCTGGCAGGGCTTGATGTCACTCGAGGGAGTCTGCCCCAAACCCTGAGCAGATTCCGTTATCAGGCTCTCTCCTAGCTGATAGGGCTAAATATCACTCAGAGGAGTCTGCCCCAGACCCTGAGCAGATCCCGCTGTCAGGCTCTCTCCTAGCTAGCAGGGCTGGATGTCACTCGAGGGAGTCTGCCCCAGACCCCGAGCAGATCCCGTTGTCAGGCTCTCTCCTAGCTGATAGGGCTGGATATCACTCAAAGGAGTCTGCCCCAGACCCCGAGCAGATCCCGCTATCAGGCTCTCTCCTAGCTAACAGGGCTGGATGTCACTCAGAGGAGTCTGCCCAAGTCCTCGAGCGGATCCCGCTGTCAGGCTCTCTCCTAGCTGACATGGCTGGATGTCACAACCCGCATTTTCCCTGAGGTTAAGAAGTATCAGAGTACGGGAAAACACGCGTTGTGATGCCACGTCCAGCAGGGGATAACTTCTGACGCTCAGGCAACGCACTAAGATTTAAAATCACTAGTTTAGAAATAGAAGAAAACTAGTTTATTAAAAGGTCGTATCCCTCGGCACAGTGGATCAGCTAGTCCACGATAGGAAAAATATATTTGTTTGCAGCGGATAATACTTTGATTTAGTTGATTTGACATCCTAAATGAGTATAAGGGCTCTCAATGGACCACTTATGGTATACACGACTCCTAAGGTGAGTATAGTATTTATATAAGAAAGATATTCTTTACGCTTAAAGAAGATAGTGCTTTGTTTTACGAATATGATATGCATGAGGTACATGTAATAGTTTAGGGTTATAAAATACCTAACAAGAAACCTAGCATAAAACCTTCCCAGAAGCAAGTAAGCAACCCCAAGGGGGGCAAAATAACAGCAGTTTTAAATCATATCCAGCAAAACAAGTAAGCCACCAGTGGGCATCGACAACCCGACACAAACCAACCGGTGAGTGTGCATGTCTATACAAAAAAGGAGAATAACTACCTGACCAGGTGAAAGATCTGCAACTCAGCTGCCCTGGAGGCTACCAACAAAACCCACTAAAAGGAATCAGCAGCTCTATCGGCTACAACCTGGACCTGAGGCATTCAAGAGAGAACACCTATGCAAAGAAGTAATCAACAGAAAAGGAGCATTAGACTAAATAATAAAGAAGGGTTTACCAACCCGGCAACAAAGTGCTAACAGTAGAAGAAAAGACATGCCAGTAAGAAGTAAAAAAAATATTGTCAAAAAAAAACAATAAAGGTAAATCACACCACGTGTGAGCACAAAAGCTACCTGCTCTGCAGAAAGAACCAACCTGCAGCAGTAAAGCATCAGTATACTAACAGGAAAAGCCAAAAGTAAGCAAAGGGAGAGCTGATAATCCTAACTTTGCGGGCAAATGACCGAGGTGTAAATAATAAGGGGTTGGAGCGTGTGGCAGTACCAACACCAAAAACCAGACCCCAAAATAAATACTCAAGGGTGAAACACAACTGGTGGCAGCCTTAGGGTCCACACCTAAACAAGTTGGCTCCATTATCCATACTTAGTGGTGTCCGCAGCTCAGCACACACATTTCACCCCTCCAGAGTCCAGGAAACACCCCCTCCGGTCATAGTCCACGAGTCGGCATGCAAAAACTAGCCGAACACCCTAACATCCCCCTTAGGAAGGAAAAAAACTCCTCTAACAGTCCTAAGGAAGCACAAACCCCAAGGCTAGAGACTTAGCCAAAAAAAATGACCCTGGCGTTGAGTGAGTGCACCACACTTAACGACATAAGCCTAACAGTCTAGGCGTTGAGTGAGGTACACTCACTCAACGCTTTTGACTTAGCATTTTCCAGAAACAAAGCTGGAACTAAACCTACCCCTGCCCACACAGTTTCCACAACCCGAGAGCTGGAATTTAATTCCAGCTCTCACTCCTATCTCTCCTACCCGACCACAACAACCCCAAAACTTGCTTACACTAAGCTAAGCCTAATCACAATACTACCCAGCAACCTTGACACCAGCAAAGACAACCAATTAACAGAGACAGGAAAAAAACTAGATTTAAAGCTATAGATTAAGGACAGCACAGGGCTGCTCTAAGGGGGAAAGAGTTAACCAGCTGCTCTTACATCTAGGGAAGAAAAGAAATAATACAGAGCATAAGCTAATAGCTAGAATAATAATAAATAAAAACACCAGCAAGGGCAAGGGAGCCACTTGCCTCACCGCCAAGCTCCAGCAGCAGCCTTCACTTCACAGGCACGGCACTGGCAGCGAGGCTACCTAGGGAAAAACAAAAAACATCGGAGCTTTTAGAGAAGAGGAAGAGGAGAAGACCAAAACCCTACCTCCTAATGACGGCCCTAAATCAAGCAAAATTTACCTAGGAAACAAGCCCTTGGCGAGAGCAGCTCGGATCCACCGTCGCCGGAGAGAAACGAGCCCTAAGCAAGCGGCCACTGCCGGCCAACACTGCAGCACCTCCGCCCAAGCTCCTTACGCAGGAAGCTAGCAGCTGGCTTGGGAAAAGGGAAATGAAATAAAAATACAGCTGGTGCCTTTTAATATCATGCCCACCCAAGACTAAGATATAATATAAAACTCAACTCACTCCACTCAAGCTATTAAAATATTCCTAAGCTTGCAAGACTCGGCCACTAGCTACAGAAAATCTGCCACTCTGATAGTTTTACTTTCAAGACAACCTAAACACCTAGAGGGGGGGTGAATAGGTTCTAATTTATTGTCTATAAATCTAGGAAGAATTCAATTATAATTTAAAACATCTAGCACAGCATTCACAGACAACTAAGCATCATAGATTGCATAATGTTTTATAGTGGTTCCCCAAGGTCTGGGTACATCCACTTTCCCCCTTCACCTATCTAGCAATACGCTATAATCGGCCAAACTTTCATTATACTCAGATCCTCAGATCCTACAGCTCAGAACCAGGATAGGTTCCTACAACTCAGGCTCAACAGCCCTACCTCAGCCTTGCCTCAAGGCCTACCACTCAGAGAATAACATTCTCCTACACTCAGGCAAATAGCCCTACCACTCAGAGATCACCTCTCCTACACTCAGCCTTTATAACACAGGCTTACAACTCAGATCTGTGTAAACAGATCCTACAGAAATTTAGAAAAAGGTATTTTGATGTCTTGCCTTTGTTGAGAGAGAAGAGGACAAGACACTTCTTGATCAGCTGATAAAATCAACTGAATCTGAGCTTTCTTCAAAGCTTCTTGAATCTGAACTTAGCTGAGTTGATTTCCAAACAGCTTCTTGAGAAACCACTGATGGCTTCCTTCTTCTTCTTCAAGATGACTGGATCTCCCTCTATCCAACACCTTTTCTGATACTTCAGACTTCTTCTTCTTCTTCTTAGATCTACTGATGAAGATCTTCTTTAGAGCTTAGCACTTTCTTGAATTGAAGCTACAACAGGATTGTAATCCTTCTGTTTCTTCTTCTTAGATCTTCTTCAGTTATCTTTCTTAAAACTTGATTTTTAATTCCTTCTGAATATGTCTATTTATAGACTTTCTTCATGGTAACCGGCTGATCCGGTTTCTAACTGATTTCTGACAGGTCTGACAGCTTCAGTTAAACGGTGGCAACCCACAGCTGTCAAGTCTTCAAACAGTTCCTATACCTTAGCCTTGGACAGCAAAATGTCGAGACAGTCTGTTAGAAAGTGTCGAGACCAATCTGTCTATCTGTGTCGACACAAGTGATTTTGGTGTCGACACAGTCTTTGATGATGTCGACTAAGTTGCCTTTAAGTCGACACAGCTTCTTCAGAAAATAACTTGGTCTAGACTCTGCAGTGTGTCGACACAAGTCCTGTGTGTCGACACAGTTGTTGTAGATTCAGAACTCAGCATGTGTTGACTCAGCCTTCAGGTGTCGACACAGCAATCTTCAATCCTGCCAAAATGTGTCGACTCAGTCTTCTGGTGTCGATACAAGCATAGTCGACTTCTGCCAATATGTGTCGACACAGTCTTCTGGTGTCGACACATCCACCCAGTGTCGACACAGTTGTGGTCGACTATCTTCTTCTGTGAGTCGACTATCTTTCTCTGGTCGACTATCTTTCACTAGTCGACTATTTTTCACGGTGTCGACTAACCTTCTCTGGTCGACTATCTTTCACGGTGTCGACTAACCTTCTCTGGTCGACTATCTTTCACGGTGTCGACACTGCTTCCCAGTGCTGAGGTCGACGATTTTCTTTATGTGTCGACACTGCTTCCCAGTGTCGACATAAATGTGGTCGACTATCATTCTCTGTGTCGACACTGATATTCTGAAGTGTCGACACAAATTCTTCAGGTGTCGACATGTGGACTTAGAATATTTTTCTGCATTCTTTAATACTTCTTCACCTGCACATGTCAACTCAAAACAACATCAAATACACCTTGATGTATATCATTGAGCTAAGTTGGGCTTCTTCAAATCTGGTACACATTTTCCAATGTACCCAACAATCTCCCCCTATTTGGAGAAGTCATAACCCTATAGCCAATGATATACACCATTTATAAAAAGTATAAACTGATGATATATGACATAACAGGAATACTTAATATAAACAAAACATAAAAAAACAATCCATCACAGAATGAACATTATATGATATCACACAACATTTTGTTTATAACTTGATAATGTTTGAATACAGAGAATTACATTTAATGATTTAATCAAAACATTACAAAATACTTTGAAAGAACTAAAAGATTAAGACTGATCAGGCTCTTTAATGACAATTCCTTTGCCAGACAGAACTTGAGCCTTCACAGGAGCTTCAGAATCTTCAGCTGGCTTCTTGCCTTTTAGATCAGCCTTCTTCTTTGCTTCTTCCTTGAGCCTTTGCCTTTCAAAATAATGAAAGGGCTTTGGGAAGTACTTGCTTGGCTCCTGAGCATCTGAAGGCAGCCTACCCAGCTTGGCTTTTCTTCTAAACTGTACAATGGCCTCTTGCCTGGCTTCATACTTCTGCCATTCCATCTCATTGTACCACTTGCCTCTTTCCTGCACTTGGTCTTTGACAGCCTTCCATGCAGTGAGTATTATATTTCTGGAAGTAGGACTCCACTGCTCAAAGTCTGGCTTAAGTTCAGCCTGCTCTCTAAACCTTTTCTTAGATAGAAGAGCATCTTGCTGGTCTTTCAAAGTAGCCTCAGGCTTATCAACCTTCCCGATAACAATATTAGTAACCTCCTTTGGAGGACTATACATCCCTTGAACCTGCTGATCAATCATATCAAAATCTGGAGGGGGGTAAATGACTTGGGCAACCTCAGGTTGATTGCCTTCAAGTAGACTTGTTTGTATTCCTGACTCAGCCACCATAACATCATCACACAATGGGGGATATCCTAATGTGGCTCGAATACTATTGGTCACCCATTTAGAGTGCTCTGAGCCTGCATGAACTAGCATCCTCTCCCCCTTTATGGCTTCTCTAGAAACATGATCTCTGAGATCTTCCTTTTGAAATCTGATTTGGCCATCCAGATAATTGACACCCTCTTTAAAAAATGGTTTTAACTTTTGAAGCTTTTCAGATATTTCTTTTTGAGAGGTAGTGATTGCAGTCTTAACAGAAGCAATAGCAGCTTGAAAGTTCTTATCAAATTCTTCCATTTCTTTTGTTCTATCTGCAGGCAGGCCTGGAACAATCTTTTTCAATTCCTCTATTATCTCATGATGAGATTCAGTTAAATTATCATTCATTCTTAACTGATTTTCCAAGACATAGCTTTGCTTTAAAGTAATGTCATCCACCTTAGGGATGATAGTCTGTTGTTGTTTTGCCAGATATACCACATCATTACCTCCCTTATGGAAGCAATCTGTCATTTCCTTCTTATGCATATTGACCTCAAACCTAATTGATTTTATATCTTGAGCTAAGTCAAACTGCAGAGACTTGTTGTTCTCATCAACATATTTTTCAATGGCTACCCTGTGTTCATCCAATTTCACTTGCAAATCTACCAAGAATTTGTTATAATCAAAGTCAGAAGGAGTGTGATGTGCTGTAGACTGTAGAGCCTGCTTATAGCTCTTGCTCCTTCTCTGAAAGACCATAAGTTTTCTCTTTTTAGCCACCCTGGCTTCTTCAGTCTCTGAATCAGAAGTGCTATCAATTTGAACTCTTTCTTTGGGAGGAGGAGAAACAGCTGCTTCAGTGCCATGTTGTACAGTCTCAACATGCACTGGCTCCCCCTCAATTTCTAGCTCCACTTCCAGACTATCAGTAATTATTTCATCATTTGGAAATAACTCCTCCAGAGTATATTCCTTCTTGGCTTGTTCATTTGCAGTATTCAAATTTGGAGATTGATGAATTGGAGCATCTTCTAGCACTTGCTCCCCCTGGACCTGTGCAGAAATAGAAATATTAGAAATCTCTTTTGTAGGAAAATACACCAGCTCCCCCTGCACCTGTACCTGGTCATGAGTAGATACAGTTTGTGTAGGTGAATAAACTTGCTGAGCTGGTATACTTACTTCTTCTTCTTGAACTGCAGGTATTGTGGCATCCTGAACTTGTATAGATGCAGGCTGATCTTCAACCTCCAGTCTTACTTGCTCTTCTTGTGGATGCCCAGTACTGGTAGCATGACCTGGGGATTTCTCAGGGGAATCCTGCCTTTCCACTTCAGGCATCTCTTTGGTCAGCACCCTATCCCATCTGGAGAACAATCTCATGTCCATCCTTCTCATGTGATTAATTTTAGTTCCAGGTTGTTGTTGCATAACCACAGGAATCTCCTTACTTAGATATATACTCATTATCCTAGCAAGATTTGGCTTCTTGATCCCTTCCTTAATCTTTTCAAAAATTACAGATGACCAATCCGTTGGAATTATAAACACAATCCTGGTCATTAGGCTGAACATATAGGCAGAAATCCTATCATGTCCACCTGACTTGCACAGAATAACTTTTCCAACTACTTCTGACAGGAACTTGCCTTGTTGATTCATTCCTTTCCGATTGAACGCAGCTCCAATTTTCATGGTGGATTCCAATCCACACCATTGAAGAGCCTCCCTAGATTTAGAAGCAGGGACATCCTCTTCATTCTCAATTGTAGATAATTGCAGAATTGTTCTTATCTTACTCGGTGTAATCTCCACAGGTGACCCATGAACTGTGGATTTTATTTCATGACTTTCAGAGTTTACAGAGGCAGAGGTAAAGAACTCATGCACCTCCTTCTTCCATATCTTTGAAGGTTCGGAGACCAGAAATTCTAAACCAGAGTCGGAGAGGAGAGAGATAACCCCAAGAACATCTGGAGGGGCAGCTGCAAAGGCCTGGCGCACCAACTCATATCCTTCATTCACATTATCTTCAATCTTCGGCGCCATTGATCAGTCGAGAAAGCTTAAAAGATGAGAGAAAGAGAGAGAGAGAGAATGCCGACATAGGGTTTCGAAAACCTTGTAAGCGTGTCGACAGAATGAGTTTTTGACCTATTTATACCTTCTGTTTAAAGAAGATCAAAAGTCTCCAAAAACAGACTATAAGTGTCGACACAGATGGATTGTGTCGACACAAGCTTCTATTGTCTCGACTACAAGTTCGTCTATTATGTGTCGACACCAATTTGCGGTTATGTCGACACTAGGGATATATAGTAGAGCATCAGAAATTCTGTGTCGACTCTTAGTATAAGTGTCGACACAAAATCTGTAGGTGTCGACACCACTATCCTGGTGAAGTCGACACTACATTCCTGGATAAGTCGACAATAAGATTCTTAAGTGTCGACACATATTTTCTGTGTCGACACAATATCTCTGACTTGTCGACATTACTACCCTGAGTCGACACATAATTACTGAATGTGTCGACACCAACTTACTTAGCCAATTTCTGTTTGTTCATCACAACTTATAAGTACAACAAAGTACTTTATACTACTTCAATGTGTCTTAATATCACTTGAATGTCTTGTTACTACTTCAACTTTATTGTTGATGATTTTGTGATTACACTAATCAATGGTTAACATACCTAATTCAATTTTGAATTTATTGAATTTTGTCTCATCTAGGGGCTTAGTAAACACATCTGCTATTTGATAATCTGTTTTCACAAATTCCAATGAGATGTCTTCTTTTTCTACATGTTCTCTAAGAAAATGGTATTTTATTTCTATATACTTAGTTCTACTATGAGAAACAGGATTATTAGCAATAGAAATTGCACTCTTAAAATCACACAAAAGAGGTGTTCTACTTACTTGAATACCATAATCCTTTAGCTGATGCTGCATCCATAATAGCTGTGCACAGCAGCTTCCAGCAGCAACATACTCTGACTAAGCTGTGGAAATTGCCACACTAGTCTACTTCTTACTACTCCATGATATTATTCTTCCTCCCAGGAATTGACAAGTACCTGTAGTACTCTTTCTATCCTCTCTACATCCTGCAAAATCTGCATCTGAATAGCCTGTTAGTTGAAAATCTCTATTCCTAGGGTACCAAAGACCTAGATTAGGTGTGCCCTTAAGATATCTCAGAATCCTTTTGACTGCAGTATAATGAGATTCTTTAGGGTAGGCTTGGTACCTAGCACAGACACATGTAGCATACATAATATCTGGTCTACTAGCAGTGAGATATAGTAGTGAGCCAACTATTCCTCTATACAAAGTCTCATCAACAGGTTTACCTGCATCATCTTTGCATATAGGCATACTTGTTCCCATAGGAGTTCTCATGGTGGAGGATGACTCCATACCATATTTCTTAATCAATTCTTTGGTGAACTTAGACTGGGATATGGACAAGCCATCATCAGTCTGTCTTACTTGGAGTCCCAAGAAGAATTTCAGTTCCCCCATACAGCTCATCTCAAACTTCCCTTGCATAAGTTTGGCAAACTTTTTACAAAGGTTGTTTTCAGTAGATCCAAAGATTATGTCATCAACATAGATCTGAACTAAGATGATCTTGCCTTTGGATTCCCTAAGGAATAGAGTTTTGTCAATTTTTCCTCTTGAGAATTTATTCTCAATAAGGAAAGTAGACAGGGTTTCATACCAAGCCCTTGGGGCTTGCTTTAACCCATACAAAGCTTTCCTAAGCTTATAAACAAAATCAGGTTTAAGAGGATCTACAAAACCTGATGGCTGCTCTACATATACTTCTTCTTTAAGATCACCATTCAGAAATGCTGACTTCACATCCATCTGGTATACTTTGAAGTCTTGATAGGCTGCATAGGCAAGGAATATTCTGATTGCCTCCAGCCTTGCTACTTGAGCAAAGGTTTGATCAAAGTCAATCCCTTCTTCCTGCCTGTATCCTTTTGCAACCAATCTTGCTTTATTCTTTACTATTATTCCACTTTCATCTAGCTTGTTCCTATAGATCCATTTTGTGCCAATTATGTTGTGGCCTCTTGGTTTAGGAACAAGCTCCCAGACATTGCACCTTCTGAATTGATTCAGCTCCTCTTGCATAGCATCAATCCAGTGCTGGTCTTGGATAGCTTCTTCAAACTTCTTAGGCTCCAATTGTGACAGGAAACTTGAATGTAGAACTGTGTTTTGATTTCTGCTTCTAGTTTGCACCCCTTGTCTTGGATCACCTATTATCTGATCAGCTGGATGATCTCTTAAATGTCTTGTAGCTGGAGGAAGATTTCCTTCTGGTTGAACATCTCCAGCTCCTTCATTTAACTGATTCTCTTGATTTTCATCAGCTTCTATAGTGTCTTGTTCTCCCCCTGGACTGAAGCCTTCATTTTCCAATGCCCCATCTTCCTTTGATACTTCAGTAATGGAAAGCTTGTCCATACTTTTGCTTATACATGTTGAGTCATTTGATCTACAAGACAACTCACAGTTGATTAATCTTGTTTCATCAAACACAACATGCACAGATTCTTCAACAACTTGAGTGGTCAAGTTGAAAGTGTACCCAACCAATATCCCATCCTGGGATTTGGCAGCAAACTTAGTCAAATATGACTTGCCATTGTTAAGTATATAACACTTGCAACCAAAGATCCTAAAGTAAGATAGATTTGGTTTTCTGCCTTTCACAATCTCATAGGGAGTCATTTTGTGGCTTTTGGTGATAGTAGCCCTATTGATTACATGACAAGCAGTGTTAACTGCCTCAGCCCAAAAATATTCTGGGAGAGAGGTGTCACTCAATAGAGTTCTACCAGCTTCAATTAATGTTCTATTCTTTCTTTCAGCAATTCCATTTTGCTGAGGTGTTCTAGGTGAGGAGAACTCTTGGAAAATCCCAAAGTCTTTACACAAGTTTGTTATGCTTTCAGATTGAAACTCAGTACCATGGTCACTTCTGATTTTGACCACTGTACTATTCAGTTCATTCTGAATTTGCTTTACAAAATTAAGTAATACACTTGGGGTTTCAGATTTTTGTCTCAGAAAGAACACCCATGTAAATCTAGAATAGTCATCTACAACCACAAAAGTGTAGACCTTCCTACCTAGACTATGAACTGGCATAGGACCAAAAAGATCCATATGCAAGAGGTATAAGCACCTCACAGAATCCTTGTTTTCAAGGCTTTGAAAGGAGGATTTTGTCTGCTTGCCCTTTTGACAAGCTGAGCATATCCCTTCCTTTATACACTTAATTTGAGGTCCATTCCTCACTAACTCTTTGCTAAAGAGTTGGCCAATTGTCTTGTAGTTTAGATGAGCCAATCTCTTGTGCCACTTCACACAATGAGAAGCATTGTCATCAGCTACAAGACAGATGGGAGAAGCCTTATTCTCACATTCAAAATTAAGACAATATACATTTCTCTTCCTATACCCAGTCAATATGATCTTTTGATCACTTGACCTCTTGATATGACATCCATCTTTAACAAATGAAATGTCATATCCTAAATCACTTAGCTGGCTTATGCTTATTAGATTTTGTTTCAAACCTTTTACATAAGCCACTTGAGTGATAGTAATTAGGTTAGAAGAAATGTTACCAAACCCTTTGATGACTCCTTTTTCAGATCCACCAAAGATCACTTTAGGTCTATCTTTGACATATGAATACTCCTTCAGCAGCCCCTTTGTTCCAGTCATGTGCTTGGAAAAACCACTATCCAAGTACCATATAGGGGCATGGTTACTTGGATTCACCTGCAACACAGAATTACTTACCCTTAGAACCCAAGTAAGTCTTGGGTCCTTGGTTCAGGTTAGCATTAATAAAGCTACCATAACCTCTTCTAACAGGTAGACTACTGTTCTTTATAACACTTGTGTTATACCAGCAGTCTAGAGCAAAATGGCCTCTCTTGCCACAACACCAACATTCAAACTTATTGTATCTAGATCTAGATACATCCTTGTCAGAAGAATTTCTGTTCATTGCTGGTGCTTCAGCAACTTCACCTACTGATTTCTTAAAACCATTGGGTTTATGACCATAGGTAGGCCTGCTTGCATTTACACCCTTGTTCTTCAGAACATTAGTCTTAATATGACCTTGAATATCTTCATGATCATATTTGTTAGAAGGCACTTTCACCTTACTAAACTTTATGGGGACTGAAAGGTTTAGTGGCTGAGCAGGAGCTTTGCCTTTCCTCTTGAATCTGCCAGCCCTGAAGTTACCTTTGAATCCTAATCCAGCCTTACCCTTTTGAGTGACAAATTCATCTATCAAGGGTAAGACAGATTTTGGCTTAGAGTAACTAGCCACTAAATCCCTTTCAATTCTAAGTCTGGCCTCCAGACTCTTTACTTGATCATTAGTATAATTAATTGTGCCCATCTGAATAATAGTTATATTCTTCAGCTTGGCAATTTCATTTAATTTTTGATCAATAACTTTTTCTAACTCAGTTGTAGCAACCCTTAGTTCAGCAATTTCCTGAGCCTGAGATTTAACCAGGTTCTTGCTTTTCTTAAGGGCCTGCAACAGGTCCCCATACTTGTCTATCAATTGATAGACATCTCCTTCAGATTCAGATGCATCTACATCTGTTGATGCAGATGTAGCTGATTCTTCACTTGTACAACAAACAGATGTAATAGAAGGACATTGTACCTTATTATGACCAGACTGATTCTGGCATATATCCTCTTCTGATCCTGCCATCAGCCCCATACACTGATGATCCTTTTGTTCATTGATGGAGTCTAGCAACTGCAGAAACTCCTCTTCTTCAGATGCAGCATATAGTCCAATATATGCTTCAGCTTCAGATTCTGACTCAGAAGTTGAATGGTCTGTTAGACTCTTATCTTTCTTTGCAACAAAGGATTTCTCCTTCTTGCCTTTCTGATAAGTCTTCTTTTTGTCTGAAGATTCCTTTCTCTTATCAGGACAGTCAGCCACTACATGTACAGGCCTATTGCAACAATAGCAGACAATCTTTGAAGTAGTGGCTTTGCTGGGCTTTGATCTGCTCTTTTCTTTCCTTGATGACCTTTTCTTCTGATAATAGTCATCAACTTGCTGTGATGTGGAAGGCCTAGACATCCATTGCTTCTTTTTCAAGAACCTTTGGAATTGCCTTGTGAATGCAGCAAAGTCTGCATCTGAATCACAGCTTTCTGAACCCTTATCTGAATTTTCAGAACTATCTTCTACAACTTCCTTAGGAGGAGATGGTGATTTCCTCCTATTCTTTCTAGTGGCTTCTGCATTGAATGCCACAGTCTTTTCTCTATGCTCTCCTCTTGAATTCTTTTCCTCCTCCTTTCTCACCATAAGTTGCATTTCATAGGATAGCAACTTTCCAAACAAGGTGGGAGGAGATATCTCTGCCAATTTAGCCACTTCTCTTATGGCACAGATCTTTGTGTCCCAATCCTTTGTTAAGGATCTCAAGAATTTGTCATTCAGTTCATAAGTACTGAAGACTCTTCCATAGGACATAAGCTCATTCACAATTCTATAGAATTTCTTGTAGCACTCAGTTATGCTATCAGATTTTCCTTGTCTAAAACTTTCATACTCCTGATTGAGCATAGATTTCCTGTCCTGCCTCACTTCTTCAGATCCCTCCATGTAGACAATCAATGTGTCCCACATCTCTTTGGAGGTTTTGTAGTGAATCAGATTCTGAAATGTTGAATCATCTATGGCACTAACAATAATGTTCTGAGCTCTTTTATCCATGGTTGCCAAGATGATTTCATCCTTGGTCATTTCTGAATAACTCTTTGGAGTTTGGATATTTGCATCAAGAACTGATACCTTCATTGGAATGAAGGGGCCTTCCTGTATTGTGATGTAAATCCTTGGGTCAGATGCTTCCATAAACAGTCTGACTCTTTCTTTCCAAATTCCAAAAATTTCTTTCTTGCATATGGGTAATTTCATAGACCCTAGCTCCTTATGATTCTCACCAGAACCCATCTTTTTGAATCTTGATTCTGCCTATCAGATCTACCTCAGACTGTTAAGTCCTTTTTGAGGAACCTCCCTCTGATACCACTTGATAGTTTTACTTTCAAGACAACCTAAACACCTAGAGGGGGGGGGGTGAATAGGTTCTAATTTATTGTCTATAAATCTAGGCAGAATTCAATTACAATTTAAAACATCTAGCACAGCATTCACAGACAACTAAGCATCACAGATTGCATAATGTTTTATAGTGGTTCCCCAAGGTCTGGGTACATCCACTTTCCCCCTTCACCTATCTAGCAATATGCTAGAATCGGCCAAACTTCCATTATACTCAGATCCTCAGATCCTACAGCTCAGAACCAGGATAGGTTCCTACAACTCAGGCTCAACAGCCCTACCTCAGCCTTGCCTCAAGGCCTACCACTCAGAGAATAACTTTCTCCTACACTCAGGCAAATAGCCCTACCACTCAGAGAACACCTCTCCTACACTCAGCCTTTATAACATAGGCTTACAACTCAGATCTGTGTAAACAGATCCTACAGAAATTTAGAAAAAGGTATTTTGATGTCTTGCCTTTGTTGAGAGAGAAGAGGACAAGACACTTCTTGATCAGCTGATGAAATCAACTGAATCTGAGCTTTCTTCAAAGCTTCTTGAATCTGAACTTAGCTGAGTTGATTTCCAAATAGCTTCTTGAGAAACCACTGATGGCTTCCTTCTTCTTCTTCAAGATGACTGGATCTCCCTCTATCCAACACCTTTTCTGATACTTCAGACTTCTTCTTCTTCTTCTTAGATCTACTGATGAAGATCTTCTTTAGAGCTTAGCACTTTCTTGAATTGAAGCTACAACAGGATTGTAATCCTTCTGTTTCTTCTTCTTAGATCTTCTTCAGTTATCTTTCTTAAAACTTGATTTTTAATTCCTTCTGAATATGTCTATTTATAGACTTTCTTCATGGTAACCGGCTGATCCGGTTTCTAACTGATTTCTGACAGGTCTGACAGCTTTAGTTAAACGGTGGCAACCCACAGCTGTCAAGTCTTCAAACAGTTCCTGTACCTTAGCCTTGGACAGCAAAATGTCGAGACAGTCTGTTAGAAAGTGTCGAGACCAATCTGTCTATCTGTGTCGACACAAGTGATTTTGGTGTCGACACAGTCTTTGATGATGTCGACTAAGTTGCCTTTAAGTCGACACCGCTTCTTCAGAAAATAACTTGGTCTAGACTCTGCAGTGTGTTGGAACATGGTTTCACACTCCTTAGGTTTGAGAATATCAACTCCCTGCTTGTATTTGATGAGATTGGTTGTGTGATAGAGTGTGCAGGCTGACAGGTGAAAGGAAAGGAGAAGAGCTTCAAAAGGACGCTACCGCCCGGCGACAGGACGCTACCGCCGGCGGTATCCGGTCGACGTGCGTCAAGGGGTTGATCGTCGACGATGGTACCTACCGCTCAGGCGATAGTCTTATCGCAGGCGGTAGAATTATTTGGCGAAATGGCGCTATCGCTCTGACTGGGCGCGGTAACCATTACCGCCCGGCGATAGCTCTCTTGAAACCGTCAGGCGATAGTCGTGTCGCAGGCGGTAGAATTATTTGGCGAAATGGCGCTATCGCTCTGACTGGGCGCGGTAACCATTACCGCCCGGCGATAGCTTTCTTGAAACGGCAGTTTCCTTAATGAGCAGTCATAGTTGCTGTTTCGGGAGACGCGTGGAGACAGCTGGCAGGCATTACGCGCGAACCTACCGCCCGGCGATAGAGTTATCGCAGGCGGTAGTCTATTTTCTCCAAGACGTATAAAAAGCAGCGCCGTTTCTTCAAGACCTAAGCCTCCAGAGATTATTGACGAAGTGCTCCAGGAATACCAAGGTCGGCCGTCTTCCTACGTCCGTTCTACTCGTCTTCGTCAAAGAAAAAGCAAGGTTTCTTCCTCCCGTTCGAGATCGAAGAACTCCGGCGATCAAGGCTTCGCATCGTCTGCGTCTAGCGACCGGGTGCTTTCCATCGAAGATCACAAGGACCGGCCGTAGATCCATCCAGAGAACTTCTCAAGAGAGAGAACCTAAACTTTAACGAATATATTTTGTAATCTCTTTTTGTATCTTTTTCTTCTTCTTTTGTTGTAAGTGGTAAGGGAAATCGACCGGGGAAGGTCGTCGGAATCCGGTTTGGATTCCGTGGAAAATCGTCCCGGGATTTGGGGCGTCTAGATCGGGGATCTAGCGGTGCTCTAAGACCCTTCCGGGTGTGGAGGTGAAGAGCGGCTCTAAGACCTTTCGGGGAGAAAGTGAAGAGCAACCGGTCCGGGTTTTGGGTCGGTATAGAAAACCCAAAGTTTTCTTCTCTTCGTCTTTGATCTTCGACGTCATGAAGATCGTACTGTAAAACATTCATCTTGTACTTGTATGAAATTGATTGTTATTGAATTTAATACTTGTGTTTTAAATCTTCACTTGTGGTGTGGTTTACGTCAAGATTCCGTTTATT
Source organism: Platanthera zijinensis (assembly GCA_039513925.1). Taxonomy (NCBI): domain Eukaryota; kingdom Viridiplantae; phylum Streptophyta; class Magnoliopsida; order Asparagales; family Orchidaceae; genus Platanthera; species Platanthera zijinensis. Next base: position 155,194,793 of record CM077092.1, read on the forward strand.
CAAGCGAAATTTATAAAACCTTATTCACCCCCCCCCCCCTCTAAGGTTGGCCTCCGGATCCAACAAGTGGTATCAGAGGCAGGTTTACTTCGAATAGGCTTAACCACCTGAAGTAAGATGGCCAACCCAGTGCATGCTTTCACTGAGGGACAAGGTGTGAGTCGCCCTCCACTCTTTATGGGTAGTGACTATAGTCACTGGAGGACAAGGATGAAAATCTTTCTGATGACGCACAGCATGGACGTATGGGCCATGATAGAGACTAAGTACACCACACCCACTACCACGGTTGGAGAAGTCGTTCTTGAAAAACCGCGCGATAAGTGGGACGATGCGGACAAGCTTAGATGTACTAATAACGCCAAGGCTATGAACTCTCTATTCTGTGCGTTAGATAAGACGGAATTTAATAGAATATGTAACTGCGAAACTGCTTTTGATATTTGGCGACTTCTTGAACTTACTCATGAGGGTACCTCGCAGGTGAAAGGATCAAAGCTGTTCCGGCTTGAATCCGAGTATGAACAGTTCCGGATGGAGATCGATGAAGATGTTGACAGCATGTACACAAGGTTCACCAAGATCGTCAACGCATCAAGATCTCTTGGAAAGAACTTCCCAAATGGTAATCTAGTGAGGAAAATACTGCGATCTCTACCTCCCCGCTTCAACCCAAGGTGACTGCTATCACTGAATCTCATGAAATCAGCGACTTAGAGATTGAGAGTCTTATCGGAAACCTGAAGACTCATGAAGTGGAACTGAAGATACAAGCCGAGGAATATCCCAAGGAAATGAAGAAAAAGGGATTGGCTTTGAAGGCTTCAAAAGAGAGGAAAACATCTGATTTCTCTGAAGAAGATGAAGAGGAAAGTCTCTATGTAAGGGAATTCAAAAAATTCATGAAGAACCCCAGAAAACAAGGGAAGTTCAAACGGTTTCTGAAGAAGGGAGTTGAAGAGGGTAGGAAGTGGAACAAGTCGGTAAAGGAGACCGATAGCGATGATGAAAAGTATCAGCCTGAATGCTTTCATTGTCACAAGCTGGGACATCTAAAAAGAGACTGTCCAAGACTCCAGAAGGAAGAGAAAGGAAAGGACAGCAAGTATAAAGGGAAGAAGAAAGTACTGAAGGCTCTGACCTGGGATGAGGATGGATCGGAAGATTCGAGTAGCACCGACTCGGGAAGTGACAACGAAGCAAATCTGTGCCTCATGGGAAAAGGTCAAGAGGAATCTGAATCTGATGCTGAGTCCAGTGTCCAAAGCGACACTGAGGTAACTCCTCCTACTTACTCTGAATTACTTGAGATTTATGATCATGTAGTTGGTAGGTTAGAAGAAGTAACATCTAAGAAAAATTCCTTAAGAGCTGAAAATAAACGTCTAAATAAGAGTTTAGAAAAGCTGAAGAAAGAAGTAATTAAAATTGGGAAAGAGAAGGTGGAATGCCCTGAATGTCCTCACTTGGTAGCATCCATCGAGGAGGGTAAAGCAAGTCACTCCAAGACATCCTTGAGACTAGTATCTCTCAAAAATGAGAAGAATGTCTTGGAGAAGAAGCTTCATATCTCCCTTGCTAAAGTTGAGGAAGGAAAGAAACAGTTTGCTAATCGATGTGTGATGTTAGTAACTGAGAACACCGCTCTAAAAGCGAGGATCCATGATCTCATCTGTGCGGTTCAAAAATTTGGTGTAGGCCAAAAATCTCTAAACATGCTATTGGGCGCACAGTGTCATGGGTCTGGAAAGTTTGGCATCGGCTATGTAAGTCCATCATCACCATTGGAGGACTATAGCACTCTATCCACGCCTAAGTCAACAAATAAGATCAAAAATCTGAATACATTATCTCCTTCCTCTAGCAAGAGATCGAGTGAGATGATGAAAGTCATTTCCTCAGCTTATGCTCGATGTGCCAACTGTAATAAGTTCGGACATGCTTCAAGCTCTTGCGGGAGGAAAGGTGCTAAACAAAACGCGCAAGTCTGGCTACCAAAGTCTACTACCTACAAAATAGGTGGAACAACTTGGGTAACCAGATCTTTACTCTCATCTCCTTTTTAGGTATGTTGGCAGGCAAGGGACACAAAGAGCGTGTGGTACTTGGACTCTGGATGCTCCAAGCACATGACGGGTGATAAAGATAAGTTCCTTAGCCTGGAAAAGAAGAGAGGTGGAGTGGTCACGTTTGGAGATAATGGTAAAGGAAGAATTATGGGAATCGGCACAATAGGTAACAAGTTTTTCTCTATTTCAAATGTGTTGTTTGTTGATGGTTTAAAACATAACCTTATTTCTGTAAGTCAACTAGGAGATAAAGGTATAGATGTTATTTTTGAATCATCATCGAACACGTGCAAACTCATTGATGCTAAAACCTCTAATGTATTGCTTGTAGCCCATAGAAATCACAATGTGTACACAGTTAATTTTGATGATTTCTCTTCGTCCAATCTAAAATGCCTAGTAACTAAGAATGAAGAACTAGACCTTTGGCATAGGAGATTAGGACACTCGGGTAGCAAGCTAATTATTAAGTTATCTAGAAAGAAACTTGTTAGAGGAATTCCGTCTCTAAGCGGTAGTTTTAACGTTATGTGTGGGCCTTGTCAAAAGGGACAATTTGTCAAAAACTCGTTTAAAAGTAAAACAGAGATTTCCACCTCTAGACCGTTAGAACTCTTGCACATGGACTTGTTTGGACCGATTTCCACATGTAGCCTAGGAGGAAAGCGATATACATTCGTCATCATAGACGACTTTTCTCGTTATTGTTGGACAATATTTCTTGCCAACAAATCTGACACGTTTAGGGAATTCTCTACTTTATGCACGCGTATTCAAAATGAGAAAGAACTAAACATTAAGTGTATCAGATCAGATCACGGTGGAGAGTTTGAGAATGAGGATTTTTCAAAGTTGTGTGAGACCTTAGGGATTAAGCACGAATTCTCCGCTCCTCGCACGCCCCAACAGAATGGAGTGGTAGAGAGAAAGAATCGCACACTTCAAGAGCTAGCACGTACGATGCTCGCAGAGTTCAGCTTACCTCGATCGTTTTGGGCCGAAGCGGTCAACACGGCAAGCTACGTGATGAACCGTGTCATGCTTCGCCCACTTCTTAAGCGAACCCCTTACGAGCTCTACTTTGATAGAAAACCCTCCGTCTCGTACTTTAGAGTTTTTGGGTGCCCATGCTATATTCTGAACACTAAGGATCACTTAGGAAAATTCGATGAAAAATCCGATCTAGGCATATTCTTAGGATATTCTAGCAAAAGTCGAGCCTATAGGATTTAAAATAAGAGAACCTTAGTGGTTGAAGAATCGGCTCATGTGCATTTTGATGAGAGTCCACCATCTAGTGAGCCTAGAATGTCCGAAGAAGAGGTAGAGGAGAGTGTTCCGGTTGAGAGTAACGAGGAGAGTGAGTCGCACGCATATGTGCCTCCTAAGGATCTAACGTTTACGAAACAACATCCTCGTGATCTAGTTATTGGAGAACCATCCCATGGAGTTAGAACTCGACCTGCTCTTCATGAGGCGTTCTCCAACTTATGCTTTCTATCGGATATTGAGCCCAAAAACGTGTCCGAGGCTCTTCAAGATGAATCATGGTTCCTTGCCATGAATGAGGAATTGAGCCAATTCGAGCGTAGCAAAGTTTGGATTCTAGTTGATCGTCCGGACAACCATCCCGTGATTGGTTTAAAATGGGTGTTCAAGAATAAACTTGATGGTGAGTCTAGGATCACGAGGAATAAAGCTCGGTTGGTAGCACAAGGATATTCACAAATTGAGGGTGTGGATTTTGAGGAGTCTTTTGCACCGGTTGCTCGTCTTGAGTCCATTCGAATGTTTTTGGCATTCGCAAGCCATAAGAAAATAAAGTTGTTTCAAATGGACGTTAAGAGCGCATTTTTAAATGGTTATATAAAAGAAGAAGTGTATGTCGAGCAACCACCCGGTTTCCTAAATGCCGCCCACCCTCATCATGTGTACAGATTAGTAAAGGCCTTGTATGGATTGAAACAAGCACCCCGTGCTTGGTATGATAGGCTAACTACGTTCCTCTTAGATCATGGGTTCAAGATGGGTAGTGCGGACACAACTCTCTTTGTACAAGCCAAAAATTCGGATCTAGTTATCCTCCAAATTTACGTTGATGATATTATTTTTGGAGCGACTAATGAGAGGTTGGTTGAAGAGATTGTGAGTTTAATGAAATCTGAATTTGAAATGAGCCTTGTGGGAGAACTCAATTATTTTTTAGGATTTCAAATCTCTCAACGACAAGACGGAATTTTCATAAATCAATCCAAATATATAAAAGATATGCTTGTACGTTTTGGTTTTGAGTCTTTAAAACAAGTCAAAACTCCGATGAGTGCGTCCCTTAAATTAGGAAAAGACGAGAGTGGAATCTCTGTGGATCAAATAAAGTTTCGGGCATGATTGGATCTTTGTTATACTTGAGTGCGTCACGGCCCGATATCACGTTTGCGGTGGGTATGTGTGCCCGTTATCAAGCTGACCCTAGGGAGTCTCACTTTAAAGCGGTAAAACATATTTTTCGTTATCTCCTTGGCACGCAACACCTCGGGTTGTGGTACCCTCACTCGGATGATTTTACCCTTCATGGATATTCTGACTCCGATTATGCCGGTTGCTCTCTTCACCGCAAGAGCACTAGCGGTACTTATCATTTTTTAGGCCCGGCACTTGTCTCGTGGTCGAGTCGTAAGCAAACTCGGTGGCTCTTTCGACCGCCGAAGCCGGTATATCGCCTTAGGAAGTTGTTGTGCACAGGCACTTTGGATGTCGCAAACTTTAGAAGACTTTGGTCTTTCTTTTCGCAACATTACACTTAGGTGCGACAACAAGAGTGCGATAGACTTAACGTATAATCCGGTGCATCACTCTCGGTCCAAACACATAGACGTTCGACATCACTTTATTCCCGACCACATTAAGAAAGAGAATGTGAGTGTCGTCTTTATTGGGACCGATGATCAACTCGCGGACATTCTTACTAAACCGCTTCCGGATGCTCGTTTTTCACTTCTACGACTCGAACTTGGGATTCTTGATTTATCGTCCTAAGTTTTTGTTATATGTGTTTTTTTTGTTTGTAATTTTTTTGGTTTCGTTTTTGTTCTGTTCAAAGTTGTAACACCAAAATCAAAAAAAAAAAAAAAAATTTATGTATTGTTCGTTTTTTATTCAATGCTCGTGTTGTTTTTGGTTGTTCCCTGTGTGTGGCTAAAATTGTTTTCAAGAATATTCAAAAAAAAAAAACTGTCAAGTTGGTTTGGGGCTCATATGACCGAGTCGTGGTATATTTTCAAGTATATACAATGTTTGCTATTCTTTTTGTCAACTTGTACGGCACATTGGTATCCGGTCATGATGAGCGAAGTTAAATTTTTGTCTAGCTATTGAGTGCGAAAATTAATGTGGGTGTACGTTGTCTACGCCTCTAAGTATGTGTGAGGATTTATTTACGATAATGATTACACCACTCACACACCACTTGATCATGCACTCAACCTGAGATAATAAGCTGACATGCTATAAATCGTGGCACTAAATTTAACATATCTGATATATCTTGAACAATCAATGTCATGAAATCAAATTGCGCGTGTCTATGCTAATTAAATTTTTGGGCCAAAACTAGAATCGCATATGTCCAATGTAAACAAGTTAAAGTGGATCTACCTATGTGGGTAGATTTCGATTGACTTGGGGTCTTGTCTTGCTTTGATTATGTATAAAATTGATGGCCTAACTCAAAATAAAATGATGGCCATCAAATCCCGCTTACAGACCCCCCAAACACTACTCATCCCTCCTGATAAGTCTTCATAAGCGTTGTGAGGGTGAGCACCTTGGATTACAAAGTCGTTTCGATCTTGTGCATGGACTACACTTTATGATTTGTGCCCTTGATTTAATTTCTTTATGCCGCACTATGTCATGTGACGTGATTTTTCACTATATCTCTTTGGTGATAGCATCGTTAGTTTGCTTGATATAAAACATGTCTGCATGATATCTCTTTTGATTGTTTTGTCTCTTGGTGCTACACGTGCACATGTCATTATCTTATTTAAATCTTCCGTGCATAAGAATTGGACCTCAACTACATTCGATGCTTTTTCGCACAATACGTACTGGCACATTTTTTCTCTCATGACGATATTTGTGTTTGCCTATTTTTCTCTCTATTTATCTAAACCTTGCAAACATTCATGTCATACTTGATGTGTGCTATGTCTCGTGCATATAGTCCAATTTCTTCTCTCTGATTAGCGTTTGCTCCTGTTTTTGACCCTGTTTTACAATTCTCTGGTTTCAAGTGCGTTGTGGGTCTATTTTACGTTATCTCTCGCCTACAATTTTCATTCTCCTGGTCGGTTGGCCTCGCCCTTTCTTTTGATATTATCAAAGGGGGAGAAGGTATTGGAGGTAGTGTTCATGATAGGGGGAGCGTAGTGAGGTGTGTGTGTGCTCATAGATAGGGGGAGCGTCCCACCGATAGGGGGAGTATGTAGTAGGATAGAACAGGATTGAACGGGATCGATATAGGTGTGTATTGCTTATTTGTTCAATATCATTCTACTGTTCTATGTTCATTTTACTCTGATACTCTACTTTATACTGTTCTACGTTGCTACATACATCTATTCTGGCACTCTATCTACTTGATTTTGGTTTATCATGAACGGGATTGATATTATCAAAAGGGGGAGTTTGTTGGAACATGGTTTCACACTCCTTAGGTTTGAGAATATCAACTCCCTGCTTGTATTTGATGAGATTGGTTGTGTGATAGAGTGTGCAGGCTGACAGGTGAAAGGAAAGGAGAAGAGCTTCAAAAGGACGCTACCGCCCGGCGACAGGACGCTACCGCCGGCGGTATCCGGTCGACGTGCGTCAAGGGGTTGATCGTCGACGATGGTACCTACCGCTCAGGCGATAGTCTTATCGCAGGCGGTAGAATTATTTGGCGAAATGGCGCTATCGCTCTGACTGGGCGCGGTAACCATTACCGCCCGGCGATAGCTCTCTTGAAACCGTCAGGCGATAGTCGTGTCGCAGGCGGTAGAATTATTTGGCGAAATGGCGCTATCGCTCTGACTGGGCGCGGTAACCATTACCGCCCGGCGATAGCTTTCTTGAAACGGCAGTTTCCTTAATGAGCAGTCATAGTTGCCGTTTCGGGAGACGCGTGGAGACAGCTGGCAGGCGTTACGCGCGAACCTACCGCCCGGCGATAGAGTTATCGCAGGCGGTAGTCTATTTTCTCCAAGACGTATAAAAAGCAGCGCCGTTTCTTCAAGACCTAAGCCTCCAGAGATTATTGACGAAGTGCTCCAGGAATACCAAGGTCGGCCGTCTTCCTACGTCCGTTCTACTCATCTTCGTCAAAGAAAAAGCAAGGTTTCTTCCTCCCGTTCGAGATCGAAGAACTCCGGCGATCAAGGCTTCGCATCGTCTACGTCTAGCGACCGGGTGCTTTCCATCGAAGATCACAAGGACCGGCCATAGATCCATCCAGAGAACTCTCAAGAGGGAGAACCTAAACTTTAACGAATATATTTTGTAATCTCTTTTTGTATCTTTTTTCTTCTTCTTTTGTTGTAAGTGGTAAGGGAAATCGACCGGGGAAGGTCGTCGGAATCCGGTTTGGATTCCGTGGAAAATCGTCCCGGGATTTGGGGCGTCTAGATCGGGGATCTAGCGGTGCTCTAAGACCCTTCCGGGTGTGGAGGTGAAGAGCGGCTCTAAGACCTTTCGGGGAGAAAGTGAAGAGCCAACCGGTCCGGGTTTTGGGTCGGTATAGAAAACCCAAAGTTTTCTTCTCTTCGTCTTTGATCTTCGACGTCATGAAGATCGTACTGTAAAACATTCATCTTGTACTTGTATGAAATTGATTGTTATTGAATTTAATACTTGTGTTTTAAATCTTCACTTGTGGTGTGGTTTACGTCAAGATTCCGTTTATTCAAGCGAAATTTATAAAACCTTATTCACCCCCCCCCCCCTCTAAGGTTGGCCTCCGGATCCAACACAGTGTGTCGACACAAGTCCTGTGTGTCGACATAGTTGTTGTAGATTCAGAACTCAGCATGTGTTGACTCAGCCTTCAGGTGTCGACACAGCAATCTTCAATCCTGCCAAAATGTGTCGACTCAGTCTTCTGGTGTCGACACAAGCATAGTCGACTTCTGCCAATATGTGTCGACACAGTCTTCTGGTGTCGACACATCCACCCAGTGTCGACACAGTTGTGGTCGACTATCTTCTTCTGTGAGTCGACTATCTTTCTCTGGTCGACTATCTTTCACTAGTCGACTATTTTTCACGGTGTCGACTAACCTTCTCTGGTCGACTATCTTTCACGGTGTCGACTAACCTTCTCTGGTCGACTATCTTTCACGGTGTCGACACTGCTTCCCAGTGCTGAGGTCGACGATTTTCTTTATGTGTCGACACTGCTTCCCAGTGTCGACATAAATATGGTCGACTATCATTCCCTGTGTCGACACTGATATTCTGAAGTGTCGACACAAATTCTTCAGGTGTCGACATGTGGACTTAGAATATTTTTCTGCATTCTTTAATACTTCTTCACCTGCACATGTCAACTCAAAACAACATCAAATACACCTTGATGTATATCATTGAGCTAAGTTGGGCTTCTTCAAATCAGGTACACATTTTCCAATGTACCCAACACACTCAACCCGCCAGCTATACATCACTTACATATTTATGTATATATATACATTTGTACTTAGCTAACAGGAATCTAGCCACCCAGCTGACACAACCCGAAGCTGTATGGCAAACCTATATAAATATATACATAATTATATACTCTCAGCCTATCAGCTCCCAAGCAACCTGTACGGCTAGCTATAACCTAAGCTTAAATATATAAAGGTACGGGATTAGCTCACACTTAGCCCAACCCGAGCTCCACTAGCTAACTCAGGCTAAAAGCATAAATAAGACTTACCATAAATCCTAGTACAAGCTCCAACCATTAAAAACAAAGCTTATAATTTAACACTAAAGCTAATAAATCCTTCTTATAACAAGCCACACCAAACCGGCCACCATCATAAAGCAGCAAAACATCACGTCAGAATGACGTGAAAATCAAAGATCTCGGATTCCGACAAAACTCGCACCGTAGCTAAACCACCAAGCTACGAAAACAACGACGAAGTCGAAAACAACATCCGACGATCAAAACTCGGGCTATCACTACCTGAAGCCAAAACACAAGCATTCCCTAAGAGGCTCAGCCGAGTCACCACAACGGGCTCCGGCTAGCTGGGGAATCTTGCAAACAGGCTACTAACAGGTCACTAAAGGAACCTAAAGAGCTAAGACAACGCTCTAACGACGAAAAAAGGCCGGAAACGCATCATCGTAACGCCAAACAATGATCAAATAAAATTCAGAAAAACTGGGGGCGTTACAGCCACTCCCCCTACAAGAAAGTTTCGTCCCAAAACTTTACACACAACGCTTCTATCAAGAAGGGGAAAAGAAGGAATAGCAAAGCAAAAGCTATAAAGGAAAGCACAATACATACCCGGCAAAAGGTCAGGGAAACAGATGAGGGTAAGCCTTCCTCATTTCCGATTCCAACTCCCAAGTCGTTCCACATCCTGGTTCTTCCAAAAAATCTTAACCATAGGAATGGTTTTCCTCGGCAACACGCGATCCCAAGCATCCAAAATGCGGACAGGCATCTCCACATAAGAAAGATTTGGCTCTAACAACGGCACAGAATCGAAAACCTGCCTGACACTCTGCACACACTTCCGCAGCTGACTGATATGAAAGACATCATGCACGCCAGGAAAATTTATAGGCAACTCTAACATGTAAGCTGATACTCCAATCCGCTCGGTAACCAAAAATGGCCCCACGTATCTCGGGTACAATTTCCTGTTCTTGCCAAACCTCTTAATCCCGTTCATCGGGGAAACTTTTAAGAACACCTGGTCCCCCACAGCAAATTCGAAATCTGATCTACGCCGGTTGGTGTTCTTTTCATATCTCTCCTAGGCTATTTGAAGCTTTTCCCGAATAAGCTTCCCCGAAATCTCCATCTCCTCAAGTGCTTCTGGAGCCAACAACGGTCCCTCGCCAACCTCAGCCCAAAACAAGGGAGTCCTGCAGCGCCTCCCATACAAAGCCTCAAAAGGAGCCATTTGCAAGCTTTCTTGATAGCTATTGTTATATGCAAACTCCATAAGCCGCAAACGCTCATCCCACGCTCCGCCATGGTACAGAATATAGAATCGGATCATATCTTCCACAATCTTATTTACCCGCTCCGTCTAACCATTGGTCTGCGGGTGATAAGCTGTGGAATATCTCAAATCTGTCCCCAACCCCTCTTGAAGGCTCTTCCAAAAACGAGACGTGAACCTGGAGTCTTGATCCGATATGATGCTCACGGGTACACCATGCAGTCTGATGACCTCCTCCAAATACAGCTCGGCTATCTTCCTCATTGGGTAGTCGATCTTGAACGGCACGAAGTGAGCACACTTCGTCAGTCTGTCCACAATCACCCATACTGAATCATGCCCCCTAGGAGATCTTGGCAAGCCTGTAATGAAATCCATCGAGATGCTTTCCCACTTCCAAGTCGGAATCTCCAAGGGGGTCAGCTTGCCACCTGGTCTTCCATGATCAGCCTTCACTTGCTTGCAAGTGTGGCACTCAGAAACAAATCTGGCTATGTCTCCCTTCATCCCATGCCACCAGGCAATCTGCTTCAAATCGCGGTACATCTTGGTGGATCCTGGGTGGTAGGCAACGCTAGATCCATGGGCTTCCCTGCACACCATAACACTGATGTCACCAACCGCGGGAATGCAAAACCTTCCACGGTACTTCAAAGTACCTGCATCGTCTAAAGAAAAATCTGGCAGTTCACCTCTCTCAGCTCGAAGATACAAATGCAGAAGGTCAGGATCATCTTTCTGATGCAATCTCGTGAGCGCGATCCATGAAGGTTCTGCCACTGCCAGGCTGCTCTGCCCATCACAGCTACCCACAGAAATGCCCATCAACAGAAACTCCTCTACTAACAACTCGGATGTGAGACAAAAAATCTTCCCTGATTTCCGACTCAGGGCGTCGGCCACCACATTGGCCTTGCCTGGATGATACTGAATCTCAACATCATAGTAGGCCACGTACTCTAGCAACCACCGCTGACGCAAATTCAACTTCTTCTGCGTGAAGACATACTTAAAGCTCTTATGATCAGTAAAAATCCTGCACTGCACACCATACAGCAAATACCTCCAAGCTTCAGAGCATAGATCACGACAGCAAACTCTAGGTCATGCGTAGGGTAATTCCTCTCATGAGTCTTTAGCTGTCTCGACCCATACGCAATCACCTTCCCGCCTTGCATTAGCATGCATCCCAGCCCGATATGCGATGCATCCACATATACATCATACTCAGCACCTTCAGTAGGCAAGGACAAAACAGGAGCTAAACATAGCCTTCTCTTTAGCTCCTCAAAAGCCTCTTCACATTTACCATCCCATACGAAGGCTACATTCTTCTGCGTCAACTTGGTCAATGGCGCAGATAGGGTGGAGAATCCCTCCACAAATCTTCTATAATAGCCCGTCAAACCCAAGAAGCTTTTGATCTCACGAGGAGTACCAGGTCTCGCCCATTCCATAACCGCAACGATCTTTTCTGGGTCTACTGAGATCCCCTCCTTGTGAACCACATGGCCGAGGAAAGATACCTGAGGCAGCCAAAATTCACATTTGCTCAGCTTGGCGTAAAGCTTATGGTCTCTCAGAGTCGCCAAGACTAGACGCAAATGTCGATCATGCTCTTCTGTATTCCGGGAGTACACCAAGACGTCATCAATAAAGACAATCACAAACTTATCTAAGCAATCCTTGAACACGTGGTTCATCAAATCCATGAAAGCTGAAAACGCATAAGTCAAACCAAATGACATGACTAAGAACTCGAAATGCCCATGACGAGAACGGAACGCCGTCTGCGGAACATCTGACTCCTGAATCCTCAACTGGTGATAGCCCGAACGAAGGTCTATCTTTGAAAACACAGCACTACCACGCAGCTTGTCAAACAAATCATCAATTCGAGGCAGAGGGTACCTGTTCTTAATTGTAACCCTGTTCAGCTCTCTGTAGTTGACGCATAGCCTTATTGACCCGTCTTTCTTCTTTACGAACAGCACAAGCGCACCCCATGGCGACGAACTCAGCCGGATAAAACCCTTTGCCAACATCTCATCTAGCTGGATCCGCAACTCCTCCAGCTCTCGCGGGGCCATGCGGTACGGCGCCTTAGCAATAGGACGCGTACCCGGCTCCAAATCTATGACAAACTCGACATCTCTATCGGGTGGAAGACCGGGAAGGTCGTCAGGAAAAACATCAGAGAACTCACAAACCACAGGAATCTCCCCCAACCGCGGCACACTAACGTCTGCCCCTACCAGAGAGACCAAACAGGAAAAACAGCCAGAATCAAGAAACATGCGAGCACGTACCGCAGAAATAACCGGAGACTCCTGGAGTGGATCGGCAAAAACGCTCCCGAGCTGACCGTTGTCTTTCATGAAATCTAAGCGCTTACCCTTGCACTGGATAACCGTATCATAACTGGACAACCAGTCCATGCCTAGGATAACATCAAAGTCCTCCAGGACAATCACCTTCAGATCCGCCTTTACTAGAAAGTCCTCCAACAAGATTGGGCAGCCCTGAATACCCAAATCTGAAATCACGGAGTCTCCAGAAAGGAATTTAACGCAGAAAGCTCCACCAGCACGGTCTAGGCCCAAATGGAAACGCTCCACGAAAGCCTTAGCAACAAAAGAGTGGGTAGCGCCAGAATCGAAAAGAACGCGCGCCCAGCGGTTCTTTACCTTAAATCTCCCTATAAAGTAGCCAACGCAACTAAGGGAAAACAAAAGCTAAACTATACAAGAGGTAAAGTATTCAAGTTAGGAAGAATCTAACCTGAAATAACCTGGGTCGAGGTCGACGCTTCCTCTGAATAGATAACATTCAGCTTCACTTCGCCTTTATCCACGCGCGGGGGTGGCGGCAACGCCTGCAATGGAACTGCCGGGAGAACGGGCTACGCCTGAGGGCACCTCGTCTTTAGATGGCCCTTTTGCCCACACTGAAAGCAAACTTTATCTTTGAACCAGCAACGGGCCGCATCATGCCCCTTTTTTCCGCACAAAGCACACACCACATCCCCTCTGGGAGCACCCTGAATAGCATGGACTTGCTCTTTTTTCTGCGCTGCCAATCTCTTGAAGCACTTTTCCAAAGGATGGCCTGGCCGGCCACAGAAGCTGCATGTGCCCTTGGTCTTCTTCCTTGAAACTGCATCAGGTTCCTGGGGGCCTTTCCCCCCAACAGACTTCCATTTGTCTTGCCTCGCCTGCTGGCCTCTATTCTTAGCATTCTCAATGTCCTCGACCTTCAAAGAAGCTTCAACCACTCCGGCATAACTGATTGCTCCGTAGGCACTTGCTAACTGCTGAACGTCGCTTCTCAGCCCGCCCAGAAACCGCTTAACTCGGTCTGCTTCAACACTCACAAGTCCAGGAGCAAACCGACTAGGTTTGCTAAACTCAACCTCATATTCACTAACCGTGAGTTTCCTTTGCTTCAAATGCAAGAATACGTTCATCAACCGGTCCTGCTCGACCGAGGGCAGAAATTTACTCAACAACATTACCTTAAACGACTCCAAGGTGCATCCTGCCACCACACTTTCCTTCTCCCTTAACCACCAACTCTTTGCCAATCCCTTGAGCTGGTAGGCAGTGAGCATTACTTTCTGATCATCCGTAATCCCAAAATAGGAGAACATCTCCTCTATAGAAATCAGGCAGTCATCAAAAATCATGAAATCCGCCTGCCCGTCATAAGTAGGGGGCTTAAACCGCTGAAAATGAGATATGAAGGCCATCTCCGGGGGCACAACAACTAGAGGCACAAGAGGAGCAGGAGGGGGGGGGGAACAGCTACACCCCCAACGGGGTCCTGAACTCTCTTAGCCTGCCCTGCCACTACCGCAACCACGGACTGAATCTGGTTCTGCATGTCCACCATCTTCCTCGATAAGGCTTCATTAATTAGCCGCAAACTTTCAATAAGGGCCTCGCTCTGGGATCCCGAAGACTCACCCTTAGATTGGGGAGTTGATCGCGTCGCAGGACGCTTCGCCATCCTATAATCGCACCAGCTCTAGTTAAAACCCAGCTCAGCAGCTAGAACAAAACTACCCGGTACAGACAAGCATACTTAAATAGGAATTTCAACTGCAAATCTTATTCTAGGATTTGTTTTATAATGATGATATTATGCTTAAACTGAGATGGTTCACTACCATCATACTAACTTATGATCCTAAATCATCGATGCATGCTTTTATATTCGTTTTGACTCAAAATCATGTGTGTACATATGTCATCATGCAAATCTTTAGCCTGGCACGTTGTGCTTATGAAATATTATGCTACACATGTCGTTCTATGCATTCTAAAAAGGCCTTAATGCATGTCATGGGCGGCATATACATGAAAATGTTATGCATCCCATACTACATATCATTCCCATGCAACGAGAAAAGAAAACGTGCTAGCCGCATTCATGTGGTGAGGTTATGCATCCCATACTACATAACCCTCACATGTTGCCTCCTATGGTGGATCCATAAACAAACACATTATGCATCCCATACTACATAATATGCCCCGTATACTTCTTTATGCTTATGAGTGTAGTGTTCGTGCTTTGGCCAAGACGTGCTGATGACATATCGGTGAGTGTATGCTTATGAAGCTAAACTTCTAATGCAATCAAAAGGAAAGGCTGCCCGACTAACCTGTCAAGAAACCTCCCTCTGATACCAACTGTCACAACCCGCATTTTCCCTTAGGTTAAGAAGTATCATAGTACGGGAAAACACACATTGTGATGCCACGTCCAGCAGGGGATAACTGCTGATGCTCAGGCAACGCACTACGATTTCAAATCACTAGTTTAGAAATAGTAGAAAACTAGTTTATTAAAAGGTCGTATCCCTTGGCACAGTGGATCAGCTTGTCCACGATAGGAAAAATATATTTGTTTGTTGCGGAAAATACTTTGATTTAGTTGATTTGACATCCTAAATGAGTATAAGGGCCCTCAAGGGACAACTTATGGTATACACGATTCCTAAGGTGAGTATAGTATTTATATAAGAAAGATATTCTTTACGCTTAAAGAAGATAGTGCTTTAGTTTTGTGAATATGATATGCATGGGGTACATGTAATAATTTAGGGTTATAAAATACCTAACAAGCAACCTAGCATAAAAACTTCCTAGAAGCAAGTAAGCAACCCCAAGGAAGGCAAAAAAACAGCAGTTTTAATTCATATCAAGCAAAAAAAGTAAGCCACCAGTGGGCGTCGACAACCCGACACAAACCCACCGGTGAGTGTGCATGTCTATACAGAAAAGGAGAATAATTACCTCACCAGGTGAAAGATCTGCAACTCAGCTGCCCTGGAGGCTACCAGCAAAACCCACTAAAAGGAATCAGTCGCTCTATCGGCTACAACCTGGACCTGAGGCATTCAAGAGAGAACACCTCAGCAAAGAAGTAATCAATAGAAAAGGAGCATTAGACTAAATAATAAATAAGGGTTTACCAACCCGGCAATAAAGTGCTAACAGCAGAAGAAAAGACATTCCAGTAAGAAGGGAAAATTTTTTGTAAAAAAGAATAATAAAGGTAAATCACACCAAGTGTGAGCACAAAAGCTACCTGCACTGCAGAAAGAACCAACCTGCAGCAGTAAAGCATCAGTATACTAACAGTAAAAGCCAAAAGTAAGCAAAGGGAGAGCTAACAATCCTAACTTTGCGGGCAAATGACCGGGGTGTAAATAATAAGCGGCTGGAGCGTGTGGCAGTACCAACACCAACAACCAGACCCCAAAATAAATACTCAAGGGTGAAACACAACTGGTGGCAGCCTTAGGGTCCACACACCTAAACAAGTTGGCCCCATTATCAAAACTTAGTGGTGTCCGCAGCTCAGCACACACATTTCACCCCTCCAGAGTCCAGAAAACACCCCCTCCGGTCATAGTCCACGAGTCGGCATGCAAAAACTAGCCGAACACACCAACATCCCCCCTAGGAAGGAAAAAGAACTCCTCAAACATTCCTAAGGAAGCACACACCCCAAGGCTAGAGACTTAGCCAAAAAAACGACCCTGGCACTGAGTGAGTGCACCAAACTCAATGCCATAAGCCTAACAGTTTAGGCGTTGAGTGAGGTACACTCACTAAACACTTTTGACTTAGTATTTTCCAGAAACAAAGCTGGAACTAAACCTACCCCTGCCCACACAGTTTCCACAACCCGAGAGCTGGAATTTAATTCCATCTCTCACTCCTATCTCTCCTACCCGACCACAGCAACCCCAAAACTTGCTTACACTAAGCTAAGCCTAATCACAATACTACCCAGCAACCTTGACACCAGCCAAGACAACCAATTAACCGAGAAAGGAAAAAAAACTAGTGTTAAAGCTATAGATTAAGGACAGCACAGGGCTGGTCTGAGGGGGAAAGAGTTAACTAGCTGCTCTTACATTTAGAGAAGAAAAGAAATAATACAGAGCATAAGCTAATAGCTAGAATAATAATAATAATAAAAACACCAGCAAGGGCAAGGGAGCCACTTGCCTCACTGCCAAGCTCGAGCAGCAGCCTTCACTTCACAGGCTCGGCACCGGCAGCGAGGCTACCTAGGGAAAAACAAAAAAAAACTGGAACTTTTAGAGAAGAGGAAGAGGAGAATACCAAAACCCTAGCTCCTAATGATGGCACAAAATCAAGCAAAACTTACCTCGGAAACAAGCCCTTGGCGAGAGCAGCTCGGATCCACCGTCGCCGGAGAGAAACGAGCCCTAAGCTTGCGGCCACTGCCGACCAACACTGCAGCTCCTCCGCCCGAGCTCCTTACGCAGGAAGCTAGCAGCTGGCTTAGGAAAAGGGAAATGAAATAAAAAGACAGCTGGTGCCTTTTAATATCATATGAAAGCCTAAAGACGACGATGATATTAAAGGCCGAAAGCCAACTCCCTCCCTTATTGTTGGTTGATGGAGCTCCACTCAAGCTATTAAAATAATCCTAAGCTTGCAAGACTCGGCCACTAGCTATAGAAAATCTGCCACTAGACCCGCCAGCTATACATCACTTACATATTTATGTATATATATACATTTGTACTCAGCTAACTGGAATCTAGCCACCCAGCTGACCCAACCCGAAGCTGTATGGGACAACTATATAAATATATACATAATTATATACTCTCAGCCTATCAGCTCCCAAGCAACCTGTACGGCTAGCTATAACCTAAGGTTAAACATATAAAGGTACAGGCTTAGCTCACACTTAGCCCAACCCGAGCTCCACTAGCTAACTCAGGCTAAAAGCATAAATAAGACTTAGCATAAATCCTGGTACAAGCTCCAACCACTAAAAACCAAGCTTATAATTTTACACTTAAGCTAATAAATCCTGCTTATAACAAGCCACGCCAAACCGGCCACAATCATAAAGCAGCAAAACATCACGTCAGAATGACGCGAAAATCAAAGATCTCGGATTCCGACAAAACTCGCACCGTAGCTAAACCACCAAGATACGAAAACAACAACGAAGTCGAAAACAACATCCGACGATCAAAACTCGGGCTATCACTACCCGAAGCCAAAACACAAGCATTCCCTAAGAGGCTCAGCCGAGTCACCACAACGGGCTCCGGCTAGCTGGGGAATCTTGCAAACAGGCTACTAACAGGTCACTAAAGGAACCTAAAGAGCTAAGACCACACTCTAACGACGGAAAAAGGCCAGAAACGCATCATCATAATGCCAAACAATGATCAAACAAAATACAAAAAAACCGGGGGAGTAACACATGATGTCACTCGAAAGAGTCTGCCCCAGACCCCGAGCGGATCCCGCTGTCAGGCTCTCTCCTAGCTGACAGGGCTGGATGTCACTCAAAAGAGTCTGCCCTAGACCCCGAGCAGATCCCGTTGCTAGGCTCTCACCTAGTTGGTAGGGCTGGATTTCACTCGAGGGAGTCTGCCCCGGACCCCGAGCAGATCCCGCTGTCAGGCACTCTCCTAGCTGATAGGGCTGGATGTCACTCGGAAGAGTCTGCCCCGGAGCCCGAGAAGACCCCGCTGTCAGGCTCTCACATAGCTGGCGGGGCTGGGTATCATCGAGGGAGTCCCGCCCTCTCTAGGAGTTGTTGAGGAAGACCGCTTTCCTAAAGGTGTAAGGGTAGAAGGTCCCCATAGGCGAGCTCGAACTATCAGGCCTAGCTCGGTAGAGAAAAGGTAAGCCCCGATTGGTCTCCCCGTTGAGAAAGGTGAGCCCCAGCAAGGCATTCCACCCCCACCCCCCTTTCAGTTTTACTTAAGAAATATTTGGATAGTTTTCACTCAACATCAGCAATAGAAGGGTGAACTCGCGTGTGAGCTGGGTTGTTGTGGGCCCAGCTCGGCAAGGGGTCCATCCCTGGCTGACCTTAAGAGGGGGGGGGGGGCGAAACCTCGTAATGCCCTCACCTGTACGTATCCTAGGCACGTGCTCTGGAGACGAATTCTATCCTAGCGAGATCCAACGAAGGGAAGGGCTCGCGACCGAGTGCATCGCAGAAGGAAAGTTCAAAAGCAAAGAAGATAGAAAAATTCACTTTTCATTCAGTATTAAATGATTACAAAAAGGATGATTACAAAAGGGGAGCTCTCCTCGGCGAGGTTACAAAGGGGGAGGAAGAATTGCAAGAAAGAAAAAAAAGGGGGAGAGGGAGGGGGTCAGCTCTCGCCTCCACCCCCGGATTGGAGGTATCCGTTTGCTCCGCCGGAAGGGTGGTCCTTGAAATCCTTGCCGAAGAAATAGTCGAGACTGTCCTCCTTCTCTCTCGGCGGCATGGGCGGGAACAGACTCGGCATCAGATCTCGTACGGTGGCCTCCTCACAGCCCCCCACTAGCACCTGCATATCCTTCATAATTTGCAGGGTACATTTGGCGGATTCTATTGAGATGACTCGCAACCTCTCAGCAACCTTCGCCTCGCCGAAGATCCTGGGGCTCTTGTATGAGAAAGGAGGCTCGCTACCGTCAGGAGGGAGAAAAGCTTCGACCAGACAAGCGATCTCGCCGTGAAGCCCCTTGTTCTCTTCGCACAGCTTTGCATTCTTCCCTTCCAGCTCGGCAGTGCGGGATTCCAGCTCGGTGGCACGAGTTTCCAGCATGTCGGAGCGAGCACGGAGCTAGCAGTTCTCTTGCTCTAACCCAGCGGCGCGAGTCCGCAGCTCCCGGGAAGCCTCGGCATCCTGAGGTAAGAATGGATAGGTATACCTGAAGCTGAAAAATCCTAAGTAAAAGAAAAGGGGGCAAGAGATGATCGGTGCTCACCAGCCCGTCGGCGCCCTTTGGCAAGCAGATGCTCGGAAATGCCGAGCCTCCGCTCTAGGTCAACGACCCTGTCCTAGGCCAGTTCGCGCTTCTGCTCCACCTTCTGTAGGAGTTGGCTGAGGTTAAAGCCGTGACAAACCAGCATGTGGTGGAGCTCTAGTGCCCGCATGTGGGCCTGCAGGCCCTCATGGTAGAGTTAGCACAGGGTCATGCGCTTGTATGTCGCGGAGTCCTCGCGCCCGTAGAGGCCGAACTCGAGCACATAGGCTGGACTTGAGGAGGGCTCGCGGTCGGCCTAAGAGGATTGGAGGGTGGAGACGGAGATCAGGTGGGCGGACTCGTCCCACAGAACTACGGGCTCGCCGGCCGAGTCATTCCACCTCCCCCCAAGGCCGAAGAGGGGGTGACTCTTCGGCGGACCCAGCTCGCGGGCCGGGGGCTTCTTGACTGTAGGAGCAGAAGGCTTGCCTCCCTCCTACTCTTTGCCCATTGTCTCCTTCAGCGGGCTCCCCGGAGATCCGTCCAGGGTGGCCTCGGGCAAACTCATGTACTTGGGATGTGGTTGTTGTTACTTTGACCGAGAAACCACCACCGCTTTCAGCTTCTTCAGTGGTGGATGGCGGCGAGGTGATCTAGACCCCACAGGATCAGCCCGCTTCCTACGAGAAGGCTTAGGCGATGACGGCTTATCTCGGCAAGCGGCTGTAGCCGCCTTCTCGTGGGCGAATGGGTCGACGAGTAGACCCAGATCTGCGAAAGGCGGGTTCTCGGGAATCAACCGCTCTCCTGCAGAAATAACTTAGAAAAATTCCAATGGATTTTGCGAGATCTGGCAAGGAGGAAAGTTGAAAAATATACCTTCGTTGGGAAGGACGGGGAGGAGCGAGTCGAGCCCCTTTCAGAGGAAGTCTACCTCGAAGTCTTTGTGGAGGAAAAACTTGTGGAGCTCGGCGTCATTGCCGGAGACGGTGGGGGGTCGTTATACCTCCTCGCGTTTTTGCTGCGGCAAGTAGGGGACGTTGCCAAGATCGCCCTTGATGAAGACAATCTTGGTCATCCAGTTATGATGTTTGTTCGCGATCTCACAAACCTTGATAAATGAGCCCCCGAAGTAGGATACGTCGTCGGTGGTCGCCTTGTAAGTAAAGAGTTTCCTGAATACGGTCAGGTTGAACTATATCTGCTCCCGGCGGAGGAAGCTTGCGTGGCAAACCATCATGGCGATGAAGTTAGGGTTCAACTGCGCGGGCACCACGCCGAAGTACTTGAGGATCTGGGGGAATTCCGGCCAGAGCGGAAGGCGCAGCTGATGCGTGTAAATACGGCAAGCGCACCGATCGCACAAGTAATAAAGTTTGGGAATAAATCCACGAGTGTCAGTCTCTTGAGGAACACAGTAAGATGGAGTTAATTTCGAGGAGGACTTGAGATTGAGGTCCTCGGGTCGGAGGAAATGAAATGGGGGTTTTGATGGTTGCGATAAAAGAAAGTAAAAATCTATCAACTACTCCTATGCAATGCCGCTATTCAAAGCTTCGCTAGGCGGGATGAAGACTAGTCGGGCCGCTATGCACCGAATCGCTAGGCGGATGGGAGACTAGGCTAGCGGATGAGGTGGAGAGAACGGCGGAATGAGGGTCGTAAGCACCTCTTCGCTACGCACGCTTCTAGCAATTGCTAGAACGGCAAGAACAGATGGTTGATGGAATATGGCACACCTCAAGCAAATATAACAAAATTACACTAACTCACATAGACATGAATAAGAGAAATTTGTTAATCAAATGTAATAATACTTCATCAATACATGGAAATTAAACTAAACTAACAACAACAAATTAAGAGAAGTGTGCGAAATCGACCGGGTCCGAAGCCTTATTGAGGGTTCACGGTTGGAATCCCGGGTTGTCAATCCGAGTCCAAGCTCGGTCCTCAACTGCGTCCGGGGTAGAGGAGGCTTTCACTCACTCCCAGTGGCCCGTCTTCTTAGTATCACGCTGCGGAAGATGGAAGCACATACTCCTCCTAGTTTGATGAAGGAAGCTAGGTCAAATCTCCCTTGAAGCTCGAGGATGAAGGAGGAGGCCGAGAGGAAGCTCCGGCTATGATTTGGCATTGAAAGCTTGCCAGGAGCACCTCCCTATGGTGGAAGATGAAGGAGGACGGTGGAAACCCTCCTTGGAGACGAAAATGGCGGAAAAACGGCGGACTTTGGCGATCTCCCGAAATTAGGGCGGAACCTGCGTATTTATAGATTGCAGAAATTACAGCGCGCACGATCACTGGCGCACAACCAGTGATCGTGCGCCCTGTGGTCAGTGATAGTGCGCGAAGGCCAGGCAGAACTCCAGGAAAAAGTGGAATCAATGCGCACGACCAGTGGTCGTGCGCACTAAAGTCAATGGTCGTGCGATTGCCCCGACAGAACTTTAGAAAATGGGGAATAGTACGCACGATCAGCGGCGCACGACCAGTGGTCGTGCGCATTACAGCCGATGATCGTGCGCAGTAAACATGTTTCCAAATAATCCCGGAAACACGCACACGACCCCTAAACACATCACTGATATGTGCAGACATTCCAAACAAGCACAGAACGGAGTACAATAATAGAAGAACACAAAATAAACAAAACCACGGGCCAAAAGTGCACTTCCTAAAGAAATAAGGATAATATGAAATATGAGCGATAACGAACTAAAAGTGAAGTGCAAGTGATGCGCGTAAAATACGGCAAGCGTACCGGTCGCTCAAGTAATAAAGTTGGGAATGAATCCCCGGATGTCGGTCTCTTGAGGAATGCAATTGGCGTCGAACGATTTAGACTCTGAAACTATCGTTATGAGAGTTAAATGAAATAAACAGAAAAAGAAAGGGGCTTTGGTTGGTGGTCTTACGACCGATTACACTAATTAAACTATGCGGGTCGCAATCACCGCTTCTCAAGGCGAGATGGATGTAGCGGCCGCGATGCCGTACTTCGATTGGCGAGTGGACGGAAATCTAGCGAGTGAGGTGATTAGTGCGGAGCAAGCTTGAGTGAAACTAATGTGTGGAGTGGAGTGAGATGGAGCGAGGCGCATCGAAGAATAAATCTCAAGAGCAAGATGAAATACAACTAATAACAAAAATGCTAGAAGTTGATGTCCATTACAAGCACAAGCATTTCATACAACAAGAGAAAGAGAGAAAATGCACAACCAAGAGATTGAAGATCCACCGCGGTTGTTGGCCGGAGGTGCGGGTTGTCAATCCGCTTCCAAGCGCAGTCCGAGGAGGGCTTCCGGTACCACCGAGCTGTCACCTCGAGGGCCTGTAACTCCGTTCTCTAGGGGTGCTTCGTCTTCTTCCTTGGTGGAAAGCTCGGAGAAGAATGCTTCAAGGGCCGGGAGGATCGCCGGAGGCTGCGAAATGCTTCGGAATCACCGGAGAAGGTCCTCCCGTTGGTATGGATGAAGGTGGAGGTGAATGGGACTTGCTGGAGGGCGAAACGGCGGACCGGCGAAGGTTCCGTAATGATTGTCTCGCCCTAATTCGCGGAACAGCGTATTTATAGCTTGCAGAATAAATAGCGCGCACGACCACTGGCGCACGACCAGTGGTCGTGCGCGACCAAGGTCAGCTCCCGTGCGTGAGCAACCTGCAGACCTGCATCAGAAAATCAGTAGTCGCGCACGATCAGCAGCGCACGATCAGTGATCGTGCGAGGCAAGGCTGATGATCGTGCGGAAATAGCCAGACAGACTTTTGCAAAATGGGTATGACTGCGCACGATCGGCGGCGCACGAGCAGTGGTCGTGCGCGGTATGGCAGTGATCGTGCGGAAGGTTCAAGACAGAGTTTCACAAATGAGACCGGGCTGCGCACGATCAGTGATCGTGCGCCAGGAGGTCGATGGTCGTGCGTGGGCAAAAACGCACGACCACTGACTCCTTTGCCAAAAATAGTGAAACGCCTATCCCGAATGCCCTCACGATCCCCAAACCTGCAGGAAAACTGCACGGGGCATCGATCGCGGCAGCCACAGCGAACAGTGATAAACACAGCAAGAAAGTAAATGCACACAAGCACGGAAATGGGCTAAAAAGGTGGCACAGGGCGTGGAAAACCGTAGCGAACCAAAAGGAGTGCAAATGGCGCTAAACGGTGTGCAAAGACATGGAAATAGGCCTAGATGAGTCCAAAATATAGTATAAAATAGGGACTCATCACACCCCCAAACTTAACCATTTGCACGTCCCGGGCAAATAATCACGTTGTGGGCTCTAAAACGGCTAGCTGACGTAGTAATTACAACCTACAGTAGGACGAGAAATCGAGAAGCTCACATGCGTAAAAAATATAATAGAAAGAGTTTCTAATCATGCAATGCAATTTATAATTTTCGAAAAACGTAAATAGATACTGTCACTACTCAAAGAATGAATTCCGGAGAATCGCACGGTCATGGGAAGGCAGAAAGTAGGCAAGTCGGATGGCGAGGTATTGCCAAAGACCGGGGCTCATGATCACCTCCAAAGGAATCCACCAATGTCGGGGGCCATATGCTTGCCCGTTCGCACTTTCTCCACGATGCGGGTTTGACTCGAGCGTGAATCCGTAGGACTTGAGGTGAAGAGTGGGGCTTGGGTGTAGATGTAGGTATGGATGGACAAGATAAAGACGAAGGCTACGCACAACCCAACGGAGCTCGCACACATCAGAATTCTCGCTAACAACATGAATGCGAGTGCACCACACCCCCAAACTTAGCTTTTACAACATGAGTGGGTGCACCGCCTACCATAAAACAAATTTCTCAATTTCAGATTTTTTTCATTTATACTTTTTCTTTTCTCTTTTCTTTTCTTTGTCACATTTTTCTTTTCTCTTTTCTTTTCTTTGTCACATTTTTCTTTTCTCTTTCTTTTCTCAATAATTCAGCATTTATAAACTTTGCGGCATATCCACACGTTCACAAAATCCGCCCATCACAACAACCCAACGAGAAATTAACGAAACAAGAGCTCAACGCGGGTGTGCGACTAGGAGTGGCTTGAGGCTTTGGTGACTTGCATGTGGAGCTGATCAAAAGGAAAGGTAGGCTCAACGGGGCTAGCGAGGGCTATGTTAGGACGGGTGCAAGGATCAACCGGGCCAAAATGATGGCCTACGTCACGCTCACGCTCGCTCGACTAACCGGGCACCAATGCTTCGAAAGTCGCTTGGGGCAAGTTCTTAGCCACCGAGAAAAGTGATCCGTCCTCCCGACTCGAGCAAAACAAAGCCAGCGACGCTTACACACATGCCTACACTACCGCGAGATCACTCCGGATTCAGAAGTTGAGTAGGACAGACAGTATTTACGAATATAGAAAAAAATATAAAATGCAAGCATGAGAAGAAACTAGCTCTATACAATTCCTACACAACGTGAGCACTCGATTAGGAGCACTGCACGAGTTTCGAACTACTGTACGACAAAATCCTACGTCAGCACCACAATCTTAAAACTTACACAACATAAGTACTCAACCCGAGCCGCGCGCGTGGTAAGAGTGCGCGCTCATGTGGGTGCAGTGGTGTGCAACAGGAATCTAACATAATGAAGCGTAAAAGGAAAACTACTGGCATGCGAAATTAAATGTGCTCGTGGAGTGCACAAGCGGCTTTTCCCCCCAGACTTGAATGAAAACATAAGCAAGAAAAATAAACATTCAACCAGAAAATGAAATCTGAAGCGAGAGAGAGTACCAATGCTCCAAAGAGGGGAGCATGCCAGAAGATTGCATGATGATTCGCGGGCAGTGCTGCATCGCACAAAGGATAAGCTGAACCTGCGAATTAGGCCGAACAAGAGAAAATACAAAAAATAGAAAGCATAAACTAAAATCAAACATAAACAAGGGGACCAAAAGGTCCAAGCTTGGGTTGTCTCCCGAATAGCCCTTTTGTTTACCGTCCTTAAGGTGGACCAAATACCTGTATTAGCAATTGTATATAATGTTTATGCAGCAAAATAAAATAAAGCTCAAAATGTTCCAAAAATAAAATGCAGAGGTAGCAGTGGGGGAGAGGAATTGCACTCATTCCTCGTCGCTGCTGTCGATCTCAACGGGCGGCGGGCGGGGAGCGGGAGCGGAACGAACCGGCGGCGGAGGGATGTTTAGGCCACCACGCAAAGCCTGCTGATATACCAGGTTCTGCATCCACAACTGGGAGGCCTCAATATCCGCGAGCCGCTCATTCAAGAATGGAATGTTCTGACCCTGCGTAGCACTGAAATGAGGGTCGGGCTGCCTCTCCGGCTCAGCAGATGGTGGCCGAGAACGACGTGGCTGAGTGCCTCCTGCAGCTCTCCGCCTACCCATGGCGGAAGATTCGGGAGCAACTGCATCCTCGTCCTCCTGCAAAGCTCCTCGGGCGTCACCGGGCATAACAATCTCAAAACGACGATCGGATCGCCTCCCAATAACACGCAGCAGATGAAAACTGACCATGTTGGCTCGGGTGATGACAGAAGGGGTGGTAACCTGCTCCATTGGCGGCAAACTATCCCAAACTCCCAAATTCTTGGCGATGCGCGTGATGTAGTAAGCACCACCGATCGCGCCGGCAAGGCGATAAGTAGCCACATGATGGAAGAATGTCGCCAGCATATAACCAAGATGGATGGGTTCCCGACAGAGCATGCTATAAAGTGAAACTAGATCCTGCCACCCAACCACATTCTGACTAAGTGACCGCGCCGTGAGTGAGTGGCTAAGAAGATGCTGAAGATACCGCAAGGCAGGGGAAATGATCTTGGTCGACTTGGCCTTCCGAGCCACATACTCCTCGTCGGAACCGGTAATTTCGCGCCAAGCAGACCCATGGGAGGACCCTTCAGGGAAGCCGGAGCCTAAACCTTGAGGTTCCGAGGCATCAGAGTAGAATCCGGCTTGGACGCCAAGCTCATGGATGGTCATGGAAATGACCCGTCCCCGAATCCGGAAGGAGCAATCAACAGGGCGATAGCCGCGAGTGTCGCATTCCCACTCAAACGTGGAGAGGAACTCCAAAGTGAGCTCTCTGAAGCCGGGTTCGCGGCACTCGAAAACGTGGCTCCATTTGTCAAATGAGTAGAGGTGGAGGATGGAATCCGCAAGAACACCGCCGTCGCCAATGGACCTTAACTCCTCCCAGTCCACAAGACGTTGAGGGAGGAAGGGTTTGTCCTTCAAATCAGTAAACCGGCGCTGGTGGGTGTCCTTCTGAAATGCCGCCATCCTCTGCAGCACCTGAGCCGGAGTGGAGCGCTGGTAGGCGTTGACAGCCCTGCGGTTAGAGGTAGAAGCCATTGCAAGAGGAAGATCCGGTGGAGCGAGGAGGGAAGAAATCTCTCGGAGATTTGCCGGAGAAGAAGAGGGGGAAACGGAAGCTCAGGAGACCGACGCACGACGAAAGCTTGGGAGCGAGAGATTAGGGCGCACGCTCAGCGTCGCCCGAGGGTCCTTTTATAAAAACTGGGCCGTCCGCACGACCAGTGATCGTGCGAAATCAAATAGCGCGCACGATCAGTGGTCGTGCGCGATATATTAAAATTACAGGCACCAAGTTTTATACCAAGATCGCTCGGATAACGCTGCGGGTGCGCACGGGAGATAAGGAAATGAGGCGGAGCTACCACAAACATTGAGATTGGAAAAGAAGAAACAAATTGCTAAAATTCTACTAGAAAAGAAAAGAACAAGCTACCTAGATAACTATTGGGTTTTCTGTCTCCCAACAGGACTTATTCAACTTCTAAACACGTATTAGCTGATTGGCGTATGAAAATAGAAATGCTCAGGCAATTGCTCAAGCACGCATTTTGGTAGCGGGTACCGGTATGGAGACAGAGCAAATGCCCCACTACCTGTATAAGTATACCTGTCATAAATGTCAGGCATGGGCAGGAAATAACTTGTGAAGCTCGTCGCTTCCAACACCACCTGCAAATGGTTTCTAGCAGTCGTAGGCCGCATTACAGGCCCTTGTACTGATCGAACCGGTTCCACGATGGGGTCCTGCAGGGATGTGGAAACAAGAACAGGGTCAAGAAATAAATCAGAAGAATAACATAAAAGATCCTCAATCTTGGAGATGGTCCCGGAATCATCCCCCATTGGTGGAATTATAGAAAACTGAACATCACTGTTCAGGATGGGACAAGAAGTTCCTAACGCAGCATCCATTTCGTCCGCGCATTGGACATCCTCACATGGGGTGAAGGTAGCAACCTCAACCACGGAAATGTCCTCCTCGACTGGATCTAACAGAAAGCTGAAAGTGCTAGTTTCCACCTGCGAATCAGCCTCAACAGAAACATCAGAAAAAGAATGAATACTATGCAAAGCGGAAGGCGGAGGTACAGAACTCAACGGGGAGTCAAGAACTGTCTCTTCGCAACCGGACTCGATGCTAGGTGATGCATGTTCATCAGAAGTATACGTATCCATGCCGGGATGGGGATCAACATAAGCATCAGGGCATGTACCGGAAGTGCTTTCTCCAAAACATGGAGACGGCATCGATGCATATCCCGAGGCTGAAGGGGTGCTGCTCACGGTGGAAGTGGGAATAATCCGGAAGTCCGGCTCATTATCCACTTCCAATTCAGCCAAATAAGCAGTGCAGTCCTTCAATGCATGATCCCAGCTTCGACAAAAGATGCACTGCTTAGCCGGCTTCCGCGGTGAAGCGTTTGCTGAAGCCGAGAAAAAGTAGTGCGGTAATGGCTCCGCGGGTCGGTGGATAACCGGCTTATGTCTACGAAATGTAGAGTCATGAATTTCCTGGGAACTATACTTCTGGGGACATCGATCACTTGCATGTGAGGTATCTCCACAATGAGGGCAACGAATATTGAAATTGGCCCACATTGCGGAAATATCAAAGTCAAATGGAAGCAACTACTTTGCAAAGATTCATCGTGCAAAACTTACAATTCCAACAATGAACTACAGCAGAAGAGAAAAGAAATGAAACAGAGCAAAACAAATTAACTCAAATACCAATATTTTCAGAAATCATGATCGTTCAACAGTTACATTCCCCGGCAACGGCGCCAAAAACTTGATGCGCGTAAAATACGGCAAGCGTACCGGTCGCTCAAGTAATAAAGTTGGGAATGAATCCCCGATGTCGGTCTCTTGAGGAATGCAATTGGCGTCGAACGATTTAGACTCTGAAACTATCGTTATGAGAGTTAAATGAAATAAACAGAAAAAGAAAGGGGCTTTGGTTGGTGGTCTTACGACCGATTACACTAATTAAACTATGCGGGTCGCAATCACCGCTTCTCAAGGCGAGATGGATGTAGCGGCCGCGATGCCGTACTTCGATTGGCGAGTGGACGGAAATCTAGCGAGTGAGGTGATTAGTGCGGAGCAAGCTTGAGTGAAACTAATGTGTGGAGTGGAGTGAGATGGAGCGAGGCGCATCGAAGAATAAATCTCAAGAGCAAGATGAAATACAACTAATAACAAAAATGCTAGAAGTTGATGTCCATTACAAGCACAAGCATTTCATACAACAAGAGAAAGAGAGAAAATGCACAACCAAGAGATTGAAGATCCACCGCGGTTGTTGGCCGGAGGTGCGGGTTGTCAATCCGCTTCCAAGCGCAGTCCGAGGAGGGCTTCCGGTACCACCGAGCTGTCACCTCGAGGGCCTGTAATTCCGTTCTCTAGGGGTGCTTCGTCTTCTTCCTTGGTGGAAAGCTCGGAGAAGAATGCTTCAAGGGCCGGGAGGATCGCCGGAGGCTGCGAAATGCTTCGGAATCACCGGAGAAGGTCCTCCCGTTGGTATGGATGAAGGTGGAGGTGAATGGGACTTGCTGGAGGGCGAAACGGCGGACCGGCGAAGGTTCCGTAATGATTGTCTCGCCCTAATTCGCGGAACAGCGTATTTATAGCTTGCAGAATAAATAGCGCGCACGACCACTGGCGCACGACCAGTGGTCGTGCGCGACCAAGGTCAGCGCCCGTGCGTGAGCAACCTGCAGACCTGCATCAGAAAATCAGTAGTCGCGCACGATCAGCAGCGCACGATCAGTGATCGTGCGAGGCAAGGCTGATGATCGTGCGGAAATAGCCAGACAGACTTTTGCAAAATGGGTATGACTGCGCACGATCGGCGGCGCACGAGCAGTGGTCGTGCGCGGTATGGCAGTGATCGTGCGGAAGGTTCAAGACAGAGTTTCACAAATGAGACCGGGCTGCGCACGATCAGTGATCGTGCGCCAGGAGGTCGATGGTCGTGCGTGGGCAAAAACGCACGACCACTGACTCCTTTGCCAAAAATAGTGAAACGCCTATCCCGAATGCCCTCACGATCCCCAAACCTGCAGGAAAACTGCACGGGGCATCGATCGCGGCAGCCACAGCGAACAGTGATAAACACAGCAAGAAAGTAAATGCACACAAGCACGGAAATGGGCTAAAAAGGTGCACAGGGCGTGGAAAACCGTAGCGAACCAAAAGGAGTGCAAATGGCGCTAAACGGTGTGCAAAGACATGGAAATAGGCCTAGATGAGTCCAAAATATAGTATAAAATAGGGACTCATCAGCAAGCATACGAAAAAAAGCCCAGATGAGTCCGAAAATCATTATATAAATAGGACTCATCACACCCCTAGACTTAACTATTTGCGCGTCCCGAGCAAACACAACCTAAGCATACAAGAAAAAAGAAATAGCTAACAAAGAAATTGCAGAACAGAGTACCATGCGAAGTCGCATGCCCATACGCATAAAAATATAGTAGAGGAAATTCTTAAGTATACAAAATATTTTATATTTTTCACAATGCGTATCAAAAAGTTATTACTACTCAAAAATAGAATCACGGTGAATCATTCGGTCCCACGTAGGAAGAAAGTAAGCAGGCCACTAAGGTGAGCATTGCTGAAGACCGGGGCTTGGGATCACCTCCAAAGGAATCCACCAATGTCGGGGACCATACGCTTGCCTGTTCATACTCTCTCCACGGCACTAGTTCGACTCAAGCGCGAGTCCGTAGGACTTTAGGATAAAATGGGGCTTAGGTTACAGTGAGGTAAACAAAGATAAACAGGAAGGCTATGCACCTAACCCAAATGAGCTAGCCTAAAACAAAAGAATCCAACCGCTAACCCCAAAATATAAACGAGTACACCACACCCCCAGACTTAATTTTTACAACATGGGTGTGTGCACCGCCTACTCCAAATAAAAATCATCTCCAAAAAGATTTTCAATTAAACTCGTACTTTTCACTTTTCTTTTTCACATATTTTTTTACAAACAATTTTCTTTTCTTTAACAATTTTTCTTTTCTTAATCAATATCAACAAATATGACTTTGGAGCACAACCACATATTCACTTGAAATATCACCACATCAACACCCCAATCATGAAAATATAAAATACTAAATCTCGACTTGGGTATGCGACCAGGATCGGCTATGAGGCTTTGGTGAAATACTAGTGGAGCTGAATCAAAAGAAGGGTAGGCACAACGGGGCTTAGCGAGGACAAGACGTTCGGAACTGTACAAAGCTCAACCGGGCAAAAATGATGGCCTACATCACGCTCACGCTAGACTAACCATGTACCAATGCTTCGAGAGTAGCTTAGGGCAAGTTCTTAGCCACCGAGAAAGATAATCCTTCCCCCCGACTCGAGCAAAACGAGTCTAATGACGGCTACACACATTCCTACACTACCGTTTGATTCACACCGGATTCACAACTTTTGAGTAGAATAAAATGTCTTTACACAAATAGAAAAATATAAAACTATAAGCATACAGAAAAATTAAATCTACACATATTTCTGCACCAAACGAGAGCAATTGACTAGGAACACAGCAAGGCCAACATTTTACTCTATCGTGCAATCCTAAACTAGCACAATAATTTTTCCAAATCAAACAAAAGAAATGAGTTTAACTCGCGGCACGCGAACAGCTAAGCACGCGCTCATGTGGGTGTAGTGGAGTGCAAAGTAATGAACTAAATAAAATAAAACTACAAAAGCTTCTAGTATGCACATGATATGTGCACGTGCAAAAGGTAACAAGTAATAGCTCTCCCCTAGACTTAGACTAAACAACACATCATAAGATATTGAAATTAAAATCATAAAGGGCTAAGGGAAGAGGTTACCCAATGCTCAGCTAGTGAGCATACTAGAAGACGCATGAAAAGCTGAAGCAGGCTCGCCATACGAAGAATCACAACCCCGCCAACACAAAGTTGCCAAAAAAACCTGCAAGGGTGAGCTCCGCAAAAGCAAAAGAAAAATATACAAAAAGAAATGCTAAAATAAAATAGACATGGAAATAAAAATGCAAAAAATGAAAGATAAGTACTGGGGTTATTGTCATCCCAACACGACTTATTAAATTCTAAACAGTTCTAGATAATTGGCCTATGAAAAGAAAAATGCACAGGTAACTGGCCTAATATCCGTGTCGGTAACGGGTACCGATACAGGGAAAGAGCAGTTACCCCTCTACCTGAGTAATAATACCTGCGATGCACAGGTAGAGGAAATAGGAAGTAAGATGAGGAGGAGCACTGGTCCTCACTCAACTCACCACAAAAAATATCCTTGCCTAACAAGGTATCGTCCACCACAGGTTCATAGGAAGCGACGTGTAACGCCCCTATCCGTCGTATAACATATAGCAGTAGGTCCGGCCGGGGCCCGACGCCATATACTACAGACAGACCGGTTGGTTACTTATTGAAACCATTCAACCAATCATGTCGTCCTACACAACACCTAGCAGAAGCAATTTATTAGGTTGCAAAAGAAAAAAGAACCCAGCCACAACAGCATGAATGTCCACTACAAACTCAGGAATGTATACATACACCAAAAGAGAAATGGCCTTAAGGCCTTACACTGTTCACTTAACAAAAGAAGTGTTTTCATACTTCGGCTCGCAGGCCGGTCACACGTGAATACAATAAAAACACTCAAAATTTGGCCTTCGAGGGCCGGCGCAGCAACTTGGGCTTTAGCCCGCTATTTTCCGCTCGGCTCCGCAGCACCTGCAAGCAATAAACCACCGCCCGGTGGCAAACAATAGCAACGGTCAGCAATGCTGACCAAATTATAACGATCCCGCCCCCACATTCGGGGCGGCGATGCTCTTTCACTGCACTCTATTAGTATAGGCACTTATATAAAGTATTTGCACTTCACCACAGGCGTAGGCTCGCACGGCCACACACCCCGTGCACTCAGGGCACATTCTCGGCGAACCGGCCAACGTCACGTCAATTCAAGCCATAGACGTTCCCAATCCACCACCGCCTCTTGGACGGTCATCCATATGAGCATTTTGTCTTATTGGCCTTGGTCACAGCAATTTAAGCCATAGACCGCCGAAGACCCTCATCCATGCCAACAGTCCTACCGAACGACATAGACCGGGTACGGTTCCGCCTGACCCGTGCTCACACCGCAACGGCAATTTAAGCCATATGCGCAGGTCAAGACTCACTGAGTCCCGTTACCACCACAATAATCACATAACCCGGTTATGTTCACGTTGGGTCCCCGGCAATCGTGTTGGCAAAACCCGCTTTTGCCCAGTTTTCCGGGTGCACCTTGGAGTTAATCTCCAAGGCTCCCTGATGCAATCTACCACGTAGAAAACCCAAAAACACCCAAACATCCGGATTCTTGCCCGGTTCAAATGCAATGCAACATCACCGATCCGGCTCTACTTGTCCGGATAGGCTTCACACACAATGCCTATGTCCGTTTTCGCATACGGACTCTACACAAGGGGGACTTTACATATCTACCCCAAGGAACGCTCCAACTCTTCGCTCACTCGCGAGAGAGGGCTTCCTATGCAAAGGGAAAAAGGGCTTCACATGCCCAAGGATGAGAAATCGTTACCCTTGCGTACTTCCGCGGCGCCATCGAAAACTATGCGGTTGGAAAGCACCGCAATGATGTCACCTCCGCGGATCTGGACTCGGATCGCGATTCGGAGCTCCGAAGCTCTTCCGGCGGCCAGATCTTGGACCCCTCCTTCTTCCTTGCTCTCCCTTCTCTCTAAACTCTTAGAGAGAGAATGGCTAATGGAAATGAGGATTCCCAACCCTAAATCCCGGCTAAAATCACCCAGGAGCAGCCTCCCACCGTCGGATCCAAAGCCAAGGAAACGAACGGCCAGGATTAGATCTGAAATCACAAAAACTGGGCCGAACACGGGTTCACACACGGCCGTGTGCCTGGCCGTGTAGCTCGTTCGTCGTCTCGACCAAAATTGAAAACCAGTAACACGGCATGTGACACGGCCTCCGACACGCCCGTGTCACCTGTGACACGCCCGTGTCGGGACCCGTGTCATGCCCCCCCGTGTGCAACAATCGCAGTCAGAGAGGTACACGGCTTGGTGACACGGCATCAGACACACCCGAGTCAAACTAGACACGCCCGTGTTCGTGCCCGTGTCACTGCCCGTGTACCCCACCGTACAGCCCAGGAGTGACACGGCCTGGGACACGCCCGTGTCCTAGGCCGTCCTCCTCCACACGACCATCGTCGACCTGAACTAGTCGACTACACAGCCAGCTCGACGACCCGAGCTCGACACGCCCTACACGGCCTCTGACACGCCCGTGTAGGGGCCCGTGTCACCTGCACCAAAACTTTGTCTTGGCCAAAAGTGATCCCCGTTGCTCCTACAACATTTTGGGGTGTTACAATTCTACCCTCCTTAAATAATTTCGCCCGCGAAATTAATAAAGGAAAAATAGGACTTAACGTAAATCAGTACCTGAGCGGAACAATTCCGGGTACTCCTCCAGCATAGTATGCTCCCGTTCCCAAGAGAGCTCCTCTCGCCCGCAATTATCCCACCGGACCTTAACCATCCGGATCTCCTTGTTACGGAGTCTCTTGACCTCAACATCTTCAATACGAATGGGCCTGACCCTAGTCGTCAACCCTTCGTCCACCGGCACTTGATCAGCCGCGATCACCTGCGAAGGCTCTTGCACCGCCTTCCGCAACACAGAAATGTGGAACACATCATGTAAACCACCTAATTCCTCCGATAGCCTCAAACGGTATGCCGCTTCGCCGACTCGCTCCAGAACCTCAAAAGGTCCAAGGTATCTTGGGCTCAGCTTCTTCAAGCATCTCATCCGCGAAACCCCCTTGAACGGCTTCACTTTAAGATATACCCAATCGCCTACCGCGAACTCCACGTTCCGGTGCTTGGCATTGTAATACTTCGCCTGTCGGTCCTGAGCAATCAACAAGCGCTCCCAAATGATCCGCACGAACGAGGTAGCACTCTCCACCTCCTGCTTCTGGTACAACCTTGCCTCACCCGTTTCAAGCCACGATAACGGCGTGCGACACTTCCTACCATACAGGGCCTCGAAGGGCGCCATTTGTATACTTGCTTGGTAGCTGTTGTTGTACGCGAACTCCACCAAATACAGGTGGTCCTCCCAATGCTTCCTGAAGTCTAGAACACACATGCGGAGCATGTCCTCCATCGTTCTATTGACTCTCTCGGTATGCCCATCCGTCTGCGGATGGAAAGCTGTGCTGAACTTTAACTTTGTTCCTAGCATCTGCTGCACCAACCTCCAATCATTTGACGTGAACCGCCCATCGCGATCACTCACAATGCTACGGGGCACACCATGCAGCCTAACAATATTGTCCACGTATAGCTTCGTCAACTTCTCCACCGAGTCATCCTTCCTATGCGGAATGAAATGCGACACCTTAGTTAGCCGATCTACGATCACCCAGATGGTGTCGTTCCCCTTCTGCGACCTGGGCAACCCGTGTACAAAGTCCATAGATATATCGTCGAATTTCCACTCCGGTATAGGCAAGGACTTCAGAAATCCTCCCGGCTTTTGGCATTCCGCCTTCACCAAGGCGCACGTTTCACATTTAGCCACGTACAACACAACATCTTTCTTGAGCCCCGGCCACCAAAACAACTTTTTGAGATCACGATACATCTTTGTGCTCCCTGGGTGGATTGAGTACTTGGTATGATGAGCCTCGTACATCAACTCCGCCCGGAGGTTACCCCCACTCGGGACGCACAACCGATGATCCTTCCTTAATAAACCATCTTCCATCGAGAACTGGGAATTTGACCCATCCAGAGCGGCCTCCATAAACTCCTTCATGGAGTCATCTAATTCCAATGCCTGCTGAACCCGGTCAGCCAGGTCATACTGCACCTCTATCAAGTTTAACATTGCTTTGGCGCTCGTCTGCTTGTCAACGCAACAGATCTCAAGCTCCTCCAACTCCCGTACTAGCCGCTCATCATGCACCGACAACCAGTTGGCTTGGGCGGGAGCCCTGCGGCTCAGCGCATCCGCAACTGCGTTGCCCTTCCCGGGTACATAATGTATTTTGAAGGTGTAGTCCCCTAGGAACTCCATCCACCTCCTCTGCCTCATATTAAGGTCCTTTTGATCCAACAAGTATTTTAGGCTCTTGTGATCGGTGTATATATCGACCCTTACGCCGTAAAGGTAGTGCCTCCACAACTTGAGTGCAAATATCACGGCCGCCAACTCCAAGTCGTGCACCGGATAATTTCTTTCATGCACCTTCAACTGACGCGATCCATACACTATCACGCTCCCATGCTGCAACAACACGTAGCCCAAACCACTACCGGAAGCGTCGCTATACACCTCAAAGCCCTCGGTCCCACTCGGCGAACTAAGCACTGGCGCCGTGGTCAACCGTCTCTTCAGCTCCTAAAACGCTTGCACGCACTCCTGCGTCCACAAGAATCTCTGATCTTTCCTTGTCAACTTCGTGAGAGGTAGCGCTATCCGCGAGAAGTTCTCTACGAAGCGCCTGTAATATCCGGCAAGCCCGAGAAAACTACGGACTTCCGCGACAGAAGAGAACGCAGGCCACTCCCGTATCACAACGATCTTCGCCGGATCCACCGCTATACCTTCCCCACTAACAATGTGACCAAGGAACGCTACTGAGGGTAGCCAGAACTCGCACTTGGAGAATTTCGCATAAAGCTCATTCCTCCTCAAAGTCTCCAACACCAGGTGCAAGTGCTTGAAGTGGTCTTCCTCGCACTGCGAGTACACTAGAATATCATCAATAAAGACGATCACAAAGCGGTCCAGGTAATCTCTGAACGTCCTGTTCATCAGATCCATAAATACCGATGGCGCATTCGTCAGTCCAAACGGCATGACCGTGAACTCGAAATGCCCATACCTCGTACTGAACGCCGTCTTCGGGATATCACACTCCCTGATCCTCAGCTGATAGTACCCCGACTTCAAGTCCAACTTGGAGTATACCGACGATCCGACTAACTGATCAAAGAGATCATCAATCCTCGGGATCGGGTACTTATTCTTCTCCGTCAGCTTGTTCAACTCTCTGTAGTCGATACACAGCCGCATACTCCCGTCCTTCTTCTTAATGAAGAGGACCGGTGCGCTCCAAGGCGACGAGCTTGGACGCACATAGCCTTGCTCCATCAGATCCTCCAGCTGAACCTTTAACTCCGCCATCTCCTTCGGCGCCAACCTATAAGGAGCACGTGACACGGGTTTGGCACCCGACACGAGCTCGATCATGAAATCAATCTCTCGCTGCGGTGAGGCTCCAGGAAGGCTATCCGGGAACACATCTGGGTACTCGCATACCACGGGGATCTCATCCAAAGTGTACTTCGGCTCTGCGGCCTCCACTAATGCGAAGAACAGCTCTGCACCAGCACGAGCCGCCTTTACCACCTGAAGAGCAGACATCAGTGTCTTGCTCGACCCCTTCAGCCCCTCGAATGTAGTCTCCCGCCCTACACCCAGCTTGAACTCCTTCCGGTCGCAGTCGATCCAAGCCTTCTGCTCTGATAGCCAATCCATTCCAAATATGACGTCGAACTCTACTAACGGCAGTAATGACGCTAGCAAGTCGAACTCTTGACTCCCTATGTGAACCTTTACGGCGCACACTCTGTCCGCACGCATCAAGCACCCATTCGGTAGCAGCACATCCAACTTGTCCTTCGCCATCGAAGAAGGGACTCTAATGCGCGATATAAAATTTTCGGACAAGAAGGAGTGTAAAGCTCCCGTATCGAAAAGTGCCTGTGTCGGACTATCACTAATTCACAACAAAGCCTATACAAACATTATTAGGCTAACAAGCAATAAACAACATTATATAAAGTTAACTTGTTGTAAATTAACTCGTACCTGTCACCACGTCAGCTTGTTTGATGGCCTCCTGCTGGCCCAAGTTATAGACTCTAGGCTGAGTCGGAGCATAGTGGGACGCGGTTGACTCCACCGCCTTGCCCTTCTCTTCGTAAGTAGCTCCTTGCTTTCTCTCAGACTTCGAGCGTCCGCTCCAGCAATCGCGGGCAAAGTGCCCCGTCTTTCCACACGTGAAACAAACGCCCGGGGTTCGATTAGTAGTTGCCCCCGAGGCACCCGCAGAAGAAGCTGGACCTGACGTCCTAGCCTTCTTGAAGAATTTTCGATAGCTCGACTTCGACGTAGTCGGTGCTTTGAATTCCGATTTCTTCCCGCCAGAATCCTTCTTAGCTTGAACATTTCTCATGTCCTTCTCCAAGGACTGGGCCGAGTTGACCAAGGTTAGGAAACCCTGCGCCATGGGCCCTGACAGTAGCAACCTCAGCTCATCTCTTAACCCTTCATAGAAGCGGTTAGTCTTTCGCTCCTCATCGGCAAAGGTAGCGCTAGCATATCTCCCCAAACGAGTAAACTCGTGGAGGTACTCGTCTACAGTGCTATCTCCTTGCACCAACTTTTGGAACTCGTTCTCCAATGCGATCCTCTGCGCTGAGGGGAGGTATCGAGCCATGATCAATCTCGAAAACTCCGCCATAGGAACTTCGGCCAACCGCCTTCCCCTCAACTGGTGTAGCTCTAGGCCTTCCCACCATAACCTTGCGTCCCCATCCAACAGGAACGTCGCTATTGTGGTCTTCTGCCACTCTTCCGTTTATGTAGCTGTCATCACCCTATTGAATCTTGAGAGCCAATCCTCAGCCTGGGTCGGGGTTCCCGTTCCCGAGAACACCGGTGGGTGGAAGCCCATCACATGCTTCAACTATCTTTCAGTTGCTCTCCTAGGCAACTCCAGCTCCACCGCCACCTGCTCAACCCTTCTAGGCTCCGCCGCTTGGAGCGGCACGTGCTCCCCCGCAGGAGCAGGCTGCTGCACCTGTCTTGCAGGTTGCACATTAATCATAGCAAAGACAGCTTCTGCCACCAATTTAATGGTCTCGGCAGACGGAGGTGTTGCAGGCGCTTCACTTGGCGCACTGCTTTCCTCAGAACCTGGCCGTTCTAACGGCCCAGTACCACTCCTGGTCACCTATAATCATGCAAAACACCGATAAGCGACCAAAAATTACTGCAAACAGCAATTATAGGAACACGCAGGTTCCTCAAACATGTATAATTTCATTCCTAAGTGGACATTCATGGGTTCTTTTCATGTTATAACGATGACGCACACATGTGCTCACCACCCCTTAAAGTGAATTCGTCCACGAATTCATTTAAGTTTGACCAAAACCAGTAGTCTGATACCAATTTGTAACGCCCCTATCCGTCGTATAGCATATAGCAGTAGGTCCGGTTGGGGCCCAACGCCATATACTACAGACAGACCGGTTGGTTACTTATTGAAACCATTCAACCAATCATGTCGTCCTACACAACACCTAGCGGAAGCAATTTATTAGGTTGCAAAAGAAATAAGAACCCAGCCACAACAACATGAATGTCCACTACAAACTCAGGAATGTATACATACACCAAAAGAGAAATGGCCTTAAGGCCTTACACTGTTCACTTAATAAAAGAAGTGTTTTCATACTTCGGCTCGCAGGCCGGTCACACGTGAATACAATAAAAACACTCAAAATTTGGCCTTCGAGGGCCGGCGCAGCAACTTGGGCTTTAGCCCGCTATTTTCCGCTCGGCTCCGCAGCACCTGCAAGCAATAAACCACCGCCCGGTGGCAAACAATAGCAACGGTCAGCAATGCTGACCAAATTATAATGATCCCGCCCCCACATTCGGGGCGGCGATGCTCTTTCCCTGCACTCTATTAGTATAGGCACTTATATAAAGTATTTGCACTTCACCACAGGCGTAGGCTCGCACGGCCACACACCCCGTGCACTCAGGGCACATTCTCGGCGAACCGGCCAACGTCACGTCAATTTAAGACATAGACGTTCCCAATCCACCACCGCCTCTTGGACGGTCATCCATATGAGCATTTTGTCTTATTGGCCTTGGTCACGGAAATTTAAGCCATAGACCGCCGAAGACCCTCATCCATGCCAACGGTCCTACCGAACGACATAGACCGGGTACGGTTCCGCCTGACCCGTGCTCACACCGCAACGGCAATTTAAGCCATATGCGCAGGTCAAGACTCACCGAGTCCCGTTACCACCACAATAATCACATAACCCGGTTATGTTCACGTTGGCTCCCCGGCCATCGTGTTGGCAAAACCCGCTTTTGCCCAGTTTTCCTAGTGCACCTTGGAGTTAATCTCCAAGGCTCCCTGATGCAATCTACCACGTAGAAAACCCGAAAACACCCAAACATCCGGATTCTTGCCCGGTTCAAATGCAATGCAACATCACCGATCCGGCTCTACTTGTCCGGATAGGCTTCACACACAATGCCTATGTCCGTTTTTGCATACGGACTCTACACAAGGGGGACTTTACATATCTACCCCAAGGAACGCTCCAACTCTTCGCTCACTCGCGAGAGAGGGCTTCCTATATAAAGGGAAAAAGGGCTTCACATGCCCAAGGATGAGAAATCGTTACCCTTGCATTCTTCTGCGGCGCCATCGAAAACTATGCGGTTGGAAAGCACCGCAACGGCGTCACCTCCGCGGATCTGGACTCGGATCGCGATTCGGAGCTCCGAAGCTCTTCCGGCGGCCGGATCTTGGACCCCTCCTTCTTCCTTGCTCTCCCTTCTCTCTAAACTCTTAGAGAGAGAATGGCTAATGGAAATGAGGATTCCCAACCCTAAATCCCGGCTAAAACCACCCAGGAGCAGCCCCCCACCGTCGGATCCAAAGCCAAGGAAACGAACGGCCAGGATTAGATCTGAAATCACAAAAACTGGGCTGAACACGGGTTCACACACGGCCGTGTGCCTGGCCGTGTAGCTCATTCGCCGTCTCGACCAAAATTGAAAACCAGTAACACGGTATGTGACACGGCCTCTGACACGCCCGTGTCACCTTGTGACACGCCCGTGTCGGGACCCATGTCACGCCCCCCGTGTGCAATAATCGCAGTCAGAGAGGTATATGGCTTGGTGACACGGCATCAGACACGCCCGTATCAAACTAGACACGCCCGTGTTCGTGCCCGTGTCACTGCCCGTGTACCCCACCGTACAGCCCAGGAGTGACACGGCCTGGGACACGCCCGTGTCCTAGGCCGTGTTCCTCCAGACGACCATCGTCGACCTGAACTTGTCGACTACACGGCCAGCTCGACGACCCGAGCTCGACACGCCCGACACGGCCTCCGACACGCCCGTGTCGGGGCCCGTGTCACCTGCACCAAAACTTTGTCTTGGCCAAAAGTGATCCCCGTTGCTCCTATAGCATTTTGGGGTGTTACACGACGGCAGCAGCAAAAATGCCAGGCGCATCGACAACCTCACATACCAGTGGAGATTCCACCTGCACAGGCTCAGATAAAGAAGGGGGATCAAGAAATAAAGTAGAAGAAGAACTAAAAGAATCAGAAATAGGGAGAGCGATCCCGGAATCACTCTCAGCAGGATCCAAGCATAGATCACTGTCGGTGTCATGTGAGTCATGGCGAGGGGAAGCTGAGACCATGAGGTCCTTGGTGGTGATTTGGACCTCCTTAACCAACAAGGAAGTGGAAACTTCCTCATCAGCAAGGATCTCCTCATCAACACACCTCAGTGCGTCACCGTGTTCCAAGACATAATACTCTCCATTAAAGAGAATAATGTCCTCGTCACACCATGGCGCATCCTCATGTTCCCAATCTCTAAAGGGCACAACATCATCAACCAACTCACTAAAAAGAGGAGTAGATGATTCTTGCAAAGAAAGCGGAGGAACAACAACATCAGAGAAAATAGGTGCAGGTTCCTCCGGGGGTGAATCAAGAAGAGGGGAAGAAGGTATAGAGGGCGACGGTACCGCAATGTCGTCACATAGATCAGTTGAAAGTCTGATGGGTGTATCCACAGTAGTCCCCCATAGACAAGGTGGTACTGCGGATACATTATCAGAATCAGAAGGAGCAGCCATTTGAGAGGTGGATGAGACAATCCGGATATCCGGTTCATCATCCGCATCCAACTGGCACTGAAATTCTGCGCAATCTTTCAACACATGGTCAGTGCTATGACAACACAAACACCGTTTTCCATTACTCCTCGGTCCAGGTGGGACCAGAGAGGAATATGAAAAAGGTGAAGGTGGAGAAGAGTAGTGACCATAAGACTGGGGTACAGT
Source organism: Platanthera zijinensis (assembly GCA_039513925.1). Lineage (NCBI taxonomy): Eukaryota > Viridiplantae > Streptophyta > Magnoliopsida > Asparagales > Orchidaceae > Platanthera > Platanthera zijinensis. Next base: position 155,236,906 of record CM077092.1, read on the forward strand.
GTATGAAGTACCATAAGACAACGGTGCTGCATACACTGAACCACGAGAATTATTCTCCCATTCTTCAGTGGGGCACTCATCACTGCTATGCCTATAATCCCCGCACCAACGGCAACGGATATTCGCATAAGCTTACATGGTGCAGCAAGAAAGAATTCACCACGAGAATTTTCTAAGCAAAAATTAACTACACACAAGCAGATAAATAAAAAGGACTACCTGCTACTGAAATATCAAAATTAGAAAAGGAATAAAGAAAAAAAATAAGCAACAAATTGTAAAAACTAAAGCAAAGAAAAATAAAACATGGAATGAACATATGGAAAAGGGCTTCAATCTATAATCTCCCTCTCCAAAAACTCACATGACTGTGTTCCCCGGCAACGGCGCCAAAAACTTGATGCGTGTAAATACGGCAAGTGCACCGGTCGCACAAGTAATAAAGTTTGGGAATAAATCCCCGAGTGTCGGTCTCTTGAGGAACACAGTAAGTTGGAGTTAATTTCGAGGAGGACTTGAGATTGAGGTCCTCGGGTCGGAGGAAATGAAATGGGGGTTTTGATGGTTGCGATAAAAGAAAGTAAAAATCTATCAACTACTCCTATGCAATGCCGCTATGCAAAGCTTCGCTAGGCGGGATGAAGACTAGTCGGGCCGCTATACACCGAGTCGCTAGGCGGATGGGCGAGTAAGCTAGCGGATGAGGTGGAGAGAATGGCGGAATGAGGGTCGTAAGCACCTCTTCGCTACACACGCTTCTAGCAATTGCTAGAACGGCAAGAACAGATGGTTGATGGAATATGGCGCACCTCAAGCAAATATAACAAAATTACACCAACTCACATAGACATGAATAAGTGAAATTTGTTAATCAAATGTAATAATACTTCATCAATACAAGGAAATTAAACTAAACTAACAACAACAAATTAAGAGAAGTGTGCGAAATTGACCGGGTCCGAAGCCTTATTGAGGGTTCACGGTTAGAATCCCGGGTTGTCAATCCGAGTCCAAGCTCGGTCCTCAACTGCGTCCGGGGAAGAGGAGGCTGTCACTCACTCCCAGTGGCCCATCTTCTTCGTATCACGCTGCGGAAGATGGAAGCACATACTTCTCCTAGCTTGATGAAGGAAGCTAGGTTAAATCTCCCTTGAAGCTCGAGGATGATGGAGGAGGCCGAGAGGAAGCTCCGGCTATGAATTGGCATTGAAAGCTTGCCCGGAGCACCTCCCTATGGTGGAAGATGAAGGAGGACGGTGGAAACCCTCCTTGGAGACGAAAATGGCGGAAAAACGGCGGACTTTGGCGATCTCCCGAAATTAGGGCGGAACCTGCGTATTTATAGATTGCAGAAATTACAGCGCGCACGATCACTGGCGCACGACCAGTGATCGTGCGCCCTGTGGTCAGTGATAGTGCGCGAAGGCCAGGCAGAACTCCAGGAAAAAGTGGAATCAATGCGCACGACCAGTGGCGCACGACCAGTGGTCGTGCGCACTAAAGTCAGTGGTCGTGCGATTGCCCCGACAGAACTTTAGAAAATGGGGAATAGTACGCACGATCAGCGGCGCACGACCAGTGGTCGTGCGCATTACAGCCGATGATCGTGCGCAGTAAACCTGTTTCCAAATAATCCCGGAACACGCACACGACCCCTAAACCCAGCACTGATATGTGCAGACATTCCAAACAAGCACAGAATGGAGTACAATAATAGAAGAACACAAAATAAACAAAACCACGGGCCAAAAGTGCACTTCCTAAAGAAATAAGGATAATATGAAATATGAGCGATAACGAACTAAAAGTGAAGTGCAAGCATACAAAAACAAGCCCAGATGAGTCCGAAAATCATTATATAAATAGGACTCATCAGCAGCCATATCTCGATTTGCGAGATAGGGAAGGCGAGCTACTCGGGGTAGAAAGTGTTGATGGCCTTGCCCTCCCTAGGTCAGTGTGCCTCGAAGCTAGGGGGCTTGAAGTCGGCACTGAACGCGGCGAACACCTCCTCCGCTGTGTTCCCCTAAAAGAAACAGTAGTCAGTAAAGTGCTGAGCACCCTAGGAGCGACCATCAGAGTCAGGGTTAGACTTCCCCATGATCGCGAAAAATGTAGAGAGCAAGTGCAGGTAAGAAGGAGGAGAGCGGAGGAGGAAAGTATAGAAGCAATAAAAGCAATAAGTTGGAGTAGGTAGCCTATTTATAGAAAAATGGGTCAAGGGCCGAGCTGACCGATCGGTCCAGCTTGCCTAGCCCAGCTCGCCTAATCCAGCTCACCGACTTCTAGGACCCGTCCCATCACGCGCCAATCAAGAATATTATATTCGAATAAACAAGCAATCAAGTCTGACAATGTTTCTAAGTTATTACAGGCCCAAGAGGGATATTGACCAGGGAAATTGAATGCAAGCAAAGCGTCCATCTCGGCGCACGCGCGAGCTGAGGGGGCAGGAGACGAGTCCTGGTAGGCCCGCAATGGGGCCGTTCTTTACCTTCCCCGGTGTCACATCACCTTCCCTGCAGGCCGGTGCGAGTCAAAGAGCTCGTGGATCCGCCTCAAGCATCCCTGAGCTTCCAAAAGGTTCTCATCTAGCACTTTCAGCAATGGTGAAAGGGACGCCGTCTCGCCCGTCAGGCCCTCTCTCACCTCGCCTACCAGCCATGCACACTCCCGCTGCAGCACGTCATTGTCTTCCAGCAACCGGTGGACCTCGCGCACCATCTTCTTGAGGACCTCGATTCCTCGCTTCGTCAGCTCAGGGCCCCTCAGCTCGGCCTCCAAGAAGGACTCCAAGGTCTTCGGGGAAGGGAGGGGTGAGTAGTGAGCTCGATCCAGGGATTCGTTGGCCTCTGACTGATTGTGTAAGGCTGCAAGAATAGTTGAATAATGTGAAAGGCGAACGCATCAGGAGTAACTACGAACAGCCCAGTAAAGGACGACTTACCTGAAGAGCTCGGCACATCGAGGGAAAAGCGGGGTGGAGGCATCTTCAGATCTTTACCGTGACCCGAAGGCTGCTTTCGGGGGGAAATAAGGTTGAAACCTGGCACTGGGATAATTCCGACAACATCCCTTGAAGTCTCGGCGAGATGAGAAGAGGAGACGTGGACCGGCGAGTCCGGTTTTTGCGAGTTCAGCCCCAGGGTCCTAAAGGACGGGGACGGGTCGCGGTGATGAGCCCTGAAAACTTCGAACCGCAGGTCAGAGGGAAGATATAAGCCCGAGGAGAGGTGATCCCTCCACCCCCATCCCGGCAGTCCTGGTCTGCGTAGAGGTCAATAAAATTCACCTCCTTCCCAGGGGCACGCAAGGTGGAGGAGCCCGTCTCAGGCTCCAGGGCCTTCTTCAAATCTTGGGAAGCGCGTTCGGACGCCTCCGCAACTGGCTTCACCCTCTTGGCCGAATTGGATTTGGCGGGGGCACTCTGCGGGATGAAAAGGGGAATGGAGGTTAAGCTGGCGACGCGTGCGGAGGAGATCTCGCGAGCCTTCGCAAGCCTCTCTTAGAGATCCTTAGGAAAAGGCATCTCGGCAAGTTCAGGGCGAAGGGGAGTGATAAAGGTCACCCAAGTACACAGGCGCATTTTTATAGCCGTTGGTGGACCCCGCCGAAAGATTCCCTAGCTCCTGCCACACTCGTTGATGAGTTGTAAATATACATATATTTTCGTATTTTATTTAAGTCAATTTTGTTTGTTTTTTGTCTTTTTTTTATCTGTTTTATCCAATAAATTGCTTATTTTTGTAAATATTATTTCTAACTTAGCTTTATTTTTATTGCAGAAAATTTCCAGAAAAATTCCAAAAATAGTCAAAAAGTTGACTGACACGCCCGTGTCACATGACTGACACGCCCGTGTCATGCCCTCGACGATCGCCGACCACAGGTGCCAGCTCGACGATTGGCGATCATCAAACCCAGCTCGACACGCCCTTCGACACGCCCGTGTCAAGGTATGACACGGGCGTGACCTTGCCACCTGGCCCGACGTGATGCGCGCGACTTTACGGCCGGACCGCGCCCAGATCGACCTCCCCTACACGCCCCAGTCACGCCCGTGACTGACACATGTCACGCCCGTGACCTAGGGCGTGACCGCCACGTTTTCAGCCAAAGTCAACTTTCCAGTCAAGTCACCCGATCAGCTCATGAATAGTGTCGACACACCCCCCTGTCACGCCCTAGTCACGGGCGTGACCAACCCGAAAATTTGTCTATAAATAAGAGCTTCCAGGAAGCTTATTTTGTCCACTTTTTTGACCACTTTGCTTAGGGGAGGTGCTGCCCATTTGGATTCCATACTTATGTAAGGAGAATTTCTCCCCCCTCTCTCTCTCTTAGTTTGTATTAGGGTTTTTACTTTAATAAAATTTGAATTTTTCTCTCTTAATTAGTATGAATAATCCATTTGAATGCGCCTATTTAAGCAATTTTTTGTTCATCTTTTTGTGTTTCTTTTATGTTTTCATTTTTTAAGCTTTGATAACTTAGTTAGATTTAGGATTTATCGGCATTTCTAGCCGTTGTGCCGTCCGTCTAGTTTTCATTTTCCGCACTTTTTAGCTTTAGCTTTTTCTTCTTTATCATTTTTTTTCATACAGATTTTATAAAAACCCCCCTAAAAGTGTTCGTTTTTATTTTCTTTAACTTAGGCTCTTAGGAATGTAAAACTTCTCGTTCCTTTTTAGTTTTATTCTCACTTTTTTGGAGGTTTTATAAAAAGTTATGAATAAAAATGTAGTCATTATAATTTTTCGCTCACTTCATTTTAGCTTTTTATTCGTAAAACTTTTAGTCCCTTTAATTTTTATTTCATCTTTTTATGCATTTCTACCGCATTCTAGCGGTAGAAATGCAGTTGTATTAATTTTTCGAGTACTTTCATTTTGCGTTTATTTGCAAAACTTTTCGCTCCGGTTAATTTTTATTTTCACTTTTTATGCATTTCTACCGCATTCTAGCGGTAGAAATGCAGTCGTTTTAATCTTTCAGCAACCTTGTTTTTCTTATTTTTGCAAGTGTGTGTGTGCGTGTATGAGTTAGGTTTTACTGCTTTATTTCAACTCCTATAGAGTGCGTGTGTGCGTATGCATTTATTTCCGCCTACTCGTTAAGAGTTAAATGGCGCTCTGCTTTCATTTCCCGCCCACTCGTTTGAGTGGGACTTTTCTTTTTACTGCTTTCATTTTCTTCCTACTCACTTGAGTAGGAAAACTTTGTGTGGGTACGTGTGTTTTCATTTCTGTAGAGTGCGTGTGTGTGTTTTACTTTCAAGTAGAGTGCGTGCGTGTATGAGATAAATTTACTCCCGCCCACTCATTTGAGCCGGGACTTGCAATTTTATCGCTTTCTCAATTATGTAGAGTGCGTGCATGTAGGAGATAATTTTACCGCTTTATTTATCGCTTTCTTCAATTAAGAGAGTGTGTGCGTGTGTGCATTTATTTCCGCCTACTCATTTGAGTAGGGCTTGCTTTATTTAATTTTCTTTATGGTTTTGAAGTGTGCGTGAGTGCCTGCATCAATTTGCCTTCAATTTATCTAATTGTCCTATTTTTCGTGTTTTCTCTTATAATTGTTCAGTGCTTAATTTAACACTCACGCTTCACCTAAAAACATAAAGCCGTCCCCATACCGATGAGTGGCTAATCTCTTTTAGCCTTCGACATCGAAGAGCATTGGGACATAAAAAATGATTTGAAATAATTAAAAAACTTTATTTTTATTTTAATTTAAGGACTTAAGGTTTACCCCGGGTTAACGACGCATAGGACCACATAATCGATGTGTGGGCTCTATTTCCGTTATCCATATGCGACGCCGAGAGGCTGCACGTATGGACCGATCCCCCTTGGGTAAAGAGAACTGCGTACGCCCCCTCGAAAGAGGAGAAACGTAGTTCTGCCGGATTGGGTTCCCCACCCAATAGCGGGGTTCTTAGCGTAATGCGGGCGTTAAGGGGAATCCTTCGTCGGACTAACGTTCGGTCGAATAGCCTTAGCGCCCAGGTGAGCGATATCCCTAGACCAAGGTGAGCTCATGTTCTTGGAACCTCCACGGCCAAGTGCCTTTTATTAAATTAAAAACAAAGTTCAATAATTGTTAAGAATTATTTTAGTCTTAATCCGATTCGATGCCGAGCGTTAACCCGTCATCGAACTAACTTAGCAAAATTCTGCTTTCTTTCTTTCCATTTTAATTAAACAAAAAAATCCCACCTTACTGTTAGTAAGATAATAGTATTCCTGGAAGAGTAGATAAAATCAACGTGTCCCCGAGAATAATACGACCTCGGTATTTTCCCGAATACCGAGTACTACTTGCGATAGGTGCACTTGCCTCCTCTCGTTAGAAAACTCGATCTTCTAACCGGCCCGCGGAATCTGACCATTTCGAACAAACCACAGTAGGTCTCTGTTCCGCGGCCATTAAGTTTTTGGCGCCGTTGCCGGGGAAGCACGGTTGTTATATTGAATCCGAGACTCTATTAATTTTACTTTATTTTCAAATAAAAAATTTTATACAAAAAAAAAATCCTTCCCCCTTTCGTTTTTTTTAGGGTGCATGACCCGTGGACAACCTTCGAGTTCTGAAAATCTTGAATTCGACCCCGAGATCGACCGCTCTCTTGCGCGTATCCGATCTCTCCATCGAATTCCCTTTTTAGACCCCGCAGAATCTATCGGAGAACCCTCTTCTTCTTCTATGGCCGACCCGAATAATGCCCAACCGGCCGAGCGTACTATGTCTTACTACGCTCGGCCCAACTTGGATGATACGGGGTCGAGTATTGGTCGGCCCGCTGTGGCCAACAATAATTTTGAAATTAAGTCAAGTGTGATTCAAATGATCCAAAATGCCGTGCAGTTCAACAGACTGCCGGATGAGGACCCCAATAATCACTTGTCTAATTTTCTTGAAATTTGCGATACTTTTAAAATAAATGGCGTCACTGATGACGCCATTCGTTTGCGCCTTTTTCCCTTCTCTCTTAAGTCCAAGGCTAAGGCGTGGTTACTCTCCCTCCCGCGGGGATCCATCACGTCCTGGGCGGAATTGGCTGAGAAATTCCTTACGAAGTATTTTCTGCCCGCGAAAACTGCAAGACTGCGGGCGGACATATCTTCGTTCGTCCAAAACGACTCCGAGTCTCTTTACGAGACTTGGGAACGCTTTAAGGAGTTTCTCCGCCGGTGCCCGCACCACGCTCTGCCAACGTGGTTGCAGGTACAAATATTTTATAATGGACTGAATAGTCAGACGCGTCAAATGATTGACGCGGCTGCCGGGGGCACTCTGAACAATAAGACCCCCGAGGCCGCCCAGGCCCTTTTCGAGGAAATGGCGGTGAACGCCTACCAATGGAATGTCCCGCGGGCGCGCCCTAAGCAGGCAGGCATTTTTGAAGTGGATGCCACTGCTCAGCTAGCCCTCCAAGTGGAAAGGCTAACTAAGCAGGTGGCGGAGATGTCTGTTGCCTCCTCCACTCCGCCTTGTTTTCTCCCCCCCCCTCCAACGTCTGCGTAGTCGACGAATTCGTGGACTACATGGGAAATCCGGTGCGTCCCTCATTTCAAAACAACCCTTATAGTAGCCACTATAACCCGGGTTGGAGGAACCATCCGAATTTCTCATGGAGCAACCCGAACAACGCGTAGCGTCCCCCTCCCCCTCCTTTTGCGCCAACGTTTCCTCCTCCCCCTCCTATGAAGCCATCCCCGGTGGAGGAAAATTTTAATCGTTATGTCGCGTCCAATGAGTCCAATATCCGGAACATCACCGGATCGCTAAAAAATTTAGAACTCCAGGTTGGACAGCTGGCACGACTTATGTCAGAACGCGCCCTGGGGGCACTGCTAGGGAACACGGAGCCCAATCCAAGGGAAACCGCCAACGCTATAACCCTCCGTAGCGGTAAGGAGGTGGTCGATCCAAAACGGATCGATCCTCAGGTACATATTTCACCTCCGACCCCTCTTCCCTCTTCTTCGATTACGCAACCCTTACCGATTTTTAACGACAAAACTATTTTAAACAATGTGTTGCCCTACCCGGATAAGTTAGATAATGAGCGAGTAAACGCGCAATATGAAAAATTTATTTTATTACTTAAACAAATTCATATTAATGTTCCTTTTTGCGAGGCTATCTCGCAAATGCCTAAATATGCGAAATTTTTAAAAGAACTACTTTCTAATAAATGCAAACTCGAGGATATTTCGCATATATCTCTCAACGCTGTCTGCTCGGCGGCTCTTACTAGTAAATTGCCCTTAAAACAAAACGACCCGGGAAGGTTCTCCATCCCGTGCCTTTTTGGCAATGTATTAGTAAAATACGCCTTGGCAGACTTAGGCGCGAGCATTAATTTGATGTCGTTCTCGCTCCTCCTGCGTTTAGGTTTGGGTACTCCTGCTCCTACCAATATGCGCATCCAACTAGCGGATCGCTCGGTTAGGTTCCCCATCGGGGTTGTTGAGGATGTCCTTGTCCGAGTAGACAAGTTCACCTTCCCGGTGGACTTCGTCATCTTGGACATCGAGGAAGACGCCAACGTACCAATAATACTTGGTCGCCCTTTCCTCGCGACCTCACGTGCGTTAATTGATGTAAGTAATGGTCAGCTTCTCCTTCGGGTAGGAGACGACCAAGTTACTTTTTCTATTAACTCCTCTATGGAAGACTCGTCGCCGAGCGACGATTTCTGCTATTCTTTAGATTCTTTTTATGGAGATTGTTCTTCTCCGGTTTTCGAGTCCGAATTTTTAAACGAAAATATTTTTTCGCTCGAAAATTTTTATTGCGATGAGGACGAGTCTATGAATATGCCTTTTGAACCAATTGGTTCAAAAGACATTAGCACTAAAACCTCACTAGAAGAACCGCCCATCCTGGAACTCAAACCATTACCCGAATCCATAAAATTCGCCTTTTTGGGGAAAAATGATACACTCCCGGTAATCATTTCTTTGTATTTAAGCGATCCGGAGACCTCCGATTTATTGGAGGTTTTGCTTAAACATCGCCACGCAATTGCGTGGCAAATTTCTGACCTAAAGGGGATTAACCCTTCTTTCTGCACTCACAAAATTTTCTTAAACGATAATTGCCGCAAAACCATTCAGCCGCAGCGGCGTCTTAACCCAAACATGAAAGACGTCGTGAAAGCTGAGATAATTAAATTATTAGATACGGGGATTATTTATCCCATTTCTGATAGTGCATGGGTTAGTCCTATTCATGTCGTGCCCAAGAAGGGCGGTCTAACCGTAGTGGCGAATGAGCACAACGAGCTCGTCCCAACTCGTACTGTTACGGGTTGGCGGGTGGTCATCGATTACCGCAAACTTAATGATGCCACCCGCAAAGACCATTTTCCACTACCGTTCCTTGACCAAATTCTTGAGCGTCTTTTCGGTCATCCTTTTTATTGTTTTCTCGACGGTTTATCGGGGTTTTTCCAAATCCCTATTTCCCCCGAAGACCAAGAGAAAACAACTTTTGCTTGCCCCTTTGGCACCTTCGCCTATCGAAGAATGCCATTTGGCCTCTGCAATGCGCCGGCTACATTCCAAAGATGTATGCTAGCAATTTTTGGTGAGCTAGTAGAAGATATTATGGAAATATTTATGGATGACTTTTCTGTATTCGGATGCTCATTCCCGGATTGTCTTCGTAATCTCGATCGTGTCCTCCAACGATGCGAGGACACGCATCTTGTTTTAAATTGGGAAAAGTGTAACTTTATGGTTCGAGGAGGTTTGGTCCTCGGCCATAAGATTTCGATTAAGGGGATAGAGGTCGATAAGGCCAAAGTTGAAATCATAGAAAAACTTCCTCAGCCGACAAACATAAAATCCATTAGGAGTTTCTTAGGCCACGCGGGCTTTTATAGGCGCTTCATTCAAGATTTTTCAAAAATAACAAAGCCGCTTACTCACCTCTTGGAAAAGGAATCACCTTTTGTCTTTAGTAGCGATTGCGAGTCTGCTTTTAATTTTATAAAACAAAAACTTATCAATTCTCCGATTCTAGTGGCCCCTAATTGGTCCCTTCCGTTCGAAATCATGTGCGACGCTAGTGATATTACCTTAGGCGCCGTTCTTGGCTAACGCGTAGAAAAACATTTTCATCCTATTTATTACGCTAGCAAGACGTTCACTTCAGCACAAGTGAATTACACGACGACGGAAAAGGAACTCTTAGCCGTCGTTTTTGCTTTCGATAAGTTTCGATCGTACCTTACGCTATCTAAAGTTATCGTTTTCACCGATCACTCCACCCTTAAATATCTATTAGCTAAAGCCGACGCGAAGCCCCGCCTTCTTCGATGGATTCTCCTCCTACAAGAGTTTGACTTGGAGATCCGAGATAAGAAGGGCGCGGAGAATCTAGCGGCTGACCACCTCTCCCGTTTAGAAAATCCGGGTGCGGAAGCGCTCGTCGAATCTGAAATAAATGACAGATTCCCCGAGGAACGCCTTCTCGCCATTCGTTCGTCTTCGTCATCTTCGCCTTGGTTCGCAGATTTTGCGAACTACTTAGTCGCGCGGGTACTTCCAAAAGATTTTTCAAGTCATCAAAAGAAGAAATTCTTTTCCGACTTGAAAATTTTCTTTTGGGATGACCCATTTCTTTTCCGTATCTGCGCGGACCAAGCGGTTCGAAGATGCGTCGCGGGAGTGGAGTGCACACAAATATTGAGGCACTGCCACGAGGGTCCAGCTGGGGGGCACTATCAAGCCAACCGGACCGCTAGGAAGGCGCTAGAGGCGGGCTACTTTTGGCCCACTCTCTTCAAAGACGCGCACAATTTTGTGCGCGTATGCGATAGTTGTCAGCGGTCGGGTAACATCTCGCGTCGCGACGAGATGCCCCAAAATATGTTTTTAGAATGCGAAGTCTTCGATTTATGGGGCATAGATTTTGTTGGCCCCCTACCTCCTTCTTATAAAAATATGTATATTTTAGTGGCGGTCGACTACGTATCACGGTGGGCGGAAGCGCAGGCTCTCCCCACCAACGATGCGCGAGTCGTCGTTACATTTCTAAAAAAATTATTTTCTCGCTTCGGCACGCCTCGCGCTATTGTTAGTGATAGGGGAACGCATTTCTGTAACGCTCTAATGGCTAAGACGTTAGCTAAATACGGAGTCACGCACAAGCTTGCCACCCCTACCACCCGCAAACAAGTGGCCAAGTTGAGGTAGTAAATCGAGAGATAAAACGCATATTAGAAAAAACCGTTTCACTTAATAGGAAAGATTGGTCCGCTAAGCTCGACGACGCGTTATGGGCGTATCGTACGGCGTATAAAACCGCTACCGGTTGTACCCCATTTCGATTAGTCTATGGCAAAGCGTGCCATTTACCCGTAGAACTGGAGCACCGCGCACTTTGGGCATTAAAACTCTTAAACCTCGACTCTAACTTAGCCGCTCAGAATAGAAAACTGCAACTAAACGAGCTCGATGAATGGCGTGCGAACGCTTACGAGAGCAATAAGTTCTATAAGGAGCGTTCTAAGTTTTATCACGATCGAAAAATTAAAACCCCCAAAATTTTTTCTCCGGGCGATCTAGTCCTTCTTTACAATTCACGTCTTAGGCTTTTCCCGGGTAAGCTAAAATCGCGATGGTTCGGCCCCTTAAAGGTTGAAGAGGTTTGGCCATATGGGACCATACTCATCTCCCACCCCGAAAAAGGCACATTTAAGGTGAACGGTAATCGGTTAAAGTCTTATATTGCGGGCGACCCTGTGATCAGTAGGAGTGAAACCATAACCCTTCTCCATATATAAACCCGCCACTATAGTCAAGCTACGCGACTATAAACAAAGCGCTCCTGGGAGGCACCCCACGTCTATCTTTTTTACGTCTTTATTTATTATGTTTTCTATTTTTCTAATAAATGCAGGGTTTCTAATGGGCTTCCCCGAGCGCGGATCAGGGACGTTTTCTGCCCCCCTCTTTTTCCTTTTTTGTACATATACCTGCTGTCTTGTTCCTCATGCTTAGCATACAACATTGGGGACAATGTTGGATCTAAGTGCGAGGTCTAAGTTGTTAGCCTAAATCACCTAGAGGGGGGTGAATAGGTGAAATTGTCAAAAGCGGAATTATTTTCAAGCAATCACAGAAGACAAGAGATTTATAGTGGTTCCCCAACCTTGGGTACGTCCACTTTCTCACCGATTAGCAAATCACTAGACTCGGCTAACTATCTCGGATTGAAAACAATTACACCTCGGAACCACGTTCCTACAAATTCGATCCAACTGGATGGAAGAAAGATCTTCCTAAAATCTCGGAGAAAAACTCCTAAATGAAATTTAGGTTTGAGAATAAAAATCAACACAACAAATTTCAGATCTGGATCTTTGACAGTCTTCTTCTTTAGGAGCTACTTGATCAGAAAAGGTTGAAGATGACTTGAGAGAAAGATCCACAAATTTGGAAACCTCGATCGAGAAGATAGATCTTCCTTGAGGCTCGGCGAGATCGAGTGATTCAATCGCTGGAGAAATTCCTTTCGACGATCCAGAATTTCTTCGTGAACAACGATGGCGGCGACGGCGGCGTGAGAATTAGGGTTCACGAATTTTTTTCTTCAAAAGAATATCTCTGTAATCTTGTTAATTAGTCAATTCTGAAATGACCTATTTATAGGTGGACGGTCATAATCTTAATTAAGGATGACACGTGGAGAAATGACGGATTCAAAAATACTTAGCGAATTCGAACTTAGAAGAATTCATAGGGAACAGCTATACTCGAGTAAGAGAAGATATACCGAAGTTTAGATACTCGAGTGATAACGAGTCTCGAGCATCAGAAAAGATATACTCGAGTATCAGCAAAGATATACTCGAGTATCAGCATATGAATCCAGGAAACATTCACCTACTCGAGTATTTTACTCGAGTATAGAATAATTTACTCGAGTATCAAAATCAATTACTCGAGTATCAACTGCTTACTCGAGTATTTACTCGAGTATCGAATAATTTTCGAGTATCAAAATCAATTACTCGAGTAAATACTTGAACTTTCTACTCGAGTATGAATATGATTTACTTGATTAACTTACTTACTCCCTTACCCCGAGTGACTGACTAACTACTCGAGTATAGAAGTATATACACGAGTATTCAGAGCCTACTCGAGTAAGTCTAACTGATTACTCGAGTAAGTCTAATTAACTACTCGAGTATGGAAATATATACACGAGTATTAAGTCTGATACTCGAGTATAACAAATTGGTTACTCAAGTATTTTAGACTTAGAAATTTTGAGGAAATTAGTTCCCTTCTGTCCATCAATCCAAGTGCATGTGTATCCCAATTGATATACATTTTGGATCACACAATTTACATTGTATGGTCCTGTGTTTGGTGACCCATTATAGACTGACATTGGTCTACACTTGGCAATTAGAACCTGCACACATACAACTTAGCATCAAATGTTCAAGGTCTGACCTCCTACAAATCTGAGGTATTGTGGAGACAAATCCCAACACTAAGTATGGTGGTGTTTTCGTAAACTTACATTAAAAAATTTAATTGAAAAAAAAAACTTCACACAAAAAAATTTTAATTAAAAATTTTTTGAAGTTTCACTGACTTATTTTTAACTCGGTCCGCGAGATAAAACATAACGAGTCATCTCGCGGCTAAATTTTTGTAAATATTCTTGTAAATATTTTTGTAAATAATTTTTGTAAATAATTTTTGTAAATATTCTTTCTCTTTCCCCTCTCCCTTTTTTCCTCTCATCCTTGTAAATATTTTTTCTTTTTCCCAAAAAATAGAATGAAAATTTCATTAAAAATACAAAAAAATTCACAAAATTTAAAAATACAAAAAAATTCACAAAACTTAAAAATCCAAAAAAATTTCATTTTCGCATTTTTTCTTTCTTTTTAGTATGTATATATTAAAGATATAAATACAAAAATACAAAAAAAAGAGCATAACTTCAAAAAACAACAAAAAAATTAGTTATGTAAGTTTTGAAACAAATAAATCAAACATTTCATTCTTAAGTTTCTTGTTATCCAAAACATTCGTTTTGAGTTTATTTATATGCGAATTTGATCAATTCTTTGTTCACTATTTGTTTGTTAATTATAGATTGAAAAATTTAAATTGCTGGGGTTAAGTTTTAAAGAATTTATTATACTTTTTAAAAATTGGGGACTCGGTTTAGGCACTACTTCTAATTTTTCATAGATAGGAGCATGTGTACCATGTTAGAAAATAACGACTATAGAATTCAATTATGCTTGCTTTTAGCTTTCTGAAAAATTGGAACGTACAATTTATAAAGGTTGCTCTCAATTATTTTTCAATTAAAAATTTAGTTCTCTTTTCTCCCTTTACTTATCATAACCTACTTGGTATGATAAAAATATTTCCCCAAAAAGAAAAAGATCTTATGTCAATGGGAATAAAATTTCATTCCGTAAACATAGGCACCCAATAAATTAAAAGATTATACGTTACGGAGTAAGATGATAAAATTCATTACTCCAACACATATACATTGGGTTATTTATGAAGAAGAAAAAAATTTATGTTAAGGAAAATAAGATTTTGTTTCCTTTAACATCCAAATCAAAAAAAATGGAGGTTCGAAAAAAATAACCTCGCCTCAAAATCCAAGCATCTTCATAAACCAACATCAACCCCCCTTAGCCAATTTCATGACTCTAGAATTAATTCAAAAATCTTTTTGAGAGCATAATTCGTAAATTGCATTATTTCCGATAACACTCCTATAAGCTAAAGTTCGTATAACTCCAAACTATTTTCTGTTAATCTAACCAATACAATTATTGCTTTCTATTTGATTACATCAAGAAGTATTTTGGCCAAAACTTTTGCCCTGTTTAAATCATCTAAATAATTTTAGGACTTAACTCTTATACCCCGTATATTTTTATTTGATCTCTCTTATAATTAATTTAGCGGTAGCAGAACTTAGGGTTTTTTATTATACCTTATAAGTTCACCTCAAACTTTTGCTCTGGAATAGCAAAAGCTTAAGTATGGGGGTGTTTGATGAGTTGTAAATATACCTATATTTTCGTATTTTATTTAAGTCAATTTTGTTTGTTTTTTGTCTTTTTTTTATCTATTTTATCCAATAAATTGCTTATTTTTGTAAATATTATTTCTAACTTAGCTTTATTTTTATTGCAGAAAATTTCCAGAAAAATTCCAAAAATAGTCAAAAAGTTGACAGACACGCCCGTGTCACATGACCGACACGCCCGTGTCATGCCCTCGACGATCGCCGACCACAGTTGCCAGCTCGACGATCGGCGATCATCAAACCCAGCTCGACACGCCCTTCGACACGCCCGTGTCAAGGTGTGACACGGGCGTGACCTTGCCACCTGGCCCGACGTGACGCGCGTGATTTTGCGGCCGGACCGCGCCCAGATCGACCTCCCCGACACGCCCCAGTCACGCCCGTGACTAACACATGTCACGCCCGTAACCTAGGGCGTGACCGCCACGTTTTCAGCCGAAGTCAACTTTCCGGTCAAGTCACCCGATCAGCTCATGAATAGTGTCGACACGCCCCCCTGTCACGCCCTAGTCACGGGCGTGACCAACCCGAAAATTTGTCTATAAATAAGAGCTTCCAGGAAGCTTATTTTGTCCACTTTTTTGACCACTTTGCTTAGGGGAGGTGCTTCCCATTTGGATTCCAAACTAATGTAAGGAGAATTTCTCCCCCCCCTCTCTCTCTCTCTTAGTTTGTATTAGGATTTTTACTTTAATAAAATTTGAATTTTTCTCTCTTAATTAGTATGAATAATCCATTTGAATGCGCCTACTTAAGCAATTTTTCGTTCATCTTTTTGTGTTTCTTTTATGTTTTCATTTTTTTAGCTTTGATAACTTAGTTAGATTTAGGATTTATCGACATTTCTAGCCGTTGTGCCGTCCGTCTAGTTTTCATTTTCCGCACTTTTTAGCTTTAGCTTTTTCTTCTTTATCATTTTTTTTCATATAGGTTTTATAAAAACCCCCCTAAAAGTGTTCGTTTTTATTTTCTTTAACTTAGGCTCTTAGGAATGTAAAACTTCTCGTTCCTTTTTAGTTTTATTCTCACTTTTTTGGAGGTTTTATAAAAACTTATGAATAAAAATGTATTCGTTATAATTTTTCGCTCACTTCATTTTAGCTTTTTATTCGTAAAACTTTTAGTCCCTTTAATTTTTATTTCATCTTTTTATGCATTTCTACCGCATTCTAGCGGTAGAAATGCAGTTGTATTAATTTTTCGAGTACTTTCATTTTGCGTTTATTTGCAAAACTTTTCACTCCGGTTAATTTTTATTTTCACTTTGTATGCATTTCTACCGCATTCTAGCAGTAGAAATGCAGTCGTTTTAATCTTTCAGCAACCTTGTTTTTCTTATTTTTGCAAGTGTGTGTGCGTGTATGAGTTAGGTTTTACTGCTTTATTTCAACTCCTATAGAGTGCGTGTGTGCGTATGCATTTATTTCCGCCTACTCGTTAAGAGTTAAATGGCGCTCTGCTTTCATTTCCCGCCCACTCGTTTGAGTGGGACTTGTCTTTTTACTGCTTTCATTTTCTTCCTACTCACTTGAGTAGGAAAACTTTGTGTGGGTACGTGTGTTTTCATTTCTGTAGAGTGTGTGTGTGTGTTTTACTTTCAAGTAGAGTGCGTGCGTGTATTAGATAAATTTACTCCCGCCCACTCATTTGAGCCGGGACTTGCAATTTTATCGCTTTCTTAATTATGTAGAGTGCGTGCGTGTAGGAGATAATTTTACCGCTTTATTTATCGCTTTCTTCAATTAAGAGAGTGTGTGCGTGTGTGCATTTATTTCTGCCTACTCATTTGAGTAGGGCTTGCTTTATTTAATTTTCTTTATGGTTTTGAAGTGTGCGTGAGTGCCTGCATCAATTTGCCTTCAATTTATCTAATTGTCCTATTTTTCGTGTTTTCTCTTATAATTGTTCAGTGCTTAATTTAACACTCACGCTTCACCTAAAAACATAAAGCCGTCCCCATACCGATGAGTGGATAATCTCTTTTAGCCTTCGGCATCGAAGAGCATTGGGACATAAAAAATGATTTGAAATAATTAAAAAACTTTATTTTTATTTTAATTTAAGGACTTAAGGTTTACCCCGGGTTAACGACGCATAGGACCACATAATCGATGTGTGGGCTCTATTTCCGTTATCCATACGCGACGCCGAGGGCTACACGTATGGACCGATCCCCCTTGGGTAAAGAGAACTGCGTACGCCCCCTCGAAAGAGGAGAAACGTAGTTCTGCCGGATTGGGTTCCCCACCCAATAGCGGGGTTCTTAGCGTAATGCAGGCGTTAAGGGGAATCCTTCGTCGGACTAACGTTCGGTCGAATAGCCTTAGCGCCCAGGTGAGCGATATCCCTAGGCCAAGGTGAGCTCATGTTCTTGGAACCTCCACGGCCAAGTGCCTTTTATTAAATTAAAAACAAAGTTCAATAATTGTTAAGAATAATTTTAGTCTTAATCCGATTCGATGCTGAGCGTTAACCCGTCATCGAACTAACTTAGCAAAATTCTGCTTTCTTTCTTTCCGTTTTAATTAAACAAAAAAATCCCACCTTACTGTTAGTAAGATAATAGTATTCCTGGAAGAGTAGATATAATCAATGCGTCCCCGAGAATAATACGACCTCGGTATTTTCCCGAATACCGAGTACTACTTGCGATAGGTGCACTTGCCTCCTCTCGTTAGAAAACTCGATCTTCTAACCGGCCCGTGGAATCTGACCATTTCGAACCAACCACAGTAGGTCTCTGTTCCGCGGCCATCACTCGTCGAATCCCATGGGGTTGGATGTTTCTTTCTGAGCTTGTGCCAACCTCACAAAGAGCGGGGATTGTGTACAACCCCATATCCAGCGAGTGGGGTCGGCATGAGCAAGATTGGGTAAGTCCAGCCCAAGACCCAGGCGATCCAGGCCTGTGGCGTCGAGTGAGGCGAGCTCACTCCACGCCTTCTTCCATGGCATCGAGTGAGGCGAGCTCACTCAACGCCTTTTGCCGTAGCGTCGAGTGAGGTGAGCTCACTCAACACCTTCTGTCATGGCGTCGAGTGAGGCGAGCTCCCTCAATGCCTTCTGTCATGGCGTCGAGTGAGGCGAGCTCACTCAATGCCTTCTGTCGTGGCGTCGAGTGAGGCGAGCTCCCTCAACGTCTTCTGTCTTGGCGTCGAGTGAGGCGAGCTCCCTCAACGCCTTCTGTCTTAGTGTCGAGTGAGGCGAGCTCCCTCAACGCCTTCTACCTTGGCGTCGAGTGAGGTGAGCTCCCTCAATGCCTTATCTTGGCATCGAGTGAGGCGAGTTTGTTCATCGGCCGGCTTACACTCGCCCTAAAGAGCTCGACAGTAGCTCTGACTCGCCCAGGCGGAGTTGGATGTTTTTGAGGGGCAAGCTTGTACTCGCCAAGCCCCGTTCGTCGAGATCTAACCTTTTAGCGAGCTCGCAATATATGGTCAGGGCAGGCCGAGCCCATGCCTTGGCATTGAGTGATTCTTCTCCACTCCCGCATTCGGCAAATAGTGGGCGGATAGGGCCAGCCGGGCCAGTACTCACCAAAGGCTGAGTAGAAGTGGTGAGTGCCAACCTCGTCGAGCACTCGCCGTCCTTGCCGAGAAGAGATTGTTGGGGGCTACTCGCCCAGTAGTCTGTGAGGTGTTTTTACCATTTCGCCCCCGCTGGCCTGCCCATAGCCAGTTGAAACAGCGGAGTCTCGCTGTTGGCAGACCCAGGTAGACTGCACATAGTTACTCTGAACAGTGGAGTTTGGCTGTTGGTAGGCCAGCCCAAGGGGTTTTCAGTAATTTCAGGCCGGCAGAGGTTAGTTATTTAAAGACCATTTTCAGAAATCTAAAAATAGGACCCAAGGGGTACCTCAGAAGGCACGTTTACCTGTCTCCCAGTTTTCTAGCGCCTTCTGAGATACCTTAGCCCGGCATTTGGCTAAGGAGGGGAAGCGCTCAGTGATCTTCCGGGTGTGTGGTGGGACCTCCGTTCCGGGCCCTTAGTCTATTCCTTTGCTCTTTTTTTCCTTGGTTGTTTTTCTTGTAGGAGCGAAGTAGGTGTGCGACCACCCCTTCGCCAAGGGTGAACTCCACAAGAGACCGATTTTTGGTTTCAATACCCAGGTCACTGATTTTCTTTGGTAAACAGTTTGTCAAAAAAGCAGAGCACTCAGCCTGTAACATGACATGCGAAAGGTTCTCTAACTTCTTTTGTTAGTCAGGAGGTCCTTAAGGTACTTAGCGTACTTCGGCATCTGGGAGATCGCTTCGTGGAAGGGCATATTAATGTGGATTGGCTTGAACATTTCTAAGAAGCGGGAGTAATGATCATCCTAATGTTACTTATTAAGTTCGGAAGGGTATGGCAGAGTTGGATTATTTTTGAAAATCGGTGGTGGAGTGAGATATTTTTCTAAAACGGGGCTGATAACTTCTTCAGCAGAAGGTGAAATTTTTAAAACGGGGGCGAAGCATTGATTTTTAAAAACAGGGGCGGAGCTTGCCTAAGGCTCTTCACTAACCATACAAGAAACTTTCTTCCCACTCCAAAGAGTTATAGCTTTCGCTTGCTCTCTCGGGTTGGGCTCGGTATTGGAAGGAAGAGACCCTGCGGGTCGCTCAGAAATTATTTTTGCGAGTTGTCCTACTTGATTTTCTAGACTTTTAATGCTTCCAGTTAAGGTTCTTATAGTAGCGTCATTTGTGGTTATATATTTAGAAAGTAATTCCTCCATTCTTAGAGGTTTTTGGATAGTTTTTAAGAGGTGGTGGTGGTGCAGAAAAATTATTTTGAGGTGGTGGGCGCATCGTATTCGAAGGATTACTCCACAAAAAATTCGGGTGATTTCTTAAAGCAGGATTATACCTATTTAGAAAAGTAAAACCGGGCGCAGGAAAATTCGCAGCAGAAAAAGTATTAAAAGCATTTCTAGGAATATTATTAACATAATATAATTGTTTGGGCACAGGAGTTGCAGATTCCCATACCTGAGGGGCGGAGGCAGCAATCATCTCCGTAATTGTTTTTCTTAATATTTCAACTTGCAGAGCGAGCTGGGAGACGTTGTCCACTTTAAAGATACCTACAGGTTTGTTTGGGCGGGACCTAGGCACATTCCACTGATAAGTGTTCATGGCCATGTCCTCGAAAAGATCAAGAGCTGCTTCCGGGTCTTAAGGTTTAAAGTACCACCAGAAGCTGCGCCTATCATTTGCATTGTATTTTGATTTAGCCCGTTATAAAACGTCTGCACTTGTAACCATACAGGCAGCGCGTGGTGTGGGAATCTTCTTAATAATTCTTTAAATCTTTCCCAAGTTTCATATAAGGTTTCGGAGTCTAGTTGTCCAAAAGCGGAAATATCGTTCCTATGTTTTGCAGTTTTAGCTGGCGGAAAATACTTCGCCAAAAATTTTTCAGATAATTGATCCCAGGTTGTGATGCTATTTTTAGGTAGAGTGTTCAGCCACTAATTAGCCTTAGTTCGAAGAGAAAAAGGAAATAATCTTATCCTAATAGCATCATTTGTAACACCATTTATCTTGAAGGTGTCACAAATCTCAAAAAAGCTTGTTATATGTGTGTTCGGATCTTCATCTTAAAGTCTGTCATATTGCAAATACTGCTGCACCATTTGAATTATGCTAGCCTTCAGTTCAAAGTTATTATTAGCTATAGTAGGGTACACTATACTAGATTCTGTTCCCTCTAGATTCGGCCATGCATAATAGGACATAGGTGTCACAACCCGCATTTTCTCCGAATTTAAATGTTTATCAGAGTAAGAGAAAACGTGTGTCGCGATGCCACATTGAGCAGGGGATAACTGCCGACGCTCATGCGAAATACTAACTACCCTCTTTATGAAAATTCATGAGTTTATTAATTGGAAAAAATCAGTTATATTTTAAGGCCGTATCCCTCGGCTCTGTGGATCATCTAGTCCACACTTCAAACTATACTTATATGTAGCGGAAAATACTTTGTTTAATTGGCTTTTTGACATCCTAAGAGAGTGCATAAGTGACCCCAGGGGACATCATATACTATGCAAGACCCTAGATTTAATTTATATATATATATATAAGAAAATGATCTTTTTACGTTGCCTTGAAAGTAGTGTATGAGTTTTGAAAAGCATGCAGATCATGAGCTATATATACTTAATAGTGTTTTTAGGGTTTAAAAGTAACTAGCATTCTAACATAAATCATCCCAAGAGCAAGTATAGAAAACTAGAAGTAATAAATCTAGCAGTGAAAACAATAGTACAAAGTGTCTAAAAGATAAACCACCAGTGGGCGTCAACACCTGACACGAACCCACTGGTGAGTAAGCATGTCTATACTACGGGTCTAAAGAAACTACCTCCCGAGAGAAAGACTCGCAACAATAGCAAAAAACTGAAAAACTCTAGAGCAGCCTAGCCGCGCTGTCCGCTATAAATCTATACCTGAGGTATTCAGAAAGAAAAGAATACCTCAGCAAATTATAATCAACAGGAAAGGAAAGTGTAATAGTAAAAGCAGGAAATAAAACGGGAATTTAAAAGTACTCTTCAAACGGTAAAAGAGGTAAAAAGGGGTGTGCACCATGTGCACGAATGAAGCCAAGCTTCGAGGGTCTCTGCAAAAGGATTAGCACAATAATCATAACATGTAACAGGCTAAAACAAAAAGAGTCACCTAGTACTGGAGATGGATAAAAATTTAGTAAGTGGCCTAGACTGGCGGCCGCATGTCCAACCAAGTCCATTCAGCCTAAATATCCTCATGGGCTGTGGCGGTGGTATCCGTCCAACTCAACCAAACAGCCCATATTGCCATAATAAGGCAAGAAAGAAAAACCAGGGTGGCGGCATCGGTCCGACCTATCCTAAAACCACATCCTACTCCAGTCCTAAGTGACCCGAGGAAAACTCATACTGGTGGTCCCATGTACCCCCAAGCAAATCCAAGAGCCCTAAACTCACTAGAGCAACCCACCTAGGAGCCCTATAAAATGAAACAGACACGGAGACTCGCTATTCATTATGCGCAAACAGGTAAACACTAAACACTCCCAATTGGTGTGACATGAACCTATATTCGAAATTTGATTCCCCATAACTACGCGTACAAAATTAATTTAAATACGACCCTACCCGGTCAATTTGATTTCCATCACATTCACAGTTAAATTCTATAACCCAACCCATGCCCGAGCAGAAGGGGCACCTACACTTATTAAACAAAATTTAACCTAAGCCTGAGCATGAACCTTCGGGCTCATAAATAAGAAAAATTTAACTAGACAAAATCCTAACGCAATCATTAGCACACTCATTAAGGGGGGCTAAGTCTAACATGAGCAAATAATTACAACAAACTAACGATATAAAGGGATCCAAACGGCAAGAGCGAAGGGCGCACTTGCCTCAATACCTCCACCAAAAATTTCGCCAGCACAACCTTGCGATTTGGCTGGCCACTAGCGCGCAACTAAGCAAGGAACACAGAGAAGAACTTTTCATCAAAGCAAGGAAGAAAAATAGGGCAAAGATGCACCCCGAATACGTGAAAATCCATGGTGAAATCCCAACATACTCACCTCGGAACGGAGATTACGAAGAGGGGAGTTCGGATCTGTACTTGGAAGGGGATTTTTAGGATGAAATGGAGGGAGGTGGGCGGTCGGAGCAGCGGTCGGGCGTCCGTTTTTTTTTTCTTCTCTCCCATTCGGCTGCTACAGGCTCGGGCTGCTCTGCCTTTTTTTTCTTTTTACTAGGTTCCGGGTAAACAAGGGGGGGGAGGAAACCTAAGTATACAGATATAATATAGTATATATAATATTATATTATAATATAATATATATCCTATTTGTATATATAATAGATACATAATATAGAATATGTTTAACAACCATTATCCGATTTAAGTATGCATACGTGAGCTTAATAAGTATATATATATATATATATATATATATATATATATATATATATATATATATTATTTATTATGAGTTAGTATAAATAAGTTGAATACGTACATATATATACTCTAACCTCAACAATTATATTAACAAAAAACTTCTTATACGTATATCCGCACCAAACAAAATAAACACGAATATACGCTAACACATACATATACCCACATACAAATACACGAAAACACGCACACGTACACTAAACTAATGCTCCGCACGTACATACATGAGCACTCTCGCACTAGCACGCCCAAAACACGTGCTAAGCCCAAAAATGTGCATCTATGCATACACGCTCGCATAAGGTGACGACTCGCTAACTAACGACCGTCGGAACGACACAAAAATTAACATTCTCGGT
The DNA here is from genome assembly GCA_039513925.1 of Platanthera zijinensis. Classification (NCBI taxonomy): domain Eukaryota; kingdom Viridiplantae; phylum Streptophyta; class Magnoliopsida; order Asparagales; family Orchidaceae; genus Platanthera; species Platanthera zijinensis. The sequence continues at coordinate 155,260,325 of CM077092.1, forward strand.
TTTCGACCAAACTCGCACCGTAGACAAATACTCGGGCTACGAGCACAATGGAGAAGTCGGATATAACCTCTGACGACCACACACTCGGGCTAACCTCACCCGAATTCAAAGCACAAGGGTTCCCTAAGAGGCTCATTCGGGCCTCCAAAACCGACACCGGCTAGCTGGGGAAACCAAACAACAGGCCATAACTTCTAAGAACACCTAACGAGGTACTCTAAAACCGACACAAGCCGGAAATGCGCCAACGTAATGCCAAAGGAATATTCAATCAATACCGAAAAACCGGGGGAGTTACAATCACTCCCCCTAAAAGAAAGTTTCGCCCCGAAACATTACACAAAAACTTCTGTCATAGAAGGAAAAGAACAGAACTAACCAAGAGTTCGTAAAAAGAATATCAAACATACCGAGCACAATCAGGGAAATAGATGAAGGTGGGACTCCCTCATAGCCGACTCTAATTCCCAAGTCGCGCTTCCACGCCCTGATTCCTCCGCAAAACATTGACCATCATGATTGACTTTCTCCGCAACTCCTGATCTTGAGTACCCAAAAATGCGGACAGGCTTCTCAACATAAGAAAGATTCGGCTCTAACTGAGACACAAAATCCCAAACTTGCTCATCGTTTAGCACACGCTTCCGTAGCTGGCTTACATGAAACACATTGTGCACACCTGGAAAGTTAGCGGGCAAATCCAGCCTATAAGCTGCCACACCAATTCGCTCAACGATTATAAATGGCCCCACATACCTTGGGTCCCACTTCCGATTCTTACCAAACCTCTTGATTTCAATCATCGGGGAAACTTTAATAAATACCAAGTCTTCCACAGCAAATACCAATTCAGATCTACGCCGATTGGCGTTCTTCTCATATCGCTCCTGGGCTATCCGAAGCTTCTCTCGAATAAGTCTCACAGCAACATCCATTTCTTCAAGGGCATCCGGGCCCAACAATGACCTCTCACCAACCTCGGTCCAAAACAGGGGATTCCTGCAGCGCCTCCCATACAGAGCTCAAAAGGAGCCATTTGCAGGATTTCTTGATAATTGTTATATCATGCATATACCATCAGCCTCAAACGCTCATTCCCCACTCCTCCGTGGTCTAAAATACAACATCTGATTGTATCCTCCACGATCGGGTAAACTCGTTCCGCCTGACCATTTTTCTGCGGATGATATGCGGTAGAATATCTCAAATCAGTACCCAAACCTTCTTGCAAACTCTTCCAGAAGCGAGGCGTAAACCTGGAGTCTCGGTCTGATATGTTGCTTATAGGAACTCCAAGCAATTAGATGAATTTATTCAAATACAGCTCAACTATCTTCTTCAAGGGGTAATCTATCTCATTAAGGTACGAAGTGAACACACTTCGCTAATCTGACAACCATAGCCAAGACTGAATCAAATTCTCTCGGAGATCGCGGCAAGCCTGATATAAAATACATCGAGATGCTCTCCCACTTTCAAGTCGGGATTTCAAATGGAGTCAACTTGCCACCAGGCCTTCCATGATCGGCCTTAACATGCTAGCAGGTGGAACACTCAGAAACAAACACAAAGCAATCTGCTTCAAGTCCTAATACATCTTAGTTAGGACACGGGTGGTAGGCAACACTGACACCATGCGCCTCACTACACAATTCAACTCGTAAGAGTAGTGCATACTCAAATATTTAATTCTTGAAAAGCTTCCTCGCGCTTATTGCTCCAAACAAAACTGCATTCTCATGCTTCGATTGAAATCCTAGCCCATTCCATAACCACGGCTATTTTTCTCTGGATCGGCTGAAATCTTATCTTATAATAGCAATCTATTCTGGGTTGACATAAATCCTGTCCTTGCTAACCACATGACCCAGAAAGAAACCCGAGGTAACCAAAACTTGCATTTACTAAATTTGGCGAGTAGCTTATGGTCCTTCAAAGCAAATAAACCAAATGCAGATGTCGGTCACCCTCCACAGCATCACGGGAATAAATCAAAACATCGACGATGAACGCGACCACGAACTTATCCAGGAAGTCCTTGTATACGAGATTCATCAAATCCATAAAGGCCGAGAGTACACTTGCCAAACCATACGACATAACCAAAATCGCAAACCTGCTAAAACTAGCACACATCCTGAGGTTCATCAAGGCAGGCAACACTAAGGACAAGGATGGGCATGTTTTACGACATTAAGAGAATACCCAAAAATGTCACCTAAAAACAAAATCATAAAAGGTCCAGATTAAGGACGAACTCTACGCCTCACACAGGAGGAAAATTAACGAGGACGACATCCGAACACTCGCGCACCAAGGGAATCTCCTCTAAGCGCGACAACGAACACCGGTTTCTAAAAACTGAACCCAAACAAACAAACATCCCGAAGCTAACGGCTTCCAAGCACAAACCACAGAAGATAACTGGAGAAGCATAACACGGATCACCATATACACCCTTGGGTGGACCGTCGTCCATCTTGAGGTCCAAGCGCTAAATTTTACACCGAATAATAGCGCCATGCCTAGACGACCCATACATGCCCAAAATCACATCAAAAACTTCCCGGTCTATCACCTTTAAATCAAAAGCCATTAGAAAATCACCCAATTGATTCGGACATCACTGAACAACTTGGTCTGATACCACTGAATCATCAGAAGGAAAACTTGACACAAAACATGTCACCAATCCGACAGAGGGTAGACCCGTGACACTCTACCAAGGCCCTAGACTCGAATGGGTGGGTAGCGACAAAACCAAAAGAAAACGCGCCTAACTGTTCTTTACCTTAAACTTCCCTATACAAATCGCGTATACAACTAAACGAACAAACGACAAACCAGGAAGAAGATAAAACAAGTTATAACCTAACCTGAAATCACTTAGGTCGAAGACTGAATTTCTTCCACGATCGACGCGATCAGCTTACCCTTTCCTTTGTCCAAGAACTGCACCTGAGGTAAAACTTGAGGTGGGGCAGGCTGAAAAGTAGGTTGAAATTGCGGGAACCTTGCCTTAACATGCCCCTTTTGCCCACATTGAAAGCAGACCTTACCCTTATCCCAACAATGGGTCACCTCATGCCCCTTCTTCTTGCACGATGTACACACCAGATCTCCTTTTGGGGTCTTCTGAACCTCCTGAACTTGGTCGTTCTTTTGAGCCTTCATTTGCTTAAAACACTTTCAAAGGGCTGGCCTGATCGGCCACAGAAGCTAGACATTTCCTTACTCCTTTTCCTTGAAACATCACCGGATACCTGGATGGTCTTACCCTCATCGGTCTTCCTTTTATCCTTCCTTAGCATCATGTCTCTATCCTTAGTATGGCCCATAGTATCAACTTTAAGAGCAATTTCCACTGACCTTACATCAGTCTCGAATTGGTAAGTATTAGAGTACTGATGAATGCCACTTGGGAGGCCACCCAAGAAGCCTTTTACTCAACACTCTTCAACAACAAACAATCCAGAAGCAATCTTATTAAATTTGCTGATCTCGCTCTCATTTTCCACCACTGCGGGGGCTGGCTCACCAGGCTGTCGTCCTAAGGTTGCAGCCAACAATTCTTGCAACTGCACTTGCATCGCCACTACCTGACCCGCCATGGTCTCCATGCTCTGGCGCAATTCTACAATCACCATCTCTCTCTGCAAGCCTGACGACTCGCCCTCAGATTGGGGAGTCGACCTCGTCACTCAACGCTTAGGCGTAATGCTATATGAGCAAACAACACAATAATCGAAACCTAGTTCAACTACTAGGACAAAACAAACAGGTATAGACAAACCTACATAAGTACTTGCTTTAACTGCCAACTTGCTCTGGGGTTTTATATATTTTTTTTTTACAAAAATGATATCATGCTTAACCTAAGATGGTTTACCACCATCATACTAACTCTGGTGCCTAGACCATGAATGCATGTATTTATATTCTTTTTGACTCAAAACCATGTGTGTATATATGTCATCCTGCAAATCTTTAGCTTGGCACATTGAGCTTATGCAATGTTATGTTATGCATGATTATGCTATGCATTCTAAAAAGGCCCTAATGCATGTTATGAGCGGCGTACACATGAAAATGTTATGCATCCCATACTACATAACATTTCCATGCAACGAAAAAGAAAACGTGCTAGCCGCATTCAAGTGGTGAGGTTATGCATCCCATACTACATAACCCTCACATGTTGCTCCTATGGTGGATCCATATACGAACACATATTATGCATCCCATACTACATAATATGCCCCGTATACTTCATGTTATGCTATGAGTGTAGTGTTCGTGCTTCAGCCAAGACGTGCTGATGATATATCGGTGTGTGTATGATATGATGTTAAACATCTAATACCTACAAGGAAAGGTTGCCCGACAAGTTGTCAAGCAACCTCCCTCTGATACCAACTGTCACAACCCGCATTTTCTCCGAATTTAAATGTTTATCAGAGTATGAGAAAACGCGTGTCGCGATGCCACGTCGAGCAGGGGATAACTGTCGACGCTCAGGCGAAACACTAACTACCCTCTTTATGAAAATTCATGAGTTTATTAATTGGAAAAAATCAGTTATATTTTAAGGTCGTATCCCTCGGCTCTGTGGATCATCTAGTCCACACTTCAAACTATACTTATATGTAGTGGAAAATACTTTATTTAATTGGCTTTTTGACATCCTAAGAGAGTGCATAAGTGTCCCCAGGGGACATCTTATACTATGCAAGACCCTAGATTTAATTTATATATATATAAGAAAATGATCTTTTTACGTTGCCTTGAAAGTAGTGTATGAGTTTTGAAAAACATGCAGATCATGAGCTATATTTACTTAATAGTATTTTTAGGGTTTAAAAGTAACTAGCATCCTAACATAAATCATCCCAAGAGCAAGTATAGAAAACTAGAAGCAATAAATCTAGCAGTGAAAACAACAGTACAAAGTGTCTAAAAGAGAAACCACCAGTGGCCGTCAACACCTGACACGAACCCACTGGTGAGTAAGCATGTCTATACTACGGGTCTAAAGAAACTACCTCCCGAGAGAAAGACTCGCAACAACAGCAAAACACTGAAAAACTCTGGAGCAGCCTAGCCATGATGTCGGCTATAAATCTGCACCTGAGGTATTCAGAAAGAAAAGAATACCTCAGCAAATTATAATCAACAGGAAAGGAAAGTGTAATAGTAAAAGCAGGAAATAAAACAGTAATTTAAAAGTACTCTTCAAACAGTAAAAGAGGTAAAAAGGGGTGATCACCATGTGCACGAATGAAGCCAAGCTTCGAGGGTCTCTGCAAAAGGATTAGCACAATAATTATAACATGTAAAAGGCTAAAACAGAAAGAGTCACCTAGTACTGGAGATGGATAAAAATTTAGTAACAAGTGGCCTAGACTGGCGGCCGCATGTCCAACCAAGTCCATTCAGCCTAAATGTCCTTATGGGCTGTGGTGGTGGTATCCGTCCAACTCAACCAAACAGGCCATATTGCCATAATAAGGCAAGAAAGAAAAACCAGGGTGGCGACATCGGTCCGACCTACCCTAAAACCACATCCTACTCCAGTCCTAAGTGACCCGAGGAAAACTGGTACTGGTGGTCCCATGTACCCCCCAAGCAAATCCAAGAGCCCTAAACTCACTAGAGCAACCCACCTAGGTGCCCTATAAAACGAAACAGACACGGAGACTCGCTATTCATTATGCGCAAATAGGTAAACACTAAACACCCCCAATTGGTGTGACATGAACCTATATTCGAAATTTGATTCCCCAAAACTACGCGTACAAAATTAATTTAAATATAACCCTACCCGGTCAATTTGATTTCCATCACATTCACAGTTAAATTCTATAACCCAACCCATGCCCGAGCAGAAGGGGCACCTACACTTATTAAACAAAATTTAACCTAAGCCTGAGCATGAACCTTCAGCCTCATAAATAAGAAAAATTAAACCTGACAAAATCCTAATGCAATCATTAGCACACTCATTAAGGGGGGCTAAGTCTAACATGAGCAAATAGGGTTAACACGACATAAGCGAAAATCCCTAAAACCCCTAAAACGATTCGCTATAAATTAATTGCTTTATCAAGTGTAATTTTTCTAAGATAATACCAATTTTATATTGCTCAATTTTGTCAAATGGTTTTATGTAAATCAGAAATAGCTAAATTTATCATGACAAACCCTATCATACAAACCCTAGCACGAATAATTACAAATAAAAGGATTAAATAACGATCTAACAATGGGAATTCGGGTAGGGTTTCGGTTAGGATAGTTGCGGGTCAGAACTATTAGAAATCAAACAACAAACTAACGATATAAAGGGATCCAAACGGGAAGAGCGAAGGGCGCACTAGCCTCAATACCTCCACCAAAAAATTTGCCAGCACAACCTTGCGATTTGGCCGGCCACAAGCACGCAACTAAGCAAGGAACACAGAGAAGAACTTTTCATCAAAGAAAGGAAGAAAAATAGGGCAAAGACGCACCCCGAATACGTGAAAATCCACGGTGAAATCCCAATATTCTCACCTCGGAACGGAGATTACGGAGAGGGGAGTTCGGATCTGGCCTCGGAAGGGGATTTTGAGGCTGAAATGGAGGGAGGTGGGTGGTCGGAGCAGCGGTCGGGCGTCTATTTTTTTTTTCTTCTCTCCCGTTCGGCTGCTACAGGCTCGTGCTGCTCTGCCTTTTTTTTCTTTTTACTGGATGCCGGGTAAACAAGGGGGGGGGGAGGAAACCTAAGTATACAGATAAAATTTTGTATATATAATATTATATTATAATATAGTATATATCCTATTTGTATATATAATAGATACATAATATAGAATATGTTTAACAACCATTATCCTATTTAAGTATGCATACGTTAGCTTAATAAGTATATATATATATATATTTATTATGAGTTAGTATAAATAAATTGAATACGTACATATATATACTCTAACCCCAATAATTATATTAACAAAAAACTTCTTATACGTATATCCGCACCAAACAAAATAAACACGAATATACGCTAACACATACATATACTCACACACAAATACACGCAAACACGCACACGTACACTAAACTAACGCTCTGCACATACATACATGAGCACTCTCGCATCGGCATGCCCAAAACACGTGCTAAGCCTAAAAATGTGCATCTATGCATACACACTCGCATAAGGTGACGACTCGCTAACGAACGACCGTCGGAACGACACAAAAATTAACATTCTCGGTTTTCGACCAAACTCGCACAGTAGACAAATACTCGGGCTACGAACACAATGGCAAAGTCGGATATAACCTCTGACGACCACACACTCGGGCTAACCTCACCTGAAGTCAAAGAACAAGGGTTCCCTAAGAGGCTCAGTCGGGCCACCAAAACCGACACCGGCTAGCTGGGGAAACAAAACAATAGGCCATAACTTCTAAGAACACCTAACGAGGTACTCTAACAACGGCACAAGCCAGAAATGCGCCAACATAATGCCAAAGGAATATTCAATCAATACCGAAAAACCGGGGGCGTCACAATAGGCCTTTGCATGGCTTCCTCTACTTAGGGTTCTTCCATTCTTAAAGTAGAAAATGACTCGAAATCCTCAACCGGTATTTGGAGAGTAGGGCCTTGAAATTGCAATCTTCTCTGAAGAGTACGCTCAATTTAGTGGCCCAAGTCCAAAATAACCGACGGTCTCCCGTGGGTCATGCACTAAAAGAAGAGAAGAGAAGAAAGAGAAATAAATAAATAAGAAAAAGAGAACTAATAAAAAAAATTGAAATAGATTTTTTTAAGATAATTTAACTCCCGAACTTCCCAAGGGCTACACAATGAAGGGTTCACAAGGTACTAGACAAGATAGTGACACTAAAAGCCCTTTGCCCTTTTCGAGAGAATTAGGTGGCATAGAAAAATTATGGAGTGGGTATCTATTAAGAGCGATAATAAAAAAATGAATTTTAAAATTTTTTTTTGGAGGATGAGAAAGAGAAATGATAAAAGTAATTGGTTTGTGTTTTCTATATATCAACAAAAGTTGCTCCCCGGCAACAGCGCCAAACACTTGGTGATCCGAATTCGCTTTTGAGAAGAGAGTCGAACTAGCAATCCTATTAGGCAAGTATACTTAGCGAACAGTAGCTAGGGGACAAAAGTGTCGTATTGAAATTCAGGAACTGTTTAGTACACTTACTCACACGAAGACTATTATTTTATCGACGGAAATATTTAGGGATAAAGAGAAAATTAAATGCACTTAATGAAAGGGAAACTAGCACTAAATGAGAACTAAATGAAGTTAAATAGAAAGCATAAAAGAAATGATTGCGATAAGGGATTAGACTGATGAAATGGAAATGCACTCATTGTGAGTAGCTAGCTTAGGGACACAAGTGTCCGATTTAGAGGAACACGTGTGTCCGATTGAGAGGAAAATGCGTATCCAATTGAGAGGGACACGCGTGTCCGATTGAGCGGGACACACGAGTCCCGCGTGATCCAGTGTGTCGGATTTCCGACACGAGTGTCAGAGAGTGTCGGAGAGTCGGACTAGTGTCGGAGAGTCCGACACTGACATGCTGGGCATTTTGAAGTGTCGGTGCTTCATAGGTGATCAGCCCACTACTTGGTGAGTATTCGTGGTACTTGATTATTATTTTCAGCATATTTATAATAGATTTGATCTTAAAGTCATTTGGATATCTTGCATGATAGTTGTTTGCTTTTAGATTATTATTGTGATTTACAGGTTTTATTTGTTGTACGCTCTTTCTTTGGCCCTCCACGTGGAGGAAAGCCTAAGATAGTTTCGTCCTAATTAATTATTCTGCTTTGCTGTGAATTATTTTGTGTGGGATGTTGAAATTTATTATCTAATTGCGATATATCTGTCGGACTTTTGCATATCATGTAGGATTAGCTATCCGCAAATCCAAAATAACCGACGGTCTCCCGTGGGTCATGCACTAAAAGAAGAGAAGAGAAGAAAGAGAAATAAATAAATAAGAAAAAGAGAACTAATAAAAAAAATTGAAATAGATTTTTTTAAGATAATTTAACTCCCGAACTTCCCAAGGGCTACCCAATGAAGGGTTCACAAGGTACTAGACAAGATAGTGACACTTAAAGCCCTTTGCCCTTTTCGAGAGAATTAGGTGGCGTAGAAAAATTATGGAGTGGGTATCTATTAAGAGCGATAATAAAAAAATGAATTTTAAAATTTTTTTAGGAGGATGAGAAAGATAAATGATAAAAGTAATAGGTTTGTGTTTTCTATATAACAACAAAAGTTGCTCCCCGACAACGGCGCCAAACACTTGGTGATCCGAATTCGCTTTTGAGAAGAGAGTCGAACTAGCAATCCAATTAGTCAAGTATACTTATCGAACTGTAGCTAGGGGACACAAGTGTCGTATTGAAATCTAGGAACTGTTTAGTACACTTACTCACACGAAGACTATTATTTTATCGACGGAAATCTATAGGGATAAAGAGAAAATTAAATGCACTTAATGAAAGGGAAACTAGCACTAAATGATAACTAAATGCAGTTAAATAGAAAGTATAAAAGAAATGATTGTGATAAGGGATTAGAACAATGAAATGTAAATGCACTCGATCGAGAATAGCTAGCTAAAGTCGATTAAAAACACAATAAATAAACTTAAGCTTAATAAGGGAATGGTCCTTGACCATGGAGGTTCCTAAAGCTTGAACACTCTTCTCTCGAAGTCGTGCCCAACTGAGTTTAGGAAGGTCCGACCGACTCTCATCTAAATCAGAGGCTTAAAGCTCGCTTTACTCGGTGAACCCCACTATTAGATTATACTCAAATCCGGGAGATTTGGACGTCTGCCTCTCTCGAGTGGTGTGTACAACTCTCTTTACTCTTAAATGCTCACTTCAAACTATCGGCCTCTCGTCTAGCCAAGAATGAAAGCTATATTGGAAATTATATATCGACAATATAATTCTAAACGAGAAAAATCAAGAGTAATTCGAAGGCCTAAACCCTAAAAAGTAAAGGTAAATTCAAAGCATCATAACTTAATCACTCGAACCTCGGATCATCAAGATCGAGTATAAGGAGGATTAGTTAATCACAGCGAAGTGGAGGAGGGGAATGTGTAGTAAAGCATAGAACACAAGTATAAGAAAAGAGCACTTTTATTAATATAAAGAGAGCTACAACTATTTGAAATGAAAATTACAATTGCAATGAAAATTAAAATCCTATTCTAGCCCTACCATTAGAACCTAGAGCAAGTGCAAAAATTACAATAAAAGCTAATACAACAAAAGTATTAAGCTAGGGTTAAGAAAATTACAAAATAAGGAAGAGAGAGGGAAGAACACAAAAAAAGACAAGAAAGAAAGGGGCAGCACCTCCCCTCTCAACCCAAGCTTGTCTGAAATGGAAGGGGGTCTGAATTTATAGGAAAAATTCTCGGGTTGGTCATGCACTAGGTCACGCCCGGGGAGGGCGTGTCAGGGGGCGTGACACGTACGGGTTTGACCTCGGGTTCTGGATTCTGGCGAGAAGGATGATTGCTTCTGTACGATGGCTGACACACCCTGGGTCATGCCCGTATAGGTGGGGCGTGACACGTACGTCATGTCTCAATCATTGGTCGGAAATCTGTTAGTCTTGAAAAAGGGGGTGAACACACCCTTGGTCAATCCCATGACGGGGGGCATGACAGTACTGTTGGCGTGCTAAAGCGAAAATGCATTTAATGTGGCAGACTTCGAACAGAGGGCGACACGCCCCGTGTCATGCCCTGGGACACGCCCGGGGAGGGCGTGTCATGGGGGTGTGACAGCCGTTTTTCCTGTTATTTTGTCTCTGTCAGCAATCTTCCTCGGGATCGGCTGACATGCCCAGTGACACGCCCAGGGAGGGCGTGACAGGGGGGCGTGTCAGGTCATTTTTGGCCAAAATTCTGGAAACCTTCAAAAAGACAAGAAAATATTAGTGGCAATAATATTTACATAAGAAAGATAGAAATTAAGCTAATAAGACACAATTAGCGCCTTCAAAACTAGAAAATACGATAATAGTTTAGGCTACAAAATGTATTATCAGTCACCCGTCTAAGGTACGCGCCCATTTCTCTCTCTTCAAAATATTAAGTGTATATATAGGGCTATCGGGGTAAAATTGCTTCACTTTGTCGAAAAAGAACTCCGCCTCCTTACAAAACTTCTTCTACCGCTTCAGATTTCACAGTAGTAGGGACGTCGTCTTCTCTTATTCATTCAAACTCCTAGCTTTTAGATTTTCTTCATGGCTCCCTGAGGTACTGGTGGCTTGCTCGTAAGGGGAGAGCTTGTTCGAACAGGTTTCTCTACGGCCACTGATGAGTTTTGAAATGTAATCCTTATGTTGGAATCGGCCGGTCTCACCTTTTTCCTCGAACACCCTTGCAAAGTGTTAGGCAAGTATGTTCTGGAATTCTTCCAAAATGCAAAGCTCCGCAGTGAAGACACTGTAATCTAGAGCAATGTAAGATGAGTAAGAGTAAAAGTGAAAGCTTCCCTCCTCACGAGGTATCTACATCTCCCAGAGTGTGAAGAGGAAGATCAGTTAGAAGATAGTGATTTCTCAAGGGCTCTATTATTTTGCAGACTACCAAGAGGAACTTCATCAGTTAAGAGAAAAGGGATGAATGATAAAGGAAAACTTCTCTTAAACAAAATAGGAAAAGTCCTTTTGTGTAAGGTTTCTCATGATTACTTGTCCTCAAAATTGTTCAACATTCTGGTCGCCATCATATGTCGGAAGAGAATTGACTGGGGAGCAGTGTTGTTTGGAAGGATAAAGGACAGTCTGCGCACACCGAACTTTGGAAGAATACTCAGCCTATATTTGAATCAGCTTGATAGTGACACGTTTGACACGACAAGAGGAGTACCAGTTCATAACTTGAAGAAGATCGATTCTTCATTCTTCTCAAGATGGGAAAGAAGGATCCTTAGGCAAGGTGGTCTCCGGGAAGTACCTGAGGAGGAGGAGGAGCTTGTACCTAAGGATAGGATTCCTCCTCCATCCCCCCCATGAAATTCCTGAGAGCTCAAGTGCAGGAATTGAGGGGGAGTCTGTTGAGACACAAGTGGCTACTTATGTTCTAGTGCCCTTGAGTGTTCCCTGTGTTGTAGAGAGAGTTGTTCCAATTAGTTCAGAGATAGTGATACTAGATATTGTTGCAGAATCATTTTATCTGCTCACATAGATTGTTGTTATTTGTCGTGATGATGCTACTGAGATTGTGCCTAATGAGGCTGATGTTGAGATAGTTGTTGATGATGAGTTGGATGGTACTTATTTTGATGAGGTTGCTAATGATGAGGATATGGCTGTTGATAATGTAAATGATACAGACAAGGTTGGATCTGCTTATAATGTAAATGATTCTACATTTATTGCTACCACAGAAAATATGCTCGTAAGTCTCCCAGAGATTCACCCAATTGTGTCTGGGGGGGAGCAGGCTCAGCCCTCAGTGTCTATTAACACCCAGATTGATAGGTTTGTGCGTAACCTATATAGAAAAATTGTTGTTATGCCAGGTGGACCTCCTGTTGAGGAAGAAGAAATTATTGAAATTTCTAAAGAGGAAGGAGAAGTCAAGATGCTTCCTCATGTCCTAGTAGCTCAAGATCCAGGACTATTATTAAAAGCTCGCATTTACCCAATGGCAGGACTCTGAGGAAACTGCAAATATTCCCTCTCCCCCAAGGCCCCAAATTGAAGATCTCCCGAGTACAAGTTTAGATAATTCCATTCTAAAGTCAATTGAAGCAATAATGGCATGGCAACAAGCTTATTTTGATCGATCTCTGATGAAAGTTCAGAAGACAGTTATGAAGAAAATAAAAGAGACTGAAAGGGATATGAACAACGGTCTTGCTAATGTCAAGGTGCATTTTGAAACACTGGAATCGCATTTGGACAGCTAGTTAGTGAAAGGTGGCCAAGCCATTTATCTCATTATGGGTGGTCTTAAAACCAATTTGGACATTCTCAAGAATGTTGATGTGAATGCCAAAACAGTTATCAATGCCCAAAATGCAGGGATGGATCCCTTTGACAATCAAATTGTTTATTACAGTAATGCAATTGCTATGGAAATAATTAGAGAAGTCAGAAAGGGGGAGGAGGAACTTAAAGCTAAGGTTAATGTCATTAAAGCCAACTTGAAAGAACAATTTAAGGACGTCAACATATACAGTTATTATAATTTTAACTGGCTACATGGACAACTGTTTGGTGGACAAGGTCCTGCTGAGGTAAGGATGCAAGAACCTATGATGCCTGATCCAGTATAAGTGGATGTTCATCCTTCTCAAGATTACTCTCAATACTGGACAGACACTCAAGATTTCTCTTAGTATGTAATAGATGTTGCTGCTACTGAACTAGAGATTCAATTTGTTGAAGATATACCTCAACCAGCTCATAAGAGAAGAAGATATGGTGAAGGCTCTTCTGCTGTCAGAACTAATCCCAACAGAGAACTATGTGAAGTGTGGAGTCCTATTTAAAAAAGTATCATCTTGGACACCTTCACATTACTCGATGTAGGTAATGAAGATAGGTACAATCACTATAGCAGGGAGGAGTGGCAGAAACATGAAGTGGCCAATGCCAAAAGAAGAATTAACATTTTGACTGAGAATGTTCTTATTTTTCAATTTATATGTTCTTTCATTATTGTTCTTTAAGATTATATTTTGTATATTTCACATTAGTTTACAGGGTTCTGACTTCTTCAAATATTGAGAGATAGTTTGGTATTATATCCACAATAACCTTGATTTGAAAAAGTGTCCCATGAACTAAGATGAATTGAGATTGTATTTGATGCTGTGTAATTAGTTATGTGTAAGTAGGACTCTATTGTTAAGTACAACCCTTTGTCAGATTATAGTGGGTCATGAAGAACAGGATAATATAATGTAATCCCTAATTGTGTACACTAATGTTTTGACTCACGTATAATCTCTATATTGGGGTGTACTTCTATTTGAAGTGTATTAGAAGAATCGAGGAAGGATAGGTTGCTGAATTCAGAAGGACAAAAATTTTATCTAAAGAAAATTTGTCGAGTATCGTTGAGTAGACTCGTCAAATTTGTAGAGTTTATCTGTTGATACGCGTCGAATTCGTCGGGTATACCTATTGATACTCGTCGAATTCATAGGAATTCACTCTGTGAATTTTTCCTATATCCTTGAGAATCGGCCAAGTAAAAAGCGTTGAGAGCATTGAGACCTCGAAGTAAAATTCATCGAGTATAGTAGTGAATACTCGTCTAATTTGCCGAGTATACTCATGGATAGTCATCAAATTCATCTTGTATACTTACTGGACCATGTCGAATTCGTCGTATTTACTTACGGAATAACCTCTGAGTTCTTGGAAATTAGTTTAAGTAAAAATCGTCGAGTATCTTCATGTATACTCATCTAATTCGTCGATTGTATCTATTGATACTCGTCAAATCATCGAATATGTAAGTCGATACACGACAAATTCGTCGATACTCTTTGGGTATGCCTTGAGTTCTGAAAGTATCTAGTGTCAACCTAAATCACCTAGAGGGGGTGAATAGGTGAGTTCTGCGTCTTTTTTGCGGAATAAAAATAACTGAAAAGAAACACAAAGATTTATAGTGGTTCCTCGTATTGGGTACATCCATTGTCTCGTCTTGCCTATCTACCACAAAGGGATAGATTTGGCTACTTCACCTTTATCTCAAATTACAAACAATCTTACACCTCAGATCCTCAACTCCTACAACTCGAAGATAACGCTCCTACCACTTAGAGAACAAACTCTCCTACAACTCAGAGAACAATCTCTCCTACAACTCGATCCATAAACACGGATCTATAACTCAGAGGGAAAAACCTCCTACAATAATAAAAATTTTAAACACAAAAAGATTAAAAATAATTTACAATATATATATCTGAAATCTTCGATCCCTCATTCTCTTGAGAAGTTTATCGTGAATGTCTTGAAGAAGAAAAAATTTGAATGCACAAATCGACTAGATCTAAGAGAATCGGAACCTTCAGAGATCAACGATCTAGTCGATTTGCTTGAGGAAGAAATAATCGTGCTGAAATGATTAGTCGGTCGAGCGGAGTAGCGGAGAACGTGTCGAGTGCCGACGGAAATGTTTCATTCTTGAGATTTCTTGATTTTTCAAAATAAGCACGATTAGGGTTGATTGAAATACACCCTACATATATATAGAGAACCACCTTCTAGAAAGGCTAGATAAATCCTTCCTAATCGAGAGATCCAAAAATCACTGTACATGGCGATCTGGACAACCTGAGTCCCAAATTTAAAAGAGAAGAAAATAACATAAGTATAATTCATCGAGTGCCGTCGAGTATCTACGGGTATACTCGTTGAACCAGTAGGAAACTTGATGAATTTGCTTTGGACAAATCCACCCAGATCTTTCTGATAACTCAACACTTGGTAGAAGAGATACTCTGTTGGAACACCCTATTACTAATTTGGGTAAGGATCACTATGCTTGTCTTAGGAATCCCAGTTGACCTAGTTGTATAGTTAAGAAGGTCAACATTAGAATGAGTCTAGGGCTTAGAACTTAGGTTTGGAGCTGCCCCCAGGATCATTCCAAGATCAAGGTTGAAGAGCTAAGTCTAAGGAAATTTTCGTCGAGCTCAGGTCGACGAATCGTCGAACTCCGTTCGACGCTCTCTGAGCTCAACTTCAATAAATCGTCGAGCTCCGGTCGACGATCTTCGAGCTCAGATCGACTATCTGCTTTTGTCTAGCTTCTGCTTGATCGTCGAACTCCCCTCGACTATCTTCTAGCTCAGTTCGACGATCCCTCCCTGAAGTTATTTCTCAGGTCTCTGATCTCGGTTCGACGATCGTCGAGCTCAGATCGACGTTTTCTGTCTGCTTGTCCATTTCATCTCTGAGCTCAGTTCGACGATCGTAGAGCTCAGATCGACGTTTTTTTTGGAGAGATCGACGCTTACAGGAATTCAAATGCTGCTGTTCTTTGGAATGTTTTTTGAATATTATCAGCATTTATGACAAGAGATCTTCTAGCCGTTTGTCTTTATTCTGGAGCAAGTTTCAAGGAATTATTCAGATAATGTTTGCTGGACTTTCCTCTAGAAGACAAGACTATTTTTGGAAGACATTTATGACTCCCAACGGCAAATTTTGGACAAGGAAACGTCAGAAAATTAATTTCTCTCCCCTGTGTTTTAAGATATACAGAATACACAAGAGAAAATAGATACAGAGATTGACAAGAAAGAAAGTGAACACACAGAATAGAATATACTGATAGCAGAAGAACAACAGAAGAAGTGTGACTCCAAAAAATCTTCTTGCTGACTGAAAAGTGTTCACAATCTCATCTCAGAACTCCAGACACCTTATTTTCAGCCTTCTTGCTGAAACCATCCTGTGCTAGAGATCAAAGTTCTGAAGACCTATCACCCTAGAGCAAAGCTTCTTTTACTGAACCTTTCTACATCTCAGGGGGAGCTTTGACATCATCAATCCACTTGTGCTTCTCTCATTTGATTGAGAACAGAGAAGACACCCTTCACTCTTATTTTTCTTTTCCTGCTGTAAAAGGGTTCTTGAACTCCCTTCAAAAGTTCTGTCTGGTTCTGAGAGCCTTGTCAAAACTCAGTGGTGGCAAGACACCTTATCAAAAAATCTAGTTTTGGTTTTTGGGCACCTTATCAAAAGCTCATTGGTGTCAGGACACCTGATCAACTCATCCTGAGTGGATTCCTACCAAGGGTGGTAGAAGAGTGGATGTACCCAGGTTTTTGGGGAACCACTATAATTCCTTGTGTCTTCTGGTTTGTTTATGTGATTTGTCTGCTGTGTGCTGTGCTCTTTACTTCTTGGTTTATAACCTCTTTCTAGCACTCTACACTATATCATAAATTACATTTTATATGTGCTGTTTATTTCAACTGTGAAAAATTATTTTAAAATACTCTATTCACCCCCCCTCTAGAGTTGAGATAGATCTTAGCCTCACTTTCAATTGGTATCAGAGGGAGGTTTGGTTGCTCATACAGGCTAACACCTGAACCAAAAGATCCTTGATAAGATCAATCTCTTAAGGGGATTATTTTCTATACATCTACCTATTTATTTAAAGACATGGCACAGAACAAAGATTATGCAAGCACCAGACCACCAGTGTGCAACCTTTCCAAGTTTGCACTCTGGTAGGCAAGGATTAGATTATACATGAATTCTATTGATGAGGATATTTTTAATTCTGTCTTGACAGTGTGTCCAACTCCACCAGCAAGCTCAAGTACAAGTGCTGTTCCACCTCCTTCTGGAATAGATGCAGATATAAAGAAGTGGAAGACTGTAGATGCTAAGGCTATGAACATCCTAGCCCAAACAATGTCTGATGAAATCTTTCAGAAGGTGGCTGAATGCCACTCAGCCAAAGAAATCTGGGACAAACTCTCTGAAATTGTCTCAGGATCTGCTGATGAAAGGAAAGATAGAAGATCTCATCTGATAAGCCAATATGAGAACTTCAAAAAGGGAGAAGCTGAATCAGTGGCTGACATGTACAATAGACTAAGTCTAATTGTCAATGAGCTAAAAACCCTAGACAAAGAAATCTCATTGACTGAGCTGAATGACAAAATCCTGATGTGCTTCCCCAGCACTTGGGATTCAAGAATCTGGCCAATCAAGGATGCCAGAAGTTTAAATGAGATTACTACTGAAGCTCTCCTAGGCAAGCTCAAATCCTATGAGCTGCTCATTAAAAATAGAGAAGAAGAACAAAAGGCTATCTCTCCAGCTACAAGAAAAGAAAAGACCATAGCCTTCAAAGCTGCAGAAGAGGAGCCTGAAGATAAAGCTACAGGAAATGATGAGCTCATAAGTCTACTGGCCAAAAGATTCTACAAGATGGCCAGAAAAGACTTCAGAAAGAGACCATACAAGGGTCATGATAAACCAAGGTATGATAAATCAAATAACAATAAAGAAATCATATGCTTTGGTTGCAGGAAACCAGGCCACATTGTGCCTGACTGTCCAGAAAACAAGAATAAGGACAAAAGGGAAAGAAGAGAAAGAAGAAAAGAAAAGGATTACAAGAAGAATAGCTCAGACAAAGCCTCCTCCAGCAAGAACAAACATACAAGGAAGGGCTTTGTTGCTGAGACATGGAGTGAGACTGAAGAGGAATCTGAAGCCTCATCCAGCTCCAGTGATGATGAGGATGATGCAGATGAAAAAGAATTTTAAATGATGGCTATCAATGCATCACAACAAAACTCTGATGAAGAATCAGATTCAGATTCAGAAAGTCAACCAGATGAGGATCAGGTATTCAACTCTTTTGATTTCAACTCTGAAGACTTCAAAGATGAATTTAAGACACTGTGTCTAGATCTATTAAAATCTGAGAAGGAGATAATCTTTCTCAGGAATCAATTATCTGAGCATAGTGTCCTAAACTCAAAGAACCTCAAACTCTCTGAGGAGTTAGAATGCTGTAGGGAGGAGATAGCTTCACTGAAAAGTGAACTATCAAAGGCCAAAAAGTTTGAAGAATCCCTAAATGGGAGAAGTATCAGACTGATGGACATCACAAGCACAGTGAACTCTAGATTTAATAGCACACTGGGCTTGGGTGCCTCATCCAGCCAACCTATAATTTTGACAAATCCAATCAAGTTTGTCTCCGACAAAGGAAAGGGAGTAATAGAGGTACCCAGGAAGAATGCAGATCTGTCAGAGAAGAACTCAGTTCAACAGATGGCGTCGAGCAGAGCTCGACGATCGTCGAACAGAGCTCGACGATCTAACTACAGATCGTCGACCTCAGCTCGACGATATCCAAATTCTGAACTTCAGCATAATCGATCTTCGAACAGAGATCGACGATCTGACCCAAGATCGTCGACCTCAGTTCGACGATCGTCGAACAGAAATCAGGACTGTGAACAATCCTTCAATGACACATCTAGATTCAATCCTAGAAGTCCCACATCCCAAGGCTTTAATCCCTATACTGAATGGATAGTACCTCCTAGGAGATACCATCCTGAAGGTTATAAGGATCAACCTGGGATGTCTTTTATTTCAGAATTTAAGGGATATCAACCTAGGCCCAAGGTTAACTGGGTCAAAAACAAATAAGCTGTTTTTGTGTAGGTGAAGACCTATCCAGCATCAAACCATCAATGGTATCTGGATAGTGGGTGCTCAAAGCACATGACAGGGGACAAGGACAACTTCACTTCCTTCAAAGCCAAGCTTGGACCCAAAGTAATTTTTGGAGACTCAAGCTTTGGAACTACAAAAGGATATGGTGCAGTCAAAATTGGTCCAGTCACATTCAAGAAGGTGGCATATGTTGAAGGACTCAAGCACAACTTGATAAGTATCAGTCAACTGTGTGATGAAGGATATCAAGTGACATTCAACAAAGCCATATGCAAGGTCAAGACAGAGGACAACACAACTGTGTTGACAGGTAACAGAAGAGGTAACATTTACTTAGTGGATTTTCATTCCCCTATAGTAGATATTTGCCTGTTCAACTCCATTTCAAAATCTAATATTTTATGGCATAAGAGACTAGGGCATATTAACCTTAGAACCATTGCTAAGCTATCTAAAGACAACCTTGTTAAAGGATTACCTTCTGGTCCCTACAAGAAGGAAGGACTTTGCAAGGCTTGTCAATTAGGCAAGCAAACTAAAAGTAGTTTTAAATCAATTAATAAGAGTGATTCACCTAGGATTTTGTACCTGTTGCACATGGATCTTTTTGGACCCATATCAGTGCAAAGCCTAGGTGGGAAGTCCTATACTTTAGTGGTTGTAGATGACTTCTCAAGATTCACTTGGGTATTCTTTCTGAGGAAGAAGTCTGATAACTTCAAATGTTTGACAGATTTTCTCAAATGCATTCAGATTGAGTTCAACACTCGCATTGCCCTGATTAGAAGTGATCATGGGACAGAGTTTGATTCTCTTCTCATGCAAGAGTTCTGTCAGATTGAAGGGATCAGGCACACTTTCTCAGCTCCTAGAACTCCTCAACAAAATGGGGTAGCTGAAAGGAAAAATAGAACACTCATTGAATCTGCAACTACATTATTGGCAGATGCTCACCTACCTTTGTCCTTTTGGGCAGAGGCAGTGAACACCTCCAACTATGTGTTGAACAGAAGCCTGATACACAAGCTGAAGGGCAAGACTCCTTATGAATTGCTCAAAGGGAAGAAACCTAAAATAGGCTATTTCAAAGTTTTTGGTTGCACTTGTTTTATTCATAATAATGACAAGAAATATCTAGCAAAATTCCAAGCTAAAGCTGATGAAGGAGTGTTTCTGGGATACTCCATGATCAGCAAGGCCTATAGGGTTTATAATAAATCTTCCTGTAAAATTGAAGAATCTGTTCATATTATTTTTGATGAAGCTAACATGTCTTTCAAGGAGAAGAATGCTTCTACCATAGAACCTCTGCAGGTACATTCTCTAGCTGAAGACTTGAACAAACTGCAAGTTGCTGAAAAGAATGAGAGCAGTGATGATGAAGAAGAAGTTCAACATCTTGAAGAAAATCATCCTGAAGAGCCAGTTGCTGCTCCACTAGGGGAGACAACAACACAGGCTGGTGAACAATCAACACTCCCTGTTGACTTAGTAACAACAAGAGATCATCCAATCACCCAAGTAATTGGAGAAATCTCAGCTGGTGTGTAAACTAGAAGTCAGGTCAACCAGAACCTGATGCACACTTGTTTCCTATCTCAAATTGAGCCTCAATCCATTCAAGATGCAGAGCAAGATCCACACTGGATCATTGCAATGCAAGAGGAGTTGCATCAATTTGAAAGGAACAAGGTTTGGGTACTAGTGCCTAAGCCAAAGGATCATCCCATTGTTGGAACAAAGTGGGTATTCAGGAACAAGCTGGATGATCAAGGAATTATAGTCAGAAACAAGGCAAGGCTAGTTGCTCAAGGGTACTCTCAACAAGAAGGAATAGACTATGATCAGACATTTGCACCAGTTGCAAGGTTGGAAGCCATCAGAATATTCCTAGCCTTTGCTGCTCACAAGGGCTTCAAAGTGTATCAAATGAATGTAAAAAGTGCATTTCTCAATGGGGACATCAAAGAGGAAGTCTATGTTAGACAACCTCCAGGTTTTATCTCTCTAACTCACCCTGATTATGTTTACAAATTGCATAAAGCATTATATGGTCTCAAGCAAGCTCCTAGAGCATGGTATGAGACCCTAGCATGCTTTCTTCTGGAAAATGATTTTGTTAGGGGGAGAGTAGACCAAACTCTTTTTATTAGAACCCATAAGTCCCACACCCTACTAGTGCAAATTTATGTAGATGACATTATTTTTGGTTCTACTGATTCAAAACTGTGCAAAAAGTTTTCCAAGCTTATGCACTCTAAATTTGAAATGAGTAGTATGGGTGAGCTGTCCTTCTTCTTAGGACTGCAAGTCAAGCAACATGCTGAAGGCATATTTATTTCTCAAACCAAGTATGCAAAAGAATTGGTTAAGAAATTTGGTATGTCTGATGCATCATGTATGAAAACACCCATGCCCTCAAATGCTGTGGTAGATGCTGATGAACATGGGAAACCTGTTGATCAGACAACATATAGAGCAATAATTGGCTCTTTATTGTACCTTACAGCTAGTAGGCCTGATATAATGTTTGCCACATGTATTTGTGCTAGATTCCAAGTTAGCCCTAGAGAGTCACATTTAATCTTAGTTAAGAGAATTCTTAGGTATGTAAAAAGTTGTCCAAATCTAGGTCTCTGGTATCCAAAAGATTCAGCATTTGATTTAACTGGATTCTCAGATGCTGATTATGCTGGATGCAGAATAAACAGGAAAAGCACCAGTGGAACATGTCAGTTCCTTGGTGACAGACTTGTCTCCTGGTTCTGTAAGAAGCAAACATCTGTGTCAACCTCAACTGCTGAAGCTGAATATATGGCTGCAGGCAGTTGCTGTTCAGAAATATTGTGGATACAGAATCAGCTCTTAGACTATGGCTACAACTTAGAGAAGTCTAAAATTTTCTGTGATAATACTAGTGCTATCTCTATAGCTCAAAATCCAGTCCTCCATAGTAGGACAAAACACATAGAAATTAGGCATCATTTTCTAAGAGATAATGTAGAGAAAAATAAAATTGAACTTCAATATATTCCTACTGATTTGCAAAGGGGAGATATTTTCACCAAACCTTTGGATGAAAAGAAACACAGTTTCTTCCTAAATCAGTTAGGCATGTTAGATGGAGGAAGCCTTAATTAAATTACAAGATTTTGAAAAGCTAAAACAGACCAAGAATAGGCCAAAAATCCTTCTTTTTGTGTCTGTAGAATGTGTTTAGACTCTGAACTGCGCTCGACGTTTTCCCCAAAATCGTCGAACAGAGATCGACGATTTTCCAAAAATCGTCGACCAGAGATCGACGCTTTTGCAGTCGTCGATCTGAGTTCAGAGCCCTCGCTAGAACTAGGCTTTCTCTCTTTCTGATCAGAGGGCGTCGAGCTGAGCTCGACGTTTTTCAACATCGTCGAACTAAGATCGCCGATTTTGAAGACTCTTCAGATTCCCTCTATAGCCCAAAATCGTCGAGCTAAGCTCGACGTTTCGTCGAACTGAGCTCAACGATCTTCCTTTTCGCCGTCGAACCCTAATATAAAATCTTTCTTTCAGCCGTCGTTCTCCTCTTGCGCTTTCATACTCTGCAACTTTCTTTCTTTTCCCTCCAAACTCTCTACGCTTGGTCGTTTTTGGTTTTCTGTTGCAGGTGAATATGGCTGAATCAAGTGCTGCTATTGCTAAGATGAAGTTCGATACAGGCTTTGACATCGACATAAACTCCTTCGACGGAAGCGACCAGCGCTTCAAGGACATCCTAAACTTATTCAGAGAATAACAGCTGACTCCAATAATGACTACAAGGATGAAGATCGCCTCAGAAGAAATTAAAGAGTGGTGTTTTACCGCAACAGACGAGACTGAGAATTCTGTTGTCGGCACCATTAAGGGGACTCAGGTATTTCTATCCCCGGCTCTTTTAACATAAGTCTTTCAACTCAGTACTGGAGAAGACTCCATTGAACTGTCTGGAGAGGAGTATGACTCCATGCTGGATAGGATGGGTCACAATGCAGTCAACCCTAATAAGCTACTGAAGAAAAATCTGGCTATAGAATTTCAATTCCTGGCTGATGTAGTTGGGAAGGTGCTGTTGGCTAAGCATTCAGCCCATGACACCATTTCCAGATATCAGTTCTGCCTGATGGGAGCTTTATTAGATAAGAAACACCTGGACTGGGGCTCCATCTTCTTCACTCTGATTAAGAAGAAGATCAACAAGAATGTAGTTAGTTATGGGAGAATCTTAGGGGTCTTTCTGCACAACAGGTGCCCTGACCTATTAACCTCCTCTGGCATGTTTATCAATGCATCCAAGAGGCTTTCCTGTGCCCTCTTCAGTAAATGGGACAGGCAGATCATAAACCCCTCCAGGGCTGCTGCAACTCTTCATTCAGGCACAAGGACTATCTCAGTCACTCCTCCAGCAGAAGAGCTGCCTGCTTCTTCCCCTCCTCCAGCCACATCCACCCAAGCCGTCACCTCCTCACCACCAGTCACCACCATAATTATCTCATCCCCAATTACCATTTCCTCACCTATGTCATCCCCTCCTCCATCCACCTCAGAGGAATTCCATCCTCTCTTTTCCCATTCAACCTTCTCCCTACCATCCTTCTCACTCATTGATGATTCCTTCATGGATGATTCACCCTCTACTCCTCCTGAACCACCCTCAACTTCCTCCTTTCAACAAATGCTCCATGACATTCTCTCTCAACCCTCCTTCTCACCATCTCTTACTTCCCCTATCTCCACCTCAACCTTCTCTATCTCCATAATTCCATCTTCTGAACCAACCATTCCCTCTCCACCTTTCTCTACAATTTCAGTTTCAGCCACCATCCCTCCATCCACCTTTGCCTCTACCTCTGCTCAAGCCCTACTTGAGCATGTGGATCTTCCTAATTTGGCAGACAAGCTGTATGAGCTGCTAGCACCCAAGCTGACATCTCTACTGGAGTCTTCCCTGGCTCCACTCCTGAAGCAAGTACAGGAGCTGTCTACCAAGATTGCTTTCCTTTCCTCCTCCCTGGCTATCCCATCTTCTGTGTGCCTTGATTCACCTCTCTCTGAACCAAGGCAGGGGGAGATGCCTTATGAAGAAGTGGATGTGCCAGCTGCTGATATTATGTCTGCTCCAGCTCCAGCTCTTGGATGTGCTTTTGCACTGAATCTGCAGAGGCTGCTATCTATATTTGATGCAGTCCATTTCAGCTGTCTGCCTGCAACTCCTGCTGAAGATTTGTCTAAGGCCATTGTGCCTGTAGCTACCTGTGATCCCAGCCATATTGATTCCTATATCAAGTCCTGGACGGCTGTGGATATCTCTGATGCTGCTACTAAGGCCACTGTGCCTCTTTCAATTGCTACTAAGGCCACTGTGCCTCTTTCTGTTGAAATTGCTGCTGCTGCTACTGCTGACATAGAAATGATTCCAGCAACTGATGCTGATGAAATTGCTGCTCCTGCTCTAGTGTCTGCTCCTAATTCTTTCTGCTCTGCTGCTGCTCTCTCTCCTCCTGCTCCTGCTGTTTCTGCAAAACTTAAAGCTCAAGAAGAGCTTATCAGAAGAATTGATGATCTGTATGATCAACCTCAAAGTTCTGAGAGTGACCAATACAGGACTGATTCTGATGATTCTGCTAGCACTATTACCAAGAAGAGAAAAGCCAGAAGTAAAGCAATGATGTCAGTCCCTCCTGCCAAAGCCAAAGACTCCAATGATATTCCATACTACATCCTGCATGACTGCCCCATCTCTAAGCCTTGGATGCAATATTCCAAAAATCAACTGAAAGCTGTGAAGAAGAAGAGGAAGCTTGACAAATATGAAAAGGGATCTTCTCAATATCAGCCTCCTCCTCCTCCTCCAGATTCTGGCTCAGGTTCAGCCTCTCAAGCTCCAGTCTCCAGACACAGTTCTTCCCAGTATTATCAAAGATCATATCAAAGGGGACAGCATCAAAGGGGATATCAATCAAGAAGAGATCAATTTAGAGGAAGCCAGAGAGGGCATAGACTTCATCCAAGGGAAGGGCAAGGTCACTCTGACCCTTCTTCAGGCCCTTTCCCTTACAAGCTGAAAGACACAATTGTCTCCAGGACCCCTTCTACTATTTCTGAAATCATCAACAGATATGAACCTCCTATTCCTTTTGAAGATCCTGAGAACAACCCTGTATCCTGGACAGCCAGAATGAAAGAATTGGCTGCCCTTGATCAAATAAAAAAGGCCAGAGAACAAGGCAAAGATACTTCAAACATAACTACCTTATCAGAGCAGAGAAAGAAAGAACTGGAAAGATATGCATCAAGAAAATTTTTCAATCCAGAAGATTACATGAAGCTGCACCCAGAGGCTGTTGTTCCAAGGCCCAAATCTCAAACTTCTCTAGGTGCAGAGGATGACAGAAGGTCAAAGAAAGAAAGTCAGAATCCAAATAGAGAAATTTTATTTAAAAAGGGATCTGAAAGGAAGTGAACTGTGTAAGCTAAACATTTCATCCACCTTTGGATATCTGCTGCTATTTATCTGTGATCTGCTTTGCTGCTATATATCTTCTCTGTAATTTTGTATTAGCTTATGTATTGGTGTATGCTTTTCATTTCCTATGATTGTCTGTAAATAGTAATCCTAACCCAAATAGGGGGAGATTGTTGGAACACTCTATTACTAATTTGGGTAAGGATCACTATGCTTGTCTTAGGAATCCCAGTTGACCTAGTTGTATAGTTAAGAAGGTCAACATTAGAATGAGTCTAGGGCTTAGAACTTAGGTTTGGAGCTGCCCCTAGGATCATTCCAAGATCAAGGTTGAAGAGCTAAGTCTAAGGCAATTTTCGTCGAGCTCAGGTCGACGAATCGTCGAACTCCGTTCGACGCTCTCTGAGCTCAACTTCAATAAATCGTCGAGCTCCGGTCGACGATCTTCGAGCTCAGATCGACTATCTGCTTTTGGCTAGCTTCTGCTTGATCGTCGAACTCCCCTCGACTATCTTCTAGCTCAGTTCGACGATCCCTCCCTGAAGTTATTTCTCAGGTCTCTGAGCTCGGTTCGACGATCGTCGAGCTCAGATCGACGTTTTCAGTCTGCTTGTCCATTTCATCTCTGAGCTCAGTTCGATGATCGTAGAGCTCAGATCGACGTTTTTTTTGGAGAGATCGACGCTTCCAGGAATTCAAATGCTGCTGTTATTTGGAATGTTTTTTGAATATGATCAGCATTTATGACAAGAGATCTTCTAGCCGTTTGTCTTTATTCTGGAGCAAGTTTCAAGGAATTATTCAGAGAATGTTTGCTGGACTTTCCTCTAGAAGACATGACTATTTTTGGAAGACATTTATGACTCCCAACGGCAAATTTTGGACAAGGAAACGTCAGAAAATTAATTTCTCTCCCCTGTGTTTTAAGATATACAGAATACACAAGAGAAAATAGATACAGAGATTGACAAGAAAGAAAGTGAACACACAGAATAGAATATACTGATAGCAGAAGAACAACAGAAGAAGTGTGACTCCAAAAAATCTTCTTGCTGACTGAAAAGTGTTCACAATCTCATCTCAGAACTCCAGACACCTTATTTTCAGCCTTCTTGCTGAAACCATCCTGTGCTGGAGATCAAAGTTCTGAAGACCTATCACCCTAGAGCAAAGCTTCTTTTCCTAAACCTTTCTACATCTCAGGGGGAGCTTTGACATCATCAATCCACTTGTGCTTCTCTCATTTGATTGAGAACAGAGAAGACACCCTTCACCCTTCACTCTTATTTTTCTTTTCCTGCTGTAAAAGGGTTCTTGAACTCCCTTCAAAAGTTCTGTCTGGTTCTGAGAGCCTTGTCAAAACTCAGTGGTGGCAAGACACCTTATCAAAAAATCTAGTTTTGGTTTTTGGGCACCTTATCAAAAGCTCATTGGTGTCAGGACACCTGATCAACTCATCCTGAGTGGATTCCTACCAAGGGTGGTAGAAGAGTGGATGTACCCAGGTTTTTGGGGAACCACTAAAATTCCTTGTGTCTTCTGGTTTGTTTGTGTGATTTGTCTGCTGTGTGCTGTGCTCTTTACTTCTTTGTTTATAACCTCTTTCTAGCACTCTACACTATATCATAAATTACATTTTATATGTGCTGTTTATTTCAACTGTGAAAAATTATTTTAAAATACTCTATTCACCCCCCCTCTAGAGTTGAGATAGATCTTAGCCCCACTTTCATACTCGATGAATTCGACAAGTATCGGCTAGTATACTCAACGAATTCGACGAGTATTGGTCAGTTGACTCGACACAATCGATGCCATACCAAGTGATATTCGATGAATATCACTTAGAGAAATCCAGAGACATAAAGTCAAGATGACTCAACGAATTCGTCGTGTACCGACATAAATATTCGATGAGTATAATATGATATGGTCGTATATGAATTGATTCCAGAATCGATGTTGAAATGAACGATTGACTAGCACCAGTGTCAAATAAAACTTTCAGAACTTGATCATGCACAAGTAGCATACCAGTAACAACCGTATCATCTGTTTTCGCCTCTTGTTGACCGAGATTGAAAGCTCGGGCTTGAATTAGTCTCTCATCTCTGGCCCCTTCGGCGGGTGCCGATGCTATCGACTCCCCTTCCCTGGAAGTCCCAATATGTTACATTCTCTGAGGAGGTAAGGTCGGGGCTCCCCTCGAACTTTCATCCCTTTGCAATCGCCGAAAACGCTAACGTGGGTTAGCTAGCGATAGAATTCTTAGGGGAACCAAATAAAAACATATCCTATTTTTGATATAAAATGAATGAAACGAACTGATAGAAATAGAAATGATATTGAACACGCGTCGACGCAAAGAAATGCTAAGGGTCAGCCTAGTAGGGGGGAAGGTTTCAGACTCCTACACCTCGTGAGGGGGGTAGAACTCTCACACCTCGTAGGGGGGGTCGAACTCCTACAGATGATATGAATCCCATTAGGAGGCATTGAAGCCTGTTGCGCATCAAAGCGCCCTAAAGTGGATACTGATATAAAGGGGCGACGGACCCGGATGAATGAGATATTTGAATGACCCTTAGTACTTCGAGAATGAATTACGAATAAAGTAAATTGATATGAAAATATGAATTGATATCAGATATAGATGATTTTATCTGTTTAGATTAGAAATATGTTCATATAGATTTAATTGCTGCTTACTCTCTTGTCTGTTTGCAGAACGATGCTACAGGTAAAGAGTAAGGATTTCACTTAGTTTTCCAAACTAATGGGATTTTCAATTTATGTTTTTAGGAACCGGGCAGCAGAGTACCAGACCCCGCTAAACGGGCTCAGGAAGAGGCCGATCGGAGATCGGTTGAAGATGTGGTTCGTCTACGGGATAACATGATTTATTACTCTTACTCTGGTTGGTTTTATTTGTAGTAGAATATTTGTAGAAAGTATATATTCAGGATATAAATGAAATGTGATGTTATGTTTACACTGGTACACTTCGAATATTCTTTGTGCTGCGTATAATTATGTGAAAAACCCATTTGGACAAATGATTTAAATTGTGGCGGTTTTTGGGTCGTTACACTCGATGAATTCGATGTGTATACACGAAGATACTCAATGACTTTTACTTAACGGATTTCCAGTAATTCGGTGATTGTTCTCTAAGTAAATATGATGAATTCGACGAGTACAAGTAAGCATACACGATGAATTCAATGAGTATTCATGAGTATACTCGATGAATTCGGCGAGTATCCCTTACTATACTCGACAAATTTTACTTAGAGAAAATCTTCTCTTCTGAAGGCCGCAACTTGATCTTCTTGGATTCTTCTAATGTACTTGAAGTATAAGTATACCCCAATAGAGATATTACACGTGAGTCTACACCTTGGCCTATACAATAAAGGATTATATTATATAGTCGTGTATTTAAAGACCCACTGTAACCTGGCATTGGGTTGTACTTTGCAATATCGTCCTGCAAGCACACAACTAGAAAATAACATCAAATACAAACTTAATTAATCTTAGTTCAAGGGACACTTCTTCAAATCAGAGTTATTGTGGATACAATACCCAACAATCTCCCCCTATTTGAATTAGTCAAACCCTACAAACTAAGGTGAATTGTACACTAAATAATCTTAAAACATTAACATGAAAGAACATATTAAAATAAGAGATAAAAGCATTCCAGCCAAAACATTAAATTATATATATATAATAATAAGTTCCATATGGGGCAACAAAAATCCATAATCATTAAGTGAAAAACAATTAAACAGTTTTACCTTAGCTGTTCTGATACTGTCTGTCAAAGTAGGCTTTTTGCTTTGGATAGTACTTATACGGGGCTGTAGGAGCGTCTGGATCATCAAATATGTACTTCCTGAAATGTTACCTTCTTTTTGCATTAGCAACCTCTTGCTTCTGCCACTCCTCCCTGCTATAATAATCCTATCTGTTTTCATTTTCCATGTCTACCAATTTGAAGGGTCTAGGATAATGCTCTTCGAGATTGGACTCCAGACTTCAACCATTTCTCTGGTTGGCTCAGACCTTACCACGGAGGGTCCTTCACTATATCTTCTTTTCTTATGAGCTGGAGGAGGAAAGTCTACAACTATCTGAATTTCTGGCTCAACAGCAGTTGTTGCTGCTGCAGATTTTGGTCTATACTGAGAGAATTACTAAGTGTCTGTCTAATACTGTGAATAATCCGGGGAAGGATGGACATCATCAAGTACTAGACCAGGCACTGCAGGTTTAGGAATTCCAGCATGAGTATGACCTTGCCCACCAAATATCTCATTATGAAGTCAGCTGAAGTTATCATAATTGTATGTGTTTATAGCCTTGAACTATTCTACCATCTAAGCTTCAATAGCAGCTACCTTAGTTTGCAATACTTTCTCCCCCTTTTGGAATTCTACAAGTACCTTGGCTGCAATAGCATTGCTATAATAGACTATTTGGTCGTCAAAATAGTTTATCCCCTCATTTTGGGCAGTAATGACCGTTTTGGCATTTGCATCAACGTTCTGTAGGACAGTCAGGTTACTTTTCAACCCTTCCATAGTATGAACAATTTCTTGGCCACCTTGCACAAACCAAGAGTCTAGCCTTTCATCCAGTTTGTCAAAACACGCCTTGATCTCTACAAGGCCGTTGTTCAAATCTTTTTCTGTCTCTTTGACTTTCTTTAAAGAGCGATCAAAACTTGCTTGTGTTTTGCAATCAGGGCTTCTATAGATTTTAGAAGTGGAATGTTTGCACTTGTACTTGGATCATCAGCAACAGGAATATTAGGGGAGAAGGGAGATCAGCACTTGCCTATGAGTCAATGGAAGACTCTTCAATGGAGGAAACATGAGCATTTGAAAGCAGTCTAGTAGTTAGAGCATCTAGGATAGGAGGATGCACCTCTACATCTCCTTCCTCATCAGAAAGATCAACAATTTCTACCTCTTCTACTGGAGGTCCACCAGGAATTATATCCATTCTCCTCTATAGCTTTCGTACAAATCTGTCCAACTCCGTTTGAATGGAGATAGAAGGATGACTCTGCTCCCCCGCAGTCCTTACAGGTAGAATATCAGGGAAAGTTACAATCAGAGTCTCTGTGAAAATAATCACAGTAGAATCATTTACATCACCAATAGCTGGAAGACCCTCATCAACATCCATGTCATAGTCTGCAACATATAGCTCAGTATCATCAACTGGCTCATCCATAACCTCAACAGATTCACCTTCAGTAGCAGTAACAATCTTATTATCAGCACCAGCAGCAATCTCATCATCATTCTGTTCTGATACTATCTTAGCAGTTGCAGCCCTACCAATATCAGCAATCACTATATGGAGATCATCACTCTCTGCAACTGAATCTTGTATCACTAACTCTGTAGGCTGAACCACTATATCTAGAATTGTAGAAGAAACAACTACCAAGGGCACTTGCACATCAGTAGCCACTTGGTGTTCAGTAGACTCCCCCTTCAATCTTGTACTTGATCCTTCAGGAATCTCATGAGGGGTGGGAGTAGGAAGTGTTTCCTCGAGAACTTCCACCTCCTCTTTAACATCAAGCTACAAGTTGATTCCACCAGGTCATTGTATCCTCCTATCCCACCTTAAAAAGATAGATGAGTTGATTTTCTTCAAATGATGGATAGGTACACCTTTGGTCATATCAAAGGTGTCACAGTCAAGCTGATTCAGATATAGGCTGATAATTCTACCAAAATTTGGTGCTCGGAGACTATCCTTTATTCTTATAATCATCATTGTACCCCAGTCAATTTTCTTTCTACATATAATGGCCACCAGAAATTTGAACATTTCAAAAGATAGGTAGTCATGAGATCCAGTCCTACACAACAAAACTTTGTAGATGATGTCTGATAAGAGCTTTCTTTCTACATTCATCCCTTTGCACTTAACTGTCTTTATTCCTCATGGCAAACCACGGAAGAGTGGAGCCCTTGAGAAATCATCCTCTCCTAACTGATCGGCTTCATCGCATTCAAGAAGCCGCAAGTACCTTGTGAGGAGGGATGCTTTCACCTTAACCCTGACTTGTGAACTTTGCTTTTGATTATTATATTTCTATGCGGAGCTTTGCATTTGAGAAAAACTATAGCACATCCTTGTCGAAGACTTTGCATGTATATTCAAGAACGAATGACAGTCCGGCCGATTTTAACATCAGAATGACTTTCCTGAATTCATTAGTGGTTAAAGCAAACCCTGTTCGCACAAGCTCTCCCCCTATAAGCATGCCACTTGTTCCTCTAGGAGCTATGGATAGCCGCTGAAGAAAGTTGAAGAACGAGACAAAAGGCTCTGGATGATCTTTGGTGACCGAGATAGAAATCGAAAACCTAAGATCGTGAAGAACCTGTTGTTGTTGTAGGAAATGAGGAAGAATCATTGTAGGAGATGAATCATTGGGGAAGATGAACTGTTTCTGTTGCGGAATTGGAATCGTCAGGAAGAAGAAATCGTCGGGAATCGGCCTTCACTTTCGACGGAATGTGAATGGTTTACCCCAAGAACCTTTATATAACAGGGAAAAAAGGCGCGTATCTGAAATCAGCGACTCTTCGGATCCAAAAAAAATTGGCCTAAGTCTGATTCGTCAAAATGCAATGGAAGCCGAGGGGAATTCTTCGAATTTTGTCGGGAACACTTGAATTATCTCAACGAATCATCGAGTTCCGGCAAGTTCATCTCGACGAATTTGCCTTAAGAATTTTCTGATTAGAGATGTACTTCTCGAGAGAGTGTCTGCATTCTTAGCCATCATCAAGACTCCTTATTTAGCATGCCCAGTTCCATTTTGAAAAATGAGAACTTGGCCTTGTCCAGTGGCTTCGTGAAAATATCTGTGACCTGCTTATTCGTCGGGACATAGCTGAGAGTTATGTCCATGTTCTCGACATGCTCCCGGATGAAGTGATATCTGATTTTGATGTGCTTTGTCCATCTATGAGAGACTGGATTATTTGTAATCGCTATCGCACTGTAGGAGTCACAAAACATTAGAATCTCATTGATATTTAGGTTGTAATCTTCTAGCTGATTCCTGATCCAGAGAAGCTGTACACAATAACTACCAACAGAGATGTACTCTGACTTAGTAGTGGAATTTGCCACACAATTTTGCTTCTTGCTACTCCAGGAAATAAGCCTTCTTTCGAGGAATTGGCATGTCCTAGAAGTGCTTTTTCAGACTTCCCTGCTACTTGCAAAATCTTCTTCTGAAAATCCAATTAGCTTGACATTATTCCTTCTTGGGTACCATGAATAAATATTTTGTGTGCCTTTAAAGTATCTCAAAATTCTCTTTGCAGCGACGTAATGAGATTCCTTAGAGTTCACCTATAATCTAGCAAACACACATGTTGAAAACATTATGTCCAGTCTACTAGTCATAAGGTAGAGCAAGGACCCAATTTTGCTTCTTTACTTGGTTTTATCAAAAGGTTCCCTTTCTCATCCTTGTCTAGAGATATAGTTAAACCAATTGGAGTCCTCATCGAGGTTGCGTTCTCCATTCCGAATTTCTTAAGTAATTCTTTGGTGAACTTCGTCTGAGAGATGAAAATTCTATCGTCAGATTGTTTCACCTGAAGTCCTATGAAATACTTCAGTTCTCTCATACTTCTCATTTCAAACTTCTCATGCATGAGTTTAGAAAATTTCTTGCAAAGGTTGTCATCCGTAGAACCCAAAATAATGTCATTTACATAGATTTACACTAGCAAAATCTTGTCTTTTACTTCCCTAAGAAATAATGTCTTATCTATCTTTCCTCTTGTAAACTTGTTCTCAAGAAGAAAGTTAGATAGCGTCTCATACCAAGCTCGAGGAGCTTGTTTTAAGCCGTATAGTGCTTTATTAAGAAAATATACATAATCGGGTAAAGCTGAGTTGACAAAACCTGGGGTTTGTGCTACATATACTTCCTCTTTTAGATATCTGTTGAGGAATGCTGACTTAACGACCATCTGATAGACCTTGAAGCTTTTGTCAGCAGCATACAACAAAAACAACCGGATCACCTCGACTCGGACCACTGGAGCAAAATTCTGATCGAAGTCGATCCCTTCTTCTTGTTTGTACCCTTGAGCTACAAGCCTGCCTTTATTATTTATAATCACTCCATTTTCATCCAGCTTGTTTCTGAATACCCATTTGGTCTTGATCACGTTTTGTCCTTTTGGCCTGGGCACCAACTCCTAAACCTTGCATCTTTCAAATAGATTGAGCTCCTCTTGCATAAACATAATCCAAGAGGCATCTTTGTTTGCTTCTTCAAACTTCTTTCGCTTAACCTGAGACAGAAAACTAAGATATAGAACTTCGTTAGCAGTACCTCTTTTGGTTCTAACAATGTCTGAATGATTAGATCAATCAGGTGATCTCTTAGGTGTCTGAATACTAGATTTCTTACTCCCCCACTAGCAGGTTCTGCCACATCAATTGCATCTCCTAGAGGTTGAGGTAGTTCTCTATCTAGTCATTCTTTATCCACCACACTTAGATCATCGACCTTGAATGAGCTTGGAGCATCTTCCTTGCTTCATCCAATCTTAGTTCCTTTAACATTGTACCTATATCTGCACCAATAAAACTAGACGAGCTGCTATGAAGCATGCTTGTCTCATCAAATACAACATTTATAGACTCTTCTACCACCAGGGTTTTATTGTTATAAATTGTATAAGCCTTACTATGGCTACAATACCCTACAAAAATACCTTCAAAACATTTTTCATTAAACTTCGTGCGATAATATTTCTCATTTTTAAGTACGAAGCATTTACTTCCAAAGATCCTAAAGTAGGACACAGTCGGTTTTCTGCCCTTCAATACTTCATAGGGAGTTTTACGATGGCTTTCGTTGATTAAAGCTCAGTTTTGCACGTGACAAGCTGTGTTGATTGCTTCGTCCTAGAAGTACTTTGGTAGTGAAGCGTTATTCATCATAGTTGTACATGCTTCAATGAGGGTTCTATTTCTTCTCTCAGCAACTCCATTTTTTTGTGGAGTACGCGGAGATGAAAACTCATGAAAAGTACCTTGACTTCCACAAAATTCTGTCATGACACCAGACTCAAATTCTGTTCCATGATCACTTCTGATTTTTACCACCGAGCAGTTTAATTCGTTCTGAATTTGCCTAAAAAAATTAGTGAAAGCCTCAAAGGTGTCTAACTTGTGTTTTAGAAAAAAAACACCCACGTGAAATGGGAGTAATCATCAACAATGAACAACACGTAAACTTTACCTCCTACACTGTGAATTGGCATAGGACCGAATAAGTCCATATGAATTAAATACACACTTCTAGAAGAATCTTTTTTAGAAATACCCTTAAAGGTAGCCCTTATCTGCTTACCCATTTGGCATACGTGGCATGGACTCTCATTAAGGCACTTGATGTTGGGGGCATCACGCACTAAGTTGTGAGAAAATAGCATATTTATCGTTTTGAAATTAATATGTGTTAATCTCTTGTGTCATTGGTCACAAAGAGACGCACTATATTTTTGCCAAAAAACACACTGGTGTAGAATTGTCTCAACATAAGTTATGTCTGTGAAAGAGACTATGTTGTTGGAAATCATACCATAGCCTTTGATCCATCTTTAACTGGGGTAAATTCTAGTAGTATTCATCTAGTCTCGGTCATATACCGAGAGCATACACTGTCCTAATACTTGATTGGAGTTTTGTTGGCCTTTGGGCATACCTTCAATCATAAATCATTTTTCCTTAGGAACCCAAACAAATTTGGGTCTTTGGTTCCTTATTATATTAACATCACTTGGAATATTAACGTTGCGAGTGGTCGGTCTCACATTGTTAACTCATGGAGTTTCAAGCTTTAACAGATGAAACCAGCAATCTACGATAAAGGGACCAATCTTATCGCAACACCAATAGTCAAACCTGTTGTACCTTCTCTTGTACTCCTGCTTTACCTTTGGAATGGGAAGTCTATCAGGGGCCACTGACTTGGAAGTGGAAGCCCCATAATTATAGCAAACATAAATCTTCATTATTTTCTTAGCCTTGGTAACAATAAATTTGGATTTTGGAGCCTTCTTGCCACTTGGTCCATGAACGTATGCACCATAACTTTTGAGTACAATTTCTTCATAAGGTGATTTTAAAACACTGGCACCAAAGTCTCGGGGACGAGACCATCCTTGGTAGTCCTTTTTAGGTTCCATATAGGTTGGCCTAGTCAAGTGTCCATAGGACGTCTCAAAGTCATATTTGTTCGTGGGAAAGATAACCTTCTTAAATGAGGGTTGACTTTGAGGTGCCTTCCCTTTGCCTTTGGTACTGGCTCTCTTAGAAGCCTTACCTTTCTCAGCTATATGGCAATGACCACTACCCTTCTTTAGAGCAGAGAATTCATCAATGAGAGGAAGAACGGTTTTTGGTTTAGTGTAACTTTCAACAAGTTTCCTATCCACCAAGAGCTTTTCTTCTAGCTCAACTAAGTACTTCTCCTTCTGACTTAACAGTTCAACAGAGCATTTTAGTTCCTCTTTCAGAGAGTGAACTTCATTTCATAGAGGAGTTAATTAAGCAATTTCCCCCTTCAGGCTTGTCTCCACTCCCTTAAGAGAAGCAACGTCTTTTGATTGCTTTTTGACTACCTTGCGGCATTTGTCAAAGGCTTTCAAATGTTCTTGATGCTAAGCCATCAAGTCAGATTCATCTTCCTCAGAAGAATAGTCTTCATGACCAATAGTAGAGGTTTTAGATTTAAATTGAATTGTGTGAGAATTTACCTTCCCATAAAATTGGGAGTCTCCTACTTCCTAATTTGTTTGGGCCATGAGCCCGAAGTATGCTTCTTCATCTTCAGAGCTTGACTCGCTTGAGTTGCTGATGCTGAGAGTCTTGGACTTCTTTGTAATGAAGCTCTTCTCTTACTTCCTCTTACCTTTGAAGGATCTCGTCTTATTTCTTGAATCCTTCCTTCTTCTTGTACGGACACTCCGCAATCATATGGTCTGGCTTGTTGCAACAATAGCAAACTATGTCAGATGAAGAATGTTTGTTCGGTTTAGATTTATACATGTCCTCTCGGTTGTAGCTTTTCATAGACCGATCACCATAACGATGTGATCTTCTGAAGTCCGAGGAGGACTAATTCTTCACCTGCCTCCTCTTGCTGAGCAATCTTTTGAATTGCTTAGAGATTAGCGAGAATTCTCCATCGGAAGACTCAGATGTACAACCCCGTATCCCGCGAGTGGTCGACAGGGGTTGAACCGGCCGGCTCAGACCAATTTGGACCCAGCATGCCGAGCCCGAGCTCGGCAATAGTCGAGCTGAGCTCGGGGATGGCCGAACGAAGCCCGGCATGCCGAGACCGAGCTCGGGTGCGGGAACAGGGCTCGACGGTAGTCGAGCCAAGCTCGACGATCTCCATGCCGAGTCCGATCTCGGCGATCGTCGTGCCGAGCCCGAGCTCGGCAATAGTCAAGCTGAGCTCAGCGGTAGTCGAGCACAGGTCTGCCGAGTACCTGCCCGCCTAGGCCCAAGGCGTGGCGAATCAGGCCTCCTGCCGAGCGAGTGCCCTCTCAGGTCCAGCTCGCATCTTGGCCATGGCATACTTTTACTATGTGGCCCCTTTTGGTTTGCCTGTAGTCCTCGAAAACAGTGAAGGTTGTATATTGGCAGGCCATCTTTTTCTATAAATAGGACCCAAGGGGTACCTCAGAAGGCACGCTTACTAATTCTCCGGCCTACTAGCGCTTTCTGAGGTACTTTAGCCTGGCATTTGGCTAAGGAGGGGAAGCGCTCTAAGATCTTCCGGGTGTGTGGTGGGACCTCCCCGCCGGGCCCTTGGTCTAGTCCTTGTTTCTTCTCTTTTCTTTGTCATTTTCTTGCAGGAGTGAAGTAGGTGCGCGGCCACCCCTTCCCCAAGGGTCGAACTCCACAAGAGACCGGTTTTCCGGTTTCAACATTTTGGTGCCCTTCCCCAAGGGTCGAACTCCACAAGAGACCGGTTTTCCGGTTTCAACATTTTGGTGCGGTGAGCGTGGAGAGTGGTCAGCAGAGAAAACCTTCTGCAGGATCGATGACTGGAGATGAAGGACAAGGATCAGGCAGGGGCAACTCGCCACCCCCTCCCCCACCCCCAGCGGCGAGCATGCCGGCGGAGCTCAGGGAGGAGATCCTCGGGCTCATCAGGACCGCCCTCGGCATGCGAGCTGAGAGTGCGACACCGGCTGTCCCGGTGGTCGCCGTTCCCGCACTCGGCGACTACGCACCGCTCAGACGACCAGGGAAGGAACCCGCCGAGAGGGGCGAGCGCGAGTTCCAGGGGCGAGTTCTGTTCCCTGGCTCGGCCGCCGAGTACCACTTCGGCGAGACTGCAGGGAGGGAGTTCCCGACTTGCCCGGCTGAAGGGGGGAGCCCCTTCAGCGAGTTCGTTTCTTCAGCCCCAGTTCCCGAGGGGTTTCGCGAGCCGGAGATGACTTACTACTCCGGGAGAGGAGACCCGGTCCACCACATCCAGTGGTTCGAGGACATGGTCTCCATTCGACAGATGTCAGACGGCTTCAAGTGCCGACTCTTCGCCATCACCCTCAGAGAAAAGGCGAGAGAGTGGTTCCATCAACTCCCGACCGGGTCCATCTACTGCTTTGAGGATCTGCGACGGGGTTTCATGCTGAGATTCACCACTTCTAAAAAGAGGAAGAGGGAGGCGGAGTCTTTGTTTCGCATCAAGCAGAGGGTGGGAGAGACCCTGGGAAGCTATCTGGACAGGTTCCAAGAGGAACTGTCCCAAGTTCAGGAGATGCCAGGGCACACCATGATGGTGGCCTTCACCCTGGGTCTCCAGTCCGGGTTCTTCGCAATGGAACTGAAGAGGTCACCTCCCGTGTCTTTTGAGGCACTTCTGGAGAGGGCGGCCAGGGAGGCCGAAATGGAGGCAGCACATCCAGAGTTTGCGCGAAGGTTGGCCAAGTGGGCCGTGGAAGAGGAAAGGCCAAGGGGTGGCCGAATTCAGGAGGAAAGGAGGGCTGAACCTCGGCAAAGGGAGCAGCTGCAGCAGCAGCCGCAACCCAGGTGGGTGCGTCCGGAGCAGACCCGCCGTTTGGGATGGAGGCCCGAGTGGCAAGACCAAGCACCACGAAGGGGTTATCAGGGAGGAGATAACCGCCAGGGTGGCCGAGGGCAGTACAACCCCCAGGGGGGTAGGCAGGGTCAGAGACCCCCTCTCCCCGATTAGGAGGAGGCAATGGCAATTGCCATGAGGGGGAGGAGGAGAGGACAGCCGAGGAGAAGGAGGGAGGTCAGGGTGGACCTGCCCTATTGTGACTTTCATCAGGAAGAGGGGCACCTCACATCCACGTGCCCGGAGTTCCTCGAGATGAGAGGGAGAAGGGAACAGCAACAACAAGGCCATCAGGAAGTTCGGATAGAGGAGATCCGGCCTCGGGAGGAGGGGGATCGGTGCGAAGACCGGGTTGATGTGGGCACCCGAGGAAGGATCGGAGCGATCCACGGGGGGGCCGGGATCGAGGCCTCCCGTAAGTCAAGCCTCCACACTATGTACCGGAGGAGCGTTGGCTCCACCTCCCAATCCCCTCCCCCGGAGGAGAAAATCACCTTCTCCAGAGAGGACTTGCCGGGTCACGAGGACCCCTTCTGCGATGCGCTGGTTATCCAGACAGCCATCGAGGATTTCACTGTCTCCCGAATCCTTGTGGACAATGGGAGTTCGGTCAACGTCATCTTCAAGACGGTGTTCGATGCGATGAAGGTAGAGGCCAGGAGGGTGTTAGCCTCGGACGGGCCTCTGTTCGGCTTTTCAGGGGAGAGGAAAGAAGTCGAGGGAGGAGTGGGACTCCATGTCACTCTAGGGGGGCAGTCACGCAACTGCAAGTTTGTTATCGTGGACGCCCCTAGCAGTTACAGCGCCATCTTCGGGAGACCCCTCATCAGCGCCTTCCGCTGCGTCCCCTCGTCCTTCCACCAGTGTCTAAAGCTCAACGTCGAGGGGGTCCAGATCCGGGTCCGAGGAGACCCTAAGGAGGCAAGGGAGTGCTATGTCTCGGCGGTGAACTCCATCTCTTGGCTGGAGGGGGCCGAGGAGATGGGGCAGAGGTTGGAGGAGAAGCAGGAAGCTGACAAAGAAATGGAGGGGGAGTGCCGCGCTCGGGAGGAGGTCGCGGAAGAGACTCGGGGGTCGGCCGAGGCCATGACCGTCGAGGAGGCTGAGGAAGAGGTCCTCGCCCCCGGAAGGGGAGGTATCGAGGAATGGGAGGAACAGTCCCGTCTGGAGGCGGCGGAAGAGGTGGAGGAGATGGAGGTCCTCACCATTGGAGGCAAGGTGGAGAAGGTCCGCGTCAGCGGAGGCCTGACCCCGGAAGCTCAAGGCAGGATGCTGGAGTGCATCCAGAGGAACGTGGACATCTTCGCCTGGAGCGCCGCGGAGATGCCAGGGATCGACCCCGACGTGGCCTGCCACCGCCTCAACCTGGACCCGGAGGCTCCCCCCATCCAGCAGAAAAAGAGATCCATCACGGACAAGCTCGCCGAGCCAATCAGAGAGGAAGTCGCCAAGCTCCTCGAGGCTGGCTTCATATCTGAAATCCAATACCCCGGCTGGGTCTCCAACATTGTAATGGTTAAAAAAGAAGACGGCCGGTGGAGGATGTGTATCGACTTTTCTCTTCTTAATAAATCATGCCCGAAAGATTGTTATCCTTTGCCTCGGATCGACGCGCTGGTTGACTCAGCCGTCGGTTTCCCTGTAATGACTTTTCTGGATGCTTTTTCAGGTTATCACCAAATCAGGATGCACCCCCCTGACGTCAAAGACGTCTCATTCATCACGGGAGACGGATGTTATTGTTACAAAATGATGCCCTTCGGGCTAAAGAATGCAGGGGCTACCTATCAGAAAATGATGGATAGGGTCTTCCGAGAGCAGAAGGGGAGGAATCTCGAAGTGTACGTGGATGATCTCATGGTCAAGAGCTTGGATGTCGACTCCCACATCCAGGACTTGGAAGAAACTTTCGCCACTCTTCGCAGGTTTAAGATGAGGCTGAACACCTCGAAGTGTGTCTTCGGGGCAAGCCGGGGAAAGTTCCTAGGGCATCTTCTCACCCCCGCTGGGGTAGAACCTAATCCAGATAAGGTGAGGGCAATCTTGGAACTAAGGTCGCCGCAAAATACCAAGGAAGTACAGCAACTGACAGGGAAGTTGGCAGGGCTGAGTAGATTCCTCTCCCGGGCCGGGGAGAGGTGCTCCTCGTTTTTCAAAACTTTGAGAGGGGGTCGAAAGTTTGAATGGACCTCGGAGTGCGAGGAGGCATTCCAGGCTTTAAAGAAACAGCTGACTCAGGCCCCCCTGCTCCAAGGGCCCAAGGAGGGGGAAGACTTATTCCTATATCTAGGGGTCGGGGCTGAAGCCTTGAGCTCGGTTTTGGTTCGGGAAGAGGGGAAGAGACAACTCCCCGTCTATTATGTAAGTCGGATATTGAAGAGGGCCGAGCTCCGTTACCCCATCCTGGAAAAACTGGCCTTCGCCTTAATCATCTTAGCCCGGAGGCTTCGACCCTATTTCCAGGCACACTCAATTCGAGTAGTGACCGACCACCCCCTGCGCAACATCTTCAAGGGGGTAGAGCATTCAGGTAGGTTGGCCAAATGGACAGTGGAGCTGAGCGAGTTCGACATCTCCTTCGTCCCCCGCCTCTCAATCAAGGCCCAAGCTATGGCTGACTTCTTGGCAGAGTATGTGGTCGAGGTGGCGGAGGAGAGACTCACTCGCCCTCTCCCCTGGAAAGTCAGGGTGGACGGTGCCTCGGGGAAGCATTCTTTAGGAGTTGGGGTCATCTTGGAAAGCCCCCAGGGGATAAAGATCGAGCAGACTGTGGTAGTGCACTTTCCTATCACCAATAACCAAGCCGAATACGAAGCCGTAATCGCAGGTCTGCGCCTGGCAAGAGACTTGGGGGTGCATGACGTGGAGTTCCTCACTGACTCCATGGTGGTGGCTTCCCAGATCAAGGGGGAGTTTGAGGCGAGGGAGCCCACCCTGCAGCTCTATTTGATGAAGGTAAGGGGAGTCATTGGGACCTTCCAGACCTTCTCAATCAAGCACGTGCCGCGAGGGGAAAACGATCCAGTCGACCAGCTGGCAAAGCACGGCCCCCGGATGGGAGGCACCATTACGGATCTCTTCTGACCTTCCATCGAGGAGGGAGAACTAATGGAAGTAGAACAGCACCCCTCATGGATGGATCCCTTCGTCACCTTCTTGTCCACCGGAGAATACCCGGAGGGAATGGACCGAAGAAGGCTCAAGCACAAGGCGGCATACTACCTCCTACGTGAGGGGCAGTTGTACCGCAAGACCCTCTCAGGGATGTTGGCCCGTTGCGTGGCCGAAAGAGAGGTGCACAAAATTTTGGAGGAAGTCCATTCAGGTGAATGTGGGAGTCATTCGGGGAGTCGGACCCTGGAAGGGAGAATCGTCAGGCAAGGGTACTTCTGGCCCACCCTCGGTCAGGATGCAGCCGAATTCGCGAAAAAATGTCATAAGTGCCAACTATATGCCCCGCTCCAGCTCCAGCCGGCTCAGAGGTTAAGAAGCATCATGGCACCATGGCCCTTCGCCATATGGGGGCTGGACCTCGTAGGACCTTTTCCTCAGGCCAGCGGGCAGAGGAGGTTTTTGTTGGTCATGGTTGATTATTTTTCTAAGTGGATGGAGGTGAAGGCTCTAGCCAAGGTGACCTCTCAGGTAGTCAGGAACTTTATCTGGGGAGAGATCATCTGCAGGCATGGGCTGCCACAGGCTATCGTCACGGACAACGGACCTCAGTTCGCCAGCACGGAGTTCATTCGTTTCTGCGAGCAGCTAGGGATTGACCTTCGGTTTGCTTCTGTCCATCACCCCAGGAGCAACGGGCAGGTGGAAGCGGCCAACAAAATCATTGTGAACCTTTTAAAAAAGAAAGTGGAAAATTTGAGGGGAAGTTGGGTGGAACAGCTTCCATCAGTCCTCTGGGCCTTGAGGACCACCCCCAATACGGCCACAGGGGAGACACCTTTCAAACTCTCTCACGGCTGCGAGGCCGTTCTACCTATCGAATTCGAAGTCCAGACGCCTCGGGTCGTCGAGGCAGGAGCCGGAAGGGAAGA
The DNA here is from genome assembly GCA_039513925.1 of Platanthera zijinensis. Lineage (NCBI taxonomy): Eukaryota > Viridiplantae > Streptophyta > Magnoliopsida > Asparagales > Orchidaceae > Platanthera > Platanthera zijinensis. The sequence goes on from CM077092.1 coordinate 155,303,275, forward strand.
ATGGAGGTCAGAGAATGAGGAGGAGCTTCGACTCTCCCTTGATATGGTGGAAGAACTACGCGACTTGTCCGTCGTCAGGCAGGAAGAGGCCAAGCGAAGGATGGCCAAGTATTTCGACAAAAACGTCTGTGTCAAGCAGTTCATGGAGGGGGACCTTGTCTTGAAAAAAGTGGATGCGGCAGGGAGATCAGCCGCCGTGGGAAAACTCCACCCCAATTGGGAGGGCCCCTACATTGTGCAGGAGGTCTTGAAATCGTGGGGGTATCGCCTCCAAGATGTAAGAGGGGACACCCTCAGCCACACTTGGAGTGGCGACGATCTGAAACGTTTCTACCCTTGAAAATATTGTAAATATCTTGGCCTTAAGAATGAAAACAAATCTCATTGTCGTATTTTATGCTCTGTCAAAATAGTGAGGGTAAAGGGGTTCTCAGCTTAAACCCCCAAGAGGCAAAAATTTCTAAGTCTTCTCGCTCTGGGGTTAGGTCTCGTCACTCCCCTGCCAGGCTCCCACCTAGCTGGCACAGCCGAGTCTCGATGGACATCGCTATGACCCTGGGGCTGAGCCCGGAGGATGTTCAACACCCGCCCTCAGGCTCTCACCTAGCTGACTGGCCCGGTGGTAGCACCCGGGAGAGGCAAAAGTTTCTAAGTCTTCTCGCTCTGGGGTTAGGTCTCGTCACTCCCCTGCCAGGCTCCCACCTAGCTGGCACGGCCGAGTCTCGATGGACATCGCTATGACCCTGGGGCTGAGCCCGGAGGATGTTCAACACCCGCCTTCAGGCTCTCACCTAGCTGACTGGCCCGGTGGTAGCACCCGGGAGAGGAAAAATTTCTAAGTCTTCTCGCTCTGGGGTTAGGTCTCGTCACTCCCCTGTCAGGCTCCCACCTAGCTGGCACGGCCGAGTCTCGATGAACATCGCTATGACCCTGGGGCTGAGCCCGGAGGATGTTCAACACCCGCCCTCAGGCTCTCACCTAGCTGACTGGCCCGGTGGTAGCACCCGGGAGAGGCAAAAATTTCTAAGTCTTCTCGCTCTAGGGTTAGGTCTCGTCACTCCCCTGCCAGGCTCCCACCTAGCTGGCACGGCCGAGTCTCGATGGACATCGCTATGACCTTGGGGCTGAGCCCGGAGGATGTTCAACACCCGCCCTCAGGCTCTCACTTAGTTGACTGGCCCGGTGGTAGCACCCGGGAGAGGCAAAAATTTCTAAGTCTTCTCGCTCTGGGGTTAGGTCTCGTCACTCCCCTGCCAGGCTCCCACCTAGCTGGCACGACCGAGTCTCGATGGACATCGCTATGACCCTGGGGCTGAGCCCGGAGGATGTTCAGCACCCGCCCTCAGGCTCTCACCTAGCTGACTGGCCCGGTGGTAGCACCCGGGAGAGGCAAAAGTTTCTAAGTCTTCTCGCTCTGGGGTTAGGTCTCGTCACTCCCCTGCCAGGCTCCCACCTAGCTGGCACGGCCGAGTCTCGATGGACATCGCTATGACCCTGGGGCTGAGCCCGGAGGATGTTCAACACCCGCCCTCAGGCTCTCACCTAGCTGACTGGCCCGGTGGTAGCACCCGGGAGAGGCAAAAATTTCTAAGTCTTCTCGCTCTGGGGTTAGGTCTCGTCACTCCCCTGTCAGGCTCCCACCTAGCTGGCACGGCCGAGTCTCGATGGACATCGCTATGACCCTGGGGCTGAGCCCGGAGGATGTTCAACACCCGCCCTTAGGCTCTCACCTAGCTGACTGGCCCGGTGGTAGCACCCGGGAGAGGCAAAAGTTTCTAAGTCTTCTCGCTCTGGGGTTAGGTCTCGTCACTCCCCTGCCAGGCTCCCACCTAGCTGGCACGGCCGAGTCTCGATGGACATCGCTATGACCCTGGGGCTGAGCCCGGAGGATGTTCAACACCCGCCCTCAGGCTCTCACCTAGCTGACTGGCCCGGTGGTAGCACCCGGGAGAGGCAAAAATTTCTAAGTCTTCTCGCTCTGGGGTTAGGTCTCATCACTCCCCTGCCAGGCCCCCACCTAGCTGGCACGGCCGAGTCTCGATGTACATCGCTACGACCCTGGAGTTGAGACTGGGAGTTGGCCCGAGGAAAACACCAGGGTGCGAGCTCGCCAGTCAAGACGGCGAGCTCGGAATATCCTACCCCCCCCCCTCTCTCTCCAGCTCGCTACTAAGGAAGCCCTGGTCCTGTCCCAGACCCAGGGGAAGGAAAGCGGCTCTCTCCAGCGAGCCTAGCCTCGCTCCAGCTAACTCGGCGAAAGACACGCCCTGATGTCTAAGACGGATGCCGGCAACATCTTGACCCAAGCGTATTTTCTCTTATCTGAATTATCGAAAAACTAAGGCGAGACATGGCGGGGGAAGGTGAGGCGCGAGTAGGATATGGCGCGAGCACGTGTCCTAGGGATTCGCCGCGAGCACCGCGGTGGCTGGTCCTAACTCAAGACATTCTACAGGCGAGGTCGCTCTACCAAGCGCGCGGGTATAATATCGCAAGTGAGCTTAAAAAGAAGATAGTAGAATTGTGCAAAATATCTTTGATTCATCATTACAAGTTTACAAGGCCCGCCTCGGCAGGGTACAAAAAAAAAGAGAGAAAGAAGAAAACAAAAGTTAACTCTCGCCCTCCCCCCTCGAGTGACGGTCCTCCTCGTCACCAAGCCGAGCGTCCTTCTCCCTCACCCCCGCAAAGAGCGAGTCGAAGCTATCTTCCTTCTTGCTGAGCGGGCTGGGCGGGAACAGGGTTGGCAGAAGCTCCCGGACGGTGACCTCCTCGCAGCCTTCCGCCAAAATCCCCGTCCCCCTCATGGCTTGTAGAAGACACTCGGCAGCCTCGACGGAGTTGACTCGCAGCCGCTCCGCGACATCAGACTCGCCAAACACCCGGGGCCTCTTGAAGGGGAAGGCCGGCTCGCTGGCGTCCGGGGGAAGGAGAGCGTCGGCTTGGCGGAGGACCTCTCCCAGGAGCCCCTTGTTCTTCTCTTTCAATTCCTCCACCTCCGCCCCCAGCCGGGCGGCAACAGCCTCCTGCTCCTGGGAATATGTCTTTTGCTCGGCGAGCTGGGCTTCCCGCTCAGCGAGCTGAGCCCGCAACTAAGCTACCTCGTCTCGCATCGCGTCAGCGGCTTCGGCGTCCTGTAAGGGTTAAAAGTTCAGAACACGCGCAGGAATAATCTTAAGCAAGGTAAATAGAGGTATCCAGTGATTACCAAGCCACCGACAGACTTCGCGAGTAGAGCGTCCGCGAGGCCGAACCGCCTTTCCGCGTCGACCGCGCTCTCCTTCGCCAGGTCGCGCTCCTGCTCGGCAGTCAGCAGGGCGTTGCTGAGTTGGAAGCCGCGGCGGACCATCATGTGATGGAGCTCGAAGGCCCGCAGGTGGGCCCGCATCCCCTCGTAGCCGAGCTGACTGGGGGTAAGTTTCTTGTACGACTCGGCGCTGTCGCGGCTGTAGAGGCCGAAGCCGAAAGCGAAGGCGTGGGCGGTGGGCGCCCGGCGAGCTCCCCAGGAGGGGGCGCGAGTAGAGACGGAAACTCGGTGAGCCCCCTCGTCCCACTTCAAGATGGGCTCGCCAGTCGCATCTTTGCTCTTGCACCCCTTGCCGAAGTTGGGGTGATCCTTCGGCAGACTGGGCTCGCGGACGGCGTCCTCCCCGGTAGAATCGGAGGACGGCCCGCTCTTCTTCTTCCCCTTTCGGGGGGAGGAGGCTTCTTTCAACGGACTCAAGGGCGGCTCGTCGGACAGAGCCTCCGGCGAGCTCATGAACTTGGTAGGCGACGGGGGAAGGTGCAGCCGTCCGCGCGAGACCACCTTCGCCCTCTTCTTCTTGGGGAGCGAAGGATCGGGGCGCGAGCTCGACCCCCCGGACTCCAAGCGCTTCCTGCCAGGGGGTTGGACTCGCGCTTGCTCCTCGCGACAAGCCGCTGCCGCCGCCCGGGCCAGCTCCAGAGGGTCTGAGAATATCCCCGGGTCGGCGAACGGCGGATTCTCCGGCAGAACCCGTTCCCCTGCAGAGAGAGACTTAGTCAAAAAAAAGGGAGAAAGAGGAAAATATATGATAAAGTTCGCGAAAGGGCAGAGCGAGATATACCTTCACCGGGGAGAACGGGTTGAAGCGAGTCAAGGCCGCGGCGGAGGAAGGCGACCTCGAAGTCCTTGTGGAGGAAAAACTTGTGGAGGTCGGCGTCGCTACCAGACAGGGAAGGAGGACGATATATGTCCTCACTCTTCTGCAGGGGGCGAAAGGGGATGTTGCCGAGCTCGCCCTTAATGAAGACGAGCCGGGTCATCCAATTATGATTCTTGTTCGCCAGCTCGCGAACCTTGATGAAGAACCCGCCGAAGTAGGCGACCCCGTCGGGGGTAGCCTTGTAAGAGAACAACTTGCGGAACACCACGAGGTTGAACTCAATTCGCTCCCGGCGAAGGAAGCAGGCGAACGCCACCATCATAGCGATGGCGTTAGAATTCAACTGCGCGGGCACCGCGCCGTAGTACTTCAGGATCTGGCGAATTTCTGGCCAAAGGGGGAGGCGCAGTCCCACCTCGAAGTGCGAGATGGGGAAGGCGAGCTCACCCTCCGGGAAGGAATTGATGGCTTCATGCTCGGCGGGCCTGCGAGCCTGGAAGCCGGGGGGGACGAACGCCGCCGTGAACTCGGCGAGCTCCTCCTCTGTAATGTGCCCCTCGAAAAAGCAATGATCAACAAAGTGCTGGGCGCACTTAGACCGACCGTCCGCGTCAGGGTTGGTCTTGACCATGGTCGCAGAGAAAAGGGAAATCGCGAGCTCGGGAAGACAGAGACGAAGCAAGGATTCGAAAGCAATAAAAGCGTGCCTCAGGGGTAGGTGAGAAGGTCTATTTATAGAAGAAGGTAAAGAAGGGCGAGAGGGAGGGCGAGTCGGCCGATCAGTCCAGTCTCGCCGCGCCACCTCGCCACCCTCTCCTCGCAAGTCCTGCGAGCCGGCCAGGCCCCCGAAGGGGGAATTCGAAAAGACTCAGCAAAATATTTAAAAAGCATCTACATATACAAAGTGGTCGAAAAGTTGTTCCAAGTTATTACAAGCAGACCATTCAGAGCAAATAAAAGAAAAAATATAAATAAGGGCGCGAGGACCATGCGAGGGCGGGGGCGAGTACCGGCCGACTGACAGAGGAGCTGTTTCATTCTCCCCGGTCTCGCCGGCCCGCCGTCGCAGGCCGCCGCGCATGAAGTTCGCGAAGCCGCCCCATGTTCCTATTTATCACCCGCAGGTTCTCGTCAATTTCGTCCATCAGCACCAGGGAAGACGCCTCCTCGAACGCCAGGCTGACTCCAGCACCGTCCGCGAGACGCGAGCACTCCCACTGCAGCCTGTTGTTGTCCTTCCGCAGGTCATGGAGCTCGCGCACCAGCTTCTTGAGAACCTTCCGCTCCCGTCTTGCGCGTTCAGGGCTGCCCACCTCGGAGTCCAGGAAGGCGTCCAGGGCGCTTGGAGAAGGGAGGGGCGAGTAAGGAGGTCGATCCACGGACTCGCCGTCCTCCGTCCGCCCGGGAAATTCTGGGTGAAGAACTAAAAGACGGTCAGAAAAGCAAATATCCACGGAACAGAAGAGCCATGCCGGAAACTTACCGCGCGAGCCTGGCTCCTCCGGGTTGGTGCGAGGAGAGAAGTGGCACAGGTCCTTGCCACGCCCCAGCAGTTCTTGAGGAGCGAGTTGGTAGCCGGGAACAGGGATAATCCCGGCGCCTCTCCCCACGACCAGGGATCCAGGGGAGGGTTGCCGAGAAGGGAGACGACTCGACGACGCCAGTTCTCGCGAGCCCGGTTCCTTAACCTCGGGATCCTGCCGTGGCGAGTTGACAGGAATACTTTTGGCCCGAGGGGTGGACGCTTCGTCGCTGTTCTCCCGGTTAAAAGACAATTCCACGAGATTTTTAGTGGAAGAGCCAGGAACTGGCTGGTTGGAGGAACCGGCCCCGTTCCCCAAGGCGGCAGTAAAGTCGGCCAGAATGGGTTCGGCCCCCGGGGGAAAAGGCTTCGCCCGCTTGGCCGAGCCAAAATCGGCAAAACGGCAAGCAGGGGCCTCAAGGTTGGTCAGCCCCGCGGCCTGGGCAGCGATCTCCTCGCGGGAACGTGCGAGTCGCTCTAAGACTTCCTTGGGGAGCGGCATCTTGTCAGAATTTGTGGAAGGGCAAAGGTCAGCCAGATGCGCAGGGTTACATATATATAGCTACCTGTGGGGCCTACCAGAAGATTCCTTTTTTCCCCTGTCGCACTCGCCGGATCCTGTGGGGTTGGATGTTTCTTTCCGAGCTTGTCCCAACCTCGCAAAGAGCGGGGATTATGTACAACCCCGTATCCCGCGAGTGGTCGACAGGGGTTGAACCGGCCGGCTCAGACCAATTTGGACCCAGCATGCCGAGCCCGAGCTCGGCAATAGTCGAGCTGAGCTCGGCGATGGCCGAACGAAGCCCGGCATGCCGAGACCGAGCTCGGGTGCGGGAACAGGGCTCGACGGTAGTCGAGCCAAGCTCGACGATCTCCGTGCCGAGTCCGAGCTCGGCGATCGTCGTGCCGAGCTCGAGCTCGGCAATAGTCAAGCCGAGCTCAGCGGTAGTCGAGCACAGGTCTGCCGAGTACCTACCCGCCTAGGCCCAAGGCGAGGCGAATCAGGCCTCCTGCCGAGCGAGTGACCTCTCAGGTCCAGCTCGCATCTTGGCCATGGCATACTTTTACTATGTGGCCCCTTTTGGTTTGCCTGTAGTCCTCGAAAACAGTGAAGGTTGTATATTGGCAGGCCATCTTTTTCTATAAATAGGACCCAAGGGGTACCTTAGAAGGCACGCTTACTAATTCTCCGGCCTACTAGCGCTTTCTGAGGTACTTTAGCCCGGCATTTGGCTAAGGAGGGGAAGCGCTCTAAGATCTTCCGGGTGTGTGGTGGGACCTCCCCGCCGGGCCCTTAGTCTAGTCCTTGTTTCTTCTCTTTTCTTTGTCATTTTCTTGCAGGAGTGAAGTAGGTGCGCGGCCACCCCTTCCCCGAGGGTCGAACTCCACAAGAGACCGGTTTTCCGGTTTCAACATTTTGGTGCCCTTCCCCAAGGGTCGAACTCCACAAGAGACCGGTTTTCCGGTTTCAACATCAGAGCCTGAATTTATTGGCTCAGAATCTTCTTTGATATCTGGAGCTCGTGACCTTACTGGTGACACAACTTTAGATATTCTTATCCCTTCAGCTTTCTGGGCTACTGACTTCTCTTTTCTTGAAGTCTTGCTGCTTTGATCGTCTTTCTTTCGAGTATTCATTTGCAGCTCGTAAGAGAGGAGTTTTCTTAACAGATTCTGGGGATAAATTTTGGGAAGATTTCCAAACTCCCTAATAGCTACCACTTTTGTGCCCCAGTCCTTTGTTAGGGATCTGAGGAATTTATCGTTTAGCTCACCATTAGTGAAGATGCGACCTTAGTTTCTTAGGCATTCAAGCAAGGTGTTAACGATACTATTTCTGATAGTATTGCTGATACAAATTGAAAGTATCTAGTGTCAACCTAAATCACCTAAAGCGGGGGGGGGGGGGGGGTGAATATGTGAGTTTTCAATCTTTTTGCGGAATTAAAATAACTGAAAAGAAACACACAGAAATAAAGAGATTTATAGTTGTTCCCCATATTGGGTATGTCCACCGTCCCGCCTCGCCTATCTACCACGAAGGGCTAGATTTGGCTACTTCACCTTTATCTCAGATTGCAAACAATCTTACACCTCGGAGCCTTAACTACAATAACTCGGAGACAACGCTCCTACCACTCAGAGAAAAAACTCTCTTAAGACTCGGAGAACAACCTTTCCTACAACTCGATCCACAAACACGGATCTACAACTCAGAGGGAAAAACCTCCTAAAATAATAAAATTTTTACACAAGAAAAGATTAAAATAATCTTCAATATATATATCTGAAATCTTTGATCCCTCGTTCTTTTGAGAAGTTGATCGTGAATGTATTGAAGAAAAGAAAATCTTAAGACTTGAAAACTCGATCTGAATGCATTGATTGACTAGATCTGCGAGAATCAAAAAATTCAGAGATCATCGATCTAGTCGATTTGCTTGAGGTAGAAAGAATCGTGCTGCAATGATTCGTCAACGGAGCAGAGTAGCGAAGAACGTGTAGAGCACCGATGGAAATGTTTTATTTTTGTGATTTCACAAATTTTCTAAATAAGCACGATTGGGATTGATTGAAATCCACCCTACATATATGTAGAGAAACTCCTTCAATAACGGATAGAAAAATCATTCCAAAGCAAGAGATTCAAAAATCAATGTACATAGCAATCTGGACAACCCTAGCCGCAAGTTTGAAAAGAGAAGAAAATTACCTGAAGTATGATTCATCGAGTATCTACGGGTATACTCGTCGAACCACTAAGAAACTCGATGAATTTTACTTGGACAAATCCACCCAAATTGATCAGATAACTCAACGCTTTGCAGAATAGATACTCGATGAATTCGACGAGTATCGGCTAGTATACTCAACGAATTCGACGAGTATCGGCTAGTTGACTCGACGCATTCGACTCCATACCAAGTGATATTCGACGAATATCACTTAGAGAAATCCAGAGAAGTAAAGTCGAGATGACTTGATGGATTCATCGTGTATCGACATGTATATTCGATGTGTATCGGTAGATACATTCGACAAATTCGACGTGTATACATGATGATACTTGACGACTTTTACTTAACGTATTTCCAGGAATTCATGGATTATTCTCTAAGTAAATATGACAAATTTGATGAGTTCCAATAAGCATACACGATGAATTTGATGAGTATTCATGAGTATACTCGATGAATTCGACGAGTATCCTTTACTATACTCGACGAATTTTACTTAGAGAAAATCTTCTCTTCTAAAGGCCGGAACTTGATATTCTTAGTTTATTCTAATGTACTTGAATTAGTACACCCCAATAGAGAGATTGCACGTGATTCTACACCTTGGCCTACATAATAAAGGATTACATTGTATAGTCCTGTGTTTAAAGACCCACTGTAACCTGACATTGGGTTGTACTTGGCAATATCATCATGCAAGCTCACAAATAGAAAACAACATCAAATACAAACTCAATTCATCTTAGTTCAAGGGACACTTTGTAACATCCCTCAAATAACTAGACCCCTTACTAAGATTAGGGTCGGACATGTGGTGGATGAATGGGGATAGACTAGGTTTGACCCAAGGGTTAGGGTGGATTCACATAGGACCCACTATGGGGTTCAATCAACTCTAACATAGGAAAAGAATGTTCTAGAGTCAATAGGCGTCGAGTGCGTTGAGTAAACTCAACACCATTCTACGAGGCGTCGAGTGCATTGAGTGCACTTAATGCCATTCAATGAGTCATTGAGTGGACTCAACGCGGCATTGAGTTGTTTAAACGCCACTCAACGCTTTTGACTTAGAAACATTCTGGATGCTGAGGCGTTGAGTGGACTCAATGAGGCATTGAGTAGTCTCAACGCAACTCAATGCTATATTGAGTGGTCTCAACACCACTCAACGCCACTCAACACGGTGTTGAGTTGTCTCAACACCACTCAATGCCACTCAACACGGCATTGAGTAGTCTCAACGCCACTCAATGCGGTGTTGAGTGGTCTCGACATCACTCAATACTTTTGGACTTAGAGTATTTTCATCTAGTTCACCTGTATAACTGAACCGGGTTTTGGGGATATGTGTTGATGGCACATTTTAACCCGATTTTCTTCAACTCAACCCTAAAATGGGCAAAATTAGCTCAAGTTGACCCAACCTAGCCCAACTCACTTGGGTTAAGCCCAAGTTGAGTGGCCCACTAGATTTTGGAGGCTGATATTTACCCAAAATGCCACTCAAATTCTAGAGGGAGTGACTAGGAGAGAGAAAACTCATTTTCCCTTTAATGGAGGAGAGAGAAAGGGATAGGAAGAGGCATTTAATTGCTAGGAAGGCCAAGGGCCTCCATAATTGTTGTAGATTCATTCCCCCTTCAGTTTTGAGGAGACAAAGTGCCTCTCAGGGCAAATCAGAGGCTGAGTTCAGTGGATCCAAGGGTGGCCGAAAAGAGCTTTCATGGCCATTAATGGCCATTAAAGCTTAGACCCCTCCTCTCCCCCAACTGATCCTTTTAAAAGCTTCACTAGATCCCCAGTAATCGGTTCCAACATTCCCTTAAAGATTTTTAGCCCTCTGGTAGTGTTGTTTTAGTGCACCCAAAATCAGCACCACCGGCAATGGCGACACGGCGATCGGCCCGACTCCAACCACCCTAGAAGGTCCCGTCTTCCTCCTCTCTCTCTATGTGGATAGATCTCCATCTATTGGCCCCAAGGTTTGGGTCCAATTGGCCCCCGATTAAGGGAGCTAAGAGCTTGGTTTTTCAAGCATTTCTTTCATCCACCATTCACTATTCGGCCATCTCCAGCCAGTCTATCACCGCGAATTGTCGGCCACCACTTCAACGAGGGTGGTGGCGGCAATGGCCGGCCAGGAAGGGGCGTGGGTGGCTAGGAAATCACTAGCCAAAGTGGCCCAGGACATGTTAATATGGGTCGTTGGCGCGCTGGGGAAGATGAATGGATTCCGTCTGTTACCGCGTCAAGATTCGTGCTGCTCGATTTTATTAAGGATTATTATTATTTCATTATGTCACAATTATTACAGTGTTTTGAATTAAATATTAAAAATACTTAGAGCCATATACTAGGAAATGACAAACATGAAGGTTGTAGCCCTTGAAGTCTAGTTTATTTTAAAATTGTTTCAACCCATTTTGTTCAGTGGTCTGACCAGAGAACTCAAAATGGTGCACGTACATAGGGTTAGCCATAGACTAAATTGAGTGCCCCCATCAATCCATCCATCCAAATGACTTGAGATTTGTTCTAGGCGTCACTCTTACTTATACCTCTGACATAACCAAAAATGGGAATTTTTGGAAAATATTTTCTATAGTTTTTGTAAATATCTAATAATTCATGTATGGGTTAATTAGAGAGTCTAAATACCTCACAATCCCCCAAATTTTGGTGGATGACCCTTAGGGTTATGATAAGTCACTGGTAAAAATCTCACACCATTTGGATTTGATTTTAGTAGGAATCGGTTGACCAAACATTTCAGGGGCTACGAATGGGAGACAGGGGGCAGTAGTAGGAAATGCAGCCCCAGCAGAGTACGGTGCACATGCAGGTGGGCCAGTCTAGCACAGGAGTACCAGCATCAGGATCCGTGAGTGATTTAGTATATTTTGCTTTTGTGAAAGTGTTGTAGTGAGGACATGATGTACCGGGCATGAGCCCGTTTTATCTTTGTCATTTTACTGCTTTCGTTTCTGTTTCATTTCTATATGGATTGTACTGTGATTCAGCTTTCTCGTTCATATATTATATGTGATTGTGGACTTGACTTAATTGTTCTAAACTTTTGTCTATTTTTCTATCTGACGGGTTTCTGCTTCTTGCCAACGGACATGCACAATACAGGTGGACGTTTCGTTCTTGGGAAATATTTTGTAGCCATTGGAGAAGGAATTCTATTAATACCGAGGGTTAATTTGTTCAACCCTAATTACTCATTCCAAACTTGAAATCATGTAAAAGTCGTCGTTCTCCGTCACTCGTACAACCTTCGCAAAGAGAAGTTCACGACCTAGCCTTGCACGATCGGGGATTCGTTCAAAGTGTTGATTCGACAGATCTCTTCTTTAGACTTCTCCAAGATTTCAGATCGTGTTGGATCAAGAATTCAGATCAAGCTTACAAGTTTTATTTCAAGTCTTCTCCTTCTACAAAGCTTTCAAGATTTCATTCTTGGAAGAAGAAGACTGAATTTGTTCAGATCTGAAGATTTAGATTGTTGTCAATCTAACAAGTTATATAAATTTATTTTGAACTTCTATAGGAAGTTTCACTTCCGAGTTGTAGATCTATGTTCTAGGATCGAGTTGTAGGAGAGATTGTTCTCTGACTTGTAGGAGCGTTGTCTCCGAGTTGTAGTAGTTGAGGCTCCGAGGTGTAATATTTGAATAATCTACGTTTTGGTGAAGTAGCCGAATCTAGCCCTTTGTGGTAAATAGGCGAGGAGAGACAGTAGACGTACCCAACTTGGGGAACCACTGTAAATTCTCTGGGTTTCTCTGTGCTTAAATTTTGTACTAATTTTTTATTCTACTATATGACGCAGAACTCACATATTCACCCCCTCTAGGTGATTTAGGTTGACTCTAGATACTTTCAAAAAGAATCGTTTCGATCTTTTGCAACGATGATAATTTGAGTTAGTACTCCTTGTTTAAATCTTGACATAAAGTAGATAGCAATATGACATGATTTTTCACTGTATTTATCTTGTGCTAGCATATTGTATTTTTGAGATAAAATGTGTACTAAAGATTATTTCTACTTGATTTTTATTCTTTCGATACTACACGTACACACATCATTATTCTATCTAACACTTCCATGTATAAGAATTGGATTTACATTGCATTATATGTCTATAGCACATAGGTACTAGAAAACGATTTCAATTCCTAACTCTTACAATGTTACGATGGTTTTACTTTATAAATCTCTTATCATTGTACTCCAAATCGTTGTGTATTTAGTTTCACTTATGCTGTCCAAATTTCTCTTAATCTAAAAAACTATTCAAATCAACTGAGCTTTTTTAGTAGATAGGTCTATATTCATGGTGTTCCGCTCCAATTTTTCCCTTACTGCTTATGATTTGTTTTGTGTATGCACATTGTCTCATCTCTTTAGTATCTCATACGCATAGGGAGAGAGTTGAGTATTCACAGGATATGTTTGTTATTCCCCGGCCCTTTCAATACTATCAAAAGGGGGGATAGCTCCGTACCGCACCGCGATAGCACAAAAAAGCAAAAAAAAATTTATTCAAATATTTTTCCAAATCTGCTGGATAGCTGTCACATCCACGCGCATCGACCTACCGCCGGGCACTAGCTCTACCGCAAGCAGTAGCTTACTTTTTCAAGACATATAAAAGCATGTGTTTCTTTTCCTAGAGATAGAACTAGGGAGAATAATACATTCTAGGGTTGGGCTGCCATCTGGATAATGACGAACTCTCATCTCCGTTGAAGGAAAAGCATTGTTTCCTCCTCCTGCTCGTGATCGAAGAACTCCGGCGAACGAAATCTTCAACGCACATTCACTGCGGAATGACTACAATAAGAATGATACTCAAGAGCATTGATTGTGGACCATTCCTTGGAGGAGTTCAACGTTTGAGGGAGAAAAAAGTTCTTAACTCTTTCTATTTTACTCGTTTTTATGTTTATCATCTAATTATTTGTGTGTGAGGGAAATCAACCAGAGGTTCGTCAAAATTCTTGAAGGGTTTCGTGATAAATCATTCAGGTTAGGGATATCTAGATCGGGGGATCTTGTAAGAGGAAAATCAATCGGAGGATCGTTGGAATCCGAAAAGGGTTTTGTGAGAAATCGTCTCGGTGAGGGACGTCTAGGTCGGGGAATCTAGTGGTGCTCTAAGACACTTCCGGGGAGGAAGGTGAAGAGCCGACTCGAAGAACTTTTCTGATGCAGGCCCTTGGTATCAACAGATTAAACTACGCGTTCTTAGGTACGGTAACTAAAATAAATGCGTAGCGAGCGGTTTCTCTAATTAACACTATTGATCACTCAAGCAATTAATGGAACAATTTTTTAACATTAACCAATGCAAAGGGATGCTACCCCTTTTATAGATTGAACAAGGGCTAAAGGCCAATGTTCTGTCAAGCGAATAGGATCTACCCGATTCGGATAATTAGCAATTCAAAATAAACTTATACGCAAACATTCACAATTCCAATAAGAGAATATCCGGACTAAAATAGCGATTTAAAATTAAGTTCAAATCAATCCCAAAATTAACTAATATGAGGGTATACCAAATCACTTGAATGCAAGGGGAAATCAAGGGTGAAGAACCTGATTTTTTCTAGTGTTCACGAGATCTACCCGCTCCAATTTATACGAAAAATATTCGGACAATTAACGCTTAAGATTTAGATTTCAATTAGCACGATTTCAATATAAATCAGGACAACTAACTAGCCTTCTAATTCCACCAAATCTCACAAATAATATTAGAGGAAAATCACACAAGAGATGTTTAGAAATTCGTTACCCAATCCCAAGAAGTCTGCCCACAATATTGAGTGGACGAAACGCTCACGGCGGTGGTAGATTTTCTATTTCCACACAAACCCACGGATCCACGCTGGACGATTAAGACACGAGCCATTTTCCTTTGCAATAACCTTTGGAGTGAGATAAAACTTGATGGATAATATATAAGGAATGAGGAGAGAGAAACTTGATGGATAATATACAAGTGGGAGAAGGGGGCCGAAATTTGGCAGGGAGGAGGAGGAGAATCTCAATAGATTTAGGGTTCAATTTTCATTCATCAATTCTCTACATTACTCTTCATAACATGGTTATATATAGCCTACACCACTCAATCTCCACCCTTAAAAATAAAATAAACTTATGATGGTTATTTGCTCCCATCATAAGAGAAATAAAATAGTACTTGCATGAAATAAAATACTAGATGGTTATAATCACCCATCATACATGAATTAAACTACATTAATTAAATGGATGAAATAAAATTGCTTAAAATAATATATAAAATATATAATTATAATTATTTAATTTATAATTATATATTTTATTTAATGGCGATGGCAGACGTCGAGCAAATCATGTAGCGGCGGCGGCGTTGGCGAAGAAACGTCGCGGTAATGTTTCATCTTCGAGCTTGCGTCATTAATCGTCCCAATCCACTAACTCTCTATGACAAGGATCAACGACTGCATCAGCATCATCGCCATAAATCCTCCCCCACTCAAAATTACTAATCACCGATGAGTGGCCCGTGAGGGGAGAACAGTCAAAAGCAGCAACAACATGGGGCAAATCTGGCCCCGCTATCCATGTCAAAGTAGCATGAACATCCATCAGCACTGAGAACTTGTGTAACACCCCAAATCCCAATTTGAAGTTCAGGCTGGGTGACACGGCCTGGGACACGGGCGTTTCCAGCCCTGTGTTATCGCGAGTTCTCAACGAAAAAGTGCAATCGACGATCGTCGAGAGGCGACACGGCCTGGACACGGGCGTGTCCCAGGGCGTGTCCTGTTCGGGTGGTTTCTGGTTTTTGTCGTGTAAGGAACACGGCAAGAATCCCATGCATATTCTAGGTGACACGGGCGTGTCAAAGGCATGACACGGGTGTGTGTGGAACCCGTGTTCTTCTCGGGATGGATTGGTCCTGTATTGATTGGAGGACACGCCCTGCCACACGGCCGTGTACTGCTTGATACGGGCGTGGCAGGTGCTTGACACGGGCGTGTCTAGCCCGTGTTCTGATCCAGATTGAGTCAGTTGTATTGTCGCTTAAGGGACACGGCCTGTGATACGGGAGTGTCATAAGCCATGTCAGACCTGTTAAGATGCTTTTCAGAGCAGATCAAGGCCGTTCATTTCCTTTTATTTGGATCTTATGGTCCAAGCTACTTCCTGCTATTATAAGGCCGAGAATTGAGAGATATTTCTCATTAAAGCTTTGTCCATTCTCTTTCTAAAGAGAAGAGAGAGAGGAGAGCTAGGAGGAGGAGAAGGGATAAGGGTTACGGCTGCCGGTTGAGCTACAGCGGTCTAACTCGAGATCAAAGGCCAGCGTTGTGCAGGCATTGCTATCGCGGGTATTACCATCCGGCTAGTTTCTCCATGGCTCCAAAGAGATCGTCAAGGGTAACGATCTCCTTCTTGGACAAGTGAAGTCCTACTTTATGCATGTGCATGGGATCCTCCACCAAGAGGTGGAAAGCGTAAGCGATTCCAGCGGTTGAGTCTGCATTTAGATCTGGAAATGTGTAGTACAGAATAAGCATGTTGTGTGAAGCAATGCATGCAGGGAAGGAACCACTGCCCCGGTTAAGGGGTAGTGTCGTTATAATTGGTCAGCTGAATGCTGACCATTGCTTTGTTTATCACCCATGGGGTGGACGTCCATATGCAGGTGCTGCCCTTGTTGATGCTGAACTAGATTGAGCGGGCTGAATCCCTTGCTGCTGCTGTTTGTAGGCCCTCGAAGGACGTGCAAAGAATTGGATTTCATGTGTAGCTGGCCTGCGTGCCGATGTATGAAACCACCTTTTGTAAAGAGAAACTTGTAAGGCCTTAAGGCCGTGAGCGATGTGTTCTTGTATACATTCTTGGTATTTTATATAAATGTGATATTTATATAGTAGTGGACATTCATTAATTGGGTTCTTGCAAGTAATAATCTTTCGCTCGAATGCTCTATGTTAGGATACGCGTAGAATGGTTTTTGATATTCATAAGTAATTCCGCCGTTTGTCTGTGAAATATGGCATGGGGCCCCAGCCGGACCCTCTGTTATTTTCCATGTGACTGATGGAGGCGTTAAAAAGTGGTATCAGAGGATAGGGTTGAGTCACGATAACATAATTGAACTCATGAATGTCCATTAGGAATGCAATGCTTGTATTTGAGGAGCGTGAACGTATATTCGGTATGTTTGTCGTTTTTGATTGGAGGTTATTGATGTCTTGTTCACGTATAGGTTACAAGGAGTGGTGCTGGGCAAACTGAGCCCCAGCATTCGGATGAGAGTACGGCACCAGCTAAGGTGCCCACACCTCCCCCTTCAGCGAAAACCATACACTTAGTTGTGGAGGCAGTATTTGCCATATTTCAAGCACAACCTATTGGGCAGGCAAGGCCTGCAATGGAGCCAGTACAAGTTGGTGTGAGGCAAGAGAGTGTTGAAGCTCGGATTGATGAGAAAGCAGCTGACAAGCAACTACATAAGTTTATGTATTTTCATCCACCTACGTATGTCGGGGCAAATTCCCCAACGTAGGCAGAGGATTGGCTCTCAAGAGTAAAGAGGATTCGGACAGCGATCAGGATTGATGAGGGGCAGAAAGTTAAGTTAGCCACTTTCCTACTTGAAGGAGAGGCGAGACTTTGGTGGGATGAGGTCAAGTTGCACAAGTTGGCAGGCAGAGGCCTGGGAGAGATTTCGATGGAGGAATTCTCTAGATTTTTTTGACAAAGTAATTGCCAGTATCGCGGCGAATTGCAAAGGAGAATGAGTTTCAGCGTCTGGTGCAGGGTGAGCGGACTGTGGAAGACTACCTGCATGAGTTTACCAGGCTGGAGTGCTATACGGGGTCTACTTTTGCGAAAGAAGCGCAGAAGATGAATAGGTTCTATGAGGGACTTTGTGATGATCTGAGGTTGGCGCTCCCGAGTTCGGTGAACCAAGGCTTCCAAGCTTTAGTAGACACAGCATGTGCGCTGGAGAAGGACTTGAAATAGGTGCAGGACAAGAAGAACTTGGTGGTGGAAAAGCAAGAGTTAAAAGTTCCGCAGTCGGAACAATCAGAGTTTAGGAAACGGGACAAGAAGAGGTCAGGTCTGCTGAACAAACGTCTTCAAATGTTGCTTCGGGAGCAACATATGGGCAAGAACGTGTGGAGACGCGTACATGTTTTCAGTGTGGTAGGTTGGGACATGTCGCCCACAATTGTTTGATTGGCCCTTCAAAGGATGAGAAAAAGTTTGGTGCATCCTATGAGGAAAAGGGCAAGATAGTGGCGGAATCCTCTACATCCCGAGCGCAACCGCGTATGTACACTCTCGAGTTGTAGGAACCGCAAAGCTCGAATCGTGAAGAGCAGCATAATCGCGTGCATATTCTTGAGTTACAGGAGGCTGTACAACGGATTATGAGTGTTGCAGATGATCCGAAATAAAGTAAAGGGTGCACTTTACTATCTTTGTGATGTACGATGTACATATTATGTGTATGTGTGTTTGTTAAAACACGTGTGTTTGTGCGATGTCGTGGGGCGAGACAAGCTGCGGCCTCTATGCTCTAAACCCGGATTGTTTTGGTTTTTATTGTAACAGAGTGGTTATGTTGGTGTCTATGTTACGCTAAATTTCGGGACGAAATTTCTGTAAGGAGGGGAGGGTTGTAACACCCCAAATCCCAATTTGAAGTTTAGGCTGGGTGACACGGCCTGGGACACGGGCGTGTCCCAGGGCATGTCCAGCACTGTGTTGTCGCGAGTTCTCAACGAAAAAGTTGAGTCGACGATGGTCGAGAGACGACATGTCCTGGGACACGGGCGGGTCCCAGGGCGTGTCGTGCTTGGGTGGTTTCCGGGTTTTTTCATTTGAGGCACACGGCCAGAAACCCAGGCATGTTCTGGGTGACACGGGCATGTCAAAGGCGTGGCACAGGCATGTGTGGCACCCATTTTCTTCTCCGTATGGATTGGTCTTGTGTTGATTGGAGGACACGCCCTGCCACACGATCGTGTACTACTTGACACGAGCATGGTAGGTGCTTGACACGGGCGTGTCTAGCCCGTGTTCTGATCCGGTTTGAGTCGGTTCTGTTGTCTCTTAAGGGACATGGCCTGTAATACGGGCGTATTACAGGCCATGTCAGACCTGTTAAGATGCTTTTCAGAGCAGATCAAGGCCGTTCATTTCCTTTTATTTGGATCCCGTGGTCCAAGCTCCTTCCTGCTATTATAAGGCCAAGAATTGAGAAGAATTTCTCATTCAAGCTTTGGCCATTCTCTTTCTAAAGAGAAGAGAGAGAGGAGAGCTAGGAGGAGGAGAAGGGAGAAGGATTCCGGCTGCCGGTGGAGCTACAGCGGTCCGACTCGAGATCTGAGGCCAGCATTTTGGAGGCAAAGCTGTCGCAGTGATTACCATCCGGCTAATTTCTCCATGGCTCCAAAGAGATCGTCAAGGGTAACGATCTCCTTCTTGGACAAGTGAAGTCCTACTTTCTGCATGTGCATGGGATCCTCCACTAAGAGGGGGAAAGTGTAAGCGATTCTAGCGGTTGAGTCTGCATTTAGATCCGGAAATGGGTAGTATGGAATAGGCATGCTGTGTGAAGCCCATCTGGACAAGTAGTTTAGATTAGTGATGTTGCGAACCGAAAAAGACTCCGTGTATAAAACGAGTATCTTGCGGAGATGGTGAGGACGCTTGTGAATTGTGGTAAGTAAGCTTTGCATAGCTCCTTTGGTTTTATGCTCTGCTTGTGTGGAGAGATGGATTGGAAAGAAAGCGGCACTATGTGCTGGTGTTATGAGAGATCGATTGGTAGCAATTCAGAGGTGTGGTTTCACGGGCTTGTTACTCTATGGTGGGAAGTTGATCTATGGGTATTGTGTACCTGCATTGTGAGCGGTCGATTAGTGGTAACGCAGAGGTTCAGTTTCACGGGCTTGTCACACTACGAGAGTAGGTCGACCTATAGTGCTCACTAGTTACTGTGAGGTGAATGCCGCTGAGTGGGTTGGGTGCGTGAGGTCTTCAATAGGAGTTTGGAGGCTTATGCCCGGCCAACAAGCTAATCACCTCGAATCAGTGGCTAGACCTAGAGGATTTCGGTACACCGTACTCGTGTCCTAAGTACACGGAGGTTCTGGCATGAAGGCCAGCGTTTGTGATGTGGTTGTGCCTGAGTGCACTTGTTGTGATATATATCTTGTGATTGCAATGCATGCAGGGAAGGAACCACTACCCCGGGTAAGGGGTAGGGTCGTTATAATTGGTCAGCAGAATGATGAACGTTGCTTTGTTTATCACCCATGGGATGGACGTCCATATGCAGGTGCTGCCCTTGTTGATGCTGAACTGGATTGAGCTGGCTGAAGCCCTTATTGCTGCTGTTTGTAGGCCCTTGAAGGCCGTGCAAAGAATTGGATTTCATGTGTGGCTGGACTGCGTGCCGATGTATGAAACCACCTTTTGTAAAGAGAAACATGTAAGGCCTGAAGGCCGTGAGCGATGTGTGCTTGTATACATTCCTGGTGTTTTATATAAATGTGATATTTAAATAGTTGTGGACATTCATTAATTGAGTTCTGGCAAGTAATAATCATCCGCTAGAATGCTCTATGTTAGGATGCGCGTAGAACGGTTTTTGATATTCATAAGTAATTTCGCCATTTGTCTGTGAAATATGGCGTGGGGCCCCAGCCGGACCCACTATTATATTACATGTGATGGATTGAGGCATTACAACTTGTCTGGTAAAGAAACAACAAGACTTCTGAGGAAACTCGAAAGGGTGTCAAGCAAAAAAATATAACTAGAATCTTACCATCCAGTTCAAGAACCAAGGAATCCACATGGAAATTAGATACGGAAACACTAACACTCCCCAACATAAGAGAACATTTAGTAGGAGGAAGAAATAACGGAGAAAGCCACTCGGCTGGAACAGAGACGTACAGTAAAAAGTCCGGAAACTTGAAATAATGTGAAACACCATGTGTTATATAAAAATCTGAAATAAAAGCATGAAATCCGACGTTCTTCAAAATCAAGGATGGGCCGGCATTCCTACGTATTAATTTAACGGAGCCCGAAGCCATCCGCTCGGGGGCTGACCAGACTAAACCTAAATCACTAAATCTAGCGTTAGACGGT
Source organism: Platanthera zijinensis (assembly GCA_039513925.1). Taxonomy (NCBI): domain Eukaryota; kingdom Viridiplantae; phylum Streptophyta; class Magnoliopsida; order Asparagales; family Orchidaceae; genus Platanthera; species Platanthera zijinensis. Next base: position 155,323,848 of record CM077092.1, read on the forward strand.
CTCAGACAGGAGTGGAAATGCATGTGACATTATATAAAATGAAAGACTAACGTCCTAGACACATGAGGAGAGAATCCATGTGCTACATGACTAGACCTAAATGCGGAGGATAAGGGGGTTATGTCAGGTTGCACGGGAGCCTTATAATCAGAGATGATTTTAATGGGCTCCGAATTCGCAGTTTTAATTTTATATTTTAAATGCTCACGCTTGCCATAAATATATGCCAAGGAGAACCGCTCATCATGAAAAATAGATTTGGACGCTCCCGGATGTGACAGGATGTGCTAGCGATACAACTCAAGGGGCCTTTCTATAGTCACTAATCTGTGGAAATGAGGGTCATCAAAAGGCAGTGGTTAAATGTGTGCAACCGGGTGTGGTATATAAGTATTTCTAGGGGAAACCACATCCAGAGGCACAATTGCCAAAGAATCAGAATTAGTCATAGTCGAGGACAAAACCGTAGACGGACACACAAAAAATTGAATAGTCAAATGTGACACGTAGTCAGATCTACGAGGTGCGGTAAACAAACCAAATACTAGCGCACTCAACTTACTAATATTTAAGCGCTGAGACAACGCCAATGTAGGTACTAATAGAGTGGACGTGTCACAAAAACTCAGACTAGGACTACCAATTCCACGTCCTAAAATGTCAACTAATGTGGGCAAAAAATCAAGAGGGAGGGTCGGCAAAATTAAACCCAGGATAACATCCAAATTAGTATAAATGTCACACAATGGTGATATCATCAAAGAACTTTCATCCGGGTGTACAACAAAATAATCGTCCAAAAGTACCCTTCCCTTAGATGGTAACTCATCAAAAATATCAATAGGGCAACTGATGAGTCCAAGTTATGTACATATTTTGGACTCATCTGGGCCAGTTTTCTCATTGATGCACTAAACTTGAGAGCCATAATTGTTCATATTTGTTATTATGTCCATTCCATGTGAAGTGCACTTTTGGCCGGTTTTCTGTGTGATTTCGTATTTATTGTACTTTTGCCCTATACTTGATGTTTTTCTATGTCTGGAGAATGTGGAATGTCCATTTCGGTGGCTCTTCTATTTTACTGCAGGTACAAAGGTCGTGTGAGTGTTCCGGGATTGTTTGGGAATGTTTTTTCGCCTAAGGGCAACTGATCGTGTGTTTTACACGCGCACGGTCAGTGGACACCTTAGTGCATGACCGCTGGTCGTGCGCGGTCAGTTCATTGAACCCCAAATGATACAGGAACACTGAGCACGATCATTGGATCTATTACGCACAACCACTGGTTATGAGCCACTGATCGTGTGCGTTATTCCCCATTTTACCAAGTTCTGTCTAGGGCAATGACACGACCATTGGACATAGTGCACACGACCTCTGGTAATGCGCCATTGCTCGTGCGTGTTTATCTCATTTTCCTAGAGTTCTTCCATTGCTAATCGCACAATCATGGGATCCAGTGCGCATGACCTCTGGTCGTGTGCCACTGATCATGCGCATATATACTAATTTTTTTTTGTCCAACTACAGGTTTCTCTAGAGCAGAGCACACGATCATCAACTATCAGTGCGCATGACCACCGGTCATGCGCCATTGATCTTGCACACTTATTTTATGCAGACCGTATTTAAGCCCATGCTCTTGCGAATTAGGGCACGCAATTTTTATTTTTCGGCTCGCTGCTGCTTGCGAAGCGCCGTTTCTATCCCCCACAGGTCCTCCACTCATCTCCACCCTCTGGTAAGCCTTCTCTAGCAATCCGAAGTCATCTTCAACCCATCAGAGAGTTCCCGGCCACCAGCAGTGTGCAACAGAGATCTTTCGTTTCTTCTCATTTAGGCAAAAAGGGAGAAAAGATTGAAGGAAAGGGAAGAAGACGGAGGAAGACAAGTGGATTGACAACCCATTTACCTCCGGACGCAACCATGGTCTGAGTCGAGAAGTGGACTGACAACCCACCATTCCGGCCAAGAACCACGGCTAGGATTTCCCCCTTTCGGTTTATTCTACCTCTTCTCCATAGTGAATATTATTCTAAAGCTTGTGATGAACCTGAACTTGCTTTTATTTGTCTATAAATGAAGTTTACTTGTTTTAGTTATGATGAATTCGATTTATATAGGGTTTTTTCGGACTCATTTGGGCTAGTTTAAATGCTCTTGCACTTCACTTTTAGTGTGTTATCGTTGATATTTCATTTATGCTACTTTCCACGCTAAGTGCACTATTTTTGCCCAAGGGTGTGCAATTGAGCATTCTTTTGTTGGGGGTAAGCACATGGTGCTCCCCATGGTTCTTTTTGTTTATTTTATGTTGTGTATTGCTGCTGGGAGATGGTACTCCAGTTGGTTTCATTGCTGTGCAGGCAGTCGCGATGTCCCAAATTCCATTTCCAATTCTGTGTAAAACGCACGGTCGTGCGCATTTCTTTGCGCACGGTACTAGTTCAATCGTGCGTTTCACACAGCAATTCTGGGGACGTCTGTTTCTACCCGTGCGTTTTGTTCTCACATGGTTTAGGACAAACTGTGCGAGAAGGAATCGCAAGGTCTACACATTTTCTCTTTATTCCTGCATTCTGGGGTAAATCGTGTGTTTCCTTCATGCACGGGCAAACACGCCTGTGTGCGAGTAAAACGCACGGTTCCCCTGTTTCCCTTGTTTTCCTGTGTTCTGTGTTTACCCGTGCGATTTCCTTCGCGCACGGGTGGAATCGCCCGTGCGTGAGTAAAACGCATGAGTCAACGCCTCTCTTCTGCAACCCATTTTTGCGCGCAAATATCGCACGGTTCACGCACGATCGTGCGATGGGCCGTGCGTGACCATTTTTCTGATCTTTTTTCTATTTAAGCGCAGATTTTTAGCCATTGCAAAAGTTTCGTTCCAGCCACTTCCCTCCGCATTTCTAGGGCAAAACTCTGCCATTTGATTAAGGAGAGGAGATCTGGGCATGCATTCAATGCCAAATCCAAGCTGGAGCTTCCTCTCGGCCTCCTCCTTCATCATTGAGCTTCAAGGAGAATTTTTATCTAGCTTTCTCCACCGAGCTTGGAGAAGTTGTGCCATCCTTCTTCCGCATCGTGACACGAAGAAGACGGGCCATTGGGAGTTAGTGAAAGCCTCCTCTACCCTAGATGTAGCTGAGGACCGAGCTAGGATGCGGATTGATAACCTAATGATTCCTTCCTTCCGTGAATCCTTAGCGAGACTTCGGATCCGGTCAAATTCGCACACTTTTCTCTTCTTGTTGTTGCTTTTTAGCTTGATCTCTTATGTTTGATGAAGTACGCTTATTGTAATTAACGTTTACGCTTAATCATGTCTATGTGATTATTTGTATTTTCATTATATTTATTTTGAGGTGCGCCTATTTCCACTTTCCGCCTTCAATTATTGTTGGTCGCACTAGCGATTGCTAGTGACGTGCGTTGCGAAGAAATGCTTGTGATCCTCACTGTTCTCTCGATTCTTACACTTGCCTACTCGTCCATCAGCCTAGTGATTCGGTGCATAGCGGCCCGTGTAGTCTTCCATCCCGGCTGGCGAAGCTTCGAATAGCAGCGTTGCATAGAAGTAGCTTGTAGTATTTTAATTACTGTTTCCGCAATCCAACTAAAACCCCCATTTGTAGTTTAGTGCTATGGACTTAAATCTCAAGTCCTTCTAATTATAAAATTCCACCTTGCGGTGTTCCTTGAGAGATTCAATACTTGGGTAAGCCACCCTCTTTTATTACTTGACAGCGATCGGTACACTTGTCGTCAGCGCATCAAGTTTTTGGCGCAATTGCCGGGGAATACTGCCGTGTGAGTTTTTTGATTGGAAGACTTGTAATTGATGTTTGTAGTGTTTTAGTGCTTTTTATTTCTTGTTTATTTTTTGGTTTTATCCCCTTTTCTGCTTTTGTTGATATTGCGGATCCTTGCATTTTTATTCTTGTGGTGTAGAATATTTTTTTTTCGGTAATTATTTTTGTTCGCGATGTATTCTGTTGTCGAGTGCCGTCTAATTGACACTAAGCAACGATACATCAACGCCATTATTGATATTAATGTCGAGCTCTGTATTTGGTGTATTCTTTGTTAAGGTGTGGGCCATATGGTGAAGGAATGCCCTCGCTTGTGTGAGCCTTCTCCCTATATGGGCACAGCCGCAGCAGTCCCCTGTTCGCAGGAGACTACTGTGGACGGGCCTACTAGGGTGTTCCTTGCCCATACACTGATTTGGCTCACCTAGCTTGTTCTCTTCCCGTCATGATTACGGAAGAATCTCTTGCCGCATATATATCCTTCATGGGTTCCTCAGCCCCTTTTTACGAGCTTCCTTTGAGTGAGCTCTCTCACTCGGATGTTAGCTCGCAGGGAGTGGATCGGGAACTCATGGACGATCTTGTATGGGATGATGAGATTGTTCCAGTCATCGACGGGGTGACGTCTGCAGATGATGTTGTGTTGGGGCCTGCTCATTCAGTGCTTGATTTAGAGAGCAGTTTTGCCCCTACGTAGTTTTTGCCGGAGTTTGCTACTCTATTTTTGAGTGAGTCGGCTGATGATGCCAAATTTATGGATGATTCGGTGCCCGAGGTTGCGCCGAAGTGGGATGAGGATTCTTCTATCTACGACGGAGAATGTAGATCTTCGGAACACTTCTACGCACCCGGATGGGACGAGGAGTATTCTTTATCTGATGCGGAGGTTTTCACCTCCTTATTAGATGAGATGATCCCCCTTACAACCGCGGACCTCGAGTTGTCGGATTCCCCGCAATACGACTCATATGACATCGATGATGATCTTTGTGTGGATCCTGCTAAGAGTGAAGCCGGAGTCACTCTCCCATTGTTTGATTATTTTAGTTCTTCATCTTCTTTATTTCTTGATCCCTCTTCTCTATCTGAGCCTGTGCGGGTGGAATCTCCACGGGTCTGTGAGGTTGTCGATGCGCCTGGCATTTTTGTTGTTGTCGTCGTCTCCTACTAACGGTGGTGGACGATACCTTGTCAGGCAAGGATGTTTTTTCTGGTGAGTTGAGTGAGGGCCTGTGCTCTTCCTCATCTTACTTCCTATTTCCTTTACCTAAGATTTTCAGGTATTATTATGTAGGTAGAGGGGTAACTATCTTATCGCCGTATTGGGACCCATTACCGCAACGGATATTAGGACAGTTACCTGTGCATTTCTTATTCCATAGGCCCATTAGCTAGAACTGTATAGAATCGAATAAGTCGTGCTGAGATGACAGTAACCCCAATAGTTATCTTACTTCTATTGCATTTTCATTTTCGTAGCTAGAGTAGGTAGTGAATTTTTATTCAGTTTTAGTATATCTATTTTCTTTTGTTTTTGTGGACCTCACCCCTGCAGGTATTCATTGAACCTTGGTATTGGCGGGATTGTGATTCTTTGTATGGCGGGCCTGCTTCAGGTTTTCACGCGTCTTCTGGTATGCTCACTGGCTGAGCATTGGGTAACCTCTTCCCTTGTCTCTTTTTGATTTAAATGTCTATATCATTTGCTGTGAAGTTTAGTTTAAGTCTGGGGGAGAGCTGATGTTTGTTACCTTTTACACGTGTACATTTCATTTGCATACTATAAGTTTGTATTGTTGTATTTTGATTAGTTCATTGCATCGCAAACCACTGCACCCACATGAGAGCATGCTTAGCTTTTTGCATGCTGCGAGTTAAACTCGTGTCTTTGATAGATTTAGGGAAAATTATGGTGCTGGCTTAGGATTGTGGGACGGAGTAAAATGTTGACCTTGCTTTGTTTCTAGTACCTGCTCTTATTGTGTAGAAATTTGAGTAGATTTAATTTTTTTTGTATGCTTATAGTTTTATATTTTTCTATTTGCGTAAATACATTTTATTCTACTCAAAAGTTGGTGAATCCGGTGTGAATCAAATGGTACTGTAGGGATGTGTGTAGCCATCACTATACTCATTTTGCTCGAGTCGGGAAGAAGGATTATCTTTATCGTTGGCTAAGAACTTGCCCCAAGCTACTCTCGAAGCATTGGCGCATGGTTAGTCTAGCGCGAGCGTGATGTAGGCCATCATTTTTGCCTGGTTGAGCTTTGTACTTTTCCTAACGTCATATCCTCGCTAAGCCCCCTTGTGCCTACCCCTCTTTTGATTCAGCACCACCATTATTTCACCAAAGCCTCATAGCCAATCCTAGTCGCACACCCAAGTCTAGCTTTAGTGTTTTACATTTTCGTGTTGGGGTGTTGATGTGGTGATATTATTTGTGAAAATGTGGATGTGCTCCAAAGATTATATTTGCTGAAATTGTGGAAATAAAGAAAATTATTTAAAATATGTATATATATATGTGAAAATTAGAAGTAAAAAAGAGAAAAAGCATGATTGAAAATCCTATTGGAGATGTGGTTATATTGGGAGTAGGCGGTGAACACACCCATATATTAAAAGTAAAGTCGGGGGGTGTGGTGCACCTACATATATTTTGGTTAGCAGATGGATTCTCTTTTCTATGTTAGCTAATTTGGGTTAGGTGCATAGCCTTCCTGTTTATCTTTGTTTACCCTCACCGTAACTCAAGCCCCATCTCTTATCCTAAAGTCCTACGGATTCATGCTTGAGTCGAACTAGTGCCTTGGAGATAGTGTGAATGGACAAGTGTATGGTCCCCGACATTGGTGGATTCCTTTGGAGGTGATCCTGAGCCCCAATCTTTGGCAAAGCTCACCTTAGTGGCCTGCCTACTTTCTTCCTATGCGTGACCGGATGATTCACCGTGATTCCATTTTTTAGTAATATTAAAATTTTGATACGCATTATGAAAAGTGTAAACTATTTTGCATGCTTAGAAATTTCCTTTACTATATTTGTACGCATACGAGCATACGAATTCACATGGTACTCCATGTCACAATTTTTATGTTAGCTAAGTCATTTTTCCTATCTGCATATATTTAGTTTGCTCGGGACGCGCAAACAGTTAAGTCTGGTTGTGTGATGAGTTTGATTTATATAGGATTTTTTCGGACTCATCTGGGCTAGTTATAACGCTCTTTCACTTCACTTTTAGTGTGTTATCGTTGATATTTCATTTATGCTGCTTTTCACGCTAAGTGCACTATTTTGGCCCAAGGGTGTGCAATTGTGCATTCTTTTGTTGGGGGTAAGCACATGGTGCTCCCCATGGTTCTTTTTGTTTATTTTATGCTATATATTATTGCTGGGAGATGGTGATCCAGTTGGTTTCATTGTTATGCAGGTGGTCGCGACGTCCCGAATTCCATTTCCAATTCTGTGTAAAATGCACGGTCGTGCGTATTTCTTAGCGCATGGTTCCAGTTCAATCGTGCGTTTCACACAGCAATTCTAGGGACTTCTGTTTATATCCGTGCGTTTTGTTCTCGCACGGTTTATGCCAAACTGTGCGAGAAGGAATCGCATGGTCTGCACATTTTCTCTTTATTCCTGCATTTTGGGGTAAATCGTGTGTTTCCTTCACGCACGGGCAAACGTGCACGTGCGCAAGTAAAACGCATGGTTCCCCTATTTCCCTTGTTTTCCTGCGTTCTGTGTTAACTCGTGCAATTTCCTTCGCGCACGGGCATGCGAGTAAAATGCACGGGTCAACGCCTCTCTTTTGCAACCCATTTTTGCGGGCAAATATCGCACGGTTCACGCACGGTCGTGCGCCAGACCGTGCGTGACCATTTTTCTGATCTTTTTCTATTTAAGCGCGGATTTTCAGCCATTGCAAAAGCTTCATTCCAGCCACTTCCCTCCGCATTTCTAGGGAAAAACTCCGTCGTTTCATCAAGGAGAGGAGATTCGGGAAAGCATTCAATGCCAAATCCAAGTTGGAGCTTCCTCTCAGCCTCCTCCTTCATCCTTGAGCTTTAAAGAGAGGGTTGATCTAGCTTTCTCCACCGAGCTTGGAGAAGTTGTGCCATCCTTCTTCTGCATCGTGATATGAAGAAGACGGGCTATTGGGATTTAGTGAAAGCCTCCTCTACCCCATACATAGCTGAGGACCGAGCTAGGACGCAGATTGACAACCTAGCGATTCCTTCCGTGAATCCTTGGCGAGACTCTGAATCCGGTCGATTTCGCACACTTTTCTCTTCTTGTTGTTGATAGTTTAGCTTGATCTCTTGTGTTTGATGAAGTACGCTTATTGTAATTAACGTTTACGCTTAATCATGTCTATATGATTGTTTGTATTTTCGTTATATTTATTTTGAGGTGCGCCTATTTCCACTTTCTGCCTTCAATTATTGTTGGCCGCACTAGCGATTACTAGTGGCATTCATTGCGAAGAGGTTCTTGCGACCCTCACTATTCTCTCGGTTCTTACGCTTGCCTACTCATCCATCTGCCCAGCGATTCGGTGCATAGCGGCCCGTGTAGTATTCCATCCCGCCTGGAGAAGCTTCGCATAGTGGCGTTGAATAGGAGTAGTTTGTAGTATTTTAATTATTGTTTCCGCAATCCAACTAAAACCCCCATTTGTATTTTAGTTATATGGACTTCAATCTCAAGTCCTTCTAATTAGAAAATTCCACCTTGCGGTGTTCCTTGAGAGATTCGATACTTGGGTATGCCACCCTCTTTAATTACTTGATAGTGATCGGTACAGTTGCCGTCAGCGCATCAGGTTACATCCTCTTTTGTTAGTTGTGATGCACTTGCCTCCATTCACATCCACTCTACTCGCGCACTAGAACCACTCTAGCAAAGGCTGGTGTTGGTGGTTAAAGAGGTGATTAAAACCCTCACTCTCCACACGTGTGGTCTTTCCATCTTCTTTCTCTTCGTCCATTCGCCTCACGAAGCACGGAAGAGCGGCCTGCACTAATTACATCCACCAAGCGAAGCGGTGCTTACGACCCGCATTGGTTTTATTTTTGTTTTTTTTAGCACTAGGAATCAAAATCAAACCTCTGTTGTTTTTTTTAACTCTTAGTAACGATCTTTCTACGACGATATCACGATACCCAACCTGCATTCCCTCGAGATCGACATTCGGGAAAGCTATTCCCAAAATTATTACTTGATAGCGACCGGTCCACTTGCCGACGCATCAAGTTTTTGGCGTCATTGCCGGGGAATACAGGCGTAAGTGATCTGGGTTGTCGAAGGTAGTTATTCAAGAGTTATTGTTTTCGATTTTTTTTTGTCATCTTTGGTGTATGTAGAGGCAAGGATCGGGTGAGTTGCTTGCCTACGATCCTTAAATAGAGAGGAAAGCTCGAGCAAGGAGGCGTACCGCAAACACTCGGCTAGAGATGGATCATAATCTAATTCAGGTTGGAGGCAATTGAAGAGGGGAAGAGCCCATCTTAGGGCAAAATGCTGAAGAGAACATTGGAAACCAGCAGGGATAGCCAATGCATGGGGCTGGTCCGAGAGGGAATGGAGTTGCTGCTGGAGGGAAGCATGTTGATGAGAATGAGGTAAATAGGCTGAGGCCTCGCATTATGAGAGACTACACTACCCCCACTATTGGGAGTTTGTATCCAGCTTTTGGGTCGGCCATCCCTAACCTGCAGTTTGAAATCAAACCGGCCATTTTAAACATGATACGCAGCAATGCTCAGTTCTCCGGGTTACCGAGCGAGGACCCACACATGCATCTCTCGGATTTTTTTGAGATATATGAGACCTTCCATTACGGCGAAATACCCGATGAAACGGTAAAGATGAAGCTATTCCCATTTTCACTACGTGATAAAGCCAAGGCGTGGATGCACAGCTTACCTCCGGGAATTTCCACAACGTGGGATGCCTTAACCACGCGATTCCTAGAGAAGTTCAATCCGATAAACAAGATTGTGAACCTGTGTCGGGAGATAGGTAACTTTTTCAAGTTCGATTAGGAGAGCCTGGCGGAGGCATGGGAATGCTTCAATGACTTGTTGTGGAAATGCCCAAACCATGAGTTCCAGCCTTAGAACTTGGTGGCCCAATTCTACTTTAACATCGAGCCCAATTATAGGGCTATGATTGACGTCGCTGCAGGAACAGACCATATACTAGCGGGCTCAACTTATTAATATTTAAGCGTTGAGACAACGCCAATATAGGTACTAATAGAGTGGGCGTGTCACAAAAACTCAGACTAGGACTGTCGATTCCAAGTCCTAAAAGTCAACTAATGTAAGTAAATAATCAGGAGGTAAGGTCGACAAAATTAAACTCGAGATAACATACAAATCAGTATAAATGTCACACAATGGTGATATCATCAAAGAACTCTCATCCGGGTGTACAACAAAATAATCGTCTAAAAGTACCCTTCCCTCAGATGGTAACTCATCCACAATATCAAATGGGCAACCCTCACTCTCAAGTTACTCAGATGACTCAGATACAATCTCAGTGGGTGTAATCGTAGGCTCTAACACGATGGAGATCGTAGCCTGGAGAGGTCACTCAATACTAGGGTGATTAGACATAATTCTAGCAGGCCATGTAATAGGTAATGGAATACTCTCATAGATTGGAATGTAATCATCCCATACATCGTCTTCTAAATCACTAGGGATTCCCTCACTGTCAGAATCATCAGACTCGTCGGGCACTATCGTACGTGAAGGAATACTCTCACCTAGCTGGTCAACTTCTGAATCTAAAGATACTATATCAACATCAGAATCCTCAGAGGTATCATTCATTATCTCAAGGGGCTTAGACGTCGAGGCTAAAGGAGACAAAGCTCTAGTAGTAATATCTTTTGAGTCCAATACATATGATCTATTAGGAATGGTTTCCCTAAAGGTGGGAGTAGGCACACTAAGGGCAGGCCAACCTTTTGGGGGGAACTAATCTAGTGTTAGGTTTATAATCATTCCTATAGGCAGGTATGGGACTAGCACCATAACGATACTCACTCACAGGCTTGGTGTTAGTAGTGCCGAGATAGGTGGGTTTAAATTGATCCGAGAGTAGGCTACGCATTACCCGCCAAATATGTTTATAACTACCAACACGACACTCTTCGTTTAACCAAAATACTTGGGCTTGACCTATTAACCGCTCTCGGGCGATGTAAACCTTTTGGTGGTCGTCCCATTCGTTACAATCAAGATAAAGTTCTACCCACTTAAGCCAGTCACTAAAATTTTGAGAATTCTCATAACCATCAAACGTGCGTGGGTATCTAACTCTTAGTGCGAGGAATAGTGTGGGGACGGTTGGAATTCCTAGGGTATGATGGCAAGGTTGGGGTGTGATTAACCACGACTTTAGCATTCAAATAGTCATAACCGTCATAAGTGGGTGCCTTTCTTCTAGCATACACGTCATAGGTCATTTTTTAATGGAGACAGGACAAAAAATTCAACTCGAATCTGGTGCACATGCAATGAAATAATGACTCTGATCATATAAAATTGTAATAGATGGAATTATTCCCGCTTAATATCTAAGGCAATAAATATATTTTTTTTATTTTCTTACTGGAAATATTATGAAGATTATTAAATAATTTTTGATTTTGATTTTTGCAGAAAAATAAAAATATAGGCCGCTATTTGCAGACAAAAAATTAAAATTTTATTTTATTATTTTGGTAATGAAACGTGCAAGTGCGTGTCGGCGTACTAATAAAAGGGGGGAGGGTACCAATTAGGAAATTGACATGAACCTCCCTCTGATACCAAATTGATGCAGGCCCTTGGTCTCATCGGATTAAACTATGCGTTTTAGGTACAGTAACTAAAATAAGTACGTAGCGAGCGGTTTCTCTAATTAACACTATCGATCACTCAAGCAATTAATGGCACAATTTTCAACATTAAACAACGCAAAGGGATGCTACCCCTTTTATAGATTGAACAAGGGCTAAATGCCAATGTTCGCTCAAGCGAATAGGATCTACTCGATCCGGACAATTAGCAATTCAAAATAAAATTATACGCAAACATTCACAATTTCAATAAGAGAAGATCCGGACAAAAATAGCCATTTAAAATTAAGTCCAAATCAATCCCAAAATTAAATTATATGAGGGTATACCAAATCACTTGAACGCAAGGGTAAATCAAGGGCTACGAACCCAATTTCTTCTAGTGTTCACGAGATCTACCCGCTCCAATTTATATGAAAAATATTCGGACAATTAACGCTTAAGATTTAGATTTCAATTAGCACGATTTCAATATAAATCAGGACAATTAACTAGCCTTCAAATTCCACCAAATCTCACAAATAATATTAGAGGAAAATCACACAAGCGATGTTTAGAAATTCATTACCCAATCCCAAGAAGTCCGTCCAAAATATTGAGTGGAGGAAAAGCTCACAACGGTGGTAGATTTTCTATTTCCACGCAAACCCACGTATCCACACCGGATGATGAAAATGCGAGCCGTTTTCCTTTGCAATAACCTTTGGATTAAGAGAAAACTTGATGGATAATATATAAGGAAAGAGGAGAGAAAAGGTGGTGAAGAGATGGTGGCCATGGTTTTGGCCGAGAACCTTAGGGATTTTGTGGGGGTCGGTTTTGGTTTGGATGGAGGAGATTGGTTAGAATTTTGGAGGGGAAAGGGAGGAGGCCGAGAGAGAGGAAAGGAGGGAGAGAGAGTGGTAGCTTGGGCTAGGTCAAGCCCTAAGGGGGGATGGTGGCCGGTTTAGTTTTTGGAGAGGGTGGAGGCTCGGGTTGGTGGTAGAGGTGGTGGCTCAGGTATGGTGGGTGGAGGTGGGTGATTGAAAGAGGGAAAAGGAGGAGGAGAGGGTGGTGGCTAGGAGGGTGATCGGCTAGGGTGCTGGGAGGGAAGAGGAGGCCGGTTTTCTTTGGGGAAGAAAAGGAGGGCTCGGTTTATTGGGAAAAGAGAAAAGGTGATGGTGGAGACCTTGAGGAGGGAGGAGAAGGAGGAGGAAAAGGGAATAGAGAGGGGGAGGGAGGTGGCCGGCATCCAAGAATAAAAGTGGGAGAAGGGGTCCGAAATTTGAGAGGGAGGAGGAGAAGAATCTCAATAGATTTAGGGTTCAATTTTCATTCATCAATTCTCTACATTACTCTTCATAACATGGCTATATATAGCCTACACCACTCAATCTCCACCCTTGAAAATAAAATAAACTTATGATGGTTATATGCACCCTTCATAAGAGAAATAAAATAGTACTTGCATGAAATAAAATACTAGATGGTTATAATCACCCATCATACATGAATTAAACTACATTAATTAAATGCATGAAATAAAATTGCTTAAAATAAAAATCTCTAAAAATAATAATAGATAAAATATATAATTATAATTATTTAATTTATAATTATATATTTTATTTAATGGCAGTGGCGGACGTCGAGCGAAACATGTAGCGGAGGCGGCTTTGGCGAAGAAATGTCGCGGTAGAGTTTCATCTTCGAGCTTGCAGCATCGATCGTCCCAATCCACGAACTCTCTATGATGGGGATCAACAACTGCATCAGCATCATCGCCATCATTTTCGGGGGTAAATGGAGAGATCCAACCGGTCTAGAGATAAGGTCGGTATAGAAACAAAAAGAAAACCTTGTATTTCATCGCCTCTGATCTCCGACGTCATGGAGATCTAGTTGTTCTGAATTGTAAACCTCTTTCATTATCTTTGAGTAAAATTATTGTTCTGTTATTCATCTGATAATTTCATGGGTGTATGCTTGTGGATCCCTGGAAGTCATGTGTTCCTCTCTAAGGCGAAGTTTTACAAAGAAAATGACTTTTGTGACATAACACCGCGTGCTAGAATGTTAGCGCCCCGTGGTAGCATCCAGAATAAGCCTGGGTAAAACTAATTTTAATTTTAAATTTACATGCAAACCTTATTCACCCCCCCCCCCCTTCTAAGGTTGGCCACCGAATCCAACAATTTTGATCTAGAGTTCAAACGTACGCTTTGGTAGTGCCTCCGAACTCATGATAAGGATTTACATATAGATCTCAAACAGTCGATCGGAGACACTAACACAAAAAATATGGGTGAGCCTAATCTAGAGGTTGCCCAGCAATATCAACATCCTATTATGTTCGGCACAACCTAGAGGGTTCATTAACAAGCATCGTTCGCCCTACCATTACAAACAAAAACTTTGAACTAAAATCTGCAATTATACAGATGGTGTAGCAGTACGTGCAGTTCGATGGCCTACAAGATGAGGATCTTAATCTTCACCTCTCTAGTTTTTTTTTTTGAAATTTGTCATAGTTTAAAATTAACAGTGTTACTGACAATGCGATTAGGCTAAGAATTTTTCGTTCTCTTTACGCACAAAGGCCAAGCAATGGCTAAATTCTCTCCCCAGATGATTTATTTATACTTGGGCCGAGCTTTCTGAAAAAGTTTATGTGAAAATATTTTCCTCCTGAGAAAACTGTTAAATTGCGAAATGATATCTCTTCTTTTGTGCAAATCAATTCTGAAACACTTTACGATACATGGGAACAATTTAAAAATCTTCTACATCATTACCCACAGCATACACTACCCGTCTGGCTTCAAGTCCAAACTTTTTATAACGGAATAAATACAATTAATAAGCAAACGATCGATGCAACTTCTAGTGGTACTCTAAACCACAAAACACTGGAAGACGCAATCGAAATTTTTGAAGAAATGGCTATAAACTCTTACTAATGGAGTACACCCCGTGTGTAATGCCCCAAAATGTCTGAAAATAACAGGAAGTTGGTCACTGGAGGTTACAGCCAGGCTGTAGAGCTAGCTCTAGCGGTATCCAGCTGATTTAAGCAACCAGCATCTCTAGTAGATACTTCTCAGCAGTAGTGTGATACCGCATGGCGGTAGCCAATGATATCTTTCAACCTTTGTCTCTAGACGGTATCGCCTGGTAGTAGAGGTAATGCTGGCGGTAGTATGCTACATGTCGGATAAGGTTAAGGCGGTCTTTGAGCGACAGAATGATGCTGATTGGGCCAACCGGCCACCACCTAAGATACTGCACGGTGATAGTGAGTTGCTGCACAGCGGTGGCTTTTGTTAAAAGCTTGAGATGAGAAATATTTCTCATTTATCTCTTTCTCTCTCGCTCTCTCTCTCTCTCTCTCTTGGATCCTTATATAGAAGAAGGCAGAAGAAGGGTGGGAAAGCAAGGGCAAGGCTAATCCATACCTAAAGGGATTCTTGTGGTCGGATTTGCGAGTCAAAGCCAGATCTGCGTAGAGGAAGGTGTTGTTACCGTTTTCATCCAGATCAGTTGTGACTCCTAAGCGGTCGTTAAGGGTAACGGTTCTCTTCTTGGACATGTAAAGTCCATAATTTGTCATAGTTGCATGAATTCCCCCACTAATTGGTGGAGAGCGAAGGGATTTCCGACGGGTCGATACAAAGTATCCCCAATAAAACTTGCATATAGAATCCGAAATCAAAATACGAAATAGGTATGTTGTGTGAAGCCCATTCGAGGATGTTGGTCTGAATTGGTGATGTATTTATTTGCATGACGGAGAAGACTCCATAGTTAAATGTGTAGTTTATGGAGTCATGGGGTGTGCAGGATGCTGTAGTGAGAGTACTGGAGTTTGTCTCTAGGAAAACACCCAAATTTTGTGGGAAGAAATGATATTTTATCCCCTACCGTGCGGCAGTAGGGCAATCGCTGGCGATATCTCCTAGAGAGTTGATGATTGTGGTTGTGAAGCTTTTGTGCACAAGATAAGGCAGGTAGCATGTTGAGCTGAAAACCTGAAGTGCCTAGCTGTTGTGGCCATGAGATCTAGTATTGGACATAACTCGGTTATGTATATTGTATATGGGAAAGGAGATGCCAACCCGCATCTTGTCTGTTGGGTATTAATCCCACAATAACCCAGATTTGCTTGAAGTCACCCTTGAACTAAGATGAATTAAGTTCTATTTGATATCCTTGTTCTAGTTGTGTGTTTGCAGATTTTCAGTACTAAGTGTAGACCAATGTCAGTCTATAGTGGTTCAGGAACACAGGACCATACAGTGTAACCCCTCATTGTGTGATCCAAGGTGTTGACTCATGTGTAGCCTCTCAATTAGGATACACTTTATGTTCAACCACTTAGAGCATAGGATGAAGACAGGACTAGGAGAAATTCTCTTTAAGTTCAGAAAATTCACTAAGTCCACTTCCCGAGAAGTGCCTCTTAGTTCTCGATAAGTAGAGTTAGATGTTCTCGAGAAGAATTCTATAGTTCTCGAGAAGCAGGAGTGTAGTTCTCGAGAAATCCTTATAGTTCTCGATAAGTCCCCGCTTTTAGTTCTCGAGAAGTCCAGATAGCTTCAAGAATTTTTCTAAGTCTGAACTCTCGAGAAGTCCAGTGTAGTTCTCGAGAAGTTCTTTTAGTTCTCTAGAAGTCTAGAGTAGTTCTCGAGAAGTCCTTATAGTTCTCGAGAAGTCCAGAGTAGTTCTCGAGAAGTCCTTATATTTCTCGAGAAGCTTAGCTTCACAGTTCTCGAGAAGTCAGCTTATGGTTCTCGAGAAGTCCAGATTGGTCTCGAGAAGTATTAGCCCTGAAGTCTCGAAAACTAACTTTAGTTCCAGACACTATAGTTCTCAAGAAATCATACTAGTTCTCGAGAACTAATGTTACTTCTCGAGAACTGCAGGTCAAATTTTTTCAGAAAATTATTTAAGTCAAGATCGGTCGGATTTTCAAATGACTTGACGTGATTGGTCCACGTATCGTCATTAATGTCTTTTCTAACCGTTAGGGGTAATCATATATAAGTTCTTTTCATTAAGACAAAAACCAAACAATTAAAAGAAGCAATAGTCCGTACCTTTGAAATCTTCTGGATCGGCCGTCTCTCTAAAAAAGAATAGGAACAAACTCTGTAGCCGCTGCCGCCGCTCACGAGTAGATCGAGTTTTCTGTTTTCGATCAAGATAGACTTGCTGTTCAAGGGATCCTCATCCTCTCCATGATCGAGTAGGTAAAAGCTTTCTCAGGTCAGATTTACACGTCTTCTTCAACCATTTCTGAAAGAGCCGCAAAGTTCAAGACGAAGACCTAGAGACTTGTATTTTTCCAGATCTGAGAAATTACTGTGTTTGTATTTCCAAATCTCTTTGTTACTGTTGTAGGAGATTTTCTTCGAGTGTAGGAGCGTTGCTCTCCGAGTTGTAGGAAGTTTTTATCTTCCGAGTGTAGATCCATTTGGATCGAGTTTGCAGGAACTTTGTTCCGAGGCGTAGGATTGTTTTCAATCCGAGATAGTGGAGTAGCCGAGTCTAGTGATTTGCTAGATCGTTGAGGTAAAGTGGACGTACTCAAGATTGGGGAACCACTATAAATCTTCTTGTCCTCTATGATTGCTTAAATTCTTGTGCAAGATCATCAAAATTTTTATTCCGCAAATAGACGCACGATTCACCTATTAACCCCCCTCTAAGTGATTTAGGTTTACAACTTTATACTTTCAATTGCTATCAAGGGGAGGTTGGTCGTTAAAAGGTTAATACCTTGACCAATTTCCTCTCGAATGTTGTCACTTGGATATTCAAGCAATGGACAAGGCCAAAGATTTTGCCAAGCTTCCCCTATGCACAAAGAATAACTTTCCCATGTGGAAAGAGAGAATCAAATTTTTCATGGAAGCTGTGGACCCCCGGATCATCATAATTGTTGAAGAAGGTCTTTACATCCCCATGACTACCTCCACTATAGATCCAACCAAGAAGGTTCCTAAGAAATTGATAGATCTAGATAAGGACGAGATTGCACTTGTTTCTTTGGACAAGAAAGCTAAAAATATTATAGCAAGTGCAGTCGATGACTCGATGCTGCAGAATCTGATTCACTGCCAATCGGTTAAGGAGATGTGGCAGTCTCTAGTAACTCTGATGGAAGGTACTGAAGAAGTGAGGGATGATAGAAGATCCCTACTCAACCAGAAATATGAAGCCTTCAGGCAAGGTTCAAAGGAGACCATTGCAGATACTTTTGAGAATTTATTGAAGATAGTAAATGGCCTAAGAGTGTATGGCCGAGTCTTCACTAATGGGGAGCTGAATGATAAGTTTCTGAGGTCTCTCACAAAGGAATGGGACAATAAATTCTTTGTCATCCGAGAGTTTGGCAAACTAGCTGAGACAGACCTACAGAATCTATTTTGCAAGCTGATGTCCTATGAACTGCAGATCAATTCCAAAAAAGCTGAAGAAGAGAAAAGTTGCTTCTCCTCAAAAGAGAAGTCAGTTGCATTAAAGGCTGACAGTTCAAGGAAGGGCAAAGCTGCCTCACCAGCACCTACTCAAGAAGTGAGTGAAGAAGAAAACTCTGAGCCAAGCACCTCGGGCTCAGAACTATCTGAAGGAGAGTTCTCGTTGCTCTCACGGCAGTTCAAGAAATTCTTGAACAAGAAGAAGCAGTGGAGAGGCAAGGATGCCTCATACAGAAGATTACGACATGACGGTGATCAGCGAAAGAAAGGCTCAAGTAGCCATGAAAGGTATACCTCTAAACAGAAAAAACAGATTTCTACTGACATTGTCTGCTACTGCTGCAACAAACCAGGTCACGTCATAACTGACTGCCCCTACAAGGAGAAGGAGGGTGGCATAAGAGAAGAAGTCCTCATACAGCAAGAAGAGGACAGAGAAGAGCCTGTTGGCCAAGAAGGGAAAGACTCTCAGTGACTCTGACTCATCTGAGTCGAGTGTAGAAGAGGAAGCCTACTTTGGGCTCATGGCTCAATCAGATGACGAACAAGAGCCCTAGTTCACTGGGGAGGTAAAATCTCACACTCCTCTCTTTGAATCTGAAATTTCTGAGCATGATCATGAGGACAGCTCTTTTGACGATGAGTCGGAACTTATTGCCCAGTATAAGGAGTTGATCATGACTTACGACAAATGTCGTCGAGTCGTGAAAACTCAGGCAAAAGAGATTGAGTCTCTAAAGGCTATTGAGAGCAGCTTGAGAGAAGAAGTCGCTAAGACTGACTCTCTTCAAGAGAACTTCAATCTTGCTATTGAAGAATATAATTAAGCTCTTAAGCACCTCGACCTTAAAGAGGAAATCATCAAAGAGTTGAAAGAACAACTCGAGGCTGAGAAGAAACTTGTTGAAAGTTTCTCTAAGCCCAAGACAGTTCTTCCACTCGTTGCTGAATTCTCAGCTAAGGCCCAAGGAGCTGTACTAGACCTTGTTGACGCTCCTAGTAAATCTTCTAGGAGAAACAAGGCTCAACGGAAGAATAAGGCCGCCAAGAAGGCATTGGCCAAAGAGAAAGGGAAAGCCCCTCTAGATCAGACTGTCTTTAAGAAAGTTATCTTTCCAACAAATAAGTTTGATCTTGACTCGTCCTATGGTCACTTGACTAGGCCAACTTATGTAGAGCCAAAGTCTCAGTACCAAGGATGGACTCGCCCTCGGAACTTTGGTGAGAGTGTCTTTAAGGCACCTAATGAAGAAGTGATTCTTCAGGGCTATGGTCCTTATAATCATGGCCACAACTTCACGAAAGCGCCTAAAGTAAAGCCCGTTGGGGAAAGGCCTTCGAAGGAGAATAAATCTTGTGAATGTCATCATTATGAAGCTTCCTCCTCCAAGAAAGCTACCCCTGCTAGACCACCATCTCAAAAGGTCAAGTAGGAGTACGTAAGGTAAAGATACAATAGATTTGACTGTTGGTGTTATGGCAAAATTGGCCATTTTGCCATCGATTGTTGGTTTAAAACAAGGGAGATTGACCACTCAGAATGCTAATCTTCATAGGGGGAGTGTTCTAACACGAGACAAAGGACCCTAACATGTTTGGGTTCCTAAGGCAAAGTGATTATGATTGCAGGTATATCCAAAGGCCACCAAAATTCCAATTTGGTACTTGGACAGTGGATGCTCTCGGCGCATGACCGGGACAAGAAGCCTACTCCAGAATTTCACTTCAGTCTGCAACGGAACAAAGGTCAGCTTTGGAGGTTCAGACCGAGGGATAACAAAAGGATACGGTATGATAACTAAAGGTAGTGTATCCTTTCCGGATGTAGCCTATGTGGAGGGATTGGAACATAATCTCATAAGCATAAATCAACTATGCGACAAGGGATACGTAGTTGAGTTCCACGCTGACAGGTGCTTGATAAAGTCTGTTGACAATATGGAAATAATTTTATCAGGCACTCGAAGCAGGAACATATTTTGCTTAAATTTCATTTGTATAGACTCTTCTACACAAGTGTGTCTTTTAGCAAAAGATAGTGCGTCTCTTGGTGACCAATGGCACAAGAGGCTAGCACATACTAATTTTAAAACTATTAATAAATTATTCTCCCAGAACTTCGTACGTGATGCCCCAAATGTCAAGCACGTCAAAGAGAGACCTTGTCATGCATGCGTAAAAGACAAGCAAACAAGGGCTACATTTAAAAGCATCATAAGCAAAAACTCTAATAGGTGTTTACACCTACTTCATATGGACTTGTTCGGTCCACTACAAATTAGAAGCTTAGGAGGTAAGGATTATACGTTGGTAATTATTGATGACTACTCGCGCTTTGTGTGGGTGTTCTTTCTGAAACACAAGTCAGATACCTTCGATATCTTTACAAATTTTGTAAGGCAGGTCCAGAATGAATACAAATGTTCCGTGGTCAAAATCAGAAGTGACAATGAAACGAAGTTCAAGTCTGGGGCCATGACAGAATTTTGTGAAAGCCTAGGTATCTTTCATGAGTTTTCCTCTCCTCGTACTCCACAGCAAAATGGAGTAGCTGAGAGAAGGAATAGAACACTCATAGAGGCCTGCAGGACCATGTTGAGTGATGCTTCACTACCGGAATACTTCTGGGCTGAAGCCGTCAACACTGCATGTCATGTGCAAAATCGAGCTCTCATAAACAAGAATCATGATAAGACACCTTATGAACTTCTAAAAGGCAGGAAACCGACTGTATTATATTTTAGAATTTTTGGCTGTAAATGCTTTGTACTTAACAATGGTAAGTATCATACTACCAAGTTTAGTGAGAAAAGTTTTGAACGTATTTTTGTAGGAAATAGTAGCCACTGTAAGGCATACAGGATTTTCAATAGAAAAACTCTGGTCTTAGAGGAATCCATACATATTGTATTTGATGAGAAGAGCTTGCTGCAAAGCAAATCCTCTAGTGTGCTTGTTGAAGATGCAAGTACAAGGATTAAAGAGATCAGCTTGGATGAATCGACTGAAGGCGAAAGAGAAGAGTTCTTCAAGATCACTACTCAAACCCCCATTAGATAGGCAGATGATCAAGATGAGGAAAACATCCAAGTTGATGAAGTCACTCCAGTGGCTGAAGAAATTCCAGATGCCAGAAACCTAGAGCTCCTACATCTAAAGGATCATCCATTGGACCAGATCATAGGAGATCCCCGGGATGGTGTCAACACTCATTGAGGTACAACTAATGAGAATTTATATTTAAGTTTTCTCTCGCAGGTTGAACCAAAGAAGTTTGAGGAAGCAAACTCAGACACATCATGGATCTTGGCCATAGAAGAAGAACTGAACTAGTTCAAGCGATGCAAAGTTTGGAAACTAGTTCCTAGACCCAAAGGTAAGAATGTCATCCGAACGAAATGGGTCTACCGGAACAAGTTGGACGAGGATGGAACAATCATAAAGAACAAGGCTAGACTCGTCGCCAAAGGATATCGTTAAGAAGAAGGGATCGACTTCGACCAGACATACGCTCCAGTGGCAAGGCTGGAGGCCATCAGACTGTTCATGGCTTATGCTGCACTGAAGGGCTTCACAGTCTACCAAATGGATGTGAAGTTCGCCTTCCTGAATGGTGACATAAAGGAAGAGGTGTATGTGGAACAGCCCCCAGGTTTTGTTGATCCTAACTTTCCTGAGAATGTTTATTTTTTATCAAAAGCGTTGTACGGTTTTAAACAAGCTCCTCGAGCTTATTACGAAACGCTATCTACCTTTCTCCTCAAGAACAAGTTTACAAGGGGAAAGATAGATAAGACATTATTTCTTAGGGAAATTAAAGGCATGATTTTGCTAGTGCAAATCTATGTCGATGACATTATTTTTGGCTCTACAGACGACAACATCTACAAAAAGTTTTTTAAACTTATGCAAGGGAAGTTTTAAGTGAGTAGTATGGGAGAGCTTAAGTATTTCTTAGGACTTCAAGTGAAACAATATGAAGATGGAATTTTCATCTCACAAACGAAGTTCACCAAGGAGTTGATTAAGAAATTCGGAATTGAGAGTGCAACCTCTATAAGGACTCCAATGGCCTCAGCTATGTCTCTTGATAAGGATGAGAAAGGGAAACCTTTTGATGAAACCAAATACAGAAGCATAGTTGGATCCTTACTCTACCTTACTACTAGTAGACCAGACATAATGTTCTCTACATATATTTGTGCTAGATTCCAAGTGAACTATAAGGAATCTCACTATGCTGCTGCAAAGCGGATTTTGAGATACCTTAAAGGTACACCGAATCTTGGCTTATGGTACCCAAGAAGTAATGACAGTGAACTAATTGTCTTTTCAGATACAGAGTTTGTAGGTAGCAAAGATGACAAGAAAAGCACTTCTGGGACATGTCAGTTCCTTGGAAGAAGTCTTATCTCATGAAGCAGCAAAAAGCAAAATTGTGTCGCAATATCAACGGCCGAGTCAGAATACATTTCTGCCGGCAGTTGTTGTGCACTGGTTCTTTGGCTAAAGAACCAGCTAGAAGACTACAATATGAAGGTCAAAGACATTCCATTATTCTGCGACTCCTCCAGCGCAATTGCAATCGCAAACAACCCAGTATCGCACAGCCGGACATAGCACATCGAGCTCAGATATCATTTCATCCGGGAGCACGTGGAGCAAAGAAATGTGGATCTGCAGTACGTGCCAACATATCGGCAAGTTGCAGATATTTTCACGAAGCCGTTGGACGAGACTAAGTTCAATTTCTTCAAAACTGAACATGGGATGCTGAACAAAGAAGGATAAGTCACAAGAAATCAGTTCAAAGTTTAAGAATCGAGGATACTTCAAAAAGGTCAGAAATTTCTCAAGAGGAAGGTAGTTCTCGAAAACTCAGTCTACTTCTCGAAAAGTAAAGTACTAATTCTCGAAAACTCAGACTACTTCTCGAGAACTTTGATCTATCTCTCGAGAAGTTTCTTAAGTTCTCGAGAACTAATATCATACTTATCGAGAAATCCTCTGACAGTTCTCGAGAACTAACCCCACCTCTCGAGAAATGCTCGTCCTTTTTTTTCTTTCGATTTCTGATTAATTTCCTCTATTTTGAAAACTCGCTTGATTTCAGCCCTAATCCTAGATTAATTAGACACTTAATTGAAATTATTATGGTTATATATATATATATAATATTTTAGAAATCCTAAATCAACCGCAATTTCGACATCAGTCTTCTCGAAAACTCTTCGTCTTCCATCGACAGAAAGCTTCGTCGCAGCCGTCGTCTTGCGCTCCGACCGTCGCCGCCGTCAGCGTCCATGGCATAGAGCTCAAAAATAGGAGTCGGCAGTGAACTCATCGTCGCAGGGATTGTAGACATTTCTGATGACTTCAAGAACTTGCTCATTCTCCTGGAAACAGCCGGTCTGATGTTCGTTCTTTCAGAACCCTGCAAGATTTTATTTCCAGATGTAGAGGAATTCTTCAGGAATGCCAAGGTAAGGAGAAATGGTACAGTTTTGAAATCTAAAGTCAGGGGGATTAAAATCAAGTTGAACAAAACCATAGTTTCAAAGCTCCTAAAGCTGCCTGTTGTGGATGAAGAGGATGACCTAACAACTGAAGATTCTTACAGAACTTGCTCTTTCTGTGTAGTTTCTGTGGATGTCATATCATTAAGGAGGAATGCCTTGAATGATGTAGGCAAGCTTCTGGTAGACATAATTGGAAAGATTTTATGGTGTAGAACAGGGTCCATTTGTTTTATAACCAATGACCTATTTGATGTTATGACAATTGTTATCTGCAGGAAGAAATTCCAATATGGAATGATGTTTTTTGATATGATTAGGGATAATATCCAGGATCCCATGCTTGCAAGGATTATTTATTTGTTGTTGCGTGAGATCGATCATGTCACCTTCAAAACCTCTAAAGGTACTCAGATCCATCACCTGAAAAAGATTTCATTGGCCTCCATCCAAAGATGGAAATTAAAGCTGAAGAATCCCAAGCAGTTAGCTAAAGAACTTGCAGCTTCTGCCTCAGAGGTCAGGACCCCATCTCCTCCTTCACATGAAGTTGTTGAACCTTCTGGTGCAGCAACTGAGGGGGAGCCTGCACTCTCTTTTCAAGATGCCAGGATTCCTTCCCCTTCTCCCTCAGTGAAATCTCTTTTCAAAAGCCCTGTGGCAGATCTTCCAGATGCCACCCTCTCAGACATTCAAGTACAGGAAACCCTCAAGAACACAGCTGAAGCAATTGACAATATGGTTGTAGAACTCACTTCAGATGAACCACTTCCTCTCCTAAACATAGAAATCACTGTAGAACTATCAAAACAAACATCTCCAACATCATCACCCCAAGCTAATCTAGCTCCAACTCCTTCTCCCTCTCTAAGGAAAGATTCTACTCTAGCTGAAAACACTTCAGCACAAGAAACCATTCTTCTCTCTATAGAGGATGAGCCAGAACCTGAAGAGGTGGAAGCCCCTCTCAAGAACCTTGACTTCTCCCTCCCCAGAATTGTTGATTAGGAGGCTGATACAGTCCTTCACACTGTAAGAGCTAAGAGCTTTGTGGTAGTGGAAGAGATCCCTCCCTGGGTAGCTCCTCCTCCACCCCCATGTATCTCTGCTGTTGATGTTACTTCTGTTGTTGTTGCTGCTGATGCCCCTCTCTCTTCTAACATTTTAGGTAAGATTGAAATTTTGCTGGCTGAACAAAGGAAACATTTTGATGACTCTCTAAAAATAGTACAAGACAAAGTGATTTCTCTGGAAAATGAAATGAGTCGAGGGTTTGCTAAAATACAACATAGCACTGACTCTCTCAAAAGTTTATTTCAGATTGGTGGCAAAGCTATAGATCACACAATTACTAGTGTTGGTCAGGTAATGGAACAATCTATAACTCTGGCCAATAGCAAAATCCTGTTTGACAAGAAAGCTGAAAAACATGTTATGAAAATCTGTGAAGAAGTGAGAACTTTCAAAGAAGATGTCATAGATACTCTATGTGTAGAATTCAGAAAGGGGGAGAGCCTGGTAAAAGAACATGTGGAAAAACTTGTGGATAAGTTTACTAAAGCTGCAAACAAAGCTTGGTCAAAAAAGATAAGTGAAATCAATAAGAATGTTTTAGAGCAAATTCAATCAGTGAAATTTAATACCTATGACACATCAGTATGGATGCACAACAAGATTTTCCCTGAATTTCAGGTTGATCCCAATATCATTCCTCATAACCTTAACCCACTTGCTGAAGGAGAATCCAGCCAGATGCCTCAATCTCAAATGCCCACCTTTTCTCGAAGGCAAGAAGACCAGGTACCTCCTCCTGCTTCCTATTACTAGGTTTGGTGTTGAAGTTGGTGACCTGGAGGTCTGGCGGTCTGGCTTGGCAGGTTGATGACCGGGCAGTCTGGATTTCCGGGTTGATGACCGGGAGGTCTGGTAGTTTCCTTTCAGCAGGTTGGTTGCTGTGTGTTGCTGTCTTTTGTCCAAGCGGTCTAGCGGTTTGTCACTGGTGACTTGGAGACCGGGCGGTCTAGCGGTCTCACATGGCAATCTCTCTCTCTCACTCTGGCAGTTACTGAGCGGTTAGCCCCTCTGTCTAACCGCGCGGCTTGTGTGGTTTGTGTCTGTACAGTCTGCTTGTGTCATGTAATTTTTTAGTCCCACATCTCTTATTTGTATTCTCTCTTCTCTCCTCCATTCTATATAAAGGAGTCCATACCTTTGTAATAGATACCTTTTCCAGATAATAAAGTTTCAGTTAAACCACTTCCTGTTTGTTTTTATTCGTTTCTCACATGGTATCAGAGGACTCGATCTTTTCCTCCTGATTCTGTGCGCCCTCCCTGTCCGCGCGGCTTGCTTCGCCTGCTTGCGCCCTATCTGCGCGGTCTCTTTCTCTTCTTGTTGTTTCCCTGTTCACCGCGACCTGTTGCCCTGTTCGTCGTGACCTGTTCCCTGTGCTTATTTTTCTTGTTGCTTCTGTTCGAGCGGACTGTCTTCTAGCCGCTCGAATTATATCCCTCTACTTGATTTTGCGGCTTGGTCAAGGCTTCTCTGGCCGCTCGTGTCTGACATCGTGACCGCTGCTGATCTTCTTCTTCCTTCCGCACAGCTTGTTTCCTTAGCGCGCAGCCTCTCTTCTCTTCTCTCTCTAGTTCTATCCGCGACCTATTTTCGCGGTTTCTCTTCCTCTATTTTTCCCGCGATCTCCTTTGATTCGCGCGGCTCCTATGTTCGTGCGGCCTTCTCTCTAACCGCACGGCCTTCTCCCTGCTTTGATCTTCTTCTTGGTTGTGTCCTTTGCGGTTTCCTTTTTGTCCGCTGTAGTCTTCTGGTTCTCACGAACTTCCTTGTGCTCGTGCTGTGTTCGCTGCTTGTCTATTCGCGCGACCTATTTCTCTGTTCGCGCGGCCTGTTTCTCGGTCCTCTCGCACTTCTTTTTTAGTTCGCGTGACCTGTCTCTCTGTTCGCGCGACCTGTTTCTGCTCCTATGGCTCTCTTCGATATCTCTACCTTCTCCTCTTCTTCGAAGCCTTCTGCCTCGGTGGTCACGTCTTCTGGTAGTTCCCACTTCGTTACTCAAGGAAAATGGCTGATCGACTCAGGTGCTACCAATCATATGACCGGCTCTCCCCAGTGTTTTTCTCTCCTGGAAATACATGATCGGTTGCCCCTAGTTATTCTCGCTGATGGCTCTCAATCCCCGGTCCATGGGACGGGTGTGGTTCAAGTCACTCTGTCTCTTCAATTAGCGAATACTCTCTACGTGCCCAAATTCCCATGCAACTTAATATCTATTACCTCTCTATGCAAGCAATTACGGTGTTCCGTCACATTTACTTCTACTTCTTGTTCTTTTCAGGATCCGGACTCCCAGCAGACGATTGCTACTGGGACTGAGAGTGGCGGCCTATTCTTGCTCGACAATATTTTCGCTCTATCCGCCTTCTCCTCCACCTCCACAGATCTACTCCAATGGCAAATTTGCCTTGGTCATGCTCCTCCGCATCTTCTTCGTCAGCTTCTTCCCCAACTTCCTCCACACAGTCCTCCCCTCAATTGTGAGGCCTGTCAGCTTGGCAAGCATCACCGCTCCTCCTTCCCACCAAAGCAAGTTCGTGGATCTTCCCGACCGTTTGATCTCATCCACTATGATGTTTGGCGTCCTTCTCCTACCCCTACCATTGGTCGGGGAAGTTCATATTTTGTCACGTTTATTGATGATTTCTATCATTGTACGTGGGTGTATCTTTTAAAAGATCGCTCCGAATTATTCTCTGTGTGGACATCTTTCTATCTCATGATCAAAACTCAGTTTGATGTTTCTATTAAAGTTTTTTGATATGATAACGCCCAAGAATATCTCATTCATGCTTTTTCATTCTTCTATATACAACATGGGATTATTCATCAAACTAGCTGTGTCTATACTTCACAGCAAAATGGTATGGCGGAGCGCAAAAACCATCACCTCCTTGATTTCGCTCACACGCTGATGATACAGATGCAGGTCCCTCGCTCATATTGGGGCTGAAAGAGAGGAAAAGATCTACCTTAACTCTAGAGGGGGGTGAATAGAGTATTTTAAAATAATTCACAATTTAAAAGGAAAAGCAGTGGAAGACTTAAATTTATGTATATGTGTAAGGTGCTTGCAGTGAAGTAAAAACTAAAGCAAGAAATAAAGAATCACACAGCACACAGCAAAGACAAACACACAGAAACCAGAAGACACAAGGATCTATAGTGGTTCCCCAACAACCTGGGTACATCCACTCTTCTACCACCCTTGGTAGGAATCCACTGCAGGAAGGGTTGATCAGGTGTCCTGGGCACCAATGAGCTTTTGATAAGGTGCTCAAAAACCAAACCAGATTTTTTGATCAGGTGTCTTTCCACCACTGAGTTTTGATCAGGTCTCAGAAACCAAGAGTTCACTTTTGAAGGGAGAGATAACCCTGTACAGATGGTTGTAAAATAAAAAGGTGATGATGTCTTCTCTGTCTCAAATCACTGAGAGAAGACTAGTGGATTGTTGATGTTTTCAAAGCTCCCCCTGAGATGTAGAATGGTTCAGGAGTGAAAGCTTTGCTAGGGTGATAGGTCTTCAGATGCTTCAGATCTCCAGCAGAAGATGATTCCAGCAGATGCTGAAATGTTTTGTGTCTGGAGTCCTTGATGTTGAAGCTTTTGAACACTTGAAGATTTGGAGGAGTTGAGTAGCAGAAGATCTCTTCTACAACAGAATTTTCTTGGGTTCTTGAAGATTCAGTAGATTTGAAAATCACAAAAGATGAACTGTTGATCAGAGAAGGGTTATTGTCCAATCTTTTGTGTTGTAATCTAATTCTTCTGTATCTCTTTGTATTCTCTGTGTATTGTTGTTATTGTTGTAGTCTCTATTCTCTTCTGCAGGAGTATATTAAAAATCTGACTTAGATGGCTGTTACTCAGTCATAAATGACTTCCATAAATGACAACTATCTCTGGGGAAATTCCTAAGCAACATTCCATTTAGTCCTTCCTTGAAACATGCATCAGATTGCTTGAAACGACAAGAAAATCCTTTGTAATAAATGCAAAAAATAACTCTGAAGGAATTTGAATTAATTCCATAACTGTCTTTGAGTTTTAATTCTGAAAGCGTCGATCTCTCAATGAAATCGTCAATCTGAGCTCTACGATCGTTTAACTGACAGAGATTGGATTTTCACAGCAGACAGAAAACGTCGACCTGAGCTCTACGATCGTCAACCTGAGCTCAGCGACTTGGAAAATAGCTGAAGACAAAACGTCGATCTGAGCTCGAAGATCGTCGACCGGAGTTCGACGATTTGCAGACTTAAGCTCAGAGAACGTCGAACTGAGTTCGACATTTCGTCGACCTGAGCTCGACGAAAATTATCTTGTCTCTGTACTTAGTCCTGATCTCTGAATGGTCCTGGGGACAACTCAAAACCTAAGTTCTAAGCCCTAGACTCATTCTAATTTGACCTTTTCAACTATACAACTAGGTCAAACAATTTTCCTAATAATATAGTCATCCTTGCCCAAATTAGTAATAGGGTGTTCCAACAATCTCCCCCTATTTGGGTTAGGATTACTATTTACAGGACATAATCAGGAAACAGAATAATACATACAGAAACAGAAAAACTAAACTAACAATGCAGAAAAGATAATCAAAGCAGCATTGCAGAACTCAAAAGGAAATCAGCAAATGTTCAGATATAGATGTACTGTCTGCTTACAGAATTCATTTCCTTTCACTGCCTTTCTTAAATAAAATCTCCCTGTTGGGATTGAGAGCATCCTTCTTTGATCTTCATTCATCTTCTGCACCTAAGGAGGTTTGGGATCTGGGCCTTGGAACTACAGCCTCAGGATGCAGTTTCATGTAATCTTCTTGATCAAAGAACTTTCTTGAAGCATATCTCTCCAGTTCTATCTTTCTTTGTTCTGAAAGTGTAGTGATGTTAGAAATATCTTTCCCTTGTTCTCTGGCCTTCTTCAACTGATCTAGAGCAGCAAGCTCTTTCATCCTGGCAGTCCATGATAAAGGATTATTTTCTGGATCCTCAAAAGGAATTGAAGGTTCATATCTATTTATGGTTTCTGAAGCAGTAGATGTTCTTGTAACAACAGTATCTCTGAGTTTGTAAAGAAAAGGACCTTGAGTTGAATCCATATGCCATTTTCCTTCCCTTTGCTATTTGGAATAGGTTCTATATTCTCTCTGACTTCCTCTGTGTTGTCCTCTTCTTGAATGATAACCTTTTTTATACTGTCCTCTGGGCTGATATCTTTAAGAGGGTTGAGAGGAACTTTGCTTTGAATCTGAAGATTGAAATGCAGAGCCTCCACCAGATCCTAAATCTGGAGGAGGAGGAGGTTGATACTGAGAGGATCCTTTCTCATACTTGTCCAGTTTCCTTTTCTTCTTCATAGCCTTTGACTGATTTTTGGAATATTGCATCCAGGGCTCTGTAATCTGGCAGTCATGCAGAATATAATATGGTATGTCATTTGCATCTTTGGCCTTGGCAGGAGGAACTCTCATCATAGCTTTGCTCTTATCTTTCCTCTTTTTGGCAATGGTGCCAGCAGAGTCATCAAATTCAGTATAGAATTTGTCACTGTCAGAGCTTTGTGGTCTGTCATAAAGATCATCAATTCTTTTTATGTATTCCTCTTGAAGTTTGGATTTCTCAGAATCAGCAGGAGCAGGAGGTGTTGGAACAGCAGCAGGAATCTCAGCAGGAGCAGTTGGAATAACAGACACTTGTGGAGCAATTGCATACACAGGATTCTCAGAAACTTGTTCTTCCAGATAACTTGTCAGTTCTTCAGCAACAGCAGTATCAGCAGACAGCATCTCAATATCAGTAGATTTAATAGAAATATCAGCAGCAGCAACACTAACAGTAGCAACAGTTTACTCAGACTTAAGAGACTTGACATAGGATATGATCAGGCTGGGATCACATACAGAAATAGGCACAATGGCCTTAGTGAGATCTTCAACTCCCTGAGTTGGTAAGCTTCTTCAGTGAAGAAGATCAAAATCAGACAACAGTAACCTGAGGTCCACTGTGAGAACTGGTTCTGGAGCAGCAGGCATTACTTAAGCTTCATAAGGCATCTCCCCCTGCCTTGATTTAGACATGACTTTATCAAGGCACTCCATAGAAGGAACTGCCTGAGGAGAGGAAAAAGAGGTTAGCCTGTCAGATAGCTCCTTTATTGATTGCAGGAGTGGAGTCATGGTGGTCTCCAGCAGGCTTACTAGCTTGGGGGCTAGTATCCCATATAGCCTATCTGCTAAAGCTGATAAATCCACTTGCTCAAGTGGGGGTTGAGTAGAGGTGGAGGATGGAATTGCTTGAACTGATGGTGAATGGGTTGCAGTTGATGTTGTGGTGGATGGGAGAATTGATGGTTGAGATGTAGGGATGGTGGAGATGGATGGTATGGGTGTGGAGATGGATGGAGTGAAGGATGGTTGGGAGAGTATATAATGAAGAAGTTGTTGGTAGGAGGAGGTAGAGGGAAGCTCAGGAGGAGAGGAAGGGTAATCATCCATGAAGGAATCTTCCAATATGTT
Organism: Platanthera zijinensis; assembly: GCA_039513925.1. Lineage (NCBI taxonomy): Eukaryota > Viridiplantae > Streptophyta > Magnoliopsida > Asparagales > Orchidaceae > Platanthera > Platanthera zijinensis. The sequence continues at coordinate 155,355,086 of CM077092.1, forward strand.
GAAGGATAGAATGGTAAGAGGTGGATAGTAATGGAGTGGATGGAATGATTCTGAGGTGGCTGGAGGTGAAAGAGGTGATGAGATGGTAATGGGGGAAGAGATGGTTATGGTTGAGGAGATTATTGTGGTTGATGTGGAGGTGGAGGTAGAAACAAGAGGAGGAGAAGGAGGAGCAGAGGTGGAGGCAGGCAGTTCTTCCATGAGGGCTGGAGCTTGAGGGGAAGTTACTATAGGAGTCCTTGTAACTGAAGCTATAGTAGTCCTGGCAAGATTGATGATCTGCCTGTCCCATTTCCCAAATAGGGCACAGGTTAATCTTTTAGATGCATTAATGTGCATCCCATTGGAAACCAGAACCTCTGGGCACCTGGAGTGCAGGAAAACCCCTAAAATCCTCCCAAAATTGACAAAACTTTTATTAATTTTCTTCTTGATCAATTCAAAGAAGATTGTTCCCCAATTCAGATGTTTCTTGTCAACGATGGCTCCCATCAGACAGAACTGATACCTTGATATGGTATCATGTGCTGAGTGCTTGGCCAGCAGCACTTTCCCCACAATATCAGCCAAAAAACGAAATTCAATTGATAGATTCTTTTTCAATAACTTATTAGGGTTTGCAGCAGAGTGACCCATTTTATCCAACATAGAATCAAATTCTTCTCCAGACTTATCAGTAGAGTCATCTCCAAAACTTAAGTTGAATACCTCAGTCAGAAGGGTAGGGGACAATTGTACCTGAATCCCGCGGATAGTACCGACTATAGTATTCTAATCCAGAATGTTTGCAGTAAATACCCATTCCTTTATTTCGTAAGCCGCAATCTTCATTCTGGTCGACATAATATCCACTAGCTGTTGTTCCTTGAATAGTTCCAGGATATCCTTGAAGATTTGATCGCTGCCGTCGAATGAATCCATATCAATATCAAACCCGGTATCAAACTTCGTCTTCGCGAGAGCCGCAACATTCACCGCCATTGAAGACCTGCAAAAAATTAACAAACGCAACCAAGTGCAGTAGAGTTTGGAGGGAAAGAAAGAAATTACAGAGAGTATGAATGCGCAATCGAAGAACGACGACGAAAAATGATTTTTATATTAGGGTTCGACGGTGGAAAGGAAGGATCGTTGAACTCCGTTCGACAATCTGGGCTTCTAATGGAATCTGAAGAGTCTTCAATAACGTCGATCTCCGTTCGACGATACTGGAGAGCGTCGAACTCTGTTCGACGATCGTTGACCAAAGGAAGATAGCCTAGCGCTACCTGGAGAACACTGAACTCCGGTCGAAGCTTATTGGAAAGCCTCGATCTCCGTTCAAAGATTTTTGGAAAAACGTCGAGCGCAGTTCAGAGACAAAACTGAACCTACAGACACTAGAAAATATAAGTTTTTAGCCTAGTCTTGGTCTGTTTTTAAATTTAAAAATCTTGGGATTTATTGTAAACTTCCTCCATCTAACATTCCTAACTGATTTTGGAAGAAGGTGTGTTTCTTTTCATCCAAAGGTTTGGTGAAAATATCTCCCCTTTGCAAATCAATTGGGATATATTGAATTTCAATTTTATTTTTCTCTACATTGTCTCTTAGAAAGTGATGCCTAATCTCTATATGTTTTGTCCCTCTATGGAGGACTGGATTTTGTGTTATGGAGATAGCACTAGTATTATCACAAAATATTTTTTACCCTTCTAAGTTGTAGCCATAGTCTAGGAGCTGGTTTTGAATCCACAGAATCTGTGAGCAACAACTGCTTCTTGCCATGTATTCAGCTTCAACAGTTGAAGTGGACACAGATATCTGTTTCTTACAGAACTAGGAGACAAGTCTGTCACCAAGGAACTGGCAAGTTCCACTGGTGCTTTTCCTATCTACTCTACATCCAGCATAATCAGCATCTGAAAATCCAGTTAATTCAAATCCTGAGTCTTTTGGATACCAGAGTCCTAGATTTGGACAACTTTTCACATACCTAAGAATCCTCTTTACTAAAGTTAAGTGTGACTCTCTAGGGCTTACTTGGAACCTAACACATATGCATGTAGAAAACATTATATCAGGTCTACTAGCTGTAAGGTACAATAGAGAGCCAATCATTGCTCTATATGTTGTCTGATCAACATGTTTTCCATGTTCATCAGCATCTAATACAGCATTAGTAGGCATAGGTGTTTTCATACAAGATGCTTCAGACATACCAAATTTCTTAACCAGTTCTTTGCATACTTTGTTTGAGAAATGAATATGCCTTCAGCATGTGGTTTGACTTGCAATCCTAGAAAGAAGGAAAGCTCACCCATGCTACTCATTTCAAATTTAGAATGCATTAGGTTGGAAAACTTCTTGCACAAATTTGAATTAGTAGAACCAAAGATAATATCATCTACATATATTTGTACTAGTAGGGTATGGGACTTATGGATTCTAATAAAAAGAGTTTGGTCTACTCTACCCCTTATAAAATCATTTTTCAGAAGAAAGCATGCTAAGCTCTTATACCATGCTCTAGGAGCTTGCTTGAGACCATATAATGCTTTATGCAATTTGAAAACATGGTCAGGATAAGTTGAAGAGATAAAACCTGGAGGTTGTCTAACATAGACTTCCTCTTTGATGTCTCCATTGAGAAATGCACTCTTCACATCCATTTGGTAGACCTTGAATCCTTTGTGAGCAGCATAAGCAAGGAATATTCTTATGGCCTCTAACCTTGCCACTGGTGCAAAGGTCTGGTCATAGTCAATTCCTTCTTCTTAAGAGTAGCCTTGAGCAACTAGCCTTGCCTTGTTCCTTACAATAACTCCTTGATCATCCAACTTGTTTCTGAACACCCACTTTGTTCCAACAATTGAGTGATCCTTAGGCCTTGGCACTAGTTCCCAAACTTGATTTCTCTCAAATTGATGTAGTTCCTCTTGCATAGCAATGATCTAGTGTGGATCTTATTCTGCATCTTGAATGGATTGAGGCTCAACTTGAGATAGAAAGCAAGTAAGCATCAGGGTCTTGTTGACCTAATTTATGGTTTGCACACCAGCTGAGATGTCTCCAATCACTTGGGAGATTGGTTGATCTCTTGTTGTTACTAAATAAACAGGGGGTGTTGATTGTTCACCAACCATTGTTGTTGTTTCCTCTTATGGAACAACAACTGGCTCTTTTAGATGTTGCACATCCTCTTCATCATCACTGCTCTCATCCTTTTGCTGGATAGGTGGAGGAGCTGTATCCTTTTCTTTAACCTATAATCTGTCCATACTTTCTGAAAGAGAGAGTACCTGCATAGGTTCTATGGTAGAAGCAGACTTCTCCTTATAAAACATGTGAGTCTCATCAAAAGAAACATGAACATATTCTTCTATTTTAAGAGTAGAATTATTATACACCCTATAAGCCTTGCTGATCATGGAGTATCCCAGAAACACACCTTCATCAGCCTTTGCTTGAAATTTTACTAAGTATTTCATGTCATTATTGTGAATATAACAAATACAACCAAAAATTATAAAATAGTTTACTTTAGGTTTCTTCCCTTTGAGCAATTCATAGAGATTCTTGCCCTTCAGTTTATGTATTAGGCTTCTGTTCAACACATAGTTGGAGGTGTTCACTGCCTCAGCCCAAAAAGATAGAGGTAGGTGAGCATCTGTCAACAATGTAGTAGCAGATTCAATTAGGGTTCTATTTTTCCTTTCAGCTACCCCATTTTGTTAAGGAGTTCTAGGAGCTGAGAAAGTATGCCTGATCCCTTCACTCTGACAGAACTCTTGCATAAGAAGAGAATCAAACTCTGTCCCATGATCACTTCTGATCAGGGCAATGTGAGTATTGAACTCAATCTGTATACATTTGAGAAACTCTGTCAGACACTTAAAGTTATTAGACTTCTTCCTCAGAAAGAATACCCAAGTGAATCTGGAGAAGTCATCTACAATCACCAAATTATAAGATTTCCCTCCTAAGCTTTGCACTCTAATGGGTCCAAAAAGATCCATGTGTAACAGATACAAAATACTAGGTGAATCACTCTTATTAAGTGACTTAAAACTGTTTTTAGTTTGCTTGCCTAATTGATAGGCCCTGTAGAGTCCTTCTTTCTTGTAGGGGCCAGAAGGTATTCCTCTAACAAGGTTGTCCTTAGACAGCCTAGCAATGGTTCTAAGGTTTAAGTGTCCTTGTCTCTTATGCCATAAATCATTTGGTTTGCAAACTGAATTAAATAAGCAGATATCTATGTTAGTTGAAAGGAAATCTACAAGATAAATGTTACCTTTCCTTTTACCTGTTAACACTGTTGTGTTATCCTCTGACTTGATCTGGCATAAGGATTTGTTGAATGTCACTTGATATCCTTCATCACAGAGTTGACTGATGCTGATTAGGTTGTGCTTCAGTCCTTCCACATAAGCCACCTTCTTTAATGTGACTGAGCCAATCTAAACAGCACAATATCCTTTTGTTTGACCAAAGTTTGAATCTCCAAAGATCACTTTGGGTCCAAGTTTGACTTTGAAGGATGTGAGTGTTGGAGTTACCATGGTGATCTAGAAGTGGTCAATCATGTAATCTCACTGCCAACGCAATATAAGCCTGCAGGGTCGCACATAAGAGCATGTGGATAAGTTGGAAGACCGACTGTGTTGGTAAGGGTTACCAATCACCGCACAGAATGGGGTTGGGCAAATGTTGCCAAAGAAGGTTCTTAGAGACTATGGCAAATTCGTCGAGATTCGTCAAAAATCGTCAAGTATGACTCAACGCCCTCAACGCCCTCAACGCCAAGGAAGATTCGTCGAGAATCGTCGAGTATGACTCAACGCTCTCAATGCCAAGGCAGATTTGTCGAGAATTGTCGAGTATGACTTAACGCTCTCAATGCCAAGGCAGATTCGTCGAGAATCGTCGAGTATGACTCAATGCTCTCAACGCCAAAGGCAGATTCGTCGAGAATCGTCGAGTATGACTCAACGCTCTCAACGCCAAGGCAGATTCGTCGAGAATCGTCGAGTATGACTCAACACTCTCAACGCCGTTTCTGCAAGGTGATTCTCGCCGATCGATTCTGAAACCCTATTTTACTGTGGTCTGCGGATAGCGATTTTTCCTAGGTTTATTTATGCTTTGAGTATAAATAGACACTTAGGGTTTTGGGAAAAATATGAATCGGATTGATCGGGCTTTTCTCCTTTGACCGAATCGAAACCGACGGAACTGTTCCGCCGTTCTACCGATCCGCTGAATCCCGAACCCCGCCGAACAGAAGTGTTCCGCCACCGTGTGTGCTCCGCCGACCTCCTCCTCTTCGACGATCGTCGTTGGTATTGCCTTTCCTGGCGCGGACTTAGCAGTCCATGGAATCGCAAGGTGCGGCCGATCTCCCTCCCGACCCTTCGTACGACGAAGCTAGGTGTTCTCCCGCTTGTGTGGATTTCTACAGAGACGTAGACATTATTCTACGTGGAACTCCCCACCGACAGGACTCGGATCTTAGAGCATCTTTATTGAGTTGTGACTCAACACCGAAGAGGTAATTTTGTCTTGTTATTTTTGGATAACTTCTTGATTCAACATTCATGGCCCGATCCATTCCACTGTTGGATTGTTCTTGTTTTATTCCTTCCGCTGCGTGCACAAGTGTTATGCCAACCTCCATAGAAAACCCAACAATGGTATCAGAGGGAGGTTTCGGCCATGACTGTTGTTTTGGAAGTTAGGTTATTCCAGTGCGTGTAAACCTAGGGATTTAGAAGTGTTCTAAATATCTAGATTTATTCCTGGTACATCAATTGTTGATGGTTTTTCCAAGGGAGATCGGTGCGCCCATAACCCACAAGTTAGGGGCTCTGCCCCTTGGAACCCTGCCAGGAACGTCTGGAATTTCGTGGTTATTTCTAATTGTTAGAAATTGTTTTCTCCTTATCAGTAACAGTCCCTCAAATGGTTAGTGAACCAATGTATTGTTTTGGATTTTGCATCCAACAATGAGAGACGAGCTTGTCTACTGCTTTAAGTTGAGTTGTCTTTGTTTTTGTCTAATGCATGTAAATCTGAAGATTTGGAAGAGTCCGGATGTTCAGATTTAGCCCTTCCTTTCTATCAAATGTTGATAGTGTCAGGTTGTGCACATAAGGGATGCATGTGGATTTTAGAAATATGTTTTTCTGTGGATGTGCACATTGATCAAATGTTGATCATGGTTAATTGTTAACCTATAATCAAAATCCCTTCCTCTAATATTAAGTGTTCGGATGCCTTCCGATGGATGACACTCTTCCTGCCTCGATCGATGAAGTGTGGGCTTGCCAAAGCAAGGTGCATTAATCTATCTTGGTAAGGGTGCGAGCGGATAATTGTGATATCCCACTGTCAACATCGGGTCCATCTTAACTAGGTGACCTCAAAGGTTCAGTGCCTAGAGGCATAGGGTTGGCATGCACCATATGATGGATGCGAATAAGGAGTTGTTCACCAACCATACAAGAATTGCATGAGGATGCAATTGGCAAGCATTGCCTACCTAAATAACCACATTGTGAGAGGAAAGCCAAAGCTGACTCATTGTGTTGGTGAAATACGGATCTTGTCCACTAAGAGAGTAGCTCGCATGAACTCTACGAATTGATAGTGAGGGCTATTATTTCGAATAAAATAGTGAGAGTTTTTAATTGAAGTCCAAATTAAGAAAAATAATTGTATTTTGAAATTTTGGTACTGATTTATTCTGCATGAATTCTTGTAGAATTCCATGGCAAGTGGTTCACACTCCACTCTGTCTCTGAGAGCCATCCTTGAGAAGGATAAGCTCAGTGGGACTAACTACATGGACTAGTACAGGAACCTGAGAATTGTTCTCAGGCAAGAGCAAAACCTCTATGTCTTGGAAGAAGAAGCCCCCGAGGTGCCGACCGGGAATTCTTCCCGTGCTGATAAAGATACTTATAAGAAGTATATTGATGACGCCTTGTACGTCGAATGCCTTATGCTTGCCACCATGAACTCTGAGCTTCAGAAGCAACATGAGAAATGGGGTGCAAGGAGATTGACGAGCATCTCAAGAAAATGATTCAAGGGCAAGCTCGCTAAGAGAGGTTTGACGTCACAAAAGCGTTGTTTCAGTGCAAGATGGGAGTTCGAGACTCAGTAGGGACTCACGTATTCAAGATGATTGGGTATATAGAGAACCTTGAAAGGCTGGGTTTTCCTCTAGGTTAAGAGTTGGCCACAGATCTAATCCTGTAATCGTTGTCGGACAGTTACGAGCAGTTTGTCTTGAACTAAAACATGAATGAAATAGATAAGACACTGCCCGAGCTCCTAAGCATGTTGAGAACTGCCGAGATCAATATGAAGAAGGCCAAGCCTGCCAGCCCCATACTGATGGTGCATAAGGGTAAGGGCAAGGCCAAGGGCTCTAAGAAGATGAAGGTGGGACCTAAGTCACATCTTGAGCCCAAGTCTTCTGCACTGATGAAAAAGAAGAGCACGGTGAAGGAGGGGAAATGCCACCACTGTGGCAAGGCTGGTCATTGGAGGAGAAACTGTCCTTTGTATATTGAGGGTCTGTAGAAAATGAAGGGAGGTATGACTTCCGCTTCGAATATTTACGTTGTAGAGATAAAGCTTTCTGCTCCTTCATCTTGGGTATTGGATACCGGATGTGGTTCTCATATTTGTACAAATGTGCAGGAACTGGGAAGGAGAAGATTGCTGAGTAAAGGGGAGGTGGACCTACGCGTCGGCAATGGAGCAAGAGTTGCTACTGTAGCCGTAGGGGTTTACCGTCTTTCTTTGCCCAGTGGGCTTGTAATAGAACTAGATAACTGTTATTTTGTTCTGGCAATAACTAGAAATATTATATCCATTTCATGCTTGGACATGATTGGATTTTCTTTTATAATTAAGAACAACTGTTGTTCTATATTTAAGAATGATGTTTGTTATGATGTAGCCCAATTGTTTAATGGTCTTTACGTTTTGAACTTGCACCATCAGATCTATAATATAGAAAATAATAAAAGACTAAGAACAAATGACTCAAACCCTACATTTCTCTGGCATTGTCGTTTGGGCCATATAAACGAGAAGCGCATATCCAAGCTCCATAAAGATGGACTTTTGGACTCATTTGATTATGAATCATTTGAGTGATGCGAATCTTGTTTGTTAGGCAAAATTACTAAAGCCCCTTTCACTGGTTATACTGAGAGGGCTGAGGATCTCTTGGGTATTGTACATAGTGATGTATGTGGACCCATGAGCTCCATGGCTAGAGGTGGGTATTTCTACTTCGTTACATTTACTGATGATTTCAGTAGATACGTATATGTGTATCTTATGAAGTGCAAATCCGAGACCTTTGAAAAGTTCAAAGAGTTCAAAAATGAAGTAGAAAATCAGTTGGGAAAAAGGGTTAAAGCACTCCGATCTGATCGAGGTGGCGAATACCTGAGTCATGAGTTCCGTGATCATCTGAAAGAGTGTGGTATTGTATCACAGCTCACTCCACCTAGAACACCACAGCATAATGGTGTGTCTGAGAGGAAAAAATCGTACTTTGTTAGACATGGTACGTTCGATGATGAGTAATGCAGACTTGCCTGTTTCCTTTTGGGGTTTTGCTTTAGAGACTGCTGCAATGACACTGAATCGCGCTCCGACGAAAACGGTTCTAAAGACACCATATGAGATATGGACTGGGAAGTGTCCTAGTATGTCGTTCATTAAAATTTGGGGTTGTGAGGCATACGTGCGACGTCAAATGCCTGACAAGCTGGAACCCAAATCGGATAAATGTTATCTGGTGGGATATCCTAAGGAAACGAAAGGGTATTACTTTTACCTACCGTCTGAGGGCAAAGTGTTTGTTGCAAGGACTGGTGTCTTCTTGGAGAAAGAGTTCTTATCAAGAAAGACTGAAAAGGTAGAACTTGAAGAAGTTCAAGAACCACCAATAGTGAATGAACCGGAATTGGATTCTGAGACAGGACTACAAGATGTTGTAGCTAGAGAACCTACTCAAGAAACACAGGTCCTACGTAGATCTGGTAGACCAAGATTTGAACCTGAGAGATATGGATTTCTCGTGTCTCAAATAGGTAATGTGTTGTTTATGGATCATGATGATGAACCAGCAACCTACCAAGAGGCTATGAATGGACCAGACTCCGACAAATGGATTGAGGCTATGAAATCCGAAATGGACTCCATGTATGCAAACCAAGTTTGGAACTTGGTGGAACCACCTGAAGGGGTACGACCCATAAGGTGTAAATGGGTCTTCAAGAAGAAGACCGACATGGATGGGAATGTACAGACATTCAAAGGGCGACTGGTGGCTAAGGGTTTCAAGCAAATTCATGGTATTGACTATGATGAGACCTTTTCCCCTATTGCCATGGTAAAGTCCATAAGGATATTGCTTGCTATTGCTGTGTATTATTACTACGAGATCTAGCAGATGGATGTCAAAACGGCTTTCCTTAATGGAAACCTCCTTGAGGAAGTGTACATGACACAACCCGAGGGTTTTGTATCCCCAAATGAAGCCACTAAAATATGCAAGCTGAATAAGTCCATCTATGGACTTAAACAGGCCTCTCGAAGTTGGAATCTTCGTTTTGATGAGAAAATCAAAGAGTTTGGTTTAATCAAGAATGAAGATGAGCCTTGTGTTTACAAGCGAATTAGTGGGAGCATTGTTGTCTTCCTGGTATTGTATGTAGATGACATACTTTTGATTGGGAATGACATTCCTACCCTGAAAGTTGTTAAGAACATCCTAGGGAACTGCTTTTCAATAAAGGACTTGGGTGAAGCGACTTATATACTTGGTATTAAAATCTATAGAGATAGATCGAAGAAGTTGTTGGGTTTTACCCAGAGTACATACATCGAAAAGGTGTTGAAGCGGTTCAACATGCTTGAGTCCAAGAAAGGATTTTTACCCATGTCTCATGGTGTGAATCTCTCTAAGGACCAGTGTCCAAAATCTTGTGAAGATAAGGACCGCATGAAGTTGATTCCATATGCTTAGGCAATTGGATCAATTATGTATGCAATGTTGTATACTCGACCTGATGTCTCCTTTGCTTTGAGCATGACAAGCAGGTATCAGTTAGACCCCGGTGAGTGTCACTGGATTGCAGTCAAGAACATCCTGAAGTACTTGAGAAGGACAAAGGATGTGTTCTTTGTGTATGGTGGAGAGGAAGAGCTCGTTATAAGTGGTTACACGGATGCTAGCTTCCAAACTGATAGGGACGATTCAAAGTCTCAGTCAGGGTTTGTGTTTTGCCTTAATGGAGGAGTTCTGAGCTGGAAGAGTTCCAAGCAAGAGACAGTTGTTGATTCTACAACGGAAGCCGAGTATATCGTTGTAGCTAATGTAGCGAAGGAGGCTGTATGGATTTGGAAATTATTCGGCGAGCTTGATGTAGTTCCTAGCATTGTTGGTCCCGTAGTTCTCTACTGTGATAACAATGGTGCAATTGCACAATCTAAGGAACCTAGATCCCATCTGCGCTCCAAGCACATACTTCGGCGGTTCCATCTTATTCGTGAGATTGTCGAACGAGGAGATGTGAACATTTGCAGAGTGCCGACTGAGGAGAATATTACGGATCCACTGACAAAGCCTCTCGCGCAGAGAAAGCATGATGGTCATACTAGATCAATGGGTATGTGATACCTAAGTGATCAACTCTAGTGGGAGTCTTGTGGGTGGCATGTAAACATATATTCTGTTGGCTATTTATTGTTTATTCATATGATGAATTGTGTACCAAATGTTTCTTTTTTACAATTAATGGCAAGTTCTTTTATTATGATTTTCCTATGTGATAGTTAAATTGTAACATAAAAAATACCCATAGAGTGTTCGCTTCCATAGGACATCAAGTACGTGACTTGAATGTGAGAGCCTATGATTTATTTGAAGCTTCATTCATAAAAGGTCCCTGGTCGTTGTATCATCATAGAAGCTACGGGTGATGATGATACCTTAAGACTAGCACGTGCGTTGACTGATGACCAGTTCTCACAGGTCATGATATTGTGATATCAAGTCATCACGTGGGTACTTGTTAATGAACAAGTTGTACTGGACAGACCCATCCTGAGACTACTTTGTGGATTGTTATCTTATCGTGTCACAAGTTGGTCTCTATTGGCAATGGTGTTGTGGTCCTTTGACCTGACGTCGCAGCATTCATCAAGTAAGGAAGAGCATGCTTTGATGACATCTAAAGTCTTCCTTGAGAAAGGTTGATGATAAGGGTGGTTGTTTAGCACGTTACGAATCATTTGGGTGTTTGTATGTGAGAAGATATGGGATTTGTCCTCCTATATGACAGGAGTTGCATCCATGGGCCCCTTGATGGAACTGGACTGAGAAATGCATGGCCATGCTTGGTTGAGTCAATATGTGATATTGGACTCACCATTCTCTGGAAGTCCGTTCTAGATCAGGAAACTTTGATTGAGCTATTATGAGGGTGACACGGTCCATGCATCTAGTTCTTTCTGGATGTAAGGGACAAAGGGACAAAGACAACGTTGGTACATTGGTCATAAAGGCTTATGAGTTCTGAACTCTTATTGCTTGGGGAGAAATGATGCATTGCTAGATGCCGCTCATTGTTTGTGAGATTTTTGGTTTGATACTTTCAAGATCAAGTGGGAGACTGTTGGAGTTACCATGGTGATCTAGAAGTGGTCAATCATGTAATCTCACTGCCAACGCGATATGAGCCTACCGGGTCGCACATAAGAACATGTGAAGAAGTTGGAAGACCGGTTGTGTTGGTAAGGGTTACCAATCACCGCACAGAATGGGGTTGGGCAAACATTGCCAAAGAAGGTTCTTAGAGACTAAGGCAAATTTGTCGAGAATCATAGAGAATCGTCGAGTATGACTCAATGCCCTCAACGCCAAGGCAGATTCGTCGAGAATTGTCGAGTATGACTCAACGCTCTCAACGCCAAGGCAGATTCATCGAGAATCGTCGAGTATGACTCAATGCTCTCAACGCCAAGGAAGATTCGTCGAGAATCGTCGAGTATGACTCAACGCTCTCAACGCCAAGGCAGATTCGTCGAGAATCGTTGAGTATGACTCAACTCTCTCAACGACAAGGCAGATTCGTCGAGAATCGTCGAGTATGACTCAACGCTCTCAACGCCGTTTCTGCAAGGTGATTCTCGTCGATCGATTCTGAAACCCTATTTTACTGTGGTCTGCGGATAGCGATTTTGCTTATGTTTATTTATGCTTTGAGTATAAATAGACACTTAGGGTTTTGGGAAAAATATGAATCAGATTGATCGGGCTTTTCTCCTTTGACCGAATCGAAACCGACGGAACTGTTCCGCCGTTCTACCGATCCGCCGAATCCCGAACCCCGCCGGACGGAAGTGTTCCGCCGTCGTGTGTTCTCCGCTGACCTCCTCCTCTCCGACGATCGTCGTCGATATTGCCTTTCCTGGCGCGGACCTAGCAGTCTGTGGAATCGAAAGCTGCGGCCGATCTCCCTCCCGACCCTTCGTATGACGAAGCTAGGTGTTCTCCCGCTCGTGTGGATTTCTGCAGAGACGTAGACATTATTCTATGTGGAACTCCCCACCGACAGGACTCAGATCTTGGAGCATCTTTGTTGAGTTGTGACTCAACACTGAAGAGGTAATTTTGTCTTGTTATTTTTGGATAACTTCTTGATTCAACATTCATGGCCTGATCCATTTCTCTTTGGGTTGTTCTTGTTTTATTCCTTCTACTGCGTGCATAAGTGTTGTGCCAACCTCCATAGAAAACCCAACAATGAGATTTTCCTTGCTCCCTATCATGTGCTTTGAGCACCCACTATCCAGATACCATTGTTGGTTCACTTCTGGATAGGTCTTCACCTGCACATAATTAGCTTATATGTTTTTGACCCAGTTTACCTTGGGCCTAGGTTGATATCCTTTAAATTCAGAAATAAAAGACATCCCAAGTTGACTCTTATAACCTTCAGGATGGTATCTCCTAGGAGGTACTATCCATTCAGTATAAGGGTTGAAGCTTTGGGATGAGGGACTTCTAGGATTGACTTGAGATTTACCTCTGAAAGAAGGTTCAAAGCTCAGATCTCCGTTCGACGATCGTCGACCTGAGTTCGACGATCTTGGGTCAGATCATCGAGCTCCGTTCGAAGATCGACTATACCAGAGTTCAGAGTTCAGAAGTCGTCGATCTGAGTTCGACGATCCAGCTTTGGATCGCCGAGCTCTTTTCGACGATCGTCGAGCTCTGTTCGACTTTTTTTGTTGAACTTGATTTTTCTTAGGTAAATATGGATTCTTCCTAGCTACCTCTACAACACCCTTTCCTATATCAGAAATAAATTTAATTGGGGTTGTTAATACTATAGGTTGGCTGGATGAAGCACCCAAGCCCAGTGTACTGTTGAATCTTGAGTTCACTGTGCTTGTAATGTCCATCAGTCTGATGCTTCTCCCATTAAGGGATTCTTCAAACTTCTTTGCCTGGGATAGCTCACTTTTTAGTGAAGCTATCTCCTCCCTACAGCATTCTAACTCCTCAGAGAGTTTGAGGTTATTTGACTTGAGGATACTGTAGTTAGATAATTGATTTCTGAGAGAGATTATCTCTTTCTCAGAATTTAGCAAATCTAAACACAGTGTCTTAAGTTCAATTTTAAAGTCCTCAGAAGTAAAATCAAAAGAGTTTATTACCTCATCCTCTTCAGATCTAGTTTCAGCTTCAGAATCAGACTCTTGTTCTGCATCAGAGTTTTGTCGGGAGGCATTGATTGCCATCATGCAGAATTCTTTTTCCTCAGCATCATCCTCATCATCACTTGAGCTGGATGAGGCTTCTGATTCTTCTTTTGTATCACTCCAGCTTTCAGCTACAAAACCCTTCCTTATATGTTTATTTTTACTGGAGAAGGATTTGTTACTGTTGTTTCCCCTGGAGTCCTTGTCTTTTCTCCTATCTTTCCAGTCCTTCTTGTCCTTGTTCTGATTTTCTGGACAGTCAGGCACAATATGGCCTGGTTTCCTGCATCCAAAACAGATTATTTCTTTATTATTTGATTTGTCATACCTTGGCTTCTCATGCCTTCTTGATGACCTCTTTCTGAAATCTTTCCTGGCCATTTTATAGAATCTTTTGGCCAGCAAGCTCATCAATTCTTCATTGCATGTGACCTTGTCTTCAGGCTTCTCTTCTATGGCTTTGAAACTATGGTCTTCTCCTTTCTGATGACTGGAGAAGTAGTCTTTTGCTCTTCTTCCCTATTCTTAATGAGCAGCTCATAAGATTTGAGCTTGCCCAAAAGAGCTTCTGTAGTTATTTCAGTTAGACTTCTGGCATCTTTAATTGGCCATATTCTTGAATCCCAAGTGCTGGGGAAGCACATTAGGATTTTGTCATTTAGTTCAGTGAGTGTGATCTCCTTATCCAATGTCTTCAACTCACTAACTATCAGATTAAGCCTATTGTACATATCTGCAACTGACACAGCTTCTCCTTTCTTGAAATTCTCATATTGACTTATGAGATGGGATCTCCTGTCCTTCCTTTCATCAGCAGATCCTGAGACAATTTCAGATAACTTGTCCCATATCTCTTTTGCTGAACTGCATTCAGACACTTTTTGGAATATCTCATCAGACTTGGTCTGAGCAAGAATATTCATAGCCTTTGCATATGCAACTTTCCATTTCTTTATTTCTGCATCTGTTCCTAAACGAGGTGGAACAGCACTTGTACTTGTGATCACTTGAGGTCTTGGACAAACTGTCAAAATAGAGTTAAAAATGTCCTCATCAATAGAATTCATGTAAAGTTTAATATTTGCCTTCCAAAGTGCAAACTTATAGAGGTTGCACACTGGAGGTCTGGTACTAGCATAATCTTTATTCTGTGTCATGGTTTTGTATGAAAATAAATATAATATAAAAAGTAATAACTATCCTCTATATAAGGTTTATCTTATCAAGGATCTTTTTATTCAGGTGTTAGCCTGTTCAACCAATCTATTGAAAATTCAGATGTTGAATAACCAACCTGCCTCTGATACCAATTGAAAGTGAGGAAAATATCTACCTTAACTCTAGAGGGGGGTGAATAGAGTATTTTAAAATAATTAACAATTAAAAAGGTAAAGCAATGGAAGACTAAAATTTATGTATATGTGTAAGGTGCTTGCAGTGAAGTAAAAAACTAAAGCAAGAAATAATGAATCACACAGCACACAGCAAAGACAAACACACAGCAACCAGAAGACACAAGGATCTATAGTGGTTCCCCAACAACCTGGGTACATCCACTCTTCTACCACCCTTGGTAGGAATCCACTGCAAGAAGGGTTGATAAGGTGTCCTGGGCACCAATGAGCTTTTGATAAGGTGCTAAAAAACCAAATCAGATTTTTTGATCAGGTGTCTTGCCACCACTGAGTTTTGATCAGGTCTCAGAAACCAAGAGTTCACTTTTGAAGGGAGAGATAACCCTGTACAGATGGTGGTAAAATAAAAAGTGATGATGTCTTCTCTGTCTCATATCACTGAGAGAAGACTAGTGGATTGTTGATGTTGCCAAAGCTCCCCCTGAGATGTAGAATGGTTCAGGAGTGAAAGCATTGCTAGGGTGATAGGTCTTTAGATGCTTCAGATCTCCAGCAGAAGATGATTCCAGCAGATGCTGAAATGTTTTGTGTCTGGAGTCCTTGATGTTGAAGCTTTTGAACACTTGAAGATTTGGAGGAGTTGAGTAGCAGAAGATCTCCTCTACAGCAGAATTTTCTTATGTTCTTGAAGATTCAGTAGATTTGAAAATCACAAAAGATGAACTGTTGATCAGAGAAGTTGTATTGTTCAATCTTTTGGGTTGTAATCTAATTCTTCTGTATCTCTTTGTATTCTTTATGTATTATTGTTATTGTTGTAGTCTCTATTCTCTTCTGCAGGAGTATATCAAAAATCTGACTTAGATGGTCGTTACTCAGTCATAAATGACTTCCATAAATGACAACTGTCTCTGGGGAAAGTCCTAAGCAACATTCCATTTAGTCCTTCCTTGAAACTTGCATCAGATTGCTTGAAACGGCTAGAAAATCCTTTGTAATAAATGCAGAAAATAACTCTGAAGGAATTTCAATTAATTCCATAACTGTCTTTGAGTTTGAATTCTGAAAGCGTCGATCTCTCACAGAAATCGTCGATCTGAGCTCTACGATCGTTGAACTGAGCTCAAAGATTGGATTTTCACAGCAGACAGATAACGTCGACCTGAGCTCTACGATCGTCGACCTGAGCACAGCGACTTGGAAAATAGCTGAAGACAAAACGTCGATCTGAGCTCGAAGATCGTCGACCGGAATTCGACGATTTGCAGACTTAAGCTCAGAGAACGTCGAACTGAGTTCGACGTTTCGTCGACCTGAGCTCGACGAAAATTGTCTTATCTAAGTACTTAGTCCGTATCTCTGAATGGTCCTGGGGGGAATTCCAAACCTAAGTTCTAAGCCCTAGACTCATTCAAATTTGACCTTTTCAATTATACAACTAGGTCAAACAATTTTCCTAATAATATAGTGATCCTTGCCCAAATTAGTATTAGGGAGTTCCAACAGGGGCTATGCTGTTCTCCTTGCCTACTACCTCATCAATCGCATTCCCTCCTCAGTTCTCCACGGAAAAACCCCATTTTCCATACTGTATCCGGGCAAGGAGCCTTTTTCTCTCCCTCTCCGAATCTTTGGGTACACTGTATTTGTGCATGCCCCATCTTCCACCCGTGATAAGCTCTCCCCTCGCTCCACCAAATGTGTCTTTCTAGGGTACTCCACCACTCAGAAAGGCTACTGTTGCTTTGACCCTGTTCTTCGTAAGCAGTTCGTCTCCGCTGACGTTACCTTCTTTGAGAATGCCTCCTACTTCTCGAATGACTCCTCTTCTCTTCCCCAAGCTTCCTCTTCTCTTCCCCCAGCCTCTGATTCTCCTGTTATTCCCTCTATTCCCTGGCCTCCTACTGTGATATCCACCCCTACTCAATCTCCATCCACTCCTCTCTCTCCGCCTACATCTCCCTCATCTGTATTGTCGTCGCTCTCTCCTCCCGGGCTAGCTCTCTCTGCCACGGATGCTCTAGATGACGAGGAACCCGCCGACCTGGATCTTCCTATAGCTCTTCGCAAAGGGGTGCGGACGTGTACACTACCCCCCTTGCTATTGTTGTTTCATATGATCGTCTTACCTCTTCTCGCAGGGCCTTTGCGCTGGCTATCTCTGCCACTACCACATCTTGTTCTTACCAGGAGGCCCTTGCTATTCCTCACTGGAAGATGGCCATGGATGAGGAAATGGCAACCCTAACGGAGCGGGGTACCTGGACTCTTGTTCCTCCTCCATTCGGTACTGATGTTGTTGGCTGTCGATGGGTATTTGTGGTCAAATTTGGCCCGGATGGCACTGTGGACCATTATAAGGCTCGTCTGGTTGCTAAGGGCTTTACTCAAGCCTATGGGGTTGATTACTTTGACACCTTCTCTCCCATGGCTCGTCTTAGGACTATACGGGTCCTTCTCTCTATGGCGGTCAATAAAGATTGGCCAATTTCCCAGCTGGATATAAAGAATGCCTTCCTTTATGGTGATCTTCAGGAGGTCGTCTACATGGAGCAACCTCCTGGGTATGTTGCTCAGGGGGAGATACGAGTATGCAAGCTGAAGAAGGCAAGCTATGGCCTCAAGCAGAGCCCTTGAGCTTGGTTTGACAAGTTTAGCGGCATCGTGGCGGCCGTTGGTTTTGCGCGCAGCTCTGCCGATCACTCTCTATTTATTAGCAAAACCTCCTCGGGACTGGTGGTTCTTGCTGTGTATGTTGATGATATTCTTCTCACTAGCGATGACTAGGAAGCGGTAGCCTTGACAAAGCGGCATCTTCGTCAACATCTGGTCACGAAAGATATGGGCTCTCTGAAGTACTTTTTGGGGATCGAAATCTCTCGGATGCCTAACTCCTTAGTCCTCTCCCAGCATAAGTATGCCCTTGATCTTCTAAAAGAAGCAGGATTGATTGGAGCCAAACCTGTCAGATGCCCTATGGCTATTGGAGAAGACAAAACCTTGACAGATGATTCACCTCTTCTTTCAGATACTACGTGATACAGGCGTCTTGTTGGTAAGCTTATATATCTCACAGTGACCAGACCCGACATTTCCTATGCTGTGGGCAAGGTAAGTCAATTCATGCAAGCACCCAGGGAGTGCCATCTACAGTCCGCCTTGCGGATCTTGGAGTATGTCAAAGCAGCCCCTGGGAAAGGATTACTATTTCAGAATAATGGTCATCTGAGGGTTGAAGCATACTCAGATGTGAGTTACGCTGATGACAAAGGGGATCGCAAGTCTACCTCCAGTTTCTGCACCTTTGTTGGGGGAAATCTGGTAAGCTGGAAGAGCAAGAAGCAGTCTGTTGTTTCCAGGTCCAGTGCTGAAGTAGAATATCGGAGCATGGCATCAACCACTTGTGAGTTAAAATTGCTACGGGCTCTCATGCTGGATTTAGGAGAGGCCTACAACCATCCTCTACCTATGTTCTGTGACAACAAGGCTGCCATATATATCTCCAAAAATCCAGTCTTCCATGAAAGAACCAAGCACATTGAGGTCCATGTGTCGTCATTAATGTCTTGATCGGCCGGATTTTCAAATGACTTGATGTGATTGGTCCACGTGTCATCATTAATGTCTTTTCTAACCGTTAGGGGTAATCCTATATAAGGTCTTTTTATTAAGACCAAACCCTAACAATTAAGAATCTCATTATACTGCAGTCAAAAGGATTCTGAGATATCTAAAGGGCACTCCTACTCTAGGTCTTTGGTATCCTAGGAATAGAAATTTTCTACTAACAGGCTATTCAGATGCAGATTTTGCAGGATGTAGAGAGGATAGAAAGAGTACTACAGGTACTTGTCAATTCCCGCCGCTCACGAGTAGATTGAGTTTTCTATTTTCGATCAAGATAGACTTGCTGTTCAAGAGATCCTCATCCTCTCCTTGATCGAGTAGGTCAAAGATTTCTCAGGTCAGATCTTCACGTCTTCTTCAACCATTTCTGAAAGAGCCGCAAAGTTCAAGAAGTCCTAGAGACTTGTATTTTTCCAGATCTGAGAAATTACTGTGTCTATATTTCCAAATCTATTTGTTATTGTTATAGGAGATTTTCTCCGAGTGTAGGAGCATTGCTCTCCGAGTTGTTGGAAGTTTTTATCTTCTGAGTGTAGATCCATTTGGATCGAGTTTGTAAGAACTTGGTTCCGAGGCATAGGATTGTTTTCAATCTGAGATAGTGGAGTAGCCGAGTTTAGTGATTTGCTAGATCGGTGAGGTAAAGTGGATGTACCCAAGATTGGGGAACCACTATAAATCTTATTGTCCATTGTGATTGCTTGAATTCTTGTGCAAGATCGTCAAAATTTTTATTCCGCAAATAGACGCACGATTCACATATTCACCCCCCCCCCCTCTAGGTGATTTAGGTTGATAACTTTACACTTTCATTGTCGACCGATGTGTGGCATGGAGATTTGAGCAGCAAGAAAGGGCTGATCTATACCCGCTCTATTTCACTTGACTAGACGGCCTAAAGTAACTGGTGCAGTCAAGGGCATAGGAAAGGGTCATTGGCTTTAAGCATGACCCAAAAAATGCTCAGTAATGGACAATCAAGTCAGGGACTGTGCATTGTGGTGGGCCTGGGATAGTCCAGAACAACGAAAATGTGCCCTAAGTGCACAGGGAGTGTGGTCATACGTGCCAACATCTGTTGTGAATGGTTCTAAAATTTCACGTTCTGATGCCAAAATTGAAACATACTGCTGTTTGAAGGGAAGGGGCATTGCCACCCCGAGTGAGGTGTGTGGTTATTATAATTTGGTCAGCTAATTCTGACTGTTGCCATGTTTTGCCACAATGTGGTGGGTCATGCTTTTGCAGGTGCTAGAGAGCCAAGTGGAAAGTAGCGGGCTGAAGTCCCTAATGCTATGTTGACTAGCCCTCGAAGGCCCAAAGGTGAATCATTTACTATTTTCATGTGTGACCGGCCTGTGTGCTGATATATATAATATAAATTAATGAAGAGAACAGTTGTAAGGCCTTTTAAGAGCTCACAGCTCACAATAGCCATAAGGTCCCCCAAGGACTGGCTTCACAATCCAAAAGGGGTGTCAATGTTGATGTCCTTCGCGGTCGCTTAGCGGGTTCAGCATAACTCTCTATCTGCACCCAAACTCAACCCAAACCCTGCAATTTGCAGTGCTAGAAAACTGATCTTTTCAACACAAGCTTTACAAGGGTGTTTTCCTGGAATTCCTCATTCCATTACTTCCTGTTACTTCCCTTCACATGCACAACCTATTGACTCCACAAACTTCATGTTTATATGCGGAGTCTTCTCTAGTGTGAAATATGCAACATCACCAATCAAGACCAACCTGTCTAGATGAGCTTCACAAAGCATGCCTATCCCATACTACAAATTTTCGGGTCTAAATGCAGTCTCAATTGGGGATAACAACTATCAACCCATGGGGATCACTTACTCTTCAACCTTTTGGTGGAGGATCCCATGCTCATGCATAAAGGAGGACTTCACTTGTCCAAGAAGGAAGATCGTTACCCTTGACAATCTCTTGGAAGCTATGGAAATCTTACCAGGTGGAAAGGACCACAGCAATCTTGCCTCCACATATCTGGCCTCAGATCTCTAAATAGAACTGTAACGCTCCCGCGGTGGCCGGATCTTCTTCTCTTCCTCCTCCTAGCTCTCCTCTTTCACTAAACTCTTGAGAGAGATAATGGCTAAGTGAAAAATGATATCTTCACTCAATCCTGGAGATAAACCCAGCTGGGAATACCTGGGGCCATTGTATTAAGGATGAGGGAAACGAACGGCCAATAATTTGCTGAAAAGTCTAATTTTGCGGCTGACACGGCCTGTAACACTCCCATGTCACAGGCCGTGTACTGTAAGTGGTACACGAACCGACTCAACCAGAAAAATACATAGTTCTGTGACACTCCCGTGTCACAGGCTGTGTGTCCTGACATGGCTTCAGACATGCCCGTGTCTAGCCCGTGTTCGACAGGCCGCATAACCTTGGCCACAACCCGAGAGGTACACGCCCTCTGACACGCCCGTGTGGCTGGGCGTGTGCTTCACTCAACGATTGTCGAGCTCATGGCGTTGAGTGTCGAGAGCATGGCGTTGAGTGCACACCGAGAAGGACACGGCTTGGGACACTCCCGTGTCCCAGGCCGTGTGCCTCACTCAACGCCTTCTCGAGACCAAACCACACTCAATGCCTTCTCGAAAAGCCCGAGCAGGACACGCCCTAGAACACGCCCGTGTCCCAGGCCGTGCCTAAGCCTGAATTCCAAACTTTGGAAATTTGGGATTTTGGGGTGTTACATCGGGCACACGGCCTGTGAAAAGGGCATGTCAAGGGCCGTGTCCTGATCTGTGTAATGTCGGGCTGTGTCGAGTGAGTTACACAGACTGGAACATGGGTGTGTCCAAAGGCGTGTCTAGCACACGGCCTGTGATACGGGCGTATCACATGGCCGTGTCCTGTTCGAGATGCGATGGTTTCAACGTCGATTGGGGCACACGGCCTATGAAATGGGCGTGTCCATGTTTGACACGAGCGTGTCCCAAGCCGTGTCAGAGTCCATGTCCTGTTCTGTGTTTACTTGATTACAGAGAGTGTGGAACACGTCCTATGACATGGGCATGTCATAAGCCATGTTCGGCCCAGGAAAGTTATTTTTTAGGTGTGAATCGTGGTCGTGGGTTTCCTTTAGATGGGATCTAAGTGTCCTGATTGGTCCTTGCTGTTATAAGGCCAGGAATAGGGGTTAAACCCTCATTTCTCATAAGGCTTTTTCTTTCTAAATTTTTAGAGAGAGGGGAGAGCAAGAAAGAAGGAGAAGGAGAAATCTGGTCGTCGGTGGAGCTTTGGAGCCCCAAATCGCGAGCTGAGTCCAGATCCGTGGAGGCGAGGCCGTTGCGGTGCCTTTCATCCATTTAGTTTCTTCTCTTCTTCATTGCGCCAAAGCGAACCACAAGGGTAACAATTCTTTTCTTGGACATGTGAAGTCCACTTCCTTTTTGCATAGGAAACTCCCTCCCACGAGTGAGCGATGAGTGCTACGTATTCCTTCGGGTGGACATGAATAGTCCTCGTTGTTTTGCATATAGAGTCCGGAATCGAAGTATGGATATAGGCATGGTGTGTAAAGCCTACCCGGACAAGTTGGTCTTAATCGGTGATGTTTTTATTATGCTTGTAGTGCCGGAGAAGACTCTGTGTCGTTTGCTTTTCGGGTTTCTACGCGGTAGATTTCAACAGAAAGTCTTGGGGATTAACTTTAAGGTGCACCCGAAAATCTGGGCAGAAGCGAAGTTTTGCCATTTACGTGGCCTGGGAGCCAACCTTGTGCATAACCGGGTTATGTACTTTTGTTTGATCGATATTCGGGCTTCGGGGAAGCTTAACTCATGCTGATGACTTGAATTGTTGTGGCGGTGTGAGCAACGAGTTGAGTGAAACTATACCCTCTCTATGTGGTTCGGTTTTTGAGGCCTACTGATGGCATAGAGGGAGGGTCTTAGGCTTAAGCCGGAAAGACTTTAATGCTCACGAGGTTTGCCATCCTGGGGGCGGTGGTGAGACCGCGGGTTTAACCGGGTTCACCGAGAATGTACTCTAAGAGCACGGGGTGTGTGGCCGTCCATGCCTACACCTGTGGTGAAGTGTGCTGTTATTGTACTTTCACTATATTATTTGGTTATGCTACTAAAATTCAGGGAAGGAGCACCGCTGTAATGCCCCCGATTTTCCTGCGATTATTTAAATCTTGCTTGGCGTTACGTCGACGCATTTTCTTGGCTTGTGCCATCTGTGGAGTGTGGTCTTAACTCCTTAGAACTGAGTGGCCCATTTTGTAGTCTATTGGCAAGATCTCCCTAGTAAGTCGGGTCATTTTGGGTGACCTAGTGTGGCCTCTCAGGAGATGCTTGTGTATTGGCTTCGGGTGGGTATAACTCGAGTTCTGTTAGTCGAAAGTTAATTTTGACTTCGCCGTTGAGTTCGTAGCGTGGATATTTAGCTACGGTGCGAATTTCGTCGAATTCTGAGGATGTTCGGTTTTCGTTTCGTTTTGTATTTTATGAAAAAAAAATAAAACTATTTAATAAATATTATATTAATTATTAGTTTGAAAGGGTGCGGGTGCTTGGCGGTTTTGGCCTTGTCTTATCATGCCTTAATTAATTGATTAGCTAATTAAGATTAAGAGGATTCTATATATAGAATAGTTTAGACTTAATAAGTAAAATCGCTCCTGTTCATCTTCCCGAAAACCAAACCAGTATGCGCCTGTTCGCGAAAAGAAGCGGAGAAACCGCCGGAACCGCTACCTTTGGATGCCGATTCCGGGAGCATTTGTGGATGGAATTCGATTCCAAAAGCGGATTTCGATTGCTCTCGCCTAGACCTTCATTCCTACGGTAAGATTTCAAAGTTTTGTGGCCTTGCTTGTGGTTTCGAATTTCGGGTTTGTTGACTTGTAATCCGCCGTCAATGTCCAGATTTTTGGCCTTGTGCTTTGTTGCCGGATTCAAGTGTGAGAGTAAGGGAGGCCAACCAAGCTTCACTGGAAATCGAGGCAAGTGGTGCTTTTGCCCTTGCCATGTAGCTTTTCTTATTTATTTTGTTCCTTGTTGTTAGTTAACCTTCCAGATTTTCTCTTGCTAAAAATGTCCAGTTTTTTCCCGAAAATCATAACCAAGCCTGTTGAATACTTCATGTTAGTTTCTTTTCTCAAACAGCCTTGTCTTCCTATTTTTATTCCTGCTGTTGATTTACCTTGTTTTCGGGTTGGGAGTAGAGTAAGGTGTGTTGGAGTTAACTTTTTTTGTGCAGTAGTTGTAGCCGGGTAGAGGAGAAAAAGCTTTAGTTTTATTTTATACAAAAATTGCCTTGCTTAGACTCGGGTTAGGCTTGCCTGTGTAGTGGATGTAGTAGAGGCCTTCCCTGCTCTTAGAACTAGGGTTTTCTGTTAAACTTGTAGGATTACGTAGTTTCAGCGGCTGCTAAGTCTACTACTAGGTTGCCGATGAATATATAAGCCGAGTTTTGCTTGATTAGGCTCAGGATGAGTAGATTCGGCCTGAGAGTAGAGGTAGCAGTAGCAGGAAATTTTTCTCCTCTCTTAAGTCTTGTCTAATAAAGAGATTCTTGGCTAATGGTAGTGGTATGATGTGATAGGATGAGTGTTAGAGTTAATCTTCAAGGTACTGTATTTTAGTGATGGAGGATTCAGGGCTTGGCGTTTAGTGTGGTGCACACACTCAGCGTCGGGTCTGCTTTGACTTGGCGTTGAGTGTGGTGCACACACTCAACGCCGAGTCTGCTGGGACTTGGCGTTGAGTGTGGTGCACACACTCAACGCCATTGCCCCTTGATCTGTTCTTTTGCGGCTAAGTAGTGTGGCGTTGAGTGAGAAAATTCTTCTAAGTCAAAATCGACGGGAATCACTTAGTGATTCTCGCCGACTTTGACGAGAATCGTTAGTGATTCCCGCCAATTCGGCGAGAATCTATCTGCATTCCCGCCAACCTCTTCCGGATGGCATTGAGTGAATGGGCCTCACTCAATGCCATGGTGGTTTAGGCGCTGAGTGAAGCGGGCTCACTCAACGCCGCAACCCTTTCCTGCGGGTAAGTACTTTGGCGTTGAGTGAGTTGACCTCACTCAACGCCAAAGCTATTCTATCATTGAGAATGGTGGGCGCACTCAGCGCCGCAGTTTGTTTTCACGGCTAAGTACTTTGGCGTTGAGTGAGTCGACCTCACTCAACGCCAAAGCTGTTTTGGCGTTGAGAGAGGTGGACTCACTCAACGCCACAGTTGGGTTTTGCGGTTAAGTGCTAAGGCGTCGAGGGAGTGGACCTCACTCAACGCCAAAGCTGTTTTGGCATTGAGTGAGGTTAGCTCACTCAACGCCACAGCCTGTGATGCTGAAGGCGTTGAGGGAGTGGACCTCACTCAATGCCATAGCTGTTTTGGCGTTGAGTGAGGTTAGCTCACTCAACGCCATAGCCTGCTTTGCTGAAGGCGTTGAGGGAGTGGACCTCACTCAATGCCATAGTTGTTTTGGCGTTGAGTGAGGTTAGCTCACTCAATGCCACAGCCAGTGTTGCAGAAGGCGTTGAGTGAGTGAACCTCACTCAACGCCATTGCTGTTTTGGCGTTGAGAGAGGCTAGCTCACTCAACGCCACCGTCTGTTTAGGCATTGAGTGAGTGGGGCTCACTCAACGCCATGCCGTATTGAGTTATCTCAATGCTTTTCCCTTACCTTGATTTTCTCCCCCGAGTGAATTCCTTAATTTTGAGGTTCCTTGTCGGCTATTTTGTTTTTTTTACAAAAAGGTCGAATCGTGGGTCGTAGTTAGTAGTGGTGGTTTGAAGCACTTATTGGGGAAGGTGTTGTGTAATTTAGCCAAGGACACCCTTTTTCTTTTATCTTGCTCCAGGTATGGGCTTGACAAGGGGGTGGGAGGTCCATAGTGCTTTCACATGTAGACCCCTGAGCTTTGTTTCTTGGAAATGGTGGTTGGGGGCTGAGTTTGCCTCTAACCCGGATCCGCGTTGTTTTTGCTACTACCATCTCTCACAGCTTAGGGTGTTAGACGTTTCTTACTTTGTAAACAAGAAACATTTGGGCTCATGGTAGCCTGGTAAACTCTGCAGGATTTATTTTTGGGCAGGGTTGTTGTTGTTTCCTCGTACTTAGTGCTTTTCTTTTGTCTTGCCTTGGACAGTGGTGCTTGTTTTCGGTTTACTTACTCTTCTTGATTACCTTATAACCTAACATTTCCGTACAGCTTACTTGTTTAGCTTGCTGAGGTATTCTTTTCTTCATTGAATGCCTCAGGTTCTGGTTAGTAGCCGATTAGGCGGCTAGTTTGCTGTGCTGTTGCTGGTGGTCTCTCGTTCTGTGGAGATTAGTTCCTTGGTCTTGTTAGGTAGTTTTACTTTTTTTCTTACAGACATACATATTTGCCAGTGGGTTCGTGTTAGTTTGTTAGTGCCCACTGGTAGTTTTACCTTGATACTAGATGTGTTACTTTTTGCTGCTACCTTTCTGGAGTTAGTCTACTTTCTCTTGGGATGATTTATGCTAGGTTGCAAGTTACTTTTAAACCTAAAAACACTATTATAAGTATACCTCATGATCAGCATGTTTTTTAAAACTCATCACTATTTTCCAAATAACGTAAAAAGATCATTTTCCTATATATATTATATAAGTTAAAAGTAGGGTCCTGCATAGTATAAGTTGTCCGCTAGGGACACTTATGCACTCTTTTAGGATGTCGAACTTGAATAAAGTATTTTTCGCAGCGTTTTAGTATAGTTTTTAAATTGTGGACTAGGTGATTCACCGAGCCGAGGGATACTTCCTTTAAAAATATAACTGATTTTCTAATCATATAACTTATGAATTTCCATAAAGTATAGTTGTTAGTGGTTTTCCTGAGCGTCGGCAGTTATCCTCTACTCGACGTGGCATCATGACACATGTTTTCTCCTATTCTAATAATCTGTTTCCTCGGAGAAAATGCGAGTTGTGACAGTTGGTATTAGAGGGAGGTTGCTTGACAAGTTAGTCGGGCAACCGTCCTTTTTGATTGCATTAGCAGTTTAGCATCATGTCATTCACATGCCGATATGTCATCAGCACGTCTTGGACAAAGCACGAACACTACACTCATAGCATAACATGAAGTATACGGGGCATATTATGTATTATGGGATGCATAATATGTGTTCGTATATGGATTCACCATAGGGGCAACATGTGAGGGTTATGTAGTATGGGATGCATAACCTCACCACATGGCTGCGATTAGCTCGTTTTCTTTTTCGTTGTATGAGGATGTTATGTAGTATGGGATGCATAACATTATCATGTGTACGCCGCTCATAACATGCATTAGGGTTTTTTTAGAATGCATAGCACAAACATGCATAACATAACATTGCATAAGCACAACGTGCCAAGCTAAAGACTGGCAGGATGACATATGTACACACATAAGTTTTCGAGTCAAAAATAATATAAGTCATGCATTCTCGATCTAAGCACAAGAGTTAGTATGGTGGAGGTTAACCATCCTAGGTTAAGGCATAACGTTAATTCTTGTAAAAAAATAAACTCCCAGAGCAAGTTTAGCAGCTTTAAGTTCATATTTATGTATGTATTGTCTGTACTTGTAGTTAGTTGTAGCTGTTGTACTAGGATCTGGCTAAGGTTGCTATGATTTTAGGATGGCGAGACGCCCTTCGACTAGATCGACCCCCCTATTTCAGGGTGAGTCATCGGGAGCACAAAATGATGCGGTGATCGAGAGCCTGTGACAGAGTAGCGATTCCTTGAGTAGGCAGATGGTGGAGGTGCGAGCCCAGATCCAGTCTTTGATAGCAGTTGTGGCAGGACAGACTCAGGGAGTGCAAGGCCCTGCAAGGGGGTTAGTTGTTCCTCCTCCTCCTGCACCCCTGATACCTCCAGTAGTAGTGCCAGCGGAGATAGCATTTATCTCAATGTTTCAGAGACTTAACCCCCCTACTTACGATGGGAAGGCGGATTTCATGGTCATAGACGATTGGTCATCTCCATGGAGGAGATGTTATCGTACTCCGGTATTTCAGATGATCAGAGAGTGATGATAGCCTCCTATCAGCTCAAGGGTTTGGCGAAGAGTTGGTGGCTTAGAGAAAAGGAGAGCTTGGTAGCTGGTTGCTCTTGGGAAGTTTTCAAGGAAATGCTGCTGAGGAAGTTCTTGCCTTCGGTCGAGCGTGACCGTCTTATGAACGACTTCCTCCACCTGAAGCAAAGGCAACTCACGGTCGGTGAGTATGAGGTAGAGTTCAGCAAGTTGAGCCGGTTTGCTCCTGGGTTGGTAAGTGTTGAGGCTGATCGATTCAAGCAATTCCTTGGTGGCTTGAGGAGCGAGGTGCAGCAGTTGACCAGTTCTTATAGATCAAAGACTTATGCAGGGGTAGTGGAGGCTGCTCTGAAAGTGGAGGCGATCGAGATCGCAAAGTGCAGAGGCCAGCAAATGAGGAAGGACAAGCGGAAGTCTGTTGAGGAGAAGAAACCCCAGGTACCCGGTGCTGCTTCGGGAAAGAAGAGCAAGGTGGTGTGTAGCTTACGTGGTCGGTCAGGCAACCCTGTTGAGAGGTGTTTCAAAAAGGCAGCAGCTCAGAAGAAGGAGCAAGTTCATGCTATTCAGGGTGCTCCTAGGAGGGATGTTTCCTATTCTGTTTGCAAGTGATCCGGGCATGATGCTGCCCAGTACTAGTCCAAGGATAAAGTCTGCTATCAATGCGGGCAGAAGGGTCACATAGTCTAGGTGTCCTCAGGTCCAGCCTACTCTTCATGCAGTTCAACTTCAAGCACTACCTCCGCCTCAACGTGTGGATAAGGGTAAAGGAAAGCTGAACGTGATCTCTTCCGAGGAGGCTCAAGCTTCGACTCAGGTCATCTCAGGTTAGTTGTTTTCTCCATCTTGAAAGTTTTATTTACTAGAATGGTTACAGTTGGGTTTTGGAAGATCCTTAGTTGTATATACTCCTATAGGGAAATTTAAGGTGAAGAACTATTGGGCGCGTGTTTTGTTCGACTCCGCCGCTACCCACTCATTTGTTGCTAGAGCCTTTATAGAGTGACATCGGTTAACTCTAGATCGAGTTCGTGATACCTTCCGCATCAAGTTCCCTTTTGCTGAATCTGTGTTATCAGATTTGGGCATTCTAGATTGCCCTATTTTGTTAGGGGATTTTCTTGTGAAGGCAGACTTGAAGATGATTGATCTGAAGGACTTCGATGTTATTCTGGGCATGGACTGGCTGTCTAGGTATGATGCGGTCATTCAGTGTAAAGGGAAGTGCTTGGACTTCATCAAGGACAATGGTCAGTCGGGAAGCGTGTATGCTGATCCGTGCCAAGATTCTCTTGTCATTTCTGCGGTATGTGCTCATAAGTTGTTTCTTTCTGGTTGTTTTGCTTATTTTGTCTCGGTGGTTGGGACCGTTGTTAGTATACCGCGCTTAGAGGAGATTCCCGTTGTTCGTGGTTTCGCTGATGTGTTTCCTGATGACCTTCCTGGTCTTCCTCCTAATCGGGATGTCGAATTTGATATTGATTTGGAACCGAGTACGCGTCCTATTGCTAAGGCGCCATACCGGATGGCCCCTTGTGAGCTAGAGGAGTTGCGAGTCCAGTTAGATGAGTTATTGGCAAAAGGGTTTATCAGGCAGAGTTCGTCGCCTTTGGGTGCTCCTGTTTTGTTTGTAAAGAAGAAAGATGGGTCGATGCGGCTTTGCATCGACTACAGGGAGTTGAACAAAGTCACTATTAAAAACAGGTACCCTCTGCCAAGGATCGATGACTTATTTGATCAATTGCATTGTAGTACGGTGTTCTCCAAGATC
Source organism: Platanthera zijinensis (assembly GCA_039513925.1). Taxonomy (NCBI): domain Eukaryota; kingdom Viridiplantae; phylum Streptophyta; class Magnoliopsida; order Asparagales; family Orchidaceae; genus Platanthera; species Platanthera zijinensis. The sequence goes on from CM077092.1 coordinate 155,384,661, forward strand.
GATCTTCGTTCTGGCTATCATCAGCTCAGGATCTGTGAGGCAGATATTCCACGGACTGTGTTTAGATCGAGGCATGGTCATTTTGATTTCTTGGTGATGTCGTTTGGATTGACCAACGCACCATCAGCTTTCATGGATATGATGAACCGGGTGTTCAAGGATTTCCTAGACTAGTTCGTTGTGGTTTTCATCGATGACGTGTTTGTCTATTCCCGCAGCGCTGAGGAGCATGAACAGCATCTGCGCTTGGTTCTATCGGAGTTGAGGAATCACAAGTTATTCGCCAAGTTGAGCAAGTACGAATTTTGGTTGCCTCAGGTCTCGTTTCTGGGCCACGTGGTGAACAAGGATGGGATCTCGGTCGACCCGGAAAAGATCACAATAGTGATTGATTGGAGCAGGTCGGGCATGCCCAAGGAGATCAGAAGCTTCCTAGTGTTGGTCGGCTACTACAGGAGCTTCGTGGAGGGTTTCTATACCCTGGCTGCACCTTTGACCAGGTTGACTCAGAATAACGCAGCCTTTATTTGGAGCGAGAAGTGCGAAGAAGCCTTCCTGGAGCTAAAGAACAGATTGTGCTCTGCTCCCATCCTGACCCTACCTGCTTAGGGTATGGAGTATGATGTTTACGTGGATGCTTTGTATGTTGGTCTAGGTTGCGTGTTGATGCAAGTTGGAAAAGTGATTGCAAATGGGTCAAGGCAATTAAAGACTCATGAGAGAAATTACCGTACGCATGACCTTGAGTTTGCAGCGGTGATTTATGCGTTGAAGCTGTAGAGGCATCTACTTTATGGGTCTCAGTGCAAGATCTTCACTGATCATAAGAGCCTGAAGTACGTGTTCACGCAAAAGGAGTAGAATCTGCTCCAGCGGCGATGGCTAGAGTATGTGGCCGATTTTGACGTAGAGATCCAGTATCATCCAGGCAAGGCCAATGTGGTGGCTGACGCCCTGAGCCGGAAGACGGGGAAGATCTTTAATCTCTCCGCCGATCGTTTAGTGGAAGAGTTCCTCCTTATGGATATCTCAGTGGGATATTGTGTCATACAGAGTAGTTTGGCAGTGACAGAGCCGTCTTGGATTTCCCTTACTAGGTTGCACCAGAAGGATGATCCGGACCTTCTGCACTTATACCTCAGGACTGAGAGGGGGGAGTTGCCAGATTTTTCTATCGATGATGTGGGTGCTTTGAAGTACTGCGGCAGATTTTGCATCCCCGCTGTTGGAGACATCATGGGTATGATATGCAGAGAGGCTCATGGATCTAGTGTTGCCTACCATCCGGGATCTACAAAGATGTATCGTGATTTGAAGCAGATTGCCTGGTGGTATGGGATGAAGAGTGATATAGCCAAATTATTTGTTGAGTGCCACACTTGCAAGCGTGTGAAGGTCGATCACGGAAGGCCTGGTGGCAAGTTGACTCCATTAGAGATCCCGACTTGGAAGTTGGAAAGTATTTCTATGGACTTCATCACGGGCTTACCAAAATCTCCAAGGGGATTTGATTCTGTTTGGGTCATAGTGGATAGATTGACAAAGCGTGCTCACTTGGTGCCGTATAAGATTGATTATCTGATGAAGAAGATAGCAGAGTTGTACTTGAATGAGGTCATCAGATTTAACGGTGTGCCTGTTAGCATCATTTCTGATCGAGACTCCCGGTTTACTTCTCGTTTTTGGCATAGTCTGCATGAGGGTTTGGGTACAGATCTGAGGTATTCTACTGCTTACCACCCACAGACCAATGGGCAGACAGAGCGGGTGAACCAGATAGTTGAGGATATGATCAGATGCTACATTCTAGACCACGGTGGAGCGTGGGATGAGCGATTGCGACTTATGGAGTTTGCATACAATAACAGTTTTCAAGAAAGTTTGCAAATGGCTCCATTTGAAGCCTTGTATGGGAGGCGCTGCAAGACCCCCCCCCCCCTGTTTTGTGCTGAGACAGGTGAGAGACCCTTGTTGGGTCCGGATCCGCTCGAGGAGATGGAAGTCGCGGTGAATCTTATTCGAGAAAAGCTCTGTATAGCTTAGGAGAGATATGAAAAGAACGCCAATCGGCGTAGGTCGGACTTGGATTTTTCTGTAGGGGACCTTGTGTTTCTTAAGGTTTCCCCGATGGTTGGTGTTAAGAGGTTCGGTAAGAACCGAAAATTGGACCCGAGGTATGTGGGCCCGTTTAAGATTGTTGAACGGATTGGCGTATCAGCTTATAGGTTGGAATTGCCAGGAAACTTCCCAAGTGTTCATAATGTATTTCACGTATGCCAATTGCGGAAGTGTGTGCGCAGTAGTGGGCAAGTCTTCGATGTTGTGCCCCAGTTGGAGCCTAATCTCTCTTTTATTGAAGTGTCGGTCCGCATTTTGGATACTCAATATCGGGTGCTGCGAAGGAAGTCCATCCCGATGGTCAATGTTCTATAGAAGAATAAGGGTTTGGAAAGCGCGACTTGGGAGTTAGAGTCGGCTATGAGGGAGGCTCACCCTCAGCTGTTTCCCTGATTGGTTTGGTTTGTTTTCTTCTTGTAATGTTTAGCTTGTTACCTTTCCTTCTATAGTTGAGGCGTTGTGCGTAAAGTTTTAGGACGAAACTTTCTTTTAGAGGGAGTGACTGTAACGCCCCCGATTTTCCTGCGATTATTTAATTCTTGCTTGGCGTTACGTAGACGCATTTTCTTGGCTTGTGCCATATGTGGAGTGTGGTCTTAACTCCTTAGAACTGAGTGGCCTATTTTGTAGTCTATTGGCAAGATCTCCCTAGCAAGCCGGGTCGTTTTGGGTGACCCGGTATGGCCTCTCGGGAGATGCTTGTGTATTGGCTTCGGGTGGGTATAACTCGAGTTCTTTTCTTCGAAAGTTAATTTCGACTTCGCCGTTGAATTCGTAGCGTGGATATTTAGCTACGGTGCGAATTTCGTCGAATTCCGAGGATGTTCAGTTTTCGCGTCGTTTTGTATTTTATGAAAAAAAATAAAACTATTTAATAAATATTATATTAATTATTAGTTTGAAAGGGTCCGTGTGCTTGGCAGTTTTGGCCTTGTCTTATCATGCCTTAATAAATTGATTAGCTAATTAAGATTAAGAGGATGCTATATATAGGATAGTTTAGACTTAATAAGTAAAACCGCTCCTGTTCATCTTCCCGAAAACCAAACCAGTCTGCGCTTGTTCGCGAAAAGAAGCGGATAAACCGCCGGAACCGCTACCTTCGGATGCCGATTCCGGGAGCGTTTGTGGATGGAATTCGATTCCGAAAGCGGATTTGGATTGCTCTCGCCTAGACCTTCATTCCTACGGTAAGATTTCAAAGTTTCGTGGCCTTGCTTGTGGTTTCGAATTTCGGGTTTGTTGACTTGTAATCCGCCATCAATGTCCAGATTTTTTGCCTTGTGCTTCGTTGCCAGATTTGAGTGTGAGAGTAAGGGAGGCCGACCAAGCTTCGCTGGAAATCGAGGCAAGTGGTGCTCTTGCCCTTGCCATGTAGCTTTTCTTGTTAATTTTTTTCATTGTTGTTAGTTAACCTTCCAGATTTTCTCTTGCTAAAAATGTCCAGTTTTTTCCTGAAAATCATAACCAAGCCTGTTGAATACTTCATGTTAGTTTCTTTTCTCAAATAGCCTTGTCTTCCTATTTTTATTCCTGCTGTTGATTTACCTTGTTCTCGGGTTGGGAGTAGAGTAAGGTGTGTTGGAGTTAACTTTTTTTGTGCACTAGTCGTTGTCGGGTAGAGGATAAAAAGCTTTAGTTTTATTTTATACAAAAATTGCCTTGCTTAGACTCGGGTTGGGCTTGCCTGTGTAGTGGCTGTAGTAGAAGCCTTCCCTGCTCTTAGAACTAGGGTTTGATGTTAAACTTGTAGGATTACGTAGTTTCAGCAGCTGCTAAGTCTACTACCAGGTTGTCGATGAATATATAAGCCGAGTTTTGCTATATTAGGCTCGGGATGAGTAGATTCGGCCTGAGAGTAGAGGTAGCAGCAGCAGTGTTGGAACACCCTATTACTAATTTGGACAAGGATCACTATTTTTTTAGGAAATTGATTTGACATAGTTGTATAGTTGAAAAGGTAAAATTAGAATGATTTTAAGGGTTAGAACTTAGGTTTGAAGCTGCCCCCAAGACCCTCTAAAGATCAGGATTCAAGTGCTGAGATAAAGACAATTCTCGTCGAGCTCAGGTCGACGAAACATCGAACTCAGGTCGACAATATCTGAGCTCAGTTCCATAAGGCATCGAACTCAAGTCGACGATCTTCGAGCTCAGATCGACTCTTTGTCTCTAGTTGTTTTCCAAGTCGCTGAGCTGAGGTCAACGATCGTAGAGCTCAAGTCGACGTTTTCTGTCTCTAGTATAAATCCAATCTCTGAGCTCAGGTCGACGATAGATGAGCTCAGGTCGACGATTTTTCTGAGAGGTCGACGCTTTCAGAATTCAAATTCAAGAACAGTTATGGAATTCATTCAGATTTATTTTCTGCATTTATTGCAAAGGATTATGTAGCCATTTAAAGCAATCTTGAGCAAGTTTAAAGGAAGGCTAAAAGGAATGTTACTTAGGACTTTCCCCAGAGATAGTTGTCAATTATGGAAGTCATTTATGACTGAGTAATGGCCATCTAAGTCAGAATCTGATATACTCCTACAGAATATGTTTTTAAAGAAGATATAACAGATCAATACAATAAGATAGACAAGAGATATACATGATTATTAGATTGAGAAAAAGAGTTACAGAAGAGAGATCAAAAACTATACTCTGATAAAGAACTCATCTTCTGGAATATACAGATTCACTGAGTCAAAATCTTCAAGAACACAAGAAACTTTTCTGTGGAGGAGATCATGTGCTATTCTACTCCTCCAAATCCTCAAGTGTTCAAAAGCTTCAACATCAAGGACTCCAAACAACACACATTTCAGCATCTGCTGAAATCATCTTTTGCTGGAGATCTGAAGCAACTGAAGACCTATCACCCTAGCAAAACTCACCTTCCTGAACCCTTACAGATCTCAGGGGGAGCTTTAGCAACATCTTCCACTTGTCTTCTCTCAGATTGTTGACAGAGAAGAACATCTTCAAACTACTTTCTTTTTTCTTTCCCTCCTGTAAAAGGATTTATCAAAACTCCCTTCAAAATTTCTGAAACTGGTTTCTGAGACCATGTCAAAACTCATTGGTGGCAAGACACCTTATCAAAAAATCTAGATCTGGTTTTTGAGCACCTTATAAAAAGCTCATTTGTGCCCAAGACACCTAATCAACTATTCCTGCAGTGGATTCCTACCTAGGGTGGTAGAAGAGTGGATGTACCCAGATTGTTGGGGAACCACTATAGCTCCTTGTGTCATCTGGTTGTTGTGTGTTTGAATTTGCTGTGTGCTGTGTGATTTCTTATTTCTTTCTTTAGTTTTTATTTCACTACAAGCACCTTACACATATACATAAATTAAGTCTTCTACTGCTTTACAGTTTCTAATTGTAAATTATTTTAGAATACTCTATTCACCCCCCCCCCCTCTAGAGTGAAGATAGATCTTACCCTCACTTTAAAGCAGGAAATTTTTCTCCTCTCCTAAGTCTTGTCTAATAAAGAGATTCTGGGCTAATGGTAGTTGTCTGATGTGATAGGATGAGTGTGAGAGTTAATCTTCAAGTTACTGTATTTTAGCGATGGAGGATTCAGGGCTTGGCGTTGAGTGTGGTGCACACACTCAACGTCGGGTCTGCATGGACTTGGAGTTGAGTGTGGTGCACACACTCAATGCCGGGTCTGTTGGGACTTGGCGTTGAGTGTGGTGCACACACTCAATGCCATTGCCCCATGATCTGTTCTTTTGTGGCAAAGTATTGTGGCATTGAGTGAGAAAATTATTCCAAGTTAAAATCGACGGGAATCACTTAGTGATTCTCGCCAACTTCGACGAGAATCATTAGTGATTCCCGCCGATTCGGCGAGAATATATCTGCATTCCCGCCGACCTCTTCCGGATGGAGTTGAGTGAGTGGGCCTCACTCAGCGCCATGGCAGTTTAGGCGCTGAGTGAGGCGAGCTCACTCAATGCTGCAGCCCTTTCCTGCGGGTAAGTACTTTCGCGTTGAGTGAGTTGACCTCACTCAACGCCAAAGCTGTTCTATCGTTGAGAATGGTGGGCGCACTCAGCGTCGCAGTTTATTTTCGCGGCTAAGTACTTTGGCGTTGAGTGAGTCGACCTCACTCAACGCCAAAGCTGTTTTGGCGTTGAGCGAGGTGGACTCACTCAACGCCACAGTTGGGTTTTGCGATTAAGTGCTAAGGCGTTGAGGGAGTGGACCTCACTCAAAGCCATAGTTGTTTTAGCGTTGAGTGAGGTTAGCTCACTCAATGCCACAGCCTGTGTTGCTGAAGGTGTTGAGGGAGTGGACCTCACTCAACGCCATAGCTGTTTTGGCATTGAGTGAGGTTAGCTTACTCAACGCCACAGCCTGTTTTGCTGAAGGCGTTGAGGGAGTGGACCTTACTCAATGCCATAGCTATTTTGGCGATGAGTGAGGTTAGCTCACTCAATGCCACAGCCAGTGTTACAGAAGGCATTGAGTGAGTGAACCTCACTCAACGCCATTGCTGTTTTGGCATTGAGAGAGGCTAGCTCACTCAATGCCACCGTCTTTTTAGGCGTTGAGTGAGTGGGGCTCACTCAACGCCATGCCGTATTGAGTCATCTCAATGTTTTTCCCTTACCTTGATTTTCTCCCCCGAGTGAATTCCTTGATTTTGAGGTTCCTTGTCGGCTATTTTCTTTTTTTCGAAAAAGTCCGAATTGTGGGTCGTGGTTAGTAGTGGTGGTTTGAAGCTCTTATTGGGGAAGGTGTTGTGTAATTTAGCCAAGGCCACCCTTTTTCTTTTATCTTGCTCCAGGTACAGCCTGGGCAAGGGGGTGGGAGGTCCCTAGTGCTTTCACATGTAGACCCCTGAGCTTTGTTTCTTGGAAATGGTGGTTGGGGGGATGAGTTTGCCTCCAACCCGGATCCGCGTTGTTTTTGCTACTACCATCTCTCATAGCTTAGGGTGTTAGACGTTTCTTCCTTTGTAAACTTGCAACCTTTGGGCTCATGGTAGCCTGGTAAACTCTGCAGGATTTATTTTTGGGCAGGGTTGTTACTGTTTCCTCGCACTTAGTGAATTTCTTTTGTCTTTCCTTGGACAGTGGTGCTTGTTTTCGGTTTACTTACTCTTCTTTCTTACCTTATAACCTAACATTTCCGTACAGCTTACTTGTTTAGCTTGTTGAGGTATTCTTTTCTTCTTTGAATTCCTCAAGTTTTGGTTAGTAGCCGATTAGGCGGCTAGTTGTGCTGTGTTGTTGCTGGTGGTCTCTCATTCTGTAGAGATTAGTTGCTTGGTCTTATGAGGTAGTTTTACTGTTTTTCTTGCAGACATACATATTTTCCAGTGGGTTTGTGTCAGTTTGTTGGCGCCCACTGGTAGTTTTACCTTGATACTAGATGTGTTACTTTTTGCTACTACCTTTCTGGAGTTAGTCTACTTGCTCTTGGGATGATTTATGCTAGGTTGCTAGTTACTTTTAAACCTAAAAACACTATTATAATTATACCTCATGATCAACATTTTTATAAAACTCATCACTATTTTCCAAATAACATAAAAAGATAATTTTCCTATATATATAGTATAAATTAAAAGTAGGGTCCTGCATAGTATAAGTTGTCCTCTGGGGACACTTATGCACTCTTTTAGGATGTCAAACCTTAATAAAGTATTTTCCGCAGCGTATAATTATAGTTTTCAAATTGTGGACTAGGTGATCCACCGAGCCGAGGGATACGGCCTTTAAAAATATAACTGATTTTCTAATCATATAACTTATGAATTTCCATAAAGTATAGTTGTTAGTGGTTTGCCTGAGCGTCGGCAGTTATCCCCTGCTCGACGTGGCATCATGACGCGTGTTTTCTCCTACTCTGATAATCCGTTTCCTCGGAGAAAATACGGGTAGTGACAACCGCCACCCCGAATAAGGGGTGGGGTCATTATAATTTGGTCAGCTTTAGCTGACTGTTACTTTTGTTTGCCACCGCTGTGGTGGAATATTGTAGGTGCGGCAGAGCCTAATTGCAAGTAGCGAGTTGAAGCCCTTGTTGCTGAGCCGGCCCTCAAAGGAAAATGCGAACGTTTACTTTTATACTCATGTGTGACTGGCCTGTGTGTCGATGTTTGGAAGACACTTATTGTTTAGTGGAAATTAATGCAGTGTTTGGGTTCTTTTCTTTGCAACATTTAAAATGCTTCCGCTAGAATGTGTTATGTATAGGACGTGTAATATTTGCTGGATGATTTCATTCTATAACCCTTCGGTCTATATGTGGTATATGGCATCAGGCTCCGGCCGGACCTACTGCTATATGTCATGTGACGGATAGGGGTGTTACAACAGACCTCATTTTACTAGGCAAATTCCTCCTTGGAGATCTACGCAGCCTTTAGAGAATCACAGGCACTACAAGAAAATTGACAATTAGTGACGAACTTTTTGGTCACAAAATTTTTCGGTTTGGTCACTAAAGATATTTAGCAACCAGATTTGATCCATCACAAAAGGGTTGCAAAATGTGTGTCACAAAATGTTTTTAGCAACCAAAAAAAATTCATCACTAAACGTATATATATAGTGACTATTAATTTTCATTACTAAATGTGCAATTTCAGTGACCATTAATTTCCGTCACTAAAGTCTATTTTTTGTGACAACCAGTTTCGTCGCTAATTGAATATTATCAGTGATAACTATTTTTTGTCACTAAATACACATTAGTAGTGAATACTTTTTTTCATCACTAAATATATTTAGTGACCAATCATATTAAGACAATACTTGTGCAATGCAAATATTTGTATTACTAAAATTATTTATTGCATTAAATCAAAAAATAAAAAATTTACTTGCTAAAAAAATCACCAAAGACATTGCTTCTTTTAAATTTAATAATAAAAAAGGTGGGAGATAGCCCAAATCCTTTTGTACAGACCAATAGAGCTTTTCACTCTACTAAACTCGATACATACAAAAATTTCCATAATAAACAAACATTATATATATATTTTTTACATGTAACACAAAATAAATAAATATATTTTGATTTCATAATCCACTCAAAGCTCTGATGATCGCGTGAAGCCAACATTTGATAATGAATTCTGTGCACATTCGGTGTGAGCCTAATTCCGTCTTTAGCTGGCTCGAGTGTTGGACAGTCTTACACTCAAGGAGCCAGCGCAACAAACTAGGAAGATTACTGGATCAAAACCATAAGCAAAGACGAGCAGTTATGCTATGGAAACAAGCCCACTGTTCGATGGAATAGTACATCAGGTGTTGACTCCGGCTCAAGTACCATTGCAGATCCTAAAAAGCCCAAACGCATTTTGAGGAAATTATGTAGCCCTACGGTTGATTCAGCAACTGAAAATCCACAAAGTGAGCTTAAAAAGGTTTAATAAAATCTGAGGAAGGTATCAAATTCAACGGTATAAAATAATGGCCACTTAGAGGTTGAGGTTGATAACTCATCCCCTAATCTGAAACAACTTTCATGCACTGTGATGGTTAAAACGCGTAGGTTTCTTTTTATTTTATTTTAAGATGAGTGGGATTTTATTTTATAAAGAAAAAGAAGAGCGTTTTTATTTTGTTAGAAACCGAGTTTTAACGAGAGGGAGGCAAGTACACCTATCGCGTGTAGTACAGGATATTCTGGTGCGGAATATCGGGGTCGTATTGTTCTCGGGGCCGGCTTATCTATTTCTACTCTTTCCCTGAAATACCTATTATTCTACCGATAGATTTTCAAGTGTGATTTTATAAAAAAGAAAATGGCATAAAAATAAATATAATGCATAATAATAAATGAAAGCAGAAAATAAAGTGCGAAAAGATGCAGGAAATAAAGTGCGGAAATAAATGAAGTGCAGAAAGCCGATGACTAACTTAGCGCGACGCTATCAAAAAGAGAATTGAACTAAAATAACTTTTAATAAAAAGAGATCCTTATTTTCAAATTAATTAAGGTGGAGACTCGTCCGTGGAGGTTCCTTAGATATGAGCTCATCTTGGTCTGGGGATATCGCTCACCTGAACGCTAAGACTATTCGACCGATCGCTAGACCGACGAAGGATTCCTCTTAACGCCCGTATTACGCTAAGAACCCCGCTATTGGGTGGGGAACCCAATCCGGTAGAGTCACGCGCCTCCTCTCTCGAGGGTTAGCGCGGAGCTCTCTTTACCCAAGGGTGATCGGTCCATATGCACCGGCCTCTCGGCATTGCGTATGGATAACGGAAATAGAGCCCGCACATCGATTATGCGGTCCTACGCGTCGTTAACCTGGGGCAAACCTTAAGAAATTTAAATAAACTGAAAAACAGGACCTTTAATTAATTATTTAAAGCTACTCTATCTGTCTCAATGCTCTTCGATATTGATGGCGAAGGGCGGTTAGCCACTCATCGGAATGGGGGCACTTACACTAGAAAGCAGTAAAGAAAGTTGTAAAGAAAGCAGTAAGAAAGTAGTAAAGGAAAGCTAAAAATTGCAAGTCCTACTCAAACGAGTAGGACTGAAGAGATCAGTAAATACGAATCCCGGCTCAAATGAGTGGGCGGGGGTAAATTAATCTCATACACTCACGCACTCTACAGAAATTAAAATCACACACACGCACTCTACAGAAAAGTAAACACACACGCACGCACACAAAGTTCCCTACTCAAGTGAGTAGGAAGAAAATGAAAGCAAAAAAAAACAAGTCCCACTCAAATGAGTGGGCGGAAAATGAAAGCAGAGCGCCATTTAACTCTTAACGAGTAGGCGAAAATAAATGCATGCGCACACACTCTACAGAAATTAAAATAAAGCTGTAAATTCTAACTCGTACACGCACGCACACTTGCAAAAAAAAATAAGAAAAACAAAGGTCCTAAAAAATTAAAACAACTGCATTTCTACCGCTAGAATGCGTTAGAAATGCATAAAAAGAGAAAATAAAAATTAAAGGGACTAAACAGTTTTGAAATTAAAGTTAAAAACAAAGTGAGCGAAAAATTATAACGACAATATTTTCATTCTTATGTTTTTATAAAACCTCCAAAAATGAGAATAAAACTAAAAAAAGAACGAAAAGTTTTACACTCCTAAGAGCCTAAGTTAAAGAAAAATAAAAACAACACATTTTAAGGTGATTTTATAAAGCTTTAAGAATGAAAATAGGATAAAAAAAGGAAAAGCTAAAGCTAAATAGGTGCGGAATATGAAAATAAAATGGGCATTACAACGGCTAGAAAGTGCGATAAAATCCTTAATCTAACTAAGTTATAAGGCTAAAAATGACGTAAAAGATAAAATGCACAAAAAAGATAACGAAAAACCACTTAAGAAGGGCGCTTCCAAATAAACATTCATGCTTTGCAAAGAGAGAAAATTACATATTTCATTAAAATCAAAAGAGATTACAACAAACCTAGAATGAATAAGCTAATACAAACTAAGGGAGGGGGGAGAAAAATCTCTTACATAAGCATGGAATTCACTTGGGCAGCACCTCCCCTAAGTAAAGTGGCCAAAAAGGTGGACCAGAAAAGCTTCCTGGAAGCTTTTATTTATAGGCAAAAATTCGGGTGTGACACGTCCTAGGTCACGGGCGTGACATGGGGGCGTGTCACTACTGTACATGAGCTGATCGGGTGATTTGACTGGGAAGTTGACTTCAGCTGAAAACGTGGCGGTCACGCCCCAGGTAACGGGCGTGACAGGTGTCAGTCACGGGCGTGACTAGGGCGTGACAGGGAGGTGGATCTGGGGATTTGACGGGAACTTTCACTTCGGGGCGGTCCACGTGGCGTACACGGGCGTGACATAATTGTTACGGGCATGTAAGTGGGGCGTGACCTGGATAGCTGGCAGCTCGATGTCGGCAACGTTGACAGTTGACGAAGCGTTGAGTGTCGGCATCGACACGGGCGTGACTGGTCTTGGACACGAGCGTGACTGATGGCGTTGAGTGATGAACAGTGAAATAGTTGATTGTCGACTACCTGAAGGCGTTGAGTGCCTGACACGCCCGTGTCGGGCATGGTCACGAGCGTGACAGGTCAAATTTTGACTTTTTTCTGAAAAATTTCAGAAAACAAAAATAAATTAAGTCAGTATAAAATTTACAAAATAGAAGCATTTTATTAAAGAAAATAAACTAAAAAAGACAAAAATAAATAAAAATGACTTAAATAAAATACAAAAATATAGGTATATTTACAACTCATCAAATACCCCCATAATTAAGCTTTTGCTATTCCAGAGCAAAAGTTGGAGATGAACCTATAAGGAATAAAAAAGAATCCTAAATTTAACTAACGCTTAATTAATTGTAAGAAAGATCGAAATGAATTTCCGGGGTTTCGGAATTAATTCTTAACTTATGAAAATGTTAAAATAGAGGAACCGTTTCAAAAAAATACTTCTAAATGAAAAAATAAAAAGCGAAAATTATTTTGTTAGTTTAACAAAAATGGATTGGAATTTTCGAAAAAAACTTTAGCTAAAAAGAAATTGATAGGAAATAATTCAATTTAAAAATTATGCTCTCAAAAAGTTCTAAATTAATTCTAGAATCATGAAAACTATATAAGTGGATTGGCGGATATGAAGAAGGCTTTGATTTTGAGGCGAGATAATTTTTTCTCGAACCTCCACATTTTTTGAATAATTAGGAAAATAAAATCTTATTTTCCTAACACATTTTTTTTTCTTCATAAATAAAATAAACCCAATGTATATGTATAGGAGTTATGAATTTTATCCTCTTACTCCGTAACATATAATCTTTTTAAAATATTGGGTGCCTATGTTTACGGGACAAAATCTTATTCCCATTGACATAAGATCTTTTAAGGGTGAGTGGGGAATCATGCCAATTAAGGTATGAAATAAAAGTGGAAGGGATGAATTTCTAAAAGAAAACTAGAGTTTAATAAAAAAATTCGAGAGCAACCCTTTTAATTTGAGCGTTCCTACGTTTCTAAAAGCATAAGTAGAAATAATGCAAAATCCATGTATGTTATTTTCTAACATAAAAACGTGCTTTTATTCAAAAAATTAGAAGTGAAAATGAGAAAAACAAGTTCCCTATAATAAGAAAAAGTCATAAAAAATTCTTTAAAATCTTAACCCCAGAAATCTAAATCTATCGAGCTACAATTAAAAAACGAATAGTAAATAAAGAATTAATTAAAATTTGCTTATAAATAAACTCGAAATAATTACTTTGGAGAGCAAAGAGGTTAAGAAATAAGGGATTCGAATTATTTAATTCAAGAACAAAAAATTTTTGATTTTTGGAGTTTTTCTAATTTTTTTTTGATATTTTGGGGTTATTTTCATTTTTTGTGATTTTTTTAAAGGTTATACAAAAAAAATTTATGTTTTTTGAGTTATACAAATTTTTTGGTATTTTTGATTTACAGAAATATTTACAAGAGGAGAGAGAGAAATTTTACAAGATAGGAAAGAGAAGGGGAAAGAGACGAGAATATTTACAAAATATTTACAAAGTAAAAAAAGTGATCACCCGCGAACAGATTCTTATTTGTGGTTGGTTCGATGAGTCGAACGTCACGGAGCGATGTTTAATTTTTTTTTGAATTTTTTATTATTATTATTATTTAAAGCATAAAAATATTTTTTGAAATTTTTAATTTTTGCAGATTTTTTGGAATTTTTTATTAAGTGCTTGAAATAAAAGGAAAGAAAATAGGAAACACCCCCATACTTAAGTCCAACATTGTCCCCAATGTTGCACTAAGTATGAGGAACGAGATATATATATAAAAATCTAAGCAGTATGTACAAAAATTAAAATTAAAAACAGGGGTTTAGAAATCTTCCCTAAACCGCGTTCGGGGAAGCCCGTTAAATTAAGACCTGCAAAAGTTAAAGTAAAAGCAGAAAAAGAAAAAAAATAAAATAGAAAAAAGAAAAATATAAGTTCGGCGAAAAGTGTTCGGGTGATAGGGGCGCGAGGGGTAAGTGAGTGTGATAAATGTGCGACGGATACGCGATCCCCTAGCGCTCACAGTAGTGAAGCGCACAGAAACGACAAAATAAATACATAAAAAAATATTATGTTTTTTTTTATTATTTGATTTTGGTTTTTTTGTGTTTTTTTCTTGTGGTTGAAAATAAAAATAAAAATAAAATGAAAAAAGAAAATAAGTTAAAGGCAAAATAAAATAAAAAAGAAAGAGATATTATTATTATTTTTTTCATTTTTTTGATTTTTGATTTTTAGGTTTTAAATTTTTTAGGTTTTTAAGTTTTTATGTTTTTTTTAAGTTTTAGATTTTTTTTAAGTTTTTAGGTTTTTTGATTTTTTTGGTATTTATTATTATTAATTAATATTGATATTATTATTATTATTAATATAATTTTTTTTGGTGGCCATTTTGTTTTGTTTTTATATATAAATAGAAATAAAGGGTAAAATTTATAGGTTTCAGGAATTCAAAATAGTAAGTCGAAATTTTCCCCGGCAACGGCGCCAAAAACTTGATGGTTAAAACGCGTAGGTTTCTTTTTATTTTATTTTAAGATGAGTGGGATTTTATTTTATAAAGAAAAAGAAGAGCGTTTTTATTTTGTTAGAAACCGAGTTTTAACGAGAGGGAGGCAAGTGCACCTATCGCGTGTAGTACAGGATATTCTGGTGCGGAATATCGGGGTCGTATTGTTCTCGGGGTCGGCTTACCTATTTCTACTCATTTTCCTGAAATACCTATTATTCTACCGATAGATTTTTAAGTGTGATTTTATAAAAAAGAAAATGGCATAAAAATAAATATAATGCATAATAATAAATGAAAGCAGAAAATAAAGTGCGGAAAGATGCAGGAAATAAAGGGCGGAAATAAATGAAGTGCAGAAAGCCGATGACCAACTTAGCGCGATGCTATCAAAAAGAGAATTGAACTAAAATAACTTTTAATAAAAAGAGATCCTAATTTTCAAATTAATTAAGGCAGAGACTTGGCCGTGGAGGTTCCTTAGATATGAGCTCACCTTGGTCTAGGGATATCGCTCACCTGAACGCTAAGACTATTCGACCGATCGCTAGACCGACGAAGGATTCCTCTTAACGCCCGCATTACGCTAAGAACCCCGCTATTGGGTGGGTAACCCAATCCGGTAGAGTCACGCGCCTCCTCTCTCGAGGGTTATCGCAGAGCTCTCTTTACCCAAGGGTGATCGGTCCATACGTACCGGCCTCTCGGCGTTGCGTATGGATAACGGAAATAGAGCCCGCACATCAATTATGCGGTCCTACGCGTCGTTAACCCGGGGCAAACCTTAAGAAATTTAAATAAACTGAAAAACAGGACCTTTAATTATTTAAAGCTACTCTATCTGTCCCAATGCTCTTCGATATTGAGGGCTAAGGGCGGTTAGCCACTCATCGGAATGGGGGGACTTACACTAGAAAGCAGTAAAGAAAGTTGTAAAGAAAGTAGTAAGAAAGCAGTAAAGGAAAGCTGAAAATTGCAAGTCCTACTCAAACGAGTAGGACTAAAGAAAGCAGTAAATACGAATCCGGCTCAAATGAGTGGGCGGGGGTAAATTAATCTCATACACGCATGCACTCTACAGAAATTAAAATCACACACACGCACTCTACAGAAAAGTAAACACACACGCACGCACACAAAGTTTCCTACTCAAGTGAGTAAAAAGAAAATGAAAGCAATAAAAAAACAAGTCCCACTTAAATGAGTGGGCGGAAAATGAAAGCAGAGCGCCATTTAACTGTTAACGAGTAGGCGAAAATAAATGCATACGCACACACTCTACAGAAATTAAAATAAAGCTGTAAATTCTAACTCGTACACGCACGCACACTTGCAAAAAAATAAGAAAAACAAAGTTGCTGAAAAATTAAAAAACCTGCATTTCTACCGCTAGAATGCGATAAAAATGCATAAAAAGAGAAAATAAAAATTAAAGGGACTAAACAGTTTTGAAATTAAAGTTAAAAACAAAGTGAGCGAAAAATTATAACGATAATATTTTCATTCTTATGTTTTTATAAAACCTCCAAAATATGAGAATAAAACTAAAAAAAGAACGAAAAGTTTTACACTCCTAAAAGCCTAAGTTAAAGAAAAATAAAAACAACACATTTTTAGGTGATTTTATAAAGCTTTAAGAATGAAAATAGGATAAAAAAGGGAAAAGCTAAAGCTAAACAGGTGCGGAATATGAAAATAAAATGGGCATTACAACGGCTAGAAAGTGCGATAAAATCCTAAATCTAACTAATTTATAAGGCTTAAAATGACGTAAAAGATAAAATGCACAAAAAAGATAACGAAAAATCACTTAAGAAGTGCGCTTCCAAATAAACATTCATGCTTTGCAAAGAGAGAAAATTACATATTTCATTAAAATCAAAAGAGATTACAACAAACCTAGAATGAAAAAGCTAATACAAACTAAGGGAGGGGGGAGAAAAATCTCTTACATAAGCATGGAATTCACTTGGGCAGCACCTCCCCTAAGTAAAGTGGCCAAAAAGGTGGACCAGAAAAGCTTCCTGGAAGCTTTTATTTATAGGCAAAAATTCGGGTGTTACACGCCCTAGGTCACGGGCGTGACATGGGGGCGTGTCACTACTGTACATGAGCTGATCGGGTGATTTGACTGGGAAGTTGACTTCAGCTGAAAACATGGCGGTCACGCCCCAGGTAACGAGCGTGACATGTGTCAGTCACGGGCGTGACTAGGGCGTGACGGGGAGGTGGATCTGGGGATTTGACGGGAACTTTCACTTCGGGGCGGTCCACGTGGCGGACACGGGCATGACACAATTGTCACAGGCATGTAAGTGGGGCGTGACCTGGACAACTGGCAGCTCGATGTCGGTAATGTTGACAGTTAACGAAGCGTTGAGTGTCGGCATCGACACGGGCGTGACTGGTCTTGGACACGGGCGTGACTGATGGCATTGAGTGATGAACAGTGAAATCGTTGAGTGTCGACTACCTGAAGGCATTGAGTGCCTGACACGCCCGTGTCGGGCATGGTCACGGGCGTGACAGGTCAAATTTTGACTTTTTCTGAAAAATTTCAGAAAACAAAATTAAATTAATTTAGTGTAAAATTTACAAAAACGATGCATTTTATTAAAGAAAATAAACTTAAAAAGACAAAAATAAATAAAAATGACTTAAATAAAATACAAAAATATAGGTATATTTACAACTCATCACACTGCTACTAATGCTCCTGGTCAAATCTCGAACAAGATGGCGTGGTCAGATTTAGTAGAGGAGGTCGTCACAAGGAGAGTGATCGTCGTCGTCAAGAGGG
Source organism: Platanthera zijinensis (assembly GCA_039513925.1). Lineage (NCBI taxonomy): Eukaryota > Viridiplantae > Streptophyta > Magnoliopsida > Asparagales > Orchidaceae > Platanthera > Platanthera zijinensis. Next base: position 155,402,079 of record CM077092.1, read on the forward strand.
TTCATCTTCGTGGAGAGGGCGTCGAATCGAGCGAAGTTCTTGGAGGGAGTTAAGAGGGGCTGTCGTCGCCGTCCAGAGGAAGTAGAGAAAGATAATTTTTCCCGAGCGGAGGTCGTCGTTGTCAAACAGGATGGCGTCGTCAAATTGAGTAGAGGAGGTCGTCACAATGAGAGTGATCGTCGTCGTCAAGAGGGTTCGTCTTCGTGGAGAGGGCGTCGAATCGAGCGAAGGTCTTGGAGGGAGTTGAGAGGGGCTGTCGTCGCCATCCAAAGGATTGCAAAAAATAATGAACTTAGGGCTCCCGATGTTGACTATTGAGGGGATGAAATGAATTCAGTGCGTTAATTATATTATTGATAGAGTTATTTTAGTGTGGAGGGGAGGGAAATAGAATTAGTGTGGAGGGAAATAGAATTAGTGTGGAGGGAAATAGAATTTAGTGTGGTTCCCAAATGAAATAAAGGGAGATAGATTTGAGATATTAAATTATAATTTATTTTTGTATTTTGTGATCATAATATTTAGTTAGTAAATAGCTTTGTTTAGTGACGCAATATTATTTGGTTGCTAAAAAATAATTTTTGCAACAAAATATTATTTTGGGAACTAAAAAAACATTAGTAATAGTGACTAATAAATTTTTTGTCAAAAAAAATTAAAAATATTTAGTGATTCATGATAAATTAAATATCAATATTTTTTCATTTAAGTGATCGATCAAATTATTTTTTGGCACTTTATGGGAGGACAAGTGGCATTTGATAGAGTTATTTTAAGTAATGGTGATTTAAGATTTTAGTAATGACAAAATGAATTATGAGAAAAATATTTTAAATTAAATTTTGGGTCTTTCGCATAATGTAAAAATAAGATCTAATTTATGGTATTTTATGGAAATTAAATAGCTTTCTTTATATGTTTAATGATAATTATTATAAAATAATTTTTATTAAGGAAAAAATAAATGATTTTGTTTATGAATGAATCTTTAAAATGTTGATCACTAGTGACTAATTTTTTGGTCACTAGAAATAATAATTTAGTGACAACATTTTTTAGTCACTAAATACTTTAAAAAAATAACTTTAGTGATAAAATTGAAATTTCGTCACTAAAAATATATATTTAGTAACCAACTATTTATTTCGTCACAGAAGGCATTGCTTTAGCGACTAATAATATTTTGTCACTAAAAAGCTATTTGTAGTGACGAAATATACTTTGTCACTAAGTTTTCGTCACTAAAAGCCTGTTTTCTTGTAGTTAGGCTAACAATCAAAACATTATACGCAGGAGAAGGAACAGAAAATTAATTTCATTACAATCTAAATCAACAACTATTTTAAATGATTACAAAAACTTAATCTCCGTGACATCAGAGATCGGAGGCGGTGAATGAAGAAAGACTTTTGGATTTCTATACCGACCCACTCCCCGGACTAGTTAGCTCTCTCTCTTTCCCTCCAAGAAAGGTCTTCAAGTCGACTCTTCACCTTCATGCATAGAAGTGTCTTAGAGCCCCGCTAAATCCCCCAATCTAGACGTCCCTTCCCCGGGATGATTTCTCATGAAATCATCCCCGGATTCCGTTGACCTTCCCCGATCGATTTTCCTCACCACAAGAATATAGAAAAAGTACAACAAAGGTATAAAAGGATTAAAAGTTTGAATCTCCCTCAGGATGATTTCTCTATTGAGCGATCCATGACCGGTGCTTGAAATCTTCGTATGCTCGTAACCGATCAACTCTTTGTAGTAATTGTTTTCCTTGGCTCGCTGGAGTTCTTTGTGTGCGAATGGGAGGCAGACGATTTTCTTTTCCTTAGACGAAGACGGTAGAATGGAGCACAGAGGCGGCTACCAAACCCTAGGAATCATAAATCTGAATCTCTACTCATCTTGGTAAGGAATACATAAAATGAGATGCCTTTTATAGATTTTGTAAAAACAAGCTACCGTCGGCGGCAAGACTAGTGCCCGGCGGTAGGTTCACGCGCTTGATGCTGACAGCTGTCCTGCAAATTTGGAAAATATTCAAAACAAATATTTTCCTTTTTTCCATTCTAGTATGGTGCGGTAGGAAGGTATCGCCAGGCGGTAGTCCAAGTATCGCCTGGTGGTAGTCCAGGCGTCTCGACAAATCCATCACGACGATCGTTGAGTGGGCTAGCGTGGCACGGTAACAAGTTAATGCCTGTGCAGTAGAATCCCAAGCGCCTGGCTGAATTAAATCCTTAGGCTAACGTCTGTGGTAGGACTAGGGCGGCACGGTATTAACCAGAGTATGGTGTTAATTAAATTCAGGCTACCGCCCGGCTAACTACTACCGCTCGGTGATAGGTGCCACAGGAGAGATTTTTGCATCGCTTGGACCTGTAAACCTGCACACTCTACTAAACACAAGATGTGATCAAATACAACATGGGAATTGATATTATTAAATTGAGGATATGTGAACCTTCGGCTCCAACAAACTCCCCCTTTTGATAATATCAAATCTCGTTCATGAGATATAATAATGAGGTGCATGATACAGCGTATATATGAGAGGTAGTCTTTAAAGCTTAGGTTTCAGGTTACATATAACTCCCCTACACACGCGCTCCCCCTATATATGTGTTCTATATGCTCCCCCTATCTACGTGCATATAGCGAAATGAGCTCTCCCTATATGTGATCTACCCTTACCCATGACTCCTAAACAATCTATTCTCCTCCTTTGATATTATTGAAAGGGGGTGGGCTAGACCAAAAGTAAACATGCGGATGCATAGGAAAAATATAATGTGATATATAATGAGCATGATAAAGAAAGCAAACAGTGCACATTATAGAAAGTGAAATGAGAGGCGAAAAACAATAGGGGTGACCAAAATTAAATCAGAGAGTATAAAACAAGAGGTCAAACTAATAAGCGGAGTACACCGAAATGGGTCAAATAAGTTTTCAGAGTTAAAAAGGATTGGACAATGTAGGTTAATCTAAGCACACAACGAAGTACAATGTTAAGAAAGCTATAGAATTAATACCGAGGAACATTGTACATGCCAAGAATAGAAATCGAGTACTAGTACTTACACGCTATTGACATATAATGTCGTGTCAGTCCAATTCTTATGCATGGAAGCATTAGATAGAGTAATGACATGTGTACGTGTAGCATCAGAAGACAAACATCAAGTAGAGTTAACATTCGTTACATGTTTTATTTCAATAATTTACACTGCTATCATGAGAGGAATAAAGTGAATGATCACGTCACGTTTCTATCTACGTTATACCAAGACTAGAACTAGGGGAACTAAGCTTAAGGTTCTAGTATGTGCACAAGATCAAAATGATTTTTTGGACCAAGGTGCTCATTCTCACAATGCTCAAAAAGACTTATCAGGAGGAGTGAGTAGTGCTTGGGGCGTATCCTTGACACAAGGCTTGATAGCATGCAGTTTTGTTTATTTATACGTGTTGTGCTATCAATTTTATAGTTTTGATTTCAAGGACCGCGAATCAATCGAAATCTACCCACATAAATAGATACACTTTAACTTGTATACACGGGATTTTACAACTAGAGATTTTGCCCAAAGTTCTACCCTTTACAGAAGCGGATATGTATCGTGACATTGATTATTCAAGTTATTTCTAATGTGGTAGACACAATATCATGAGTCATAGCATGTAAGAATAGAATTTCTATAAAAGTGCTCCGTCAAAGGATATGTGAACAGAGTAAATTCATTCCGCTACCTAAATCCTCATGCATACCTAGAGGCATATTCAACAAACACTAAAATTTCTAATCGCACTCTGTAACTAAGCACCTATAGATTCAACACATTATGACATAGGTCGACAATGTTTATAGGGATTAACACACCTAAGTCCAATATTGTGCATAATCGTTATGCTCTATATTCTATCCAAGTGTGTCCTAAGAGTTATCAATCCATAGGTTTTTTGGGGGTTTATATATTTTTTTAATTTTTTTTAATAAAAATACCAAACAATAAACACACAAAAATATATATAAAAAAAATTTATTATTTTAAATAATTTTATAATTATATATGTATTTAAAAATATTACTTGTGTTTTTCTAAAAACAAAAAGGCTTGAAGAGATTTATGATGCAAACACAAGATAGCATGATAGAATATTGTGCATGAGTATAACATACATGATAAGTAAAGTAATGTTCATGCAATGTATATGTGAATCATAAGTATGCCTAAGAATCCAATACCCAAGCTATATGTCTAAACCCTAGCCCCGTACTAGATGACGGATGGGCGTGAGGAGCTGTATAAATGTCATACGGTGGGGTGTTAATCTCATGTGCATACAGAAGAACCCGCTAAACCTAACACTTTTTCCCCTAGCGCCACACAAGGACCCACTGGAACCCTCCCAGGTTAAGGATAAGATGTGGTTTATAGATTAGCATTTCTAAAGCACACACACCTATGCCCCCGCTATTGTGAGACACACATAATGGGTGAATGATAGCAAACATACTAAGACAGCATGATAGAATTATGATAAAAGGTAAATTATGGCCACTTAGCATCGATATGACTTTTATTCCAATTTATTCAGTTAGATTGATTTATCATTAATCTTAATATGAGAAAGTCAAATAACAAAAATATATCTAAAGTGTTCATGGCATATTGGCTTAAGAAAAATACAAAAGCAAAAGATAACAGCAAAAGCAAAATATAAAAAATAGCAAAAATAGAATGAACATTATGCTCATCGTGAAGTAGATTATTGAGTAATTTTGTTTAGATTAGTTTCTACTTCATGCACTAGGAAACTACTAATGGATAAGAGATTTAGGTATCTAAAAGGAGACAAGTGTTGCGGTTCCTTTAGGTACCCAAACATAGCATGATAAACTATGGGGAGATAATAATGAATGTGCCTTTTCTAGTGGAATAGGTGCGTCATTTTTAAGTTTGGGTCTCAATTCATACTTTGGATATTTAATATTCTTATATTTCAAATTTCCATAATGATTTTCAAAATTATTATTTGTAGGAAATTTGTGAACATTTAAACCTATATTGGGAGCAGTTAAGTAATGATTGAGATTTATCATACTTTTAAAATTAAATAATCCACTAGGTGTATGTTTAATATGATTTAACATTCTAGTAGAAGTCTCATAAAGTTTTGAAGATAAACTATAGATAAAAGATTTTTTATTACTTGAAATTTTTTGAATAAATAATTTTAATGATTCTAGTTTATGAGACAAAGCAACATTTTCATTAATCAATTTTTTATTATGCTCTTTAGAAATATTTAACTCTTTTTCAAAAACCTTTGTTCTTTAAGTTCTTTACAATCAAGACAAGGTATAATATTTTCAACTACAGAACTAGAGGAAGAACACGATACATCAAGCTTTGGTTCGATATTTAGTTGTGCTTTTAGATTTTTTTTTTCTAAACACAATTCTGAAATAATATTTTTTCAATTTCTTAATTCTACGTTTAGCCGCATCTAGCACATGCAATGTAGAAATAGAATTACAAACAAGAAGGGAATTTTATTTACTTACAACGCTCTTGGATGAGGCATGATTTGAACACAAGGCTCCTTTGTTATCTTATTCTTGACTTTCCTCTTCCAATTATATATTTTCATCTTCCCTTCCCCTTGAAGTGTTTGATGTGTCCTCCTCCAAAAGTAAGTCTTCATTTGATTCTTCACTTAGATCTATACAGAATTGCTCAGCTTCGTTATCTATTGAAAGAGAACTGTAACTTAACTCAAGGAATTCCCGTATATCATATGCAGTAGTTTGAAAATATCTTGGTCAAGCCAACAAAATAGACTATTCATAGCTTTGGCATTTAAATGATATTTGTGCTTATTTAAATTATTTGGGGGCTTGATATAAGTCATGTTCCAAACTTCTATATCTAATAATATAAGGAATTTTCTCATTTGTGTTCTCCATTCATTATAGTTCATTCCAGTAAACAGAGGTAGTGTTAATGATTTTTTTGCGTATAATTTTTCATCCCCACTAATCGATTCGAGATCTTGGTTGGCCATTATTCCTGGTGGTGAACTGTTTTGGAATAAACTCCCTCTGATACCACTTTTTGGATCTAGTGGCCAACCTTAGAGGGGGGTGAATAAGGTTTTGGGTGTTTATTTAAAATTCAAATTATTTTGATCCAGAAAAACTAGTTCTTGAAGCTACTGCGGGGCGTTAGGTCACAGACCTCATTTTTCTAGGCAAATTCCTCCTTGGAGATCTATGCAACCTTTAGAGAATTACAGGCTAATAATCACAACGTTATACACAAGAGAAGGAACAGAAAATGAATTCCATTACAATCTAAATCAACAACAATTTTTATCGATTGCAAAAACTTGATCTATGTGACACCGGAGATCGGAGGCAGTGAATGAAGAAAGACTTTTAGTTTTCTATACCGACCCGCTCCCCAAACCAGTTGGCTCTCTCCCTTTCCCTACAAAAAGGCCTTTGAGCCGGCACTTTACCTTCACACAAGAAAGTGTCTTAGAGCCCCGCTATATCCCCCGATCTAGACGTCCCTTCCCTGGGACAATTTCTCATGGAATCCACCCTGGATTCCGACGACCTACCCCAATTAATTTTCCTCATAGCAAGATTACATAGAAAAGAAAATGTACAACAAGGGTATAGAAGAATTAAAGGTTTGAATCTCCCTCAAGATGATTTCTTCGTTAAGTGATCTGTGACTGGTGCTTGAAATCTTCATATGCTTGCAACCGATCAACTCTTTATAGTCATTATTGTCCTTGGCTCACCGGATTTTTCGTGCGCAAAAGGGAGGGAGACAGTTTTATTTTCCTTCACAAAGATTGAAGAACAGAGCACAGAGGCAGCTACTGAACACTAGTAATAACAGATCTAAGTCTCTATTCATCTTGGTAAGGAATATAGAAAATGAGATGTCTTTTATACGTCTTTGTAAAAACAAGCTACTGCTTGCGGTAATACAATCGTCTGGCAATTGGTTCACGTGCTTGATGCTGAGAGCTATCCTACAAATTTGGAAAAATATTCAAAAAGAATATTTTCCTTTTTTCCATGCTAGCACGGCGCAGTAGAAAGGTATCGCCTGGAGGTAGTCTAGGTATTGCCTAGAGGTAGTCCAGGTATCGCCTTGCACTAGTCCAGGCATCTCAATGAATCCATCATGATGATCGTTGAGTGGGCTAGCACGACGCGATAACAAGTTAACATCTGCGCGGTAGCATCCCGAGTGCCTAGCTGAAATAAATCCTCAGGCTAACACAGGCGGTAGGACTAGCGCGGCGTGGTAGTAACTCGAGCGCCATGTCAATTGAATTTAGGCTACTGCCCTGCGATAACTATTACCGCTCGGCGGTAGGTGCCAGAGGAGAGCTTCTTGCACCGCTTGGACCTATAAACTAGCACACTCTACCAAACACAAGATGTGATCAAATACAACATGGGAATTGATATTATCAAACTTAGGATATGTGAATCATCGGCTCAAATATCCACTACCAAGCAAGCTGCACTGCAAGTGAGGAACTAGAGGCAGGTTTTTATTGGCCAACAATTTTCAAGGATGTGCACCAATTAATAAGTTCTTATGTAATTTGCCAATGAATATGTAATATCTCTACCACCTCTGAAATAACTTAAACTTTTTTCTTAGAATGTGAACTGTTTGATCTTTTGGGCATATATTTTGTTGGACCTTTTCTTTCTTTATTTGGCAATTATTATATTCTAGTTGTGGTAGACTATGTCTCTAGGTGGGTGAAAGCCCAAGCTTTTCCTAAAAATGATACTAGAGTTGTCTTAGGGTTTTTGAAAAAGTTGTTTTCTAAATTTGGAACTCTACGAGCCTTGATTAGCGATATGGGGTCGCACTTTTGTAATGCCCAACTTAACAAATTACTCACACGTTATGGCATTACACACAAACTATCCACTACTTATCACCCTCAAGCTAACAGTCAAGTGGAAGTCGTAAATAGGGAATTAAAAAGAATTTTGAGAAAAACTATTTTTGCAAATAGGAAGGATTGGTCGGTCAAGTTAGAGGATACACTTTGGGCCTAACGTGTTGCTTTTAAGATGGCGATTAGTTGTACACCTTAACATTTAGTTTACGGCAAAGCGGTCCATCTACTGGAAGAATGAGAACATTGTGCCTATTGGGCACTAAAATTTTTAAACCTTCAACTTACTTTATCCGCTGAATTATGAAAATTCCAATTGAACGAGTTAGATGAGTGGAGTGCGAATGCTTACAAAAGTAATTTTCTATATAAAGAAAAAGTAAAATTATATCACGATCAACGACTTAAACACCCTAAAAATTTCAAGCCGGGTGATCTATTTCTTCTATATAATTCATGATTGCATCTTTTTTTGGGTAAACTAAAATCCCTATAATCCGGTCCCTTCTTTATTAAGGAGGTTTGTCCATATGTGACCGTGCTTTTATCGCACCAAGAAAAAGTTGAGTTTAATGTTAATGGCCACTGCTTGAAGTTGTACTTTCCTAGTGAGGAGTTAGAGCGCGACAAAGTTACTTTTCATCTTCATAATGTTTAATTTTCGTATTTATTTTTGTTTACATAAAATATATTTATAATCATTTTAAGCAGTTTTAGTCTCTTTTCCTTTTTCTTCTCTATTTTTCCTTCTCAAACATCAAGGGAGATGTTTCCTTCAAGACTAGGGGACATATTGGTCTCTTTGCTTTTATAAATACTCCAAAAATTAGCAAAATTAGCATAATTCAAAAAATTATAAAATCTCATAGATAAATGCAAAAATTTTCTTTTTCCTTTCTTTTATTAATCAAAAATATGAAAAGACAAAAAAAATAGAAAAACAAAAATTCAAAAAAATTTGAAAAGCAAAATCTTATTCCTTGGAAAGGGCCATTTGGGATTTCACCTCATCATACTGCCTAGTACCGATGCAAACCCCTCACAGGGTAGTCCTCGGGAAGTCCAAGAAGTAAGAAAGAAAAAAATTATAGGTTTAAGTTTTTATTTTTATTTTATATTATTATATTCAAAAAACCCAAAAATAGATAATATCCAAAATCCAAACAAAAGAAGAAAACCCAAAAAAACCTTTAGTAATTTGAGTTACATTTTGCTTAGTCTTTAGTACCACACGACTTAGTGTTTTCTTGTTTTTAATCATTTGTGCACTTATTTAGCTAAATAATTTTTTCTAATTTTTATTTTTGTTATGTTTCACGAGTAATATGTTGACTCGTGTAGTATTCCTAATTAGATGTAGCATGTTTTGTTGAAATATCTATTGAATTTTTACAATTTCCCATGATTTTCTTTTTATGTTTTCCACTTATATAAAATCTATCATCCCTTATTTTTTCTTTTAAAAATCTTTATAATGTTGACTTATATTTAGCTTAGTAGATGCGAACTAATCTAGACGCTTATTATTTTAAGTTTCATGATAAGTCAAGTTTCATTATTTTCTACCTAGTCTTGCACCTCTTGAATTTTTCAAAGTTTTGATTTAGATAGACTTAGGAGCATGAAAATGGTTTAGGACAACTCTTGATTCATTTGAGCTTTTGCATTCCAAGCCATAAAATCTTAATCGTTGCTAGCCACTTTGTGTTTTTCCTCATTTCTTTTGTAGCCCCACTTATTTTCATCAGAGCCAAATAGCCTACCTATGTTGCACGCTTAAAATTTAGGGCTTTATTTATATCTTGCTTGTACTTATTATTTGTGAAAATGGTGGAGTTCTTATGTGATTATCCTTTTGCTACAAAAGAAGAGAAAAAAAATAATGAAATGAGTATGAAAAAATTGAAAATAAATATTAAGAAAAAATTTAAGAATGTATTTTTGACCCCAAATTTTATATTTCAAAATTATTTTGGGTGTCAAAATTTATTTTTGCTAACATACATGTTTTTGCAAATCTCTTCTTTTTGTTCTAAGTGTGCCTTAACCTTTCATGTTTATCTTTTGATATTCGCACCTTAAACCCAAGTCTTAAATATTATACCTAATGAAGTCCTTTTGATTCATGCTCCTAGGTTTATTTTTAGTTAAGAAAGCAAAAAGTAGATTGGTTAAGCCTTTTGGTAGGAGTTTGGACTCGTGATTTAGATTGGGTGGTTATAAAATGTCTCTTAGATTTTAGTAGCAGTTCAATGCCATTTTCATTCGTCTCATTACGTGGTTTTTAATTTTGCTAAAACATGGGATGATTTGTTTTTATGTTAATGAAATCTATAAAAATTTATGTCATGGTGAAGTAAAAAAATTTTGTTTGTTTTTCATAGTTTACCTACTTCTAATTTCGCATCGTACTTGTGCTCGACATAGCCAAATTGATTGATTAGTCCTTTTTATTTATCTACCTCATATGTGTTTACTTGGGGACAAGCAAAATACTTAGTCTGGTGGGAATTTGATGATGCATATTTTGACTTAAATTATTATAACAAAAACACTAAGTTTTAATATATAAAAATATCTATTTTATCCTAATTATATGTTAATTTGCTTTAGTTTCTTATAAACCGCACTAATGTTATATTATTTTATTTCTGCAGGCCTGGGGGAATTTTTGCACGTTTTAAATAAAAGCCCACCGCAGAATTTTGTTGGTGTCGCGCTCCTGTGGATAGAGATTTTGTTGAAGTCACAGCATAATTCCAGCATCCACAGCCACCTTAGCATGCCCGCCAAACCTGCTTGTGCAAAGTCACCACCTTACAATTCCCGCCACTTCCATGCAACCCGCAACCCTATTCATTTCTCCTCTTGTACGTCCTACGTCCAAGCACATCTCATCCCATGCATGCCATCATTTATATCTACAGCCAGTCTAGCCGTACAAATTAATCTTATAAAATTCCATGACATCCGTCTTTTGACTCATGCCTCTTTATGTTGCTGCCACTTCCATTTCAAATAATATCAACCCCTTAATTTAAATAATAATATTATCATCCATTTAAATTTCATACAAGCCAACATGATGATCGAACCTCTCCATTTTATTTGCCACCTCATCACCTACACTTAAACATTCAATCCCCCATATCTTGGCTCACCTCCCATATGCACGCAGGTTATCCCTATCTCCATTAAATACATGCATGCATATTTATTATAATGGCCACACATGCCCTCTTCCCATAAGAAGTCACATTCCTCCCCTCTTGAAGCCACAATTTTCTCTCTCTCTTTTAGATTCATCCTCTAGCATTTACTCATTTGGATGATTCTAGATTCCACTTCAACATCTATAAAAGGGCATGGATTCAAGGAGATGACCATGTTATTTTTAGAGAGATATTCTCTTAGAGAAATTTCTGAGTTTTGTAATGGAGTTATGGTATTCTATGTTCTTAAGATTTTTAGTTTTTTCATTTTATCTTTGTGTGTACTTTCTTTTGTTTAATGAAAATGTTCATTTCACTTTTTATTATTATCTCTATTTCTACTATGCGCAACTAATTCATTTCTTAGTACTTGATTAGGTAGTATTAGGATGAGGATTAATTCATAATCTGTTGTCTCTAACTTTTGAAGTCTCATTTCAATTTATTTCTGATTAATATTTTGTTGCGAGTTTATATCGCTAATATATAAATTTTGTGATCTGATTGGTGTCCTTGTAGTCGAAAGGCTCATGGATACCTAAGATCTCTTAGAAATAAAAAGATAGTTATATTTTCTTTGAGAATTGTAAATATAACTTCTTTTGGAATTTTGGATTAATTTTTATACGATTTTAATTTATTTCAGGTTTAAGAGATTTTACGTGAAGTATTTAAAAATTAGACAGTAGTGGCCTCTAGCGAGCTTCTATCGTATTTTTCAATCCTCCAATCAAAATGAAATTTTAAGAATTAGAACGTATCTTTTGTATTCGGATTCCCAAGAACTCCTAATCTAGTGCTAAGGTTTTTTAACTCGTGAATTGTTTTCTTTAATAATTTCCATTTTGCAACCTTTAAATTTCCAAAAAAAACAAATCCAATTTTCAATCGATAAATTATTAGGAATTTTGTGTTAATACAATTACTCGACAGGCCCCGGGCATATACGACATTTTTCCAATACTATATTTTGATGGGTATACTTGCCTACATCGGGATTATAGTTTGGATTATTTTTAAAACGAAAAATCTTTATCACATACCATTCCACTTGGAGCAGCTACTACATGGGATGTGACGTCATCGAAGTTTCTTGCCAATTTCCACCCCATTATAAAGATCATGAGCATGAGGCATGAAATTTCCACCTTCCACCAAAATGACGAAGAGAACCTAGCTGAGGTATGGGAGCGGTGCATGGACCGCTTTAGGAAGTGCCCTCAGCATGAGTTCAAGCCTTGGAATTTGGTGGAGAACTTTTATTTTGCCATTGAGCCAAATTATCGAGCCATGATTGATGATGTTGCTGGAGGGACCCTAATGAATCATATACATGAGGATTCCCTCTGAATCCTCCAAGACACTGCTTCTTATAGTTTTTTCTAGACTACTGGTAGGAATACCCCACGGAATGCAAGGGGTTTATTTGAATTGAATGTTATGGTGCCACCTGCTGATGCGGCGCCATCACTATTTGAGAACATATCTCTTTTGAAGCGACCATCCGCTAATCCTACCACAGTGATGAATATTTCTTTCCAAGACGATAGTACACCTGGGCATCACGCCAATAAATGCCCGCTGGTGAACAACCTAACGATTTTTCTAGTTTAATTTTGTATGAAAGTGTTAACTTTATTAATAATCAAAATTGTTGTGTCGTTTTCTAATGCATATAACCTGAGTGTGATAAATCACCTAAATTTTTTGTGGAACCAAAATGCTCCTGGCCAATGATGAAAACTAGGTTAGCATCAATTTGATGTTCAGGCTTCAGGGAGCCAACTGAGGCCACCATTACCGGGCTATAATCAAGGTGCCTCTGTGCAAATAAAAGTGCTCTTGAAGAGATGATGGAGAAATTTGTGGAGATGGCCCAGTCAAATTTAGCTAATCAAACTATGTATATGAGAAATTTAGAGGTGGAATTGGACTAATTTGCTCATGTGTTATCTGAGCGCACTCATGACTCATTACCTAACATCATTGAAAAGAATTTGTGGGAGCAAGGGGAGAGCATGTCTGAGTCTATTAGTGGTAGTGAGAGTGATATGGTAGTCAAGTGTAAAAAAAATAATGTCAAGACCACTGCTTTATGTGACTTCAGGTCGTCACGCAACGCTCTTGCTCTACAAGACTGATAATTCTATTTTTAGTATTTTTTTATTTAGTTTTACTTAAATAATTAGTTTATTTTATTTTTATTATGTTAAAATAACCTCTAAATGACTTCTTTTTGAAATTCAAGTTATTTTGGGCTGCAAATAACAATTTGGAGCTCACTAGAAGAATTTTGGCACTTTTTGAAAGATTTTTGGAAAATTCAAAAGTTACATACCCTGGTTATGGGCATGATCAGGGGGCGTGACTACTCCAGTGCACCATGCTCTTTCTCTAGTGTACTGTATGAGTTGCCATGTCGGACTAAAAGTATACGCCCCTATCACGGGCATGACAGGGGGCGTGTCTAGTAAACTAAGGGGTATGGCCAAGCACTCAAGAAGGTCATTCGTGTCGGCATGAGGTTTCAGCAAAAATTCTCTAGTCACGGGCGTGACCAAGGAGCGTGATATCTTCCCAAACCATTGGATTAACTACAGATCGCGATGTTTTTTCAGACTCGGTCAAAACATGCCCTGGTCACAGGCATGACCTAGGGGCATGACCCACCTATTAATGCATTTAGCAGTCTATCTCCCAATGTTTCCTGGGCTTTCATGATGGCAGTTCCATACCAGACACACCCCTGTCATGGGCGTGACCTAGGGGTGTAACTCTCCAGCTAACATTTTTTTAAATTTCTGAGAAGTCCTTGAGAAAAGGAGGGAGATTATGGGGCTTATTTTATGTAATTCTGGTTCGTTTTAGCTATATTTTCATCTCTAGTAGCTAGTTTAGTTCATGTATTCTCTTTCCTAGTGTAACCATTTTCCTCGTAATTTTAATTCAAGCTATTTCAACTTTAGTAATCGTGTCTCTCTCTTCTCTTTTGTGTAATTCTCCTATTGTGATGAGTAGCTAAATTTCTATTAACACTTGATCATGATGAACTTTGAAATAAAATAAACTTTGTTTTGTCTCTAAATACTTTGGCAAGCTTTTTATTTTTTTTAACTTTTATTTATCATTGGATAATTTTGCTTCGAATTCATATATTGTGAGTATATTTTTGATCTAAGATTCGCATGATAGTTGATCGAGAGATCTGTGTAAGTGAGGAGATCACTCAAAGATAAAAAAAGATTTGCATGCACTCCTCGAGAGAGGACAACATAAATATTTCAGATTTGGATCAAAACCAATAGTGGGGTTCACCGCCTAAAGCAAGTGTTTTAACTGGCCGAGGGGTCTTAATCGATCAAGATAAGGTTAGTTGTTCTCAAAAGAGGCGCTTACATATTTTGGGAACCTCCACGGTCGAAGTTTTTAAATTTAGAATCTTGTGGGTTTTTCTTTTATAAAAAGTTTATTTTATCCAAAGGGATTCTAGATCGAGTGCTAGTTTTTAATCAATAACATTCTCTTAAAAGGTTTAAGCGCACTCCTTCTTAGTTTTGCAAATCAACCAACCTTTTCATTAGATAAAATAATAGTTTTTTCTTATGAGTACAAGTACACGACAGGCCCCGAGTCTAAATACGACACTTGATCTTATACTCTAAAATGATAGGTGCACTTTCCTTATCGATTCTCACTCTAGCAAGAGTTCAAACAGAGATCATCAAATACATTAATAAGTTTAATTTGAATATTAATTTTACAAACGGACATTGCTTGTCCTTGTGAATGGTGCGGTGGTGGACATTGAAGGCATTGTGAAGGAGGTTGGATTCTGTTAGATGGAGCGGTGGTTATTGCTGACTTTTAAGTGCGAGAACAAATGGAGAATGACTTCATACCTATTTTTGGGGTCCCATTCTTGAACGAGAGTGGTGCCACTTTATGCATTGTTCATGGTTGTGTATTCATGCTTGCTAAGGAGACACACCAATCTTCTTCATCTAGTGTTACTAAGAGCCTTAGTGTTCCTGGGGAAAATCATGAAGTATTTATTGTTATTTCTGACGTGATTTTTAGTAATGATGACTACAATTTTGAGATTGAGGATCAGGTTGAGGATGATGTGCAAGAAGAGGTTAAAGATGAAGTGATGGTGCTTGAGGGAGATGTTGTGCATGAAAGTGTTTATGTTGTTCGGAATGATGAGGAGGTGATGCAAGTTGAAGTTAAGGAAGAAGGAAGTGATAAGGTCGTGAAGTGTTGTGTTGAGGCAGCGGTTAATGCTACAAATATTTTAGTTAATTTTGATACTGCAATGGCTATGCTCAAACAATTTAAATAGATTAAGTGGGTCGATCTACTACCTGTGAAGGGTGGAGAATTGAAGCCCCACACTATCGTTGTGGATACTAAGACTAATTCTAAGGATGTGTTATGTGATCGTTGATGCTCTCCTACTGTGGAGAAACGTAAACAGGAAAAATTGTTGCACACATCTCGTTTTGCAGCCTTCCTATGCAAAAAGAAGGTGGTTAGAGGCATGGAATTAAACCTTTCTTGGGCTCTAAATCCTTTGCCTCCTACCCATATCGCGTGGCAGGGTAAAACCACCACAAGTCAGTGTATAGCGGATTTGTGAAGGTTCTTCGGGCTAGTTTTATTTCTATTGTTGGTATTTCTCTTTTGTGTGTGGATGTTTGTGGACTTTTTATGTTTAATTTATTAATAGACAATTATGAGAACTCTTTATTATATATACTGCTTAACACGGGTATTTAGTCCACCTTAGGGATGGTAAACAAAAGGGCTAATGGGAGGCAACTCAGTTTATGTTATTTTGTTTATCTAACTTACGTATATTTCAACTTTTATTATCTACTATGCTAGAGTTTCCCTTTCATAGGCGTGGTGATCCTTTGGTAGCGGGCATGGACTTTCTTTTCAAGCTTAACACCAATCTTCTGGTATGCTCTATTCTGAGCATGGGTAACTTCTCCTCCCTAGCTCTTTGTTTAATTTCTATTGTTATATCTTGGGCATGTGTTGCATAGATTAAGTCTGGGGAGGGAGAGTCAGTGTGTCGTTACCCATTGCACATGCACAATTGCATAGCATACTAGAAGTACTTTTATTTTAGTTTTATTAAGTGTAGTTTCATATTCATTGTACACCATAGCACACACTTGAGTGTATGATTAATCATTAGCATGTCATAAGTGTAACTCATTCCCTTTGTGTGGTTGGGAAAATAGTTGTGTTGGCTCAGGACTATGAGTCAGAATAAAATGTTGAATCTTGTAGTGCTCCTTGTCGAGTGCTCGTGTCTCGTGTAGAAATACAAGTACGGTAATTTTTTCTTTATGCTTTTAGTTTGTACTTTTTCTAATTGTGTAAACATTGTTTATTCGACTCATATATTTTTGAATCTGGTGTGAATCTGACAGTAGCATAGGGATGGGTATAGACGATTATTAGACTTGTATTGCTCGAGGTGGAAGGATAATCTTTCTTGGTAGCTAAGAAATTTCCATAAGCTATTCTCAAAGCATGGGTATAGGTTAGTTCAAGCGCAAGAGTGTGATGTAGGCCATTGTTTTGGCTCGGTTGAGCTTATGTACCTATTCCTAACGTCTTATCATCACTAGCCCCTTTGTGCCTATCTCACCTTTTGATTCTGCTACACAATTATCTCACCAGTCAAAAAGTCAATCCTAATCGCACACCCAAAGGCGAGTTGTCATTACATACGTACTATTATATTTTGGTTATTGATGTGGTGTTGTTATTATGGATATATGGATGTGCTTCTTTGAAAAATGTGCTGAAAAGTTAGAAAAATGGAAAAAAAATGAAACTAATAAAAATTGAAAAGAAAGTAAGAATGAAAATGTTTGTGGAAATGTGAATTGGGATAAGCGTTGCACACACCCATATTATTAAGCCCAAGTCTGGGGGTGTGGAGCACCCGCTTGTATTGTTGGTGTGTGGATAGTTTATTTATGCTAGCTCATTTGGGTTATGTGCGTAACCTTCATGTTTATCTTATTTACCCCACTGTAACCCAGGCCCCATCTCAAACCTAAAATCATACGGATTTACCTGTTGAACCAAACCAGTGTTGTGGAGAGAGTGTGGCAGGGTGAGCTTATGGTCACCAACATAGATGGATTTCTTTGGAGGTTGTCCCGAGCCCAGATCTTTGGCAAAGCTAACCTTAGTGATCAGCCTACTTTCTTCTTATGCTTGCATGAATGATTCACCGTGATTCTATTTTTGAGTAGACATAATATATGGATATGCTTTGAGAAATGTATAAAATATTTTTCATAATTAGGCATTTATTATATTTTATTTCTATGCGCTCAAGCATGCGACTTTGCATGGTACTCTGCCCTTGCAGTTACTAAGCCAACTATTCATTTTTCTCGTTCACATGAGGGATGGTTTGCTTAGGATGAGCAAACGCTTAATTCTAGGGGTGTAATGAGTCTGATATTTATAAGGTTTTTCGAACTCATTTGAGCTCGATTCCACTCACTTGCACTTCACCTTTTGTTTGTTATTGTTGTTAATTCACTTGTTCACATTTCCTCACAAAGTGCACCATTTTAGCCCATTATGGTGTATAATTGTGCATTGGTTGTTGGGGGTATGCACATGGTGCTCCCCATATTGTTTTATATTGTTTTTCTCTCTATTTGTGTGTGCTGGAGGTGTGCTCTAAGCTGTGTTGTTGTGTGCAGGTGGGCACATTCCCAATTCTGCCAGATTTCTTTCCTGTAAAAATCGCACAGTCGTGTAATTCCTTGAAAATTGATGTAGCTGTGTGATTCTGAGAGAGGAAGTTGTCTACCTAAATCACCTAGAGGGGGGTGAATAGGTGAGATGTGCGTCTATTTGCGGAATAAAAAATTAAGGAACCAGCACAGCACAATACCAAACAATCACAGACGACAAAAGATTTATAGTGGTTCCCCAACCTTGGGTACGTCCACTTTCCTTACCAATCTAGTAAACCACTAGACTTGGCTACTCCACTATCTCGGATCAAAACGATCCTACACCTCGGAACAACGTTCCTACAAAAACTCGATCCAAACCGGATCTACACTCGGAAGATAAAACTTCCTACAAGTCTCGGAGAAAAAGCTCCTACACAATAATTTGTTTTAAAAGAAATGCAAACAATAATGATCTCAGATCTGATCTTGACAGTCTTCTTCCTTAAGAACTTTGGCTTGATCAGAAAAGTTGAAGACGACTTGAGAGAGATCCACAAATCTGAAAGACTGAATCACCTCGATCGAGAGAGTAGATCTAGAATCTTTAAAGCGCGGCGAGATCGAGTGATTTACTTGCGTCTGGATCGCTGAAGAATTAGAGTTGAAAACAGAGATCGGAGATCGTCGATCCAGAGCTTCTTCCGTGAACGTTAATGGGCGGCGGCGCGACTTGAAGAATTAGGGTTCACGGGATTGTTCTCTTTCTCTTTCTTAAAATAATAATCTCTGAAGGAATTGAATTATTAGTCAAATCTGAAATGACTTATTTATAGATAGACTCCAACGGTCATAAGAGTAATTAAAGATGACACGTGGACCTATCGGATCAATTCGAGATGACCAGCGATATTGACTTAGAGAATTTCAGGAAAGATTTGAACCGACATACTCGAGTCATAGAAGATACATACTCGAGTATCAGATGGTATATACTCGAGTGGAAAAGATTGGCATACTCGAGTAAGAGAAGTTATATACTCGAGTGGAAAGGATTGGCATACTCGAGTAAGAGAAGGGAAAACTACTCGAGTGATCCAGAGATCAATACTCGAGTGATGTACGAACTACTCGAGTATGAGAGTAGATACTCGAGTGAAAACACTTAGAAAAATTTCAGATAAAGTGTGAATAAATACTCGAGTACAAGAGTTGCAGATACTCGAGTGAGAGAAAAAGAACTACTCGAGTATATTAGGAGAACTACTCGAGTGAGGTGAAAATGAACTACTTGAGTATCTTAGAACAACTACTCGAGTAAACATTGACTTACTCGAGTATGAAAAATAACTACTCAAGTACAGAGTCACTTACTCGAGTATATAGGGAACTACTCGAGTATGTGGACTTGGAATATTTCTGAAATGGGAAGAACAGAACTACTCGAGTATAAACAAGGCACTTACTCGAGTAACTAACCAACCACTCGAGTACAAGTTATCACTTACTCGAGTGAACACAGTCTACTCGAGTATGTAAACCAACTTACTCGAGTACAGACACACTTACTCGAGTATACTAGAGAAGTACTCGAGTATGTGGACTTAGAAAATTTCTGGATTAAGAACAGAAGGATTTACTCGAGTATAAGAAATGATCTACTCGAGTGACTGACTATCTACTCGAGTATAAACTTATCTACACGAGTATATAGAGTCTACACGAGTATGTCCAAGGATCTACTCGAGTACTAAGTCACTTACTCAGTATATGAAGGGTACTACTCGAGTATGTGGACTTAGAAAAATTTCTTCTAAAAAGACATACTTCAATACTTGAGTCCACCATTCCAAGTGTATGTAGGAAGTGTATCCCAATAGAGAGGCTATACATGGGCCAACACTTTGGATCACACAATGAGGGATTACATTGTATGGTCCTGTGTTTGGTGACCCATTATAGACTGACATTAGTCTACACTTGGCATTAAGGACCTGCACACATACAACTTAAACACAGCATCAAATACACCTTAATTCATCTTAGTTCAAGGTCTGACCACCTACAAATCTGAGGTATTGTGGAGACAAATCCCACAATCTCCCCCTATTTGTAGATGTTAGCATTCTCTATACTAAGGTGAATTATTCAGAGTAAAAAGAACAATACACATATACTTAAAAATAAGCTAAAGCAGGATAATTAATGAAATAGCCATAATCAGGATCAATTATATATATATAATTGTTTTTAAACAAAAGAAATCCATTTCCACATTCTCTTTACTCAAGAATGGTCCTTCCTTATGCATCCTTTCTCTCTTCAGCTCTTGCCTCTCTAGGTAACTGAATGGCTTGGGAAAATAAGTTCTGCCTAGGAGGATAGCTGGATTATTGTGTCCCCAATCCTGTCATGGAAGTCCTGATTTGATTGGACACTCATAGGCTGCCATT